>CM062808.1:221931393-223358893 GCA_031772625.1 Pinus tabuliformis
TATAGTGCTCAGGATCTCATAATTTGAAACGTCTAAAGAAGTGGCCCAATTCTATCCAGATGACCCGCATCCATGGGCTTGGTTTATCGTGGTAGACTAGTTATCTATGATCTCCCTCTATATAATGAAATAACAAATTTTGACATCTTAAATGGCCAATGAGCCTGACTCTGTCATAGGCCTTTACTTATAATCGATCAATTTTGTCATGAATAGAGATCCCATAAAACCATAATACTTATATCCAAAAGAACTTAATCTTTGATAGAAATAAAAGAGATCTCTTCTAAATGAATTAAAAACTAAAATTGCTTCCTTTATCTAGTATAGACAAAAAAACATAGAATATCCTATCCATAATTTACTACAAACCCCTCATATTCTATTAAAAAGTTCTCAATTGAAGTTTCAAGCAATAAAGGAAATAGAAAAACCAACCCATGGGTATGACAAATATTGTAAAAGTGCGAGGAGAGCAATTAAGGAAGTTGTTTATGAATCTCTTAAAATTGGCAGGATAAAATTATACAAAGCCCTAACTAAAATGAAAAAAAGGCAGTATATTCGTAAAAGACAAGAGAATCTCTTACACCTCTCTAAGGTAGATCCTAAGAAATTCTGGAGTTAGATTCTAACAAGGAAAACTAAATAAAATAATAAAATTGCTTTACACGACTAGAATTCCTATCTTAAAAATATTTATGAATTTCCAAATGTCATGGATAAGTTTGAAACCCTGCTCACAACGAAATAAGTTTTCTCATTTGAAGACATTGATTTCGGAGTTAATCGCTTGGCTAATGGGAAAGCTAAGGATATTGAAGGTTACCAGATGGAAATCTTAAAAATTGGAGGTCCTGTCCTCATCCCCCACATTCATAAGCTTTTCAATCAAGTAGTCAAGCAAGGGTTCCCTAAACCATGGACTAAAAGACTCATTATCCCTATTTTTAAAAGTGGGGATACAAATAACCCCTCTAATTATAGGACAATTATGATCAGACCTCTCCTAGCCAAGTTATATGGTATTATTTTGGAAAGGAAGTTGAGCATATGGCTGGAAAGTGAAGGTAAGCAGGCTAAAGGCCAAGTGGGTTTTAGAAAGCACCACTCAATAATAGACCACCTCATTACAATTAGTATCATTTTGGAGGAATTCCGCAATGATAAATCCAATCTCTTTTCTTCTTTTGTGGAATTTAGAAAGGATTTCGATACGGTTCCTAGAAACAACCTTTGGAACAGATTAGAAAAACTAAAGAATCCTTTTGAGTTGAGATCTGTTGCTATAAGGTTATACGAGAATGTAATTTCCAAGCTAAAAAGTAATGAGGGGTGTTCAAAATATATTAAGTGTAATATCGGAGTTAAACAAGGTTGCCCCCTCTCCCCTACCCTATTTGGCATTTACATCGACAAGCTAGAAGGTTGTTTAGAGGAAGCAAGATGTGATGGCACGATCTTAGCTAGGAGAGTCATCATACTTATTCTCTATGTTGATGATATTGTTCTTCTCACAAGGTGCCCATTTGATCTTGATAAGCAACTTAGACTTCTTAAGGATTTCTGCTCTACCATGGGTATGATTGTTAACACTGACAAAACAAAAGTTATGATTGTCAAATCCAAGAAGGACACTTATGCTAATTTTATGTATGACAATAGTAATTTGGAGGAAGTGTGTTCCTACAAGTACCTAGGAATTGATATTCATCACAAGCTCAACTAGAACTATAGAATTGAGAAAAGGATTAATGGGCAATGGAAAGCTTATTGTAGTCTTGAAAATAATTGTAAAACGACAAACCTCATAATGTGGGATAGAAAAAAGTTCCTCTTTGAAACTTTAGTCACTCCGGTTATCTTATATGGATGTGAGGCTTAGGGTTGTAGCATCTTTAGAGAATACTGGAGAAAGATTGAGCAAATACAAAAGAATTTTATAACGTATAACCTTAAAATTAAAAGCAACACACCCTATCCTATTCTCCTTATAGAATTGGGTCTTTTCCCTATCGAGTGCCTAGTTATGACTAGGCTTCTGTTGTACAAGCGCAAACTCAATAACATAGGAGACCATAGACTTTCTAAGCTAGTTTTAAATTCCAGCGAAAACCACCTAAGGCTCAAATGAGGTTGGTATAAAGACACCAGGGACCTGGTTAAACCATTGGGAGATCGAAGAGAATGTTGCATTGCAAAACATTAATAACATTAAAAATATTGTTACTTCTAAGTTCAAAGAAAAAATGTGGTGTGAGAAAGATTTAGCAGCTAAAACAAAATTAAGATATTATAAGGAGGTCATCAACCCCACCCTAGAAGATCAAAAGTATCTCTCTATTTCAACTAGCTCAAAGAAGAAAATCAATATAGCCAAGATTAGAACGAACTCTCATGAGCTCCAAAGTGAAAGGGGTGCAATTCCTAAAACACCATGGATGGAAAGGTTTTTCCATCTCTGTGAGAATACGAACATCGAGGATGAAAATCACTTCCTCTTAGAGTGCCCCACGTACAACCACATTAGATCTCAGTTTCAAACTTTTTGTTGCAATACTAACCTTCCTAGCCTTTTATGATGTCAAAATTACAGTGAGCTTGGGAGGCTTCTCTCCAAGCTTTTTGAGCATAAAAATAAAATCTTAAATCAAACTAAATAATTCATTTCTTTAGGATAGACAAAGTCTGGTCTCGGTGGAGGTTAACCATCATTATCATCATCATCACCATCAGTAGTTTGATTTTATTTGAGACTACCAGACAAACTATGTCAAAGGTATATTCAGTGTGAGACCTTGTTGGAATATTCCACAACAAAGTGGGCATCACCAAAATACTAGAACAGTTGGAGCGAGCCAAATGTTTAGATTTGAGGAGATTGATTCATTTTTGTTATTGAAAGAAAGTGTTGTTTTTAAAATTTGTCTAGATATATATTAGAATTTGTCATTAAAATATATTATAAAATGAATTTTATTTTTATAGGGTGGGAAATTTTGTCATTAGTAATTAAACTAGAAGTGGGAACAATTATTATTGTTTACTATTTAGAAATGCAGGATAATTAATCAATATTATTCAAACAAAATCGAAATAATGTTGTCTTTAAAATTTGTCTAGATACATATTAAAATTTGTTATTAAAATATTACAAATTGAATTTTGTTTTTACAAGGTGAGAAAATTTTGTTGGCTCCCCGTTAATAACGGTCTAGAAGGTCAACGCTCCCCATGTGTTTCATGGCATGTGTTTAAATCTAGCGATGTGTTTGTTTACTAACACCTGCGGGTTTTGGTGTAATGGCAATCGTGACTCCAACAAGTGGTATCAGAGCTAGAGGTCTCGAGTTCGAAACACATTGGGCTCGCGTTGGGGGGAGATTGTTGGCTCCCCGTTAATAACGGTGTAGAAGGTCAACGCTCCCCATGTGTTTCATGGCATGTGTTTAAATCTAGCGATGTGTCTGTTTACTAACACCTGCGGGTTTTGGTGTAATGGCAATCGTGACTCCAACAAGAAATTTATCATTAATAATTAAATTAGTAGTGGGAACAATTATTATTGTTTACTATCTGGAAATGGATGATGATTAGTCATTGTTATTCAAAGAAAATCACACCAGATTCATGAAAGAAAACCACATCTCTTAGAATTATTCACCAGTAATCTTTAAAAGAACAAGTTCCCCTTGAAATTATATTAATCTTTAAAACAGCATATTTTTACTCCTACCAAATGCATCTTCCTCTAGATTTTAAGTCATTAGCATAATTCCTTAAATCCGAAAAAGGCAACTCTTAACCATTAACAATTATAAAACATACTAATCCGAAATACTTATACTACATATTATCTATAATTAATAAATAATTCTTTTAATAGTAATTTAAAAAGAAACTTTTGAAACTCTAAAACAGAAAATATAATAAAAATATCTAAACTTAAAAAGTATATATAGAAGCGTATTATCTACTATTAGAAACAAATTAGTTCACCTATAATAAAATAGGTAAAAGAGTTTTAAAAGACATCAAATAATGATTATAAGTAAAAGAGTGTTAAGCTTATATAAAACTTAAACTAATTTACGATTAAATTGTATTTTTGGGTTTCCTCGTAGTTTATTGACTTTGTAATTGAACTCTCTGACCTAAATTTCCTCGACATCAGCCTACATCAAAATGTGAACCCAAACCAAAAGATATGTGAAGATTCTCTATTGAAAAGATATGTGACGATTCTCTAATGACGTAGATTTCCTCGACCTCAGCATACATCAAAATGTGAACCCAAAGTTCAAACCAAAAGATATGTGACGATTCTCTGTTGAAGAGCAGTCATGCATGAAAAGAACTCTAGCTATGGCAGGCTACACAGAACACTGAAAGTAAAAAGAAAATCGTGAAACCTTACAAGTACCATAAATTGTTTGGGTTGAATATTCTAGCGCCTCTGAACTTACCATGTAAGATAAATATCAGAATTCTACTCGGCGTTCTCTGAAGGAGGACAGAAGCATTCTCTCGGCGTTCATCGACTTCAAGGTGCCGTCCATGCAACATCTAACATCTTTCCTTTGATGTCAAATCTACTGGTCCGCGTGAAATAGAGTTTGACGGAAAAAATTTAATAATAGTTATGGCCTTGGATGGAGAGCGTCGTGATCTCGTTAGCCAGAAGTTTTTCTCATTAAACATATTTAGACTGCGTTATATATATATAGAGAGATATATAGATCATATATTTTTTTGTCACAGAGTTGATAGGTTCAATAGTTGCTAATTTCAAATTATAATTCAATACACAAGGATGCTTTTTGCTTTTTTTTTGGATGATTTATTCTAAATATAGCAATTTCAAAGGAGAATTGTTCTCTTTTCAAAACTTAATCAGTTACTTCTTATAGAATTAGTTAATTTTCACTAATTCTTTTATTTTTGTTTTGTAGGTTCCTAGCCAGGTTAAATATATTTCTTTTTTTTTTCTCTCAGTAAATATTTATTTTTATTTTGGCATGTACTTTCATTAGCATCTTATACTCACTAAACCAGTATAGATCCACCTTACCTGCGAATATACCAAAAACCTAGTGATCAAATCTCATTATATGCAAAACCTTTTTTTTAAATGCAAATCTTCAAAAAAAGATTGACACGCCAAGAGATTCAATCCCTTTTAATACTTAATAAATCCATGATATATAATGGTTTTTTTGTTTCTTTTTATATAGACCATGTGTAGTTTTTCCTTTTGACTAATTCATTATTATTAATGTTTGATATTAAAAATTGAATAAATTATAACTAATAAATAAGTAAGTATTTTTTTTACAATATTTTTTATTTAATTTTCTTTTAAAACACTATCAATTATAAATTGAACACAAACACACTTACACATTTTCTCATACTAAATTGTAAAATAACAAACCATAACAAATTATATCCTCTCAATAACAAATCTCGTCGAATAAGCTAAACACCCTGGATTTCCATCCAATGCCACAGAATTACACGGTATTAAAATTAGAATTGTTCCATTATATGAGTGAATTCGGTAATATTGTTTCAAATTCAAAAAAAATTAAGTTATTATACTATATATATTCTATTAGAATTGTTCCATTATATGAGTGAATTCTGTAATATTGTTTCAAATTTAAAAAAATTAAGTTATTATACTATATATATTCTCTATATATTCTGTATGATATCATATATGCAGACAGCAGCTTAAACAGAAAATTATTTTATTCTATGACATCATATATACACACAGCATCATAAAAGATAAAACGCATATATGACATCATACTTCTGTTTTCAATGAGTGTAATCATACGAATGATGAGATCCTCTTTATCAGAAAAAACGCTCATGGTATCCCTATTCGAATTGTGCGTTCCTGCCTTTGGGTAATTGGCTGTAGTGTTCACTTTCGAATATATGCAGTTGTAATATTACAGCAGAGCTTGTTGGCCGTGAATATATTTATGTTAGTTAGGTAATTGGAAGATTGGAATATGAGCCTGGCTCAAATTTACCAATTCGGCGTAATATTTATTTTATATTTTTTAATTTATGAATTTATGTTTGATTGCATATTTTGAGAATATTAAAATTTAACAATAAGATGGTTAAACATAGTCAATTATGGTTTAACATTATATTGTAAGAAAGATTGTCTCGATATGAAAATCAACCATGGTCCAATGTCATATTGTGACAAAGATTGTCTCGATATGAAAATCAACCATGGTCCAACATCTCATTGTGATAAAGATTGTTTCAATACGTAAATCAACCATGTTTATTTTAGTGTTTATAATATTGATATGAGGGTTTATATACCTTTGGTTTATAATATTAGTCCCTTGGATTTAATATTATTCTTTTCGATTCATAATCCCTTGGGGATTTGTATTAGTCCATTGGGTTTATTATTACCTTGGCTTTATAACATCAATCCTTTGGGCTTATTATTCCCTTGGGTTTATAACATTAATCATGGTCAACCATAGTCAACCATGATTGAATGTCGCATTGTGACAAAGATTGTCTCAATATGAAATCAACAGTAGGAAACCATGGTCAATCGTAGTGAACCATGGTCGAACGTCACATTGTGACAAAGATTGTCTCAATACGAAAATCAATTATGATCAACCATGGTCTGACATCACATTGTGACAAATATTGTCTCGATATGCCAACCATGGTCCAAGATCGCATTGTGATAAGAATTATCTAAATATGGATATCAACCATTGTTAACCATGTTTGTTTTAGTGTTTATAATATTTATCTTAGGGTTTATATACCTTGGGTTTATAATATTACTCCCTTGGATTTAATATTATTACTTTGGATTCATAAACCCTTGGTGTCTTAGTATTAATTGTTTGGGCTTATTATTCCCTTTGGTTTATAATATCAATCCCTTGTGTTTATTATTCCCTTGGGTCTATAATATTAATCATGGTCAACCATGGTTCAATGTTTCATTGTGACAAAGATTGTCTCAATATGAAATTCAATGATGGTCAACCATGGTCTAACGATGCATTATGACAAGGATTGCTCAATATGGAAATCAACCATGGTCAGCCATATTTATTTTAGGGCTTATAATAGTTATCATATTTTTTATATAACTTGGGTTTATAATTTTTGTCCCTTAGGTTTATTATTCCCTTAGGTTTATAATATCAATCCCTTGTTTATTGATCTAAGGGTTCATATTGATAGGGCTTAATATTATTCAACAATGGTCAACCATGTTCAAAGCTGTCTATCCCACCTCGTACTTTAATCTTGAATTGTGTTATTTAAACTGCCTTTTTGGCTCTATATATGGATTCAGCACTCTGAAAAATCCCCAGGGCATTTCCGTTGTGCAGGCGTTACCCATCAAGCTTGTGATTTCAATAAATTGTAACACTAGACCAGAAAACACCAACGCAGAAGCTTTCAAAAAGTCGCACTAAAGACAGCTAGATAAAAAAACTAAACAATCATATAAATAATAATGGTAACTAATTTATTATATTGATTTGAAACTAAAATTAATCTTTTCCTTTTTATGGTCTTCTTATCAAAATTTTCCGTTGACATGCATCTCTACATTTTATAATTATATTTTCAGTATGCCTTAGCAATAAACTCTAATTGGAATTACTTCCTCTTCTTATACATTCGGAAATTTTAACACTTCAAATAAGAAATACATATGAAAATATTTTACCTGTCGGTGTAGATTCAAAGGGGCCATTACTCGTAAATATGTACCAATGTTTCTTATTTCACTCTACTAAATTACATAGTTGTTTTTAGTGTGATTTTTTGGAAGTTTTTCTAGTGAATTTTTCCGGTCTAATTTCTTTAAAATCTGGCAAGAATTCATTGAAATCACACATTTGATAGGTAACTACTACACAATTGAAGTGCCCTAAAGGTTTTTCAGGTGCTGAATCTATATATAAAGTCAAAATACTAGTTTAAATAACACAAATCAAAATTTCACTGCAAATATTTCTGGCACTCAAAACTCCAGAAAATCTCACTAAAAACAATTCCCTAAATTAAAAAAAAAAAAAATCCAATGTAAAAACATAGATTCTCCAGCTAAATATAACCATACATTAGTCGTCTTAAGATTAATCTAAGCAGATCATTCATGTAGAAACCTTGCAAATATCTCTTCTTCTTCCATTATCAATTTCAGCCGACCCTCATCATAAAACTTGGTGTCATATATTTGTGTTGCAGCTTTATAGAATTCAATAACTAAAAGCCTATGGCCCAAATCTGGTTTATCTGGCTTTGCTTCAAGACCTAGTCCAATTCGATCATATATAACTAGAAAATTAAAATAGGTCACAATGTCAAAACCATAATATCTTGCTTCAATGAAAATGAAAATAGTAAAATGGAGTCATCTAACGAGGTGGAGGAATTGCCCGGATGGCCAAAAGTGGTCGAAATTTAGGCAAAAAAAATTCAAAAAATCTTGTAGCGACAGTGTTTGAATCATGTTTTTGATGGTGGAAATGGATTCAGCACCATCAAAAACGTCTAGGACACCTAAAATTTTGAAGTTTAACAACTATAACTTGGATTTACAAAAATCCTTACCAGATTTTCTCTAAATATGACCAGAATTTCCATAACTTTCTGGGCAACTCCTCCACCTCGTTAGAATACGCGATAGTAAAATAATTTTTGCTAATGCAAGAGTCAGACCTTCTATTTCATTAATCAGTAGTTTAAAATACATAAAATACAACCATCCTTGGTGAATTGAGAACCAAGGAGAAAACCTACAAAACCTGTAAAAAGGGCAAGAGGAACTAGCCTCGATCTCAACGACAAAACCTCAAAATCCTCGAAAGAGAAAAAATGAGGCATCCATCAGATGAAAAGAAAAACCAAGTACCAAAGCACCGATCAGAAAAAAAACAGCTCCACTTAACACACCCCTCGAGTAACTGAGGATGGTAAAGGAAAGGTGCTTTCCTCAAAGAACAATAAGCAGTCCGACCAGTGAAATAAAGATTGACTACTCCCACCAAAAACCTGACAGCTACTTTAAACTCACCCGCCTCGAGGAAACCAACCCTCGTACAAGAGGTAGAGGATGCGCCCAAAATGTATGACGAAACACAGCCTATGGACAACCTGCCTCATAAGTCTGCACCGTTGATACAACTAACCCTATCTGATGGCAGCGGTCAAATTCGCAAAGGAAAGAGGCTCGAGATTTAACTCGCCCATACACCAAGCTACACGATCCATCCCAGCCGTCGCTTCACATCATTTGATCGGACAGACTTGGAACATATCGCAACCCCCAACAAGCTCAGACTATAGTGCACGATGAGGGTGGTATTCCAACCGTCCCCACCGCCACATGTCAAACTATGATTGTGATTGCTACCAAATCGGGAAAACCGGAATCCGCCTTTGGGTCTTGCGATCGCCAAAAACCACTTTTACTCTGGTAAGCAGCTTCTGGACAGAGAACTTCAGGTTGCGCGACAACTGAGAGCATCATACAATGCGCCCAATCATCCAGAACCAAAATACAAAGGAAACACTCAACCAAGAGCCATCGAGGGATTCCTCTGATCCAGTTGACAGGCAAACCCTTGAGGAGATGATGAAGTATGAGATGCTGCTTTCTTCGTACAGGGCATCTCTGACGTCCAACATGGAGAGGAAACCTGATCATTGTCAACATAATCACTAATCTTGGCATATCTTCCCTTCTGAACCATTTGTCCAATCTTGAGCAACCCTTTGACCTCTGTCCATTACTCGTTGGTTTCTATCATTTTGCTTCTATACCCTTCTATATCTTCCTCCGCCTAGTTTTGACAGAGTTTTTTCAGGTTGCTCTATGCCATTGTGTTCCACCTCCATAAGATTGCACTATTCTTGCAGCCGACACCTTGGTTGGCAAGAATGTTTGCCAACTTGTTGGCCCTTCTTTTCACATGTATAAATCTGAGGGTACGAAGCACCTGTAGATGAACTTGAATTCTCTGAAGAACCCGAGTTAACCTCCAATATTTTGTGACCTTTTCTGGCCCTGTTCCATTACTAATTCTCCTAGCTGCATTGATGACTAAATCTAAATCCGCCTCTATTATGACATTTTGGCAATTCTTCTGTATCAGAAGTTCTAAACACTGTTCCAAAGCCATTAGTTTTGCCATGTTGTTGGTAGCGTTTCCAAGGTATCCATGGAAGAGGGTAATTATTCTACCTGTTTCATCCCTTAGAACTCCCCCAAAGCCAGGCTCCCCCAGGTTTCCTTTGGAAGCTCCATCTATGTTGTACTTTAAAAAACCTTGCGAGGGAGGATGCCAGAATTCCTCTGTCTCCTCTCTCATGCTTTCTTTCTTGCCTAGGCCTTGAGGAATAATCCCCTACAAGTCTAGCAGCTGTAGGATTCTTAACTCTTCCACTGAGGGAGGATTTTTGGGGAGATTCCTAATGGTGGTACCAACTGTTTCCTTAAGTTGTTTTGCAATCATCTTCACTAGGCTAAGAGAGTTAGTTTTTACCTCTTTGAATATTCTTTTGTTACTTTATTTCCACACATTCCATATAATGAAACCGTCAAGATCTCCTAGGCAGAATTGAGAACTTCATTATCAGAAACCTTATTTCTCCAATCGTTAAGGGTGTTACCAATACATTCTTTGTCTCTATCAGACTGTTTGAAGATATTGGTAAAGAAATCCCAAATCATGTCTGCGAAAATGTAGTTGTTGAGAAGATGCTCGATCGTCTCCTCTTGGGTCTCACAGAGCTGGCATCTAGAGGGTCCCAGCATGCCCCTTTTTTGAGGTTGTCCCAGGTTAAAATTTTCTGATGGTTAACCAACCACATGAAGAGTTTGATTTACATCCAGCCTTTGTGCTTGCAAAGCTTTTGCCAAGTTTTGTTTGGAGCTTGTGGTTCCAGATCAAGGAGAATGCCTTTAGCTTCCTTGATACTGAAGTTGCCCCCTTTGTTGTTGTCGCATCTCAGTTGATCCTACCCTGTAATTACTAGAATTATTCTCTGATTGAGTATTCTCTTCAGGGACTCAGCTTTACTATTGAGGATCCTGTCCTCTCTACTCTCTATTTTTTTTCCAAATTCTACACTTTCCTACATTGTGTGGATTCTCCCAAAAGTCTTTCACCTTAACCAAACCTTGATTTTCAGTCTCTTGCTTGAGGCCTAAAAATTCTTCCCTTAGAAGATTAGGTTATTTTTTCCATTTGTCATCCTAGAAAAGTGCCAGATCTCCCTCTCTGATTTCCCAGAAACTATTCTTTTGAACCACTTCTCTGTTCTCCCAAGCCTTGTTCCATATGGGTGAGCCTTTCACTATTGTTGTCATATGGATTATGTTAGAAGCCGGCCAAGCATTGGCATATTTTTCCTTCTAGATGCTTACCCATTGAGCTTGAGGATCCTTAACCCACCTCCACCAAAGTTTTTCTCCAAGACCTTTGTTGAGAATCTCCATATTATCCAAACCGAGGCCTCCTTGGCATTTGGGTTTGCAGATATTTTCCCAAGAGACCAAAGCCCATTTTTTCCTTCTTTCCTCTTTGCCCCACAGAAAGTCTCATTGAATATTTCGAATATGTTGTAAGACTCCTATTAGAGCTGGGAGGACTGATAGCATAAAGACTGGGATAACTTGGAGAACTGCTTTAGTAAGCACTAGTCTACTAGCTAAATTTAGAGATCTGGTTGTCCATTTCCTGACCTTGTCTTGCATTTTGGTTGCTAGAGGATCCCAAATGCTTTTGTGTCAGGGTTTAGCTGAAAGAGGTACCCCCAAATACTTAGAAGGAAGGGATTCTCTTTGAAAGCCTAAAATTCTGGAGATATTTCTCTGGATGGCGATATGCGTGTTAAAGAAAAAGACTTTTGATTTAGTAAGGTTAACTTCCATACCTGTAGCCTTCGCGAAGTCCTTCAAAAAGTTTTTGTAAGCCTGTGATTCTTTGACTATGGGAATTCCCTGTAACATGGTATCGTCTACAAACTGTTGATGTTTCAGAACCTGACCCATTCTCCGAAAGTTGGAGTCCTTGAATTCTTCTTGTTGCTCTTGCATGTTTGATAGAACGCTCCAGCCCTTCCATCATCAGGATGAAGAGAAAAGTGGATAGTGGATCTCCCTGTCTAAGACCCTTGGAAGTGATAAAAAGTTCAGAAGGAGATCCGTTCACCAAAATTGAAAAGCTGGAAGAGGTCACCAGGGCCATGACCCATCTGATCTAATTATGATCAAAACCAAATGCTATGAGCACTTTTCTTATGTATATCCAATTTACTTTGCCATAAGATTTGGCTATGTCCAGTTGCATGATCATACTCGATCTCTTGTTGCATGTTAATGAGTGAGTCACCTGGTGAGCTTGAATTATGTTGTCCAGAATTTGTCTTCCTTCTACATACCCTGTTTGTTTCCTAGAGATGAGCCTGGGTAGTAGGGGTTTAGTCTATTAGCCACAATTTTGGAGATTATCTTGTAAATAACATTGCATAAGGAAATTGGCCTATATCTCTCTAGAGTTTGAGCATTATCCTGTTTTGGAATGAGAGCAACAAAGGAGGTATTGAGAGCTTTCAAAATGGTCTTGTTCTTCCTGGAGTCTTCCACCATCTCCCCTATATCCCTTTTCACTGTATTCCAGCAAGCTTTAAAGAAATCCACGTTAAATCCATCCGGCCCTGGTGCCTTGCCATTTTGCATTTCCTTGAGGACCTCACTGATCTCCTTTTCAGTTACAAGTCTGTTGAGATTACCATTGTCCTCTCTGGAGACTAGTTTAGGAATGTGTTTAGTTAAGTTCTTAATAAAAGGTTCTCTGTCTGAAAAGTTTTCCTTGGCAATGTCCTGAAAATGCTTAACTAACACTGCATCTATTTCCTCATGGGAGTGATGAATTTGGCCATTTTCATCCTTGATCGAAGAGATTTTGTTGTGGGTTCTGTTCGCTGTTGTTTGTGGAGAATGATTGTTCAGAGGTCTTTGTTTCAGCCGGATGTATACCCCAGGAAGTTTGTACACCCCTCCACGCGGGGGGGTGTGGGGGGGACTTGTCCCCCCCGCGGGGGTCCGGGGGGGCCGATCCCTCCCGGCTGGGGGGTCCAGTGGCCAACGGTCCCTCGGCGGGTGCTCGGGGGCAACACCCCCGAAGCTAAAAACAAGTGTAAAATTGCCTTGTAAAAGTATAGTAATTTCTAGTCAATCTAGGCCATTCATTAGGCAGATGATCTGACGGTAGAACTTATGTTTAGTTTAGGGTTTTTTGCCCTAGAAGGCAACCCCCTCTCTTTGTATGAGGGAATTGTATTTCAGGCTAATATATAGATGTGTATTCTGTGAGCGAGAAATAGAGAGGTGAGACTGTGAGAGAAAACAGAGGATATTACAGCGGATTTGTTGTAGTTTGTGTCTCTTCATTTTGCTGGATAATAGAAAGGAAGGACTGGTTGTTCGGGGTGGATGTAGCCCAAACTGGGTGAATCACGTATATCTATGTCTCTCTTGATTTGTGCGTTCTCTGTGTTTATATTTCTGCAATATTTTATGTGTTCCATTGCTCCGTAATATATAATTTTCTAGCATTCGCAATGGTAGATCTATGAAACAAATTGGTGTTACGTTCTCCTTGTTTTAGCCATAGTACCCTGGATTTTTGTTTCCAAACAAATTCTTCTTGTTTGCACAACATTTCCCATTCTTGTTGATATTCCTCTGCTTGATCATTTATGTCTTTATGAAAGCCATTCCTGATCAAAGTTTGATTAAGCTCTTGTATTTTGTTTTCTACCATTTTTTTATTTGTGAAAAGATTGCCAAATTCCTTCTGGTTCAATTCCTTTAGCTTTCGCTTGATGTATTTTAGTCTTTTATGTAGCAATAACATAGAATATCCTTGAATGTGCAGGTCTTCAGCCCACCGTTTTTCAATATTGCTGTTGAAATCCGGGTGTGATAGCCATGTATTTTCAAACCTAAACGGTTTGTTTCTTGGGGTGCCAATACCCTTGATCTCCATTTGAATTGGCCGAGCCTCCAAAAGGAAGAATGTATGCTATTATTTTCTTGTTTAGAAGCATGACCTCTTTAGAGATCATGAATCTATCTAGCTTGGAAGCTACCTGGGAATCCCCTCCTCTTTTGTTGTTCCAAGTGCAAAGGCCATTGTTTGTCTCAATGTCCACCAACTTCATGTTTTCATAAAAACATTGGAAAGCTGAGGAATCTTTGCTTAGAGCTCTTGTGCCCCCTTTTTTCTCTGAGAGAGATCTAATCATGTTTAAATCTCCTCCTATAACCCACAGTAGCCCTGCAAATCTGTTTCAAAGGTCCACTAAGGAATTAATAAACCTGATTTTGTCTTCTAACCTTTGAGGGCCATAGACATTCATAGCAAGAAAGGTGTCCATGTCGCCTACAAGCTAAATGACAACTCATAAATAGTTTCTTAATGCCTCCGCATCTATAATGCCTCTTTTTTGGGGATTCTAGAGGATAAAGATACCCCCTACTGTATTTTCTGCTTTGAATTCTATGAATTCATATCTGCTAAGCCATTTACTATGGATTTGTTTTATCTTTTGAATAGAACATTTCGTTTATTGGACAAAAATTATATCCGGAGTTACCTGCTTCATTCAGTTATTCAGTATTCTCTACTTTCTTTTGCTACCTAGACCTCTAATGTTCCAAGTGGTAAAATTCATAATTACAGATTGGTAGAGTAACTGGTCAGATATTTCATCTTACCTGAGTCTATCATGAGCTTTCCACATTCCATTAATAGCTCGTTCTGTTTTTTCTACCTCTTTTTTTCCCCAGGTTTCTTGGAGCTAATCTTAGTGTTGATTTTACTGCTTTTATTCCATGAGTGCCCTGTTTTTCCATGTTTTTTTCTTCACTCAATCCCTTTGCCTGAGTTTTCCGTAAGAATAATTGCTTTACCCGCATTCATTCTTCTTGTGGTAGAGATTCTACCCCTCACGTTGTTCCCTTGCTCAAAAACCCTTATAGATCTGGGTTTTCTCTGTCCAGAATCTCTTGCAACTCATTGTCTTCCATTTCCATCTCGCTCTAAGTCATTTCCTGATCCATATCCATCTCTGATTCGCTCATAATGATTCCTTTTCCTGTTTCCTTTACCTTTTCCTGATCTTGTTCTTCTTCTTTATCCTGCTTATCATATCCATCTTTCATTACTTGATTTTCGACTGCTATAGCTTCGTCTTCTTCCAGTACTTGGAACGGATTCGGCCTCATTATTTGGTCTCTCCTTTGGTGTTGTTTTGGCCCTTTTTCTCTATTTCTACCTTTATGCACTACTTTGTGAAAGCCTTCTGTTTCTTTAATTATGTTGGGATTGCTTTTGCTCTCTGCCTTACCGAGAGGGCAGTCTCTAAGGAGGTGCGCATGTTCATGACATTTACGACCTCTAAAAGGAATATGCTCGTAGTCAATCTTCTACACCCATTCCTCATTATAAACCTCCAAAATAACTTCGCCTGGAAGAGCTCCAGATAGGCCCATCTCAATGCAAATCCTAGCAAAGGAGGTATATTTGTGGCTTCAGATGTTTTGACATACCTCCCTAATTTATTTCCTATAGTTGTTAGTGATTCTATTTGCGAATAATCCAGAGGTAGCGAATAGAGTCTTACCCAAACTAGAACTGAGGTAAAGGTTTCCCGCTCCGGCACGAAGTTCATCATCCACGGCTGCATATAGAGCATTGCTACTGCAAAGAAGTAGGGCCCCCCTTCAAACACTCTATCTTTATCCTCAATGTTTGAAAACACCACAATGAAAAGCCCTTGGATCCTAGATGAAGATCAATGCTTCCTTTAGTCTTCCATTGGTATCTGATCCATGTTTTTAAATCCTTTTCGATGGGCCATAGTCCCATGAATTTGCATATGATTGCATAAGTCTACATGTGCTCCCTGTGGGCCTACAGCTCTGGGTTATTTAAGATTACTCTGGGAGTAAATTTAGCTTTGGGCTTGCACGGTCCCTTTTGCTTCCTATCTGTTGTTCCCTATTTTTTTTCATTTTTCTCCTTGTCTTTTGTGCCAGCATTTTCCTTCTCATTGTTACTTGTTGTTTTCTTGTCCCTGTTTTCTCCTTCTTCCCTCGAGTTACCTCTACCTGGTTCTAGGGTTGTCTTGCCCTTGTTAACCACTACCTCCTTGTAGGAGGGAGAGGAGCTCCCTCCTTTGCGAGCTTCCATGGTGAATCGCCTGCTCAGAAACCTTCCTCCTTGATTATCCGCAGACTCCCGTGCTCCCGTTTTTCAGATCAGACCTACGCGATAGTAAAATACACCAATGCGATGTTTCTTGAATAATTTTTTAATAAATTAGAAAGCTAATCACTTTTTTTCATAATCAAAAGACCAAGCGTAAAAGAAAAATTGAAAAATGATTAAGAAACTTTTTATATGGTGTATTACATTGTATATTAGATTAAAAATATTTCAAATGGTTAAATTTAGAATATTCATTATTTATTTTATTTTATTGTAAAGACTAAAATTCCATGAAAGTCAATTCCAATATAAATTAATTATTAACTTAATTATTTAAATTTTTAATAACAAAATAGTATAAAAATATTTTTTTAATATTTTATATCAATAAATAAATAATTATTTAATATATTATGTTATTTTTTCTATTAATTAAAAAAAATATATTTTTATCTTTTACATGTGTTACCTCCTTATTTTCAACAATGTCCATCGTCACTCATATCTCATACCATTTTATATCTATAAAGAAAATATAGATTTTCATACGACACTTATAAATATAGTATTTATTTTTAATATATTAAAAGTAAATAGATATAATTTTAAATTTTAATTAATTTTAATGAGAATAATTTTTTATTTTTATTATAATGATGATGATGATGATTAATGTTTATTAAGACTACTCTGGTACTTTAAGAGAAGAGAGTCTAATTATCATTCTTCAAAATTTTGTTTATGTGATCAAAGAGTAGGGAAAGAAGCATTCGAGGATCACTATAGTTGGGTTGGGTTAATAAATCAAGAATATTGGAGGTGTGGCCGATGATAGGGAATTTAGAGCGAATGTGGGCAAGAGTCGAGTAGTTTAAAAGGAAATGTTTTTCATTTTCCACCTTCTTAGTATCACAAATCTAACAAATTCTATCGTCCTAGCGGGTCTTGGCAGGAGACCACTGCCTAGTCTCAATCGAAAGCTCATGAGAGTTATTTCTAATCCTAGTGATGCTCATTTTCTTCTTGGTGCTAGTCGACATAGAGAGATAATTTTGGTTATCGAGGATGGAGTTGATCACCTCCTTATAGTACCTAAGCTTCCTTGTACCCTCCAGCTCCTTAACATCCCATATATTGTCCTTAGACATGGAGGTAATAGTATCTTTAATATTGTCCTTGCTTCCCATTGTGATATCCTCCTTAATCTCCCAAAGGTTGAGTGAACACTAAGCATCCTGATGCCACCTGCGCTTGAGGCACAGGTGGGGGTTTTGACTAAAGTTGGAAGCAATTTTTGGGAGCCTATTGGATTCCATATTGTGAAGCTTCTTCTATACATAATATATCTAAACATAGCCACACTTTCAATGGGCGACAAACCAACTTCGATCCAGAGGATAGGATAGGTAGTATTTTCCTTGATCTTGAAGTTATAGGTTATGAATTGCTTTTGGATCATCTCAATCTTTCTACAAGACTCCCTAGATATACTGCACCCCCAAAATTCAAATTTGTATAAGATAACAGGGGTGACAAGAGTCTTGAAGAGGAACCTTTTCTTACTCCAAATGTAAATATCGGTTGACTTACAATTGTTTTCAAGCTCATAATAAGTTCTCCATCCTCCAATAATTATTTCCTCGATGCTATAATTCCAGTTGAGCTGATGAGGAAAGTCAATACCCAAATATCTATAAGAAAAAACCTTCTGAAGACAATGATTATCATAAGACGAAAGTACTGTCGGTGATCTTTTTGGATTTAATGATCATGAATTTAGTCTTGTTGGTATTAACTGTCATACCCATCTTGGAGAAGTATACATGAAGAGTCTTAAGTTGCTTGCCTAGGTCATCATGGCTCATTGAAAGAATAATGATATCATCAACATAAAGAAGAAGAGTAATGATAATACCAACAATCTCGGTGCCTTTGCAAGCCATGGTTTCCAGACACACCTCTAGTTTATCGATGTAAATACCGAAAAGGGTAGGGAAAAGGGGACAACCTTGCTTCACATAGATATTACATTTAATATCTTTAGACCACCCTTCATTGGTCTTAAGCTTGGAAATGATAGTCTCCTAGAGGTGGATCACAGTAATCATCAGTTCAGGACGAAACATGATCTCTTCAAGCCTTGCGCAGAGCTTATCTTAGGGGACAATGTCAAAATAATTTCTAAAGTCCACAAAACAACAAAAGAGATTGATTTTACTATTGTGTCATTCCTTTGCAATAATCCTAAGGGTGATAAGGTAGGTTGAGTGGTGTCTCTTAGAACCAAATTTCCCTTTAGCTCTTTTACCTTGGTTCTCAAGTCAAAGGCTAAGCTTTTTTCATGGTAAATTTTAGGGGCAAATTATAGCCCAAAGGCAAAATTTGAGGGTTTTTACATTTTAAGAGGGCGATTTTTTTATTAAAAACCATTTTCATATAGTTAGCCTCAATTTTACTTAAAAAATAATTAATTTTATGATTTTAGCCAAAAATAAAAAATGGGCAGATAAACTAACTGAACCTTCATTTGGCCCGATTCGCTGGTTTTGGGAAATCGTATTCCCTTAAAATCGTTGAATTTTGATATTTACCTTGGTTTGGGAGATTAAAATGATTTAATACCTTACATTGGGCGCAATTTTTTTTTAATACCATGGGCCAATACCACATGCCCAAAAACCATCTCTCATTTCACCATCAAAATATTTCTAAATATTTTATTTGAATTTAATTTTATAACATTTTTTAATTAAATCTAAAAGCAAAAATATTATAATTGCTTTTAAGATATATCTAAATCCCTTATCACGTTCGAATATATAAGATATAAATTATAAATTAAGATCCATTTTACCGTATAATTTAGTCTAATAGTTTTGTAACCATATTTAAACTTTATTAATAAGCACATAAAAATTTAATACTTATAATATAACAATTTTTTTAACCATGGATATTCACCCCCAATTTACCATAGACATTATTAAGTTGTGAACATGCTTTTTTACAATACCATGGGCCAATACCATGACTTATCAATACGACATGCCCAAAAACCATCTCTCATTTTACAATCAAAATATTATATAGTTTTCTTTTTAATTTAATGTTATTACATTTTTGGTATGGAAAAGATATTGTAATGTCATGTTATGTTATCTAAACATTATGACTCAATCAAATTAACAAAATTGATTAATTAATTAATTAAAAATTAAAATATTTTGACTCAATGAAATTACATAAAAATAGAAATTACATTAAAAAAATAAAATTAATTATTAAACAAACCTAGATCCATTTTAACTTTGAATCTATCTAGAGATTTGATAATTAATAACCCTATGTTAGAACGAAAAGTCTATGTTATTATTTTAGGTAAAAATTTTAGGTTATTATTATTTTTAATCAATTTTTGTTGAGTAAAGGTAAATTTGAAATAAAAATAAAAATAACTCTATGTAAAAATGAAAATTCTACATTATTATTTTTTTATTATATCAAGAGATATTGTTTTGTCCATTACTAGTTTTTGAGCTCAAGGTTTATAAGAACCCATGGTATTCATGTGGAATATAGTCTATTTAAAGGGGGGCATATTTACCTTCCTAAATCCATCTTCTCATTCTCCCTCTTCTCTCTCCCTCCCTCAGTTTTGATTCACATTTCGCATTAGCCTTAACCGTCGATATCTCAAGATTTGTCGATCTCTCAAGCTTAGAGAGGGATGGATCTTGGCTCGTGTATATCTAAAGAGAGGTATGCTATGAATTCTTAAAGTAGTACACTTGGATTTGCAAAATGTAAGATTTTTTTTACATAGGGATATCTTAAAGTAGCATACTTGGATTCGCAAAATGTAATATTTCTTTTACATAGGGATATCATTTACTTTTGATTATGGTCTTGCCTATTAAGTGCCCATATTCTGGTTTTGATGAGTTTTGATTATGGTTTTGATTAGGTGCAATGTCTATGACCTTTTCCTATTAAGTGTCTATATTCTAGTTTTGATCAGGTGAAGCATATATGACCCTTGTCTATTAAGTGCCCATATTCTAGCTATCATTTGGGAGGTTTTTTTATTGCATCCAAGGATGTTATCTTGTTCTGTGAAGTTACCAGTGGTTTTTGAGCTCCAGGTTTATGAGAACCCATGGTATTTCCCATCATATTCATGTGAAATATAGTCCTTTTAAAGGTGGAATTAAACTAGCCTAGATCCATCTTCTCCCTCTTCCTCTTCCTATGTGTCGAAACCATCAGTTTTGATTCTCATTTCCCACTCACTAGGTTTTGATTCTCATAAACTAGCCTAGATCCATATTCTCCCTCTTCCTCTGGCTATCCCTCGAAACCCTCAGTTTTGATTCTCGTTTTCCACTCACTAGGTCTTGATTCTCATTTCCCATTCACCTTAACTAAGGATGGATATAGGTTGGTGTGTATCAAAAGAGAGGTATAAGGTTTTGATTCTCATTTCCAATTCACCTTACCTAAGGATGGATCTAGGTTGGTGTGTATCAAAAGCGAGGTATATTGTGAATTCTTAGTATACTCTGATTTGCAAAATGTAAGGTTTTTTTACATAGGCATATAGTTTATTGGATTTGCAAAATGTAAGTATCTTTTATATAGGGATATGGTACTTTTGATTATGGTTTTGATCAAGTGAAGCATCTATGACCCTTGGCTATTAAGTGCCCATATTCTACATATCACTTGGGAGGTTTGCATAGGTTGATCATGATTGTGAAACCCTATTCCAAAACAAAGACATCTATCCACTTAATTAATCTCTTTTTTTCATTTTAAATTAAAATAAACATCAATAATATGAAAAATATCAATTATGGGGCTGAAAAAAAGCTAGAAGCACTAGTAGTTGTTGGGAGATTTCAAGTTTTCTAATATCATGACAAAAATGTTTTTTTTGTTGCTTTATATTTTATAGTTTGTGTACAGTAAAATATGGTATATTAACGACTTAATCACTTTCTATTTGAATGGCTAGTTTTTAAAAATTCATTTAAATTATAATTAATTAACTTGATATAAAAATTATTGATGAGACAATATTATATAAAGGGAAAGTGATTTGATAATTATAATTACAAGTTTGTCCAAATTTGTGAGTAAATGATTATATTCACTTTCAATTTCTGAATTGAGATATAATTAAATTTGTAATGGTTTATTTATATAATCATCACTCAAACATGATATTTTTCCATAAGGAGGTCACTCACAAAACATAATAAAAAATATATATATATTATTTAATTCCAAAACTAAAGAGGTCATTTTAAGTTACAAGGGTTTCTCTAATATATATATATATATATATATATATATATATAAAAATTAACCATCACGCAATATAATATTATGTTGACTCTATTAAATTACAAAACAAATTATTATTTTAGTATGATAACTATAATTATTATTTTATATGTGTCCTTCGAGGTATCCTAAAGTGTTGTTAGATTCTAGCTAGTTCATTTTTTATCATGTTAAGGAAACAATCATAGTACCTAAGGTGACCATGTATGAACATTTTAAAATTTAAATATTTTGTAATAATTTTTGTCAATATAGACAATTTTAAAATTGAAATTCACTAAGCAAAATCATAACAACACTTATCTACTAATCTCTCTCAAAACTACATCTCTCCCTAGACTTTTGTAATTAATATACATTTAAAAAATAAATATTCAAAACTGAAAACTATATCTCTCCTTAGTTTCAAATACTATATAAAATCTTTTTTAATTAGTACATATTTAAATACTAAATATTCAAAACTTATTTTTATTCACACTGAGCCAATTTTTCCAATGATGGTCTAAAATCCAAAACCCTAGTAGAAAAAAAGATTCCTTGCCACATGATATGCTTCTTTGCACTCAGATCTGGGAGGATGATACTAAGATGTAAAAAGTGGCAATTCAAAAAATACTCTAAGAGAAAGAATAAATAAGTTAATTACATTATAATTTTTTTGAGTTGAATTGCAGGCTGCAACCCTCGAAATTTAACAAAACATTACTTAAATCATGATCAGGCTATTTACCTGCTCGCAAATAGTAAAATCTCATCTTCCTTCTTAGCTCTTGTGAATATATGTAGGGCTCTACATTTTAAGGACATCGCTTTGAAAGTTGAGCATTTTTGCAAGGCAGAAACCTCTTCTTTGACTGATGCAAGGCACTCTCACTTTTTTTCAGCTAGGGCTTTGTGTTTTGGGGTTTCATCTTGATACATAAAATTCCAAGGGAGATGCGGGCTTATTATCATTGTTTTTCTTGGCCGTAGGAGTTTTAAGGTTGATTTCTATTGCAAACCTTTATGCGTTATAACCTTTCGTGTTGATTTCCACCATGCATATTTTATTAATATGTTATTTCAGTATGTAATGTTGGATTTTTTATGGTTTTTAGTACTAATTTTTTTTGGTTTGGGAACATTGTCGATACAGTTGGGGCATAATTAATGATGGACATGGCTATACCTGTACAATTTGTTACAACAAAAAAATGGGTGAATTCTATCTCCAATAATCATATTTGTTCATCTCCATCTAAAGATAGGTAGGATCAATAAAAAACATTTCACAAAATCCATGTTTTAACATAGCTACTTGGCAACTATTTTACAAACTAATTAGATAACGAGATACATAGATAGATCATTCCTAATTTTTCAATAGGCCTCAAAGGAAGTACCCAAACTTAACGAGAAAGGATTGTGATCCCAATGCTTTGTTCCATTTAAATTCTTGTTCTCACATTTCTTTCCCAAATTTCCTCCCTCTCATGACTGGCATAGAGCTTAATGTTTGTTTAGCTACACTTGCATAAGTGAGAGTTCTAATGTCTACCTTTGTTACCCCTAGGTAGAGGGAACATCTTCACTCACTATCACTAATCATTGTTCCTCCCATGGATTATTAATTTGTTGTTTCACCATTTTTCCCTTGTATTTCTTCTCAATTTTTCCATTTTCACCTTTTTTTATTTTTTGCACTTATCTTCTTCATGTCAATTTTCTAAGGAATTATTGTGGCTCATTTCCCACTCCTCACTCATATATTTATATTCTAATACATGAGAAATATATTTATATTACATATGAGTAATATACATATTTCAGTTTGGGATTGCTTAGAAAACAAGGCTCATAGTCATTACAAGAAATACTCATTATGAGTCCAACACATTGTCGCATGTAGGATTTCTCCCTAGCACCTGCGCTAAACCTAATTTACTTTCCATGAGAAATATATTTATATTCCATATAAGGAATATACTTATAATGAATATACTTGTTTTGGTTCTTGATGGATTGATTAGCAAGGCTTCAAGCCATTACAAGAAATACTCATTATGAACATTATTAGCCCTGTACAAAGCCTTTATTATTCAGTGAAATATTCACCAAGAACTTACAAGATTTTATAATCCAATGAAAGATTTGCCATGATTTTACAAGATAATATAATTTGGTGAGAGATTCGCCAAAAAATTTATATATAGATATTATATTATTGATAAAATTGCCTTCCATTTTTCCTATGTATCATGGGGATTGCCCATTTATTATATATATAAATTTAGGGGGTTCTTAAAATTTTCCTTGGCTTTTTTTCCAAAATGAGCCCATAAAGCTTGTCTAGGATGTGGCTAATCATAATGATCCTGTAGTTAGAGGGACTGCTTTTGTCCCCATTTTTTAGGATGGGCACAATAAGGCTTTGCACCCAAAGCTTAGGGAAGCCATGCTTTACAACCAAATTGAGAAGCTTATGGAGATGAGGAATGAGGATAGATTTTCCCATTTTAAAGATCTTAACTTGGTAACCTTCAATATTTTTGGCTTTCCCATTAGCGAGCTTATTAATCCCAAACTCAATGTCTTCCAGAGAAAAATGTATCATCCTTAATAGAAGTGTTTAAGATGGTTCCCATGTTGTCTAGAGAGTCATACAACTTCTTAAGATAGTTATCCCAATTTTCTAGAAAGATAGAATATTATCTTTAATTTTATGAAAAACCCTGACCACCAATTGCAAAATAGAGACTGAAAGTGTAAAAGAAAAATATAACTCCATACCTTACATTTATTGTTTGGCTTACGATACTTTGGACACCTATCTCGAATGATTATTGAATTATGAAAGGTGCCCACCTCTCAGAATTTTACTCCTTGTTTTATGAATAAAAAGTGAGTTTTCAAGGTGTCGTTTCTGTTTTTTTATTTAATTAAAGGAAAGGTTTGTCTACAAGTTGAAAACATTTATTTTGAAGTTTCTTTAAAAATACAAAATACATCAAACAAATAAAAGACTCGTAAACGTTAAAATATTTTTCTCCTTTCAGCTCTTTTTATACCAAATCCATAATCCCAAATTCTACGGCACCAAGATTGCCCTCTTGTTTCCTTCGAGTATCTATGTATAAATCCTCTACACAATGGCTGAATAACGAAAGAGAGGTTTGAGAGGTTTGACGAGCAGTGAAATTCATGGGGTTGGAAGGAAGGCGTCTCATGAAGAAGACGTTCTTCTTATTAATCACATCCAATCTCATGGGGAAGGCACAGGTTTCACGACTCACAGGTAAAAACTGTACCTCAGTTCAGTTCAGAAGATATACACATACAAAAATATTTTACATCAGTTCAGTTCAGAAGATATACACATATAAATATTTTACCTCAGTTCAGTTCAGAAGATATACACACATATATAAATATTTTACGTCAGTTCAGTTCAGAATTTATACACATATATAAATATTTTACCTCAGTTTTACCTCAGTTCAGTTGAGATAAGAAGATATACACATATAAATATAATTTTGGATATAGATAAATACATGAATTTCCATCAAATATACAATGCTCATAAATAATCATCACTGCAGGTTTCGCTGGATAAACTATCACGTCCTGACCTAAACTTGAGCGTTTTCTCATCTGATGAAGAGGATCTCATCGTTCGTATGCACACACTCATGCAGACACTCATTGGAAACCGGTTATAGTTTGCTTTCTCAATGTCTCCTTATATGCCATATGATGATTTAATGAATTGAATTAATTTGTAGAAAAATGAAAGAGTAACATGTTTGCAGATCAAAAGTTGTATTAATCTATTTTATATATATATATATAGATATAGATATAGATATAGATATATGTAATATTTTAAGAGATATATTTTTTTAATCACATTAACAATTAGATAAGAAAATATTTTAACCATGCATTAAATAATTGTATAAAGAATGGTATTTAGTAATATATTTAATTAATATAGAATACATATAAATATATATTGTTGATTCAAGATAATGATATTATTTTCATCACATTAATAACTAGATAAGAGAATATCTCAATCACACATTAAATTAAGAGCTCTAATAATAATAACAATCACAACATTTAATGTGATCACACATAAGAAGAGTAGGACTTACTCATTCCAATTACTTGCCTATGTGTACGTGCGAGATGATGTTTTCCATAGGGTTAAGACCTTTGCAACAAATGCTCCATAATCAACAAATTGTATATATATTCCAATCTAGAACTTACATCTTCTACATCATTCATATAGTCATCACCACACTATCAAAGTCTATGTAAAGGAACAACGAGTGGCTCCTCTCTAGAATACGTATTACCTAACTACTATAGCAACTAGTCTAATAAAACATAATTTAGGAGCATCGATAATTGAGCTTATTGATGAAATCCCTCTAGATGTAAAACTTCTAGCTAGGATTATTTTCCTTAGTCTTTGTCAGGTGAGGTTTTCCTTAGCATTAAGGCCTTTGCAACAAATCATCCATAATCAACAAAGTCTATATCTATTCCAATCTAGAACTTACATCTTCTACGTCATTCATACACTCCACCACATTATCAAATTATATATAAAGGAACAACTAGAAGCTCCTCGCTAGAATATGTAAGACCTAACTACTATAGCAACTACTCTAATCAAACATCCTTTAAGAGCATGGTTGATTGAGCTTATTGATGAACTCCTCCTAGATATAAAACTTCTAGTCTTTAATCACCTCCTAGAGTCTACAACCTATATGTTCCACTCAAAGAATATCTTGCTAGCACATGGAAAATTTCTCCAAATCCTTAATAATTCCATAAAAGGGGCTTCTACACTTTATTGAACAAGTTATCCAATTCATCAAGGGCATATGACAAAGGGGCATGCATACATGTTTATTCTTATAGTTATATACCCTTTACATGTTACAAATGTAGATATAGGTAGATATCATTTACATACTTCATTTCATAGAGCCCCATAGTACAAACCTGGAAAACAATGCCTAGGTACCATTATAATAACTCTTTCAAGTACCAACTCTATGTAAGATACAAGCTCAAAACTTTCAAGAACCAATATATAGGATATATACATGTCATCATAAACTTGCTATACATACATGTTGTGATTCACATTTCAAATGTTTACTACTTGTATTGAACACAATACGAAAGTTTTACCATATTTATCTACCATTATCAAATCTCCATATACTATCACTAGAACTATCACCAATGTTCATTGAGAAATATTTCCAAAAAAACTCTCACTACATCTAGAATAAGATCTACTTCCTACTATAAACTCGTCATTCCACTTCAAAATTAAATCTATGATCAACATGATTGAATCCAAATCTGAATAGGAAAATGTTCATTGAAATTTTCATAGCAAACAAGGTACTAAAAAGATATAGCACCATGCAAAATGGTGTGATCCAAATGACAATGCTAATAAAGTACACTAGTGTGATGGCAAGTCTCCAAAAATACTCCAGTAAAATATGGGCATGGAGACAAGTCCTTGAGCCATTGTTAAAAGAAGGCATATGAAATCTTCGATTCATGGATACCAAAGCATGCTTGTGTATAAAAAGTAGGAAAATTCATCACTCAAGGTAGTGTTACAAAGAATTCCAAAGTGTTGTTTTTAAATAAAATTAATGATGCCAAGTATTAAAATGGACATCTATCAATATAAACAGTTAGCTTGCGAGTCCAATTGAAGTGAATATAAGGAAACCTAAGCCTTATGTTTTAGGTGAAACTAATATGAAGTGACTCCCTCGATGAGGAACACATTTCACTCCTAAAAAATGTTCATTCTCCCCCATTCACTTGTAATATTTTTATCTAGAATGATATACCAACTGGGAATCAACTATACCTTTGGGTAGAACACTCCTACCACATAAATTGACTAGGAACTTGTTGTACTCCAATTCCTAACATTAGTCTAACTATATTATTTGAACAAATAGGCATCCTTGTTAAATTTTCTGATTGTTCTATGATGTATGAGTTACTTTAGCCCAATTTACTTTTTCATTAATGACACATCCAATTGTTACTAGTGTAATCAATCATAAACATAACTGAACAAAGAGAAATATATGCACTGACAAAGAAGACAACAACACAACCATAAGAGACAACAGATTAGTCCAAGACCAGGGAAAAACCCCAGAAGGGGGAAACCATTTCAAATCTTCTTCTTTAATAGATCATCATAAAAAAAGTAATCAGGATAGAGTACAATGAGCTCAATACATATGTTTGTAGTGGATACCAATAAATCAGATCTACAAATCTACAAATTTGTACAATATTAGAGGGAAACCGAGATCCACCAAATCACTGAACTCAATTGAATCCAAGATGTCAAACCCTAGATCCTAACCATGGACGCTTTCATCAAAATTGTATGTGTACGTCCGAAATTCATTGGACACTCTCTCGGACACTATGTGAAGGCATCTGCGACTACTCGAACACTTTCAAGAAGACTTTGTGCATGCATTTGGGGAAAAATAGACCAAAAACCCTTGTACGCTACCTTATAGTTGTTGTGTGTGCTTTTGAGATGGCCTGGATTCTCTTTGGACCACTCTTTGTAAGCATCTGAGGAATAATGCATCCATATCTGAGTCTGAACCCTTGGATGCTCTCATAAAAATGTCTGTCAGTGTCTAGGGCTCTCTAGATGTCCTCTTGTCCACTCTGTACCAACATCAAGGGACTAAAATTCCCTATTATGTACCAGCGTCTAGAACCCAGAAAATCCTAACTTAGAAAGAACCTCACACTTGTGATTTTAGACCCTTGTGCGAAGTCCTTCCATTGAACCTATGTGAACCAAGACAAAAGAGAAGAATATAAAAATGGTTTGAATAGTGGGATCAAATGAACATGAGGTCACTTCTATTTATAGGTTTTCCTAAGGGTTCACTTGGGGTTAAGGTTGACCCAAGTAGTTACACATGTGGTTAGGGCTAACCCATTCCATAATGTATGTATGAATAAAATAATCCAAAACTTAAGTTACGCTAGACCAAATTGGGTGATCTTTAGGTCGATTTTTGTCCTCTCAAAAAAAGGAATTTAATGCAAGCAACATCTTGGTCATATGAGTTATATAATGTGGAATTTTACCCTAGTTGAAAAAATTAACACTCCCTCTCAACTAGGAACAACTCCACCTGCCAATATCATGCCATGTTGTTGTAATACTTTCATTGTCTCTACTCAACTCTAAATGTTGAAACTTTCTTGGACCTAGAAGAAGAAGAATCAGGTAGAAATAGTTTCCACCCATATTGAGCAATAGGGTAACTCATCATACATGGGAGTACACCCTCGACTCTGGAATCTCATCGGGGAGCTTACCCTCAACACGAAATTTCATCAGGGAGCTTTCCCTTAACCTGGAATCTTATTTCCTATGGATATTCCAAACAATGACTCTGAGTAGTCATGTGGTAGAACACCTGCATCATAATTTCCTTGGGTTGTACAACACCATGTACACTCTCAACTCATTGGCCAAACGAGGAGCGATATTCCCAACAATCCTTTCTTATGGGTATGGTGCCAATTGGTGTATACTTTGCAAAGACCAGATAGGGGATTAGCGCCCTCAACCCTATAGGTAGAAGATAGGGGATTAACCTATTTTCCAGATATCCCTCAACCCCAGGAGCCCTCTATCTCGATTCCTCACCCTGGGATCTCAAAGAGGGAATGAAGAGTTCATTCAATGTCCTGAATCAGCGTTTCCCCTTATCCAGAAGGGCCATATCCATTAGTCTAAGCTACTCTCTAAAGACCAAGAACTTTCCTTTTGGTAATGCCTTGGTGAGAATATTGGCAGTATGTTCATTTATTGATATGTGATGGAGCCTCACATCTCCTCTCTGCACCATGTCTCAAATAAAGTGATATCGAATCTCAATATTCTTGGACTTGTCATGAAACACAAGATTTTCTTCCAAATGGATTCCAGTCTTTTTTTCAATGTATATCACTATAGTATTTAGGACATGCTCAAATAGCTCTCCAAATATCTTTCTCAACTAGACTGCTTCGCAGCTAGCCATGCTAACAGCAATTTATTCTGCTCTGGTGGTGCTCAATACAATAGATTTTATTTTATGCTCATCCGGGATATCATGGAAGATATAAGACTAAAACAACATCTATATGTACTCTTCTTGTCGATAACATTTTTGACCTAGTCAGCATCAGTGTATCCATGAAGTTTAACATCTTCTACAAAATCTCTTAGGACAAGGGTGATCAACTCATGCAAATATCTCAATATGTGTTTGGAAGCTATCTAATGTATGTGGCGGGGTTGATTCACGAGTTGACTCAATGTGTTTATTGCATATCATATGTCTAGATGGGTGTTCTCAAGAAACATCAAAGTCCCAATCGATTGTCTATACTTGGATGGATTTTCCAAGGTTGGTCCTGCAACATCTCCACATAACTTCTTGAATTTCATTTCCATTGGCATAACCATGGATTTTCATCCAGTCATTTCAAATCTTTCGAGTAATTCACAACATATTTTCCTTGTGAAATGAAAATATCCCCAGGCTCTTGCCACACCTCAAGGCCTAAAAATTAGTTCATGAGACCAAGGTATTTCATCTAAAATTCATAGGTTATCTTCCTCTTACACTTGATCATCAGAGGCTCATTAGCTGTTAAGAATAGATCATCAACATATAAAATCAAAATCAATGGCATAACTTGGACTACCTTCAAGTAGAGGTTGGGATTGACATTGCTTCTTTTGATTCCCAATTTCAATAAGTAATTGTCAATGCATGCATACCAAGCTTGGGGAGTTTGCTTCAAACCATACTACTCCTTCCTTAACTTGCAAACATGTGTTCTTCGATCCTCCACTTCAAATCCCCATGGTTGTTCAAAATATACTTCTTCCTGTAACATGCCATGAAGGAATGTGGTGTTTACATCCATCTGGTAAAGAGTCCATCCCAGACTCGCAACAAGGGAAACTATAAATAGATGGTTTTATTTCGATCCATCGGAGCAAATACGTCATCATAATCTTCTCCCTCTTTCTGAGAGAATCCTTGAGCTATGAACCTTGTTTTGCATTTCTCAATGCTGCCATTAATTTCATGTTTCATATTGAATAGCCACTTTGAATTCACAACAAACTTCCCTTTTGGTCTAGGTACAACATCCCATACATCATTTTTCGCAATCGGTTCATATTCCTTAGTCATAGCATCGTTCCAATTTTTTTCTTTTACTTCTTTGAATAAGGATGGGTTGGATTGAATCATAGTGCTCATAATTGCAACATATCCCTAATACTTGCATGGATGCTTCCTTTCTCTAAATGATCTACAAATAGGGACATTCCTTTCAATATCATGTAAAGTATGGAAGAGCGAAATTGGTCGTTTCGTAGTAGGAGGATGACATGCAGGAGGATCTAACAGTTCCATAGGCTCCATGGGATCATCAACCATATCGAACTCAGGCACAAATGGACCATCTAGAATATCCTAGTCATCATTCTTTTCCTTGGGAGGATGAGGTGGAGGAAGATCTCTTGCTTTTCCAAGAGTTGTATCTTCATTGAATGTTATGTCCCTGCTAATTTCATCCTTCCTCTCACTAGGAATATATATTATATATGCTTTAAAATTTTCACAATAACCTACAAACGTACCTTCTCTTCCTGTAGCTTCAATTTTTTTCCTTTTATCCTTCGACACATTAGATTATACGAAGCCTCCAAATACACAAAGATGGATAATATCAAGCTTGATACTTGTGAATATCTCTTTAGAATTCCTCTTTTCTAATGCTTGATGAGGCACCATGTTTTTAACATACAAAAAAATAGATGTAGCTTTGGCGCAAAGGAACTTTGCCACCTTTTGATCATGGAGCATAGCACGAGAAGCTTCTAATATAGACCCGTTCTTCCTTTCACCTAGACCATTATGTTCAGGAGTATATGGCACAATTGTTTGTTTCTTGATCCCTTCTTTCTTGCAACATGTTTTGAATTATTTTGACATTTATTCCCCTCCATTGTTGGATCTGAATACTTTGATTTTATTTCCTAATTGATTTTCAATCAAGGCTTTGAATTCCTTGAATATTTCAAAGGCTTCATCGTTGTGGTTAAGATAGTATATCCATGTATTTCTTAAGAAGTCGTTAATAAAGGTGATATAGTAGAGATGACCACCAATAGTATATACAGGCATCGAACTATATATACGAGAATGAATGAGATGGAGGATGTCATTTTGTGTGTTATTACTAAAGAGAAATGTCCCCCTTATTTTATTTCCACTCACACAACCTAGAAAAACTCATTCATGATGAGCTTGAATGTCAGGGATACCTGAGACCAATTTATCAACTTTGGAAGTGCATCATAGTGTAGATGAGCCAGTCTGCGGTGCCATATCTCGCTCAAGTGATTGGTATTATGAACAAATTCTAGAGTAGGTCTTCCAATAGCTTTATAGAGTCCTTCGAATCTCGATCCTAATGTAAATGCATATATCATAGGTGAATCAACAGGCCAAGTCAAAACTTTACCTTTGATGACGGAAACCCTCATCCCTTTATATTCCAATGCGGATATAGATAACAAATTCTTTATTAATCTAGGTCCATAGATAACATCATGCAGTAGAACTGATTCCCCAGAATTCAACTTAATTTTGATGGACCCAAAGCCTTTCAAGGGATGAGTGGAGTTGTCTTCAAGAGTGATCTTCAGCTTAGTCTCCCTCTCTACCAGATTAGAGAAGAATTCCTTGTACCCAGAGAAATTATGAGTGGCCCCACTATCAACCAACCAACTATCCCGTAAATTCGGTGGAGAAGAACTTGTAAAAGCATAAATAATGATGTATTTAGATTTACTTACAACATTACTTTCATACCTGGGAGCTCTTGACTTCTTTTGAGGAGGATGATTTTATTCACGGTCACTTGAGGAGTCCCTTCTTCTTCTTTCATATATTCTATCATAGTTCTTTCTTTAATAATATTTTCTTCTTTTTTAATTGTAGTTGCCTCTAGTGTTGTAATGTAGTATTTTTCTCCTCTAAGGACAGTCACAAGCATAATGACCTTTCTTGTGGCAATTGAAGCATTCAATATGAGATAATTATTTTTCATTCCTTCCTTTTGTATTTTGAGAAGGAGGCTTCCTTGGTGGACCTCCTTTTTAGTCCTTCCTTTTCTCATGAGTGATGTATTCAACAATCTCTCCCTCTTCATGCTTTTGAATCCTTCTTGTTGCTATCATCCTCGATTCTCCTTGAGTGAGCTTCCGAACAATTTCATCATATGTCGGAAGGACATTGTTGTTTCTAATTGTATTAATCAATGTTTCCCAAAAAGGAGGGAGAACTCTAAGAGTAACAAATACTAGCTCTCTGTCAGGCACATTTTCTCCAACTCTCTGCAATTGGTCTCTAAGGCGAGAGATCCTCATAATGTAGGATTTTACCACTTCTCCTTCATTCATCTTAGTTTCCTTGAGTTGATCATTCAAGGTGATGATCTCATTCAAGTTTTTTATTGCAAACATGTCAGCTATCTTTTCATACATATCTTTATACTTTCTTAAATTCCCAACATATGTAAGAAAATGATCTTGTAAACCATCATCTATAATTTTCTTTGATTTGGACTCACCTTTCTTATAGCCGTTTTTTAGGGAAGCGGAGGCATTTTATGAAGCCTCAGGCATCCTTCCTTGGATGTATTCCAGCACATCATTGTTGTCAACTATGATCTCCAAACTAACTTTCCATGTAACAAATTTTGATACATCACCCAGCTTTTCATGCTCCTTGAAGGTAGAGGACGACAACTTGACCTTGACTAGGCAATCTACTTCCTAAAAGAGAGGGCTTTACTGCATGTATTATATTGGTCCTGTCCTTCGCCTCAACATGATACCATGTTAAATGTTTTTATTGTTCTATGTTGTATTGGCTACTTTAGCCCAATTTACTTTTTCATTAACAATGCATCCAATTATTAGCAGTATAAATTCAATCATAAATGTAACTAAGGAAAGAACAATATATGCACTGACAAGGAAGAAAACAGCACAACCATAAGAGACTCCATGTTGGTCCAAGACCAAGGAAAAACCCCACAAGGGGGAAAACCTTTCAAATCTTCTTCTTTAATAGATTTTCGTAGAATTATTTTAGCAGAGAGTACAATGAGCTCAATACATATGTTTGCAGTGGATACCAATAAATCATATCTAAAGGTGTATACAACAGTAGAGGGAAACCCAGATCCACCAGATCATTAAATTCAACTAAAGCCAAGATGTCAAACCCCAGATCTAATCCTAGACGCTCTCATCAAAATTGTTTGTGTGCATCTAAAACTCCTAAAACACTCTCTCAAACACTGTGTGAGGGTATTTGTGACTTCTAGGATGCTTTCAAGAAGAATTTATGCATAAGTCTAGAGTAAAATACACCAAAAACCCTTGGATGCAGTTGTTGTGTCTGCGTCTGAGATGGCATGAACACTCTTTGGATCACTTTGTGGGACTATTTGAGTACTAATGTAGCCAAATCTGACTTTGAACCCTTGTACACTCTCATAAAATTGTCCTCCAACGTCTAGGGCACTCTGGACTTTGTCTTGTCCACTCTGTACTAGCATCCAGGGACTAAATTTCCTTGTTTTGTGCAAGCATCTAGAAGCCAAAAACCCCTAACTCTGAGTTAACCTCATTCCTGTGATTTCGGACCCTTGTGCGAACTCCTTCTATCAAACCTATGCGAACCAAGACAAGAGGGAAGAACAGAAAAATGGCTTGATCAATGTGATGAAATGAAATTGAGGTCACTTCTGTTTATAGGCTTTCTAGAGGGTTCACTTGGGGTTAAGGTCGACCCAAGAAGTTACACATGTGGTTAGGGCCGACCCATTCCATAATGTATGTATGAATAATATAATCCAAAACTTAACTTCCACCTAACGAAATTGGGTGATATTTAGGTCAATTTTGCTCCTCTCAAAAAGAGGAATTAAATGCAAGAATCATCTGAGTCATCTGACTTGTCCATTGTGGATTTTGATCTTAGTTGAAAAAATTAACAATCATTCGGACTTACATCCATCTACCAAGACACTTAGGTATCTCACCATGATGCTCACCAATTATCTAAGAAAACAATATTTTTCTAATATAAGTAATTTGACATAGTTATTAATATATTATACTAAAATCAAATTTATCTCTACATTCTTTGTACCATTTCTATTAAAATCATATTTAATCTTTAGTTTTCTCACTCATTTTTTTTCTAACAATATCAACATCAAGGCTATATACATATATATATACATATACATACATATATATATATATATATATATATATATATATATATATATATATATATATATATATATATATATATATATATATATATATATATAGATATATATATATATCTTAGGCTAGTGCCCACTGTAGGTATATTACCAAGTTATACGAGTTTAGCCATCAAAATTTATTGGAACACCACAAGAAACAAGATAATATTAGATCACTGCCATCATGTTGTGAAACCTCATTATAGTCATGTAGCTAAATATTCTCCTTCCCATCATGATGGAAATATTAAATCATTCTCATGTAATTCATGTCAAAAATGAAGGGAATGATAATCTGTAGGATACGATCCTCATATTCTACTCGATATTGGAGAAGTTGAACCTTTATCCATAGTTAATTTTAAAATCAAATTTTCGCACCTCGTCATTAAAATCAAAGCCTTGGATCAAAGGTGCATGACATTAGAAGACCTTGTTATTTCTCATGCAAATGTTAAATACTACTGATTCATCTTAACTCCACATTTATGTTACACTAAGAGGGGTAATTCCCTAGAATGGCATACTTTTATCTCAATTATTTTCAATCAAAAAAAAATTGTTTTAACTTCAAAGGACTTGATTAATCTCTAACCTTGATAAATATATAGTTAATATGTACTTACTTTGGTGATATATATATATTAGTTATTTTATTTTCTTTATTGATACTTCAAGTATTGGTTTCGCTAAGGATAAGTGGGTTATCCATTTGCAATGAAGATAATTATCCTGAGCTACTATTCATAAATGCAAGTTAATACATCATTTCTTTTGAAGGGAAACTACATCACTTAAAGTAACCCATTGGTGGTGGTAAATAAGAGGACAAAGTTTTGCTTCTTCCTAATGCCTATAGGTTTTGGATTCTTAACTTATTTGATTACTTGTGAGGAATATAGCATCCTAGACAACTAGAAGTAGTTTTAAGTTTTACTTAATGCAATAGCTTTCTTGGTCTTAATAATTGACATAAAATTCTTTTCTTTTGATATAAATTTCATGTGGTTTAATTAATTTATTCAATATGAGAAAATAAGGAGGTTGTCATTGTTATAGAAGAGGTATTCTATGAAGCTTAATCATCATTGGCTACAAAAGGAGTGTGTGATTATTACAAAAGTAAAGACCATTGGGCTCCCATCCATTTTCTACAAATGCATGTGTTATTGTGGAAGCCAAAAAAGTAAAACACATGAGAGTAAATTGAGAGTATTTAGACAGAAATTAGGCATGTTCTTCCCCTAGGAATTTGTAGGGGTACTAGTGACGGGTGTGAATCATTGCAGAGGTTTGAGTTCCACATTAAATTCAAAAGTTGAGAGAAAATTATAAATTTGGTGAATTGGCTCAAAGAGGAGTTTAGGTATAATGAATTGTATCAAAAGAAGAGGAAAGTGAATACTATTTTTCCCTCTAGACTTTGAGAGTAATTTGCAATATAATCTTTTTGGTTTGTAATTGAATTAATTTTGGACAGATTAATACCTCCATATTATAATCCATAGACGGAATTTCACATACTATTCAATAAAGGGTTTGATTGTATCACTTTCCTTTTTTCTAAAGTTGATTACATTATTAATTATGTCCATATATAGTTCAATGACTTGTGCATAATTACATGACTTTCTTAGTGGATACACTCTAATAGTGTTAATCCACATTTGTAACTAGGATAGTGAATTGTAAAACCTAGTCATGAACTAATTAAAAGACAAGTTTAGATTTAGCTGAGAAATTGTATAATTATCATAACTAATTAGCTTCTAAAATTTGGGTTTCACAATATTGGTTCATGTGAAATTTTTAAAACAAGCAAACCTAATATAGGGTTATTCCAGCTCATGACTATTGGAATAATAGTGTTGGAAGTGCTAGGAAAAAGGCCCATGGATGGTAGTATAGTTGAGGACTACAAGACAAATCCCAAGCTTATAGCCATGAAGAGAAGTAATATAAAAAGGTTCAAGGAATTGGAAATTAGAAAAATTGAGAATGACATTCAAGGAATTGGATAATGGAAGAATTAAGATTTTTGGAGTCATGTGGATAAGAGATGAGATAGAGGAAAAAAAAGATGATGATTACATTTGAATACATTTCTTAATGATAGAGGTAATTCAAGGGTGAAAGTTTCTTGCTATGATTTTGGTTTGAAACCATAGAATATCATTGATGAGATAAGCTATTTCAATAGATACTTTGAGTATGAAAAATTCAAACATCTTGAAAGAGTTTATTTTGTAATAATAAAGAAAAAAGGAATATTACAATCAAGTGACATGTTATGTAGAAATATATATCAAAAAAGAAATAGGAAAAGATAGAGAAACTAGAAGAAAGTGATGAGTAAGGACAAGGAGAAGTTCTTTCTTCTTGATTATCAATAAAGTTTATGTAAAAAGACATAGAATTTGAGGCAAAGAGGTAGTTATTTCTAGGAGGAAACTAAAGATTTCTTAAAATTTTCAATTAGAATCATAGGTACAAAGATAGAGTAATTAAAGGATTGTGAAGTATGTCAATGAGTTGAGATTCCAAATTCAAGTTCAAATGAGTATCCATGATTTCAAAACTATGGATGAAGAATATAAAATTGATTTGAAGGTAAAGGAAATGTTGAATAGGAAGTGGTAGAAGAAATACAGACAAAAAGGTCTTAGAGGCATTAGAAGGGTATTGGATGCAAGAAGATTGTCTAGTGAATGGAGAAAATATGAAGCATCCAATAGTAAAATTGTGAAAGGACCATGATACAATAAGTTGAATATATGGTAGAGGAATGGGTAATAAAATGTGGAATAGAAGTACACAAGGAAACTAAATACCTAGAGAAGCACAATCTAGGAAGAAGGAATTAGACCAAGACTCATGTCACATAGAAAGATGAGGCATGAGTCATGTGAGAAAATGTTGTAGTAATTCATTGTGGACAAGGTGAAAATCATATCTTCAAAAGTGTGTTGTTCAAGCTTAAAATGGAGACAGTGGAGGAACTCTGAATAGAAAGATATTTTTCAAAACTAAATGCAAGGTTCAAGGTAAATATTGCAATTTGATAATAAATGGAAAAAATACACAAATTTTGGTGTTCATGGAGGTGATCAAGAATACAAAATTTTGAATGTCTCATGCCAATTCATATCAAGTTTCGTGGATATATAAGGGTCAATAAGCCACCTTGGTTGGGGATTACTTGCTTATTTTTTATATCGAGGACTTTACTGATCAATTATTACCTCATGTGGTTAATATGGATGCATATCATGTGCTTCTTGGAAGACCAAGGTTGTTTAATTATAAGGTTCTTGGCATGGAAAATGTTTATGAATTTAATAAGGATGCACACTACTATAGGGTGGAGTCAATGGTGGAATATGAGACAATCTTAATGAATTGCAGTGACACTGGAAGTCCTCGTAAGCAAGGTGATTGAATAATATTGTGTTTATAAAAAAAGAACTAAAGGAATAGAAAAGTGAAAATTTATGTTTGGCCAAAATGTCAAAGAAGGCGCATGAAGATGAGGAAAAGAGCCATGTGCTAATAAAAAATTGACAATTGTTGGATGACTTTGTAAAATATTGTTGTAGATGGTATGTCAAAGGTAATACCTCCCATGAGAATAATTTCATATTAAATTGACTTGATTCCATGATCAAGTATACATAATAAGTTCTTTTATTGAATGAGTCTCATGAAAATTGAACTAGTAAATAGATAGGTGCAAGAATTACTTGACAAGAGGTTTATATAAGAAAGTTTAAGTTGTTGTGTGGTTTTGGTAGTATTGACATTAAAGAAGTGTGGTGAATGGTGGATGTGTGATTCAAACTTAAACAAGAATGCAACATAATAAATAAAACACAAATATAGAGTTGAAACAAAAATAACACTTCATTTCATTCATATCAAAGAACTAAATTATGCTTATATATATGTTAAGAAATTTACTGCATAACATAAACAATTACTGAGAGGAATAAATATAAAAATGACCAGCAACAACCATAAACACATAAACATAAATGCTTATCCGGGAAAACCCCAAATCCGGGGAAAAATGAAACATAATAAGATCTCATTAGCATTAGCCAAAACCCTAGCCAATCTAACCAAGTGAGCCTTCACCACTCACCTCCAGGTCTTGCGTTACAATGAATTCCTTCCAGCCTTTTATAAGCTCCATTACATATAATACCACAGGCAGAATACTATGGGTGCACAATACCATGTGCCCCAAAACCATCACTGTTTAACCTGGTCAACTTTGACTCTATCCCGAGTCAAGTTTACCTAACAATTCCCCCCTTAAACTTGACTTGGGGTTCCTTGACTAACTCCACCCAAACCTACTAAGTGACACAATCCCACTCACTCCAGCTCTTACCCCCCTCAGAGTTTTTACTTGGGGTATTGTTAACCCGACATCCCCCTTATCACCTAGGCCTAACGCAGACTTTACCGGCGATCACCGAGGGGTACGCATGCCTTACCAGGTCTTACTGTTGGCATTATGATACATATGTTGTACTTGATGGCAACCCACTCATCTCAGATAATAAATTATAATGTAGAGAAACGTTCACGCACTTATATGCAGAGAAAAGTTTATTTCATGTAGAGAAAAGTTCATGCACTTTTATGCAGAGAAAAGTTTATTTCATGTAGAGAAAAGTTCACGCACTTTTATGCAGAGAAAAGTTTATTTCATGTAGAGAAACGTTCACACACTTTTATGTAGAGAAAAGTTTATTTCATGTAGAGAAAAAGTTCATGCACTTTCATGCAAGGAAAAGTGCGTATATGTTGGAGAACTTACCTTTGGTCCATGGTAGTTAGTCCTTGGTATTTGAACCTATGGTTTTGGACCATGGTACCTCGTCAAAAGTGTCGATCCCAAGTATTAAGTTCGTGGTATTGGTTTATTATGGTTTTGGTCTGTGGTATTGCATCCAAAAGTGTTGATCTCACGCACTTTCATGGTTGGTTCATGGTATTAGTCCAACAGTTTTTTGATCATATGGTTTTGGACCGTGGTATTGTGGAAGGCCTAAGACTATAAAAGAGGAAGGAGATCATTTGGCAAAGCATCATCGAATGAATTGAATATCTAATAAGTGCTAGATCTGAAATATTTGTGATTGGGTTATGGTGCAAATCTGGATCTGAATGAAGGAGGAACCTTAGCGCATAAAGAAGGATAAGTTCTATTGATGGGTCATAATCTTTATGCTTGAATAATAGTATCTTTGTATGATTTTGATCTGTTATATGAGGCGCATTCTTGATCTATAAATCTGACAATCTGGGTAAATTAGTGTCTGAATATTTGAAAGAAGGAATTATCCTTTATAGATCTGCACGTAGGTTTCAAGTTGTTGAAGTAGTGTATATCTTTAAATTATGATCTAGCTGCCTCTGTCTATTGCTGCAGTATTCTGGGTTCAAAATTTGGTGTGTGGTTACTGTTATTGTGTTCTGGGTACAACTGTTAGAGAAGTGTTTACTTGATTCAGTGCTAATTGGGAAAAGGAGATTGTTTGATGCAGATATACTTGATGATTGATTGATGTTCATGGATCCAGTTTGAAAATTTATGAAAAGTGGTCCTTGAAAGAAAAGAAGTAGGGGGTTGTAACTCCCTTCCAGGGGAGAGAGTTGTAGCTCTCTGCAGGTTGCAGCCTGCGTACTGGTAAAGGACTGCACCAGTAAAAAATCATTGTAAAAGGAATTTCTAATTGAAAGAAGATAGAGACATATTGCAGCAGGTGGTTTTCACCCACATTGCGTTTCCACCTTATATCTGGTGTTCTTTGGTGTGACTATCTGTTTTTCTTGTTCATGCTCATTATTTTATGGTACTGACATACAATAATTCAAAGTATAAATATATTGAAAAAGAATTAGATAATACTGATTCACCCCCCCTCTCAGTATTATTTCCAACAATTGGTATCAGAGCAGGTCCTTCTGAAGAAGCTTGATCGCTTGAAGGAAGATCTAACATCATGAGAAACTATGAGAGGGAAGCATCAATCAGGCCACCGATTTTTGATGGAACAAACTTCATATATTGGAAGGTAAGAGTTACTGCCTATCTTCAATCTTTGGGTATAGAAGTATGGGACATTATAGAAACAGGGTATACTTTTCCATCAGCTATTCCTACAGATTCAGCTGAGAAGACGAATTATGAAACAAATGCAAAGGTGGTTAATACTCTTCTAGGATGTCTATCTCAATTTGAATTCGTGAAGGTTATGCAATATAAATCCGCAAAAGAAATATGGGACAAGATTGTTTTGAGCTACGAAGGAGATGAACAGGTAAAACGTGCAAAACTTCAAACCCTCAGGATTCAGTATGAGAATCTCAAAATGTATAATGATGAAAGTGTGGCTAACTATTTCCTTCGGGTAGATGAGATTGTTAATTGTATGAAAAACTTGGGTGAAGAAATAAAAGAGGCTGTTGTGGTTGAAAATGTCCTAAGATCATTGTCCCCCAAGTTTGAATCTAAAGTGTCTGCAATAGAAGAAAAGGAAAATCTACGAACTCTTACTATGTCTCAGCTACACGAAATTCTAACTGCTTATGAAATGAGAAAAGGAGGTCCATCAGACAGGAGAGAAGCTGCTTTTAAGGCTTCAGGCAAAGGAGACTACTATGAATCAAGTCACGTGCCAGAAGAAGAAGAAGAATCAAATTTCATCAGAAATCTTCAACGGGGTACTGGAAGGTTCAGAGGTAAGCTACCTTTTAAATGTTTTGCTTGTGGAAGAGTAGGTCATTATGCTGCCAAATGTCCTCATAAGGATAAGATTGACAAAGGAAAGGAACCTGCCAGATGGAACAAGAAACATAATGCAAATAAGAAAAGCTACTACACTCATGAAGACAGTGATGGTCTATCAAATAGTGATGAAGATGAAGGAGGTAATGACTATAAACTTTTAATGCCATTTGAAGATGATGATTACATGGATGCTATAGACATGGATAGTTTTTATGAAGAGATTTCTAGACTTAAGACATGTATAGAACAAAAGAATATGATCATTGATACTCTACAATTTCAAATTGATGAAAAAGAAAAATATCTTGAAAAGTTAGAAGGTGAAATTGTTGGCCTTAGAAAATAAATTGAGAAAAAAAGGCTATTAATCTTAAGTTTGTCAAAGGATCTGAAAATCTAGATGAGATCATTAATGTACAACGTTCTCCGTTAAACAAGACAGGTCTGGGGTATAATGGAGAAACATCTCAAGCATCCACCTCAAAGAGTTATCTTGATGCAGCAAGAAGGAATGAGCAAAAGCACAATGGAGATCACCAGGTAAAGCAGGGATGAATTACATCAAGAACTAAGAAAGACTACCAGGTAAACCAGGGGCAATCTGTCTTAAGGGTGAACAAAAGCTACAACCAACTACAGGTAAAATCTTCTCAATTTGCTTCAAGAATGGATGACAATAAGAATTACAATCATTTGGGTGGTAGATTTGATAACCGCAGAAGTTTCTTCAATGGCCAATGTTTCTCTTGCCATAACTTCGGTCACAAAGCAGTTCAATGTGTTTCATATAAAACAATCATGACTAGAGAAGCTCAAAAACAAAGAAGTATGACTGGGATTACAAAAAGGACCTATAACAACTTTTCGGCTCTTGAAAATGAAACTGAATGTTCTATTTGTAATAACTTCGGTCATGAAGATTCTGAATGCAGGAGCAGATTTCAGTAGACAAAGGAACAAGCCTCAAGCACCAGAACATGGAGAATAAAGGAACCACAATCAGAAAGATGTGGGATAGCCTTTTATACAAAGGGACAGGAAAATCTATGGTACATCGACAGTGGATGTTCAAAGCATATGATAGGTGATAAAGGAAAACTTGAATCATATTCTGCTTTAGAAAAGGGAAAGAAAGTTTCTTTTGGAATTGATACTCCAGCAGTTATAAAAGGAAAAGGCACAACTCAGTTAAAAGAAAAGGCCAAAGCTGGAAATGTTTTGTATGTTGACGGCTTGAAGCATAACTTTCTGAGTGTCAGTCAGATGTGGGATCAGGGAACTGAGGTAATATTTTGATCAAATGGATGTAGCGTTCGTGATCTTGATATAGGGAAAACAGTGATCAAAGGTAGAAGAACTCCAAATAATCTATACATATTGAAGAAGGACAACAACAATGCTATTTGAGCAAGGATGATGAACATTGGTTATGGCATCAGAGGTTGGGGCATCTAAGATTTTCACAAATAAGGAAGGCATGCAAATATCAGGCAGTTCGTGGTCTTCCAGATATCAAAATTCCAGACAACACTATATGCAAATCATGTCAGTTTGGTAAGCAAACCAGAACCAACTTCCCGGAGAAGGAAGGATCAGCCAGCAGGCCTCTTGAACTAGTCCATACAGATGTATGTGGTCCTTTCAGGACGAGGTCACCTCAGGGAGAAGAATACTTGATATTATTCATTGACGATTTCTCCAGGTTTGTTTGGTTAGGACTTTTGAAGCACAAAGACGAAGCATTCGAAAAATTCAAATCCTTCAAAGCCTTGGTTGAAAATGTATCAGGTTACAAAATTAAGTGCCTCAGGTCCGACAGAGGTGGGGAGTTTACCTCAAATGAATTTTTCGATTTCTGTGAAGAACATGGGATAAGAAGGGAATTCTCTACAGCTAGAACTCCTCAGAAAAATGGAGTGGTGGAAAGGATGAACAGAACAGTCCAACAAATGGCCCGTCCTATACTTGATGAGTCCGGAACTCCTGCAACTTTCTGGGGTGAAGCTGTATATGCTACGGTTGTTATTCTCAATAAAACAAATGTCCGAGTGAACAACACTCAAACTCCTCATGAACTCTGGTATGGTGAGACTCCTTCTGTAAAACACTTCAAAATCTTTGGGAGCAAATGCTATATTAAGAATACTGATGAGCAACTTGGAAAACTTGAACCTAGAGCAGATGAACGCATTCTTCTTGGTTATTCTTCACACAGCAAAGCATATAAGTGCTACAATAAAAGACTTGGAAGAATTGTTGACAGCATTGATGTAGTTGTTGATGAAAAAGGATACATTCCTAGGCAAGTAAATCATAAAAATATCGAAGAAGATGAAGACTACCCTCAATGACAGAATGATGAAGAAGAAGAACCTCAAGAAGCACCAGAGGAACAGATAAGGGTAGAAGAGAATACTCCATCCAGGTACGTTCAGAAGAATCATCCAGAATCTCAGATTTTGGGGCAAAAAGAAGCAGGTCTACAAACAAGAAGAACAATTGCAGAATCTTCAAGCTATTTGGCATTACTCTCATCAACTGAACCACAAAATGTAAAAGAGGCATGGAAAGATGAATGTTGGGTCAAAGCAATGGATGAAGAACTTGAATAGATCGAAAAGAACAACACTTGGGAGTTGGTTCCTAGACCAAAGGATAAGAATGTTATAGGGACAAAAAGGGTCTTCAAAAATAAGTTGAATGAAAATGGGGAAGTAATTAGAAACAAGGCCAGACTTGTTTGTAAAGGGTATGCGCAACAAGAAGGAATAGATTTTGAAGAAAATTTTGCTACTGTTGCAAGACTTGAGGCCATCCGAATGTTCCTTGCTCTCTCAAGCTTTCAAAAGTTCAAAGTATTTCAAATGGACGTGAAATCAGCCTTTCTGAATGGAGACTTAGAAGAAGAAGTATACATTGAGCAGCCAGATGGTTTCATTCTTGGAAATGATCTAAATCTTGTATGCAGATTGAAAAAGGCTCTCTATGGTCTTAAACAAGCTCCAAGGGCTTCGTGCTATCATTTGGACAAATATCTTCATCAACAAGGTTTTTCAAAAGGATCAGCAGATAGCAATCTTTATATAAAAATTGAAAAATGACAAATTGCTAATACTTGTTGTGTGTGTAGATGACATTATCTTTGGCAGCAATGAAGAATCTATGAGTCAAAGCTTTGCCTTGGTGATGCAGAAAGAATTCAAAATGTCCTTGCTTGGAGAATTTACATATTTTCTTGGTTTGCAAATCCAACAAAATGAAGGAGGGATCTTCTTGTCTCAAACCAAGTATCTCAAGAAGATTTGAAGAAATATGGCATGGAAGAAGCAAAACCAGTATTTACACCCATGGTCACAGGATGTAACCTCAGTGCAAATGATGAATCAACAGCAGTGCATCAACCAACTTACAGATCTATGATTGGAAGTCTACTTTATTTGACAGGTACCCGACCAGACATCATGCATGCAGTGGGAATAGTTGGAAGATTTCAGGCAAATCCAAAGGAAACTCATCTTCAGGCAGTGAAGAGAATCTTCAAATATCTTCAAGGGACTCAAAACTATGGCTTATGGTATCCTAGAGATATAGATCTCACACTTCATGCTTATACAGATGCAGATTGGGCCGGAAGCATGGATGACAGTAAGAGCACAAGTGGTGGTGCATTCTTTATGGGTTCCAGATTAGTATCTTGGTTCAGCAAGAAACAGAGTTCGATTGCCTTGTCTACAGCTGAAGCAGAATATGTTGCTGCTGCATCTTGCTGCACTCAACTCCTTTATATGTTGAAGACCTTGTAGGATCTTCAAATCACTTGTACACCACCCATCTCCATCTTATGTGATAATACAAGTGCAATCAGCATTTCAAAGAACCCAGTCATGCATTCAAAAACCAAGCACATACCAATCAAGTATCACTTTCTCCGGGAACAAGTGCTTGAACAAAAGGTCAAGTTGGAGTATGTTCCTTCTAAGGAACAGGTTGCTGATATACTCACCAAACCATTGCCTAGGGAGACCTTTGAATACCTCAGGCAAAAGCTGGGGGTTGTTGATGCATCATCTTGTTGTTGAATCTCTTCTGATTGTTGGTTGTATGCAAGGTTCATCTGAAGTATATGCGTACATGTGCAGGGTTGCGGATTGGTCAAAGATCGAATGGCACAGGTTCAGGGGGAGCATATCATGCATTGTTGGCATTATGGAGGAAGTACAGAAGGAGATCATGGATGATGGTATGAATATTGCTGCAATACGTCTCTATCTCTTTCATGGTCATGGATTATGGTTCTTCTTTGCAGATCTGGTTCATAGTCAGGGGGAGCATAACCCTTTGCCCTTAATGTCAAAGGGAGAGAGTGATTGGTTGTTGTTGCCATCAAGTCCAAAGGGCGAGATTGTTGGCATTATGGTACATATGTTGTACTTGATGGCAACCCACTCATCTCAGATAATAAATTATAATGTAGAGAAAAGTTCACGCACTTATATGCAGAGAAAAGTTTATTTCATGTAGAGAAAAGTTCACGCACTTTTATGCAGAGAAAAGTTTATTTCATGTAGAGAAATGTTCACGCACTTTTATGCAGAGAAACGTTTATTTCATGTAGAGAAAAGTTCATGCACTTTTATGTAGAGAAAAGTTTATTTCATGTAGAGAAAAAGTTCACGCACTTTCATGCAAGGAAAAGCGCGTATATGTTGGAGAACTTACCTTTGGTCCATGGTAGTTAGTCCTTCGTATTTGAACCTATGGTTTTGGACCATGGTACCTCGTCAGAAGTGTTGTTCCCAAGTATTGGGTTCATGGTATTGGTTTATTATGGTTTTGGTCCGTGGTATTGCATCCAAAAGTGTTGATCTCACGCACTTTCATGTTGGTTCATGGTATTAGTCCAACAGTTTTTTGATCCTATGGTTTTGGACTGTGGTATTGTGGAAGGCCTAAGACTATAAAAGTGGAAGGAGATCATTTGGCAAAGCATCATCGAATGAATTGAATATCTAATAAGTGCTAGATCTGAAATATTTGTGATTGGGTTATGGTGCAGATCTGGATCTGAATGAAGGAGGAACCTTAGCGCATAAAGAAGGATAAGTTCTATTGATGGGTCATAATCTTTATGCTTGAATAATAGTATCTTTGTATGATTTTGATCTGTTATATGAGGCGCATGCTTGATCTATAAATCTGACAATCTGGGTAAATTAGTGTCTGAATATTTGAAAGAAGGAATTATCCTTTATAGATCTGCACGCAGGTTTCAGGTTGTTGAAGTAGTGTATATCTTTAAATTATGATCTAGCTGCCTCTGTCTATTGCTGCAGTATTCTGGGTTCAAAATTTGGTGTGTGGTTACTGTTACTGTGTTCTAGGTACAACTGTCAGGGAAGTGTTTACTTGATTCATTGCTAATTGGGAAAAGGAGATTGTTTGATGTAGATATACTTGATGATTGATTCATGTTCATGGATCCAGTTTGAAAATTTATGAAAAGTGGTCCTTGAAAGAAAAGAAGTAGGGGGTTGTAACTCCCTTCCAGGGGAGAGAGTTGTAGCTCTCTGCAAGTTGCAGCCTACGTACTGGTAAAGGACTGCACCAGTACAAAATCATTGTAAAAGGAATTTCTAATTGAAAGAAGATAGAGACATATTGCAGTAGGTGGTTTTCACCCACATTGGGTTTCCACCTTATATCTGGTGTTCTTTGGTGTGACTATCTGTTTTTCTTGTTCATGCTCATTATTTTATGGTACTGACATACAATAATTCAAAGTATAAATATATTGAAAAAGAATTAGATAATACTGATTCACCCCTCCTCTCAGTATTATTTCCAACACTTACAGTAGTATGCCCATTTACATGCAATAATTTTGACTTCATTAATTTTTATTTTATTTTATTTATTTATTTTTAGTTGCTGCTGCAATTCTGATCCATCCTCTCTCAATTTGATTTGCTTAAAAACCTCTATCAAACCACTCCAACTGTGAGCGCGATGAGAACCTCGTAGATTCCAACACCATCGGCCTCACGTAGCAGAAAACGAACAATTTTCGAAGCCGCATGAACAATTTTCTTCTGCTGACCTTCTTTAAATAGCCGCATGAATCCCAAACAATTTGTCAGCATGTTCCAAACCGATAAATATCGTAAATGCACTGTGATCCCTGGCAGTTACGGCGCTATCTTTCGCACATTCTCCTAGAGGTTCGTCCGTGTACAATTGTTCCACCATTATTTTTAGATCGAGATGTGTAAAAAGGCTGCATTGATCTCATCAAGCACTATAAACCCCTGGCATCAAAGAATCCCTTTGAAGCCAATATCTGGCTCTAATACCAGTTGTTAAGAAATTTACTTGAGAACACAAATTAATTACGGAGAATTTGTTGCATAACATAAATAAATACTGAGAGGAATAAATATAAAAATAACCAGCAGCAACCATAAACACATAAACACAAATGCTTATTCGGGAAAACCCCAAATCCAGGGAAAAACCAAACCTAATAAGATCTCATTAGCATTGGCCAAAACCCTGGCCAATCTGACCAAGTGAGCCCTCACTGCTTACCTCCAAGTCTTACATTAAAATGAAGTCCTTCCAACCTTTTATAAGCTCCATTACATATAATACCATGGGCAGAATACTATGGGTGCACAATACCATGTGCCCCAAAACCATCACTGTTTAACCTGGTCAACTTTGACTCTATCCTGTGTCAACTTTACCTAACAATTCCCCCCTTAAACTTGACTTGGGGTTCCTTGACTAACTCCAGCCAAACCTGCTAAGTGAGACAATCCTGCTCACTCTAGCTCTTACCCCCCTCAGAGTTTTTACCCGGGGTATTGTTAACCTAACATCCCCCCTATCACCTAGGTCTAACCCAAACTTTACTGGTGATCACCGAGGGATACACATGCCTTACCAGGTCTTACAGCAGTATTCCCGTTTACAATAAATAATTTTGACTTCATTGATTTTTATTTTTTTTTGCTGCTACGATTGTGATCCATCCTCTCTCAATTTGATTTGCTCAAAAATTTCTATCAAACCACTCCAACTGCAACCTCGATGAGAACCTCATAGATTCCAGCACATTTTCGAAGCCACATGAACAATTTTCTTCTGCTGACCTTCTTTAAAAAGCTGCATGAATCCTGAACAATTCGTCAGCACGTTCCAAACCAGTAAATATCACAAATGGACAGCAATCCCTAGCAGTTACAACACTATCTTCTGCACATTCTCCTCAAGGTTCTTCTGCGTACGATTGTTCCACCATTATTTTCAGATCTAGATTTGTAAAAAGCTGCATTGATCTCATCAGGGACTATAAACCCCTGGCATCAAAGAATCTCTTTGAAGCCAATATCTAGCTCAGATACTAGTTGTTAAGAAATTTATTGCATAACATAAATAATTACTGAGAGGAATAAATATAAAAATAACCAGCAACAACCATAAACACATAAACACAAATGTTTATCCAGGAAAACCCCAAATCCAGGGAATAATGCAACCTAGTAATATCTTATTAGCATTGGCCAAAACCCTGGCCAATCCGACCAGGTGAGCCTTCACCACTCACTTCGAGGTCTTACATTACCATGAATCCCTTCTATCCTTTTATAAGCTCCATTACATACTATACCATGGGCAGAATACTATGGGTGCACAATACCATGTGCCCCAAAACCATCACTATTTAACCTGGTCAACATTGACTCTATCCCAAGTCAAGTTTACCTAACAATATAGAATGAAAATAAACTAGCTCAGGCAATGGTAGCTTACCTCTAAGAAGAGATGTGGTGGATACATGCCTTTGAACTGTCTTACAATGAGGCTCAAAGACCTATTTATCATTGAGAAACAATGGAGGACCTTAAACATCCAAAAACCTAACTCTAGGAGATGAAATGCCAAAATTGTGGGCCTCATTGGGGTAAATTGGAACATCAACTTCCTAGGGACATAATTTTTCTATACGGTCTTCACTTGATGTGGACGATACCTTGTTAGAAATATATATACAAGGACTACAAATTTTGGCTACAAATATCAGTCAATGAATCATATATGCCCATTTTAAAATAAACATTGTTTAGAGCCTCAAAATGGCTTCAGAAGTTCACAACCCAAAAACGCTTCCAAAAAGAGTCAATTATGCTACAATTAAGGAAACTGAAAAAATGAAAGAAATAATGGTTGGGGTGCAAGTGGAATAGGCAGTTGGCCACCAGTATCCACCTGGATCAATGTGCATATATTTTCAAGTTATTAACACAATATTATCAAGAGTTAGTTCCTCTTACCAACAATGGAGGACCTCATGGATTGCTTAATTAAGGAAAATAAATTTTCAAAGATAAATTTGAAAAGTGAATACCATAAATTTTAGATAAGGGAACATGGAGTGTGGAAGATAGTGTTCAAGATAAATGAGGGATGGTTTGAATGGTTGTTTATTCCATTTGGATTCACCAATTTGTCCATTGTATTTATGAGATTGATGAATGAGATCTTAAAACCATTTCTAGGAAGGTTTGCCATCTTGTAATTTTATGACACTTTGATTTTAATCATGTCTAGAGCACTTGGATCATGTGAATCAAGTGTTGGAAATGTTTAATTTGAAAATTTTGTAAATTAGATTGAAGAATCTTACATACATGCAAGAGGATTTGGTTTATTTGGATTCGGTGGTTTCCACAGAGGGTTATAAGTTGGATCATGAAAAGGTGAAAATATTTTTGAAATGGCTAGTTCCTAGATGTGCATTTCATGCAAGGAGATTCAATGGTTTAGAAATAATTAATTGAATTTTATCACTAAATTTAGCTAGACTTGTGGACCACTCATTATGTATGAATAAGGGATCCTTCCAATGGAGAGAGGTAGTATCATGGTGTTTCAATCCCTTAAGAAGTAATTGAGTAGCTAGTGTTGGTACATCCAAATTTTGAAAGATGTTTTAAGTAGATTATGGTGTAAGTTGTTCAACCGTTGAGGGTGTTCTAGGTTAATATGGTAGGTCAATATCATTATTATTGATGAATACACTGCCAAAAAAGCGTACTATGTTTATAATTAATAATTTTATGTCATTTTTCACACTTGAAGGAATTGAGACACTATTTGTTATCATAAGGTGATGTAGTACATAAAATTTCAAGAGAATACCAAAGGAAGCATTTAAAAGGGATGGATGTTTTGTAAGGATACACAATTTTTTGAAAACATGGATATTATAAGCCTAATAAGGATATAGATCAACTAAGTTGGAGAAAGATGTTGTTGAATACAATTTTTGTTAAGGTTTTAATTTTGTATAGCATGAAAGAGATATATACAAAATATATAGATTTTACAAAGCCATGGAGAGCATACAAATGACCATGGGTGATGAATAGGATTTCATCTACAGATTTCACCATATAAGTGATATCCTCATTTAGGAGTCAAAAGTTGTGTATTTTGAACATATGTAGACAATTGCGTGGTTGAGGCTTACGTGGAAATTTTTCAATATATACTATCAAGGAAATTGTCTCTGTGAAATGTTATTTTGGTCTAGCATCAACATGAATGCCAAGAAATTTGTTGAATGTTATAGAAGTTGTTAAATGTTGAAAGGAATAGTACCTAAGGTGTTATGGGAATATGTAAGCATGGATTTAATTTTGCTACTACCCAAGGCACAAATAGGCTATGATTTAGTGCTAGTGGTGGTGGACATATTTTCTAAGATGGTACATTTCATATCATGCAAGAATACTAGTTACACTACACATGTAGTTGTGTTATTTTTTCAATAAATTATGAAGTTTAATGGGCTAACTAAGAGCATCACTTCAAATATAGGTACTCAATCCCTTGGAAGTTTTTGGACAAATATTTAGAAGAATATGAATTTAAAATTGTAGTACAACTTAGTATATCATAGGTATATAGATGGTCATATATAGGTAGTAAATCAAAGTTTAGAAAATATTTTGAGAGGTATGGTTGGAGATAAATGGAATTAGATCATTTACAACATTTATAGAAACATCATCAAAATTCATTTTGGGTAGTATATGGTACATCTCCAAAGGGTGTTTTTGACTTGGTTAAGTTGTGGAAAATCAAGGGTAAAAGAAACATTAATGAAAATAGTTTTGTAAAAGGCATCTATGAGAACATGAGTAGGTTTAGAAGAAGCTACAAATGAGTAATCATGGATATGAGCAAAAGGTAAATTTTCATTGGAGGTTGATGGTTTTTGAAGAGATAAATATAGTGGTTATGCATTTGGGGAAGGATAGATTTCCTGAAGGCATGTGCAAAAAACTCAACTACAATAAAATTGGTACATGTAAGATTTTGACAAAAACTAATAATCATTTAAACAAGTTGGATTTGTGGACCTTTAATACTTCTCCAAAATTTTATGTTTCTTAAATATATGAGTTTTATGAAGGAGAAACACATGTTAAAGTAGGGAACATCGAATAATTCGAGGGACAATTTCTAGCGAAGCCAGCTAAACAAATTGAAGAAGTATTGGCAAAGAGGATTAGTGGCAAGATCCAAGGTCAAGATCATTTTGAATATTTAGTCATTTGGAAGAAAAATAATTAAAAGGATGTGGATGTGTTGGGAATTGTAGAGGAGGAATTGAATAGCCTTCAATGGCTTATATTACTTTGTGAGCATGTGACTAGTGCACATCAGCTAGATGTTCGTGTTTTCTTACAAAGGGTGTCTACTTCAAAAACATCCTTGGTCCTACATAATCAACATTAAAATATTTCTTCCCAGTCTACATTTCTTATTGTTCAAGAAATTAATTACCATGAGGAAATAAATATAAGCCATATGATGTTTGGATACATATGGTGTCTGTACATGCTACATAAGTAAACAAATGTTGATGTGGAGGCTGGAAGATAAAACATGTGGGATGAAATTTAGAGAAATTCAAGAGAAATTAACTTTTTCACAACCCATAAAAATTCATAAAGGTAGTAGTGGTGAATGTGACTTGTTAAAAATCTTGTTTGACTTTCGCATAAAATGTACAGGTTGAGGTAAAATTATAAATTTGATGAATTAGCTTGAGAAGAGTTCAACTTTAGTAATCGGTGATCTTTTTCAATTGGATGAATCATTGACAAACTAAGACCTCTAAATCCAAAAAACAAATTTGGTGTATTATCCAATAAAATAATGAGTGCAACCAACAAGAGGTTTGAGCTTTTGGGCTAGGAATTTAGCAAGAAGGTAGGTAGGTCTACCTATGGTGTTAATGGTAGGTCTTAAGGGGGGCCTAGATTTATCAAAATTTGGTAGGCCATAGATTCTAGGGATAAGGAGACTGGTTTCAATGAGCTTTTTGGAAAGGGGGTTAAGAGACAGATCTGTTGTAATAGCAGATGCAACCTCCTTAGAAATGGATTTAAGGGGATTCTTCTTGAGTTTGATGTAACTCCCACTAGCATATAGATGGTCTACCATTTTATGGACATAATCAGACTTATCAAGAACTACTACAGCTCCACTTTATCCGCCCTAAGGATGAAAATATTGGGGTCATCCCTTAGGGAGTTAAGGGAAGGAAACTCAACCTTGCTTAGGTTTTTCTTAGGATGTTTAGCCTTTATAAGAACAATAGTGCAATCTTGTCTAATAGTCTCCTTGACATTGTCTAGAAGGTCCTTGATCATGTATTTGATGTTACATATAATGTCATGAGTAAGAATATTATTTTGGGCAAGGGAAAAATTGAGACCTTTATTAAGGATACTCAAGACAGAGGGATCACGATTTTTTCTCGAGAGATTAATAACATTCTTAAAACCTCACATAGACCTCTTATTGTTATTATTATCATCATCATCATCATCATAAATGTTGTTGGTGTTGTTGTTGTTGTTGTTGTTGTTATTATTAGGTCTATGTTAGTATTTAAGAACGTTATTAATCTCTCGAGCAAAAATTTTGATCCCTTTGTCTTTAGTATCCTTAATAAAGGTCTCAAATTTTCCCTTGCCCCGAATAAGATTCCTAACAATGACATTATTTGTAGCATTGAATACGGGATCAAGGACCTTTCAGACAATGTCAAGGAGACTATTAGACAATATTGCTTTTTTGTTCTTAGAAATGCTAAACCTCCTAAGAAAAACCTAAGCAATATTGAGTTTCTTGCACTTAAGTCCCTAAGGGATGACCCTGACATTGTCATCCTTAGGGTGGACAGAGGTGGAGCTGTGGTGATTCTTGATAAGTCTGATTATGTCCACAAAATGGTAGATCATCTATCTAGTAGTGGAAGTTACATCAATCTCAAGAAGAATCCCCTTAGATCCATTTCTAAGGAGGTTTCATCTGCTATTAAAGAAGATCCGTCTCTTAACCCCCTTTCTCAAAATCTCATTGAAAGAAGTCCCCTTACCCCTAGAATCTATGGCCTACCAAAGATTCATAAATCTGGGGCCCCCTTAGGACCTCTCGTTAACACCATAGGCATACCTACCTATCTTCTTGCTAAATTCCTAGCCCAAAAGCTCAAACCTCTTGTTGGTTGCACTGATTCTTTTTTGAAAGACTCTGCCTCCTTTGTTCAAGAGTGGAGAGATATCAAATCAGAACCTGGAGATTTACTAGTGAGTTTTGATGTCATTTCCTTATACACCAAAAACCCCATCCAAGAATCCATTAGTGTCATTAATCGCATCACTAATAAATACACTGCAAAATTAGTTGGCCTCTACCTCACCTCAAATTTCTTTAGTTTCTAAGGTGAGTTCTATGAGAAAACTTGCGGTGTTGCGATGGGTTCCCCTCTCTCCCCCATCATCACAAACTTGTTTATGGAAGATTCTGAGACCAAGGTCTTAGCCTCTTCTACATTCTATCCTAAGAAATGGAAGAGGTTTGTAGATGACATTTGTGTCATTTGGCCTCATGGTCGAGAGAAACTAGGTCTGTTTCTCACCCACCTTAACTCTCAATCGGGCTCCATCAAGTTCACTATGGAAGTTGAGGAGAATGGTTGACTTCCATTTCTCGACATTCTCCTTTCTAGAAGGGAGGATGGTTTCATCTATCACCAAAATTTTCAAAAGAAGACTCACACAGAGCTATATCTCTATGCTAGTTTTCATCATTTCCCAACTCAGAAATTTGGGGTTCTCACCACTCTTGCTACCGATGCTCTAAGAATCTCTGATGATGAGCAGATTCAGGAGAAATCTCATCTTCTTGAGGCTTTTGAAAATAATGGATATAGCAGACCCCAAAGCCTCAAGGCCTTTCACAGAGATAGCAAAGAACCTAGTGTTAAACCTTCTCATGCTAATCCTATCTCTAAGGTTCATCTCTCGTATATCAGAGGAACCATGAATAGGATCACCCATATTCTTAATAATATTAATGTCTCTTCTTCCTTCAAACCTCTCAATACAATTAAAAACTCTCTTAGGTATATTAAGGATCCTATTGACCCTAAAGACAAGAAAGGGGTCTACCTCATTCTGTACTCCTGTGGTATCCCTTACATTGGAGAAATAGGAAGGTCTATTAAGTAGAGGATCAGTGCACATGCTTCTGACATCAAATACAATTGTTCCTGCACATCAAGCCTTGCAGAACATACTCTGAAATCAAAACACCATGTCTGCATTGAAGAATCCAAAGTCATTGCTAAAATTGATCATTTCCACCACAAGAAACTCAGGGAAGCAATTGAGATTGAGAGGCATGCCAGAAAACTTAATAGGGATGATGGATAGAAATTAAGTAAAAGCTGGATTCTGACTCTCTCTTCATAACTCCTCCCTTTCCTTGCCTTTCTATTTTTATTCTTCATGTTTTATCACCAGTTTCCTTTTTATTTTCTTTATCTTTTGATGTTTAACCATCCTTAATTTATTTGCTTTCATCTTTTTTGTACGGTAACCCTTGATTGTTGTCTTTGATTTCCTCCTATTCAATGAGGATAGGTTATCCTCTATCCTATAATGGTCACATAAATTGTTCTATATTGGTAATTAGTCCTATTAGAGGTATTGATCATATTAATAAAACATTACTAAAATATAATGAGATCAAGGATTTTATTTTGAATCACTCCTAATAGAGAATTTTCAACAAAATATATTTTGAATAAGTCACCCCTAACTAATAATATTATAATTAATTATTTTAGATAATATTATTATAGAAATTGATAATTAATTATAATATTGGAATTAACATATTCAACCAAATTTATATTGGATAGGTCAACCCCTATCCAATAATATATATATATATATATATATATATATATATATATATATATATATAGAGAGAGAGAGAGAGAGAGAGAGAGAGAGAGAGAGAGATATTATTATATAAATAGATAATTAGTTTATTATATCTAACAACTAGTTTTCAACCAATTGTATATTGAATAGGTCAACCCTAACAAATAATATTATATAAATTAATTATTCATAGATAATATTATTATATAAAATATTTATTTATTGCATAACAACTAGTTTCTAACTAAATATTAAATAATTTAACAAACATCTATTTATCAAGTATTCTTAAATATTTTTTCTTTCTTCAATAATGATTTCACCAACAGCTAATTTTAAATGGCTAACCTTGAACAATGATGCATCCCTATTATTTATTCTCTCACATCAATTGTTTTCTTATATATATATATATATATATATATATATATATATATATATATATATATATATATATATATATATTATTCCCACTAACTATAATATTAAGATTCGAATAATATTTAACTTTAATATCATACCAAAACCCTATTACTATTAAATATAGCAAATATATAGTTAAATTAAAGTTATTTAATAATTTTTAAATAATTTTTAAATTGTACACTCTAGAACTCTTGAATTTTTAGAAAAAATGTTTATTTTATTTTCCTATGTTCTATTCTCAATGAGATTCAAATGAATATATTGGTTGCTTGTGATCTACTCTTGATATCTGTGTTCTGCGTGGACTTGTTTTTTAAGCATTCAAGGAATGGATGAGTTTACATTTTATTTTTATAATTATCATTAAAAAAATTAATAATAAATTGCAATTTATTTACATTATTTTTTAAGTTATAAGTTTATATTTGCATATATATAAATTTAATTATAAAAATGTATATTTTTTAGAATTGATATTAATAAAATTAATCAAAATGTTATATTTAAAATATTTTGTCTATTAAGGCAGAGAAAGGCACTTCAATTCGTGATCCTTTTAATAATGAGGGTGTTATTTATCAAGAGATTCATGTTTAGTGGTAATAATTATATGATAGTAGTCATAGTCTAAAAGTTATATTTATAATGGTGGAAATGAATTATAATAGTAATAGTTGGAATGAATATAAAACCACCCTTACTCATTACTTTAATTAAAATATCTATATTTAAATAATAATAATAATAATAAATATAGAATCTGAACTATATTATTGGTTAACATATGAGGAGCTTGGTAGTAACTATATTCATATTTCCTACATAGTACATTGACCTTGGAAATTTCGGTGAAGTTGGAGGGACAATGGGATTATAACCTTCTTTGGCTAGATACTCCAACCATTGTCATAATTCTAATCCTCTCACCATTCTCCTAATTCCTTTAGTTTTTTATTTCTCATTGGATTATATCAAACATGATCAAAGAGAAAAGTAATTGAAAGTCACAAAAATTAATTGCTTCCAAATAAAAGTAATAAGAATGAAATGTGTAATATATGCCCATGGGGTAGCTCAATTGGAAAAATGTTATGTTCCTTAAGATTCCAAGTTCAAACATCCAGGACCAAGAGATCCAAGGTTCAATCCCATTGTTGTAACCATGTCTATAGAGAGGAGAACAGGTCGTAGGCCCCAAAGGTATAGTAGTAATGTACATAATCCTTGGTTGAGGCTCACATTTATTGTATTCATAGTTCATGTGTCTTAGTTTGAAAATAGTTCTACTAAGGCTTGAAGGTTTGGGCTTCAGTGTTGCAGATAGAGGCTTCCACACAACTCCGACCTCCACTAGAAAAATAGTGAAAGTGGTGGCCTTTAGCAAGTACTGGTCTGCATTGTTTGTGGGAATGGTGGCTTTTGAGTGACTGGCGACTTGCATGCTTAAAAAGTAGTGGCTTGATCACTAGTGGTGACTAGTGGATATGTAAAGAAGAAGCTTTTGGTGATAATAAAAATATAAGACAAACACAACAGTAGTAGTGGCTTTTCCCATTTTGGTTTTCCACCTAATATATGATGTTCCCTTATGTGATGATTTGTTGATGATGTTTGCTTATCTTCCTTGATATTTTTATGTTGTTCATGATTTACTTGGTTAGGCATGCATAATCTACTTCGATATTGTGCATAGATGTGTTGTTATATATATTATGGTGCGTCGTTAGTAAATTGATGAATCAAATTTTGAAATGAAAGGAAAATAGTTGTATATTAGCACAATATCGATTCACCCCCATTTCATAATTTTCCACACTTCCAACAATTGGTATAAGAGTCAGGGCTCTTGGTTGCATCTTAATTGTTGAAGAGTATATCTCGGCCGAAGTATTGGTAAAACATTTTTTTTATGAATCCTCTAGAAATATATGTCCTCATTGTTGCAAAGTACCAGGTATGGTAAGAAAAGGTAAAATATTAGTTATTCGCTCATGTATATGACATTTGGAAACCATTTTGTGAAGGTTATGGAAAGGATACTATACCAACCAAGGTGTTGCAACATAATTCACAAGGAAGTTGTGTTATTTATGACAATCTTAATAATGCAGATCTAGAAAAGATATCACATATAAAATATGCCAAGGTGATTCAGGACATATTACAAGTACTATATGGAAACAACAAAGAAGAGGTTGAGAAGCAGAATAAGAAGAAGAAAAAGAAGATTTTCCCTTAGAAGCAAGGATCTCAACCAAAATAGCCTTGTCTCCCTAGTGTGAATTGTGAAACTAACAAATAAAAAATTGGAGGTGCAAGAGAATCAAATCTCATGTAGAAAATCACAGATGAATATATAAATTATGATTATTTACTTTTCAATTCTACATTAGAAGGATCTAATGATAGTCCTCTAGATCAACCAACCAAGTTAATGATTGGGATAGGTTAATGCTTCTACAAGTTGCATTAGAGGAAATTCCAGCCTAGAGGTGGCTACCTAAGGAAAAATAATAAAATAGAAGTTATGAATTTTGGAGGGAAAATGAGAAAACTACTTGTTTAAATAATATTTTATGTTTATCTCCTTATAGATTTACTCGAATTTTAAGTGTAGACACTTGTTGGATATGCACTTAAATTCCACATCTAAGGAGTACCCATTATACATACTTTTGAGAAGACCCACATTGATAAAAATTGCAGATACATTAAAAAATGTATTAAACACATTTTTTTAATGTATCTGCAATTTTTATCCATGTGGGTTTTCTCAAAAGTATGCATAATTGGTATTTGTTGGATGTGGAATTTAATTCTGCATTCCAACAAGTGTCTACACTTGAAATTTGAGTAAGAATATAAGGAGATATGCTAACAATACAATTTAAAAAATAGTTTTTCTTCCTTTTCCTCCAAAATATTTACATGTACCTATTTTTAAATTTTATGAAGTTTGGTTGGTTTACATGTTATGACATGGAAATTACATGAAAATTTCATGGGCACTTTTAGGCTCAAATTTCCTCTGATTTGAATATGAATCAATTATGGATATAATAGAAAAAATATCTGTTGAAGTTAGTAGACTAATAGCTACATGCAAAGATCAAGAGAATCTTTTCATAGAACTATGATGAAAAGGGAAGGAGCTCTAGGAGTAGATCATCAATTTGAATAACTAGTTGGAAAAATAAAAAAGGTTTGAAGATTTGATGACCAAACAACAAAGAGAGAAGGAGGGTTGAGTTGAAAAACTTGAGGTTGAAGTTCTCATTAATGAAGCAGTTGGAACAAAACAATATTAAACTTAAGCAAGAGAAGATTATGTAGGCCTTGGAAAAATTTCTTGAGATACAAAGATCTCCCTTGATTAGAAATAGTCTAGGGTTTCAAAAGGAAGAGTCTGGCACACACACCCATGCAAAGAGGGTTGCAAATCCTAAAAGGCATGTAGTATAAAATGGCACCAACAAGAGTAGGAAAAGAGGAAACAAGTAGTAGATGTAGTAGTAACAAAGAAGAAGAACTCATGGAGCAACTACATCTAGAAGACCATTCGCTCCAAGAGAAGATTGTGGCAGATATGTTAAATTTCAAAGGAATCAAAGCCCACTTTTTCATTTAATGGATGAAGTCGAGTGTTACAATGAAGAAAACTAAATTGGACTTTTTGCAACCAATTGTAGAAGTAGAATGTTCATATATAATAAACAATATGGGTAGGCTATGAGATAACCCTTCAGATATACTAGTTCTTTTAATGGATTGTGTTTCTCATGTAACATGTTCGACCATAAGGAAGTTGATTGTATATCTAGCCCACGGAGGAGAGGCACATTTTATACATGATATATAGCACAATTAGTAAGTTTGATCCCCTTGCTTCATATCTCGGTCATGTTGAGTGTTATACATGTCACAACTTCAGTCACATGGCTAGAGACTGCAAGTTTCTTAGTTCCTCAAGGGAAATTTATCAAAAGGATTAGTTGAAGCAGGGTAGGACTAGTATAAGACAAGAGAAGAATGAAAAGGAGCATCCTACTATGTTATGGGTGAAGAAGTAGTAATATCCCTTGAAGTAGAGGGATCATCCCCCTCTACAAGCTATGGTTACTAGATACTTATTCTTGAAAGATTGCAGAAGTACATGAGAGGTGCACTGCCTTAGTGGGTGCATATGGAAGATGGATGGATGGTATGTGCACCAGTTGTAGCAGCAACAATGTGGTGTTCACAAGAGCCAATGTGCATTGTTAGGTCCACAATATTAGTGTTCCCATTGAAGGTATAGTTATTTGAGTGGGAGCTATGCACGACATTAGGGTCTCAAGGAATTTGTGCCTTTTTCATCATGTATTCACTAACTATCTTTATGGAAGCTTTATACATTACATTCATGAGTGAAAGATGATTTATTATTTTAGTGTTATGTGTTTATTTGTGTATTATTGGAAACTTGGTTAGAAAGGCCCTTGTACCCACTTTATGTAAAAGAATTATATTTTTTCTAGTCATGCCTAAGAATTTCATAATTCAGCGATGTATATGTACTTATATATCTTTGACATTATGGCTAATTATTCGTTGGTTGAGTAAGTCCTTGTCATAGTGAGAGAAGCTATGGAATGGAGAGATTCATGGTGTTTAGCATGCATCGTAGTGACATATATGGAATAGCCTTGTATCTATTTATGAAATCCTTGTAATGTCATGTTCATTATTTGGTCCTAGTTGTTGGTCAATTGGCTAAATGGCCTATGCATGCATGGAAAAGAAATAAATCGTCATAATCATGCACAGAAGTGATTCTTGTAGATCAACGTGCATTAAATAGTGTCATCATGAGAGTTTGATTTAGCCAGATGTACTCATTTGATGTAATATATACTTGTATTTCATTTGAGTATTTTATAGTCAAGCATGGGTTAAGGAGATTTATTTTGAGTCATGTTACAACAATTAGTGAGCTTTGAAATTATTGATATTTCTTTGTATTATACCTATGAAACCATGTACTTTCATGATTATCACTTGGCCATGATATGTTGTAGAGTTTTCAATCCATGAGCTGTGGCCTCTTGCATATGGAAAGGAGGCAATGGAAACATTAGAATGTTTGTACAGTAGTAACATCAGAATGTTGGCCTATTGGATTGTTGGCATGTGGTAGTTTTTGGTAGTTGATATGATTTCATCACTAAATTATTTGGCATTATCATTGTCTATTGGTATCGGCATGTTGTATGTAGTGGTGTCATCATGGTGTCTTAGTGAATTAATGTCATCCTTTTCCATTTTTTTCAAAGGGGGAGAGTGACATAACCACATGAGTGAGATTGAGATTAGTAAATTCGAGATGAATGAAGTCATTTTGTTGTTTGTGGTTATAGGTTGACATCAATGCAAAAAGGGGAGAATGTTGGGAGCATGTTGTTGGCATTGATGTTAACCATGGGAGACAGTCAGCCACTTGAGGTTGTCATTGTTGTCAATGGAATTTTGGAGCTTGCGCTAACGTTATGCAAGTTTATAGTTGTTGCAAAGGTCCCTGAGGAGGCCTTGAAGTAAGTGGAAGAAGTTTGGGTAGTGGCATTTGAATTTTTCCTAAATTAAGTTACGAGTGTTAGAATAAGAATGGACAATCTGCGTCCTTAAGGGACAACTTTCATATTTTATTTGGAAAACCCATGTCCATAACATAGATTATCAATGGAGAACCCATGTTTGTAGTCCGATAGTTGCATAAATCAACATTCGTGCCTATGTGCATGCATAAAAAACATACCTTGGGATTTATCCATTGATTTTATCATGGTGGTGCTTGGAAACTTCGACTAGAGAGAGTCTTCAATGGTTGTGGATCTTATTGTCCTTGAATTCATGTGACACATTAACCTCTTAGTCATTGAGCTAATGGCTTGGATCCATTTTGGAGTAATTATTGGATTTGCATCGAGCTAGTCGAATCTAATATGAACGCATTGAATAATTTGATTATTGTTATAGTCACACGCGCAAATTATGTTTAATTGTTTTATACTTGATGATTGGCTTGGTTAATCGATCAAAGGCAGGGTACTCTTGTAAAACAGTAGTGTGTGGATCAATGTCATCATTAGATTGAGTGTAAAAGTGAATGTGTGTTATGTGCGTGAAGTAGCAGATCGAGTGAGTTTTAATGGAGAAGGATATAATGGTATCTCTAGCATAGGGTTGGATCATCGACAGTGTCATATGACTTGTTTCTTGCAGAGGTTAAGTATGCATTGTGCCTTTGAGGATGTACAATCAAATGCATAAATGTAGTATGTGATATAACATAGAGTTAATTGATTGAGAGAACCATAATGTTGATGCAATGCATGAGGTCAATGGCATTAAAAGAATGTGATTTGAGTAAGGAAGAGTGCATGGTATTTGTAGCACTAGATAGAGGAGAGTCTAGACAATGAGGTTGTGTGAATGGTGAAGATCAAAGATACTTGTAAATTGCGCTTACTACAAAGTACATTTTTTGTGTCTATTATATGTCTAATTGTTGTATTTAGATTGGTGTTAGTATTGTTATTACAGGATTATGTTGTAGCTAAGTGTCTAGTGTTTGTTGAATGTATTGTAATAGCCTTCATAATGTGTTGTATGGTTGTTGTAGCCCAAAGCTTTGTAAAAGTGTTTGTAATGTGTTTTAAGGTCATATTGGATTGATGTAATAATGGTGTTGTTGTATTGTTGAGGGTCTTGTGTATGTTGAGTGAGATGTATGATGTTGATTGTTGAAAGTGTGTTATAGAGTATTGACTCATTATTGAGAGGTTGTTTTAGGAATGAATGAGTATTGTTGTTGTTACACATTATAAGTTTAATCAGGATTGATGAGAATGTTGGATGAGAAAGCATTTATGAGTAGAGTCCATGTATTAAGAGCAGAGGTTATGTGTTCAATTGAAAGGGTTTGTATTTAGTGTTGAGAATAGAGTTATGGTGATTCCAGTCCGAAAATAAGATGAAATGCAGCTCACATTTATTGTATGTAGAGATCATGGGCCACAGTTCAAAAACATATGAAATAAGTTCTGTGATGGTTTGAACATTGGGGCCTTTAGTGTTGCAGGTAGAGGCTTGCAGGAAAGCAATGGTTTTCCATGGGAGTTGGGGTTTCTTTTCAGTCGAGGCTAGATAAATTTCTGAGGGAGTAGAGGATTTCATCCAGTAGTGGCTGGAAAACTAGTGATGGTGGTGGCCTTGCCCACGTGGTTGGTGGGAGTGGTGGCTTTCATGCTTAGAAATTGGTGGATATCTCATTGATGGTGGCACATGGATATGCAAAGAAGGATATTTTGATGATAATAAAAATAGAAGACAAAGAACACAATAGTGGTGGTTTCTCCCAATTTGGTTTTCCACCTAATATCCAGTGTTCCCTTATGTGATGATTTTTTGATGATGTTTTCTTATTTACTTTGATTTTTTTATGTTTTTGATGGATTGCATGGTTATGCATGCATAATTAACTTGCATACTATGCATAGCTATATATATATATATATATATATATATATATATATATATATATATATATATATATATATATATATATATATATATATATATATATATATATATAGAGATATATAGATATATATATATATATATATATATATATATATATATATATATATATATATATATATATAATGAATCACAGTCTGAAATAAAAGGAAAATATCGATATAAGGGCACAATGTTGATTCAACCCCCCTCGCCAAGTATTGTTCACGCTTTATTTAATCTCATTAAAGTTATATAATTCCTTATCAATCTCTTCTAAAATAATTCTTCAATTGTTCAAGGAATGGTAAAATTCACTATTTGGTCTATTTCTACCAATGGACGAATCACAACCCTTTTTCCAAACTCACATTCTAAGAGTATGCATGTATTCTAAAAACATGCACATTGTATGAAGAATGTGCAAGCATTCTTGAAAAAATATGTCGCACTAATTTGGTAGTCCATGTGGTGATTAAGGGAATGTTAAAGCTATAGGCTCTGGAGCACATGCACATTTCTAACAAAATGAGCACATTTGCGTATGTGCTCATTCTCGGGAAAACATATATATATATATATATATATATATATATATATATATATATATATAGAGAGATATGGAAACAAATGTAAAAGGAAACATGTAACTATTGTGAAAAATTTGAAAAGACATTCACATTAGCCAAATTAGGGATTATAAAAAAAACTTCTCTAGTATCCTTGTTCTCTTAATGTACTAAGAAAGGGGAATGGAATAATAATGTTCTTGTGTGGGATGAAAAGAAGGCTTGGGGATAGATTAGCATGTATTTATAGAGGCAAATGACAACAATTGTTCATCATAGTATTAATATCATGAAAATGGTTAAGAGGGAAATGTGAGAAAATAATGGTTTAGTTCCGCCGTCCTACTAGCAAATCATAGCATCATTTGAGAATTTACCCATTTTCATAATGATTTATGGATTTGGATGGGTTCTATATTGAAATGTTAGTGCCACATTGGAGGAACTTTATTAATAGTCATGTCGAACTTGACAAGGAAATATCTATGCTAAATGAGACATTAATAATTTGTATAAATCATGGCTTTGGTTATTAGTATCTGGAAAACATGTGATCCAATGTGTAAGTTGTTAGAGGCTAAGGGATGAGACAATAGAGATGGAAGACAAGTAGAATGGAGGGATTGAAGAAGAAGAGGGAAATGGTAGACAAGGTTGGCTTCACTCTTGTAGGTGACAGCATGAAACGTGAAGGAGATGAATGCCACTAGAGTAAAGACAATAGAAATGGTAGTAGAAAAACATTATCACCAACATTTTTCTGTCCAAGTCAAGGAGTTGAGAAAATAAAATGTCATGTTAAAGAGAAAAGCCATGACACTTGATTTCAGTAGCTAGATACTAGACACAAGGATATCAAGAAGATAGAAGAACAAATATATGAAAATGATAAAATTAAATCGGGTAAATGAAATTAACTTTTATTTCCACAATCAGAGGAAAATGGAATGTAACAATTGTGTATTATACATAAAATAAACAAGATGGAAAATTTATGGGGCATTGGTCAAAACAATATGGGGTTTGGATACGACCATTGAAGAAAATGAGAATTAAAAACAAGAACTCGAACTCTTACTACTAGGTAAAAGGACAGACAAGGGTATGATTAGCATGAATACCCATGGAAAGGATGAAGTTAATATTGTCTACCACGAAGATAACGTCCCTCCCACATACATCACCATTGCTTCAAGCTCAAAATATTATGATGAATCTAGATTAATTTAGATTACATTGTTGGATGGCGTTACCTCTTTTTGTTGTGTTAGTTTTGTTGAAAAAGTGTGTGTGTGTGTGTATATATATATACATAACATTAAACACTATATTTAGAAATCTCAAAAGCATATATATATATATATATATATATATATATATATATATATATATATATATATATATATATATATATATATATATATATATATATATATATATATATATATATATATATATATATAGATATATATATATATATATATATATATATATATATATCTTTTGAGATTTCTAAATATAGTGTTTAATGTCCACATTGATATAAACAAACTTGAAATAAACTCTAACATATTCTTGGAAATCATTATGAACTTATTCCTCAAAAATATATTACAAAATGTATCATTTTTAACACAATGGGAAAACCTATCATAACTTAGGGGTCAAGCCAATAGTGGGGATAACCATCATGGGTTGTTATCTACAAATGTAGGTCCACTCATCACTATTATTAAAAGAAAAACCCATCATTGTTATTCAAAGAAAACCATGCCAACCTGGACTTACCCACTGGTGGTACATAAGGGGGTAGCCTTTCACTCCTACTAGTCTCTAAGTCTTGGGCTATTAACCTATTTCCTTAAGTCTGAGAAAAACAAGTTCTTAACAAGTAAAAGTAGTTTTAAGACATACTCGAAGCCCAAAATCTAAAATAATAATAATAATAATAAAGAATTTTAAATTTATCTAATAAAAATATCTATCTAATATATAAAAAGTTGAAGAGTATCAAAAACTAGAAAAAATTAAGAGTGTTAAAAATAGCCAAAAATAATTTAATAAAACTAATACAATAAAAATTTCTAAAATTAAGAGATATATGTAGAAAATTTAAGAGTATTAAAAGAAATAAAAAAAATATTAACATTATATAAGAATTTAGATGCAATTCCAAAAACTAAAATCATAATAATAATAATAATAATAATTTCTTTAAATTTCAAATATAAAATCTAATCAAATGATATAAAATTTAAAAGATATGTATATATATATATATATATATATATATATATATATATATATATTTAAGAGTATTAAATTATAATAATTATAAATTAAAAAAAAATTGACCTTATATAGGAATTTAAATTTGTTTTTTGCTAAAGAAAGAGTTGTACCTTCTATTTCATCAAATCAGAAAACAAATTACATAAGATACAACAGTTCCAAAGGAGATGTGGGCCAAAGAAATATCAAACCACTTAAAGCCTAGGTCACTGAGCTAAAGGCTTAAAAGCTGAGCCAAGATCCCACAAACAAAACTACAAAACCCACGAAATAAAAACAAAAGCCGAGACGGTACGATCCCCCCTTAGAGATCTGACAGCTGAGGCTTAAAACGGTGTGGGAACATGCATCCACTTTAAAATTAGAATCAGACCCGCTGAGGAAATAGGGACCATTCTAAAAGGAATTTGTGTCCAAGTGGGGGGATAACCCTCGAGTATGTAGTCCACCCGAAATCCATCGATTCCCATCATGAAGCGCAACAAGCACAGAAGATAACGCACACTCGGACCTGCATACTTTTCCTTGATCATCGAATCTCCTTGCCAGATCCAACGGCGAAGGATAATATCGCAAGACCTAAAAGCACGGAGAATGATCGCGCAAAAAATGCCCTAGACCCACCAACATGCTCGCTTAATCTTGATCATGGATTTGATGTGCTTGATCCAATGGTTGTGGAACATATCCCAGGCAGCAAAAGCCTTGAGAATTACCATGTGATGAGGGCGGTATTCCTTCCCGTCTCTTGGCCATGTGTTGCTTTGTGAGTGGGATTGCTCCCAACTCCGAAAAACCACTTTCAGCTTGAAGGCCCTATGATAAACCTGAAACCACCCTACGAGCGGTAATGCCACCAGAGAAAGAGAAACGAGGTTTTTGAGTCTCCTAGAAAAATGCCCTGGACCCACCAACATGCTCACTTAATATTGACCGTAGAATCACATTGCTTGATCCAACGACTGTGGAACATATCACATGCGCCAAAAGCACCGAGAGTTACCATGTGATTAGGGCGGTATTCCTTCCCGTCTCTTTGCCACATGTTGATTTGTAAGTGGAATCGCTGCCAACTCCAAAAACCAACTTTCAGCTTTAAGGCCCTATGATAATTCAGAAACCACCCTGCAAGCAGTATTGCCACCACAGAAAGAAAAAATAGGATCTTGAGTCTGTCAAGAAAGCCAGGAATCCGGTACCTCACACCTACCCATCTCCTCAGGTAACTGAACCAAAGGAAACTTGAAATTCCTCCATCTAGTCGTCTATCCAAGAAACAACGTCTACCAAGCAACCTCACACAGAGACTTCTATGTTTGTTCTTGCCAGGGTTGAGGAGGCCAACAGTGACCTGCATCCCAAAAATGACCTCACTTCAGAAATAACACTTCATAAATAAACCAAAACACTTCATCAATAGACCAAATCAATTAGACCCCATCTCTATGGCTCTATTGCGAAACACCATTTTGTCCTCATCTACCTAATATTGACATTGCACCTTTAATCTATTTTTAGGAATCTCTTGCCAACTCAGCTCAACCCTACTTTTGGTGCAGAGCACCCCTTGATTGGCCCAGATTTTCACCAATTTATTTGTCATCCTTAGCACATGAGTAAAACTCACCGTACGTAATCCTAGGAGGTGAAGTTGAATCAGTTGAAAGACCTAAAGCAACCTCCAGTGTTTTGAAAATTTTTCTGGCTTCGTGCCATAGCTGATTCCCTTAACCAAGTTAATGATTAACTCAGAATTAGCTTCAACTATTATATTCTGGAGATTATTCTGCTTCAGGAATTCTAAACAATGCTCAAGAGCCATTAATTCCACCATATTATTCGTGGTTCTTCCGAAATTGCAATAAAAAATAAAATGGATGTAGCCATTTTCATCACTTAACACCCCTCCAAAGCCAGCAATACCCGGGTTGCCTTTTGAGGCCCCATCAATGTTGTATTTCAGAAAACCCTGCAGGTGGGATGCCAGTAATCCTGCTTAGTGTCTTGTTTCATTACCTTCTTATCCAAGACCTGTGGTATAAGCCCCTACATACCCAACTAAAGAAGTATTTTCATTTCAGCTTCTTAAGGTGCATTCTTTGGGGAAGTTCTAAAAATAGTGCCTACCGTCTCCTTAAGTTGTCTTAAGATCTGCTCAAAAATGCGCTGGAGGAACTTTTTCAGTTTTTGAAGATTCTGTTGTTCCTTTCTTTCCAGACATTTCATATTATGAAGCTTGGCGTTAAATCCCAAGCTGAGCAAAGAAATTCATAACCAGAGAAGTTTCGTCTCCAATTATTTAGGGTGTTGATAACACTTCCTTTGTCCCTGTTTGTCTATTGGAAAATAGTGGCAAAAGTATCCCACAAACTGGAGGTGAAAATACAATTATTGAGAAGGTGCTTGTTAGGCCCCTATACTACTAGTGTAACCCCTTATTGTTATTAGTATAACCCACTTATTATATTTATGTACCCATGTAGTGCCCATATTGTTACTATTGTGCCCCATAGAAGCCCACTATTGTTATTATTGTGCCCTTACATTATTATTCTTATGTCGGCTCTGATTATGTTGTGACCCCTTAGACTCCTATATCTAGAAAGGAGGTCTTTTCATTTATATCATCCAAGAATTGTTCATTTCTGTAATGTAAAGGAGGTTTCCCCCTCGAAGAGGCTGAATTCTAAGGCGTTGATCTATCTTTTCTATCTTTTCTTGAGCTGGTTTCATAACATTTGGTATCAGAGCTTTGGATTCTAGGGTTTCGCTGCTCCAAACAGATCTTTTCGTGCAATATTTGCAGAGCTATGATCTGAGTAAGTTGGCTTTTTGCAGGCTCCTAAATTACATTCCAAACAGGTGACCTGGGGAAAATCATCATAACTTTCTTTCTAAGCATCAGATTGAAATTTCACAAGAAGGTCACTGTGGGAGATTGTGCATAACTCTTTCTTGGAGAATCCAATTTGGATCAGACTAGTGGCACTAGAAAGAAGACACAGAAGGCTACTTCAAGTTGAAATTTCAGAACTTAAAGATCCAAAAGTACAGATTTACGGTCGTTTCAAGGTCGAGCTCCTAAAATAAAGAAAAGCAAGATGAGGAACTTTGATGGCAAGGATCCGGTAAATTGGATACCTCAGATGGAGCAATATTTTGATTTACATGGTGTACAACTGTTAAAAAAGGTATGTATTGCATCTTCATATTTAGAACCAGATCAATTTTTATGGTACAAAGGGCTTTGTTCTCGTAAAGAACTTGTTACGTGGTCAATTTTCACAGAGGAAATGATAGCACATTATGAGGATACAAAGAGAAACACCTTCTTTAGAGCAACACCACAACAATTGGAAAGAGTAAAAGGTATTTGTGACATAGTTGAAAGCAAAATTATGGAAACCAAGAAGCGTACCCCTCACAACTATAAAGATGGAAGTGTTGTTTCTCCTAGCTTCCACAACCTACAAGGGTTACACCACAAAAATTGGAAGAAAAAAGAGAAAAAGGGCTTTGTTACAATTGTGATAGAAAATGCACTAAAGGTCATAAGTGTGCTGAGAAGAAACTATTTTACATAGAATATGAAGAGGAGGAAGAAAAGGATCAAGGAACATCAAAAGAAGAAGATATACGCCAGGACCCCACCCCAGAGAAAAAAGAAACGAATCAGACCATAGCTTGTAAAGAATTGGAAAGAATTACCACTCCTCAAACTCTCAAGATAGAAGGACATATCAAGAAGAAAAAGGTGCAAGAAGTGAAAGATCACATCGAGAAAGAAGAAATGAATCCTACCATATCTTGTAATTCATTGTTCGAAATTACCACTCCTCAAACTATCAAGATAGAAGGACATATCAAGAAGAAAAATGTTCAAGAAGTGAAAGATCACATCGAGCATCAAGAAATGAATCCGACCATATCTTGTAAAGGATTGGAAGAAATTACCACTCCTCAACCTCTAGAGATAGAAGGACATATCAAGAAGAAAAAGGTTCAAGCAGTGAAAGATCACATCGAGCATCAACAACAAGTTCTCCAACTTTTAAAGGATAACACCACTTCGGTGAAAAATCAAACGAAACAACAGGTAGGTCAACATCATAGTGAAAAATGTTTTGATGTAGGTGATTGGTTATTTTTACCGCTACATCTCAAGCAAGCTATGTATGAGAAGGAAATGTTGGCAATACTACAAGGACTTAAAAAATGGCAACCTTACAGAATGGGAAGACTATTCAAGGATGAGGATGTGGAAGCATTGTTTTGTGCTATTTATATTATCCAACCAGATTGGATAAACGAAGCAAGGGATGAATGGAGGAAGGACGAAGAAGTATGGCCACTTATTCAAAATTTGCAAAAGATCCCAATTCAAACAATATTGCCAGAAATTGAAGAGGAAGGAAAAATCATATTGGAACTTGGAGAAGTCACAGAAACAAGAGCCCGAAAACTACGAAATCGATCAATCTCAGAGTATCTCATCAAGTGGAAGAACTTACCCGCTGAATATTCCACATGGGAGGACAAGAATTTTATACAGAAGCATCAAGAACTACTCAAGCGTTGAGGACAACACTTTTTGAAGGAGAGGGGCATGTTAGGCCCCTATACTACTAGTGTAACCCCTTATTTTTATTAGTATAACCCACTTATTATATTTATGTACCCATGTAGTGCCCATATTGTTACTATTGTGCCCCATAGAAGCCCACTATTGTTATTATTGTTCCCTTACATTATTATTGTTATGTCAGCTCTGATTATGTTATGACTCCTTAGACTCCTATATATAGGAAGGAGGTCTTTTCATTTATATCATCCAATAATTTTTCATTTACGTAATGTAAAGGAGGTTTCCCCCTCGAAGAGGCTGAATTCTAAGGCGTTGATCTATCTTTTCTATCTTTTCTTGAGCTGGTTTCATAACAGTGCTCCATAGTTTCCTCCTGGGCCTCACAGAGCTTGTTGGGCAATTTATTGGGCTTAATTGCTACATTAAATTATCGACCAGGGAAAATCGTAAGCTTGTGATGATGCCAGCAAAATATATGCAGGAGTAGGCAACTAACTCTATGTCTAGCTAAATTATTTACGATTCAATATAATATGCAAGGGAAGAGGCTCCTGACTAAGGAGGTCCTGGTTGTCCTTCCCTACAGTATCATAGAGAAATCATTGATTACATAAAACTAGAAACTTGAAATGAAAACAAGAGAATGAACTTTAATTGTTGTTCAGATTCAAAGAGAGAGAAAGACTAACTTAGTCTCTTCATTGTCCTCTCATGTACTAATCCAAACTAAACTAAGATTCATTCACAAGCATAAGAAATGAAATTACTTGAAACATAAAAGCACAAAAGAATGAATTTCAATTACCATATAAATCAATGGAGAGAGAACCTAACTTAGACTCGTGGTTATCTCCTCATATGATACATGAAACATAAAAACAAAAGAATGAATTTCAATTATCATGCAAATCAAATGGAGAGAGAGTCTAACTTAGACCCTTGGTTATTCTCTCATATGCTGATAAGATTTTAATTCAAAACTCATTCACCAATCAAATCCTCAAACATCTAATCAATGAAATGAAACAAGATCTAATATGAAATAACATGTTCCTCTCATCCTTTTAGAGTGAGCTCAATTCTCTTAAGAACAAGACAAATTATTCCATATACTACATTAAGGGAACTTATATCTAAAACTACATAAATTCCATAAATTCATATCCTACATTAACACAATTTCTATCTAAAACTACATAATGGAAATATATGAAAAATGAAGCTTTATTCTATTCCATCATAAGTTGGACACATGCTCCAAGTCCTCTCCTTGGAATGGAGGAGGTACTCCTATTTATACAATGAGATGAGATAACAAACTCATAATGATGATCCACTAATCTCTCTTTAGTTCCATACATTTCTCAACCATCTAGACACATAACCCTATCCTCCATGATTTCCTCCATGAGGTCCATGATCTTCTCCATGATCTTTTCCATGAAGCTTATCTTATCAAATTCGAATTTGATCATTCAAGGCCACATAAAGATGCCTTGGAAGCTTCCTTTGTACCTACACATGTCAACAAACTCATTCTAATTGTTAGGTATAAGTATAAGCATATTATTTTCTAAAGTTTAGCCATAAATTCACTTAAAAATGTTAAGAATTAATAAACTTTGGAAAAGCGTAGTTATAACCCAAAATGAGGTAAATGGAATGATGTGGAGGTGGAATGGAGGTGACATGAAGGTAAAATGTGAAGATATTGGTGAATAATGGAGTGAAAATAGAGACCATTTTGAGGCCCAACATCTGCCCCAAACTGAAGGTATTGCATGTCCTCATGCAATCTATTACATTACTTTTTGGTACTTGAGCTTTGGCTTAAACTCTGCATGATATCATTTACTTAACCTTTTGCAAAGCATTATTTTGATGAACTACAACTTCGTTGGTTCTTGTGTTTCAACCATATTTTGTTTGTTGCATTCAATGTATGATCTTTGCATATTGATAATGTGATTTTTGTTGCAGAGTATTTTTGTAGGAATGCATCATGGTTGGTTCTTGTGTAACAACCATGATTGTATTGGCATCCAATTAACTTTCAAATACTTTTGTCAAAGCCATTTGTATGCTCATGCAATAGTGGCAGAGTATTTTTGTTGGAATGCGTCATGGTTGGTTCTTGTGTAACAACCATGAGTGTGTTGGAATCCAATTAACTTTTAAATACTTTTAACAAATCCATTTGTATGCTCATGTAATAGTGAATATATTTTGAAGGTAAGTGGGGTTAAGAATGTGATATATGAATGCGGATGTTATATATGAATGTGGATGTATCCTTCCCCTTAAACGGATGATTTGGGCAATTATGTGAAATGGGGAAAGCAAGGAAAAAGGAAGTGAAGTTTTTCCAAAAATTATTATTCTAACCTTTCAAGGAATTTAATGGTTAAAAGTTAGAAAATATCATACCCTAACTTACCCTTCCAAAATGGATGAGAGTTGTGCACTTGTGGCTGCAAAAACTTTTGTTCATGGTCTTCTTTACTTGGTTGGGAAAATGGTGGATGAATCATGCATGTTCAGCTTCCACAATTTTGCTCTGGAGCTTCTTCTTCAAGCTGTGGATGAAGGATGGATCTGTGTTGTCGTATCGGCTGCTGGATCCTCTGCTACTAGATGATGAATCTGAGGAGTCTGCTGAACATGGCTGAAAGTCGTATCTACTACTGGATGATAAATCCAATGAGTTTGCTAAATATGGCTGAAAATCTATAAGGCTTGGAAGGTATACAAAATATAGAAGTTACATTTCCCTCCCAGCTTATTGATTGACTTGTCCTCAAGTGATGACAAACTAAAAAACAATGAAAAGAAATTGGCTTCATCTGCTACAAAATATGGGTCTTCAAGTCTTCAACGCTCGATGGCACAAAACTTACTATGTGATTAAATGTGTCGAAGTCGAACATAGCAAGAAGTTGTTGACTTAGTGGCCGTTAATGAATGCCCCTAGCCAACACAAGAGCTCCCACCATTGATTCCAATGGGAGTCAAGATGCTTAACACATATTTGTAGGTACGAATAAATTTGTCGTGGTCGAGTCACCTACAAGATCCAACGAACAAGGGATATTAATGTACTCCCATTGTTCATTGGCAAGAGTACTTGCCATTAAGGCATGCAAGCCTCTAGGTGTTTTTTCAATGATACTTAGACTCTATGACTTTGACTCAAGCAGGGTTTTATTGCAGAAATGAAGGGGAATGGTAATGACAAGGAAAATGGATGGATGTAAGGAAATGCATGGTATATGAATAAATACTCTTGCTATGAAAAATGGACATGGAGATAGTATGCTTTATGGACATGGACAATTGGTGGAAAATCTTTTGCAAAAAGGGAGTGCAAAGTAATGGTTATGGACATGGATTTGTCTTTTAGAATTTTTCATGAAATTATTCGTTTGAAGACCAATTGTGCGCACAATTTAATCTCCTTAATGAATACTTGATTGTCCTGTAACCTGCAAAAAAACTTGGTACAAAGAAAACATAAGTGTGCTCTAGAAGAAATGGCCAGTTTCTTCATGATTCTCACGCAAAAATTTCATACCAAATAAAACAAATTAAGGACAAACAAAGTGTTAAAATTGGCTTAATCATGATATGAATATCAATCCATTTTTTTAAAATAACCATGAAAGTAAATACTCCCTGTTTGTGTTAGCTGACTTATGTGCATGGAAAAAAGTTTGGCATCATAGATTTGTTGTGTCCTGCAGATTAGTATGTTATAAAAGCATACAACAATATCGAATTGCCAACTCTAAGCAAGTTAATCAGCATTTAGATAATCCACCAAATGTTCTTTCAAATTATTCTTCCAAATGTTCCATTATTTATTTTCAGTCTTACGTGAATTTTGTGGAAATTTTTGAATTTTTGTACTTGTACCAACTCTTGCAGTTTCATCCAGTTTTTGTAATTCTCACGATTCTACCATCAAAGTGTTGTTTTATAAAAATGCCAATATCCGTCACCTGCCAATATTCACCCTTTAAATCCTTCTGAACAATAACTAACTCAAAACACATAACATTTTTTAAAATGATAACAACCCCAACATAACAATAACAATTCTAACCCAACATTATAAAACAATGTATTAATACAATCATACATTAATATATATCCTAACATCATAACAATTATTTAATAACAATTAAATAACTTAACAAATATATATACAACAAATATTATAATTAACAAATTACGTAAATAACACTATAAACATTAAATAACAAACTCATATAACATATTACAATTAAAAATATAACAATTAATAACAAATTACAATTATAATAATATAATTAATATATTATAACAACGTAACAAACGTTACTACGTCAAAACAATTTAAAACTAAATATATAACAATATGTAACAAAAATAAATCCAAATTAAAAGAAATGCAAACAAACTTAAGCACAAAACTAGACGCATAACTCGTGAACTAGCAGGATTGAAGGGTAGATTATGCGTTGAATGGCTGTGGTAGATTTTGCATTGGGTACAGTTGTCCATATTTTGTTGTTCTTGGCTGCCACGGTTGGAGGAAATTCTGAGCATAACTCGGCCCCTGCTCCAGCTGTAATTGGACCAATGATTTCAGCGACCACAATCCATCAACATAGAGTAATGCGGAGCGGTCAAATATCAGTGGCGTTTGTTCTTGCTTTTGAGAAGCAGAGAAATGTAGAATAAAATTCAGAACATGACTCCCCAGGCTAGTGTCACGTACAGAGATCCTGTGATTGCAGAATATCGACCCCCATCGTGACACAGGTCCACTAACTTGCAGTTAACGCAAAATTATTGGACATTAATGTTTTTGTTAAATACACGGAATTGTGGGAGCTGCTATGCACGCTGTGAGCCACTTTCCACAAATGGTCACCATGTCCTAACAAGATAGAAAGCATTAACAAGTGGCGCTAATCTCGGCGGAAATTAAAAAAAAAAGTAGGTACATGTTCCAATCAAAACTAGAAAGAGAGAGTATGACGAGATGGCTAAACCGCGTAGCCAGGTCGCGGGGACATAGATGCTAAGGAAGCAGAATATCGGCTGCTTCGTTAAGTTTTCAATGAATTAATGATTCCACTCAACTTGCCCTATAAATGAGAGATCTCTTAGCTGCACCGTTTTGTCGATGTTGCTGGTGGTTTTCAGAAGGTTGAGAAATGATTGCTGGAGCTGAGGGCTGAGGTGTGATATGGGCGTGTTTTCAAAGACCTGGGTTTCTCTGGCGAAGCAGGCGTGAGGATTGTCGGCCTCGTAGGGATGCTTGATGAGGGAAATGTAGTGAAACCAGATCCAATAGGGCGGAATTCGGTCTCTGTTGATGAAAAAGCCACTAAGGAGCAGGAAATAAGCAAGCGGAGCCACGACGATCGTGTACGTGATCATGAGATTCAAAACCGCGCTGGAGACCTCCATTATTAATCCTTAACATTTCTTTCTGGCAAAATAATTCTTTGGATACCACATCGGTGCGCAGCCAGTATCTTATCCTTGATTCCTCCAACAGGTAGTACAAGACCCCTCAAGGTCATTTCACCAGTCATTGCAGTATCAGCTCGGACATTCTTTTTACCAAGTAAAGACATTAAAGCAGTCACTAGTGTTACTCCAGCGGATGGACCATCCTTGGGCACAGCTCCTGCTGGAAAATGAATATGAATGTCACGACTTTCCATCAGGTTGACCTCCTATGCAGTTGCAAGTCTCAATTCAGCAGCCCTTGCTCTCACTCAAGTTAATGCTATTTGTGCCGATTCCTTTATGACATCTCCAAGCTGGCCTGTAAGATGCATGTCACCCTTCCCTATTATTGCAGTTGCTTCAACAAACTGAACTTCGCCACCAAATGCAGTCCATACAAGCCCCACAGCGACTCCTGAGGTGGAAACGCGCTCAGCAGCTTCCCTATCATCAAATGCGTGGATAACTCTGACAAATTAGAAGCATGGTTGCAAACACTGCGTTGATGAATTTTTAAATCTGGAACGTGTTGCAAAAACTGAAATGAGCTGAAAAGACTGCGTGGGAGGAAGATCTAGAATGTGGAAAACCGTTTTTATTCACGCAGTTACCAAAATAGGGTCCCAAAGAACCACGATTTACTCTTAGACGATTAGGAATTTAAGTAAACGATTTCTGGGTTATATAATTCATTCTATTATGGAAAAAAATCATGTCTTCGTTTGTCCAGATTTGCCCTGGTTGGATCACAAACTGCCTTTCAAAACTGACGTTTTTAAGGGGTTGCGTTTTGAAGATGATCTTTTTCTCATTCACAAAATTCTTTATTGTCACATTGCAGATTAGTTCTCCAGCAAGAGTATTTTTATTTGGACTAAATCAATGGATTTTCTGATCTTCCTGATCGCACAAAGCGTAGGAAGAGAGCATACTAATCGATTGATTTGTGTTTATTTATGCAGGGGGGTTTCAAAAAGGATTGAATTTAAAACTAGTTAAACACTAAAACATCAGAAAATGCAAACTTGAACTTCCTTTGTGAAGATCCTGCTATCACCAGGTCTCACAAGTTATTTTGTCTAAAGAAAAATACGAGTACTAAATTAAATTTCTAATGCCTAATCCCTTAGCACCATCCCCGGCAACGACGCCAAAATGTTGGGCAATTTATTGGGCTTAAATTGCTGCATTAAATTATCGACCAGGGAAACTCGTAAGATTGTGATGATGTCAGCAAAATATATGCAGGAGTAGGCAACTAACTCTATGTCTAGCTAAATTATTTACGATTCAATATAATATGCAAGGGAAGAGGCTCCTGATTAAGAAGGTCCTGGTTGTCCTTCCCTACAATATCATAGAGAAATCATTGATTACATAAAACTAGAAACTTGAAATGAAAACAAGAGAATGAACTTTAATTGTTGTTCAGATTCAAAGAGAGAGAAAGACTAACTTAGTCTCTTGATTGTCCTCTCATGTACTAATCCAAACTAAACTAAGATTCATTCACAAGCATAAGAAATGAAATGACTTGAAACATAAAAGCACGAAAGAATGAATTTCAATTACCATATAAATCAATGGAGAGAGAGCCTAACTTAGACTCGTGGTTATCTCCTCATATGATACTTGAAACATAAAAACAAAAGAATGAATTTCAATTATCATGCAAATCAAATGGAGAGAGAGTCTAACTTAGACCCTTGGTTATTCTCTCATATGCTGATAAGATTTTAATTCAAAACTCATTCACCAATCAAATCCTCAAACATCTAATCAATGAAATGAAACAAGATCTAATATGAAATAACATGTTCCTCTCATCCTTTTAGAGTGAGCTCAATTCTCTTAAGAACAAGACAAATTATTCCATATACTACATTAAGGAAACTTATATCTAAAACTACATAAATTCCATAAATTCATATCCTACATTAACACAATTTATACCTAAAACTACATAATGGAAATATATGAAAAATGAAGCTTTATTCTATTCCATCATAAGTTGGACACATGCTCCAAGAGTCCTCTCCTTGGAATGGAGGAGGTACTCCTATTTATACAATGAGATGAGATAACAAACTCATAATGATGATCCACTAATCTCTCTTTAGTTCCATACATTTCTCAACCATCTAGACACATAACCCTATCCTCCATGATTTCCTCCATGAGGTCCATGATCTTCTCCATGATCTTTTCCATGAGGCTTATCTTATCAAATTCGAATTTGATCATTCAAGGCCACATAAAGATGCCCTGGAAGCTTCCTTTGTACCTACACATGTCAACAAACTCATTCTAATTGTTAGGTATAAGTATAAGCATATTATTTTCTAAAGTTTAGCCATAAATTCACTTAAAAATGTTAAGAGTTAATAAAATTTGGAAAAGTGTAGTTATAACCCAATAATGAGGTAAATGGAATTATGTGGAGGTGGAATGGAGGTGACATGAAGGTAAAATGTGAAGATATTGGTGAATAATGGAGTGAAAATAGGGACCATTTTGAGGCCCAACAGAGCTGGCATCTAAAATGACCCAGAACACCCCTCTTCCGAATGTTTTCCCAAGTTAGAATTCTCTTATGATGAACTAGCCACATGAAGAGTTTGATCTTCATCCATCCTTGATGCCTCCATAGGTTCTGCCAAACCTTGTTCGGTACAATGGAGTCTAGCTCAAGGAGTTTGCATTTTGCCTCCTTAAGATTGAAGGTACCTACATTATTGTTACCCCATCTAAGTTGGTCATGCCCCCCTGTCACTAAAATTTTCATTTGGTCCAACATTTTCATAAGTGCCTTAGCTTTTGCTTTCAAGGGGCTATCATCCCTCTAATCTATATTCTTCCAGGTTCTCCATTTTCCTTCACTATTGGTTTGATCCCAAAAATATTTTACCCTAAGAAACCCTTTGGTATCAATTTCTTTCTTGAGGTCTAGAAAGTCCTCTCTTAACAGTGTAGGTTCTTGTTGCCATTTATCCTCCCAAAACAAAGCAAGATCTCCCTCTCTAATTTCCCAGAAGAAATTTTTTTGTACTAGGCCTCTATTCTCCCAGGACTTATTCCAGATGTTTGAGCCTTTTATGATGCCATTCATCCTTATGTGATCATTATCTTGCCAAGTGCTAGCATATTTTTCTTTCCAGATACTAGCCCACTGAGCCTTTGGATCTTTTACCCAATGCCACCATAATTTGGCCCCTAAAACTTTTCTTAGTACTTCCGGATCATCCAATCCAAGACCCCCATGGTTTTTAGGTTTGCAAATATTATCCCAGGCTACCAAGGCCCATTTCTTTCTTTGCTCCCCCTTACCCCAAAGAAAGTCTCTTTGAATGGTTCTAAATTGTTGCAAAACTCCTTTTGGAGCTGGAAGGGTTGATAGCATGAAGACGGGGATAGATTGAAGAACAACTTTTGTAAGCACTAACCGACCAGCCAAGTTTAAAGATATAATAGTCCACTTCTTGATTTTATCCTACATATTATTAATCACTGGATCCCAAATTCTCTTGTAAAAAGTTTTATCGGTTAGAGGAAATCCCAAGTATTTGGAGGGAAGGACATCCCTCCAAAAGCCCGGAATTCTAGAGAATAGAAATATTGGTATTAATGAAAAAATCTTAGATTTGGAGAGATTAACTTCCATACCTCTAACCTTGGCAAAGTCACACAGGATTTGTTTATAAGCTAGAGCTTCTTTGACTGTGGGGATTCCTTGCAGCATAGTATCATCAACAAATGGTTGATGGGTCAAAGCCTGTCCAGTATAAGAAAGTTGGAGCCCCTTGATGTTGCCAACTTCTTTCGCATGCTTTATTGACCGACCAAGTCCTTCCATCATGAGGATAAAGAGAAAGGGAGAGAGCAGATCTCCCTACCAAAGGCCTCTTGAAGGAGTAAAAGTCTTGGAAGGAGAACCATTAACCAGAATTCAAAACCTAGGAGAAGTCACCAGGGCCATGACCCATCTTACCCAATTATGATCAAACCAAAAATCTATAAGGACCTTCCTGATATAGGTCCAATTAAACTTATCGTAAGCTTTGGCTAGGTCCAATTGCATGATCATTCCAGCCTTCTTGTTGCTTAACAATGAGTGCACCACCTCATGCACTTGAATGATGTTATTGAGAATTTGTCTGCCCTCCACATAACCAGATTGTTGCACAGAAACTAGAGTAGGAAGAAGTGGTTTGAGTCTATTGGCAACAACCTTGGAAATTATCTTGTACACCACATTACACAAAGCTATGGATCTAAACCTGTCTGGAGTCTGAGCATTGTCCTGTTTGGGAATCAAGGAAATGAAGGAAGTATTGAGCACCTTCAAAATGGTTCTATTCATTTTGGAATCCTCCACCACATTCAGAATGTCTTGTTTAACAATGTTCCAACAATCTTTAAAGAAATCCACATTGAAACCATCAGGGCTTAGTGTTTTACCATTCTACATTTCTTTGATGACCTTACTAACCTCTTCTTTAGTCACTGGCCTATTAAGATTGAAGTTATCCTCTCTTGCTACAAGCCTAGGTATATGCCTTGTTAAGTCCCTGATAGAATGATCTCTGTCTGAAATGGTTTCCTTTGCTATACCTTGAAAGTGCTAGACTAACATAGTTTATATATCCTCATGGAAATTAAGAAGATGACCTCCCTCATCCTTGATCGAAGAGATCCTATTGTGAAATCTATTCGCCATGGTGGATTTGTATAAAAATCTAGTGCTCCCCTTCTTTTAGCCATTGAACTATAGATTTTTGTCTCCAAAATATTTCCTCTTGTTTACATAAATTCTCCCAGTCTTGATGATGTTTGGTAACTTGATCATTTCTAACTTTGTCAAAGCCATCTGTGATAAGGGCTTCATTGAGTTCCTGCATTTTGTCTTCAACAACTTCTTTTGCTTCAAAAATATTGCCAAATTCATTCCTGTTCCAGTCCTTGAGTCTAAGCTTGATGTGCTTTAGTCTTTTGTGTAGCAGAAATATTCTTGTACCCTGAATATGTAGATCTTCTGTCCACCATTTTGCAATGTTGGTGATGAAATCTGGGTGGGTGAGCCAGATGTTCTCAAATCTACAAGGTCCATTCCTGGGGGTACAAATGCACTGAACCTCAAGTTGTACGGGCCAATCATCCGAGCCTCCAAAGGGGAGAATGCTCGTTATCATTTCCTTGTCGCTGAGCATAAGGTCCTCTGAGATTATGAATCTGTGTAACTTTGACGCTACCTAACACTCTCCTCCTCTTTTATTGTTCCAAGTAAAGAGGCCATTGCTCATATCAATGTCAACTAGCTTCATATTATCTATAAAAGTTTGAAATGCTATGGAGTCTTTGCTTAAAGTTCTAGTTCCTCTTTTTTTTTCCGAAACTGATTTGATCATGTTGAATTCCCCACCCATGATCCATGGTACTCCTACATGTCTATCTCTTAGATCCACAAGAAAATCTAGACACCTAAGTTTATCATCCATCCTTTGAGGGCCATAAACACTTGTGACTAGATAAGTCTCCCTATCTCCCACCAATTGAATAACCACTGATAAATAATTCCTAGATGCCTCAGCATCTATTATGCCAAGCTTTTGGGGGTTCCAAAGAGTGAGTATTCCTCCTGCTGTATTATCTGCTTTAACTTCTAGAAACTCAAATATATTGAGCCATTTACTATGAATTTCTTTTATTTTTTGAATGGAACATTTAGTTTCCTGGATAAAGATCATATCTGGAGCTTCTTGTTTTATTCTATTGCTAAGTATTCTTTGTTTTCTTTTACTAACTAGACCTATGATATTCCATGGTGTGAACTTCATTATTAGAGATTTGTAAAGGAGTAACTAGTTAGGTATTTAAACTTACCTAAGTCTATCATTATCTTTCCATATTTCATCAATAACTCATTCTGCTTTTTTCTGCATCTTTTCTTTCCTCGCTTTCTAGGAGCTAATCCTTATGTGTTTTTAATAGTTTTCACACCTTTGTTGCCCCTCCTTTCTTTGTTTCTTTGCATTTCCAACCCTTTAGCCTACGTTTTCCATATGAAAAATTGTTGTACTCTGTTGAACTCTTCTTGAGGTAATGAGTCTACCCCTCCCATGCTTCCCTGTTTCAAGAACCCTTCCAGATCTAGGTGTTCTCTATCAAGAATCTCCTGCAATTCATGATCCTCTGTTTCTATCTCACTCTGGGTCATTTCTTGGTCCATCTCAAGTTCTCCATCACTCAGCAAAGTATCTTTCTGTTTATTACTATCCTGTGTTTGTTCCCTATCTTCTTCTTTCTCCTTCTCCCCTGGGCTTCCCTCTATTACCTGATTTACTTTTGTTATCTCTTCTTCTTCTTCGACAACTTGGAACCTATTCATACTGGCATGTTGCTCTATTGTTTGTTGTTGCTTCTACCCCCTTTTGCCCCCTTTTCCTATATATCCCACTTTGTGAAAGTATTCAGTATCTTTCATAGTGGTTGCTTTACTTTTGTTCTCTATTTTACTGAGAGGGCAGTCTCTGAATAAGTGCCCATGCTCATGGCATCTATGACATCTAAAGGGAATATGTTCATAATCTACTGTTTGTACCCATTCGTCATAAAAAACTTCCAAGATGACCTCATATAATAGAGCTCCAGATAGATCCATCTCCACACATATTCATGCGAAGGAAGTGTATTTTCCCCTTCTGGTGGCCTCAGAGGCTTTGAAAAAATGTCCTAGTTTATTTCCTATGGAAGATAACAATTCTGTTTGCTAGTAATCAAGAGGTAGGGAGTAGAGTCCTACCCAGACCGAGACTGAAGTGAAAGTCTCTTGCTCTGGGACAAAATTCATCATCCACGATAGCATGTAGAGGCCTGCTGCAGCATAGAAGTAGGGTCCTCCTTCAAACACCCTGTCTTTGTCCTCAATATTTGTAAAGACCACAGTGAAGAAACCCTTTGACCCAAGATGCAGGTCTATGCTTCCTTTAGTTTCTAGTGGTATTTAATCCACACCTGTAATGCCTTTTCAGTGGGCCATAATCCCATGAATTTACAAATGATATCATAGGTCTGCATGTGGTCCCTGTGCGCCTGTAAAGAAGGATCATTTAAAACTACTCTGGGAGTGACCTCAGCTTTGGGTTTACATGGCCCCTTTTTCGTCTTGTTCTCTGCTCCCTGTTTCTTGTCTTCTTCCTCATTATCTTTTGTGTTGTTTTCCTCTCTTGGTTTTTTTAAATATTGGTCCTCTTCCATGTTCCTTTTCCCTTCTCCTGAAGGACGTCTGACAGATTCTATTCGTTTCTTACCTTAGCTAGCCACTGCCTGCCTGTAGGAGGGAGTGGAGCTCCCCCCTTTGAATGCCTCCATGGAGCTCAGAAACTTGAAAACCTAGCTCTTCGTCCCCATCCTCTGTTCGCAAAATTTAAATTTAGTAATTATGATTCAAATTCAAAAGATAAATTGTTGTACAAAACTTTTTCAATATTAAGAGCACTATCGATCCATCTTACCAAGTCCTAACCTTAGGGTGTCTAAAAAAATTGAACTCGTGACCTCTCAATGGCAAGGTGCTTTAGCAATGAGACCTAAACCTCAAAAATATACATTTTCATTTTATTAGAAAATAACTAAATTATTTTACTTATTTTACTTTTAATTACTTAATTATTTTCAACATTGAAATATTTATTAGGTTCTACATTAACAAACTCACCTTTTTCTTTATATATATATATATATATATATATATATATATATATATATATATATATATATATATTATTATATTTAAACATTTTATTTAAATTCTATATTAAAAGAGAAGAGGAAGACTTTTTTAATTAATATTTTATAATGTTTTTTATTAAAATTAACCAAAAAAAATATTAAATTTTAGATTTAAAGGGAACACTTGTCAACCCAACTCTATGTTAAAATAAACAGAATCACACATAATACTCATACTCTAAATTGTAAAATAAGTCTCTCCAAACTATATATATAGATAAACATTTTAACCTATGACTACTTGGATAAAATTATTTATATTATAAAAAGGTAAAGACTACATACTGAGTGACTACAACTTAAATAAAACATATCAACCATGGATCAATATCATATTGTGATAAGGATTGTCTCAATATGAAAATCAATTATGTTCAAGCATGTTTATTTTAGTGTTTATAATATTTATCTTAGGGTCTATATACCTTGGGTTTATATTATCAATCCATTGGATTTATTATTCCTTTTAGTTTGTAATATTAATCAAGGCCAACCATAGCAAACGATGAATCATGCTCGAATGTCACATTGTGACAAAGATTGTCTTAATATGGAAATCAACCATGGTCAACCGTGGTCCAACGTCGCGTTGTAACAAAGATTGTCTCCATATGAAAATCGATCATGGTCAATATGGAAATTAACCATGCTCAACCATGTTTATTTTAGTGTTTATAAGATTTATATTAGGGCTTATATGCCTTGGGTTTATAATATTTGAACTATAAACCCAACAGATTGATATTATAAACCCAAGGGGTTAAGAAGAAGACCCCAAGGGAGTATAAACCCAAGGGAATAATAATAATGCAAGGGATAATAAGCCCAAGGGATTATTACTAAAAACCTTACGGTTTATATTCCCTTGGGTTTATAATATTAATCCATTGGGTTTATAATATCAATCACTTCGGTATATTAATCTAAGAGTTCAGATTCTTAGGGTATAATATTATTCATAGGTAACTTATAATATTAATCCCTTAGTTTCCATATAAATCATGGTCTACCAAGGATTTATATACATTGGATTTATAAACATGGTTGACCATGGTTGAAAATGGTTAATTTTCATTTTGATACAATCGTTGTCACAATGTGCCATTCGACGATGGTTGACCATGACCAACCATGTTTATTCGAGGGTATTTAATATCTTAGGGATTATATACTTTGGGTTTATAATATTAACTCTGTGGGTTTAATTTTATTCCGTTGGGTTTATAATACCTTGGGTTTTATATTAAAAATTCAATGGTTTAATATTCCCACGGTATAATATTATTTATAGTGTTTTTAATTAATATTAATCCCTAGGTTTTATAATTCCTTGGATTTTTAATATTAAACCTAAGGGATTATAAACCCAAAGGAATTAATATTATAAACCCGAGGTATATAAACCATAAGATAAATATTATAAACCCATGAATAAAGATGTTTGATCATGGTCAACCATGGTCCAACATTGCATTTTGACAAGGATTGTCTCAAAATGAAAATCAACCATTGTTAACCATGGTCAACCATATTTATCTTAGAGTTTATAATACATTTTCTTAGGGTTTATACACTCTCGATTTATAATATTAATCCCTAGGGTTTAATATTATTCCTTTGGGTTAATAACTCCTTAGGGTTTTGGTATTAATCCCTTGGGTTAATATTATTGCCTTTGGTTCATAATCTCTTGGGGTTTTAGTATTAAATTGTATGAATATGAACCCTTACATTAGTAAACTGAAGAGATTGATATTATAAACCCAAGGGAATATTAAACCTAAGGATCAATACTAAAACCCCAACGTATTATAAACCAAAGGGACTAATATTAATTTTTTTTTGTAAGTTTGGTAGGACTACATCTTCTTCATGTCCAACTTCTCACCTTGATCAGGGGGATAACACAAGTTTTGAACCTAAGACTTTGATTTTAGTGAGACTTCACTTCCATGACCATTGCCAATTGAGCTATCCCAAGAGGACCAAAAGGACTACTATTATTAAACCCAAGCAAATAACATTATAAATTTAAGGTATATAAACCCTTGGTTGACAATGATTTATATTGAAGCTAATGGATTAATAATATAAAACTATGAATAGTATTCTACCCTAGGAATATGAACACTTAGATTAATATACCCTAGAGATTGATATTGGACATGTCTATAGTGTGACTTTTTGGATTTTCTGGTGTCGGAATCTTTCAGAAAAATTTGAAGTGAAATCTTGATTTGTGTTATTGAAACTTGTTTTTGACTCTATATATGGATTCAACACCGTGCAAAAACCCCTAGGGCACTTAGATTGTGCAGGGGTTACCCATCAAACTTGTGATTTCAATAAATTCCTGTCGGATTTTAAAAAAATTAGACCGGAAAAACCAACTGGAAAAGCTTCCAAAAAGTCGCACTAAAGACGAGTAAATTGATATTATAACCCAAGGGAATAATAAACCCAATCGATTAATACTATAAACCCAAGGGAATATACAACATAGGGTTTTCTTAGTAATAATCCCTTGGGTTAATATTATTTCTTTTGGTTTATAATCCCTTGGGGTTTTAATATTTACCCCTTGGGTTTATAATATCAATCGCTAGAATTTATTAATCTAAAAGTTCATTCATATTTATATTAGATAATTTCAAATTAAATAATAATATGTAACATTTAATATTAAATAATTATAATAATTAATTAAAAGAATAATAATAATTATTATTTTATTGTAATAATATTTATTTGATAAATACAAATAATATATTTATTAATGGTAAATACAAAATAAACCTTAGAATTATATAAATCACAATAATATTTTTAATATAATTATACTAATTTATATTTATTTACACTCAAATAAAATAAAAATCAGTTGTAAAAATAAAAAAATAGACCTATTCATATTTAGTAATTCCACACAATCTAATACATCCAAATATATACTCAAATATATATATAATTCCAATCATTAACAACACAAGTCTGTTTCTTCGGCTACGCTACATCTTTTAAACTGCAGTCTGCGTATATATGATATCATGATATAAGAATAGGAAACTTTTTATATCGTCTATTAGACTAAAAATATTCCAAATTTTCAAATTTAGATTATTCATTATTTACTTTATTTTAAAAATTAAAAATTCATAAAAGACAATTCCAATACAAATTACTTATTAACGTAACCATTTAATTTTTTTAATAACAAAACAATATAAAAATCAAATTTATTTAATATTTTACGTCAATAAATAAATAATCATTTTGATATATTAATTTTTTTTATTAATTAAAAATATATTTTCACTTATTATTTTTAAATGTGTTACTTCCTTATTTTCAGCAATGTCCATAGTCACTCATGTGTCACATTGTTTTATATCTATTTTTCTATTTCTAGCTAAGTCTACGGTTAAGATGCAAATATAAATCGTCATACAACCCTTATAATTATAATATATTAAAAGTAAATAAATATAATTTTAATTTTTAATAATAATAATAAAAATTTTATATTGTTATAATAATAATGATGATGATGATTAATGTCTATTAAGACCAATGTGCTTTACCGAACCTCAAAAGAAGAGAGTCTAATTGTCATTCTTCAAAATCTTGTTTCTGTGATCAAAGAGTAGGGAAAGAAGCGTTCCAAGATCACTATATTTGGGTTGGCTTGATAAGTCAAGAAGATTGGAGGTGTGGATGATGATAGGGAATTGAGAGCGGATGTGGGCAAGAGCCGGGTAGTCCAAAAGGAAGTGTTTTTCATCTTCCACCTTCTTAGTATTACAGATCTGACAATTCTATTGTCCTAGGGAGTCTTGGCAGTAGACCACTGCCCGATCCCAATCCGAAGCTCATAAGAGTTAATTCTAATCCTAGCGATGCTCATTTTCTTATGATGTTAGTCAACATAGAGAGATAATTTTTGTTATCGAGGGTGGGGTTGACCACCTCCTTATAGTACCTAAGCTTCCTTTTACCCTCCAACTCCTTAGCATCCCACATCTTTTCCTTAAAACTGGAGGTAGTAGTATGTTTGATATTCTCCTTGGTTCCCATTATGATCTCCTCCTTAATCTCCCAAAGGTTGAGCCAAGACTAAGCATTCTGATGCCACCTGTACTTGAGAAGCAGGTGGGGATTCTGTCTAAAGTTAGAAGAAATTTTTGGGAGCCTATTGGATTCCATATTGTGAAGCTTCTTCTTATACATAATATATCTAAACATAGCCGCACTTTCAATGGGTGACAGACCAACTTTGATCAAAAGGATAGGATAGGGATTATTTTCCTTGATCTTAAGGCTATAGGTTATGAATTTCTTTTGAATCATCTCAATCTTTCTTCATGACTCCCTAGATATACTACACCCCCAAACTTCGCATATGTATAAGATAACAAGGGTCACAAGAGTCTCAAAGAGGAGCCTTTTCTTACTCCAAATGTAAAGATTGGCTGACTCACAATTGTTTTCAAGCTCATAATAAGCTTTCCATCCTCCAATAATTCTTTTCTTGATGCTATAATTCTAGTTGAGCTGATGAGGAAAGTCAATACCCAAATATTTATAAGAAGAAAGTACCATGGGTGATCATTTTGGACTTAATGATCATGACTAGTCTTGTTGGTATTAACTGTCATACCCATCTTGGAGCAGTAGACATGAAGAGTCTTAAGTTGTTTACCTAGGTCATCATGGCTCGATGCAAGAAGGACGATATCATCAACATAAAGGAGAAGAGTAATGGTAATATCAACGAGCTCGGTGCCATTGCAGCCCACAGTTTCCAGACACTCCTTTTTATCGATGTAAATACCAAAAAGGGTAGGGAGAAGGGGACAACGTTGCTTAACCGTGATATTACATTTAATATCATTAGACCACCCTTCGTTGGTATTAAGATTGGCAATGACAGTCTCGTAGAGGCGGATCAGAACAATTATCAATTCAGAAGGAACCATGACCTCTTCAAGCCTCGCCCAGAGCTTATCTCGGGGAATAGTGTCAAAATATTTTCTAAAGTTCATAAAACAACAGAAGGGATCAATTTTACTATTGTGTCATTCCTCTATGATAATCCTAAGGGTGATAAGGTGGTCGATGGTCGAGCGATGTCTCTTAAAACCAGCTTGCCCTTTAGCTCTTTTACCTTGGTTCTCAAGCCAAAGGCTAATCTTTTTTTCCAAAATGAGTCCATAAAGCTTGGCTAGGATGTGGCTAATCATAATGGTCATGTAGTTAGAGGGAATGCTTTTGTCCCCATTTTTGAAGATGGGCATAATAAGGCTTTGCGTCCAAAGCTTAGGGAAGTCATGCTTTATAGCCAAATTGAGAAGCTTATAGAGATGAGGAATGAGGATATATTTTCCCATTTCAAAGATCTCAACTTGTTAACCTTCAATATATTTGGCTTTCCCATTAGCGAACTTATTAATCCCAAACTCAACGTCTTCCACAGAAAAATATCATCCTTAATAGGAGTGTTTAAGATGGTGCCCATGGTGTCCAGAGTGTCATACAACTTCTTAAGATAGTTATCCCAATTTCCTAGTGGATAGAATGATTATCTTTAGTTTTGGGAACAAGCACATTTTGCCAAAACTTTCTAGGTGTATCTTTAGAAGGGTGGAAAATAAGCTCTTGTCTCTTATTAATATATGACATTTTCTTCCTCTTAATGAGAGGTTTGTATATACTTATATTCTGGAGCTTAATGCTCCCATTAGGGGCATCTCTAATTGCTTTCCTCGCAATTTTACATAGCAAGGATTGGAAGTTCTATTATTTTCTGATACGAAGTCTTATTAGAGAATTTTCTAATGGTGGTGGAAAGGGTAGTAGTAAAATGGTAATATATTTGATCAATGTTGTTATTATAAGTTAGGGAGCCTAAATTCCTTTCCAAATCCCTTTAGAAAAGGTTGACAATAATTCTATCGAAGTGGATGTGGCTTTTTCATTCACTGTTTTATTGCATGTGGGTGGTATGCATAACAAGATTGAGGGATAAAGACAAAGGCCTGTGGCTAGAGTTAGGGTCGTACCCGTTAAGAAGCTCAAAGTTAGTAATATGGTTGAGGACATGGATATTAGATATTGCATAATCCATGACGTTGCTACCTGGCCCATGGAAATAGGTCATCTGATCAGAGAGAGTTCATTTATTAATACCATTACAAATGATTAGGTCTTTGGAACTACAAAGTTTGAGGAGGTCGGTGCTGAATAAGTTCTCAATTATGTCTTTAGATTTTCTCTGGAATATATTAGCTAAGTGACCATCCTCATCAAGCCACAACGGGTCAGGTTTAGAGTTGTTACTTAACATAATAGTTTTATTAGTAGTAGTCCGACCATTAAATTCCCCAAGAAAAAGGATATTGCCATCATTCCTTAGGTTGTAAATGTATTTTTCTAAGGTATTGAAAGGAAAATTCTTATCCAGGTTGTTTTTCTTATAGGGTGTAGAGTTGATAGGGGTGAAATAGCAGATAGCAAGGAAGATCCTATTGGTTGCAGAATTAGAGATCTCGAGCCAAATGTATTGATTGAAGGGATATGTTTTATGAAGTGGGATGTGAGAGGAAACAATGTTCGTAATATAATAGGTTATACCACCAAAACCTCTCCTCGAGGATTTCTTATTCCAGGAAGACCAAAGAGTGAACTCATTAAGGTGATGCACCCTAGATTCGTCATGCTCCAAAGTTTCAAGTAAAAGAATATGATCAATATCACTCGAGATCCAACTTAACATAGGACCCTTACACCATGGAAAACCACAGCAGTTCCAGAAGAGGATTTCGGATGATGCCATTCCCTATTTATCATTCGTGTTTAGGGCTCTCTCTCTAATGATAGCTTTTCTATTCCTAATGATTGCCCATTTCCCCTCTTTTCTTGCCTCCTTGACCTTTTCTACTTCTTTCTCGAGTTCAACTTGGTCTTCTGGAATGAGGTCTTCATTTATAAAGATTCACATTCCTTTTAGGCTAGGGGACTTTGTAAGTATATCTATCTAATTTATGGTCTTTACAACTGACCTTGACACATCAGTCTATCTTTATGCTCAAGTATTTTTCCTACCCTTATTAGTTCAGTGAGATAAGTTGTTTGAATTTGACATTTTCTCTTTAATTGTACTTTAAGTAATTTCAATGTGTCTTCATTGTTTTGTTCTTCTATACCAATGATTATAAGGTGTAAAGCTCTTTTGTGTCACTCATGGTCAGTACAATTAGTTTATTAATTTCTTATTTTATGGGTATAATATCTAATTTATTCTCTGTGGTATTTATGGCTGAGTTATTACGTAGTTGTTCTTTTAGATTTTCAATAGCGTTTATGAATTTGTCATTTTCTTTAACCATTGTTGCTTTCTATGCTTGATTTCTTGAACAATAATCACGTAAAATATACAAATCCATATTGTTATTATTTAATATATTTTGAAATAATATGAGATTTACTAAAAGGTTAAAACATTTTCTCATATTTTATAAAAAATATTTTATTTTGATTATCATTTTTTTTCTAGACTAGTGGTAAGAAGAAAATGAAAATTGTGAAGATAAGAACTAATTCTCATTAGATTCAAAGTGAAATTGGGGTTGAAAATGAAAAAATACATTCTTTGGATTGCTATACTCTTATTCACATTATTTTTTTTTGAATCATTTGCCACATTACCAACCTTCTTGACTTGTTAAATCACCGAACTATAGTAATGTGGAAATGTTTCTCTCCCTTCATTTCAATCATAAAAATAAAATGTTTAAGAGTTTCAATTAATTGTTAAAGTAAGATAAACCATATTGATTTTAATAGACACTAATCATCATCATCATTCAACATTTTAATTAATTTTTTCAAATAATATAATTAAATTTATTTTTATCAATTTTACTAGATCTGAAACTAATCTCTTTACCTCTTATATTTAAGTTATGAAGCTTAATTGAAGTAAAATATTCAAAATGTCTATATCTTATTTATATTATAAACCCCTCCTTTTCTTTGGGTCCATATACCATTTACATTATACACTCTGTTTTGTTAAATAAATGAAAAAATAATCAGGCCGTACAGCATTGGCCGTCAAGAATTATTGGAACGCCAAACTGAACAGGAAAATATTACATCACCATCGTCATGTTGTGAAACCTCACTGTACTCATGCAGCCAGATTTTCCCTTTTCCATCCTAATGGAAAGACGAAAGGATTAATATCTAGTGAAGGGTAACCTCATAATTCGCATGATGGTCCTCACATTCCACATGGGATTGCAGAAGCCGAAACCAAATCCTGAAATGAATGCTCTACGTCATCCTGCCGGAAGAAGATACTTTGAGCAAAGAATACAATTTTCTCAGTGACGATGAATTACTTTGCATGGCAACCGGCATGCCAAATATAAAGGAAAATGAGATACATCATATCCTTTGGGACGTTAATGCAGAAGAACCCTGTTCCTTGTGGCAGCCTTCTCTCTTTTAATAAGAAAAATGTAATGTAATGAAATATATATCTTAACAAGAATAAAAATTAAAAATATAATATAATGAAATATATATTTTATTATATATGACAATTTATAATATATCAAAAAATATTTTATGGATGAGATAAAATAAAATGTTTAGTTTTTATTATAATTAAATTTGGTTGAGTCTGTTTCTTTAGGTATTTATATTTTTTTATGGTTAATTATATTTAAGTATAGTTAGATATGCTTGACCATGATTGACTATATTTGAAAATTTTTAAATATTGTTAACTATGATCAACTATGATTAAACATTGTTGACTATGTTTGCTAATGGTTGACTATATTTTACCAAGGTTTAATATGGTTGGACATTGTTGATCATGGCTAATAATGGTACTAGACTATGGTTAACATGTTTGATAATGGTTTACTGTGCCTAATCATGTTTAACTATACTAGACAATGGTAGACTATGTTTAACCATCATTAATTATGGTTGAATATGTTTGAAAATGGTTGATTATATCTCACCATGTTTCAATATGATTAAGAATGGTTTGGCCATCATTGATTATGTTTGACCATCATTAACTATGGTTCACCAAGTTTGACTATTGTTGAATATGCTCAAGAGTGTTTTCAAGTATGGTTTACTATAATTGAAGAATGGTGATTATGATTGACCATGATTGATGATGGTTGAATATGTTTCATTATGACGACAATAGTTCATTATTGTTCATTACAGTGTTATCATTCAATATGGTTCATTATGGTTAACTGTGGTTCATATAAGTAGAAATATATTCCTTAATAGTTATGTCGCAATGTGAAGTTAATCAAAAGTGACATTGCATTGCAATGTTGATTATTAGTTTTGTCTAATTGTGGCATTCCTTAAGGATTAAGCTTAATTATAATATTCCTTAATGGTTATGACACATCGTGAAATTATTTTTGCCTAAATTTATGTAATATTGTGACATTCTTCTTACCTAAATTTATGACAAATTGTTAGGTTTCTTTACTATTGTTGATGAAAATTTACTATGTTTTTAACTATGATCATGACTATGATTAAAGATGCATTATTAAGATTGCCTATGGTTTGACATGGTTGAGTATATTTGACTACATTTTAATATGGATGGTTATGGTAAACCATTTTTAACTATAATTTTCATTAGTTAACTAAGGTTTATGGTGATTTATTATAGTTGATGGTGGTTCATTAGGGTTGACTATTGTTCATATGAGTGCAAATCATTCATTAATAGTTATTTCATAATATGAATTTCATAAAAGTGACATCGCATTGTTATGTTCGTTAATGGTTTTGTCTAATTGTAATATATCTTAGAGATCATGGTAGATGACAATGTTCCTCAATGGTTGTGTCACATCTTGACATTCTTTTTGGCTAAATTTATGTGAAATTGTTAGGTTTCTTTACCATAATTTATCATTTCTAGATGTCTATGATTAATGATGTGTGATTAATATTGGCTATGGTTTAGCATGATTGACTAACTCCTACTATGTTTTGGTATGGATGGTTTTGGTCGACCATGTTTGATTATATTGACGTTGGCTAACTATGATTGTTTTTGCTTACCTTTGGTTATCTTGAATTGTAATGTTCATCTTAATTGACAATGGTTGCATAGTATTATTAAAAATATTTAAAATGGTTGTTTACCATATTTTTTCACTATTTTGTATGTACTTATTTATGTAATGTTATTATGTTACAAACACACAAATATACACAAATAATTTTGTCAAACACATAAATAGAATTGTTACACTTCTTAATGGTTATTTTTCATTATGAGATTAATCAAAAGATATGTTGCATTATAATATAATAAACAACAATGAATGTCACAAAATATCAAAATCATTGATAAATATCATAATGAAACTTAAACTTTTAACAAATGTTACAATGTGAAATGGAGTTGATGAATATCATGACATGACCAAACCAATCATGAACATAGAAAGTGGACATAATTCAATAGACATGTGATGGATATCATCACATAATAAACTAGTCATAAAAATAGGAAGGGGGCATTTTATATATATATATATATCCTAAAGCACTTATTATTATTTTAATAAGCATGCATCAAATATTTTGCTAGATTGGTTATTTTAGATTGTGACATTCATCTTATAGTGTTAATGGTTATGTGGCATTATAACATTCTTGAAATGTGTTGTCATGATGACATGCTCAATGACGGTTTTGTTGTATTGCAATAATCATCAAATATGATGTCATCTTATCACGTTCATTAGGATTTTTGTTGCATTGAAACACTAATAGAGGGTTATCTTGGATTGTGACATCCCTCAAGTATAATGTCAAATTTTAGACTTCATATTCACTAATTGTATAATTTATTCTTATATTCTTTTATAATAATGTTGTGGCATCAATAGTTATGTCATATTACTACATTCATGAAATGTAATATCACATTGTGTCATTCATTAAAAGTTTCCTCGTGTTGCATCATTCATCAAATGTGATGTCACAGTGTACTACTCATTGTGGGATTTTATGCATTGTAATGTTCATCTCGGATTATATTGGATTGTGACATCTTTCAATGGTTATGTGAAAATTGTGAGATTCATCTTTGCTAATTTTTTGTTAAATTGCTACCTTCATTAATTGTAATGCTACATTGTGATCATCAAGAATTATATTGCATTGAATTTAATTGAATTTAGTGAATAATAACTTGTATTCATCCATGGTTATTCATCACTAACTATGTCAAATAATTATATTACATTAACAATATTTGTTTATTTTATATTATATTCACATGCAAATGTTTTCAGAATTATAGTTAAATGATATAAATATTTGGAAAAGAAATGTAAAGTAAAAAAATTAAATTATTAAAAAAAATTATACTTTAAATAAATTATCACTTAAAAATATATGTTTGTATTATAAATACATAAAGAATAACATCCATATTATATTTAATATTTAAACAAAATATTGAAATAATATAAAATATAAAAATAACATGAAATATTTAGTACTTAAACTAAATATTGAATAATATAAAATATAAAAATAACATTATTTTATATAATAAGTAGAATGTGTGAAATAATTAATTACAATAAGGAATAAAATCTAAAAAGCAAGTAGCTCATTCAGCAAACATATTTTATGTGTTTGTACGAGCAATAATGATAGTCTTCAAATCAACTTATTTTGAATTTGCATATAGAACTAGGTTGTTCACTATTCATGTTTTCTTTGATAGTGGTTTTGGTCTCATTCATTTTGCAAACTTTCAATGTCATATCTTTATTATGTTTAAATAATTATATATATATATATATATATTGTAAAATTACATGCAATTATTTTTAATTAATTAAATTATATTGTAAATTTGTATGTAATTTATTTTAATTAATTTTTTCTGTAATATTAAATTATAATGTAAATTTGTATGCAATTTATTTTAATTAATTTTTCTTGTAATATTTTGTACATTTGTGCCTTTTTTAGTAATTTTAGATATAATTAAATATTTAGTAATTCTAAAATATAATTAAATATCTACCAATTCAAACATAACATTAAGCTTATTATTATGTTAATGCATAATACAACTTAACTTTTTTCAAAATAATTGAAACGTAAATTATAAATTAATTTTTTTAAATAATCTCAAATCAGGTTAAAAAGAAGTTGGATTTATACTAATCATTCATATATATATTACAGTAGTAATACTAATTCTTATTTAGTCTTAAAGTATAGCTTGATTGATTGAGTTTTCATTATTATGTATTTTGTTAATTAGGAAGTTACTTGGTCAAATCTCCTCGATGCCTTTGAAAGAATCTACCCAAATTGTTACTTGTAAATATAGCAATCACTCAAAAAATTCATAAATGTAACCGTTGAAAAAAACACCAATATTTATTTAATAATATTAAATATTTTGAAATAACATTTTATATATATACAAATATAATAATTCATAAATAATGATAATCTAAACTTATTGGTTCTTTTACATCCATAAATGTTCTTCACGCCTCGAATATCATAAAATATGACGGATATATCATGAGTGGCATCCTACTACTCTCCGTTCCTTGATTCATAACCTAAAGTCTGCTCCAAATCTCTTATGACTTTTTCACTTGTAGAGTCATTATAAAGAAAGGAAATGCATCATCTCTCTTCTTTCTTTCTAATAATAAGTGGAACAATTATAAAAAATAGAAAGACAATCATCACTCTTCATTCTTACTAATAATTCATGCACTTTGGTTTAAGATGTGAATTTATTGTGAAGGTTAAACCTTGTCACTCCGCAATACTAATCAATTTTTTGCTTTATGGGTATGGTAGTTTGATTTTATTCGATAGAAGAAGACAACCTACGTCAAAGGCATGTTCGGCGTGAGACCCTATTGGAATAGATATAACTCCGGATCCATCCGGCCTTCACAAGAAAGTGGGCAGCACCAAAACATTAGAACCGTTGGATCGAGCTAGATATCTAGATTTGAGGAGATCCGGTTCTATGAAATAAGTGTTTTCTTTAAAATTTGTCATTAAAATATATTATAAATTGAATTACTAATTAAATTAGTAGTGGAAATAATTATTATTATTTATTATTTGTAAATGTAGGTTGATTCATTATTATTATTTAAAGTCTTGCTTATCATTGTTATTCATTCTTATTTAAAGAAAACCACACCAGATTCATTATTTTTATTCAAGGAAAACCATGCCCCTTGGAATTATTCACTAGTAGTCTTTAAGAGAGCAAGTTCCTCTTCGAATTGTGCTTGTAAAATATTTTTACAGCTAAATAAAATGCATTTAACGCTTAAAGGGAAGTTACAATTAAAACACATAGAGCAGTCAATTAAAAAAAAGCCCAATTGACTCATCTCTACAATTCATTATAACTTCTTAGGGGCTTTCAGATAACCTGAAATTCAATCTTATCAAACCCAAAATTCCCATTAATTTCAAACATATGCAAGTTTAAAGAAAGTGAAAATATAAATAACATAGAAGTACTCACAGAGACACAAGTTGTTTCAAGATGAATCCATAATCCTTTTAGTACTTTCAAAAAATAATTTCAAATGATTACAACTCTACTCAAGAATTCGTCATAATGGTTCAACCTTTAATACTTTGATCTACGAAGTATTTATACAACTTTCCTAAAAATATCTTGATTTATTTACAAATATCTCAAAATTGTTTTATAAAAATAGGACTACATAATAGGAAAATAAAACTGCTTATGCTTCTTGGCACTCAATTCAAGGCTTTTAGTGATCAATGGGCTAAAAAGGTTGTTTTTATGTTTCTCTTTGATAATCATATGTCCTTTTATTCCTAAGAACCTACATCTTATTGCTGAAAACCTATTGTCTGCTACTGAAAACCTGTCGTCTATTCAGTCAATGAGTTGTCATATCTTCTCCCATATTTCTTCATCTGGAATGGAATATTTGATTAACTTTTTGTATGTTTAATCCACTTTAGCATATTTTTAGAAAGTGGGTTTGACTATGAATAGATGTTTGATTTCATACTTAATTAATAAATCAAAACTCAAACCTTCAATAAAGGATTTTCCTATAATAGTCCCCTTAATTTTAGCAAATCTGGATTTGTCTGTAGCTATAGCATGCAACATGTATTGGTATTCTTCAAGGGGAACCAAATTGTCTGTTATCCATCTTAAACTTGGAAGTCCTTCTTGATGTAGAATATAAAAAATTTTGTGGAACTTTTGAATATTAGCTTCTAGGTTATGACATTTATTTTCTTGCCACATCATTATATTCCTTTTAGTGAGAATCCTTCTCACTTCTAAAATGGTTTCAGTTCTATTCTCAATGTCATATTCTTCTAGCTCTTCCCTTGTTCTTGAATTTAGAATTCTGATTAATGTTGTTGACTCTCTTGGTTTTTGACCCAGGTCTTTCTTTACCTCTGAAATTACTTCCTTTGATTTTTCCAATAGTTCCTCGTGCTCAAAAATAATTTTAGTGGAAGGCCATAAATTATTCATAGACTTGTTAATGTCTAGTGAGATGTTTTCTTTGGTCTGTGCAATGGTTTGAGCAATAGCACACTCATTTTCTAGAGTCTTTATTCTCTGAGTTAGTCTATGAGTTTTACGAAGTTTTGCTAAGTCAACATGATCAATTTTTAGCTTCTTCTCTTGGAGATTGTTGAGTTGAAACTTTAGCTTTTCAATTTATTGATATTTTATGGATAAATCTCCCAATTCTTTATCTAATTAAGTTTTTGACTCTATGGATTGTGTTTTCACTGTTACAATTGCTGCGATAGAGGTTGTTGAAGTGCTTGCAATAGAAGTTGTTTCTATAGGGATAATTGTTGGCCCTCGATTTTGGTCTTATTTTTGCTAAAGGAAACTTACTTAATCCATCTATTTTCCATCAATTTTCCACTTTATCTATACCATTTTGATGTATTTCATGACTACTCAGGTATTTAATTTTAGTTTTTCAAATTCTAAAGTTTTTATGAAAATTTGGTCTCAAGTACAAATATTGACAGATTCAAAAATTCCTGTAATAGCTATATGGATGACATGTTTGCAAGACACTTGGGCACTAGTTTGATGCATGGATGGACAACTTGGGAACTACGACTGAGCCAGATCTACTTGGTTCGATCATAACAAGCTTTATTAGGCCCATTTAGTGCTGGTCAACCATGACTAGTCACTCAGAAAATCCATAGAAATAAAGCAGTTTTGAGATTTTATGGGATTGACCATATTTCTTGGGATGGGATTGATGAATTCGACTTAGATAGGTGAATATGAGTAGATATGTTTGTTAGAAGGATTATAGATCATTTTGTTTCACAAGACTTCTATTTAAAGCCAAGACTTTGATGGCTTATGTATTGACTTTTGTATAATTTCATGCTGAGACATTTTGGAGTGGAGAGCTAATTTGAAGAACTTGTTCTACTAGTATTTTGTTGTTCAATAATGTGGATGTGTGACTAAATTTAAGCGTTTGATATGAATCTCCATGTGTGAAAAATAAGGGTGGAGGGCCCCCATTCGAAGCTAAGTACACTTCTTTGTTTAAACTAGATTAATTTTCCATAATTTGGTTATTGTAGAACTTGTTTAAATGCTTTGTTTCAGATTGGTTTATGGTTAATGTGTGATGATTTATTTCATTAAATCTTAGTTTATTCATCACTTTAGTAAGTTGGAAAAGCAAAGTGTTGAAGTTGAGCACTCCTTCTATTAATTTGGTGAATTGTAACTAGTTTTCCTTGATTACATGCAAACAGTTTTCTTATGTATTTTCTAGTTTGCAATTGATAGCGTTATGGTGAATGAATTATGATGGAACATACCAAAGGTCTCTTAAGTTAGGAGCCTTCCTTCATTAATGATTTGTCCATCTTAAGCTATTATTTTTTGGATTTTGTTCATCAAGTAATAATTGAGGAAGAATTGGACCTCTTAAGTTAAAATCCATTTCAGCTTTCCCTCTTTACAAAGTGAATTGGAATTGTTAATATAGGTTATATTTGTAATATGCACTTCTTTAGTTTTTGAAAAACTTATCTTTCAAGTTTGATTAGATGTGATATTCATATATAGTGGACTTTCCTTCAAGTATTACCAACCCGAATTGATAAGGAATATTTGTGTTAATTTGTGTGAATAAATTAGCTCAAAATTTTGGCGTCGTTGGCAAGGAGGAAAATATCAGCATAGTCAATAGGGAGATAAGAAAACAAACTTTAAAAATATTCATAGAACAAAAATAAAAAAAATTGGTTACATTCCTTTTAGTTATGTTTCTTTATGCTTAGATATAGAGATCCTCAAGGTAGATTTATTAAAAACCCCCCATAAATAGAGGTAGGACCATCAAAGCCAACAACAATAGTTATTGGTAATCCAACAACTAAGGAATTGGAAGAAAAACAAAGAACTGGACAAATGTTAACTTTAATTGAGAGGAAAACTTTGTTAGCCTGGGAAGTAAAAAGAAAACAGCTATCAACTTCAAGAATAAAAAGGAAACTGCTAAAGAAAAACAACCTATCTTTGAATCTGTAAGTCAACCTGTCTTTGGACGACCTGAACCTTAAATTAACATTGAAACAACTAAAGCTATGGTAGAAGAGAGACATCGATCTGTTATTCTTACTCCTGAACAACGACTTGAATATGAGAGACAACAAAGAGAATGGAGAAGACAAAGAGAGGAATAGGCAAAACGAGAAAACGATAGAAAGATAGAAGAGGATAGAAAAGGACAAGAAGATGGTGGTGAGCAGGAAACTACCTTTGGCTTTCCAATAATAGATACAAGTGCAATATTAGGAGAAGAAGTGAAAATGAAAAATATTCCACCTTCTGTATTGCCAAATTTTTATGGAATGTCAACCGAAGATCCTGATTCTTTCATGTTTGAATTTGATATCCTATGTATAATGTATGGATACACTAGTGACACACACAAACTTCGTCTCTTTCCTGCTACATTGAAAGCAACAACTTTAAAATGGTTCATGTGTTTAGGAGAGCAAACAATAGCTTTTTGGGATGATATGAGATCAGTCTTCCCTAAAAAGTATCAAGCCTATTGTAGGCCTAGGGACTCAAAGGAAGATGTTTTCAGAATGACACAACAAGAAGAACAAAGTTTAGAAGAATACTTAGAAAGATTTGCATATAATCTACAAAAATCTAAATAACACTCTCTAAATCAGGAAACCATTCGAACAATCTTTCTCAAAGGTGTAAGAGATGAATATCTTGAAATTCTGAATTTGATGGGCAAGGGAGATATTTCAAACTTGCCATTCGATGAAATTGCTAAATTATGTCAAAAATTTTCTAGAGGTAGGTCAAAATCTGGAAAGAAAGATGGGAGTTCAAAAGTAGCAAAATCAACAGCAGGTTGAGTAACAAGAGCAGAAATAGGGAGATTATTAGAAAACTTCAAAACTGACCTCCTAAGTACATTAGGAACTCAGGTAGATGTTCTAAAAGCAAATAAGAAGAAAGAAGAACAAGAACAAGTTTTAGCAATCTTTTGTTCCAAATGTAGAAAGAAACATCCATTAAGAGAATGTCCTTTGGATAGTGTTCAAGTATGTGGTCTTTGTACATAAAACCATTCAACAGAAAATTGTCTAAGGTTGAAAGAATTGCAAATGAATCCAATGGAAGAAGTGCAAGGAATAGAAGGTTTTTATTATGTGGCACCATGAAGACCTTGGCAACCAAGGCTGCCTCAACAAAATCTGCAACAGTTCCCTCAACAAAACTATCCATATCCACCTCAAAATTCTTGGAATACTCCAATGCCATGGCAAGCTTGGCCTCCACAACAATATCCAAACCAACCTGCACAAGGATGGAGAGGATATGGTTATGGAAACCAGCCACCTCAACAATACCAACAACAATACCAGCAACAATATCAACAACCATTTCCATATCAACAATATCCACAGTCCATGCCATTTCCGCAACAAAATTCTGCATATCTGCAATCCATGCCATTTCCGCAACAGAATTCTCTACCATTATTAACACAACCACAATATTTACAGTTACCTTCGAACCATCCCAGACCAACTCAATTACCAGCCCAACCAGTGGAAAATCCAAACAATAAGATGGATAAACCTGCATACACTGTAGAAGAAGCAGCATATTTTCCAACATATTCTATTCTTCCTATAAATGATGTCCATTTAAGGTCTGGAAAGGTGCTTAAAAAGGATTCTCCTCCAATCATAGAAGAGCCAATTGAGCAAGGAGAACCACCTAAAATATCACAATCTGAAACACAAGAAAGATTTTAAAATTCAGGTTGATTTGATAGTTTTGTAACAAAAAATATCTGCAAAAATGGCATCAAGCAATCCTTGATCTCACCTCTCCCTCCTTGGGACCATGAGCTGAGACCAAGGCATACTTGCTGCCACAAAAACATTGTTTTTGTCTTTCAATGCAATCGCAAGTGTTAGATTTTTAGTTGGAAAAGTTGATACCAGTTGTGCTTGCATATTTAGATCTGTTCTTTCTTAGCTTTCCATAGTTATCATCCATGATTTCCTGTTCACAAGTTGTTGTTCATCATATTTTTGGTTTTTAAGAGTAGATTAGGACAACGTAGATAGATATCTAGTTTTTTGTCTTTGTTTGGATCAGTTTTTGGAAAGTAATGTGCAGAACACCTATAATACCTCCCTGACTATCCTTCCTCCATCATACCACCTGCTCCAACCCCCTAACTCACATTTCTTCCCTTCATCTGCCACACTTTTCCAGCTCGCCCTAATTTCCGCATTTTTGTGCAACATTGCTCCCTCCATCCTTGAACAAATCCAACCATATTCATCACTCCTTAGCTTCCTTTACCAGGTCCTAGACCTCTTCACATCCTCATCCATTCTCCATTTTCACTTTCTCACCATTTTTCCTCCATCAATCTTCTAAAAACCTCTCTTGGCTCTTCCTGTAGAACTTCCTGTAGAACATCCTGTAGAACCACTGCAGACTTCCTGTAGAAGTTCATGTGAGTATTTTTTCAAGATCTGATCATTGTGAAACTCTCTGGAAGGCTGCTAGGGACCCCTTAAGCCATCTTCTCACCTTCATAACCTTCTACAAGTGCCCACTGCATTTGCTTTCGCCAATCAACCCCTGCACAGTAAAAAATAGTTAAAGCACATGCATAATAATTCTGCAAAATTACTCAAAAATACAAAAATATGATTTTTCCATATTTTCCTTCAGAAGTAGCTTATACACATGCATTTTACCTTTCCAAGAGTCAATGGCATCCATTTCAACAACTTTTATCTCTTTCTTGCACTGGTAGGGTTAGTCAGTAAAACTACGGTTTGCTAGGGGTTGCATTTCTTTTCAGCTTTCTGCTTCTTTCTGCAAGTAGACTAGCCTCTTTTGAGTTAGCTTTCATTCATAACAGTTAAAAGCTTCTTCTAAGAACTCATAGAAGTTGGCTTAAGCTCCTAGCAAACTTTTTCCAGCTGATCAAGTGACAACCTGCAGTAAGAGCTAGTACTTGTGCATATAGCACCGTTGCTTCCAAGTTTGTTACGAACAACCAGGTTGATAAAAGTAAATAAGGGAGCCCTGGGAGTTGCAGTATTATCACTGCAATACTGGAGCCCACCATCTTTTTGGTGCCATTGCTGGGGAAGCGTCAGAGTATTGTTGATTGCTGCTTTTCTTCTATTTTCTACTACAACCTTCTGCTAAGTAGTTTATTTCAGCAAGAGTAGAGTAGTTGTTTCATTTCCATTCTGCAATTTCATTTCCGCAAAAGTAGATTAGACATTTCCTGCTTTCATTTCATTTTAGCAATCGTAGATTAGATATTTCTTGCTTTCATAGATTAGCATTTCAATTCCGCAATTTCAATTTTGCAAGCGTAAATTAGCATTTCAATTCCACAATTTCAATTCTGCAAGCGTAGATTAGCATTTCAATTCTGCAATTTCATTTCAGCAACATAGATTAGTCCTTTCCTTCTTTCATTTCAATTCTGCATTTTATTTTCAGTAAGATAGATTTTAGTTAGTTGCAGTTCAATCTATTTTAGTTTTGTAGGTACAAAAAAAAAAACAAAAATCAACCAAAAAGATTTCCTTTCATGCCTTGTAGGAGTAGAGATAATTCAGAAAAATGTTTGCACAACACCCCCACTACTTCACATAGGCAACCTTCTCTCTTCTTCAATGGCTATGATTAAGAAGAACCCTTAGGTGGACAGCAAGACATATTTGAATAACCTCTAGGGGAGAAGAAGAAGAAACCATTCCTCTGGAGCAAATGGCTGAAAATAGAAATGTTGGGAGCAATACCTTTTCTTCCAACTCATCCATTGAGGGTGAAATTGGAGACATGTGGGAAGATTGCAAAAGCGAGGTGAGGCAGATGCTTTCCATGCATATCAAAATATATCAAGAGGAAGAAGAGAGGGCTTTGGCCATATCTTTTCCTAGGTGCACTAGAAAGCATCCTAGGAATGAATGTCCATTACACTCCATAGAAGTGTGTTTTGTCTGTGAAAAAGACTATCTTACGAACCAATACCCTTCCTTACCCGGACTCAAAGCTGCATATCAGAGGGCCAAAGGAGTCAATGAACCACTCTATTATATGAAGCAAAGGAGGCTACATGGACCTATACCTTACCAGCATGGAATGCAAGGGACATCCCAGACCTATTACAACCCCTATCAAGCCACTTCCATGCCTTCTTGGGGTCCCCCTGCTCATCCTTCCTGGTCCACACCTCCTCCTTGGTCCTTCACATCTTCATATTATGCCCAACCAGCTACTCATCCATTTCACCCCTACGCTCAACCACAGCCTTAGTGGAATGCACCTCATCAAGGGTGGAGGCCCCATTACAACACTCGTCTCGCTCCTTTTCCTCCACCACTTTCTCAACCACAACCATCGCCTCCTGCTCCACCAAGCCAACCCCAAATGCCTGCTCAATTGAACTCGAACCCAAATAACATGCAAGCCCAACAACTATATAGTGGGAAACCACCTACCCAACCACAACCCCATCCACATCCATCTCGAATATACACCCCCACTCAACTACCCATACCACCATTTCCAAACCCGCACATTGGAGTAGCTCAACCCAATTACAATGTTGAGGCACAACATGTCCAAACAACTCCTCTCGAGCTCAATGATATTCACCACAGATCAGGAAGAGTATTGCAAACAAGAGATTATATTGAAAGCATTGAAGGACCACATTCAATAAAAGAAAATTCAAAAGAGGAGACCAAAGGACCATGGGTTGCACTTGATAAAGAGAAGACATCAAAATTAGAGATCGAGAGAGCTCCCTCATGGTTACCATCAAATCCTCCATGTGTTCAAGAGAAAATCAACAAAAAGAGGAGGATGAGAAGGTCATGGTAAAAGGTGACATGAAGAATGATCCAGATCAGTAAAAGGACCAAGGATATCAAATCTATATTGAGATATAGTTCTAGACGGTCACTAAGTTGCAGCAGTACTATCTTCCTCCACTATGCTTGATGCCTTCAAAGTCAAATCATTTGGTCTCTAAAATCTGGATACCTATCAGAGCATGCATTCCAAGCCTCCACATCATTTTGTCTCTAATCTCGATGTACACATGGCTCCATTGGAAGTATTCTTATACTTGAAAATGATTTTGTTTTTCAAGTAGGGTAGGGTAGAAAAAAAAAGAAAAATGAAAAATAAGAGGGAAAAAATAAAAATCTAAGGTGAAAACCTCCTTGGAGGCGCCTCAGATTGGCTCATTGATTGAAAACCTCCATGGGGCAGTCAATGGGTTGGAAAGAAGAGAAAAGGAAAAAAATAATAAGATCCCTGGGTGAAAATCTCCCTTGGATGTGCCCAGGGTAGGCAATTAGGGTGAAAACCTCCTTGAGGCACTCTTGTTGTTTCCAAAAAAAAGAGAAAAAGAAAAAAGAAAAATGAATTTCCAATTGTATTTTTGGTCTGCAAGAGAACCTTAGGAAGAAGTAGCAAGCGCCAATAAATCTTTGAAATCAATAACAACACCTATCCTAGCTTCCCTCACCCTTCTCATCAATCTTGACATTCTTTCCACATCACTGTGCTTCTGTTCTGAAAACTGTGTTTTCTACAGGATGATCCTGTAGAAATTATAGAAAGCTAGAAATGGACTTCAAAAGCAATTTGAGGGATACGGAAGCTTCATAAAGGGTTTATAAATCATCTTGCAGTCTTCAAATCCCTCTTCCATCGATTTCAGGTCTGCATTACAGCCCAATATCATGTTTTCAAAAACTGTTGAATGCTCTGATACAAAAATACATAGAACAGAAATTTGTTTTTTCCCTAACTTGAAAACCGTACATCCATTTAAAAAACTATTTTATGGGGAGTTTTATAGGGATGATGGAAACATGCCCAAGAAATTTCAGCCAATTCTAGTGCACGGTTTCCAAGAAATCAGCCTCCATCACCTTCAGCCATTTTTACATTTTCTCCACATCCGTGCATCCATTTCAAAACTTGTTTCATGGGGAGATGCATATGGGTGATAGTAACCTTTCCAAGTAATTTCATCCAATTCCAGTGTACGGTTTCTGAGAAATTAACCTCTGTCACCTTCAGCAATTTTCAGTTTTTCTCGAAATTTGTTCATCCATTGACCACAATTTTGCTATGGAAGGTGCATAATGAGGATAGAAACATGCTCAAAAAATTTCAGGTCAATCCGGTCTATCGTTTCGGAGATATGGACAAAACAAATCACTATCTTGTAAAAATCTAGTATCAGCAGCATGAGGGTGCAAATCTGAACGTTGAAACATACTCCTGCAGCTTAGATCTAGCCAGAGGATACCTGCACAAGAAAAATAGCCATGTATCAGTAACCAGACCAGCATGCATCCACAGAAACAAAGGCATGCAACAAAAGGAAAGGCCATAGCACCTCACAACAAGCGCATTCGACTTCCAAGTACCTGACTAAACTCGTTCCTCTGTTGCATAAATGTAATTTAAGAACTGCATGGACAGTGAGATGGTTGTGATTAAACAAGATCGGTGGCCAGCTAACTGGCCACCGTCATCCAGTTCAGACAGCGCCTCATCTAGTTCAAACAACACTCAGTGGGTGCAATCGGCACGTACGCTCAGTCATCTCAGGAAGAAAACTGAAAACAAGCAGTGGTGGCTGTTTAAACTCCAACATAATTGATGGAAGTGATTATGGGCAAGCAGCATACAGTTTCATAACAGCACTACAGTCTACATGGGTCCAGCGTACACCTGGCCACCTCAGCTCCTCACCACGAATCACGCCAGCAGTTAAAAGACAGCTCAGTTAACGCATTCACCACTCCTTGTTCACTGTGCCTTCACGACATTCTCGATTGGAGTATGCATCTACCACTTTCAGAGTAGCTAACAAGTCATCCCCCGCTAGATTTCTGCCTAATTTTTTTAAATCTCCCACCTAAAGGGCTCTACAAGAAGCGTAGTTTCATTCTATAGGAACACTGTCTACAGGAAGATTTCTACAGGAAGGGTAGAGAGCAGGTTTGTAGCCAGAAAATTTGTGATTTTTGTCAAAATTCGAGCTTGAAAAGAGGTAGGCTCAGGAAACTACTCTGCGTAGGATATATTTATATAAAGTGGAGGATTAAAAACATAGTATTGGGTTGAAAGAAAGGAAAGTGAAGCTTAAAAGTCTGCCTGTGTTTATTTTTCTTTTTTGAGTTCTACAAAGTCTCTCCGCTTTTTTGCTCTACATCCAAAATCTGCCTTTTTCTTTCTCACAGTCTTCTGAAAAAAGGGATGCAACCATAGAAGCCAACCTATGAAAAACAAAATTTGCAAGACTATCCACTCTGTGAAGAAAAAAACAATGTGTTATAAATATTCTCTGTTTTGTCAAAAGTATTGATTTTTCTCAAAAACTGAGAAGCGAATTCAAGTTGGAAACAGTTTGAAGAAAAAATTGCAAATTGATGTTGTGAAAAATAAGAACATGAGAAATTCCTGATTCCAGAAAGACAAACCTCAGCCATTTCTCTATTTCCGGTTTTGAAAGTTTGTTTCCTCCCTCCTCACCTGAACATTTCTAGTAGTTACTAGACATCATGATAGGGAGATTTTTAGAAATATGGTAGGGGAAGATGAGGAGGAAATAGAAAAAGAGGAAAAGACCAAAATGGAGAAAGAAGAAGTTGAAATAGAGGAGGAAATCAAAACAGAAGGTGAGAAGGAAGACCCATAATAGAAAAGAAAAAGACTAAAGCAGAGAAGGCAGAAACTAAACAAGATGAGAAGAAAACAAAAACAGAGCTTGAGGAAGAAAAGCTGAGAGAGGCAAAGAAGACAAAAGAAGAGGAAGAAAAGAAGAAGAGACACACCCTGAGATATCAGTGGCACAAGCAGAAATAGGGGGCATAGAGATTTCTACAAGAAGTGAAGGAAAAGAACAACAGAAAGAGAAATCCCCTGCAATGTTGGTAAGGGAAATAGCAGCTTTGATTTCTACATTAAGCACACCTACAAAACAAAAAGGTAAAAGAAAAAGGCAGGCCTCCATGTATTTAAAGGCCAGGAAAAGCACAAGAATTCAAACAAGCAGAATAGGAGGAAGAGTGGAAGGACATGGACAAGAAGGCAGAATTTTATGGAACACATGAGTAGACCACATCAGAAGCTTGAGGTGATAAGGAGGTGACTAGGGCCGTCAAAGATGAAGAGATAGATTAGTTGCTCAGAGGATGAGCAACACTTTCAATAGGGGGTGATGATGAGCCCCATAAATGGGTAATTATATGGGCTCATTTGACCTCCTAATTCTACTTAATCCACCATTCTCATTAGTTTATTGCATGTTTTTTATTATATCTACGCTAATAGAGTGAATTGGGTTAGTCATTATGCCAAAAAGTCTAATGTGTGCTTTATGCGGATTTTTGGTCAATTTTGAGACAAAATCAAAGGTTTTAATGAGCACTTGGTAGCCAAATTCATGGAAGAACAAGGGAGAGGATTTGTAGGAAGGTGTGCCCTTCATTTATGATCCCTTACCTCAAACTCTCCACCAGCAGCTCGGAGTTCAAGGGCCACCACATCGATGATCACAAGGGCAGCCGAGCAGGGCTAGTAATGTTGTTGTTAACTGCAAGTTTTGGCAGTCGACTTCCTAAAGTTTAGGAGGACTGTTGTGGTCCTCAATTTGTATAAATAAGAAGGCTTATGGCCTCAGTCAGGAGCTAGTCATGAGTTAGACAAATGTTAGTTAGATTTTAGTTAGATTTTAGTCATTTTTTAGTCTATTTTCGCACTCTAGTGCAACTCTGTATCAACACATTTTTGAGCCTTTTCCTTGTAGACAATTTTTGGGATGTAACTATTATTTTTTTTTATCAATAAAGATGAATCCAGCTTTGCACCAACTCTAATATTTCTTAGGAGGCTATAGCTCTTGGGGTTGGGCCCAACCCAAGTGCCAATACCTTCTTTGTGTACTTTTATGTGTCGTTGCTGCATTCGTAGAATAATTTCTGTTATTTAGGTTAAAATCTTGCTTTGTTACTTAGGTTTTTTTATGATTGAGATATTTTTTCATGCTTCAGGTTGATTTTATAGTTTGGTAACAGAAAATATCTGCAAAAATGCCATCAAGCAATCCTTGATCTCACCTCTCCCTCCTTAGGACCATGAGCTGAGACCAAGGCATACTTGCTGCCACAAAAACATTGTTTTTACCTTTGAATGCAATCGCAAGTGTTAGATTTTTAGTTGGAAAAGTTGATACGAATTGTGCTTGCATATTTAGATCTATTCTTGCTTAGCTTTCCATAGTTATCTTGCATTATTTCCTGTTCACAACTTGTTTTTCATCATATTTCTGGTTTTTAAGAGTAGATTAGGTCAACGTAGATAAATCTCTGTTTTTTGTCTTTGTTTGGATCAATTTTCATAAAGTAATGTGTAGAACACCTGTAATACCTCCCTAACTATCCTTCCTCTATCATACCACCTATTCCAACCCCCTAACTTAGATTTCTTCCCTTCATCTGCCACACTTTTCCAGCTCACCCTAATTTCCACATTTTTGTGAAACATTGCTCCCTCCCTCCTTGAACAAATCCAACCATATTCATCACTCCTTAGCTTCCTTTACCAATTCCTACACCTCTTCACATCCTCATCCATCCTCCATTTTCACTTTCCCACCATTCTTCCTCCATCAACCCTCTAAAAACCTCTCTCGGCTCTTCCTGTAGAACTTCCTGTAGAACTTCCTGTAGAACATCCTGTAGAACATCTTGTAGAACCCCTGCAGACTTCTTGTAGAAGTTCATGTGAGTAGTTTTTCGAGATCTGATCACTATGAAACTCTCTCGAAGGGTGCTAGGGACCCCTTAGGCCATATTCTCACCTTCCCAACCTCCTGCAAGTGCCCACTCCATTTCATTTCACCAATTAACCTCTGCACAGTAAAAAATAGTTAAAGCACATGCACAATAATTCTGCAAAATTACTCAAAAATACAAAAAGATGCCTTTTCCATATTTTCCTTTAGAAGTAGCTTAGACACATGCATTTTACCTTTCCAAGAGTCAATGGCATCCATTTCAGCAACTTTCATCTCTTTTCTTGCACTAGTAGGGTTAGTCATTAAAACTAGGGTTTACTAGGGTTTGCATTTCCTTTCAGCTTTTTGCTTCTTTCTGCAAGTAGACTAGCCTTTTTTGAGTTAGCTTTTGTTTGTCACAGTTAAAATCTTCTTCTAAGAACTCATAGAAGTTGGCTTAAGCTCCTAGCGAACTTGTGCCAGTTGATCAAGTGACAACATGCAGTAAGAGCTAGTACTTGTGCATATAGCACCGTCACTTCCAAGTTTGTTACGAACAACCGGGTTGATAAAAGTAAAGAAGGAAACCTTAGGAGTTGCAGCATTATTGCTGCAATACTGGAGCCCACCAATGGAAAATAGGTCTTACTGCCCATAGAATTTCAGATACACACATACAAATTGGCAGTCGAACTAGGACTAGAACTGTCTAAAGCACAACAACAGTGGATAATGGAATTAAATCAACTAGATGAACATTGCCAGTAGGAAATAGAACATACAACATTGATACAACAACAACAAATGAAGTGGCATGACAGATTCATCAAGAAAAAGACATTCAACAAAGGAGACTGGGCACTACTGTTCGACTCCAAATTCAAAGTTTTCAAGGCCAAATTCACAACACACTGGTTAGGGCCATATGAGATAGAAGAAATCTTTGATAATCGAGCTATGAAAATCAAGACAATTGACCAGGAATCTACATCTTTTTTTGTAAATGGACATAGGCTCAAAGTTTACGACAGGCCTATTGACAAAGAAGAATTCATGAAACAATTGATACAAGGAACAGAACTAGAAATAATGGCACACCAGACACAGCCATCTTCCAGTGCTACAGAAGAATAAAGAGTAGACTACTACTCAAAAAAAACATATATATATATATATATATATATATATATATATATATATATATATGTATGTATATGTATGTATGTATGTATGTATGTATGTATGTATGTATGTATATATATATATATATATATATATATATATATATATATATAATAAAAAATAACAATAAATAAAAAAATAAAATTGTTTGCTAGTGGAAATTAGGAAACTGGTGCCAAGCAAACACGAATTCATAGAGGAAAACCAACATGTTTTGGACTGTATGAATTCACTTTCTTGTTCTATTTTTATCACAACTTTGATTTGCAGGATATCCTCCACATAAGCATGACTTGAGGACAAGTCAAATATCAAGCAAGGGGGAAGGTTGCACGAGAAATTTAGTTGTGTAGCTGAATTGATGATGGAACTTGTATTGTTCATAGTTGGGACCTGAACAACAATAGCAGAGGGACCTGAAATATTAGCAGAAACATGTACATATTGCATAAACATGTGCATGACAGTTGGGACCTGAGTCATGAAATCATTGCAGAGGGACCTGAACAACAACCAGCAATTCAAGAACCAGAACCAATGAAGCATGAAGAACAGGAAGCAGAAATAAATTCTATCTTTCAATCTATCTAAGACATTTGATCAAAAGACTTCATCCAGCTTGTAAAGAACAGTAGACATCATCCAATATTATCAGGGAAGTACAAGTATAGTCATTTTTTTCTTGTGAATTCAATTTTTTTAGAAAGTTTTAGTCTTTGTTAAATTGAGATTAGTACCTGAAGTATATGTTTTCCATTATCTCCACCCATTATCCTAAGTATCATACCCTATAACCCTTAACTATAACCTTGTACATCCTACATTCATTCCATATTCATGACTTTAAGCCTATACCCCTAAGTATTTTTCTTTAAAATAAAAAAGAGGTCAAAAGAGTGCAACATGATGGTACCTGCACAAATAATCCAAACATTAGACATGGAAATAATTTTAAACATGACCTAGGTGGTCATTTTAAAATTATGAGAAATATTTCAAAAGGAAATATATGCCCAAAGGAAGTAAGAGAGGTAGTAAAACATTATATGTGCATACAACAAAGAAATGTATCGAATACCATATGCTAAACATAATATTTTTGCATAATGAAAGTGGCGAACAAGGATATGATGGTAGGTGGGCTTGCGGTCATATAATTGCATAATATGGCAGAGTAATATGATATAATTGCATGGTATGGCGAAATAATATGATATTAGGTGGGGGGGATATAATTTAAACGATCTTGCAAACCATTGAAATATTATGATTTCACAGTACATGGTTCATATTATAATGAGATTGAAGTCATGGAATGGAGTTATGATGCACTCAAACCATCATAAACTTGCATGGCTAATGCGTTCAAACAATTCAAAGGATGACTTGTTGGCAAGGCCGTAAACGATATAGAAGGACAGCCACGACCCACATATAGGCAAGCTCGAATTCAAATCATGCAAACAGTCAGGGCATCACAATGAAATAGCCAGGTGACTAGTCAAAAGGACCAACACGACATGCTTATGTGCAAGCATTATCCGATAAGACGTGCTTACAGCCAGACCATGGTAGAAAATGTTGAAATGGTCAAGAAAACTTAAAACTAAAACTGTTGTGCATCTCAGAACCATTCTACCAATTTCCTAAACACATCTGTATGCCATCATCGCCCTTAAAGATCTCAAGACAATAGTGGCGGAAGCGCTGCACATTTTGACAGAAGAAGAGAGGGAAAAACATAAGTGAGTATGTGGAGAGATAAGTAGGAAAACTCACAGAGATAGCGTAAGTTAGTTGCCCAAAATCTCAGGAAATTTCAGGTAATAATGAGATTTGATTTGGCTCCATAAGATTACAAAGATGAAGTCGGGATTACAATTACCGAATTTTTTCCAGAACTGCCTATCATTTAAATGTTTATATGTCTGTTTACGCCAACAGTCAGCACACTAAAGCATTGAAAGAAAGCTTCAGGAGATATGGGTAGTGAAGAGCGCCATTAAACAATCCATGCATGTATCAACTAGCCAGGTAAATGTTGAAAACTCACCATGATTCCAGAAAATTATAAATGTAAGGTTTAGATAAACCAACAGTGAGTTAATGGAATGAAGAATAAACATCCATGCATTAAAAAAAAAATATATGTTCATAAGTGTAATCGCATGAACTAAGGTTTTGAATGAAGCACGTAATTTGTGTAAAACGAGTAGTTGATTACACATGTGCGGATAATAAGGCAGTTTGACCACATCTTGCATGCAAAATGTGTAGATAAAACAAAGTATTTCGGTTGTATTGCATGTCCTTTTAGAGTAGGGACCGTGATGCGTATTTTTGTATAGCAGGGGTTGTATATTGCTGGAACAGAGGAGTTTTTAAGTGTTGTTACAAGGGATTGTATTGCGTGTTGTTATAGAACAAGGATCGTATATTGCAGGAACAAAGGAATATTTTTTTAGTGTTGTTAAAAGGGGTTGAATCGCCCGTTTTCTTTGTAGAACACGAGTTTTATATTACAGAGGAATTCTTTTTTTAGAGCTGTTACAACCAGGGCAGAGTTGAAAACTATTTTTTTTTTCCTTTCATACAACGCTGAATATTAGGCTTGCGTGATGAATTATATAAAATTTTTCCTTAAGAATACATTAAGAAATACAAAATTATGACATGATTATTTTGTTTTCTTATGTATTTCTTTTCCAAAATAGAGTATAGTTTTTTTACAGAGATATATAAGGTAGGATGTTTGAATGTTTGGATACAACAGGGGATTAAAAGAGAAACTGTGTTGTTGCAAAAAGAAAAAAACAGAAGCCCAAGTAGATTGAATTAAGTTTGTTGCATAAGGTAGGTAAGCTTCTCTGACTTCAAAATTTCATTTTACAAAATAGTATTTGTAGATTGTCATTGTAAAAGATGAAGTTAATGACAACAGAGGCATACATTCAATGGTTTTTAGACATAGTGAGAACAAGGATAGAGCCAAAGTTTCAAATAGAAAACTAGAAAAAAGAGACCATAGAGAAGCTATACCAAGTAGGACTGATAGGATTCTTGCAGAGATTTAGTGGCCACAGTGAGGAGGTAACAAGGGAGTTCATAAACAATTATAGCCAAGAACAAACAAGGGTAGGAAATGTTATAATTCCTGTGACTTAGGAATTCCTTTCACAAGCTCTAGACCTCCCTATGATAGGAGATAAGTATCATAAAAGATTGCATTTCAAGGAGAAAGCATGGACTTTCTTCCTTGAAAAGAACAGAAAAGAAAACTTTGACAGAACCAAAGGTATACCAAGGGAATGGTCCAATGAACCATGGGGCGAGTTGGTTCTAGTTATACAAAGATTTCTTACATGTGATAGGGGATATAGTGTTGCCCATCTATATCACATCCGACTCCTACGACACATTAAGGGGGAAGATAAGATTAATCTGCCATACTTTCTCTTTAGAAGCCTCATGAAGATGATAGAGACAATAAAACATGAACAAAAGCCCAGAGAAGCACAAATTTATCACCAGAGATTGATAAAAATCGTAGTTGAATATCAAGTAAGATCACAAGGGATAATTTGGAGGGAGTTCATGAGTAAAAACCATTTCAATGAACAAATCAATGACGGATAGAACAAAGTAGAGCAGGAAACCAGGGGAATGATGAGCTAACCCTTTTATCCCAGGACTAGATCCAAAAAGTAAAATAATACAGCCATGCAAGAAAATGAAGTGTCCATCATGTCCATTCCTCGGAGATTTAGAAATAAAAGTTCAACTGAAATAAATAGCAAAGAAAAAGAAGCTCAGTTAGTAGACACATGTTCAATGAGAAAATAGGTAGAGGATGATATTGAATAGTAGGCATTAGAGAGAAATTCTTATTATGATGATGCAGCAGCAGAATCATTAATCAACACTACACAAGAGCTTGAAAAAGAAATAAACTTGGGCAAAATCAAGGAGTTAACAAACCAATTAGAAATTAGTAAAATCTCGGGAAAACATTTGAAAGAAGAAAACCAAGCAAGAAAAAATAATAATGCTAGATTGATCAAAGAAAATGAAATATTAAATGAAGAAATAGGAATACTGAAAAGAAAGATTGATATGTTCTCCAAACAGGCATTCAAATGGATAAAAGAGAAGAATATGTGGAAGGCTAAGTATGAGAAGTAAAAAGTTAAGGCCACTTTGTACAGAGAAGGACATGATTCAGGTACGAACTATTTCATAAGGGTAGAATAGTAGGAAGCATCTATAGGAATTTCATCTACAACAGGGAATAGAAGATCCAAAATGAATAAGCAAGCATGAGGACATGCTTGACGATCAGCAAGGGGGAGTTGTTGGCCCTCGATTTTGGTCTTATTTTTGCTAAAGGAAACTTAATTAATCCATCTATTTTCCATCCATTTTCCACTTTATCCATCCCACTTTTATGTATTTCATGTCTACTCAGGTATTTAATTTTAATTTTTCAAATTCTAAAGTTTTTATGAAATTTTGGTTTCAAGTGAAGATATTGACAGACTAGGAAATTCCCGTAATAGCAATATGGAGGACATGTTTGCAGGACACTTGGGCATGAGTTTGATGCATGGATGGAAAATTTGGGAACTGCGACTGAGCTAGATCTACTTGGTTCAATCAGAACAAGCTTTATTAGGCCCATTTAGTGCTGGTCAACCATGACTAGTCACTCAAAAAATCCATAGAAATAGAGCAGTTTTGAGATTTTATGGGATTGACCATATTTCTTGGGATGGGATTGATGAATTCAAATTAGATAGGTCAATATGATTAGATATTTTTTTTAGAAGGATTATAGATCATTTTTTTCACAAGACTTCTATTTAAAGCCAAGACTTTGATGGCTTATGTATTGACTTTTGTATAATTTCATGCTGAGACATTTTGGAGTGGAGAGCTAATTTGAAGAACCTGTTCTACTACTATTTTTTTGTTCAATAATGTGGATGTGTGACTGAGTTTAAGCTTCTGATATCAATCTTCAAGTGTGCAAAGCAAGGGTGGAGGGCCCCCATTCCAAGCTAAGTACACTTCTTTGTTTAAACTAGTTTAATTTTCCATAATCTGGTTATTGTAGAACTTGTTTACATGCTTTGTTTCAGATTGGTTTATGGTTAATGTGTGATGATTTATTTCATTAAATCTTAGTTTATTCATCACTTTAGTAAGTTGGAAAAACAAAGTGTTCAAGCTGAGCACTCCTTCTATTAATTTGGTGAATTGTAACTAGTTTTCCTTGATTACATGCAAGTAGTTTTCTTATGTATTTTTGGTTTTCAATTGATAGCATTATGGTGAATGAATTATGATGGAACATACCAAAGGTCTCTTAAGTTAGGAGCCTCCCTTCATTAATGATTTGTCCATCTTAAGCTATTAGTTTTTGATTTCTGTCCATCAAGTAATAATTGAGGAAGAATTGGACCTCTTAAGTTAAGAGCCATTTTAGCTTTCCCTCTCTACAAAGTGAATTGGAATTGTTAATATAGGTTTTATTTGTTATATGCACTTCTTTAGTTTTTGAAAAACTTATCTTTCAAGTTTGATTACATCTGATATTCATATATAGTGGACTTTCCTTCAAGTATTAGCAACCTGGATTGGTAAGGAATATTTGTGTTAATTTGTGTGAATAAATTAGCTCAACAATAATTTTAGCCTCATCTGGTTTTTGTTCTTTTTCCTTCAATCGACTTTCTAGTTCAGTCTCCATCCTCTGTATCTGTAAGTTTTGTTCAACAATAATTTTCAACATTATTTCCTTTTCCTTTTCTAACTCACCAACTTCTTTGGTCTAAGGATCTTCAATAGTAGGGAGTTTCAATTGTTTCTTAAAATATTGAATATCAACTTTTTTCCTCTTAATCATCTCCTCGACAACTTTAACATTACTGGGATCATATCCCATCTTGATTACTATATCATCTAAGGATTTTATCTTGGTTTCTTTGGCAAGTGAAAATATCTTTTTTAGTTTTAACTGGGACTAAACATTATTCATTGAGACCTGCATCTTAGATGTTGCCATGGCTAAACTAGTCAAGGTGGAGTAAATCATTTCTCCAGCTTGCTTGTGGAGATCAATCTGGTCAATAGGATGAATTTGTTTAGTGTCAAAAGTAAAAGAAAATTCTTTGTAATCTTCTACAGTTTTTGGAAAAGGAACTTTAGGCTCTAGAAGGGCCATCTAAAACTTTCCTTTCTAGGTATCTAGTGCTGAGAGAAGCCTGTGCTGGGAAGTTGAAGTTTGCTTCCAAAATTCTAAATAAGTAGTGGCCTTTAGTGCCTCATTTTTCTTCTTAATTTATTTGTGTCTATCAAACATTATTGGTTATGTAGTTGTTTGAGCTAGCTCTCCTGTCTAAACTATTTCTAATGGATCCTGAATGACTAAAGATACTAAAGAAGTTAGGAAAATTTATTCAATCCTTGGAAATGTTGCAACATGAGAACCTGTTAGAACTAATGTGGTGTGTTCATGTGAACTCTCTTCTTGAGATGCCTCTTCTAGAGGGTTCTTTCTCTTCTTCTTGTACATTATGAAGTCTAACTATTGAATTTTTAAAACTAGAGGGAAATGATTTCCCTTGTCCTCTTAGCATGTTTTTCCTGTGATACTAGAGTCTGTGAAGTTATAGAAATGAAAACGCCCTTCTACTTCCTGCAATGTATTTTCCTGCCACTCCTCTTGGTTCATGTATTGTTCAATCTATGGTCTAGGAGTGTGTGTGCATAAGGAGTAGTTTTCCATTCTACCCCTAGCTTAGAAATAATCCTTCAAGCATCATAAGACTAGGTAAAACTTAATTTGAATTTCATTTGTTTTAGGAGGAGATTTTCTTCCTTTGCTGCTACTCTAGTATTGCAAATAAAGGGTCCAATATGTGCTTTTAATTTAAACTAAGATTTCTTCTTAGCTGAGACAAAGTGCAACTCATCCATGTTCATCATCTGCCTTATATATTCTAATGCAAAAATCCTAATTAGTACAAACCTAGGAAGTTTATATGGGGGAATCTCACATCCATATACTTTCATCTCTGTATAATTTTGATACAAGTACTAATATCCATTCCTTGTTTTCTCGTTGAGGTGGAGAATTCTCTTGATTTTAGGGGAAATCCTAAGAACAACATCACGGTTGAGCAAGCATGAAACCATATATAAAAACTAATTTGTGTAATCAATGAGAGAAAATTCATTGGTATTCTTCCTTACCAGGATGTCCAATGAATCACAGATTGAGCATTACCCTGCTCATCTAATTACTATAATGGAAACTAGAATTTATCTTCTTGTTGAATTAAGAACAAGTATACAAGATCTTATTGATATTTGAAATATCCTTCTATTGAAAGCTTTAAGAGCTGATCATGTATTGCTTCAGACAAAAACTCATTGTAATTGAAGATCATAGAGGTTTTTTCACCTGTTGAAAATACTGACAGAAATCCTAAAATAATCTCATCGACCCATTGATTAGTTGGATAACCTAATAGACAAGAAACTACTAAAATAACCTGTCTATTTATTTATGGGAACATTGAAGAGGGGTATGGAGGATTTGTTCATGGTAATTCTACATTTTCAGGCAAAAATATTTCAAAAATCTTAGCTCTATGAGGAAAGGTGAGCTTTTTTATAGATTTCCATGGGGAAATCTACAGAGAAAGGGTGTAGAGGAGCTGAAGGTTTGACTTGAAGCATTTGGTATATAAAGTCTGGGGATATTGTAAACAAAACATCATTATTTTGAGCAGTAATGGCTCTTTGGCTTGGGATGTATATGAAATGGCATCAGGGTATAAATTTTGGAAATAAATATGTCTCAAGAAGGATGAATTGAGGCAGGAAGGAGTCTCACATGCTCAATTCATCACTGGCATCAAGGAATTTCTATTTGGCCCAATTGTGGAGTTCATATAGGTTGAACTCACATTGGGTTTCAACTATTTTATACTCCTGGTCAACTAGGGGTAATCTATCTAAGTCTATGACAGGGGGCATCATTGGATTTTCCTCTACCATTTTAGATTTTCCTTTGGAAGACATGTTGAAGGTATAATTAGGTAAGGGGTGATGTTTATCGGGTAACTAACAGATTTCTACGGTGATGAAAGAAGTGCTTTTGATCTTGGTTTGGTTGCACTAAGCCTAGGCCTGGAGCTTGCAAATGGAATGCATAAAAGGAAACATAAGTAAATTGTCAATTTATTTATAGAATAGAAGGATTAATTGTTTTGCAAAGATATCTATTATGAGAGCGGGACATTTATTATGGGAGGGAAACGATCGGGGAGTTTAATGTATGGATAGATGGCAAAGGCAGAGTGGATTCATACTTTTGGCGAGAACGGGAATGATCAACAGTGGTTTTCGGGGGCGGCGGGGGTTCAAAATACTCAAGGAGCGGAAATGTTGAAAAAGTAGTGTATTTAAAACAACTTTTCAGACCCCCCTTTGGTTAAACATCGGAGGGGCAGGGGGGTCCAAAATGCTTCCCTGACCGTCGATCAAGGAGGGGAGTATCTCGATGGTCGAGATAAGCACCTTTATTACATAAAGTGATAAAACATCAATTCAACATTACCAAAACTATAATTATTCGTTTAATTATGTTTAAACTAATTAAGCAACTAATTAACATAATGGGCATAATTTAAATTAGCTCTCTTTTTTCAATAGTTTCTTGGGATTTATTCATTTTTTCTTTATTTTTTCCTTTTTTGTCATTATATATATATATATATATATATATAGATAGATAGATAGATAGATAGATAGATAGATAGATAGATAGATATTATATCCCTTTCCATTTTTTTCATTTTTTCATTTTTTCCTTCTTTCTTTTCCTCAACAAATAAATATAAAATACAGAATAAATTACAACACTCTCGATGTTCATCAACTTCAAGGTATCGTCCATGCAACATATTACATCTTTATTTTTATGTCAAATGTGTTGGTACACGCGAAATAGAGGTTTGATGATTAAAATTTAATAATAGTTATGGGCTTGGAGAGAGAGCATCATGATCTCGTTAGCAAGAAGTTTTTCTCATTAAACATATTCAGACTGACATATATATATATATATATATATATATATATATATATATATATATATATATATGAATGAAAATCATATACTTTTGTCACAAACTTTATATGTTCAATAGTTGGTAATTTCAAATTAGAATTCAATATACAAGGATGTTTTTTTGCTTTTTATTTATTTATTTTAAATATAGCATTCTCAAAGGAAAATTGTCCTCTTTTCAAAACTTAATCAGTTATTCTTGATAGAATAACTTAACTTTCACTAATTCTCTCATTTCTTGTTTTGCAGACTTTCTAGCCATTCCAAATACATTTCCTTTCTTTTCCAAGTAAATATCTATTTGTATTCAGGCATGTACTTAGATTAGCATCCTATGCCCAGTAAACTAGTATAGAACCATCTTAACCACATACCTACTAAGAGTGGAAGGATCAAATCTCATTATATGCAAAACTTCAAAAAAGATTTGCAATCCAAGAGATTTAATCCCTTTTTGTTCTTGATAAATCCCTTATTAAGATGTTATATGATATTTTTTTTTGTCTATCTATATCAACCGTGTGTATTTTTTCATTGTTTAAATTGTATTTTTGAATGATTTATTATTACTATTATTATATATTAAAAAATGAATAAGTTACACATAATAAGTAACTAAGTTTTTTTGTTTTTTTTTATAATGGTTTTTTATTTAAAGTATTTTTTTGGAACACATGTCAACTCTAAAGTGAGTACAGACACACTTACACATCCTTCATACCCTCATACTAGATTGTAAAATAACCCTCGACTCAATAACAAGTCCTTCGAATAATAAATCCTGTTGGCAAGTTATGTCCTCAAAATAACAAATCCCGCGGGGATAAAGTCAGCACCATGGATTTGTAGACCAACCTAATCCAATTCCACAGAATTAGAATTGCGGTTAGGCATATTCCTTCAACACTTAATTTCAACTTGGGGGTTTCGTAAAATTAGAGACAAAGCATAGGAAATGCCAGAAATGATGTGAACTTTTTCAAACTCTATTCCTACTTCTTTAATTGTAATCTTGCAGAATCAAAAAGAAAAGATCACCCAACAATTTACACCAAAGAAATTCTAGTGCTGGAATCTGAAAGAAATTACTCTTGCAAAAAAATAAATGAAAGGAAGTCTCAAACTTCTTGCAAACAACATTGACTAATGAAAATGTAAATCTATGTTTATCTTCAATATAGTTGTTTTCGACGTTAATAATTGGTCCCTTGAAGATATATGACTTCTTATAAGCTATTATTCTTGTGCTCTGCAATGTGCTGGCACTAGTAACAGAACAAAGCTTAGGTGCTGGAAGTATATTTTACACTTCTACTCAAGATTTATGTCCTCATGTAGAGGCTCTAAGCCTCAGGACTAGAGCACTCTATTCATGTATCAGGATATTGATTCTTGTACCTGAACAAAGATTCCTGCACCAAGTTTTCCAATTCTTTTTATAAGAAAATAAAGAATGTGTTAACTTAGAGAAAGAGCTTGCAAAGGTGCACATAACTTAAAAATAAATTCCTTAAACAAAAATATGCTTCAACCAATCTTAATATATAAAATAAGAATTAATTTTAAAATTCAAAGCACACTCTACTTCAATCAAGGAAATCCTTCATGCAATCCAAACGAATCATCTAATTGTGACAACACGCTTCAATCCCGTAATAGTTATTCACACAAACCCAATCTGCATTCATAATCTTCTTAACTCAGAAAGATTCTCTTTGAAAACGATTAAACCTAAAGTCTGATCTTTCCCTAAACAATATGAAGTACATGTACAAATTAATGTGTCACAATGATGTTCATTATTGAATTACAAAAGCGTATTTAATTCAAAATATCAAGATTACTTCGGAATATAAATAACACACTGCAGAAACGCATTAAGCCCCATAAAGCATATAATAGTAAAAGACTATTACTGTGATGAACCAAAAGAATTAATATGTGAAACTATAAATGCACTGGTGCAGGAATGCATGCTTGCACGATCTAGGCATAAATGATATTAAACTTTGAAGGAAAGAAATCATAAAATTAAACTTAGTCAAGCATGCACACCATGTACTATCACACAGTGATGAAATCAGATCTAAACTTTGCAGAAGAATAAAAGCATCTATTTAATTCACACTTTGCATTAAACAAAATTAGCAAACCTTAATCGAAAAGAAGAATACGAGGGAGAATGAGTTGGGTTGGATGGGCCCTAGCCAACCATCTCATTTCCATGTTTAGTGTTTCTGGGAAAACTAGTATTCCTAAAGAATGCTAGCCCTGTAGGTTTGGCAGATACCCTAGAAACAATAGTTTAAAGCAATCCAATGATTTCTTCTATGTGTAACAGATAAGAGAAAGATAATGGAACCAACCTGGGACTTCCGCTTAATCCCTTGCTTGCTTTCTCTCCCCTTTGACAGATCCTGCAACTCCTCCCTGTACTTAAAATGCTTGGAGAGTACCTGCACAAATACAACAACAAAGAACCGTCAAAGCATCATGATCTATTACAACATAAACATTACATAATCATATATATAATGAACAAATGATAGCATTCACAAATGATAACATTCACAATTGCACAATCATATGGAAGAAAACTTGAAGAGCTTTATTAATAGAAAGGAGAATTACAACCCAGTTGTCTGATCCAGCATCATCCCCTCATTTTCAATCCCTCTTCACCTCATGAAATAGCAAGATCACACCAACAATACAAAGCTCTTTCCTCAATTACAAACTTTCAACACTTCCTTGCAATTCACAATATTCCATCCTTCCAATCTCTTAGATGAGGGATCCATTTATAGATGTGTGCAAGGGTGTGAGTCATCCATGGGGTTTGATTAGTTTCATTTCACTTGTTATAGTTGATTCCATAAGAGAAGGGATTGGAGATTTTCTTAGATCCCTTACTCATCCTTGGGCGAATTCAGAGAGGCAAGTGGCACAGGAGAAGCTTCTAGAAGATTCCATGAGTAACCACCTAGCAAACTGTCTTAGACATTTGTCCATCCTTGCCCATCGCACCATATAGAAGGCCTAATCAGTATGCATCGCACCCTGGTAGTGTACCACAGTAGTATGCATCACACCCTGGCAGTGTACCACAACAGTATGCATCACACTTTGCCAGTGGAGCAGTCACTATGGTTCAATTTAAGCAATTTGTGGATGGTTTCTGTTAGCCTCCTATTGCAATAGGTGCTCATATTTCAAATTGACAATGGAAGTGCCAAAAATGTTCATCTTTTCCATGCTGCAAAAGTTCCATTTTTGAAAGATTTCTCAGTTAAGGGAAGGCCAAACAGCTAAATCTTGGCTTCCCTAGGTTTAAATTTCTTGTTTTAGAATATAGAGAATAAATACCTGTCCAAACTGTTTAATCTTGGCAAATTTTAGCTAGGTAGAGAAACAAGGGTGCTCAACAGGTTAATGTGAGCCCCTGATAGAAATAAGGGCAGATTTAGATAGGAGGACAGCAAAAAGAAAAGTTGAAAAGCTGGGTTTGCAAGTTCAAGTGCACCCAAACCAAAAAGAAGAAAAAATGTTAGGTAAGTAGGTTGGGTAAGTAGTTTTGAGGTTGTAGAATCAATGAATGTGATCCATTTCATGTTTTCAAGTGTTATATCCATTTAGATCACAAGTATAAGGCAATTTTCCCTTGGAGCAGCTCAAGCGAGGCATGTCTAACTCCCCCTTCTTCCTATTCCCAAAATCACTCACTAACTTCCCCAAAGAGGTCAAGATTTGCTTGATATCTCTTAAGTTTCATCATTTGTCATATCATTGGCCTAAGTAAAGGTTTGCTTTACTTAGGTGAACTCTTATTCACTCTATGAGTCATTTTTCCCTTTAAATAGCCTAAGATCTTTAAACTTAGCGCTTTCTTGTCATTTTCATATTAACTTCTAACATTATTATGTAAATCCCTATCTATTTTTCCTTCCCCTTACTAAAAAGCACTAAATAGCTCCCCTATATACATATCCCCTCCTTTGGTTGAAATATAACCATAAATATTGCTTGGGAATTACTAAGTTTACTTGAAACTTAGTAAGAACCCTCACTTTCCTCCTTAAACCTTCTTCTAATGCATTTGGACTCCTTCCAATGCATAAAAGACCCTATTTCTTCATAAAATCCCTCTTCCGATGGGAAAAACCCTCCATTAGCCATGTTTTAACTTTTTTCAAGGCTCAAAACCCTTCTCACAACATATAAAATTCCTCTTAAATGCTTTTGGACTCCTTCCAAGCATTAAAACCCATCTTTTTAGGCTATCGGACCCCTTCTGATGCCTTAAAATCCATTCAAAACATTAAAAAACCCTCCTCCGAATTCATTTGCCGCACTCCGACGCGATATCGCTGTCGGAGGTCGCAGCGATCATTGTTAGCCCCTTTTTATATACCTCCGATCCATCCCTCACCGATGCGATTTCGCAATCGGCGTATCGCAACTCATTCATGCACATATATATGCCCCGACCCCTTCGCCGATGCGATATCGCTATCGCACTCAATGGCGATATCGCTATCGCAATGCTTCATTTCCACATATTCCATATTTCCCCGCTTTACCGTTTAACTTAAGTTTTTTTATAAAAGTTGAGTTATAACATAAAAACCCCGCATTTTCATCTATCGCAAGCCTTATTGCAATATTCCCGATGGTAAAGCGCCAATGTGATCGCAGCCATCCATCGTCCCGCCCAAATCAACGGTCCACATCATTTCAGCGATCGCCCATTTCGACAATCGCATATATGTCAATCCCATGTCCCCGGCGATTGCCGAAATGCCGAGTTAATCTCAGCTACCCATTCGAGCTCGCTGATCAACGGCCCATGTTTATTCGCATCATTCCCATATGGCTTTGATAATCGGAGCCAAAAAATTATAAAGTGCGGCATGTAATGATTTCGGGTTCGAAAAGGGGTAGTATTGTACTCTCCTTTTTTGGGGCCCGAAAAGCTATAAAAAACAGTTTTGAAGACATTTCGGGTCCGCAGAAATATATCACTCATCGGAGGTTTTATGTGTTGGGACCACCGATCCGCCGACCGCCGATTTAGCGCCAGTCGTTGGATCGGCCCGCGTCAGATCCAACGGCCAGGATTTAATCTAATGAACAGTGATTGCTCCTGCCCCAATTTTTCATGAAATTTCACGTTCAAAGGCATTTTTTTCCTTGTAAAGCAGAAAGAGCCCTTTCTAAGGTTTTATTACATCGCTCCTGCGCGCTCCTTCTCTAGGGGCAGCCCAGATCTTTTCTACATCAATCTTGGATTGCTCCTCCACAGATCGGCTCCAAATGTAGAGTTTTTGCCACAGTAGACATTTAACGTCCAGTTCTCCTCCATTTTGGCAATAATTCTTTCTTTTTGATCAGATTTTAATCGGCCAATGCCGATACTTCTCCAAAAGCATTTAGAAGCCCACAGACAGCACAACAACAGTCCAATCTTGTCATAAATAGCAGGCAAGGGTGATTTTGAAGCGGCAAAGTGTATCAGCGGTGAGAAAGAGCCCCCATTCAGTGAAAGAGTTTCAGTGTTGTGGAAGAGTGTATCAGTTAATGTTTTTTAGTGGAAGACTTTAATTCTGAAGTGGATGAGCAATAAAGGCCTCCAACAAAGTCAAGAAAGTAAGTTAAGGAGCCATTTAAGGCTCACCAGGGCAGATTTACATGCATTTAAGCCATATGAGTGCAAGCGTTGCAAGTCCCAAAGCACAGTTATGATAAACGGCCAGCGCATTGCAGCAAAGGTCCCCTGTTAGCCATTTTTGAGGCTGTTGCCTCATGCGTAGCCTTAGATAGATATTTTGAGATGCCAGCTGCCCCAGCACAGCTGTTAGATAGATATTTTATTGCATTTATGTTTAGTAGAAGGTAGCTAGATCATAGTTATTGCCACAGATCTTCCCTAAGGTCTGTTTTGTAGATATTTTTTGGATATTTTCTCTATTTAAACCACCCTCTGTTATGAAAAAAGGGTTGGTTGGTTGTTTCCTCATTCTAGACTCTTGCGCTCTATTAAGAACTTTATGAACAAAGATTATTGGAATGTTTTCTTCTGAAATGGTTGGTTGTGGTTTTAATGGCTGAAGAGCTTAATATGGATTTCTCTTGGTTCCTCATGGTTCAATAAGTCTTTCTTACCTCTGTTTTCAGTTTCTATGTGTCTATATCATCGATGTATCATGATCATCTAAGTTGCAGAACGAAAGAATAACTCACTTAACTGTATTCTATACTCAATTTCTGTGATTTTTCTATGTTTTCTTTTGAATTAGTAATGGATATGAAGACTTTAATGATCACGTTTAAGCTAGTTCTCTCATTTCTGAATGCTGTTTAGGAATCCTTCATTGCTCCTAGATAGTCTTCATTCACTTTCCCTCTATTGGTTGAATGAAAGATCCTTCATTTCCTTTCATTCCCTGACCACCATTTCATCTCATTTCCTGCATTAAAGATTGTTCTATGTGTAGCTATCTTGCTCTGTATTCCTCTCTTGTACCAAAGAAAACACACCCATCAGTTCACATTCATTGACTCCATGCCCAATGGTCTGAACTTCTTACACTTTGCATGCCAACTCTATCTGAAAAACATCAACCATCCCACCAAATTTAAAACAAACTCATGCACTCATATCTAGCCTAAAATCATCCCTTAAAAAAAGCTAAATCCTAAAGAGAGAGCCCTCTCTGACTGCTGGTAGGCTAGGACTTGCATTCCAAAGATTGGTTTGTGGTTACCTTGGCCGTATTCCCTTAGGATTCAAAGGGAACAACCTAAGTGATAACATACTGGCGACTCCACTGGGGAAGAATCATTTGTTTATGACTATAAATCCCCAATTTTGATTAGTTTTCCTTTCAAACAAGTCTCAAAGTTGCTTTGAAAAATCCAAAAAATCAAAAAATCTCAAAAATATTTTGTTTCCTGGAGAAAATCTCCCTTTTCTTCAGATTTATTTCATATTAGCTCTGATCTGTGTTGGTGGACAGAGATCAGACCCTTCAAAGTTAATTTATCCACTTGGCGACTCCACATAATCCTCATAATAAAGACTCTGCTGGAGAAATGAACCCAAAAGAACTATATGAGCAGATCAGGTTGTTGACTTGGATTATTATCCAAGAGGTCATGTTCTTTCTCTTCCATAAAATTTTGTTGTGTATATTGTATTTTAAAGACGATTTTAAATTTGATTTTCATGATTTTCCTTTTGAAAATGTTGAGGAAATCCCTCCTTGCACATTAGAACAGAAGCCTTTAAATTCTGCTGAAGATCATCATGCAGCTAAGGAGGAAACAAGTATCAAAGCAAATCATCCTATCCCTATTCATATCGAGCCCAGTCATTCAATCCCTGTACATAATCCCATGTCTCGTAAGGTTCCTGATAGATATAAGCCTCTCATTTTGCCTCCTGTGCTCAATCCTTTGCCTAAAAATCATCCTATGTATCTCCCAAGATTTGATGGAGAGAACGGAGTTACTGCTCAAAAGCATATCCAAGCTTTTGAAGACTATCTTAATATATTTGAAGTAGAAGATGAGGATGTTATTATGAGGCTGTTTTCCCTTTCTTTGCAAGACGAAGTTAGGACTTGGTTTAAAGCATTTCCTGAGGCTAGCATCTCTAATCTTCAGCAGTTATTCAAACTCTTCCTTGATAGACGGATGATCAAAGTCAATTTCCTCATGCTCATAGAAGAATATAATCAGTTAAAAAGGCTTCCAAATGAATCTGTTCAGCAATTTTCTGACTGATTTAATCAATTTTATCATTATATGCCTTTGAATATAAGACCTCCTCTTGATTTAGCTCTATTGCATTATCCAAGATCTTTTGATGCAGAGATTGAATTTTGTTTGAGAGAAAGAGGCCCGTCCACCATGCAACAGATGCAAGACATGGCTGTGGACGTGGAGGCAAATCTAAAGATGAGGGAAAAACAATGCAAGGAAGAGCAATAAGAAAAGCTTATTTATTTGTTAAAAGAAGTAGAGGAAAGGATGCAGCAGATCGCAATGAAAGTTGATTGTCTAGAGCGACAGAACACATCTGTTTTTCAACAGGAATGTAGCGATATTCACGAACAAACCTACCACAAATCAGATGACATATTCATAGAGCCATATGTGAAGGAGCAGTCTCCTGATATACTATGTGAATATAATAGCTTCTCTTCTTTCAACTGTCTACCCAAATATGATCTGTACGATGATTATTATGCGCCCAATGTCCAAATCAGCCTTGGAGAGGAATCAGATGCTATTTTGGGAGAAAGCAAAGTTCAGGTTCAGCAGCCTGAACCCAGTGATCAACTTGCCCGTTTCAGCTATGAAGAGGAGGAGGAAAATGCAGAGAATTTTGAAACCAGTGTAGAAACTTTACCTTTTTGTTTTGAACCTTTTCAGTTTATTAAGGATAATTATCATGCAGTTTGTAACCAAGTATCATCAAGTGTAGATATTGACCATCTAGAGGAGAGTCAAATCCTTGCTCCTGATGCATTACCTCTAGATTTACAGCCCCATAGTGCCATTGAATGTCAAATTGAAGAAGAATACTCGGAAGCAGCTGCTGATGATCAAGAAGTCCAATTTGATTCCCTGCCGCTTTGTTTTGAGTCATATGATTTGTTTAAAGAGAAGGAGGAGCAACATGTGCAAATCTATCAAGTCCCATCTGAGCCTGTTTGTAATGAATTGCAAGTATCATTCCAGGTTCTATGTAAATCATCTGCTGACAGGTTGAATGATGAAATAAATCAATGTTCTTCTCCATTAGCAGGCTGTAAGGCTCAAAATCAAGATGTTGGTTTTCCCAATTCAAAGGCATGATAGTCATCCTAAACCTTTGTACAGCTCTTTAATTCAGCTCAACAATAATGTATATATGTTGCAGAACCCTTTTGTATAGTGTTTAGATTTAGCAAAGGAAATCAGCAATTCCCTTTTCTTCTCAAAAGTTAACAAAGCTATATCAGATTGCAAGATCTCCATTTCAAGCACTAGCAAGCACAAGCAGCAAAGCTCATTGATGTCCTTAATGCTTAAGTGGTTGCGCTGGCTATTTCATTTCATCTAACCAGCAAAATAAGTGTTGATTAGAGTAGGTAGGTAGGATTTCAGCTTTCTGTTTGGACAGTGGCTTGCTGCAGTTGAAGCCCGAAGTGAAGGCCCTAAGCTCTTCAAGTCTACTGTCATATATATAAATAAAGCAGCCAACAAAGGAAGTTCTTCAGTTTACAACAACAATTGAAGATCAAGGAAATCTGACCTGCTGTTCTTGACTTTTCACAAGGAAAAGCCATCCCCATGCGGAGCCATTGTTAGCCTCCTATTGCAATAGGTGTTCATATTTCGTGATTGACAGTGGAAGTGCCAAAAATGTCCATCTTTTCCATGCTGCAAAAGTTCCATTTTTGAAAGATTTCTCAATTAAGGGAAGGCCAAACAGCTTAATCTTGGCTTCCCTAGGTTTAAATTTCTTGTTTTAGAATATAGAGAATAAATATCTGTCCAAACTGTTTAATCTTGGCAAATTTTAGCTAGGTAGAGAAACAAGGGCGCTCAATAGATTAATCTGAGCCCCTGGAAGAAATAAGGGCAGATTTAGATAGGAGGACAACAAAAAGAAAAGTTGAAAAGCTGGGTTTGCAAGTTCAAGTGCACCCAAACCAAAAAGAAGAAAAAATGTTAGGTAAGTAGGTTGGGTAAGTAGTTTTGAGGTTGCAGAATCAATGAATGTGATCCATTTCATGTTTTCAAGTGTTATATCCATTTAGATCAAAAGTATAAGGCAATTTTCCCTTGGAGCAGCTCAAGCGAGGCATGTCTAACTCCCCCTTCTTCTTATTCCCAAAATCACTCACTAACTTCCCCAAAGAGGTCAAGATCTGCTTGATATCTCTTAAGTTTCATCATTTGTCATATCATTGGCCTAAGTAAAGGTTTGCTTTACTTAGGTGCACTCTTATTCACTCTATGAGTCATTTTCCCCTTAAATAGCCTAAGATATTTAAACTTAGTGATTTCTTGTCATTTTCATATTAACTTCTAACATTATTATGTAAATACCTATCTATTTTTCCTTCCCCTTACTAAAAAGCACTAAATAGCTCCCCTATATACATATCCCCTCCTTTGGTTGAAATATAACCATAAATATTGCTTGGGAATTATTAAGTTTACTTGAGACTTAGTAATTACCCTCACTTTCCTCCTTAAACCTTCTTCTAATGCATTTGGACTCCTTCCAATGCATAAAAGACCCTATTTCTTCATAAAATCCCTCTTCCGATGGGAAAAACCCTCCATTAGCCATGTTTTAACTTTTTTCAAGGCTCAAAACCCTTCTCACAACATATAAAATTCCTATTAAATGCTTTTGGACTCCTTCCAAGCATTAAAACCCATCTTTTTAGGATATTGGACCCCTTTCGATGCCTTAAAATCTATTCGAAACATTAAAAAACCCTCCTCCGAATTCATTTTCCCCCCTCCGACACGATATCGCTGTCAGAGGTCGCAGTGATCATTGTTAGCCCCTTTTTATATACCTCTGATCCATCCCTCGTTGATGCGATTTTGCAATCAGCGTATCGCAACTCATTCATGCACATATATATGCCCCCGACCCCTCCGCCGATGCAATATCACTATCACACCCGACGGTGATATCGCTATCGCAATGCTTCATTTCCACATATTTCATATATCCCCACTTTACCGTTTAACTTAAGTTTTTTATAAAACTTGAGTTATGACATAGAAACCCCGCATTTTAATCTATTTCAAGCCTTATCGCAATATTCCCGATGGTAAAGTGCCGATGTGATCGCAGCTGTCCATCGTCCCACCCAGATCAACGGTCCACATCATTTCGGCGATCGCCCATTTCGGCGATCGCATATATGTCAATCCCATGTCCCCACTGATTGCCGAAATGCCGACTTAATCTCAGCCGCCCATTCAGGCCCGCTGATCAACGTCCCATATTGATTCGCATCATTCCCATATGGCTCCAACAGTCAGAGCCGAAAAATTATAAAGCGCGGCATGTAATGATTTCGGGTCCGAAAAGGGGTAGTACTGTACGCTCCTTTTTTGGGGCCCGAAAAGCTATAAAAAACTGTTTTGAAGACATTTCGGGTTCGTGGAACTATATCGCTCATCGGAGGTTTTATGTTTTGGGACCGCCGATCCTCTGACCGTCGATTTAGTGCCAGCCATTGGATCGGCCCGTGCCGGATCCAACGGCAAGGATTTAATCTAATGAACAGTGATCGCTCCCGCCCCAATTTTTCATGAAATTTCACGTTCAAAGGCATTTTTTTCCTTGTAAAGCAGAAAGGGCCTTTTCTGAGGTTTTATTACATCGCTCCTATGCGCTCCTTCTCCAGGGGTGGCCCAGATCTTTTCTTCATCAATCTTGGATCGCTCCTCCACAGATCGGCTCCAGATGCAGAGTTTTTGCCTCAGCAGGCATTTAACGTCCAGTCCTCCTCCATTTTGGCAATAATTCTTCCTTTTTGATCAGATTTTAATCGGCCAGTGCCGATACTTCTCCAAAAGCCTCCAGAAGCCCACAGATAGCACAACAATAGTCAAATCTTGTCATAAATAGTAGGCAAGGGCGATTTTGAAGCGGCAAAGTGTATCAGCGGTGAGAAAGAGCCCCCATTCAGTGAAAGAGTATCAGTGTTGTGGCAAAGTGTATCAGTTAATGTTTTCCAGTGGAAGACTTTAATTCTGAAGCAGATGAGCAATAAAGGCCACCAACAAAGTCAAGAAAGCAAGTTAAGGAGCCATTTAAGGCTCACCAATGCAGATTTACATGCATTTAAGCCATATGAGTGCAAGCGCTGCAAGTCCCAAAGCACAGTTATGATAAATTGCCAGCGCATTGCAGCAAAGGTCCCCTGTTAACCATTTTTTAGGCTACTACCTCATGCGTAGCCTTAGATATATATTTTGAGATGCCAGCTACCCCAGCATAGTTGTTAGATAGATATTTTATTGCGTTTATGTTCAGTAGAAGGTAGTGTTGTGGTCACCAACAGCCCCCCTCTTTGATTGGTGTTAGCAATAACACCAAGCAAATGGAGACCCTTAACAAAAATCCAAAAAACATTTTATCAAAAAATTTTGTATTTTAACTCCCTAAAAGCTATATCGCATCGCGAGAAGAGAGTGAGACGTTTTCCTATGCGCATAATAAGCTGCGAATAAGCAACGCGAAATTCATCGCATCACTTATATTTTGAAGCGCTCTTAAATGAAAAACTTAAGGAATCGCCGACGGCCGATATGCGACGTCGCATATCGCAACATCGCATAAACAACACACAATGATTATGATTAACTGCGATACTGCGATCTGCGATGAATGCGATCACCAATTCCTGCAATGATACATCTTAAACAACGCAATCCTTGACACTGCGATGCGAGTCACAGAAATCACTCATCGCAAAATTTCCTCGACACAACGTTCAAGGAAAGCTATCTGCAGACCAAAATTGGGCACGTGCCTTAAAAAGAATTTAATGATTGTACGCCCAAAGTATCGGAGAAGGATTGTGTTGTGTTTTTCGAAGAGTCAGTTCATTATGAGTGTCATGATTATGCATTCATTAGAGTTTTAAGCTTTCACGTCAATCTTTTCGTCATTACTCTTTTCCTTCACGTAAACTGTAAGACAACAACTAATATAAATCAATGTGCAGGAAACATCTAAGGAAAAGGGGAAAGCGTTAATACTCGGAGAACAGAGGAGAAATGCCTTCGCAAACGGATGCCGCATGCAGCAGGACTGCGGATTCCAGAGTATCACTCAACAGAGACTGATGGAAATAGACTATCCAAGACTCAGAGTCAAAGGCGCACAAAAGCAGCATGTTCACAAAAGATCCTGAAGCTTAGACTGGGTAAAGCAAGAAGAAAAATGCTAAAGCGGGAAAACGCACCAGAAAAGCCTAGAACAAAGAACGGAAGGAGTTTTCAATACAAAAAATTGTTCAGAGAGCAAAGTCCCCAACTTATTCAGTCATTCGCAAGGCCGGAAAGAGAAATAGCAACAGCAAAATCAGTTTGAGAGAAATTTGGGTTATTACCAAGAATACACACAGCGAATACACCGAGTCAGAGGAAAATATCTTCTAGTTTGTCAGAAAGAGGTGCCAGCTCTTGTTGTTTCTATTTTCGTAACTCAAACGAAAGAAGAAGACAACCAGCCGACTCTTCCCAGGCGAATGTTGCATTGCTTACGGCACTAAGGAGCAAATATAGAATGGTTAGAAATTAGATTTAATTTTTAGAAATAAATTTGCTTTAGTAGAAGGGCGGTCATTTTAAACCGTGTCCTAAATTTATGTAATTAAGATTAATTAGTTAGCAGTATTTAAACCCTTCTCAGGAATTTAGAGAAGGGTCCGGAAATTTTTCAAAAAACTTGTCCTCAGAACATGCACTTTTTCACCCTCGGAGGGGTTTTTTGGTGAATGGACGGATCGAGATTTATCAATGTTTGCATTTAATGTCTACTACTGATGTTGCACTTTTTTACTCTTATTAGATGTTAGAACAAGTAGAGATAAATCGTTATTGCTTGAAGCTTATGAGTAGAACCAGTCATAAATGGTACTTTTATCTCTTGACCTGTTTCTGTTCATATTCCTAAAGTGATATGCAGTTTTCAGTTGTTTATATGTTAATGCATGAATGTGTGGGTTACCATTTGGCACTTCTGTACGGTGGAGTCATTTATTTGTGCTTGATATATGAATAACTTATTATGCGATAAGCTGTTCACAACTGTTTTGCCTAACTTTTTATGCAGAATGGTTTATCTTAATTGATTTCTATTCTTATGATAGCTGAATGATCTTTATTACCAGTTATTGTTTGAAATCTTTTTAGATCGCATAATAGAAGGAATACACCCCGGGCTAGTGTAGATTAGATGTGTTGTTTTTCCTTTATTAGATTACAATAGCATAGAGTTCGCTTAGAAGTTTGAATTAAATTAGCTTAAAACACTCCTAGATCAGCATCATTCAACTCTACACACACACACACCCCTTAGATTGGGAAACTGGTCCCATTATCCCCAGTCGGACCCGCTATACCAAACGGATAAGGAGCTGCCAAGCAAGGTCTGGACCGGGTGGGTATCCCCCTTGTTTTCGACCCGATTTTCGGGCCTTCAACATATTTGGCCCTAGAAGGAGGGCCCGAACTATGAATGGCATCTAAATCAAAATCTAAATACCATTCTGAGAGTAAATCGCCCTCACCAACTCCCCTGACTTCTCTAGTACGATTAAATGTAGAGTCAGAAGTCGCTCGGGTATCAACCGCTGCTACATACCCTAATATTTCAGACCAACCTATCATTGAACCCCATGAAGTTCAAACTCTTATTCGCAAACTCCAGGGATTTTCTATTTTTACTCAGAGGTCTGAAAAATCTCAAAGCAGCGTGACTTCATAGTACAATCCTGCTCATCCTCTGACCAGATTAAAGAGTAAAAAATTTGGCATCCAGCCAACTGAATTCCCTCTTCCCACCAGGAAAAGAGCAAGGAAAACACCACCAGAGTCTGACAGTGAGACTCTTTCATCTACGTCGTCCATCTCGACTCCCTCACCGCGAAGTCAGCCACCCACGTCTTCATTTCAAACCATTCATCCATCTTCCACAACCCCTCCTCTTCAATCATCAAAGATCATAATACCTTCATCTTCCCAGCATCAGGGATCATCCTCTGCACTTACATTCACTAGAAGCTCAACGATGGCCCAGTCTCCATGGAACAATCCTGGGGCAGTTTTCATGCCTCCACCTCTGAGCCCAATACCGGCCCATCCTGAGAAATGGCTACCCAAATTCAATCCAGAAGCAGGCATGCTAGCTGAAGAACATATCAATAATTTCATGCTTTCTGTTAATCTCAATGGAGTTACCAACGAGGATGTTGTCGTCCGGCTTTTTCCCTACACAATGCAAGGAACAGCTGGGTCATGGTACTTTTCATTACCTTCCGGGTCTATCACAAGTTGGGACATTTTTCAAAGTCAATTCCTTACCAAATTTGGCGATGACAGATCAACGGCGACGTTAATAAATGACCTATCCAATCTCAAAGCCGAGGCTAGAGAACCCATCAAAGACTTTAACTTACGATTCAATAAAATCCTCAACAAAATCCCTGCTGCTTCCCAGCCCAGCGAAGAAGTGAGATGTGAATGGTATATTACTTCCTTACCATCGAACTTAGTAATCTTCATGGATAGGGCAAATAAGGCAACCTTAGTTGAAAATTTGACAGAGGCGATAGCAGTAGAAAAGAGCGTAGTAGCCCTGGAAAAAAGATCTGCGATAGAGGAACATAAATCTAAGAAAGTCTCCTACAAGGAAGACCCCAAGAAGAAACAATCAAAAGATCCTTTTGATTTGGAAGGATTACAAAAAGTGTTAAAAACCATGTCCAATGAGATGATTGACAGAAAAAAGCAAGTAGCAGAAACGTCTTCGAGAAAGCCCTATAGAGCTTTTAAAAGAAATCCTTCAATGGAGGTGAAACGCCCAACGCTATCTCAAACGTCGAATCTGAAGAAGAAGAAGAAGAGAATACCACTGAAGCGCAGACCGATTACGAAGAAGTTGTGGAACTACAAGGAATGTGGGATTTCATCCTCCCACAAGAAGAATATCAAGAAGCATTTCCGGTTAGTACACGAAGCAAAAATCAACTTGATCCTCCCCAAACTACCCCCAAGCAGAAGGGCGCAAGCCCTGCAGAAAAAGATAAAGTCGCAACAAAGAAAACAACCACAAAGGCGACTCAACCTGGCCCAGTCCGATCAGATCAAACACCTCCATCAAGAACACTCATTGTGTCGGATGAAATGGAGTATAACATTATTGATGACATGAAAAAGACTAGGGCTAATATCACTCTTTATGAGTTGAGCAAATTGAAACATCAACAGAAGATAATGATGAAAGAATTACATGCCGTGCCTACTACATCTCTGCCTACAGCTGTAGCTTCCCACAACATGGGAAGACCTCAAACCAACACGATCAATAAGATTGACCCAAATGACATCACCTTGATTGGACGGAGATCAAGGTCTCACACCCCCCTTTTCTTCTCACTTACAAAATTTTCAACAAAAACGTGCACAATTGTTTGGTAGATTCTGGTGCTTCAACAAATATTTTACCCAGATCAATATGTGCCAAGTTGAATGTTCAACCGCAAAAATCCGCAGTACGCATAGTTCAGCTTGATCGATCCCAAGTCGAAGTGATTGGTGAACTTAATCAAGTGACCATAAGATTGTCATCTAACCCGAAGGTGTGTCAGGTTATTGACATTCTAGTAGCTGATATCCTTGAATTCTATTGCTTAATTCTTAGCAGGGATTGATCCAAAAAACTCCATGGATACTTCTCAACCGACTGGTCGCACATGTGGTTACCCTACAATGGTAAACCCAATCAAATAAAGGTTGAACGAGAGTTACACCAGAAGTACATAGTGACAGAATTGGAAGGAGAAAATGAAGCAATAGCATACAACAACAGTATCATAGGAAACTACTCGGTAGATTCTTTCCTCGGCAATTTTAATGCTCATACCTCACCTTACTTAGAAAATTCAGTTTTGTCCCAAGTCGAAAATTTTTCCCAAACTGATGATTCGAAGTGTGTTAATTTTTTAGATAACTCTGTAAATACATCTTTGTTTTGGAAATTATATTTTGATGGCTCCAAATCTAACGAGGGAGCAGGAGCGGGATGCGTTCTGATTAGCCCAGATGGAAATAAGACCATGCTTACGTGCAGGCTTGAATTCGATTGCACAAACAATACAGCGGAATACGAGGCCTTGGTGCAAGGTTTATACAAAGAAATCGGGTTGAACATTAAGTACCTTCAAGTCTTCGGAGACTCTGAAATTGTCGTCAAACAGGTACGTAACACCATACATTGCCTATCAGGTCATTTGAAGCACTATCAATCTTTAGTTCAAGATCTGACTACACATTTCATAGCATTCGATATTTCGTCAATGCCAAGACTCCAAAATGTGAGCGCAAACCTGTTAGCTAACGTAGCTTCTAGACTTATTCCCTCCGAAGATTTTAGCCCAGATAGATTCTCAATAGAATTAATTTTTAGACCGTCCATCCCTGACAACATTACAAACTGGAGAGTGTTCAATGACAATCCAGACATTGTAAATTTCCTCACTTCTGAAGGATCCTACTCAAATCAAATAATTGACGAAGACCATCACGATCATCAAATACAACAACATAGTACTGATAATGCTATACCTAAGTCGATGGTTAAATTAGAAGACTTATATGATTTGAAAAGTCGGTTTAAAAGGTCTGCCAATGCTAAACTTTACAGTTCAACTCTGAACTATGATTTAGTAAACCTAGGAACCGATGAGAAACCACAAAACGTCAATCTAGGCCACGACCTAGCACCTGAAGAGAAATTAGCATACATCCGTCTTTTGAGACAATACAGACATGTTTTTGCCTAGAACTACGATGAGTTGAAAACATACGACACTTCTATCATTCAACACACTATCCCGATGATTGAAAATGAAAAACCTGTCCAACAGAAGCTCAGAAAAATCCACCCCAATTTAGAAAATCAGATAAAAATTGAGCTAAATAAGCTGTTGAGAGCCAGAATAATCTTCCCCATCAGAGATTCCAAATGGGTCTCTAATATGGTACCCGTTAGAAAGAAAAACGGAGATATTCGAATTTGTATTGATTTCCGAAACCTCAACAAAGCCGGTCAAAAAGACAATTTTCCCCTCCCACCTATGGAGCAGATATTACAGGCAGTTGCAGGCTCAAAATTAATGTCTGTTTTGGATGGATTTTCAGGATACAATCAAGTGCTGGTGCATCCCGATGATCAGTTAAAAACCACATTCCGAACTAAATGGGGCACATACGCATATCGGAAGATGCCATTTGGTTTAATCAATGCCGGCGCTACATTTCAGAGAGCCATGGACATCGCATTGAAAGGCTTAGTCAATAAATCCGTAGTGATTTACTTGGATGATATAACAGTGTACTCCAAGAAGCAAAGCGATCATCTCAAAGACTTGAAACAAATCTTTTAGCGATGTTTAAGGTATGGGATTTCACTTAACCGGAAGAAATCGTTTCTCGCATTAAGTGAAGGAAAACTTCTAGGATTCATAGTGTCAAAATCTGGCATTCACATTGAACCTGACAAAATCAAAGAAATTTATGAAATATCCATGCCTCATAAAAAAAAGCCATGCAATCTTTCCTTGGTCAAATTAATTTTGTGAAGAGATTTGTCCCAGATTTCTCACGTATTGTTTCTCCTTTGCAAAATATGATAAAAAAGAATTCAAGTTTTAAATGGGGTCAAGATGAGCATGAAGCATTCCACTTGATAAAAAAAGCCATCATTAACGCTCCATCTTTAGCAACCCCGAACTTTTCAGAATCTCTTATCTTATACACATTTGCCTCAGAAAAATCTTATGCCTCGATTCTAACTCAAACAAATCAAGAGAAAGAGGAAGCTCCAATCGCATTTTTTAGCTCGAATTTACAAGGTGCTGAACTCAACTATTCCGACGTAGAGAAACAGGCGTACGCTGTTTTCAAAGCAATCAAATATTTCAGACCTTTCTTACTCAAAGCCCATACTAAATTCATAGTACCGTTTCCAGTGGTAAGAAACCTTCTGATAAAGAAGGATGTGGGCGAAAAAAGAGAAAATTGGATCACCACTTTACAAGAATACGATCTTGAGATCAAACCAGCAAACATTGTAAGAGGTCAAGGCTTCTGCAGAATGTTGGCTGGAGCATTGCAAATTCCTGGGAATTCATCTGACGAGGTACATACGTATGAGGTAAGCCTAAACGATGCGGAATCATTATATGCTGACACCATTTATTATCTTAAGAACGGGTATGCTCCATCACACCTGGATCACACCAAGAAAAGACCTCTGAGGTTGAAAGCCAAACAATACCAGCTCATAAATAATGTTCTGTTTAAAAAGAATTATGATTCTGTGCTTCTTAGGTGTCTCGAGAAAACTGAAGCCGAAAAGGTTTTTCAGGAAGTCCACGATGGACCAGCAGGAGGACACTATGCTGGAGATGCTACTGCATATAAAATCTTACGTGCAGGATATTATTGCCCCACACTGTTCAAAGACTCACACAGTTACGTGAGGAAATGCCAAGTCTGCCAGACTGCTGCAGGGAAACAAAAGAAACCGTCCATGCCACTACAGTCGGTAAACATCGAGCAACCATTCAGCCATTGGAGCTTAGACATAATAGGTGAGATCGTTCCTCACTCTTCTAAGCAGCATAGGTACATCCTCACGGCAACAGATTATTTTACTAAATGGGTAGAAGCAGTTCCTCTCAAGACAGCTAATTCTGAAAATATTATTGAATTCATAGATCAATTTATAATCACTAGGGTTGAATTGCCAACGGCCTTAATATTTGATAATGCTTCATACTTTTCTGGAAATACAATGACTGAGTTTGCACTTAAAAGAGGGTTTAAACTGAAATATTCGGCCAACTACTATCCGCAAGGTAACGGATTGGCTGAATCAACAAACAAAAACCTGATTAGGATTATTAAAAGAACAGTCAACCAAAACCAAAATAATTGGCACAAAGCATTGGTAAATGCTTTATGGGCAGATAGAATAACGAAGAAAGCTTCAATCGGCACTTCTCCCTTTAATTTAGTTTATGGGAAAGAGGTGGTTCTTCCAACTCACTTAGTCATTCCCTCTTTATCTTTAGTACAACACATCGATGAGGTATCCACCTCCTCCATACAACTAAGACAAATGGAAATAATTAAATTAGAAGAACGACGAGAACAAGCTAAGAAAACCCATGCTCATCACCAAGCGCTGATAAAATCCTCTTTTGACTCAAGCATAATGACCAGAAAAAATTTTCAGATGGGAGATTTAGTTTTGAAATGGGATAAGGCTCATGAAGAAAACGTCAAACATACGAAATTTCAGAAACTGTGGCTTGGTCCTTTTTAGATTGTAGAAGTCATAGGCCCATCGACGTTTGTGTTGCAGGATTTAATAGGTAGAAGAGATTCTTTGCATGTTAATGGACAGATTCTTAAAAAATATTTTCCATAGAAGATCACTCTTCTATTTTTGTAGGATAGTTTTAGTTTTTATTTGTTTTCTCTTTCTTATGAATAAAACCAGTTGTAGATGGTCACTAAAAGGGTTCATGAAAAGGACACCAATTCTCTATCAGATTTTGATCTTTTTGCTTGTACAAGTAGCAAAAATTTTCGAAAGATCTGATTTTTATTATTGACAGGTAGAGTTAACTTTAGCCTAAACATTGATGCTAGTTTCAACTTCAAAAATTTGATGAAAGCAACCTTTTGGTAAAAAATTGTTTTATATCAGCACAATGAAAGGTATCAATAATAAAATAAATATTCTCTGTAAGGCTGCTGCTTTCAAACTCTATTATTGTCGTCCAGATATTTCTTAAGGAAAGACAATGACTTCCTTCCTACTAAAGGAAATCGCAACGTTCAGAGGAACAATCCTAGAAAACACTATATCTCAAAGAATAAGAGGTCTCATCACGAGTCGGCTTATCATGATCACAGATATTATAACTTGCTGACTTTGCCAATACTGTCTACTAAAACAGGGCAACGACTCAAGATTGTTGCAATCAAAAGACAAGGGGTCTCATCACGAGCCAGCTTGTTCAGCAAAAGTGTAAATCAAGTGAATGACTGTGTCATAATTTGGCCACCAAACCAAGACATTGTTCTGTAGAGAATAAAAAAGGAAAAAGTGTCAAAAAGGGTTTTCCTCTGAAATGTTGTAAATAACCTCAAGTAGGATAAAGGATCATTGCTGGATAAACAGGTAACCCTGTCGAGGCTATGGACACTTGCGGGAAGCAAAGGCTCTACCTACGACAAATGAGGATATTTTAAAAGGCTAGTGCACAGAGAAGACCTTATTTTATCTTTAAAAGACCAAGTAGTGTCTGGTGTGAATACAAGAACTAAGCCTGAGGAAACAAACGATTGGAATATGAAAAGGTTGAGACGAAGTATCAATGCTAGGATAAGGCATAATATACTCTATCTGTCCATAACAAAATTTAGACATATGAAATTTTTTCTGCTTTGGAAGTTAGAATTCAATAGAAAAAATAGAGATAACTGGTTCTTCAAAGTGAATTGCCATTGTTGTGGTCACCAACAACCCCCCTCTTTGATTGGTATTAGCAATAACACCAAGCAAATGGGGACCCTTAACAAAAATCCAAAAAACATTTTATCAAAATTTTTTGTATTTTAACTCCCTAAAAGCTATATCGCATCGCGAGAAGAGAGTGAGACGTTTTCCTATGCGCATAATAAGCTGCGAAGAAGCGACGTGAAATTCATCGCATCGCTTATATTGTGAAGCGCTCTTAAATGAAAAACTTAAGGAATCGACGACGGCCGATATGCGACATCACATATCGCAACATCGCATAAACAACACACAATGATTATGATTAACTGCGATCTGCGATACTGCGATCTGCAATACTGCGATCTGTGATTTGCGATCTGCGATGAATGCGATCACCAATTCCTATGATGATACATCTTAAACGACGCAATCCTCGACACTGCGATGCGAGTCGCAGAAATCACTCATCGCAAAATTTCCTCGACACAGCGTTCAAGGAAAGCTATCTGCAGACCAAAATTGGGCGCGCGCCTTAAAAAGAATTTAATGATTGTACGCCAAAGTATCCGAGAAGGATTGTGTTGTGTTTTTCGAAGAGTCAGTTCATTATGAGTGTCATGATTATGCATTCATTAGAGTTTTAAGCTTTCACATCAATCTTTTCGTCGTTACTCTTTTCCTTCGTGTAAACAGTAAGACAACAACTAATATAAATCAATGTGCAGGAAACATCTAAGGAAAAGGGGAAAGCGTTAATACTCGGAGAACAGAGGAGAAATGCCTTCGCAAACGGATGCCGCATGCAGCAGGACCGCGGATTCCAGAGTATCACTCAACATAGACTGATGGAAATAGACTATCCAAGACTCAGAGTCAAAGGCACACAAAAGCAGCATGTTCACAAAAGATCCTGAAGCTTAGACCGGGTAAAGCAAAAAGAAAAACGCTAAAGAGGGAAAACGCACCAGAAAAGCCTGGAACAAAGAACGGAAGCAGTTTTCAATACAGAAAATTGTTCAGAGAGCAAAGTCCCCGACTTATTCAGTCATTCGCAAGGCTGGAAAGTGAAATAGCAACAGCACAATCAGTTTGAGAGAAATTTGGGTTATTACCAAGAATACACACAGCGAATACACCGAGTCAGAGGAAAATATCTTCTAGTTTGTCAGAAAGCGGTGCCAGCTCTTGTTGTTTCTATTTTCGTAACTCAAATGAAAGAAGAAGACAACCAGCCGACTCTTCCCACGCGAATGTTGCATTTCTTACGACACTAAGGAGCAAATACAGAAACGATTAGAAATTAGATTTAATTTTTAGAAATAAATTTTCTTTAGTAGAAGGGCGGTCATTTGAAACCGTGTCCTAAATTTATGTAATTAAGATAAATTAGTTAGCAGTATTTAAACCCTTCTCAGGCATTTAGAGAAGGGTCCGGAAATTTGTCAAAAAACTTGTCCTCAGAACATGCACTTTTGCACCCTCGGAGGGGTTTTTTGGTGAATGGACGGATCGAGATTTATCAATGTTTGCATTTAATGTCTGCTACTGATGTTGCACTTTTGTACTCTTAGTAGATGTTAGAACAAGTAGAGATAAATCGTTATTGCTTGAAGCTTATGAGTAGAACCAGTCATAAATGGTACTTTTATCTCTTGACCTGTTTCTGTTCATATTCCTAAAGTGATATGCAGTTTTCAGTTGTTTATATGTTAATGCATGAATGTGTGGGTTACCATTTGGCACTTCTATATGGTGGAGTAATTTATTTGTGTTTGATATATGAATAACTTATTATGCGATAAGCTGTTCACAACTGTTTTGCCTAACTTTTTATGCAGAATGGTTTATCTTAATTGATTTCTATTCTTATGATAGCTGAGTGATCTTTATTACCAGTTATTGTTTGAAATCTTTTTAGATCTCATAATAGAAGGAATACACCCCGGGTTATTGTAGATTAGATGTGTTGTTTTTCCTTTATTATATTACAATAGCATAGAGTTAGCTTAGAAGTTTGAATTAAATTAGCTTAAAACACTCCTAGATTAGCATCATTCAACTCTACACACACACACACCCCTTAGATTGGGAATCTGTTCCCATTATCCCCAGTCGGACCCGCTATACCAAACGGATAAGGAGCCGCCAACCAAGGTCCGGACCGGGTGGGTATCCCCCTTGTTGTCGACCCGATTTTCGGGCCTTCAACTGGTAGCTAGATCATAGTTATTGCCACAGATCTTCCCTGAGATCTATTTTGCAGATATTTTTGGATATTTTCTCTATTTAAACCACCCTCTGTTATGAAAAAGGGGTTGGTTGGTTGTTTCCTCATTCTAGACTCTTGCGCTGTATATTTTGAGAACTTTATGAACAAAGATTGTTGGAATGTTTGCTTCTGAACTGGCTGGTTGTGGTTTTAATTGGTAAAGAGCTTAATATGGATTTCTCTTGCTTCCTCATGGTTCAATAAGTATTTCTTACCTCTGTTTTCAGTTTGTATGTGTCTATATCATCTATGTATCATGATCATCTAAGTTGCAGAAAGAAAGAATAGCTCACTTAACTGTACTCTGTGCTCAATTTCTGTGATTTTTCTATGTTTTCTTCTGAATTAGTAATGGATATGAAGACTTTACTGATCATGTTTAAGCTAGTTCTCTCATTTCTGAATGTTTTTTAGGAATCCTTCATTGCTCCTACATAGTCTTAATTCACTTTCCCTTTGTTGGCTGAATGAAAGATCCTTCATTTCCTTTCATTCCTTGACCACCATTTCATCTCATTTCCAACATTAAAGATTGTTCTATGTGTAGCTATCCTGCTTTGTATTCCTCTCTTCTACCAAAGAAAACACACCCATCAGTTCATATTCATTGACTCCATGCCCAATGGTCTGAACTTCTTACACTTTGCATGCCAACTCTCTCTAAAAAACATCAACCATGCCACCAAATTTAAAACAAACTCATGCACTCATATCTAGCCTAAAATCATCCCTTAAACAAAGCTAAATCCTAAAGAGAGAGCCCTCTCTGACTACTGGTAGGCTAGGACCTGCAGTCCAAAGATTGGTTTGTGGTTACCTCGGTCGTATTCCCTTAGGAGTCAAAGGGAACAACCTGAGTGATAACGGTTTCTTAGATGGAACTTTTGGGGAATGATGTATTCAGATGACTATGTTCCTTTAGGGTATGAAGCAACTCTTTTAGGATTTGATGAGCTTTAATACATCGACATATAAGTTTGGGGTTGATGTTCCCAAATATGTTTATAACAGTTGCCCCCTAAAGTATGAAGTCATAAATATTGATGTTGGGTGAAGTGCTTTATCATGAGGATCCAAAGTTTCGAATTGGAAGGTGACCTACATAAGTTGCAACACAATACATCATCATAATATAATTTTCATGATCTAACTAAGGGAGGCATTCCCATGCTCAGCTTTATAAATTCATTTCATGTACATAGATCAGATAGTTGTCTTCAGATGCAGACTGGTGATTCTTCAAATATAGAGTCATCATCCATGGTTAGGATGACCATCTATGTAGAGCCTTTGTACAGTTAATGTCTTTATGTCCCTGAATATATCGTAGCCCGGATGGATGAAACTAGATCCCTGGTCTTCAAACTTGTTCAATCTTCGCTCAATGTACAAGTCAATCCATGTGAAGAGATGTTCTAAAGTCGAACATGGAAAGACATCACCTGATTACTAGCCAATGATGTGAGTTGTTAACAGATGCAAGAGGAATCACCGATAATGATAATGACCCTCAAAGTAATCTAGTACAATTCATGTGGTGTGAATATATGATCCGATGTTGAACACCACGCAAAATATTTCAGTCGAAGGCCATTGATGTTAACATGTTGCCGGAAGTGAGAAACTTTCCATTGATGTATACAAGCTTCAAAGCACTGAAAGGGTTGTTTTAAAGTCAACTTCTTGGATAATGAGCTGATGTTGACAAGAAGTGACTCGTCGTAGGAGAGCCTTGATGTATCCCACTGTTATAGACATTTTTGTGCCTTACAGCTCCAAGCATGAAATGTCCATAAACCAAGGGCTCCTAAGTCCCTAAAAGTGTTGTTCTAACCCCTAAAGGAACAAGCTCAACAAATTACAGCTTCTCCCATAAGTTCTCCACCAGAAACTGCTCAGAATAAGTCAAAACAGGATCATTTCAGCTGCTCCACTAGCTAAGTGCGTTGCATAGCACCTAAATCCACTGGCTAGGTGCATTGCAACGCACCTAAATGCACTATGAGGGTGCGTTGAGCGAGAAATGACAAATGGCAGTGTCATTCCGCGAGGTGGAGAGACAATGGAAGCTTCCAGAATCTTCTCCTATGACACTTGCCTCACTGAATTCGACCAAGGATGAGTAAGAGGCCTTCAGTCTCCAAGTGGAAGCAAGAACTGACAGAGAGAAGACACTAATCAAACCACAAGCTGACCCATCCTCCTTGCATACATCTATATATGGATCCCTCATCCCAGAGATCCAGAGGCTGGAATTTTGCACATTGTAAGGAATTGCTGTTGGTTTTGAGACAAACATCAGAGAATTGGGTGATCTATGCTTTGTTGGAGGTGAAGAGGGGCTTATTTGCTGGGAGGTTGATGCTGGGTTAGGAATCATCAGTTGTAACTCCTCCTGGATCTTCTTGTTTATCAATAAAAACTATTTGAGTTTCTCCTCCATGCTTTTGTATCATTGATGCTTATTACATTTGTATGGTTAACTTAAATCTGATCCTAAGTTGTTTATGAATATAGATCCATGTCTTTTCATAGTTTTCTTCTTCTGTGATCTTATAGGTACTTGGTGAAGCTGGGCAAGTAAGGGAGCAGGTAGCTGGAAGCTGTCAAAGAAGAGAAGGATTGGATCAAAGGATTAGCGCAAGACACAGGTTGGTTCTTCCTATTCTTCTCTATTTATAGTTCATAAAGGAAATACAAAAGTAGTTTTCTCCATTTGTTTCTAAGGCAGTTGTCACACCTTAGTGGGATAGAGCAGTTCTAAATAGACACTTTTCCCGGTAACAAAATGGCGACTCCACTGGGGAGAATGTCTAATTAGTTTGTTTGTGTATCTCTTGTTGTTTGTTTCATAAACTTATAAGTAGCATTCGAACTGCATTTGCCATAAAAAATGCAAAGTAGACATCTGTTGCTTCAATCCATTCACTGGATCTGTTTATGATTTGAACAGCTGATTCACAAACTATCTGATTGCCCTTGTGATAGCTCTTAGACCCTCCTTAGATCTACCCCTGATTGTGCATTACTGATTGCTTTTACTCGACCAAAAACCAAAGACTAAACTGCAAACTGTGACCCAGAACTCGGACAGATTTCTCGTTTCTGGCCCAGCGCAGGTACTGTGAAGAGATCCTGCATTTCAACGCACTTCCCGAAAGGGCAACCTGTGCTGCAATGCAGTTTCTCTGTGTTACAGGTGCGCTGATCATCCTAGCCCTGTGCAGCTGAGGTTCTTGTGCTTCATTCTTTCCAGTTTTGTCTCTGAATTTTGCAGCCTGTGATCAATATATGACTGTTTCAAACCCCTTTTCCTTTCTGATATTCTGCCTCATTTGTACAAAATAACTGTAGATGTTTTTGTGTGTTTGTTGAGTCGTCTACAGTTTTCCATTGCAAAAGTAGAATAGGCGTACTGTCGTCCTTTGATTTAGATCTGTCGCAAGTGTCGATTTCGATCATAGGAGAAAGTTTATTTGCTGTTGATGGTCGATTATGCTTTTACTATTGCCTTTGGTTTGAATTTGTGACTTTCTAGTGTCAAAACGAGTATTTATTTCAAAATCATAAAGTGTCATAATCATCTCTACCTTTTGATTTCAAAAAGAAGCTTGTTTGTGTTTGTCACTTGAAAACAAATTCAGATTTGTGCATCAACTTTCTTCTTAGCATCAATACTAAGAAAGTGAAAAACAAATACATGCATTTGCATATAGACAGTCTGTTTGGCTTGATTTAGGAAAGTGCATTTACAGTGTGCTCTTTGCTCTTTGTGAAAATATTGTGTCTTTCTTTTCCCCTAGTAGCTAGGATTTTCATTACCGAAAAGAGATAAAAGTTTGTTTATCATCTTTAGATTGCATTTTAGGAATTACATCTACATCTCGTGGTGAACCCAAAAGGAAAACTTCATAAGAAAGATCAACTTAAAATAAATTCAATGAATCTAAAAACGCTTTGGAACTTAACGCACAACATTTAGAGGTCTAGGCTAGAGACGTATTCCGACGTCGTAAAGCCTGGTAACTGTTGTCCTCACTGATGGTTGGGTGATTCCTCCACTTTGAGACGATAAGTGCCAGTACGGACTTGCGCTCCCACGTACCGTCGAGTATATTTTGGGAGACCCCTATAGGCTTAAATCCTTTATCCATAGGAAGCCATGTCGGCCGCCCTACTGATCGCAATGCACTGAACACAGCATTCGGGAAGATTAACTGTTGTACCGTAAAAAGTATTCTGCAGTTTTGTGATTGGTTTGGTACTCCCTCTACCTAGACCTCCAGAGCAGTCCCTTTCGTTCCTTTTCAGACTCCTTAACGGAAAAGGTCCATTTGAGCACTTGTCACTTCAGGCTCATTAAAAGTCGAAGGAGACTAGAGTCATATTTTGTTTTTTCTCGACTCTCAAAAACTAAAAAAACAAGTTGTGTCAAAAGCGTCTAAAATTCATTTAATTCGGAAACATACCTTCCCTTTATTTTAGTTGATCGAGTAATCCGCAATCGTGGAAGAAAGTCAATTGAAACCCCGTCGTTCGTGGGGGCTTACGAGTCAACCGTCTTTGTCTCCGGAATCAAAACTAGTACGGACAAAGCAAACTCGTTTAACCGGTTCCAAATCTCCTATCAAAGTTAGAACAAGTGTTCCAACGACATCAGAGACTCTGGTTACTCCAAACATTTCTGGAATCCCTACCTCTACAGAAGAAGTTCAACGGCCACAGAAGGACTGTGATACTGATCCTAGTTTGAGAATAAACACTTGTGTTACCGAACCAGTTCCATCTACAACCGGTTCAGAGAGTCTTACTCTTCAAACATCTGTCGCTGCTGATTTCACACCTTCTTCGGCACCAGAAATATTTTACGGACCTGACGGTCTTCCCCTTCCACCTGGTCTGATTGCAATAGAAGAAATTGTAGAAGATCCTCAAACAAGTACTCCAACGCACTTTGGAGTCGGGATCACTCTATATCCTTCGTCATCAGAAGTTAGTCTACCACCAGCGGAAGTTCCTGTAGAATCGCTAGGTAATCTTTTGGATAGACTACAAATGTCTGAACAACCGTCAACATCTAGGATTGTGTCATCTGACACAGCAACGGCAGAACTCCCTGCTATCACTCCGACAATGTTCGCCGGCATACCATCTGTCCCGACTAGCTCTCAACCGCTAGAAGGAGCCCACTCAGAGGCTATTTCGACAGTCTGGTCTATTCCTATTTGTTCATCCAGAATAATATCCGGAAACTCTTATGTTGAGTCTCAACAAATTGATCCATTTGGAGGTCAATTTGGGCAGTCCGGTCCCCAAGGGCAAACAATTCCCTTGAGTTCTGGATTACCACCGTATGGGGGGCAGTATACCCTTTCATTATCCCCTCCGGGAGGATATACATACGGGAGTTCACAACAACATTCAGGTTATACTGGAATTACCTCAAGTGGTTGGGCACCTATACTACCTCAACAACGAAGAGTTGTGTATTTGATGCAACAATGCGTACCTATGTCAAACATCCCGACTACACCACCTATTGTGACGGTGTCGCAAGTTCAAGCGCTGCCTGTTGTATGCCAACCTCAATTTTCTCAGGTTGTAATGCAACAGCCCCTTGACCCTACGACTCAACCACAATCGTCGACTAGTGGGGCGACACAGGTCCAGATGGGTACAATTACCCCTCACCTTGGTCAAACGGTTAGTATCGCGCAACAGCACATGGCTTCACAACCATGGCTGGTCCAATACCAACAACCGCAATTCCAACAAGTATACCAAGGTTCTGAGCAGCAAATCTTTGCGAACAGTGGACAGTTGTACATTCAAAACGGTCAAAATCAACCATTTTACAATGGTCAAGTCCACCAACCTTACCAAACATACCAGCATCAAATGCATTATGCCGGTGTGCAAAGACCAACTGCTCAAGCGATTCCATCTTATCTTGGGTATGCTTCACCTAACCTAAATCAACAGTTACCATTCGTGGCAACCTTAGAGTTACCTGATTTAAATCAGTTAACAAACGATCCAATTGCTTACGCCCCTTGGTGGACAGCGATTCCGCATAAACTTCCATCAGATATTCCTAAATTTAATGGAAATACGGGTGAAGATCCATCGAATCACGTGATGACCTTTCATCTATGGTGTTTATCAAACACCCTAAATGATGATTCGATAAGACTTCGCCTCTTTCAGAGGACGGTAACGGGTCCAACGGCAAAATGGTACATTGAATTGCCTAGAGCTTCGTTCGACAACTTCAGTACCTTAGCCACAACCTTTTTAACCCATTTTCAATTACCAATAAGGTACGAAATAGGAACAGAGTTTCTTACCAACTTCAAACAGACAATGGCCACTCACATATCTGATCATATACATGAGTGGCGACGTCGTCGTAGGATGGTAAAAACGTACGTCCCCGATCAACTCTTAGCTGAATGGTTTATCAAGTCATTACTGCCTTCCATCACGTAAGATGTGGCAAAGGGGGGAGTCATAACAGAAGAGCAAGTTATCACTCGTGCACAATATCTGGACTTGATTTACACTCAGTCCAGCATGCTCTACGACAAAATACCTGACGCCCCTAGACCGGAATTCTCAATTCCTCTTCCTCCTAAATCAAACAATGACTCTCATGCTGGCGATGGCGTGATTGGCATGACAGACACGAAATCGAAAAAGGCTACATCCAAAAAGGCCCGTAAGATTTCAGGTCAAAATGCAAAAGACGAACTTCTTGCTTCGGAAGTAAATGCCGTATCGACATATACGGGCAAAGAAACCAAACAACCAAGGAGCAAGAAAAAGGGCAAAGGGAAGAAGAAGAAGCAGGAGGAATCATCACCAAAAAAGTCTTCTTCGAACCCTCCTGGAAATAGGAAACCAAAAACTCCATGCTTTATATGCGATGAGGATCACTGGACCTCAGATTGTCCGCAGAGAGCTGAGCTTAAGAAATTCTTCAAGAATTCAAAAACCTCCGCAGTGTTAACTGATCCGTTTCCAAATCCAGGAACAAATCTGGTTGAAAGTGGAAATGCTTCCCCATCTCAAGTGCTAATGTTGTCGGTTTCAAAACAGCAAAATGATGCTTTCATATCGACAAGGAACAAAGATTATGGGAATTCGCAGTTGTCGAACAACGAGGATAAAGATCAACCAAGTAGTTCGACAACAACTTCGACAGAAGTTGTGCCACCCACCATCCCTGAATTGATGATAAAACCGCCAAAGGGAGTAGTACACAAGTCGACATTTAATCCCCGCGCTAGAGCGGCACAACATTATAACATAGTGGAAGATTTGGCCCAATCGCCGTCCTCTATGTCGACTCTTGAAGTACTACAAAATTGCCCATCCCAAAGGCAGGCTTTATTATCAACCATTGGTGGGATCGACCCAAAGGATTCCAATCTTGTATCCTTTGATCATAAAGGATACGATCCTCAGTTACCAGCACAACTAGCTTTCCTTGTTCAAGTGAAAGCCCTCAACAAAACTGTTCATCGAACAATTATTGATGAGGGGGCATCTACATGCATTATGTCTATGAGTTGCTGGAAAACTTTAGGATCTCCAACCTTGTCACGATCTTCGAGGACATTAAAAGCATTCGACGGAAGGACATATACCCCATATGGTATCCTAAATAACTTGAAAGTTGAACTAGGAGGGAAAACGATAGAAATAGATGTTGAAGTCATCGATGGAAATCTTGATTACAACATCCTACTAAGACGACCGTGGATATATGCCATGGCAGCTGTTGTGTCGACCTATTTTAGAAAGATTGCATTTCCCTTTCAAGGAGGGATTACAATCATCGATCAACAGAACTTCCTCCCCAATGGTTCTCAAGTTACTGGAAGCATTCCCATGATCCATGGAAACCCCCATTCGCTTCAGAATATCGGAGTAGGCCTACTAAAATATCCTATACTAATGGGAACTTTCACTCTTCCACCTCCAGTAAATCTGGCGGAAGTGGCGTCGATAGGAACCTGCAACATGATATCTTCTATAAAGATCTCAGAAAACGATATCGACATGGATCATGCAGTGATTTTGCCCCCAAGCCCAACGGAAATATTATAGCAATCAATGTTCCTAGCATGGGAGGAAAACCCAAATCAACGCTCATCAAGCGTTTGGATAGATAGGTCTAGAGAATATGGTACTCCTTCAGATCCTTGGTCGTGAGTGCATGTCACCGACGAAGGAATTCTCCAATCTATGGTAATTGAAGGAGCGACATGGAATGATTCCCACCATCGTTCTCTTCTTTCAGATTGTGAAGAAGATACTCAAAATGACCTTTATCATCCTTCAGTAGTTGATTTTCTATCAAATACTGTAAATACGGTGGATTCCGAGTGAAACTTGTCCAACATTAAAGAGACTATAGCCATAAATATCTCGACCAAAATAGATGTTGTAGAGAATATTTATGTTGGTAAATGTTGTTCTTCATCAGAACTGGAAATATATAACGCTCTTTTTCGCGAATTCATAGATGTCTTTGCTTGGTCATACAATGAAATGCCGGGCATCGGCTCGAGTATCGTTGAACAAGAAATTAAGATGTATCCAGATGTCAAACCAGTACGAAAACGGCTAAGGCAGGTGCACCCCAAGAAAGCCGCTGCCATTAAGGCAGAAGTTGAAAAACTTCTCCATGCTGGTTTCATCTACCCGATTCCTCTAACCGATTGGGTATCGAATATTGTCCCTGTTATGAAAAAACAGGGGACAATTAGAGTGTGCGTCGATTATAGGGATGTAAATCAAGCTTGTCCAAAAGACAACTACCCTACACCCTTCATTGACCAGATAGTTGATGAATGCACTGGATTCGAAATCTTTTCATTCATGGATGGATTCTTCGGGTATAATCAAATAAATATCCGCCCATAGGACCAGTCAAAGACTGCTTTTATTTGTCCGTGGGGCACATTCGCATATTGAAAATTACCCTTTGGTTTAAAGAATGCAGGGGCGACGTTTCAGAGGGCAATGAATTATGCCTTCCATGACATCAAAAACATCGTTCAACCATACCTCGACGACCTTCCGGCTCATTCGCAAAAGCGGACTGATCATCTGCAGCATTTAAGATCGATATTTCTACGTTGCCGACACTACAAGATACGACTCAATCCGCACAAATGTGTATATTGCGTCAGTTCTGGTCGTCTACTTGGCTTTGTAGTCTCCAAGGATGGGATTCGTCTCGACTCGTGTAAGGTCCAGGCAATCATAAATTTGCCTCCACCTTCGAATTTGCTTCAGATTCAGAAACTGAAAGGGAAAGCAAACTTTCTGAGGAGGTTCATTCCAAATTACGCCGAACTTGCTAAAGGTTATACACGTCTCTTGAAAAAGGAGGTACCCTTTGTCTGGGATCAGGTTGCGCAAGCTTCCTTTGATGCTTTAAAAGATTCCCTAATGAAAGCATCATTAATGTACACCCCTGATTATCAAAGAGATTTTAACCTGTATCTGGCTGCAGCAGATACGACCATCGCAATGGTTTTAGTTCAAGAAGTCGATGGAATTGAGCATCCTATATATTATTTAAGTAAAAACTTAAATGATACAGAAAGCAAATATTCTTACGTTGAAAAACTAGCGCTTGCGGCTATTCAAGCGATTCAAAGATTTCGACACTATGTCCTCTTTTGGGAAACTACCATTCTGTCAGATTGCAACCCCATGACTTATATATTGTTGCGACAGTTACTGGGGCGCAAATATTCAAAATGGATAGCGATCCTACAAGAGTTTGATCTGGAATTTGTAAAATCCAAGTCAAATAAAGCTCTAGTTTTCGCAGAATTATTATGCGATCTCCCATCGTCGTCCAACGATGAAACATCCGAAGAATCAATCGTGGATGAAAGTTTGTTTCTGACATATACAAGCAATGAGTGGTATGGGGATATAATCATTTATCTCCAAGCCCAAAAATTTAGGCCAAACACCTCCCACTTTGAACAAAAACGTATTTGATACCAAGCAAAAGACTACATGATCGTCGATGATACACTTTACCGTCGTGATATCGATACAGTTCTGAGAAGGTGCCTCACCCATGAGGAGGCCGAAAAAGTCCTGAATGAGTGTCATTCAGGCGCGTGTGGGGGGCATCAATCTGGATATGCTACAACACAAAATTTTTTACGAGCAGGATACTTCTGGCCAACAATGTTCAAAGATTGCATAACCGCAGTCAGAAGTTGCCATGCTTGTTAAATTTTTGATAGCAAAACCAGAAGACCACCCGCACCTCTACAGCCAATAGTTGTTGCTGGGCCATTCGCCAAATGGGGCATCGATTTCATGACATGTAACCCCACCTCGACCGGGGGGCATGGGTATATCATATTCGCAATTGACTATTTTACGAAATGGGCCGAGGCAATGCCTACATTAGATAATACTGGTGAAACAGCTGCCCTCTTCTTTTTCAATCATGTAGTCGCCAGATTCGGCGTACCACAGGCTATAGTCACAGATCATGGATCGCATTTCGCAATCACATGATGGTCGAATTAGCTGCCAAACTAGGGTTGTCTCATGACAGCTCTACTCCATATTATCCGCAAGCCAACGGACAAGTTGAAGCGATCAACAAGGTCCTGAAATGCATGCTGCAAAGGATGATCGGAGTTCACAAAAGAAGATGGCACCTAATCCTGTACTCAGCTTTGTGGGCTTACCTAACATCAGTAAGGAATGCGACCGGATTCACACCCTTCCAACTGGTATATGGCCTAGAAGCAGTCTTACCAGTCCAGTGTGAAATCTCGTCTCTCAAACTCGCAATTGATCTCCTCCCCGGAACTTCAAAAGAAGAGGCTCGTTTCTTGGAATTAATCCAATTGGATGAAACCCGTCGTGACGCCGCTTTTGCTAACGAAGCCCATAAGAAATGAGTCAAGGCGCAGTTCGACAAAAATGTCAAACCCCGTGTCTTCTTAGAAGGTGACTTGGTCTTGCTTTACGACCAAGAATCCGATAAATTGGGAGCAGGTAAATTTAAGTCTTTATGGATGGGCCCCTACATTGTTAAGCGAGTATTAGCAAAGGGAGCTTACGAGTTAATGGATTATGACGGAATTCCATTGGCGCAACCTCGTAATGGGTTGTACCTCAAGCGTTACTATGTGTAATGGTAACCAATATGCTTTTGTTATATTTTTGTTTTCGCTAAAGTGTTTGTTTTGGTCGAGTAACCCACTTTTTACATTTATTGCAGATGTCAAACCTATTGGAGCCATGTGTTGGATATGCCGACGGAGCGAGTCGTAGTTCGCGGAACCTGTCCTCCGCAGCCTGGGCCATTTTTTATCCAAGCGGCGAGTTAGTAAGTTTCAGAGGTGTATGTATTGGTCGGTCAACGAATAACATCGATGACTATAGCGCGTTGATAGAGCTTCTCTCTGATGCCATCACTCATGGTATACGCCGACTAATTGTCAGGCTAGACTCACAACTCGTAATAATACAACTCAATGGTATATATTCCGTCTGAAACCCAGCTATTTATCGCATGTTCCTAAGGGTTAATATTTTGGAAAGACGATTTGATCTTATTCAATATCAACATATTTCTAGAAACTTAAACACATTAACCGACTCATTAGAAAACTATGTGTTAGATGGACATTTGCAACATTTATAAAAAAGAAACAAATCATCAATGTTTTGCATGTGGATCATGTAGCTCAACCAAAATAAAACTCCGAAAATCAAAAATATATATAGTTGTTTATGGTTTAGAAATAATGTTCTGTAACCAAGACAAAATCGGTCAAACGACCCAAAAACTCAAAATGCTAGGGGGCACCCTAGTCTAATGATGCTCGTGATAGCAAGTCACAGCCTGTGCGATCATGTGTAGGAGACAAGTCCATCGTCTGGGCACACCAGTAGTATGCCGCTGTAACCGCAAAGGTAGCTCGTCAGTCCTCACATCTGGTATACAGAGAGTGAGGCCCTCAACCTGCTCCTGCAAAGCTATGAGAGTCTCGGCCACATCGAGGTCACAAAGAATAGCCCTTCTGACGGCCTCTCCTGCTGGGGCAACAACTGGTACTCTCAGGTGAACTACTGGATGAACGGGACCAACATCTGCATATACACATGAGTTTGATTAAAATCTTGATAGAATAAAGCACAAGGACATTATAAACAAAAACGGTAAACAACAATATGGTCAAAGATTTTACCAATGGCACCCCACTGCTCGCCATCCGGCAGTACTAAATCTGGATCACCCCGGAAGTCCATGCCAGTGTATGGATACTCAGAATAAACCATCTCCTGACAATCAAACCACCTGAAGAAGGTATCAGAAAATGAAATCTGAGACTAGCTAGCATGCCTAGACATATGGTCAACCCATCTTTGCATACGTGGTTCAGTAGGAGAAGGTAAATCGAGTGCAATGTACTGCAGCTGCATCAGTGGTATCTTCTCGAAGGCAAAGGCGGTCAAAATAGAACCATACCCAAAGTTCTTCAACCTCCCGTTCTTTATCTTGGTCAACTGTTCTTTCATCACAAGAAGTACTGCGTCGCACCAGTTGAACACCTTCGGTTGGAGGCATTCCAAGGCATGCTGCATATAAGATCGATTGGCTACATGAAGAGACGCACTACCGGCCATCCTACCAAAAGTAAACAGAATAGTCCTAAGGGACCTGTCAGTGACATCACGGATAATGATCTTGCCGTCTTTACTCGGCTGAGATCCTTCTCTGCAATACCGACAGACATAATCTCTCACAGAATCGCCTCCTCGGGCCGAACCTGACAAAGAGATGGGGGCACCCCGCCTCGATAAGCCAGTCAAGAAATAGATGTCTACTGTAGTCAAGGGGATAGATTTGCCCCTAATCTGGAAAACCTGATTGGTAGGATCCCAAGCATCGAGCAAATACTGCAGTAAGTTGATCTGCTATCTCATGCTAGAAATGCGGAAGAACTTCAGCAAACCACAATTCTGCAGCGCATTCACTGTAACTGGATCATGTAGGGCAAGCATGTCCTCTTCTTCATGCTCACGTTCTCGCCATGTAAGGGTCATCTTACTCCAAATATCTCTGAAAAACAAACAAGAGAGGAGTTAGATCCTGATTTTGGTAAGAAACAGGCAAAAATTCCATCAAAAATTGTGCATCAAATTCCCTTTTTGCACCCAACGCACCTGCATCAGTGTTCTAGGTGCGTTGAATGTTAGATAGCCTTTAGACAGGCCAGCATTCAATGCAGGTTTTGATACACTAGGGGTGCGTTGATGGCAAAACGAGTTCGTTAAACCCCAGGGGCTCAGAAAAGCTAGGAATCAAGCTCAAAATGAAAAATGGAAACCATGAAATTAAAGAGCTCAGGTTTAGCTCCTACCTGGTCCAGACGGTGTCGAGAATCGTCCACAGAATCTCCCAAAATCAACTGATGAAAATCGAGGGGGGAAAGCACCTCCAAAGCTCCAACAAACCAAGTTCAAATGAAATGGTAAAATGAGAGGTAAAAACACTTTTTAATTACTTTTACGTAGTTCAAAGTAAAATATTAGTGTTTTAAACTCGTTTTCAAGCAAATATTGTTCATTTCTGACTAGTTTGATGAAGCAGTTGAAAATACAGTACGATCTTTGGAAGTACAAAGCTATTTATGGTAAAATCAAAACAAGACCATCTAATCGAGCAGTGTTACCGCAAGGTTCAAGCTCGTTAAAAAATAAACCCGCATCAAGCAAATGTTTCCACCTGCGTTTAAGCTCGTTAAAAAATGAACTATTCCCTGGTAAATAACCACCATGAATTTAGTACTTCAGCCATTAAAGCCTTGGTCGTGTTTGCACCGTCACCTCCACTTTTTCATTGGCCGATCATTCACCTCCATTTGATTGTTTACCCATTTTGAAGAACGCCTGCGAAGAGTGATTTCACTAGCCATCCTTGTGACACTGCCATGATTGGAAAATTCCTTACCTGGAATCAGCTGCTACCCATTTTATCACTCGTTCCTCAAAAGATGAGTCTTCTTTAAGCTCTTTTCAACTGACTCGTAAAATATGAAAAGATTGCCGAGTCCTTGGCCTTCTAGCTCGTTAAAGGGACAGGAAGTGCTATCCCTCACCTAGATTTTAATCTTTTTGGACCTGAGGGATTATTGCACAAAAAGATCGAGCGCTTGTTTTGTTCGGCTCGTTAAAACTATCGAAAATTCATCCCTTCTGTATTGTTTTATACTTTTTTGGACTTAAGGGATTAGGTGACGAAAAAGGAATTTTGGAGTTACCTTTACGTACCTTTTCAGACTCTCTAAAAATGAAAAGGACTGAGTTATCTTTGTCGTTAAACTCGTTAAAAAGATTAATAGCGACAAACTTGTCTTTAGATGAGAATGAGTTTCACTATCGCTAGGCTCGTTAAAACATAGCGATGGGTTTGCCCGAAGGGCAAATTATAGAACAAGCATATGTTATCCTCCTCAAGCTTGACAAAAATAAAGAGGTACTGGTCAGCAATGACTGGGGAAAAATTGGGAAGAAAACTCAAAGAATCTTTATTGGTAGCAGGTCGCTCTTGAACATGACACTTCCACTCCGTGTCCGAGTCGGGTTGGGTTGTTTCATTCACCGGTCACATTGCCATGGTCACAACATACCATCCACATTTGGGGTTAATGATACCAATCCATCACATCAGTGTCGCCGACATGTTCAAGAGAAGTCATCCAGAAAGGCCACCTGTGTCCCACCCACTACCATACATTATACTCCATTCTTTCATGACCGCCACCCTGAACCGTATATCATCAGATCATTTTCAACTCTATCAAAATCATTTGCTCCATTCCGTGTCATTCATGTGGGATTCATTAAGGCCCTCCTATGATGGATCACTTCTTGTCGACATCAGCTCATTATCCAAGAAGTTGGTCTAGGAACACCCCATTCAGTACTTTGAAGCTTGCATGCCTCAATGGCAAGTTTCTCACTTCCGGCGACAGGTTCACATCAGTGACCTTCAACCGAAATATTTTACGTGGTGTTCGATGCCAAGTCCTTTATTCAAACCATGTGAATTGTACTGTAGTACCTGGAGGATCATTATCATTATCGGTGATTCCTCTCGCGCTTGTTAATAGTTTACATCATTAACTGGTAATCAAGCGATGTCTTTCCATGTTCGACTTCAAAACATTTCTCACATGGATCGACTTGTACTTCGAGTGAAGATCGGACGAGATTGAAGACCCCGGATCTAGTTTCATCCATCCGGGCTGCGATATATATTCAGGAAAATAAAGACATTAAAATGTATAACATTGCAGCACAGATAATCATCCTACCAAAAGGATGATGGCTCTATCAGAATCATCAGTCTACTATCAGACGATTGTCTGTCCTATGTACATGAAAATGAATTTATAAAACTGAGCATGGGAATTCCCGCCTTAGCTACATCATGAAAATAGTATGAAGACAATGTATTGTATTGTATCTTATTACAGGTCTCCTCCCAGCGTTGAAAGAACTTCAGATCCTCATAATAAAGCATTTCACCCGATTAACGGCCTCATACATTAGGGGGCGACTGTTATAGAAATTTTTGTGCCTTACAGCTCCAAGCATGAAATGTCCATAAACCAAGGGTTCCTAAGTCCCTAAAAGTGTTGTTCTAACCCCTAAAGGAACGAGGTCAACAAATTACAGCTTCTCCCAGAAGTTCTCCACCAGAAACTGCTCAGAATAAGTCAAAACAGGATCATTTCAGCTGCTCCACTAGCTAAGTGCGTTGCATAGCACCTAAATCCACTGGCTAGGTGCATTACAATGCACCTAAATGCACTATGAGGGTGCGTTGAGCGAGAAATGACAAATGGTAGTGTCATTCCGCGAGGTGGAGAGACAATGGAAGCTTCCAGAATCTTCTCCTATGACACTTGCCTCACTGAATTCAACCAAGGATGAGTAAGAGGTCTTTAGTCTCCAAGTGGAAGCAAGAACTGACAGAGAGAAGACACTAATCAAATCACAAGCTGACCCATCCTCCTTGCATACATCTATATATGGATCCCTCATCCTAGAGATCCAGAGGCTGGAATTTTGCACATTGTAAGGAATTGCTGTTGGTTTTGAGACAAACATCAGAGAATTGGGTGATTTATGCTTTTTTGGAGGTGAAGAGGGGCTTCTTTGCTAGGAGGTTGATGCTGGGTCAAGAATCATCGGTTGTAACTCCTCCTCGATCTTCTTGTTTATAAATAAAAACTATTTGAGTTTCTCCTCCATGCTCTTTTATCATTGATGCTTGTTACATTTGTATGGTTAACTTAAATATGATCCTAAGTTGTTTATGAATATAGATCCATGTCTTTGTATAGTTTTCTTCTTCTGTGATCTTACAGGTACTTGGTGAAGCTAAGCAAGTAAGGGAGCAGGTAGCTGGAAGCTGTCAAAGAAGAGAAGGATTGGATCAAAGGATTAGCGCAAGACACAGGTTGGTTCTTCCTATTCTTCTCTATTTATAGTTCATAAAGGAAATACAAAAGTAGTTTTCTCCATTTGTTTCTAAGGCAGCTGTCACACCTTAGTGGGATAGAGCAGTTCTAAATAGACACTTTTCCCGGTAACACCCACATCTACGACACGAAATGAAGCAAATGATTTCTGCAGGTGAAAATGAACTGAGGACACAAGGTTCAGGAATGATGGTCATGAAAAAGTGACAGTTGGAGGTATTGCAGTGTATGAGACATTAACTAGATGGTCATTTCTCAACTGAATGACTTCTCTTGAACATGTCAGCGACACTTAGTTGAATTGGTAGTGTTAACCCCAAAAGATGGATGGTATGAAAGACCAATGGTGAGATGACCGGTGAACGTAATAACCCAACCCAACTTAATAATGGAGACGAAGTGAAAGTGTCATGTTCAAGAGTGACTTTCTACCATAAATTTTTTAAGTTTTTTCCCTTTTTCCCCAGTCATTTTTGACCAATACCTCTTTATTTTTGTCAAGCTTGAGGAGGATAACATATGCTTGTTCTATAATTTTCCCTTCATGCAAACTTGCCGCTATTAATTTTTTAACAAGTCTAGCGATAGTGAAACTCAGTCTTGTCTAGATGGATAAGTTTGTTGCTATTGTTTTAATGAGTTTAATGACAAGGATAACTCAGTCCTTTTCATGTTTAGAGAGTTTGAAAAGAGACAAAAAGAAAACTCCATAAGTTCTTTTTCGTAAGACAATCCCTTAGGTCTGAAAAAGGATAAAATAATACAGGAGGGATGACATTTCCAATCACTTTAGTGGGCTAGAAAGGACAAGAACTTGACAATCTCTTCATATTTAACGAGTCTGAAAAGGGTTTAAAGAGGACTCTATTTTGAGGAACGAGTGGTGTCTAGGGTAGCAACTAGTTCCGATGATTTTGGAACTTCTCAAAACATGTTAATTTATGTGAAGAGGCTGGCTAATAAGACCACTCATTGCAACTGTTCCTCAAAAAGGGTAAACAACCAAGTGAGAGCGTACGATTAGCCAAAGGGATGGTGGCGATGGGATGTACACAACCGAGGCTCAAAAGGCTGATAGAATGGCAATCACAAAGGTTAAAAATTGAAAATGGGTTCATTTTTAGACAAGCTTAAACCATGGGGAACTATGCTTGGATTCGGTTTCATGTTTACACAAGCTCGAAACGAAGAACTATGCTTGGAGGTCAAAGATGTTTAGCACATCAGATTCTTTCATCAGTCATTCAACCTGCTCAAAACTCCATCAAATTGATTAGAAATACATATATATGGACGAAAAATGAACTAAAACTAACATTTCACTTCGAAGTACATGAAGAGTAAACATAAAAGGTAGTTTTAACCTTTCACTTTCATCATTTCATTTAAAATTTGGGATTTGGAGCTCTAGAGAAGTTTTCCACCTCAAATTTCACCAGTCGATTTCGGGAGATCTTGTGGACCATTCTCCACACCGTCAAGACTAGGTAAGAGCTATCCTTGATCTCTTCATTTTCATTCCATCTTTTCTTGATTTTGAGCTAGTTTTTCCACTTTTATTGGCCCCTGGGGTTTAAAGATTTTGTTCCCCAGTCATCACACCTAGCTTGTATCGAAAGGAGAGATGCATACTGAGCTGCCAATAGGCCATTCAGTATGCATCTCACCTTGCTCAAAGGCATGGTACAATGGGCGTAGAAAGGTAACTTTATAAGTGTTTTTTCATCAAATTTTTACCTGTTTTTGCTCAAATTTGGATCCTAACTCATCTTTTGTTTGCATTTTAGATATTTGTTGGATCAAGATGGTTGTCACATGGTGTGAACGAGAACATGAAGAGGAGGATATGATTTATCTACATGACCAGGGCACAGTGGATGCACTAAGAAACTGTGGTTTACTAAAGTTTTTCCGCATATCCAGCATGAGACAACAGATCAATTTGTTGCAGTATTTTCTCAATGCTTGGGATCCTATTGACCAGGTATTCCAGATCAGAGGTAAATCTATTCCTTTCATGGTCAAGGATATTTATTTTCTGATGGGATTGTCTAGGTGTGGTGCCACTCTTTCACTATCAGGATTTGCTCGTGGGGGCGAATCTGTGAAAGATTACATTTTTCAGTTCTGCAGGGATGGATCTCAACCCAGTAGAGATGGTAAGATTAATATCCGGGATGTTACTGATCGACCTTTGAGGACCATTTTATTTACCTTTGCTAGATTAGCTGGCAGCGCGGCCTTATATTTAGCGAGTAGATCTTACATGCAGTATGCCTGGAATGCCTGGAATCGAAGGTGTTCAATTGGTGTGAGGCGATACTTCCTGTTATAAAAGAACAACTGTCCAAATTAAAGAATGAAGGAATCAATAACTTTGGTTATGGATCCATATTGACTCCTTTTTCTTTGGAAATAATTCCATTGATGCAACCTCAAAACATTTCACTGGGATTTCCAGCACCGAGGGAACCATAGATGCAGAGACGGTTGGACCTTATGGCTAGACATGCCAGCCAGTCACAGATCTCCTTCTCAGATGCCTTTTTCAAGTGGTTCAACTGCCAGGAGATGGTATTTGTGGAGTATCCATACGTTGGGATGGATTTCTGAGGCGATCCAAATTTGGCATTACCAGTTGGTGAGCAGTGGAGTGCTATAGGTAAAATGACTCGACCACATCTTTGTTTTTTTAGTTTTATAATGTTTTTTGTGTTTTTGATGTTACCAAGACTAAACAAAGTCATATGTGTGTGCAAATATTGGACCAGTGCGACAAGTGGTACGTCCCTGGGAAGCAGCTGATGCTCTAGTAGGAGAGGTTGTAGGGAGGGCCGTCCTTCGGGACCTGGACATATTGGAGACCCTGGCAGTGTTGTAGGATTAGATCGAGGGCCTCACTCTCAGCATTCAGGATGTCAGGATTGATGAGTTACCTTTCAAGTTACAGCGCCATACTACTGGTGTACCGAGTCGTTGGACTAGGTTCCTACGCATGATAGCACATGCGGTGACATGTTATCACCAACATCACTAGTCTAGGATGTTTTTCTGCATTCATTTTGAGTTTCTTGGTCAGATGACCGATTTTATCTTGGACATAAAACATTTTGTAAAAACTATAAACAACTATCTACTTTTGATTTTTGGAGTTTTATTTTGGCTAAGTGATGAAATCCTAATGCAAATGTTGATGTGAAATGCTTTCTTTACAAATGCTGCAAATGTCTATTTAACACATTCTTTGCTAAAGAATCAGTCAATGTGTTTAAGTTTCTGGAAATTTGTTGATATTGAATGGAATCAAAATGTATTTCCAAAATCCTAACTCTTAGGAACATGTGATAAATAACTGGGTTCTGAACTAAATAAATGCCAGTAAGTTGTAGAATGATGAGTTGTGAATCTAGCGTGACAATGAATCGGCGTATGCCATGTGAAATGGCACAAGAGAGAAGTTCAATCAACGTGCTATACTTAGCGATGTTGTTCATTGATCAACCAATACATATCCCACTGAAACTCACTAACTCGCCGCTTGGAGCGAAGATGGCCCAGGCCGCAGAAGATAGGTTCTACGTACTACGACCAACTCCATCGGTATACCCAACAAATGATTCCAAAAACTCTGACATCTGCAACAAAGGTGAACTGGATTACCTAACCAAAATGACAACTCTAAAATAAAACACTCAAAATGCAATAAAAGCATATGTATAATGAGTTTACTACACTTAATCAAGCATAGTAACGTTTAAGAGACAACACGTTTCGGGGCTGCAACAGCGGAATCCCATCATAATCGACTAGCTCATAGGATCCTTTTGTTAATACTTGTTTAACAATGTAAGGGCCCATCCATAATGGTTCAAATTTACTTGCTCCTAATTTGTCAAAGTCCTGATCGTAAAGCAAGACTAGTTCACCTTCTGAGAAGACACAAGGCTTGACATTTTTGTCACATTGTGCCTTGATGCATTTCTTATGTGCTTCATTAGCCAATGCGACATCATGACATGTTTCATATAGATAGATTAATTCCATGAAATGAGCCTCTTCTTCAGCAGTTTCGAGAAGCAGATCGATTGCAAGCTTGAGGGATGAGATTTCACACTGAATTGGTAAGACTGCTTCTAGACAATACACCAACTGAAAGGGTGTAAATCCAGTCACATTTCTCACCGATGTCCTATATGCCTACAGAGCTGAGTACAGGATTAAATTCCAATTCCGTTTATGGACCCCAATCATTCTTTGCACCATGCGCTTAAGGACCTTGTTGATTGCCTCAACTTGTCCGTTAGCCTGTGGATAATATGGAGTAGAACTATCATGTGACAGTCCTAATTTGGCAGTTAATTCAATCATAATGTGATTGCAAAATACGACCCCCTGATCTGTGACTATAGCATGTGGTACACGAAATCTAGAAACTACATGACTGAAAAAGAAAAGAGCAACTGTTTTGCCATTGTTGTTCAATGTAGGCATTGCCTCAGCCCATTTTGTAAAATAGTCGATAACGACTATAATATACCCATGCCCCCCGATCGATGTGGGGTTACATGTCATGAAATCAATGCCCCATTTAGTGAATGGGCCAATAACAACGATTGGATGTAGTGGTGTAGGTGGTAATTTGGTTTTGCGATCAAAAATCTGACAAGCATGGCAACGTCTGACTACAATTATGCAATCTTTGAATATGGCGAGCTAGAAGTAACCAGCTCATAATATTTTTTATGTAGTAGTGTAACTAGATAAATGACCCCAACAAACACCTAAATGAAAATCATTCAAAACGTTTTTTGCCTCCTCATGCGTGAGGCACCTTCGTAAAACTGTATGGACACCACGACGGTAAAGTGTGTCACCAATGATTAGATAGTCTTTGGCTTGGTATCGAGTACATCACTGTTCAGAGTGAGAGGTGTTAGGCCTAAAAGTTTGCATCTGGAGATAGACCATTATATCCCCGTACCACAGATCACTTGATGATATCAGAAACAGAGTCTCATCCATGATTGATGCTTTGGATGTTAAATCGTTGGATGATGAGGGGAGGTCACAAAGTAACTCTGTAAAGATGATAGACTTCTTTGAATTGGATTTGGTGAATTCCATATCAAACTCTTGAAAAATGGATATCCATTTGGAATATTTCCCCCCTGCAATTGACGTGACAAAATTATATGTCATAGGGTTGCAATCTGACACAATGGTAGTTTTGTGGAAGAGTACATAGTGTCAAAATCTCTGTACTGCTTGAACGGTCGCTAAAGCCAACTTTTCAACATAAGAGTACTTGCTTTCTATATCATTAAGATTACAACTTAAATAATATATAGGATGTTCAATTTCGTTATCTTCTTGCACTAAAACCATAGCGATGGTTGTATCTACAGTGGCGAGATACAAGTTGAAGTCTTTCTTATGGTCAGGAGCATTAATTAATGATGCTTTTATCAGGGAATCTTTTAAAACATCAAAGGAAGATTTCGCAACCTGATACCAGTGGAAGGGTACCCCTTTCTTCAAAAGATGTGTATAACCTTTAGCGAGCTCAACATAATGTGGAATGAACCTCCTAAAAAAGTTAGCTTTCCCTTGGAGTCTCTGAATCTGAAGCAAATTTGAAGGTGGAGGCATGTCAAGGATTGCCTGAACCTTAAATGGGTTGAGTCAAATTCCATCCATAGAAACTATAGAACCAACACAAAACACACATTTGTGTGGATTGAGTCATATCTTGTGGTGTTGGCAACGTAAAAATATGGCTCTCAAATGCTGCAGATGATCAGTCCGTTTTCACGAATGAGCAAGAAGATGGTCAAGATATGGTGGAGCGATGTGTTTAATGTCATGGAAGGCATAATTCATTGCCCTCTGAAAAAAATTTCCCTTGCGTTCCTCAAACCGAAAGGTAATTTACGATATGCGAACGTGCCCCACAGACATATAAATGTAGTTTTTGACTGGTCTTGTGGGTGGATATTGATTTGATTGTATCCAAAAAATCCATCCATGAATGAAAATATTTCGCATCTGGCACATTCATCAATTATCTAGTCGATAAAGGGTGTAGGATAGTTGTCCTTTGGACATGCTTGATTTACATCCCTATAATTGATGCACACTCTAACCGTTCCTTGTCTTTTCATCACAGGAACAATATTCGATACCCAATTAGTGAGAGGAACAGGGTAAATGAAGCCAGCATGCAAAAGTTTTTCAACCTCTGCCTTAATGGAAGCAGCTTTCTTTGGATGGACAGGTCGAAGCCATTGTCATATTGGTTTGAAATTTGGATACATCTGGATTTCATGTTGAACAATTCTTGAGTTAATGCCTAGCATTTCTTCATATGACCATGCAAAGACATCTTTGAATTCGCGAAAAAGAGTGTAGTAAATTTCTAGTTCTGATGGAGAACAATATTTGCCAACGTGAATATTCTCTACAATATTAGGTTTGGTCAAAATATTTACGGCGATAGTTTCTTCAATGTTGGATAGATTTTGCTCTGAATCTACTGTATTTATAGAATTTAATAAAAAATCAAAAATTGAAGGATGATTGAGGTCGTTTGAATAATCTTCATTGTCATCTTGAAGGTGGGAACAATGATGATAATATTCCCACAGCGTCTCCCTATCTTCATTGATTGGATGATTCCTTTGTCTGTAGAATATATACGAGACCAAGGATCAGAAGAGGTACCATATTCTGAAGACCTATCTACCCAAACACTTGTCAAGTGTTGATTCAGGTTTTCTACCCAAGCCTATAAAATTGATTGCTACAAAGATTCAATGGGGCTTGGTGACAACGCCTCATGATGATCCTCACTATCAAAATAGTCAGAACTTTTATCAAACTCAAATGATGTAGAAGAGATTATTTGACAAGTTTCCACTGTGGCCTCTTCCATGATCCAGATCAAGGCGAGAGGGAAAAAGTACCCATTAAGGAAGGGTTTTTTAGGAGACCTACTCCAACATTTTGAAGTGATTGTGAACTTCCATGGATCAATGGAATGCTTCCAGTAGCTTGTGAACTATTAGCAAAAAATGCTAGTTGGTCAACGACTATGATTCCACCTTGGAAGAGAAATGCAATCTTTCTAAAATATGTAGACACAACGGCAGCCATAGCATAAACCCAGTGTTACACTAAAAAATGTCACCTTGACTACTTACAGTTAGTATGGCTCAAATCAACAGTCATGCTACCCTCTTAGGCAAGTCTCATGCCACTGTTATCCATCTCAAACTCAAAGAAGAGAGAAAGTCTTGTAAAAATTATGTTTATCTCTGGGGTCGCAGGTTCTCTCTAGTCTTACCTGCGGGGACGCGGACCTTGTTCACAAAATCTGCGTCCATGGACGCTCTGTATGTTAAGGGACAGGTGCGTCCCTCTGTAAAAGGCAAAATGCGCGAGTTTTATCTTGAAAAAGTTACTTGTGGTTACTTCTAGAACATTCTAGAGGTCGGTTTGATGAAATGGATGCGCCTCCAGTTGGTTCATGTATCTCTATTAAGGGGGAACTTATCCCATCAATAAGGGAGCTATCCCACCCAAAGAGGGGGATGATCCCATTGATAGTGGACCTGAATAACCTCTTTACAGCACTATAAATAAAGGCATTGAGCCAGAAGGAGAGGAGGTTGGAGCTATACATTTTCTTTGGGTAAATGCTGCAGGATTTAGGTCTTCCATTAGAGCCTTTGTGAGGAGAGATTGTCTTCACTTGATTCTACTTGGGAGAGGGTGAGCTTTGTCAAAGTAGAGGAAAACCCTTGATGGACCCTGGGAGGAACTTGCACAACACCAAGGCCAGGTTGTAAGAGTTTCTTTGTTTCGTTATTAATACAAACTGGTTTATTTTTCTCAATAGCTTGTGTTAATGAGTTATTTCATGTGTTCCTTGGTCTGCATGTTGAATATATGTTTTATTATATGAAATGCAAGTGCTTGGTAATTGTTTGATTGTTTGTGGTTGCAGGAATTGACTTGAAGGAGGAGCTCATCCGGATCGTCAAGAACGGACTTCAACAACAGCGTTTTGGAATAAGGTAAGCCTAAACACTTGTAGTTTTCATGTTGTAAAAGGTGTATTTAGAGAAAGATCACTCCATTTTGTCTTGTTTGTCATTAGAATGTCTTAGACTTCTAGGAAGGTCAGTCGTGTCCGCACCCTTGACAGATTCCGTGTGACAAATTGGCGACTCCGCTGGGGAATCCATTAATGAGAGAGTCTTTTCCTTTATATGAACTTTGCTTTGAGAAAATCATTTTTATTTTCTGGTTTTTGACTGTGAGAATTAGTATTTGGGTGGCTTAGCTTTAGATTTAGTTAGATTTGGTTTTTCTTCATTTTTCCAGAAGGACGCACCCTCTTAGTACTGCACAGTGCGTCTTTGGACGCGCTGTTGCCGTCTGCACAGAGCGGGGCCGCACCTGTGACAACGGGTTGCCTGCGTCTTCCTGTAAAACTTAAGAAAATTCCATTTTTGCTTTAAATTGCTTTTAGATTTTGTTTTTCCTTAGTGTTTTCTGCCCAGATCCTTTAGTACCCTGTCAAGAATTTTCACCTGAACTTGTTTTGTGAGCTTTGAGTGTTTTAGTGGTTTTCAACGAAGTTTAGACCTAGGGTTTGATTTTTGGAAAGGCTTTGTAGTGACTTTGATAGTAGAAAGTTGTCCAGCCTTAGATCTCTCTGGTTAGTCAACCTTCTTAGAAGTCGGGCCTGTCGTAAAGTCTCCTTTTGTGAGCAACTTGCCATTTGAGTTGTTTTGGGTCAAATTTCGAATTACTTGTTTATAAAGTATTGATTTCCATTTTACAAAAAGAACAAAAAGATTAGAGTTTTGTTTTGGCTAGTTTTTGATTCTGCAATAAGCTAGTCCTTGATTTGATTGTGATCAAGTAAAACACCTTAGAAATAATCATTGTTAGTTTTGGCCTCGTTAAGATTGCTTAGAGTAAATTTGCCTTTAGTTTGCTTATGAGTGCATTTTCATAGATTTTAAGAGTTGTTAAGATTGATTTTTGGTTATATTAGATTTATTTGCTTTATTAAAAGAAAAATACAAAAACATCTTCTTAAAAAGTCTTGTTTCAAGTAGCTTTTTGTTTTCAAAAGAAGAAAAGAGTTTTTTCGTGCATGTAAAGAGAAGTTATGTTTTTATGCTTGGAAAAGACAAACGAATTGTTTCTTTGATTGTCTTCAATTAAGAAGTTGCTTTTATAAAGATTGCATTCTCTCAACTTTTTAGTTAAGCAATTCATCGAAAAAGTAAAGTAGTGGATAAATCATTCTAGGTGCATTTTGTAGTGGTTTCGAGTCGAGTCAACACACCACTAGTTTCACTTCCATCACCTTTTGACTTAAGAAACAACCTTAAAAGTAACGCTTAAATTAAAATCAATCTAGTAATCTTTATTTTTCTAGGGCTCTGAAGCACCAACATAGCTTAGGCTAGGGTCTTGGAGTAGGTGAGTACTTAACTCTCCAAGACTACAAAACCAAACAGATAGTCTATCTTGAGTAGAACAAATCCAATTGTTTCAGTTACATTCTGGGAAAGCTCCTCTTAAAGGAGAAACACGAGCTCGTGTCCGAACCAGTGAGGGGATCATTCCTCCCTCGTTGGGAACGACGCCAGGCAGTACGTATTACAAACGGTAAACCTCGGATTAACCATTGTCGAGGAGCCAGGGGTCACTTATCGGTAAACCTTGGATTGTTGTCAAGGAGCCGGTAAGGGGATTGGAGCTTGCTACTCTGCCCTTGCGTGCTGTCGGAGTTTAGACTGTTCCCCCAGGTGTAATTGTTGTGATTGGTAACCTTAGTGGCCATAATATCTAGGATTCTACCCAAGGTGACGGTGGAGGGAAGGTCCCACTGTACCTGGAGCAGACGTCGGTTATACTCACTTGGATTTTCTGGGGGGTTCGCTTCACTTCGAGACGGTTAAAGTGGAGGAACTTGGTCCAGTCTATTCATTAAGCAGGTTGCCGGGGTAACTGTTCCACCCACTATTTCTGTACTGAATCCTGCGAGGTTGGGCCTAATCACCAACTAGCGCTTTTGGTCCGGAAGACTACTGTTTGTGTGTGGTTTGACGCTCTAGATTATTTAGGCGTGTGCTTCAAATTTGATTGGTTCTTTAGAAGACTTTAGGTGGTTTGATTTGAAATTTTTTACTTTGTTTTCGTGTGTTGTAGTTAAAATCTTTAATTGTGGCGGAATTACCGAGAAGGTCCCGTCGCATTGCGGGCCAGTCTCCTGAAGTTGTTTCTGTGGCCGAATTGTTGAGAAGATCCCGTGAACTTAGGGGTTCACCTCCTCGAGACGACCCCAGTAATTTAGAGGGTTAAAGGTCCTTGTAACTCCTAGTGGCAGTAGAGTAGGTTCACCTGAAGAAGGAGAATCTTCCTTGGTAGTCCATCCAGATTACCAAAGATTAGAAACAGGTTACAATCCCGAAGCTGTTACAGTTTCCGAGCTTGCTGGTAGTTTTTCATCTGCCAGTGAAACAGGCGAAGAACCTGAAATTTCAGAACCTGTTACTCCAACTCCTAGTGTTCCTGATTCACCAAGAATAGAAAGAATTATCACCGAAAATCTTCCTGTTGGATTAATTGCTATAGAAGAACTTGTTCCAGAGGAAGAAATAGGCGTTTCTGATTCTGAAGATCTAATTACCCTTGATCTAAGGGAGCGTGAATCCATCTTTTACAGTCCTCCTAGAAGTGAATCTTGGTACCTTGCATTAACCAATTTTTTAGACAACTCAGTAGGTTTTTCTACACCTCGTACTCCGGTTCCACCTAGAGGAATTCATTCTCCTGTAAATATGTCTGGTCAGTCATCTGTGTTTTCACAAAGTCCTGAATCATTTTTACATGGCGGTCCTTCTGTTCCTACTGGGTATCAATCACTTTCTGGTACCTTTGCGGGAGCATCTCCTCAACCCATTGATCATGGGTTATTAGTTGGAAACAGTGGTAATGTACCATTGAGTATAGGTGAAGTTTATATGATGTCAGGTTCAACTCCCATTAACCAACCTCAAGGTGGCCAATTACCGCCTGGGGGGCAACCTTCGTTAATGCCTGGGGGGCAACCTCAAGGTACTTCATTTGTGACTGGGGGGCAACCTCAAGGGTATCAACCCCAAGGGTATCAACCCCAGCCTCAATATGTACCCCAAAGTCAACCTCAGTATCAGTATCAACCTCAAGGATGGCAACCCCAAGGGTATCAACCCCAAGGGTATCAACCTCAAGGATACCAACCTCAAGGTCAAGGTCAACCCCAGTATTCGTATTTACCTCAAGGTTATCAACCTACGGGTCAATACCCTGGTCAAGGTTATCAACCACCTCAAGGGCAATCATATGGGACTGCACCTTACAGTTATCAACCCTATCCTCAATACGGCTATGGATCTCAGTATCCTCAACCTGTTACGAGTCAATACCCTGGAATGTTAACATGGGATCCGTCACAGGGTCAACAGATGTCGCAACCAAGTATACAGTCGGTACCTCAAGCAGGACAACCTGCAGTTCCTGGTCCACCCCAGCAACCGCAACCTGTCCAGTCAAGTGTTCAGACCCCTGTAACTTCTGTAGTTACTCAGCCGCCAATTGCACCTAGTACTCCACCTCACACGGCTGCAGCAACTACCGCTTCATCTACCATGCTTACTTCTGGAGTATCGGCAGCTCCGGTTTCTACTGTCCCTGTAACCACTCCTCAGACATCTGTACCGTTGTCTGGACCCACGGTTCAAACCACAGTCCAGATGCCTGCAGGCCAACCTGGTACAAGTACGGTTGTTACTACTCAACCTCAATTTGTTCAACCTCCGTACCAGGGACAGTATCAACCTGGGCAAGCTGCCCAACAACCGGTTTACCAGTATCAACCGTATCCTGGGTACACTTATCAACCACCTCAGCAACCCCAGTACGGTCCGGTTAATCCTGGTTTTCCAGGAGGATATAATATCCCCAATGCGACTCCTGTTCCTAGTTATCCTGGATATCCTCCTCCTGGGGCTGGTATTGTGACTCAGAGTTTTAGAGATCCTAACCGGCAGTTACCGTTTATTGCGACTTTAGATTTACCCGACTTGACGCGCCTAACGAACGATCCAATTCAATATCTTCCGTTCTGGCCGCCAATGCCAAATAAGTTGCCCAGCGATATACCCAAGTTCGAAGGTAAGTCTGGAGAGGATCCGTCTAATCACGTGATGACTTACCACCTCTGGTGTGCATCAAATTCCATCTCAGATGATTCTATCCGCTTACGTCTTTTCCAGCGTACACTCATTGGTCTCGCAGCCAAGTGGTACATTGAGTTACCACGGGCCTCTTTTTACAACTTTAGCCAGTTAGCTACCTCGTTCTTAACTCATTTTCAGTTACCAGTCAGATACGATAATGGTACAGAATTATTAACTTCGCTAAAACAATCGACATCCACGTACATTTCTGATCACATCCATGAGTGGAGACGTCGAAGGAGATTAGTGAAAGTTTTTATCCCGGACCAAATCTTAGCTGAATGGTTTGTCAAATCATTATTACCAAGAATTACTGAAGATGTAGCTAAGGCCGGAGTAGTTACTGAGGAGCAAGTCATTGCTCAGGCACAATACCTTGACTTAGTTTACACTCAGTCGGGTACGTTACACGAGAAAATTCCGGATCTTCCAAAGTCAAACCAAATCGCTGCTGCTCCTTCGGGATCTCATGCCGCTGATGGTATGATCGGTATCGTGACTACGAAGAGTAAGAAGAAGTCTTCCAAGACCTCCAATACTCCAATTATCACTTTGCCTGATTCTCCGACAGGAGAGTCTTCTCCTCCTGAACTTACCGCCGACATTCACGCTGTAGAGTCATCTACGGCCAAATCCAAAAACGGTGGAAAGAAGAAAGGAAAGAAGAAGGCTAAAGCAGACAAGGCTCCAAAGGAGAAAACGGAAAAGTCGGAAACCAATGACGAAAAGCGCAAACCTCGATATCCTTGTCTTATTTGTGAAGAAGATCATTTTACGAGAGACTGCCCTCATCGGGCCGAGGTAGTGAAAATAGTCAAAGGTTCTCCCACTCCTGCTGTGTTAAAAAATCCATTTCCAGAGCAGGAGAATAAGATGATAGGTTCTTCTTCGAATGCCAGTGAAGAACCCATTTTGATGATGTCTCATGTCAGGATTGCGACTCGATCGCAAGATTATGGTAGTAAGGCTCCTGTTGATGGTAAAGAAGCAGAATCTTCTCACTCTAACCCATCAACCTCAGCTCCTGGTTCCGATCCACTACAGATCGAAAAACCTAACCCAGACTTAGTGATTAAGCCGCCCGCCAAGGGTGTACTTCGAAGGTCTGCTTTCAATCCACATGCGAGAGCAGCCCAGAATTACAACATTGTTGAAGACTTAGCTGTTTCACCTTCAGCAATGTCGGCACTCGAAGTGCTGCAATCATGTCCAGCGCAACGAAAATTGCTTTTGTCGGCTATTGGAGCTGTCGATGTTCAGGACCCGAACCTAATGATCTTTGATCTAGAAAGTAGTACACCGCGTCTCCCCCATCAAATGGCTTTCCAAATTCCAGTGATAGTCAAAAACAGGCCTATTCATCGGACTGTGATTGATGAGGGAGCTTCTACGTGTATTATGTCGATTCAATGTTGGAGATCGCTTGGTTCTCCTTCGTTGAACCAATCCCCCACCATCCTTAAGGCCTTTGATGGCCGTGGGTTCCGTCCGTTTGGTATTCTACAAGAATTGCCTATAGGGGTCGAAGGTAAAACCGTTAGTCTGGATGTGGAAGTGGTTGATGCCCCTCTAGACTACAACCTTCTTTTGGGTCGAAGTTGGTCATATGCTATGACAGCGGTCGTTTCATCGGTCTTCAGAGTCATTAAGTTTCCACATAACGGTAAGATCGTGACTATTGATCAGCTGACATACTTTTCATCCGACCCAACCTCTTTAGAAACTATCCAGCATGTTGGTAAAACGACAATCCCTTATAGGGACATTGGTGTAGGTTTAGTTAAGGATTCCGGTTTACTGGGAACTTTTCCTCTCCCTCCACTCAATGCAGACCCTTCGTTCGCAACAATTCATATGATCACGTCAGAAAACATTATTTATGATGATCCTTGGTATGTTCCCTCTGACTCTGAGCTAGACTCACTCGGTGATGTTATGCCGTTGAGTCCGTATGAGATTGCTTATGAAGCTCTTATGTCTTTTACCGACTTTCATTCAACCGACCAAATGAATGTGGTCAGTGAAGAGTCACTTTTCACCTCACCCTTAGAACGGATAACGTTTCCCGAAGAAGTGTCATCTGACGAACAACTTCGCGAAATCCTAAGTGTAGATGATCTACCATGGGAAGATCTCCATCACAGATCTTCGTTTTTACCTAAGGATGATGCATTTGAAAATGATTTTTCATCTATCTTTACCGCTGAATATGTCAAAGACGCTCAGGATCCAACGAAACATTCTGATTCAGAGCTGAATTTAGGGAATATTTCTCGTACTATTCCCATTGATATTTCAGTGAAGCCCGGAATCGAGGAGAACATTCATATAGGTGCCGCATGTACTGAAGAAGAAATCCAAACTTACAAGGCCCTATTCCAAGAATTCCGCGACGTGTTTGCCTGGTCTTACGAGGAAATGCCGGGAATTGATCCTGCCATTGTTGTTCATGAAATCAAAACCTACCCGGATGCTAAACCCATTCGGCAACGGTTGCGTCAGATTCACCCTCGAAAAGCGGCTGCGATTAAAGCAGAAGTCGAAAAGCTGTTGAAAGCAGGTTTCATTTATCCGATCCCGTTAACGGATTGGGTATCGAATATTGTTCCCGTCAATAAAAAACAAGGAACAATAAGAATCTGTATCGACTATAGGGATATCAATCGAGCTTGTCCAAAAGACAACTATCCTACGCCTTATATCGATCAAATTATTGATGATTGTGCCGGAAGTGAGATGTTTTCCTTCATGGATGGTTTCTCAGGCTATAATCAAATCAATATTCTACCTGCCGATCAACCAAAAACGGCATTCATTTGTCCATGGGGGACATTTGCTTATTGCAAATTACCTTTTGGACTTAAGAATGCCGGGGCCACTTTTCAACGGGCGATGTCTTATGCATTTCATGACATCAAGCACATTGTGCAACCCTATCTCGATGATTTGCCTGCTCATTCTTTACAACGAGCTGATCACCTTGTCCACCTACGAGCAATCTTTATGAGGTGTAGGCATTATCGAATTCGGTTGAATCCCCACAAGTGTGTTTTCTGTATAGAAACAGGTCGATTGCTGGGATTTGTTGTTTCAAAAGCCGGCATTCGCGTCGATCCCTCGAAAGTCGAGGCTATCATCAAATTGCCTCCTCCTTCGAGTTTGCGCCAACTCCAAAGTTTGCAAGGGAAAGCGAACTTTTTACGCCGATTCATCCCAAACTACGCCGAGGTCACTAAAGGTTTTACACGGTTGTTGAAACAGAACGCACAATTCTTTTGGGACGAGATTGCCCAACAATCTTTTGATGCACTGAAACACGCGTTGACCCATGCACCGTTATTGCATCCTCCCAACTACAACCAGGACTACTTCTTATACCTCGCAGCTTCGCATTCCACCATTGGAATGGTGTTAGTTCAAGAAGATGAATTCAAAGCAGAGCATGTGATATATTATCTTAGTAGAACCTTAAATCCCACTGAGTTAAAATATTCGCATGTGGAGAAATTGGCCCTGGCAGCCGTTCAAGCTGTCCAGCGTTTTCGTCACTACATTCTTCTCCGCAAAACTACAGTTATTTCGGATTGCAACCCTATGATTTATATTTTGACAAAACAACTGCTAGGGGGCAAGTACTCTAAATGGATTGTTATCCTGCAAGAGTTCGACTTGGAGTTCGAGAAGTCCAAGTCTAAGAAATCTTTAGTTTTTGCGGAATTGATGTGTGATTTCCCGAGTGCTGACACAGAGACTGTGGCAGAGGAGTCCATTGCGGACGAATCTTTGTTTCTTATTAGCACTGTAGATCCGTGGTATGGGGATATAATCATCTATCTCCAAACCCAAACCTTTCGGCCTGAAGCTTCCAAGGAAAACCGTCGAAAAATTCGGTTTCAATCCCAGCAATACAGAATTATTGGAGATACACTTTATCGCCTGGGGGCAGACTTAGTTTTTCGACGTTGTTTAACTCACGAAGAGGCTGAGAGAGTTTTGAATGATTGTCACTCTGGAGCATGTGGCGGTCATATGTCTGGGTATGCCACAGCTCAGAAGGTGTTGCGCGCTGGCTATTTCTGGCCGTCTATGTTTAAAGATTGTATCCTTGCCGTCAGAAAATGCCACAACTGTCAAGTGTTTGATCGCAAGATGCGCGCTCCACCTGCTCCTCTCCACCCTATAATTGCCGCTGGTCCATTCGCCAAATGGGGCATTGACTTTATTACTTGTAACCCTCACTCGGCCGGGGGGCATGCGTATATCATCCTCGCGGTTGATTATTTTACTAAGTGGGCCGAGGCGATGCCTACATTCGACGCAAGCGGCAAGACAGCTGCAGTTTTCGTATTCAATCATATCATAACTAGGTTTGGTGTCCCACAAGCAATCATTACTGACCATGGAAGCCATTTTCGAAATGTCATGATGACTGAGCTTACAAGCCAGCTTGGTTTGCGCCACGATAGCTCTACTCCTTATTATCCGCAAGCCAACGGTTTGGTTGAGTCAATCAACAAAGTTCTAGTCATCATGATTCGACGGATCATTGGTATCCATCGAACGAATTGGCATAACATGTTATTTTCGGCGCTATGGGCATATCGAACTTCAGTGAAAAATTCAACAGGTTTCACCCCTTTCCAGCTAGTTTATGGCTTAGAAGCTGTGTTACCTATTGAATGCGAAATCCCATCACTTCAAATGGCTGTCGAATTACTTCCAGCTACTTCCGAAGAGGAGAAACGGTTATTATACTTGGCTAAATTAGATGAGACTCGACGTGACGCTACTTTAGCTATCGAGACTCACGCGAAACGAATGAAAGCTCAGTACGATAAAAATGTAACCCCTCGAAGTTTTTCGGAAGGAGACCTAGTACTATTATATGATCAAGCTAACGATAAGCTAGGTGCCGGAAAATTCGTTCCCATGTGGCATGGGCCCTACATTGTAAAGCGAAAGCTAGCAAAAGGGGCTTATGAGTTAGTTGATTTTGATGGGGACTCTTTGGGTAAACCCAGAAATGGACTTTACCTAAAGAGGTATTATGCTTAAAATGATGGGTATGGAGAAATTTTTAGATAGGTTAGATTTTCTTTCTAGCTAGCAAGTGTGTTAGTTTAGTCAGTGTGCTTAGCTTAGCAAGTGTGGTTTTTCGTCATTATTCTGGCTTATCTTGGTTTTACTCTTGATATTGTAGATGTCGACGCCTCTCCAAACATACATTGGATTTGCTGATGGTGCTTGTCGTAGTACACGGAATATCTCTTCCGCAGCTTGGGTTATCTATTCGCCCTCTGACGAGTTAGTTTCTATGCATGGGGTAAGCCTCGGTCAAACAACGAATAACATTGCAGAATACAGTGCAGTGGTTGAATTATTATCCGAATCTATTTCATTTGGAATTCGACGTTTGATAGTGAGGTTAGATTCTGAACTTGTTGTATTACAGCTTAATAGAGTTTATGCCATTAGAAATCCTGTGTTATTAAGGTTGTTTTTGAGAGTGCGTCTCTTGGAACGTGAATTTGATTACATTGAATATCAACATATTCCAAGGTCTTTGAATACATTAGCAGATGCAATTGCTTCTCGAATGTTGGACAGACATTTACAATAATCATGCAAGTAAATTTAAAAACATTTCATCACATATGTTAAACAAGATAAGCCGGTAATAGTGATATATATAGATAGAAGTGTGTCAAAAAATATATACATCGTCTTCGATCATAGGTTTAAAACACCTTATGATCGGCAAAATGATAGTACAAAAAGTCAAAATGTCACATGTGACTACAAAAGTGACTAGTCAATCACTGGTGGTGCTCTCTGTACGACACCACTGCGCGGGCTACCTTACGCAAAAATCTCCTAAACGGTCCAGGGACCGCGACTACGAAGCGCTGAAGCCTGATAGGAATGTCGTCCATAGTAGTCTCAGGTATATCTGCCGTGAGACGCTCTAGATCATGCTCCAAATCAGCTAGTACTTCTGCTGTCGCATCCTGTGGGGCCGGTACCGGTGCAGCTGGATGTAGTCTATCATAAGGCCGGAGGTTGGCTGGACGCTGTGGACCAACATCTGCATTTTGAAAGATTTACTATTAGTTTTGAGACGATATATATAAAAAATACAAAAAATACATAACTAGAAAACTTGTGAAAATAAAAGTACCTCTGTCGTCCCATTGTTCTCCCTGTGGAAGAACCATGTCCGGATCACCTCTGAAATCCATTCCGGCATACGGAAAGTCCTGTATCACAAAAAGCTGGCCCTCTAACCAGTCAAAATAACTATCTGAGAATCGAACTACTGTCGCGCCCTCGTCAGGATGCCGGGCCATCACCGCAACCCATCGTATCAGCTTTGGCTGCTGGGGACCCAAGATATCAACAGTGAGTTGCTGAGGGATCAGCATTGGAATTCTCTCCAAGGCAAAGCTCACGACTATAGGCCCATATCCAAAAGTCTTTAGTCGTCCGTTCTTTGCCTTGGTCAGTTGGCTCTTCATATGAGCCGACACAGCTTCACACCAGTTGAAAATGGTGCCTTGGTAACAGTCAATTGCCATCCGCATTTGGGATCCGGAAGCAATGTGTAAAGCGGCCGCGCCGCAAATTCTGGTAACCGTGAACGCTATGACTTTGAGTTCCGGCAGAGTGATGTGTTTTATCTCTATGCCTTTTGAATGGTGAGCCCCAGGTGTGCACCAATTCTCGCGGAGACTATCAAGGGATTGGCCACCCGGCCTAGTCCCCGCAAGACTGAGTTGCTCACCTCTGTTTGGCAAGCCAGTGAGAAAGTATACATCCGAGGGCTCTATCTCGAGCTGGTGCCCTCCTATGTAAAAGCATTGTTCTTGTACGTTCCATCGCTCAACCAGCCATTCCAAAAATCTTACCTGGCCCCTCATGCCCGGTATGGTCCAATATTTGTATAATCCGCATGCTCTTAGGGCATCCAGGGAAGGTTGATGATTTATTCGCAGCTTCATCTTCCTCTACATGCTCTCTTTCTCTCCAGTCTAACATGATTAATGCCCTGCATATCAAAAATAGCAATTAGAAATTAATTTGGGAATTTTTGGTGGTTTTTTGAGAGAGTTGGGGTTTTGAAATGCGCGTTTCTCGGAGGACGCACCCCGGCTTTGTAGCACAGGGCGCCCGGACGCAGCTGGCCTGAAGGCGGGCTGCGTCTTCCGACCGTTTTCCCGTATGAGAAAAAGTCGGGGGACGCAGGTCACCCGAAGGGCACCTGCGTCCGCCGAGAGGCGCATTCCAAAACCAAAACCCCCCCAAAAAATGAAACTAAAACCTAAAAATTGATTCTAAACGGATAGAAATGCAGAGTAGGATGTGTAAAATACCTGGATGAGACGGCGTTCGATTCCGACGGTCAGATTTTCCGCAGCGACCACGGGAAGTTTCTTGTCAAAAGCTCCTTTTTCAACCTCAACAGTGAAACGGTAAAAATGACATGGTAAAAGGTCTTTTTATAGGTTTTTTGGATGAATTAGTTCATTTTTTACCATGAAAAGATGTTTTTGAATGTATTTTTGCCTATTTTAAACAGGTATGAGTAATGTGTCGCTTTTGTGCAGGACAAAGGGATTTCGAGGGAAATTGTAATTTTTCACAAACAAAATATCAGAGTCATCTTTTAAGCCCTTTTCTGACTCCTAAAACATGAAAAGATCGCCGAGTGTTTCTTTTTCACTCGTTAAAACGGAATTAAAAGACGGTCCCCTTTTAGCTCTTTTCTGACCGCAAAATCAGGAAAAGATTGCCGGGTTTTTGTCGTTTCAAACTCGATAAGGAAATAAAACGACGTGTCCTTGATCGCTTTTTACTTTTCAGGTTAACGACACTATTATGAAAGTACTCCTTGGTCGCAAGATCAAGCGGTTCCCCCAGGTATTATTTTATACTTTTTCGGGCTTGAGGGACACAAATATACGAAAAAGTTCAACGTGGAGTCTCCTTTAGTTTTTTCAGACTCTCTAAAATTGAAAAACGCCGAGTTTCTCCTATACTGGGCTCGTTAAACTTTTACAGTAGAGGACCTGTTCAATTACAAACAGGAACGAACCACTCCTTCCTAGGGTTCGAATTTAAACTAGGTTGGACTCGTCCGAAGGATGAGCTTATAATCAAGCATATGTTATCCTCCTCAAGCTTGTTAAAAATAAAGAGGTACTTGCCAGAAATGGTGGGGGAAAAGAGAGAAGAATGAACCTGTTTGTCACCTTTTGTCTCAGAAGAAACTTTATTACCGCTCTTGAACACGACACTTTTCATTCACCTGGGTTGGGAAATCTTTTACCTCACAGTTGACCAAATCACTTTGAAAGTCTTTAACCGGGTTCCAGGGGTTAACTTTGAGTTATTCGTCACCAAGCCATCTGTTGTGTCGTTATGTGTTCAAGAGGTCTGCAAGCAAAAACTTTCATCTGCAAAATACTTGTCATCCATTTGACCATCCCTGAGTCAGTCCTTACAGCAACATTTCTTCAACTTGAACAATGATTTCGTGTTGCGGGCTTGCCTGCAACGGGTCGCTTTCTATCGACATCGACACATTATCTAGAAAGATGACTTAGGAATCGACAGTACCTTGAAGTCTGCATGCATCAATGGCAGGTTTCTCGCCTTTGACGTCAGTTTACATCATTGACTTTCGATCAGAGGATTCCGTGAAGTGTTCGACATCAAAACATCTATTCACATTTCACGGGTTGTGCTTGGTACTTTGAGAACCATTGACATTACTGGTGGTTTCTCTCACGCTTGTTAACAGTTTACATCATTGACTGGTAATCAAGTGGTTTCTACCATGTTCGACATCGAATCATTTAATCACATGGCTAGAATCGTACCAATTCGGGAAGTAGAAGTGAAGACCCTGGATCTAGTTTCTACCATCCAGGCTGCGAGGAGTTTTGTATTCATTATCTATGTAGACTAATCATAAACAGATGGCTGCGTCCATACTGTGTCTACAAAAGTCTATAAAAATGATGTACTGCAAGATCATTCCTGTATCAGAATAGTTAGTCCATTAGTTAAAGTTTTGAATCTGAGTATGGGAATGCCTACCTCAGTGATGATATAATCTTATCCATGTATTTTGTGTTGAAAATTGCAGGTTCCAACCAGGCCATCCACAAGGCAATCCTTGAAATGATAAAGCGCTTCACCCTTCCTAGAATTACAAAACCCTATTCTATTCCAGGCTTCGCACTTTAGGGGGCAATCTGTTACACTAAAAAATGTCACCTTGACTACTTACAGTTAGTATGGCTCAAATCAACAGTCATGCTACCCTCTTAGGCAAGTCTCATGCCTCTGTTATCCATCTCAAACTCAAAGAAGAGAGAAAGTCTTGTAAAAATTATGTTTATCTCTGGGGTCGCAGGTTCTCTCTAGCCTTACCTGCGGGGACGCTGACCTTGTTCACAAAATCTGCGTCCATGGACGCTCTGTATGTTAAGGGACAGGTGCGTCCCTCTGTAAAAGGCAAAATGCGCGAGTTTTATCTTGAAAAAGTTACTTGTGGTTACTTCTAGAACATTCTAGAGGTCGGTTTGATGAAATGGATGCGCCTCCAGTTGGTTCATGTATCTCTATTAAGGGGGAACTTATCCCATCAATAAGGGAGCTATCCCACCCAAAGAGGGGGATGATCCCATTGATAGTGGACCTGAATAACCTCTTTACAGCACTATAAATAAAGGCATTGAGCCAGAAGGAGAGGAGGTTGGAGCTATACATTTTCTTTGGGTAAATGCTGCAGGATTTAGGTCTTCCATTAGAGCCTTTGTGAGGAGAGATTGTCTTCACTTGATTCTACTTGGGAGAGGGTGAGCTTTGTCAAAGTAGAGGAAAACCCTTGATGGACCCTGGGAGGAACTTGCACAACACCAAGGCCAGGTTGTAAGAGTTTCTTTGTTTCGTTATTAATACAAACTGGTTTATTTTTCTCAATAGCTTGTGTTAATGAGTTATTTCATGTGTTCCTTGGTCTGCATGTTGAATATATGTTTTATTATATGAAATGCAAGTGCTTGGTAATTGTTTGATTGTTTGTGGTTGCAGGAATTGACTTGAAGGAGGAGCTCATCCGGATCGTCAAGAACAGACTTCAACAACAGCGTTTTGGAATAAGGTAAGCCTAAACACTTGTAGTTTTCATGTTGTAAAAGGTGTATTTAGAGAAAGATCACTCCATTTTGTCTTGTTTGTCATTAGAATGTCTTAGACTTCTAGGAAGGTCAGTCGTGTCCTCACCCTTGACAGATTCCGTGTGACACCCAGTGCCTTCCTAGTAAAATATTGTAGTCAAGGAGTCCATCGATAACCTCGACTTCAATATCTACTATCTTGCCCCCAGTTCAACTTGTAAGCTAATTAAAATCCCATACAGAGTGTACATTCTTCCATCGAACACTTTTAATGTTGTTGGTGATCGTGACAAGGGTGGTGAACCAAGAGTTTTCCAACAACTCATTGACATAATACAGGTAGATGCCCCCTCATCAATGATGGTTCGATGAACACTTTTATTGAGGGCTTTTACCTGTATAAGGAAATCGATTGGGGTTGGTAACTAAGGTGTATATCCTTTGTTATTAAAGGCAACAAGATTGGAATCCGTTGGATCAATCCCACCTATTGCTGATAACAAAGCCTGCTTTTGGGAGGGACAATTTTGCAATACCTCCATTGTTGACATAGCAGATGGTGATTGAGCTAGATCCTCCACTATTATAATTTTGAGTAGCTCGAGCACGAGGATTAAATGTTAATTTATGTATGACTCCCTTTGGAGACTTTATAGCTAATTTAGGAATAATGGGTGGAACTACTTCTGGCGAAGTCATTGTCGAACCACTAGGTTGATCAGTAGCCTGGTTGTTTGATGACGATGGATTCCCATAATATTTATTCCTTTTCGATATCAAAACATCATTTTTCTTGTTTGCGATGGATAGCATAAGCACTTGGGATGTGGAATCATTATCGATAGCAACCAGATTAGTTTCTGGGTTTGGAAAAGGTTTAGTCAACACCACTGAGGTATTCAAAGCCTTCAAAAGTTTTGAAACCTCAGATCGATGTGGACAATCTCTCGTAAAATGCTCCTCGTTACAAATCAAACATGGATAACGAGGAGGTTTCTTTGCCGCAGTAGGGTTTTCAAATGATTTTTCGGGAGTGGAGTTCTCCTGTTTCTTCTTATTATTTTTCCCTTTCTTCCTGCCCCCTGGTTGCTTTGGATTTTTGCCTTTTTCAGATGACACGACATTAATTTCCAAGGCAAGAGGTTTGTCATTTTCATTCTGACTAGAAATAGAAAGATCTTGACCAGATGGACCTCTTGCAGTTTGCGTGCTTGAGGCAATGATCACAATGTCACCTGCATGAGAGTCCCTATTTAATTTAGGAGTAAGTGGAATAGAAAAAGCTGGTCTAGGAGCGTCAGGAATTTTTTTGTAGAGTGTGCCAGAGTAAGTATAGGTCAAGTCTAAATATTGGGCACGAGAAATGACTTGGCTTCAGTGAAAACTCCTCTTTTTGCCACATCCTCAGTGATAGATGGCAATAAGGACTTAATAAACCACTCAGCTAAAATCTAATCAGGAACATACGTCTTTACCATTGGATGACGACACCGCCACTCATGGATATGATCAAATATCTGAGTGGATGTGGTCTGTTTAAAATTGGTAAGGAATTCTGTTCATGTTTCGTACCTGATGGGTAACTGAAAGTGGGTTAGAAAAGTAGTGGCAAGGATTTTGAAGTTATCAAACGAAGCTCTAGGCAATTCAATATACCATTTCCCTGTTGGACCAGTAAGTGTTCTCTGAAAAAGGAAAAGTCTAATTGAATCGTCACTCAGGGTGTAGTGGGAATATTTGACACAGGTTGGATCAGTTGCATTGGATATACAACCCTTGGTTGTTCCGGCAGTGCTGGCATCCAACCACTAGATGTAATTCCAATTTGACTTGAATTTTGTTGGAAACTCTCATATGGTTGTTCCCCAGGAGGAAACAATGAAAAGGCATATTGCCCTCCATATGGCAGTAGTCCATATTTTAAAGGATATATTGATCTTTGAAGACTGGCTTGCCCAAATTGATACTGGTTTGCAGGATCAAATTGCTGAGTTTCTACATAATAAATACCAGATGGGACTCCGAATGAATAAATAGGAGCAGACCATGCTGCCAAAGCAGCCCCTGAGTGGACTCCAGCTAGTGATTGATAACCAGTTAGAACAGATGGTGCACCATATAAATATGACTCAAGTGGACCAAAAAACATTGTAGGAATAGCAGCAGAAGGTTTCACTGCAACTGCATCAGATGACACATTCCTAGATGTTGATGGTTGCTCAAACATGTTTAGTCTATCCAAAATATCTCCAAGCGATTTGACAGGAACTTGCGATGAAGGATGATTAAAAGAACTAAACTCAAGAGTAGAAGGACACAAATGAATCCCAGTTCCAAAATGTAATAGGGTAATAAATGGGGGATCCTCTACTATCTCCCCTATAACAATCAGAACAGGTGGAAGAGGTAGACTGTCAGGTCTGTAAAATATTTCTGGAGCTGAAGAAGGTATAGTTTCTACAGTGACATATACTAGAGGGGTGACACCTTCTGAATACTGAAACTAAATGTCCAGATGTTCAGGTAAATGAACTTCAGTCTCAAAGGGAGGTTATTGAACAACTACTGGTTCAAATGTAGCCTCGGTTTGAACTGAGATGTGTTCTGGATCAACTCTAGATGGAGTTGTTTGAGGTACAGAAGTGTCTATCGTTACACTAGGATCAGTTCTACTGTCCTCTTATGACTGTGGGATTTCTTCTCTAAAGGCAGATGTACTAGAAATAATCAGAGTAACTGGAGTCTCTGACGATGTTGAGACAAAAGTTTCAAATAAACAAGATGAATTGGACTGAGTTAAACGAGACCGTTTTGCCTAGATTGGCTTCACTTCTAGAGGCAAAGACGGTTGACTCGCTAGTCTCCGCCAACGATGGGGTTTTGGTTGATTTTCTTCCACGATTGTGGATTATTTGATCAAATCAAAATTAAGGGGAAAATGATGTTATTCCAAATTTAATTAATTTTAATGACGCTTGGACACAACTTTGCTTTTTCAATTTTTAAGAGTCGAGAAAAAGCTAAAGATGACTCTAGTCTCCTTCGATCTTTAATGAGCCTGAAAGGACATGTGCTCAGATGGACCTTTTCTTTTAAAGATTTGAAAAGTAATGAAAGTGACTACTCTGGAAAATCTAGAGAGAGGGATTACCAAACCAATTGCAAAACTGCAATGACCAAGGACTTATGTATGGCAGTAAATCTTCCCAAATGTTGTGTTCAGTGCATTGTGATCAATAAGGCAGCAGACTCAGCTTCCTATGGATAGAGGATATAAGCCTATTGTGGTCTCCCAATATATATGCGATGGTATGGGGAGCACAATTCCATGCTAACACTTGTCATATCAAGGAGGAGGAATCACCCAACCTACAATGAAAACGATAGCCACTAGTTTTAATGATGCTGGAACGCGTCTCTAATCTAGACCTCTCGATATGTTGCATTAAGTTCCAAACCGTTGTTAGGTTCATTGAAATTTATTTTAAAGTTGATCTTGTTTAGAGTTTGCCTTTCAATGGTTCACTGCGTGATGATGATCTAAAATTGCTAAGATGCAAACTACAATGATAAACAATCTTTGTTTATTTTGACAATGAAAATCCTAGCTACTAAGGAAAGAAAATAACAGTTCTTTTGAACAAAGAGCAAAGAGCACACACTAGTGTATTTCCCTAAATCATTTTTTCACACACAAACCAAAAAAATTATAAATGCGAATGCATGTATTTGTTTTTGTTCTCATTAATTTGAAAAATGCCAAAAAGGAAAACTAAATGCAGCAAAGATCTAAAATATTTTACTCAAAATGACAATTTTTGACAATTTCTTCTTCAAAAGAGAAAGGAAGACTCAATGACACTTTTCAAATTTGAATAAAAATGCTTTCAACACTTCGAATATAAACAAATCAAACTAAATACATGAAGAAAAGTTCAATAGATTATCAAGGGAAGGAAGAATTTATGACACTTCTCTTTTCGACACAAAACGACAATTACGACACTTTTTGTACCAAAGTGACAAATCGATTTAAGAAACTTTCCGAAAAAGGATTGTAAATGAGGAACAAATACACAAAAAAACTCACTAATCCTAATGTAATTGAGGCTGATCTAAGTGATGCAAGTAAGCTTCAGTAAAGAGGCATTGTTCATTTGCAGCAAAACAACTAAAAAAAACTGAAAACAAGGTAAAAAACCCTCAATTTCTAGAATGGAAAAAGAGTTCAGTCAGTCATCGCACCTGGGCTTCACAGAAACAGAGATGCATCCCACTTACTACACTTGAGAGGTGTGATGCATACTGAGTTATAGTGGAAGACAGTGCAATGGTCTGGGGAGCGCAACGGAAAATGGGTTTTAGCTCAAATGTGCAGCTGTTTTCAATGAGTTAAGCTGAGTTTTGATGAACAATAAAGAGAAAAGTATGAAGGAATTTCTTGAGAGGTTACTGAGCTACCAAAAGGGCATCTAGATGTGCTTGCAAGTCAAATGTTTAATTCATAAACTAAACCAGAGATTGACTGAAGTAGCATTCATCTACTATGCAATTGCAGAGCAAGAGGAGTTTGAAGGCTACATGGTTGACTTCAAACTTTGTCTATAGTTTATTAAATTGAACATAAAACAAACAATAACAACAAACAAACATATGTTCATTCCCTAGTGGAGTCACCAATCTATTTCTGGGAAAACTAGTATTCCTAAGGAATGCTAGCCCTCTAGGTTTGGCATCTACACTAGAAACAATAGTTTAAAGCAATCCAATGATTTATTCTATGTGTAACATATAAGAGAAAGATAATGGAACCAACTTAGAACATCTGCTTAATCCATTTCTTGCTCTCCCTCCCCTTTGACAGATCCTGCAACTCCTCCCTGTACTTAACACGCTTAGAGAGTACCTGCACAAGTACAACAACAAATAACCGTCAAAGAATCGTGATCTATTACAACATAAACATTACAGAATCAGATATATAATGAACAAATGATAGCATTCATAAATGATAACATTCACAATTGCACAATCATATGGAAGAAAACTTGAAGAGATTTATTAATAGAAAGGAGAATTACAACCCAGTTGTCTGATCCAGCATCATCCTCCCAGCTTCAATACCTCTTCACTTCATAAAATAGCAAGATCACACCAACAATACAAAGCTCTTTCCTCAATTACAAACTTTCAACACTTCCTTGCAATTCACAATATTCCAGCCTTCCGATCTCTTAGATGAGGGATCCATTTATAGATGTGTGCAAGGGTGTGAGTCATCCATGGGGTTTGATTAGTGTCATTCCACTTGTTACAGTTGATTGCATAAGAGAAGGGATTGGAGATTTTCTTAGATCCCTTACTCATCCTTGGGCGAATTCAGAGAGGCATGTGGCACAGGAGAAGTTTCTAGAAGATTCCGTGAGTAACCACCTAGAAAATTGTCTCGGACACTTGTCCATCCTCACCCATTGCACCCTATAGAAAGCCTAATCAGTATGCATCGCACCCTGGTAGTGTACCACTCAGTATGAATCGCACTTTGCCAGTGGAACAGTCAATATGGTTCAATTTAGGCAATTTCTAGATGGTTTCTTAGATAGAACTTTTGGCGAATGATGTATTCAGATGACTATGTTCCTTTAGGGTATGAAACAATTGTTTTAGGGGTTGATGAGCCCTGATACATCGACATATAAGTTTCGGGTTGATGTGCCCAAATATGTCTATAACATTAGGAAACGTAAAGATTCATCTCTTAATCAACGCATCAACACAAAATTACACCACAAGATTGAAATAACATGCTACAATCCCTTTTTATCAATAATCAGCAAATGTACATTATGAGTTCCAATCTAGCCCAGAACGAGGGCAATACCAGCAAAATTACAAAAGAACGAAATTACAATATCCTTTCTGTAGCTATCTCTCGCTACCATTTTCTATCTGAATCCTCTATTTTATACATTCGTTCAGGCCTGCCACCGTAACCAAATTACATCACGCATTCCATTCTGAGCCTTTCGGCTATAACAAAATAACAATAATAGTTCATACTAAGCCTTTTGGCTATAATAAAATGCTAATCTAATTATTTGACCAGTGACCCAATCTCCACCACATCCCTGACTTTTCTCTGTTCCGATCCCAACTCGAGTTGATTGTTCTGGAACAAGGTATCTGCATTAGGTGGTGAGTTGTCACAATAGTTAAGAATTTGCCAGTGGTGCAGGAACCCTACCTACACTCGACCATCCTAATAGAATGATCAATACATTGCTTATCAGATGCTTTAGGAAGAGAAATATTAGTTATAAAGAATATTAAAGGTACAAAATCTATGAAAACAATTAATTAAGCACATTTTAAACCCTTAAACATGAAATATAAAGCTAGTGTAGGAAAAGGCACAATTCTTGGACTAGTGTAGGAATAGGGAAGTTTGCAAGGTTAAACCAGAGGTCTAAGGTTATGGTTTGAAGGGGAATATGGGTTAAAAATGAAGCAATTTAGCCTACCAACATCCTCCCCTCCTTAAGTTGTTATGGGTCCTCACACAAGCTTTACCTGCTCAAAAACCCAAAACAGAAGAGCCTCCCTTCAATTCTACACTTGTATGTTGATCCCTACTTTCACTGACTTTGCCTTCTTGCTTTGAGACTTTTTAAGTTTCTTGATCACCTTTTTAAGATGTTCATAAGACTTCAAGGCCTGAAATTTCCATATCTTAACTTGTCTTTTCTGCTCCTTCACCTCTCCTTCCAACTTTGTATTTGCTCATTTTTGGGTTGTATTATTCTCTTTTGTGGCTTGGTTTAACAACTCCAAGCCATAAACATGTTGATTGAGCTCTTCCATATGACTTTTCAGATAGAGGTTGGAGTTCTCCATTCCCACTTCCTCTAGCATGGAATTCTCAGCAGTCAATTCAAGACATGTGCCGACATCATCAAGGTCGAGGTTATTCTAGCCACCTTTCAATTCTTGCATTTCAATATCATCAAGGGTTTCAGCACCTGGAAGTCTCAATGTCACTAAGGGTCTTAGTGCCCTGCATTTTTACTTTATCAGGGATTTCAGTACCCTACTCATCCAATTTACCAGCGGTTTCAATATCCTGCTCCTCAAAATCATCAAGGTCTTTAGTACCCTGCTCATCCATCTCACCAGGGGTTTCAATACATTGTTCTTCAAAATCATTGAGGGTTTCAGTACCTTTCTCATCCATCGCACTAGGGCTTTCAGTACCCTACTCTTCGAAAGAATTGAGCGTTTCAGTACCTTGCTCGTCCATCTTACCAAGGGTTTCGGTCTCCTGAACTTCGAAATCATTAATGACATCAGTATCCTATGCCCTATCATCCACTTGACCCTTCATTGGGTCCTTGCTTGCACTTGACATCACTTTTATTTTCTTCATCCTGGCAAAGAGGATTGAAAAGGGTTTCTCATCTTCCTTCCCCACATAGACACCATCAATCATTGTATGGGCCACTGCCTCAACGAGGACCAAAAAGTTATCGTTACTTGGTGAAGCAAGTGGCGAGTCATCCAACAGTATCAAAGAGGTCAAATAAACTTGACCCGCCCTCGAAGAGGCAGTTCTTCTCCTATCCAACCTCTTGGTCTCGGTAGGGCGTGGCGTCTACATTTCTGATTTCTCCTTCTTTCCTACACTCTTCTTCTGAGCTGACTTCCCTGCGTTCTTATTCTAATCCGAATTTGCTACACTCCTCTTATGAGTCGACTTCTCTGCACTTCGCCCCTGAAACTCCTTTAAGAATTCCTCCCAAGTCACATTTTTAGCTTCCAGCTCCTAGTTAATTAAGATTGTGATATGGAATAAAGCCATTATTATCAGGTGATGAATTTTTCAAGGAAATACAAGTATTGGATTTCAAGAGAATCGGACCATCCCGCATTTACTCCATTATCTCACATAAGCTATACTTAGTACTCATTAAGAATATGATAATTTATAACCTAAAATATCTTTGTACTTAAACGATTTCTTCCTAATTTAGTAAATGATAAAACAAAGTGTTAATCATAATACAAATTGAATTCCATGATCTGCAGGTAGTACAACTATTCTTCCTATATAAAAATTCATAAAACAAAAGATAAGCTTTCAATACGCATTTTTACACCTGGTGTTCCTGCACAAGAGCATATGTTTTTCGAATTGGGTGCTCTCAGCAGTGAGGATTCTTGTACTAAACATGCCTACACTGTACATGCTTGCACCGAGCATCCTTTCACTTATACATGCTTGCACTACCCATGCCTGCACTGAATTTTCTCGCACTCGAACACACATTCTTGCACCAGGGATATTTGTAGTATTTCTAGAAATATAAAGGGAACAAAAAGAAAATTCTGATAGGATATAATTCAGAGGCTGGATTGAAAAAAATTTGTTGAATATACAAAGGAGGTTATGTTCGTCATTCTTCGGTGTTGACATATGCCTTTCGATCTAATTTGTGAGTTCACATAATATCTTGCAATCGATCCATGAGGGGAAAAAGAAGTGTGAAAAAGGGTAACTTTTTAGAATGGTAAGGAAATTATGACAGGGAATTCAAGAGTGAAACCACCAAGGGGGGAAATCAAAAAGGGGATTTTGGGAAAAAAATTCAAGGGAAAACGAGGGAAATATGGAATCCAATAGGGAAAATTTCTTTGAAGAAAGGGATGGTAAACTTTATGGGATAAAGAGAAGAAAATAAGGGGATTTTTCGTATGAAAATGGGAATAAAAGAAGGGAATAATTTCACCTGACATATACCTATATAGTGTTGATCCATAAAATAAATGCAGCTAGAATTGAGTGTTGTTTGAATAAAAAATTAACATGTTAGCTATCCCAAACTTGGATAAGAGCCTAGTTCGTGTACTTGAACCTACTTCTTCTTGGTGACAGTTAACACATCTAAAGATCAAGCAACATTCCCACTTTATTAGAACTGATCTTCCTGCCAGCAAGCTAGTTTTCATGTTGATCCTTTTGCAATCATGTCATTAAAACTGATTTTCACAATCACAGGAAAAAAAACTAATTCTCTTTTTTTTTTTTTTTTTTTTATTATTATATATTTTTTTTTGACTTTCTTTAAACTTTATTTCAAGAGAGAAGAAATCAAATTACAATAGGTTGGCATAGCCACCTACCAACTGAAGTTTAGACTGATGCTGCACTTGCTACATGAAGTCTTTCTTTATGATGGGCTGAAAATATGCTTTAAGCCTATGCCCATTCACAAGGAAAACTAAATCTTTCCCATCGATTTTTTTGACTTCTATAGCCCCATTATTGAAAGCTTGAATTACCTCACACGATCTCATCCAACGAGTATGGAACTTCCCCTTAAAATGTTTAAATCTTGAGTCATAGAAAAGTACCCAATCACCTGGTTGGAACTGCCTCTTCCTAATAAACTTGTCATGCCACTTCTTGCGTTGCTATTGCACCAAAATATTCTATTGAACAACATCACTTCAAAATTCATCCAACAAGTTTAGCTGCAATAGATGCTGTTGATGTGCTTCTGAGAGATCTAGACCCAATTGAACTACAGTTCTGAAAGTATTTATCTAAAATTCAATCGGCAAAAGGACTTGTTTTCCATACACTAGCTCATATGGTGTATGCCCCGTGTTGTTCCTCCAAGTGGTTCGATAAGCCCATAAGGCTTCAGGAAATCGACTAGCCCAATCCTTCCTGTGCATGTTTACTGTTTTGGTGAGGATGGATTTGATCACCTTGTTTGTGGATTCTACCTGCCCATTTTCTTGCAGGTGGTACGATGTAGATTTCCTGTGTCAAATCTTGTACTACTTCATGAATTCTTATACCAAGTTAGAAACAAATTGTGGTAAATTGTCAGAAAACGTTTGTCTAGGAGCACCAAAGCTAGTAAAAAATTCATTGAACAAAAAATCAACAACAACATGTTAAGTGGCAAAAGAAATAGCTTTAGCCTCTACCCATTTAGTAACAAAATCATACAAACCAAGATATGATTTTTATTTAAATATGTGGGGTTTATCGGTCCTACAAAATCAATAACCTGTTTTTCAAAGGGCTCAATCATGACTTGATGACATAAAGGAATTTCATTGGCTTGAACAAGTTCACCCATTCGTTAACAACTATCACAATGGCTAACATATTACTTACATCCTTAAATAGAGAAGTCCAAAAATAGCCAGTGCGTAAAATTTAATATGCGATTCTCTTGTCAGAGAAGTGGCCACCAAAAGGTTCATCATGGGCATATTTTAAGATATTAAACATTTTTTCATCTCTTACACATCTACGAATAACAAAATTTGGTCCAATGTAAAAGAGGTCTCCTTGTATCCAAGAATATGAAGCGCTTTTCTGAATAACATTCTTCTTTTCACGAGTGGATAAGTGAGTTTGTGTCTTTCCAATGAATAAATAGTTATCTATGTCAGCAAACCATGGAGATTTTGATGACATAGTAAAAAGATGCTCTTCATGGAAATAATGATCAACAGGAATTACTTCACCAAGATATTTTAATCTAGAAAGATAATTAGCTACAACATTAGACTTTCCTAGTCTATCAATAATTCTAACATTGAATTCCTGTTTAGAAGCAACCACCTAGTCACTCTACTGCTAGTTAAAGGTTTATTCATTAAATATCTTATAGCAGAATGATCAGCATACACATAAACTTCATATCCTGTAATGTAATGTCTGAATTTATTAATAGTAGAAATAATGGCTAAAAATTATTTCTCAGTGACTATATAGTTAAATTCAGCAGGTAACAAATTTTTACTGATGTAGTAAATAGCATAGGATTTCTTATTCTCCTCTTGCCCCAAGGCTGTGCCAATGGTAGTGTCTAAAGAATTGGAGGAAATATGAAATGGCAGGGACGAGTTTGGTCCTCTCAAAACTGGTTCCTGTACTAATTTTTCCTTCAATGTTTCAAATGACTGTTGGCAAGCTGTGGACCAAGTGAATTCACTATCCTTAGCTAGTAATCGAAAATTGGGAGTAGCAATCTTGTAAAAAAATTCAATGAATCTCTGGCAATAACTAGAATGTGCCAGGAAACCTCTCACTTCCCTTTGGGTTTTGGGTGCAGGCAGACGAATAATGACTTCAATTTTAGGAGGGTTCACCTAGATACCTTTGTCAGAAACCAAATGGCCAAGAACCACTCTTGCTTTGCACATTAATCTACAAATTTTATCACTCAAAGCAAGATGAGCCTCTTGGCAACGTAAAAGCATTTTTTCTAGATTTTTAAGAGTTTCATCAAATGAGTTAACAAACACAGAAAAATCATCCATATAAATCTCAACACATTCAAGATTAGCAAAAATAGCCAGCACAACCCTTTGAAAGGTAGCAGGTTCATTACACAACCTAAAAGGAAGCACTCGGTAAGGAAATGTACCCTAAGGGCAAGTAAAGGTATTTTCGTCTTGATCTGAGGGTGCGATCTAGATTTGGTTATACCCACTGAAGCCATCTAAAAATGGAAAGTACTTTTTACTAGCAAGGGTATATAGCACCTGATCAATGAAAAGAAGGGGAAAAGTAATCCTTGAGAGTGGCTTTGTTTAATTCTCGATAGTCAATGAAAATATGCCATCTCCCATCTTTCTTAGGGACTATCACTAATGGAGATACCCACTTACTATCAGAAATGGGGTAGATGAAATTAACATCCAAGAGTTTTTGTATTTCCTCCTTAACAATATCTCTTACTGCAATATCCCTTCATCTATGGGGTTGTCACATAGGTCAGGCTCCCTCCTAGATATAGATATGTTGAGTACAAGTCTCGGGAGGAATGCCTTTCATGTCTTCATAACTCCAAGTGAATGCATCCAAGTGATCTCGCAACAAGGTATCAAGCTGCTCTTATTGAGATGAATCTAGGTCTGATCTAATGTGTAAATATTTTCCTGATCTAATTTCAACAAGACTGGGCTTGGGCTCAAGAGTACAAGAAGATGATGCCATAGTATGGGACAAGGAAGGTTGGGAATCATAATTTTCTTGGTAATCCAGACTAAATATCTGATGAAGTGTATCAAAACTAGGCATAGTGTCTATATTGTTCAAGCAATCTTGTAATTCACCATCCTAGGTGGACTCAATATGATGTTGGATTGAAGAAATAGACCGAGTCTCCTTATCATTACTTTCATAATCTAACCATAAGGTATCCTTGAGTTCTTGAATAGATCTAGTAGGTGGGTATAAGGTGACTTTTTTCCTAGAGTCTCCATGTGAAATGTACATATCATCAGCGCGACATCAAATATAAGCATCGGTCGTGGCAAGCCATGGTCATCCCAAAATCAAAGGATGTCCTCCTATTGGGTGTAGGAATTTTGCTTGAGCAAACTCCTCAACACTTAATTGTCAACCCGAGGGTTTCGTAAACTTAAAGACAAAGAATAGGCAATGCCAAAAATGGTATGAAATTTTTCTATCTCTAATCCTACTTCTTAAAAGAAAATATTTGCAGAATCAGATAGAAAACAATTGGAAAGGAAATTAACACCAAGGCAACTCTATGTTGGAATGTAAAAGACAATTTGCAAGTAAATCAAGTAAATAAATTCCACACAACACAAACAATCTTAAATGCTGGAATGAAATGCTATGTTCATCTTCAGATGGATGGTCAACAAGTGGGCCCTTGCAGAATTTTGTCTTCCTTCTGATTTTCCTCTCACAAAAGCAACCTGTCTTTGCACTGTTGCAATCTGCTTGCACTAGTGCAAGTATAGTATTTTTTTGTGAGTATATTTGACCTTCCTTACTCAGACACTCTATTTTTGTGACAACAGACTTGCTCTTGCACTGAGGTAGAGTTCCCTTCACTTAGTTTCCAAGTTACTTTCGAAAGAACTGATAGATGTGCAAAAAAATTATTGCAACTGTAAATGAAAATCTTGAAGTAAGTTATCTGTGAAAAAGGAAATGCTTCAATTCATTAAAATTTGCAAAGGAAATAAACTTCATGAAATAAAAGCACTTTAAAAGAATCAAACAGTAGCCAAAGTATTTTTCATGTGTTAATCAACTTTGGTACTTCACCCCAAATTCTTATGTTCTTTGTAAGTAAAATATGATAATTTGATACAACTGCTTCCATATCTTTTAAAGATGAACTTTTAATACTGAATATAGTTACTCAATTAATGGTTCATTCACTTGTGAAATAACTGAAAATAATATGCAGGTAAGTGATTCACTGTTTATTGCAACGAATAACTAGACCAAAGTGTAGGCAACAACATGCATTGGAGCAAGAAAGAGTTCCTTACACAATCCAATTGAAAAAAATTAAAACAAAGAATGAGAGTAAGGGAAATGCGAGAAAGATATTTCATAAGAAAAATAAACACAACTACTCTCAAACCGTGGATTTATTTCACATGCTAGCTACAAAAGATATTTTAAATCAAACCTTGAAAGATAAATATTAAAACTATAACATCACACAGCTGCAAACGAAATATCCACACCTTCTTTTTGAATAATGAAAGTGAGAGGGGTAAATGAGCTGGGTTGGTTGGACCCTAGACAACTAGCTCATTCCCCTTCTAAGGAATGAAAAATCTAAGCACTTCAAATGGACATCAAAGATAAACTAAACATTGTGTATGCAAATCATGGCAGTTCTCTTGTATTACGCGATTTTGAAAATATACATTACAGAGCAGTCCAGCCCCAGAGCTAAGGCGATAACCAGATTACATAAAACAAAGTGACGATCAATAGTTCGCTAGCTTCCTACCTATGATCTATATCACATATATCCTTTTAGCTCTAGGCCATTTACACTAATTACAGATACTTCTTGTTCACGCCTTTCGGCCAAATAGACTTAGAAAACCAAAATTACAAACTTGGCTAGCAGTTATAATACACATGAACTTTTCTTGGCTGTAACCTAACTTTGGAGAATAATCCTTGAATACGCGCCACCTATTATCCTACTTTAGTTCATCAGGAGTTAGACTCGGAGTCAAGGATTGAGACCCATCCTCGTGGAAGATTTAGCTTCTCAGAAATCTCAGACAGTCTTTGTGGAGGTTCAGGAATCTACCTGCACTAGTCAACTCATTCATCATTAACCCTAAGTTCCATGGTTACTGTAGGAAATCAATATGAGTTACAAGAAGTATGTAAATAGGCATGAAATATGTATAAAAATATTAATAAATTGTTGTAATAAATCTTGATATAAAATATGAGCATGTGCAGGAATGGGTAACTATCGTGTACTAGTGCAGGAAGGAAGGGTCTTTTATTGAGATAAAACAAAGGTTGATTTTGATGGAAATGGGGTAGAAAATAGGGAAATTTAGGATACCAACATCCTCCCATCCCTAAACTGTTGTGTCTCCTCACACAATGTTTTAGCTTTGTAAAAAAACCTTCAAAAATGAATGGCCAACTCCTGAGTTCTGCACTTTAATGTTTATTCATGTCTTTTCTATCTTTGGTTTCTTGTCTCAGGCTTTTCGCAGCTGCTTAGTTGCCTTCTTGAGGCATCTATAGCATCTGGAAGCTCGATATTTCCATACCTTTACTTTGTTGCTTCTACCTCTTTACTTCTGTAAGTAACTCCACCTCGCTCTGTTTTTGCCAACTCTGCTCTTTCATGACCTGGTTCAAAGCCTCTAGGTCATGGACTTGTTGCTCCAGATCTACTATTCTTCTAGCGAGGAAAAGAGTGGAGGTTGTTGTGCTAAGATCTTCGGGTGTGAACATCGTTTCTTCCACAGACTCAAAACAAGTCCCATCATCATCAAGGTCAAGGTTGTCGAAAGCCTGATTTATGACATCACCGAGGGTTTCTATACCTAGAGTTTTCTCATTATTGAGGGTTTTGATGCCCTCACCAATCTTCGTACCTTGTGCACTCAATTCCCCAGGGCTCTTAACACCTTGTTCTCCCAGATTCTTAGGAGATTCAACATCATGTCCTTCCAAATCAGTAGGGGTTTTGATTTCCCATTCTTCTACCACTATAGGGATGTCAGTACCCTGACCTTCTAACACTGCAAGCTCTCCAATACCTTGGCCTTTTAAAATCGTAGGGTCTCCAATTCCTTGACCTTCAAAAACCAGAGCATCTTTAGTACCCCACTCCTTGAAATCATTGAGGGTCTCCACATATGGTTCTCTAAAATTATTAAGACCCTCTGCATGTTGTTCCTCTTCATTCTCTTCTACTTGCACTTCACCAATATGCCATGTCAATATCATCTTTCTACTCTTTATCCTGCTGACAAATGTTGACAATAGGATGTCATCTTTTGCACTCTCCTCATTCTCCACAATGTGTGCCACTGCATCTGCAAGCACCAAGAGATGATGAACTATGGGGTAACTTTGGGGTGTTTCATCAATTATGATTGGAGAACTCGACTGGTTTGTCCCTTGGGCGATAGTTTTCCTCCTCATCGAGGCTCTAGTCTTCCTCTTCTTTGCTGCGGGTGGAGTGTTCTCAACAGCCCTATTCTCTTTTTGCACTGGTGAACTCTTGCCTTGCCGCTTGGTAGGAGACAATGTCCTCACCTTTCTCTTCTTACCTGTACTAGTGCTAGCATATTCTTCTGCACCCCTTGCTTGTAATTATTTCAAAAATCCCCCCCACATTATTCCCTTTTTTCCTAACTTCTTCTTGACTAGCATCGTAATGAGTCCATGATGGCAGAGTTTGTTTACAACCTGGATTGCACTTCCACTCTACACGTTTTTTTGCCATCTTTTCAAAGCTTCTAAGAAAGGAGGAAAATTAATCAATTTTCCTGCCTCAAAATGCAACAACAATTGAAGGTGGTACACGAACGCCAAGGTATAGTTTCCTTTACCTGCGAAAAACTTTTGTAATATAAATAGTAAATATCGCCACATCACAACCATGGCGTTCTGTGGTAGTCCCTTTCTCCAATCGACTTTAATTTTCTTATCAACCATGAACCAGTGCCAATGCTTCTTTGCAAGCCATTCCTTTTTAAACCATCACTCCCCCTTGAGTGGTAGGCCTATGGCTTGTGCAATGAACTCTTATGTAATTTTGAACTTTAAGGACCTGATCCTAACTCGGCCTTCTTTGGACGTCCTTGGAAATTCTAACACTACAGCCATGTCAAACCCATCAAACTTTTGTAGGAATGGAAGGAATCCAGATTCTTGCAATAGTGCAACACTGTTCATGTACTTGGCAGTTTGTTCAATCTCTTGTAGTGACAATGGTTCACTCCTCACAGGTGCCATTTCTAACCTTCTCCACTTCATTGATCACACCCTCGAAGGAATTTCTGAGTGACTCCAATGTTCTTCGTGAGTTTTATGCCAGTGGTTCCTCGCCCTCCATACTTTCAGACCCACTCACCCGGCTACGATGGAACAACCCCCGCCCCCATATCGGGTGTAGATTCGTGTCAGCTCGTTAGATGTGAATCGTAATAATTGGATGCAGTGACGGTATGGGCGGAGGTGATGCAATGGCTATAATGATTGGATAATGGGTAATTTAATGATGGTCAGGCAATGCGTTATTATTGCAAGGAGGGTCAGTGTAGGTTATCGGACAATAGTACCCTTCCACAGTCAACATCATAATTCAATCATACATATTTCAGCATTTATTAATAAAGATTAGATTTCAAACCTTACACATATTACACTTTAAATATTTGTTCCTATATTAGTAATTAATGAGACAAAGTATTAATTTAAACATGGAATGATAGAACATATCAACACATGTGCAGAAAAATACAAGCCCATAAACCCTTGATAAACCATTTTAGGACTGTGTAAGTTTCTTTAACAGTCAACTGTATTTCTGCACCAAACCTGCTTGCACTACGTTGTGCTTACACTGGAGATTTTTACCAAACAGAGAATCTGATAGGACATACTTCTGTAGTTGGACTTTAAAATTTTTTCCTCATTATACAAGAAAAAATTATTTTCCATCCTTTGGTGTTTCTCGAACATGCCTTCTAGATTGACTGCATCAAATTCCACAATCAATTTATGAGGGAATAAAGAAGTGGGAAAGGGGAAAACTTTTAGAATGGGAAGGAATATTACAACAAGGATTTTAGAAACAATATCGCCAAGAGGGATAAACAAAATTTGATATGGAAAAAATTCAAGGGAAAAGAGGGATTTTACAAAATCAGGTAACGGTAGTTTCTTGGAAGAAGAGGAAGGTAATTCATTAGGAAATTTTGAAAAGAAACTTAGTGGGAAATTTAGAAATGGGAAATAGAAGAAGGACAATATTTTTACCGTGAAATATGCCTGCACTGGTGGAGGAAAAATAACTCCAATGGGAAGTAAGTGTTTACTTGGATAAAAATGTCCATGCTAGTTACCCCAAACTTGGATAAGTGCTCAGTTTCGTGAACCTGCTTCTTCTTGGTGGCAGCCAACATATCTAAAAATCAAGTAACATTATCCTTTTATTAAAATTTTGATCTTCCTGCTAGCATGCTGGTTTTCAAGTTGATCCTTCTGCAATCATGTCAGTCAACTGATTTGCACAATTACAGGAATTTTTTTTCATTTTATACTTTTATTTTTGTCATTTTTTCTTTTTATTTTCTTTGATTATTGTTTTTCTTAATAAGGACAAGAAGGAATCAATTCTTCAATAGGTTGGTGTTATCACCTACCAACTCATTCTCAAATGGTTGTTGGACTTGCTGCATAAAATCTCCTTTTGTAAGGGGCTGAAAATATACCTTCAGTCTATGTCTGTTGACTAGGAAGACAAAATTTCATCCATCAATAGTTTTGATTTCTACCACTTTGTTTTCGAACACTTTGACCACCTTATAGTTTCCCATCCAGTGTGTATGGAATTTTCATTTAAAATGTTTGAATCTTGAATCGTAAAGGAGTACCCAATCACCTGGTTGGAACTGCTTCTTCTGAATGGAATTGTCATGCCACTTCTTGCATTGTTGTTGAACCAAGATGTTGATGCAGGAGCATTCAGCTCAACATTATCATTGTATTTTAGTAGACATAGGGGGTCTTGTGTTTCAAGGAAGTTGGTTTCCTAAGTGTTGAATTAATGTAATTATTTAATGTTTTGAGTGATTTTAATGAGAATAGGAATTAATTGAATATTGTGAGGCACAATTGTAAATGTTCTCGAATGTAGGAGAACATGAGAGATTTAGGATAGTTGAGTGATGATCGGATTGAGAATTGATTGTAAATCTTAGATTAGGAGTCAGTTCATGATTTTTTGGATTAAAGAGAATCCTTAGGAATGAGGAAGAGATTTAGGATTTTGTTGAGAAACTTATGGATCTAAACCAGGAATTGGTTTTAGAATCCCTTTTCGTATAAATGTAGGCCTAAAAGGCATGATCAGAGGTGAGAGAGGTTAGACAAAGAGAGAGAGAGAGAGAGAGTCAGATATCTAGTTGTGTTTGTAAGCCTACAGGCAGATGATGATCAAAGGCCATTAATTAGAAGATCAGGCCGAGGAAAGAGAAAGAGTCTCATTATGTAATTGTCTATTGATATATATATGTATAGAGATTCAATTTCCATTTGTATAAGTGTGTTGTTAAATATCAATGGCGAGTGATGGGTGAGTTAGTGTATTCTAAATAACAGAGTTACAGGTGGAGTTCAGCAAACACACAGAGAGAAGCATGATGAAGAGGGTCTTGATGGATCGTTGAATCCATTAGAAGGATCAAATTCAAGCTCAAGAGGGAGTGCATAGTGAAACAGTCAAATGACGAGAACCCGAAGAAATCCCAAGAACCATGGTAAACATTGAAGAAACGGTGAAAAAATGAAGTAAAGAGGTGGACAAAAGAATGAAGTATCGTTGAACAACAATCGTTGGATCTAACAGATCAATGAACAAGATCCAATCGCAGAGGAGATGGAGGAATATCGCATTGACGGATTTATGCACAAAAGTGGTATATTAGGTGGAGAAAAACTGGTAAGTGGTATTTAAAGGAGTTCACTCGATCCCACTTATTGGTTGACACATAGCATTCAGGTGGAGAGAGAAAACCACTTTTTTGGGTGGTTATTCTTCGTGCTACTTGTCCACCTGAAATCATCATGGACCGCTGGATCCACGAAGTGTAGATCAACGACGGAGGATCTGTCGAGCAAGTTTGTTGATTGGTTAAATCGACAACTATCGGATCAGGATTCAGATCGATGGTTGAGATTTGATCGGTGATCACATTTCGGGAAAGTCAAATAACAGCGAGCAGTGGAATGGCGATGTGCTAATAGTGATATTGCGATATCACCGATAAGCCGATGAAGCCGACCGAAGATCGAAGATTGGAGGAGGTGTTATGCTCCTATACCAATAGGTGTCATATTTCATGATTGACTAGTAAAGTCCCAAATATGTTCATCCTTTCCATGCTGCAAAGGTTCCATATTTTGAAAAAATCAAAAAATTAAAAAATGAAAAGAGGGTATGCCCTAAAAGAAAGATCAAAGGGCAAAAAAGAATGAAATGGTCAAAAAGAAAAGAAATGAACCCCAATAAAGGAGACCATGAAAGTGTGCAAGTGAAAAAAGCCACTACTGTTCTATTTTTGCAAAAATCTGATGGTGGACCGCTTGTTCATTTATGCCACCATGGGTGGATGGCCAAACAGTTTAATCTTGGTCAGTCCAGGTTTAAATTTACTTGTCATTAGATATAAAGAAACAATACCTGTCCAAAACTATTCAATCTTGGTAGGTGAATAGATAGGTAGAGAAGCAAAGGGGCCCAACTGCTAAATCTAAGCCCTTGGATGTTATAAAGGTAGATCTAGATAGGTTTCTCATGTAAAGAAAAGAAAAGCTGAAAAAGGTTTTGCTAGTCCAAATGCACCCAAAGACAAAAGAAGAAAAATGTTAGATACAGTAGGCTAGGTAGGTAGTTTTGGTGTTGTAGAAGCATGCTTATGGTTAATTTTGTTTCTCAAAGATGTTCATCTAATTATTATCATGAGTACCATGGCTTCTCAAAGATGTTCATCTAATTTCTATCATGAGTACCATGGCAGTTGTTTGGCTATAGATCAAGTGAGGCATGTCTAACTTCCCCTCACCCTTTTCCCAAAATCACTTAGTAGCCTCCCCACAAGGATGTTTGGATCTGCTCAAATACTCCTAGATCACTCCATTTCATGAAAAAATTTAAGTGAAGTCACAACTTTGCTTAGACAGAAAGCCACATTTCTTGTGTAAAATCCTTTTCTTTCCCTTTTGCCTAAGTTGTCAAACTTTATTCTTAGTGCATTCAATTTCAAAATTCATATTAACTCCTAACCTATACTATTTAGCTCCCTAGACCTATTCCCTCTCCCATTTTAATATTACTATGCAATAAAAACCCCAAATTCTATTATCTCGACCCCCGACTAAATTATAGCGATATATTAATGCTTATATGGGATCCAAGGTTTATCATAAACCCTGTGATAACCCTCCCCAGCACGCATAAGGAGTTAATTAAGCTCATGTTAATTAACGAACCATATCACAAAGCCCGCTACATCGCAAACCCATGGTAAATCACCCCGATATGTGATAAAAAATTAAAATAGTGAATGGGCCCCGCGTCGTAGCCCTCCGCCAGCTCCATTCACCGCTAACCGTTGGATCTAGCCCTCCTCATCCAATGGCCCATATCGATATCGTAACCCCTCCATCGCCTGTACGTTACTACCCAGGGAACCAGTGGTATTTTCGTCATACCAAGGACGTGTGGCGCCCTCTCGCAACGCTCGTTGCCCCTCCTCCGATACCACCTTAGCCGATAAAGCGGTGTGGGCCAATACCGCTTACCACCCCTGCTGACACCCCCACTGACGTCATCACCACATCATCCGTGACATCATCGCCACGACATCACCATATCACCCCACTACACGACAAAATACTTCGTCATGCTGACGTCATCTGACCGAAAAGTGTCAAAAGCCCGCTAAAGTCAATTTTTTGTTAAAAAGATGCAAAAATGTCATTTTCACTCATTTTCACTTGTTTTTCTTTACACGACTATTGCATGTGGTTTACTTCCAAAGCAGCTGCTCGACCATATAGTTTGCCACCCAGCTATATCAAGTCCACAGTCCTATTCTCCAGCTCGTCCCGCAACCTGCAAACTGCACATTTTGTCTTCAAAGACAAGTATTTACCTTAATTCAATTTCCAAACCCTGTGAATTTCAATTTTCTCTGCAAAATCTTCCAAAGAAGCCAAATTCTAGTTGAATTCACCGTACTGCCTTCAAATAAGCGCACTAGAACTACTGCTCTTTTACCCATTTTTACCAAAAACCCTGCAAATTTCATTTTTCTCTATATATTTCACCCAGCGAGCTAAATTCAAATCGACTTTGGTTTACAATTACTGGAGAAAAGCCCCAGAACTATTGTTTTACCTACTTTTGCAACAAAAACCCAAATTCCAATTTGAAAACCATAGAAAATTGAGCAATAGAAGCCCCTGTGGCCCTCAATATTGCTCCCCTCAATGCACCTCACAAAGAGTTAGAGTGGTTGCCCTTGGCTGATAGGGATTTTCAAATACAAGATTTAACTCATGACAAAAACCACCTCCAAGCATTCTGTGAAATTAGGAATAGTCACCTAAGTAAAACTGATCTCTATGGGATATGGGAATCCAATCTGCCCAGGTACTACCTCCCCTCAGTAAATGTATTCCCAGATGTTATCCACCTATGCTGTGCCAATTATGAACCTACTCAGAGAGCAGTTATGACTCCAACTGGAACTATCCTCTTTCATATAACTCCTGAATACATAAATGAAATTCTACACTTCAAACCCACTCAGCCTCTAGCTCCTCTTTCTATGGAATTCTTGCTTGAGAAGGGCTCTAAACTTCCCAATGCAGAGATAAGCCATGTTGTTCAAACGTTTGTGAGATAGATTTCCAGCCCAAAGAGCCACCTCCCTTTCACCATGTCTGGTTCAATGAAGCTGGAAGATTCATTATTGATATGATATCCTATGTCCTAGGATTTAAGACAAGTACATATGTTGATGAGACCATCTTAGCTTTCTTGTCCATGTTTACTCTAGGATAGCCTCCTGCTGTCAAATATGACTTTGCTACTTTCATTGCCAACAAGATCCATGACCAATTCATGAGTCTAGAAAGGGAACGAGTCCTTAAGTACACATCCTAAATATATCATCTATTCTTATACTATCAAACAGACAGTTTTCAATTTCCCATCAGAAAATTGGGTTCTAAAGGAGAAAGGAGGTCTGTGATCTTTTCGACCTCAGTCTTCCTTGAAGTCCATGACTCTCCTTACACTTACTGTGAATTCATTGATTTGTTTATACATCCGGTCTCCTCTCTACTGATGAGAACTCCTCCTTCTAGACACTCTGGTGATATGCAGAAAATTTTATAGCTCTCCAAAAGCTACAAAATACGTGACTGGTACATCTACCAGAATCACACTGAAATCAGAATATATGGCTGTGAGCTATGCCCTTATAAGTTGCCCAAATATGTGTCTATGAGACTGTTTTCTCGAGAGTACTTCAGGCAATTTATCATCTCAGATTTGACTCAATTTTACAGTTCAAAGAAAAAAGCTCAGCTGAAAATTAGAAACCAGTTAGGCCCTTTTATCATTAACAAAAAGGAAGCATGGGAAGATGCTGAAAAAATATTAGAGGGAGAGCTTAAATTCAGGAAGAGTTTCTGGTGGGTACCATATGACCCAAATGGATTTATAAGTGACAAAAAAGTCAAAAACAGGCTATCAGCCTATAAACATTGTAGGATCCCTGAAATAGAGCAATTTTCTAATCAAGATGAGTGGGCAGAGGGCACATTAATAGAAGAACTCACTAAGCAAGAAAAGATGGAACAAGCTATGAAAAATCTTGAAAAGACCCTTGAACTGGACTCTTTTGTACAGGTGTCTTTCAAACTGCCGTAGAAAAGCAGAGTTGATACATCCGCTGCTGGAACTTCCCAACAGCCTACACAAGACAGCACTACACCAGCTATAGGGACATCAAAGGGTAAAGAAGTGCTAGATGCAGAGAAGCACATAACGACAAATCATCCAACAACATCAAAGGAATAGGGCCGAGGACAAATTTCTCCTGTCTACACCAAAGCACCAGAGATACCAGCGCTACAGACTCCTCTAAATGAGGAAAGGGGCAAGAAAAAGGACAAAGAAGAGACCACACCTGTTAGTGGACCAGTAAAGCAGCCAGGGGCAAAGAGGCAAAGATTGGATCCTCTATCTGAAGAGGAAATCATTGAATAAACAATAGAAAGTCTAAGAGGTGAGAGGTAAGCCAGCCCACAGACATCCCCAGTGATAGAAACATCCACTAGCTCTCGCAGGAAAGATATAGAAAGGAAGCATACTGTGGAAGTCATAAGGCTGCAATGCAAGCAAGTTTTTGATATCAAAAGAACATTCACATACATCAAGGCCCAGAATGAGCCATTGAGGCTAAAAATTTATAATCAGTTTCTCAAAATGACCCCACCAACCAACAAAGGTTAATGTCTGCATATGACATTAAGGAAGGTAAAATAATCTTGAGCCACTTTAAGACTAAAGTGCAACAGCCACAGTCAGCAGCTGACTACATTAGGACAAATCTGGAGGTCCTTGCCAAAGACATTCATCTGATGGACCAAATTTATTTGCAAAAGAAAACTAGAGAGATGGTCTATTCCACATTGGCCGATAAGGAAATCTTGGCTCACAAATTGCAGAAGTCATTGAACAACACATCGGCCGAACTAGATTTGGAGAAGGCATCTTCTTTAGATAAGGACAACAAGATAAAGTCCTTGGAAGATATTATCATTGAGCTGGGACATGATCCCAAGGATGCCAAAGGAATAAAAGCACTGATTAAGAAGAAGGAAGAGGACATTGCTACCCTTAGGAAACAACTGAAGCTACCTACTACTATGCATCCACATACTTCAGAGATTGTGCAACAAAAAGCAGAGGAGGACATGTTGGACTTGCTGATGAGAATGAATGAAAGATTAAGTGAGACAGAGCAAGCCTTGGAGAAAGCACTACAAGATAAGTAGGGAGATTCGACCTCCCAACCACCTGAAATAGCTCCAACAGTCACAACTACTCCTCCTACAGGTATAACAACTGTGCGTCCCACAGTTCTAGCATCCACAACTGAAACAACCACAAGTACCCTAGCAGCAGGTAGCAGTACCGCCATGACCACAGAGTAGTTAATAAAAGCCATGGAGGAGCTAAAACTCTAAGTGTCAGAATTAAAAGAGGCCAAAGAGAAATTGGAAAAGTTAGAAATAAGTAATGTTAAATCCAAAACGACTGTGGCAGAAAAGACAAGAGAGGTGAAAGCATTAGAGAACAAAGTGAAAGCATTGGAAAAGGACCTCTCTTTAGATAAGCCTCTGGGAGAAATCAAAGGCATTTTGTGGGCAAACGTCAATCAATCCATATGTAATGTATGGAGATCTATTTAGGTTATATATGAGCAGATTGACATGACAGCAACAAACCAGGTGGAATTTCAAAAGGCTAGAAATTTATTGGGACATATGCCCGAACAATCCAACAGGTTAATACATTTTTTGAACACTAAAACCAGCGAAGAACTAGCAGCATTGGACATCAGAGACAGGACAGGCACCATTCTAACAATCAAAAGAGTTCTCACCATGAGAACCCTGATGCAGAATTTGAAGAGGAAGAGCCAGGACATGCAAGTGGAGGTAAATTCTTTTGTAAAAAGATTTGTAGCTTTTCATGAAAGGGGCTTGCAAAGTCTCTTGGGAAGTAATGAATGCCTATTGAGAAAATTTGAGTACACACACAAGTTAAATAAACATGCTGCTAATCAAGTAAATGCTTCATCAAGTACTCCAGGAGAGAAAACCCTTCCATCTGGCCAAACCCTCTACAACAACATGGAAAATCTATTCTATATTGAGCATGAAGTGAAACATCTTTTTACAGTCTAGCCTAACTTCTACAAGTACACAGACACTGATGAGACTTTGAGAAAGCTGCAAAGACATCAGTTACCAGAGGAGCATTGGTGGCAAAGCATGTTGCAAATTCTATAAACATATTTCTGGTATCTTTTATATCCTTGATAAATCAAAAGACTTGGTACCATATGCCATAAAGAGGAGAATAGGAATGGATGAGAGTTATGCGGGTTAACAATGTGTCAAATCAAAATTAAATGCACCCGAGGAAGCCGGGGCAGCAACATGGAATATCAGTGGAAACAACCACCAGCTGACTCATCGAGCTTATAGCCAACACATCACACCAACTGTGCGGCCAACACAACATCATTTACTTCTTCATTTATTTCTCCCTATTTCCAAGATCATTATTTCTCCTTTTGAGTATGTAGAGTGATTTATTGCTAGATATTATCTCATTGAGACATTTTGTAAACATTTTTGTACAAATACCTCCCCAAGTTAAGTATTCGGGGTTGCTGATACATTTCTTAGACTGCGTTGTAACTCTGAAAACCTTCTGAATACAAAATTTGCTAGAATCCATTGTTGCTGGACTCTCTGGATGTGGAATTGATAGCAGAGGACCATGTTACAGAATTCTTGAATCATCTTATGGATCAATAAGTCTCTCTTACTTGTGTTTTATGTTTCTGTGTTTACTATATCATATATGTTTCATGATCTGAATAACAGAGAAAAAGAATAACTCAGAATTTGTTTGTTTGCACTCTGTGTTCAATCTCTGTTATTATTAATGTTTTCTTCAGAATTAGCATAAGCAGGAATTCTTAACTTCTCCTGTTTCCCCTAGTTTTTACATCTTGAGTATTAGCTAAGGAATTATTAACTGCTCCCTAGCAATAATCACCCACTTTCCCTCTACCTGCATGATGAAGGATTTTCAATTTCCCTTCACCCACTGACACCATCCCACCTGATTCTAGCTTATAAATTGTTCCATCATTGATTACCTTGCTCTGTAGTACCAACCCCTATCAAAGAAACCATATCCAACAATTTATCCTCATAGACTTCATTAGCCCAATGGACTGCACTTCTCAGATTTACACCCATTTTCTATTGAATGTCACCATCCAAAAACCAAACAAACCCTTGTTCTTCATAACTATCATAATACACCTAAAAATAGCGCTAAATCATAAAGAGAGATCCCTCTCTAGATGCAGATATGCTAGAATCTGTGTCTAAAAGATTGGTTTGTGGTTACCTCATCAGTATTCCTTTTTCTTACAACTTTCGGGAACAACCTGAGTGATAGCATCATTGGTGACTCTGCTGGGGAACACTGAATAAATTGTTTGTTACTACTGTTTATTTTTAAAGCTACAGATGGAACCTGAAGTTAGCCAACTAGCCTTTGAAACTGCTTTTTCTATGCAATTATAGGAGTAAATAAAAGCTACTTCAGTCTATCTCCAGTCTAGTTTTAGGGGTTGAACAGCTGTGTCAAATATTTGATCAGTTCCTTGTTTCAACATATCTGAAGGAAAATTCAAAGCTCCCATATTTCAAAAGCTTCCTTCAAGATACTGTCAAAACTTGTCTCCTTCACAATATCTCAACAAAACACCAAAAAAATATATTCAGAAGCTGGCTCCAAAGAAGAAAATCCATTACACTAGATCAAATCCAGATCCAAATCCTCCACCTATCTTTGAAAATCCTAATTTGATCCCTAAGAACCTTAGAAGACGAGATAATCAAGAATGTTCTGCTGATTTACACCTTGACACACCTCAGCATAACCGTATCCAAACTGAGCTTACTGCTGGAAAATCACAAGTCCTTTCTGCCATTACTGTTGCTTCACCGATTTCACCATTAGCACTTCAAACCATCTTTCCCACTCCCCCACTGACATTGATGTTGATGATGTGAGAATGAAGATCTTTGTTCAAAGTTTAACTCGAGATGTAAGGAGCTGGTTTAGGGCACTCCCTGCAAACACAATTACTGATCTAGAAGCCCTTTATCAAACTTTCTTGAATAGATGGGAAAATAAGAAGGACCCTTTACACATCCTATCAGAATATGAAAGCTTGAAAAGAGGCCCACAAGAAACTGTTCAAGATTGTTGTGCCAGATTTAATAATGCGTACAGTGCTATCCCTCAGAATCTCAGACCCCCATCAGACTTGGCCTTGATCAAATTCCCTGATGTATTTCATTCTGACATGGAATATTAGCTTAGGGAAAGAGCTCCTCCAAGCTTAGAATACATGCAGAGTATAGCTATCAGTGTAGAGGCCAATCTGATTTCTAAACGAGCTTGAGCTAGAGCTGAAAGGAGGACACCTTTCAAAGAAGAACCTTCTGCATTTGAACAAAAATTGGATGCAATTATTAAAGGAATGGATAGATTGGGTGATAGACTAGAAACAATTGAGAGGAAATCCTCTTTGGATGGTCAACCGAGAAACACTGGAAGAAACCCAAATTTCAGGAAAAATTAGAATCCCAATACTGGGAAGGCCGACCCTGACCAAAACATCAAGCCTCCTTTCCAGGAAAACTATGTTGAAGATTCAACTTCTAGTGAGCCAACAGAAGACTCTCAATTAACTTAATGGGCCTAAATAGTGAACAACAAATTTTCTTGACCCAGGATGATCAAGGAGCTCATACTTTTAATCAATTCCAAACCCAATCTAGGGAATCATTCGATTTTAGGGAGGGATATGATACAGCTGTCTATGAGGTTCACAAGCAATACAAATTGAGAGGCAGAAAGATAGATGTCCCTAAAAACAATAAACAGAAACAAACCAAGAAACCTACCAAAGCTAAGGTTAAGAATCCTCTTGTACAAACCTTTACTAAAACAATTTCTAATCCAAATCATTCAATAGTTGAAGATATATCAGACCATCAATAGCTTTCATCTTCTATTCCTCTTAAAGGAACCGTGGAAGAGCCTCTAGAAATCGACTTTCAAATAGATTCAGCTCATAACAGCACTCCCGAAAAGGAGAAAAACACAGAAGATACAGAAGAAAAGAAAATCTTGCTTCCCAAAATGCTAAAATCCAAATAGAAAAACCTTTTAACTTTGAGACCGAAATAGGCAAGTTAAAAATAGCCATTCCATTATCTGAATTGGATAAACATGATGTCTATAGATAACAAATTAGCAGATCACTTCAAATTTCAGAAAATAGAGATGCAATAAATGTCCTTGATGCCCAACTAGAATTAATTTTTGGCCCTGAAGTAAAAGGTAAATCAGTAGATGGAGGAGTTCCTCCTTTCTATGTAAGTCTTAATATTCATGACAAGGTACTTCATAATGCAATATTTGATTATGGAGCTCCCATAATTTAATGCCCAAATCTGTGATGGAAAAGTTGGACCTAGATATCACCAGGCCATACAAATACTTGTTCTCTTTTGATTCTAGCCAGGTCAGATGTCTAGGCCTAATCAAATATTTATGTGTATCACTAGTTCAGTACCCTGCCAAGACAATCTTAGTGGATGTAGTGGTAGCTAATATCCCACCAAAATATGGCATGTTACTATCCAGACCTTGGGGTGCTAAGCTGCAGGGATCTTTACAGCTGGACATGTCCTATGCGACCATTTCAGTATTTGGTCAGCCAAAGAGATTGTACCTGGAAACTTTGATGAAATATGTGGTCAGCAGCCAGGAGAAACCCCAAAATTTCCCCATTTACTCCTTACATTCTGATATGGATTCTTTCATCCTATACAATGCTAAAATTTTCCCTCCAACTAATGACAAGGTTTTAGCATCAGCACAAGAAAAAGTCATAAATGAAAAATCTAGTGTTCAGATTCAAGAAATTACTGTGACCAATGATACAACAGACACATAAGGGAAACCACATGAAACTGAAAATCCAAATCTGCCTACTAAGCAAATTTTTAAGACTCCTGATGCTAGCTGTAATCAAGAAATCCTATGGTATTTAGAGTTTGATGGATCTGTAAAAAAGTTAGGAGCAGGGGCAGGGATTTGGATACATAACATGGAAAATAACCATGTTGAAGGGCGTACATACATGCTGAATTTTAGGTGCACAAATAACATGGCTGAATATGAAGCCCTCTTACTTGGACTTAAATTGATCAAGGGCTTAGGAGCAGTTAGGATATCAATTTGGGAGACTCTGATTTAGTTATTCAACAAATGAAAGGAAACTTCCTCACAAATGACCTCATATTAAGATCTTATAGAGGAGCAGCAATCGAAATACTCAATACCTTTCTAGAATCACAACTTGCCAAAGTTCCAAGAAAACACAACTTGCATGCTCATAATTTGGCAACATTTGCCAGCACTTGTAAACTCCCATTTGAGCCGAATCATCATTTTACAGCTGAAATTAAACACAGGCCAACTGTACCAGACAATGTAAAAAACTGGCAAGTGTTTGACAATGACACTTAGATTAATAATTTCCTGACTTCAAAAGAAGAATTTTCTAGCACCAATATAGACACATGCACTGTTTGTGAAGTTGAACAAGTAGACAACGCTGAAACACACATTTCAGCTGAAACAACAACTCAAATACTACATCTAACAAACATTACCAGCAAATAGTTGCAAGAGCTTAAAGAAATAAACTTTGATGAAACTATTGAAGGAGAGTCTGAAGTTATTGATTTAAAAGACAATTTTTTACCCACAAGATTAACTCCGCTAGAAGACATTTTTGATTCTAATGACATTCCAAGGAAACCCAAAATGCAGCCACTAAACGCAGAAATTCAGGACTATAATATAGGGACAGAACAGAATCATAAAATGAGAAAATTGTCTAAAACTTTGCCTCCTGACTAAAAGGTAAAATATGTTGAACCGTTCAAAGAATTTCAGGATGTCTTTGCATGGAGCTATGAAGATGTCAAATCCTATGACACTTCTGTGATTCAACATACAATACCCCTCAAAGAAAATCAAAAACCTTTCAAGCAAAAACTCAGAAGGGTCAACCCTGTACTCCTCCCACTAATTGGAAAGGAAGTCAAGAGAATGTATGAAGCTGGGATAATTGCACCCATCAGATTTTCAGAGTGGGTATCCAATCTAGTGCCCACTAGGAAGAAAATAGGAGAAATCAGGCTGTGTGTTGATTTGAGGAATCTAAACAAAGTCTCTTTAAAAGACCACTACCCCGTACCCAAGATGGACCATATTTTACAAAGGGTAGTAGGTGCCTCTAGAATTTCACTGCTAGATGGGTTTTCAAGCTTCAACCAGATCCTGGTTCACCCTGATGACCAAGATAAGACTGCTTTTACAACACCTTGGGGAACTTTCAAGTATGTAAAGATGCCATTCGGACTCAAGAATACAGGGGAAAATTTTCAGCGGGCCATGGACATAGATTTTGCTAAAGAAATTCATGATTTCCTGGTCATATACCTAGATGATCTCACTGCCTTTTCCAAAGCAGATCAGGAACACCTAGATCATCTCAGACAAGTTTTTTTAATCTGCAGAAAATATGGTATATCATTAAACCCAAAGAAATCATTATTTGGCCTAGAAGAGGGCAAACTGTTAGGTCACATCATCTCCAAACAAGACATTATAATAGATCCAGATAGAATACAAGCCATTTTGCATGTTCCTCACCTTAGAAATATCAAATAACTTCAAGCTTTCCTAGGGAAAATCAACTTTCTAAGAAGATTCATACCTAATCTGGCTGAATTAATCAGAATGTTGAACAACATGTTAAAGAAGGATTCCAAGCTCAAGTGGACAATAGAAGCTAAACAAGCCTTTGAAGAAATCAAAATAGCTTTAACCAAAACACCAGTCCTTACAAGCCCAAAATTTGACAGAGACTTCATAATCTACTCGTTTACATCTGAACATACTATTGGTGTTGTTTTATTACAAAAAGATGATGAGGGGTGTGAAAAACCCATAGCTTTTTTCAGCAAAGCGCTTAGAGATGAACCACTTAAGTATCAAATCATGGAAAAACAGGCTTATGCACTTGTAAAAGCTATTAAGGACTTCAGAGTTTATATCTTATTTTCGCATGTAATAGCTTATGTGCCAAATACTTTTGCCATAGATATCCTAACTCAGGAAGGAATTGAAAGCAAACGGGGCAAATGGATAGCTAACGTTTTGGAATATGACATTGAAATTAAACCAACAAAGCTAATAAAAGGACAAGGATTAGCTAAAATTATGATTGAAACCATCTTTCAAGCCCTTGATATCAATGAACTGGATAATGAACAGGAGATGGCGACTCCACAGATCAAGCTGGCCTTTTTACAATCACCTTAGTACTGATATAATTTATGTATTGCTAAACCTGTAGGCTCATCCAGGGTTATCCAGAACTAAGAAAAGGTTTCTAAAAATGAAAGCTTCAAAATTTTGTATCTTAGATGATGCTTTATTTTGGAAAAATCATGAAGGCATTTTACTAAATTTCTTAATAAAAGATGAAACTGACAAGGTCCTCAAAGAATTTCATGCAGGGAACTGTGGTGGACATTTGTACTGGAAATCAACTATTGATAAAATCCTAAGGGCTGGATTTTATTGGCCCACCCTGTTTGCTAATGTCAAAAAGTTTATTACTACTTGCCATAAATGTCAAATCTTTGAAGGCAAGAGAAAGCTTCTACCTCTACCCCTTAGACCAATTTCCACTGAAAGACCATTTCAACAATGGGGTTTAGATTTCATTGGGGAAATTCACCCTCCCTCTTCTGGCCAGCACAAATGGATTCTGACTGCCACAGACTACTTCACCAAATGGATAGAAGCCATCCCTTGTAGACAAGCTAATGATTCAGTAATCATGCAATTCTTAGAAACCAATATCTTGTCTAGGTTTGGTTGTCCTGAAAATATTATAACCGACAATGCTACTGCTTTTAAATCCAAGAGAATGATTAATTTTTGTCACAAATACCACATTACCTTAGGCCACTCCACAGCCTATTACCCTCAAGGTAATGGTCTAGCTGAATCATCCAATAAAATCCTGATCAATATCATTAAGAAAGTATTGGAGGAAAACAAGAAAAACTAGCATAAGAAGCTCATCAATGCATTTTGAGCATACAAATTGACTACAAAGAGATCCATTGGAACAATCCCCTATGAATTGGTTTATGGCATGGAGGCTGTATTCCATTCATCTTTGGGAATCCCTGTGATAAAGTTGCTGCAAGAAGTGCAGGCAGAACCCAATGACATTCAGAGAAGAATAAATCAGACTATACATTTGCAGCATACTAGAGAAGAGGTGTATCAAAGATCTCAAATTCTACAAGAAAGACTCAAGAAGATATTTGATAAGAGGACTAAGGCAGATGATTTTTTCTTAGGAGACAAAGTTCTGAAATGGGACTCTAGAAGAGAAGATAAAGGAAAACATGGGAAGTTTGACTTCCTATGGAGGGGACCTTTTATCATACAAGTTGTACAAGGAAACAACACTTACTTTTTAAAGAGCTTGGATGGTATAGAAACAGAGGGAGGTCCAGTTAATGGCCGGATGCTCAAGCACTATTTTGATCCAGCTGCCTAAGGTATTTTTGTTTTAACCTATACATACTTTATATTTAATAATGTCTAGACCTGGATTGGACAACAAATTGGTTGAAGTTGAAGCCCGAAGAGAAGGCCCCAATCTTCACAACTACAGCTGTTAAAAGTATAATAAAGCAACTAGCAGAAGCACATTTCAGAGAAAAACAAAGGAATAATGGTTTGGATCAGCTCAACAGAGATATGTATATCTTACATGGTACTCTATATAGTTTGTTCACTTACAACAAAGAAAAATTTTCAGAATGCAACAAGAATTGAATATAAGGCCATCTCACCTGTTGTTCTTGACTTTTCACTAGGAAAAACTATCCCCAAGTGGAGCCAGTGTTATGCTCCTATACCAATAGGTGTCATATTTCATGATTGACTGGTAAAGTCCCAAATATTTTCATCCTTTCCATGATGCAAAGGTTCCATATTTTGAAAAAATAAAAAAATTAAAAAAATGAAAAGAAGGCATCCCCTAAAAGAAAGATCAAAGGGAAAAAAGAATGAAATGGTCAAAAAGAAAAGAAATGGACCCCAATAAAGGAGACCATCAAAGTGTGAAAGTGCAAAAAGCCACTATTGTTCTATTTTGCAAAAATCTGATGTTGGACAGCTTGTTCATTTATGCCACCATGGGTGGATGGCCAAACAATTTAATCTTGGCCAGTCCAGGTTTAAATTTACTTTTCATTAGAGATAGAGAAACAATACCTGTCCAAACTGTTCAATCTTGGCAGGTGAATAGATAGGTAGAGAAGCAAAGGGGCCCAACTACTAAATCTAAGCCCTTGCATTTTATAAAGGTAGATCTAGATAGGTTTCTCATATAAAGAAAAGAAAAGCTAAAAAAGGGTATACTAGTTCAAATGCACCCAAAGACAAAAGAAGAAAAATGTTAGATACAGTAGGTTGGGTAGGTAGTTTTGGTGTTGCAGAAGCATGCTTATGGTTAATTTTGTTTCTCAAAGATGTTCATCTAATTGTTATCATGAGTACCATGGATTCTCAAAGATGTTCATCTAATTGTTATCATGAGTACCATGGCAGCTGTTTGGCTACAGATCAAGTGAGGCATGTCTAACTTCCCCTCACCCTTTTCCCAAAATCACTTACTAACCTACCCACAAGGATGTTGGGATCTGCTCAATACTCCTAGATCACTCCATTTCATGAAAAAGTTTAAGTGAAGTCACAACTTTGCTTAGGCACAAAGCACATTTCTTGTGTAAAATCCTTTTCTTTCCCTTTTGCCTAAGTTGTCAAACTCCATGCTTAGCGCATTCAATTTCAAAATCCATATTAACTCCTAACCTATACTATTTAGCTCCCTAGACCTATTCCCTCTCCCATATTAATATTACTATGCAATAAAAACCCCAAATTCTATTATCCCGACCCCCGGCTAAATTATAGCCATATATTAATGCTTATATGGGATCCAAAGTTTATCATAAACACTGTGATAACCCTCCCTGGCGCGCATAAGGAATTAATTAACCTCACGTTAATTAACAAACCATATCACAAAGCCCGCTACATCGCAAACCCATGGTAAATCACCCCGATATGTGATAAAACATTAAAATAGTTAATGGGCCCCGCGTCGTAGCCCTTCGCCAATTCCATTCACCGCCAACCGTTGGATCTGGCCCTCTTGATCAAATGGCCCAAATCGATATCACAACCCCTCCATCGCCTGTACGTTACCACCCGGGGAGCCAGAAGTATTTTTGTTGTACCAAGGACGCATGGCGCCCTCCCGCAATGCTCGATGCCCCTCCTCTGATACCACCTTAGCCGATAAAGCGGTGCGGGCCAATACCGCTTACAACCCCCGCTGACCCCCCCGCTGACATAATCTCCACGTCATCTATGATGTTATTGCCATGACATCACCACGTCACCCCACTACACGACAAAATACTTTGTCATGCTAACGTCATCCGACCGAAAAGCGTCAAAAGCCCACCAAAGTCAATTTTTTGTTAAAAAGACGTGAAAATGTCATTTTCACTCATTTTCACTTGTTTTTCTCTGCACAACTATTGCATGCAGTTTACATCCAAAGAATTTGCTCGACCATATAGTTTTCCACCCAGCAAAATCAAGTCCACAGTCCTGTTCTCCAACTCGTCACGAAACCTGCAAACTGCACATTTTGTCTTCAAAGACAGGTATTTACCTTAATTTGGTTTCTGAAACGTGTGAATTTCAGTTTTCTCTACAAAATTTTCCAAAGAAGCCAAATTCTAGTTGAATTCACTGTACTGCCTTCAAATAAGCACACCAGAACTACTGCTCTTTTACCCATTTTTACCAAAAACCCTGCAAATTTCATTTTTCTCTATAGATTTCACCCAGTGAGCTAAATTCAAATCGACTTTGGTCTGCAATTCCCAGAGAAAAGCCCCAGAAATATTGTTTTGCCTAGTTTTGCTACAAAAACCCAAATTCCAATTTTAAAATCATAGAAAATTGAGCAATGGAAGCCCCTGTGGCCCTCAATGTTTCTCCCCTCAATGCACCTCACAAAGGGTTAGAGTGGTTGCCCTTGGCTGATAGGGATTTTCAAATACAAGATTTAACTCGTGACAAAAACCACCTCCAAGCATTCTGTGAAATTAGGAACAGTCACCTAAGTAAAACTGATCTCTATGGGATATGGGAATCCAATCTGCCTAAGTACTACCTCCCCTGAGTAAATGTATTCCTAGATGTTATCCACCTATGTTGTGCCAATTATGAACCTACTCAGAGAGCAGTTACAACTCCAACTGGAACTGTTCTCTTTCATATAACTCCTGAATCCATAAATGAAATGCTACACTTCAAACCCACTCAGCCTCTGTCTCCTGTTTCTATGGGATTCTTGCTTGAGCAGGGCTCTAAACTGCCCAATGCAAAGATAACCCGTGTTGTTCAAACATTTGTGAGACCAAATTGCCAGCCCGAAGAGCCACCTCACTTTCACCATGTCTGGTTCAATGAAGCTGGAAGATTCATTATTGATATGATATCCTATGTCCTGGGATTTAAGACAAGTGAATATGTTGATGAGACCGTCTTAGCTTTGTTGTCCATGTTTACTCCAGGACAACCTCCTGCTGTCCAAAATGACTTTTATACTTACATTGCCAACAAGATCCTTGACCAATTCATGAGTCTAGAAAGAGAACGAGTCTTTAAGTACACATCTTATATATATCATCTATTCTTATACTATCAAACAGACAGTTTTCAGTTTCCCATCAGAAAATTGGATTCTAAAGGAGAAAGGAGGTTTGTGATCTTTTGGACCTCAGTCTTCCATGAAGTCCATAAGTCTCCTTACACTTACTGTGAATTCATTGATTTGTTTATACATCCGGTCTCCTCTCTACTGATGAGAACTCCTCCTCCTAGACTCTCTCGTGATATGTAGAAAATTTTACAGCTCTCCAAAAGCTACAGAACAAGTGACTGGTACTTCTACCAGAATCAAACTGAAATAAAAATATATGGTTGTGAGCTATGCCCGTATAAATTGCCCAAATATGTGACTATGAGACTATTTTCTCTAGAGTACTTCAGGCAATTTATCAATTCAGATTTGACTCACTTTTATAGTGAAAACAAAAAAGCTCAGCTGAAAATAAGAAACCAGTTAGGCCCTTTTATCATTAACAAAAAGGAAGCATGGGAAGATGCTGACAAAATATTAAGGGGAGAGCTTAAATTTAGGAAGAGTTTTTGGTGGGTACCATATGACCCAACTGGCTTTATAAGTGACAGAAAAGTCAAAAATAGGCTATCAACCTATAAACATTGTAGGATTCCTGAAATAGAGCAATTTGCTAATCAAGATGAGTGGGCAGAGGGCACATTAATAGAAGAACTCACTGAGCAAGAAAAGATGGAACAAGCTATGAAAAATCTTGAAAAGACCCTTGACCTGGACTCTTTTGGACAGGTGTCTTTCAAACTACCATAGCAAACCAGAGTTGATACATCCGCTGCTGGAACTTCCCAACAGCCTACACAAGACAGCACTACACCAGCTACAGGGACATCAAAGGGTAAAGAAGTGCTAGATTTAGAGCAGCACATAATAACAGATTAGCCAACAACATCAAAGAAATTGGGACAAGGGAAAATTCCTCCTATCTACACCAAAGCACCAGAGATACCAGTGCTAGAGACTCCTCTAAATGAGGAAAGTTGCAAGAAAATGGATAGAGAAGAGACCACACCTGTCAGTGGACCAGTAGAGAAGCCAAGGGTAAAGAGGTAAAGATTGGATCCTTTATCTGAAGAGGAAATCATTGAAGAAACAATAGAAAGTCTAAGAGGTGAGAGGGCAACCAGCCTACAGACATCCCTAGTGATAGAAACATCCATCAGCTCTCATGGGCAAGACATAAAAAGGCAACATACTGTGGAAGTTTCATCCACAAGGCCGCAAAGCAAGCAAGGTTATGATATCAAAAGAACATTCACGGACATCAAGGCCCAGAATGATCCATTGAGGCTGCAACTTTATAATCAATTTCTCAAAATGACCCCCGCGAACCAGCAAAGGTTAATGTCTGCATATGAAATTAAGGAAGGTAAAATAATCTTGAGCCACTTTAAGCCTAAAATGCAACAGCCACAATCAACAGCTAACTACATCAGGACAAATTTGGAGGTCCTTGCCAAAGACATTCATCCAATGGACCAGATTGAGTTACACAAGCAAACTGCAGAGATGGTCTCCTCCACATTGGTAGATGAGGCAATGTTGGCTCACAAATTGCAAAACTCATTGAACAACACATCGACCCAACTAGATTTGGAGAAGGTATCTTCTTTAGCCAAGGACAACAGGATAAAGTCCTTGGAAGCTATTATCATTGAGCTGGGACATGATCCCAAGGATGCCAAAGGAATAAAAGCACTGATTAAGAAGAAGGAAGAGGACATTGCTACCCTCAGGAAACAACTGAAGCTGCGTACTACTATGCATCCACAAACTTCATAGATTGTGCAGCAAAAAGCAGAGGAGGCCATGATGGACTTGCTGATGAGAATGAATGAAAGATTAAGTGAGATAGAGCAAGCCTTGGAGAAAGCACTACAAGATAAGCAGGGAGAGTTGACCTCCCAGCCACCTGAAATAGCTCCAATAGTCACAACTGCTCCTCCTACAGGTATAACAGCAGTGCCTCCCACGGTTCTAGCATCCACAGTTGAAACAACCACAGGTACCCCAGCAGCAGGCAGCAGTACCACCATGACCACAGAGGAGTTAATAAAAGCCATGGAGGAGCTAAAACTCCAAGTGTCAGAATTAAAAGAGGCCAAAGAGAAATTGGCAAAGTTAAAAATAAGCTATGATAAATCCAAAATGACAGTGGCAGAAAAGACAAGAGAGGTGAAAGCATTAGAGAACAAAGTGAAAGCATTGGAAAAGGACCTCTCCTTAGATAAGCCTGTGGGAGAAATCAAAGGCATTTTGTGGGCTAACATCAATCAATACATCTGTAATGTATGGAGATCTATTTAGGTTATATATGACCAGATTGACTTGATAACAGCAACCTAGCTGGAAATTCAAAAGGCCAGAAATTTATTGGGACATATGCCCGAACAGGCCAACAGGTTAATACATTTTTTGAACACTAAAACCAATGAAGAACTAGCAGCACTGGACATCAGAGAGAGGACAGACACCATTCTAAAAATCAAAAGTGTTCTGATCATGAGAACCCTGATGCAGAATTTGGAGAGGAAGAGCCAGGACATGCAAGTGGAGGTAAATTCTTTTGTAGAAAGATTTGCAATTTTTCATGAAAGGGGCTTGCCAAGTCTGTTGGGAAGTAATGAACATCTGGTGAGAAAATTTGAGTACACACATAAGTTAAATAAACATGCTGCTGATCAAGTAAATGCTTCATCAAGTACTCCTGGAGAGAAGGCCCTTCCATCTGGCCAAACCCTCTACAACAACTTGGAAAATCTATTCTATATTGAGCACGAAGTGAAACATCTTTTTATGGTCCAACCTAGCTTCTATAGGTACACAGACGCTAATGAGACTTTGAGAAAGCTGCAAAGACATCAGTTACCAGAGGAGCATTGGTGGCAAAGCATGTTGAAAATTCTATAAACATATTTCTGGTATCTTTTATATCCTTGGTAAATCAAAAGCCTTGGTACCATATGCAATAAAGAGGAGAATAGGAATGGATGAGAGTTATGCAGGGCAACAATGTGTCAAATCATAATTAAATGCACCTAGGGAAGCTAGGGCAGCAACGCGGAATATCAGTGGAAACAACCACAATCCGACTCATCGATCTTACAGCCAACACATCACACCAACTGAGCAGCCAGCACAACAATATTTACTTCTTCATTTATTTCTCCATGTCTCCAAGATCATTTATTTCTCCTTTTGAGTAGGTAGAGTGAGTTATTGGTAGACATTATCCCATTGAGATATTTTGTAAACATTTTTGTACAAGTACCTCCCCAAGTTAAGTATTTTGGATTGGTGATACATTTCTTAGACTGTGCTATAACTCTTAAAACCTTCTGAATACAAAAGCTGCTAGAATCCATTGTTGTTGGACTCTCTGGATGTGGAATTGATAGCAGAGCACCATGTTACAGAATTCTTGAATCATCTTATGGATCAATAAGTCTCTCTTACTTGTGTTTTCTTTTTCTGTGTTTACTATATCATATATGTTTCATGACCTAAATAATAGAGAAAAAGAATAACTCAGAATTTGTTTGTTTGCACTTTGTGTTCAATCTCTATTATTATTAATGTTTTCTTTAGAATTAGAATAAGTAGGAATTCCTAACTGCTCCTATTTCCCCTGGTTCTTACATCTTGAGTATTAGCTAAGGAATTCTTAACTGCTCCCTAGCAATAATCACCCACTTTCCCTCTGTCTGCATGATGAAGGATTCTTAATTTCCCTTCACCCACTCACTCCATCCCACCTGATCCATCTTATAAATTTTTCCATGATTGATTACCTTTCTCTATAGTACCACCCCCTGTCAAAGAAACCAGACCCAACAGTTTATACTCATAGACTCCATTATCCCAATGGACTGAACTTCTCAGATTTACACCCCTGTTCTATTGAATATCACCATCCAAAAACCAAACAAACCCTTGTTCTTCATAACTAGCCTAATATACCTCAAAATAATGCTAAATCATAAAGAGAGAGCCCTCTTTGGATGCAAATAGGCTAGAATCTGTGTCTAAAAGATTGGTCTATGGTTACCTCAGCCGTATTCCGTTTTCTTACAACTTTTGGGAATAACCTGAGTGATAACAAGAGGAGTAGTGCAGCAGAATGTTTGAGATGGAGACGGACCCGATGATATTTATAGGGTGGGTTATATAATATTTGAGATCTGGCTTAACGGCTCGGAGCCGGTTTTCTAGTGTAATTCTTGTATTGCGATAAGGTGTTGTGTCCCAGATTTTAAATGCCTAAGAGCATATTTAAACACTTCCAATAGTCACACATTGGATGCGGAAGGGGTGATATGTAGTGAGGTGTGGAAGACTACGATGAGCGATTGCGCTAAAGGGAGCCTCAGGAAGTGTGCAAAATCCATATTAAGGTGGAAAAGGTGAGTTCACATATGTTTTATGTGTATTCTTTTATAAATGGATTAAAGCATCAATAGAGGGTCTATATGGCAAATCCAATATAACCAAGGAGTAAAGAGAGGGGTTTGGTTATATGTGCAGGCATAAGGATTAATAAAGGTTTTGGATTGATTAACTTTTTATAGTTGAAAGGGTTTGAAGGGATAGACTATGGTCGGCTTAATAGAGGTTTCCACGTGAGTTTTAATCAAGGGGCCTTAACCCATTGTTATTTATAATGAACCTTTGACCAGAAGATCATGTAAAATTCCTCGGGGGGAAAATGGTTTATTCATAGGTTTATGCATACTGTGGGTAAAGCAGGGGTAACCCTGCGTCATTTGGTACCAGAGCAGAACAAATAAATTATGTGTGAAAGTTTCTTTGAAATAATTTAGAACAGAGATATGTGGAAAGACATGTATGCAGGCAAGCGAGATCAAATTCTAATCTGACAGTTAAGTGACCAGAGTAAAGCTGGGATATTGGTAAGAGGAAACGAATCTTGATATTTTTGCATTGTGATAGAACGTTCAGATTTTGAGAAAAGTAAAGCAAATGATTTATGGCCAATGAATCCGTATAATTGGAATTATGAAATGTTTAAAATTGAAATTGGAGAAGAACAGTTAAGTTCTTAGAGGCAGGTGAGTAAGAATTAAGGAGAGATTGTAGGAACATAAAAAAATCCACAGTGATGTTTTGAAGAATGGAGATTCACTCAAATGTGATGAGTGAATGGAGACTGCTTGTAAAATCATACAGGTATTGTTTTATTTAACTCTGATTTGGATTTTGCTGGATAAAGAAATAGATTGAAGATTGATAGTTGTAGCTAATGAAGTATCTTAGCAAAATAATATCAAGTCTTAAGAAGCAGTAATGGAAGAAATTGGTAAGGATTTCTCAGTGGAAGAAAACTTAGCAAAGGAGAAATTGTTGCCAATAGTTAAGCTTTGCCAAGATAAAGCCGGAAGATTGGAAAAAATAATCAGATTCTAAATCTGATTGATAGTGGCTGAATGTTAAAAATTTGTGTAGTGGAAGCATGAAGATTTGCTGAAACTGATTTGCAGGAGTGGTGAGATCCTGAAGGTAGCTGAAGGTATGAAAATTTGTCTAATGATTAGCAGATATTGAATGAGTGAAATTTTAGAGCAAGATTACAGTAGTTAAACTGTAAGAGGCACTTTGTAAGTTCTTGAAGTAACAGAGTTTGAAGATATAGCTGAAGTCTAGTGGAAAGGACAGTCCATTCAAAAGTGCAGGTGAATAGGAGGACAAGATCAGACAGAGATCTTAATGGTAAGGATGAAAAGGAAGAAATTAGGATAAGTGAAGAACAAGAAAAAAGGAGAGTTCATCAATCAAGAGATGAAAACAATCAGCAAACTGAGGATATACTGGACAGAGAAATTGATCTGATAAGAAGGTTAATGATGAAAGTGTCTCAAAAGAAGATAACTGCAAGAAAGGAAAGGAGTAGCAACAAGAGGAAGACAACAGCAGAATATGAAAGCAGCGCAAGTGGAGCATTGCAGCACAAGGTATGGAGACTTGGAGAATAGCAACAAACAACCACAGTAATAGAACAATGGACAAGAAAAGACATATTACAAAATAAAGTCTGGGATCCAAGAGGAATCAATTATCTAGACTTATGACCAGGAGGTCATAAATTTTCTTACTTGGGCAGTCTGATGCAGGAGCATTCAGCTCAACATTATCATTGTATTTTAATAGACATAGGGGGTCTTGTGTTTCAAGGAAGTTGGTTTCCTAAGTATTGAATTAATGTAATTATTTTATGTTTTGAGTGATTTTAATGAGAATAGGAATTAATTGAATATTGTAAGGCATAATTGTAAATGTTCTTGAATGTAGGAGAAGGTGAGAGATTTGGGATAGTTGAGTGATGAGAGGATTGAGAATTGATTGTAAATCTTAGATTAGGAGTCAGTTCATGATTTTGTGGATTAAAGAGAATCCTTAGGAATGAGGAAGAGATTTTAGGATTTTGTTGAGAAGCTTATGGATCTAAACCAAGAATTAGTTTTAGAATCCCCTTTTGTATAAGTGTAAGCCTAAAAGGCATAATCAGAGGTGAGAGAGGTTAGACATAGAAAGAGAGAGAGTTAGATATTTAGTTGTGTTTGTAAGCCTACGGGAAGATGACGATCAGAGGCCGTTAATTAGAAGATCATGCCGAGGAGAGACAAAGAGTCTCATTATGTAATTGTTTGTTGATATATATATGTACAGAAATTCAATTTCCATTTTTATAAGTGTGTTGTTAAATATCAATGGCAAGTGATGAGTGAGTTATTGTATTTTGCATAACATAGTTGCAGGCGAAGTTCGGCAAACACATAGAGAGAAGCATGATGAAGAGGATATTGATGGATCATTGAATCCATTAGAAGGATCAAAGTCAAGCTCAGGAGGGAGTGCGTAGTGAAACAACTGAAGGAACAGAACCCAAAGAAAACCCAAGAACCATGGTAAACATTGAAGAAAAAGTAAAAAACCAAAGTAAAGAGGTGGATGAAAGAATGAAGTATCGTTGAACAACAACCGTTGGATCTAACAAGCCAACGGATAGGATCCAATCGCAGAGGAGATGGAGGAATATCGCATTGGCAGATTTATACACAAAAGTGGTATATCGGGTGGAGCAAAAGTGGTAAGTGGTATTTAGAGGATTTCACCCGATCCCACTTATTGGTTGACACATAGCACTCAGGTGGAGAGAGAAAATATTTTTTTGGGTGGCTATTCTCTGTGCTACTTGTCCACCCGAAATCATCGTGGACCGTTGGATCCATGAAGTGTAGATCAACGAAGGAGGATATGTTGAGAAAGTTTGTTGATCGGTTGAATCGACAACTGTCAGATCGAGATACAGATCGATGGTCAAGATTTGATCGGCGATAGCATTTCGGAAGAGTCAAATAATAATGAGCAGTGGAATGGCGATGTGCCAATAGTGATATTGTGATATCACCGATAAGCCGATGAACCTGATCGGAGATCGGAGATGGAGACAAACCCTACGATATTTATAGGGCATGTTATATAATATTTGAGATCCAACTTAATGGCTCGAAGTGGGTTTTCCCATGTATTTCTTGTATTGCGATAAAGTTTTGTGTCCCGGATTTTAAAAGCGTAAGAGCATATTTAAACACTTCTGATAGTCGCATATCGAATGCGGAAGGGGTGATATGTAGTGAGGCGCGAAAGACTGCGATGAGTGATTGCGATAAAGGGAGCCTCGGGAAGTGTGTAAAATCCGTATTAAGGCAGAAAAGGTGAGTTCACATATTTTTTATGTGTATTCTTTTATAAATGGATTAAAGCACCGATAGAGGGTCTATATGGTAAGTCCAATATAACCAAGGAGTAAAGAGAGGGGTTTGGTTATATGTGCAGGCATAAGGATTAATAAAGGTTTTGGATTGATTAAGTTCTGATAGTTAAAAGGATTTGAAGGGATAGTCTATTGTCGGCTTAATAGAGGTTTCCACGTGAGTTTTAATTAAGGGGGCCTTCACGCATTGTTATTTATAATGAACCTTTGAATTTAAGGTCATGTAAAATTCCTAGGGGGAAAATGGTTTATGCATACTATGGGTAAAGTAGGGGTAACCCTGTGTCAAATGTTCTGTTGAATAGCATCCCTTTGGATTTCATCTAATTCGTTTAATTATAGAAGGAACTGCTACTGTGCTTCAGAGAGATCTAATCCCAATTAGATTTCAGCCCTAAAAGTATTGATTTGGAATTCTATCGGCAAGAGGACTTGTCTCCCATACACCAGCTCATATGGTGTGTGTCTTGTGCTATTTCTCCAAGTGGTTGGGTAGGCCCATAATGAGCCGGGTAATTTATCAGCCCAATCCTTTCTTTGCATGTTTATTGCCTTTGTGAGGATGGACTCAATTACCTTATTCATGGACTCCCCCTGACCATTTTCTTGCATACGATACGGTGTAGATTTCCTATGCCATACTTTGTACTCCTCCATCACACCCTGTACCAAATTAGAAATAAACTGTGATCCATTGTCAAAAACAATTTCTCTAGGCACACCGAATCTAGTAAAGATTTTAGTAAAAAGAAAATCAACAACAACTCTTTCAGTAGCAAAAGAAACAGCTTTAGCTTCTACCCATTTTGTAACAAAATCTATACAAACCAAAATATGATTTTTATTTGATGATTCAGGATTTATTGGTCCTATGAAATCAATGGCCCATTTTTCAAAAAGTTCAATCATAGCATGAGGACATAAAGGAATTTCATTGGTTTGATTGGGTTGGCCAATTCGCTGACAGCTATCACACCGTTTGACATACTGTTTGGCATCCTTGAACAAGGAAGGCCAAAAATAGCTAGCTCGTAATAATTTGTATGCAGTCTGCTTATCGGCAAAGTGACCTCCCAAGGTTCATCATGGGTAGATTTTAAGATATCAAACACCCCTTCCTCTCTTACACACCTACGGATAATGATATGTGCTCTGGTGTAAAAGAGGTCTCCTTGGATCCAGGAATATGCAACACTTTTCTAAATGATATTCCACTTTTCATGAGTGGGTAAGTGAGGTGGTAATTTTCAGGTGACTAAATAGTTAGCTATGTCAGCAAACCATGGAGATTTTGTTGACACAACAAAAATATGTTCGTCAGGAAAATCATCATCAACAGGAATTGTTTCACCAGGTTTATTTAATCTTCAAAGATAATCTGCAACGACATTTGACCTTCCTAGTCTATCAACAATGGTAATATTAAATTCCTATAATAATAACAACCACCTAGTCACTCTACTACTAGTTAATGGTTTATTCATCAAATATATTATAGCGGAATGGTAAGTATGTACAAAAACTTCATATCTTGTAATATAATGTTTGAATTTATTAATGGAAAGAATTACAACTAAAAACTCTTTCTCAGTAACCATGTAATTCAGTTCAGTGGGTGACAGGTTTTTACTAATGAAATAAATAGCATAAGATTGTTTTTCTTCTTCCTGTCCTAAAGTTGTGCCTATAGTAGTATCTGAGGCATCAGAGGAAATATGAAATGGCAGGGACTAGTTTGGTCCTCTCAACACTGGTGCCTAAACTAATTTTTCCTTCAATGTCTCAAAGGACTGTTGGCAAGCTGCAGACCAAGAAAAATCACTATCTTTAGCCAAAAGTCGGAAAAGGGGGGTAGCTATCCTTGACAAAATCTCAAAGAATCTCCTATAGTATCCCGCATGTCCTAGAAAACCTCTCACTTTCCTTTGAGTTTTGGGTATAGGAAAACTCAAAATGACTTCTATTTTTGTAGGGCCAACCTAGATACCTTTGTCAGAAATAAGATGGCCAAGAACTACTATGGCCTTGCACATTAATCTACATTTATTGTCACTCAAGGCAATATGAGCTTCTTGGCAGTGAAGAAGTACTTTTTCTAGATTCTTGAGGGCTTCCTAAAATGAATCGCCAAACACAGAGTAATCATCCATATAGATTTATACGCACTCAAGGTCAGTAAAAATAGCCAAGACTACCCTTTGAAAGGTAGCCACAGCATTACATAGCCCAAAGGGAAGCACTCAATAAGAAAATGTACCCCATGGACACGTAAAAGTGGTTTTGTCTTGATCCTCAACTGCTATCTGTATCTGGTTATATCCGCTAAAGTCGTCTAGAAAAGAAAAGTACTTCTTACCAGCAAGGGTATCAAGTACCTGATTGATGAAAGGAAGGGGGAAGTAATATTTGAGAGTGGCTTTACTCAATTCTCTATAATCAATACAAATGTGTCATCTCCCATCTTTCTTTGGGACTAACACTAATGGAGAGACCCACTAGCTGTCAGAAATGGGATAGATTAAATCGGCATCTAAGAATTTTTGCAATTCTTCCTTTACAATATATTTGAGAGTTGGGTTCATTCGCCTTTGGGGTTGTTAGATAGGTCGGGCTCCATCCTAAATATAGATATGGTGTGTACAAGTTTCAGGAGGGATGCCTTTCATATCTTCATATCCCCATGCAAAGGCATCAAGATGGTTCTGCAACAAATTCACAAGTTGCTCTCATTGAGAGGGATGCAAGTCTGAACTGATATACAAGGATTTACCTGGACTAATCTCAACAAGAGTAGTGTCAAGCTCAAGAGTACACAAAGGTGTCACTAGAGATGGTGATGATGGAGGTAGAGAGTCATATCCTTCCTGAAAATCTAGACTAAAAATCTGACACAACGACTCGAAATTAGGCATGGTGTCTAGATTTTTTAGGAAGTCTTAAATTTCACCCTCCTATGAGAAATTAGCATTCTGATGTATCAATGAAATAGGAAGGTTCTCCTCATCACTACTGTAGTCTAACCATAAAGTGTCTCGAAGCTCCTGAATAGATCCAGTAGGTGGATATAGGGTGACTTTCTCTCTCGAATCTCCATGGGAACTATACATATCACCAGAACGACATCTGATATAAGCATCAGTCGTAGCAAGCCATGGTCACCCAAGATCAAGGGATGCCCTCCCACAAGATTCTTTGGATGAAGCACAATGAAATATGCTGGATATTCCCAAGAATCTAGGGAAACGACCACATCATCCAATACTCCTTCAGGCTTGATTTTAGATCTATCTGCCAATTCAAGTAGAGTGGGAGTAGGACAAATATGGACCAATCCAATTTGATCCATGGTTTTCTTGGTCATAACATTAATGGTTGTACCTAGGTCTATAAGTACATTGGATACAAGAACATCACCTATCTGAATAGAGACAACAGGGTTTTCGGGGTCGGTATATTTTTCCATGTGCATACATCCCATCATTAACTTTTCTCCTCTACCAACAATTGAATGGTTTGGGGTTCCAATCTTCTCCTTCCTGGCTTCTTAAGACAGAGTTCCCTAATGATTTTTATACATATGGGGATCTCTTTAATAGCTTAGAGCAAAGGTACCCTGATGAAAAGGTTCTTAAGCTCATAAGCCAGGGTATACTCAGGAATGGGATCTTTCTTCTCCACAATTAACCTCTCTCGATAGGTAGGTTGATTGGGAAAAGATGATAGAGGCTCAAAATGTATAGGGATAGGCTGAATGGTGTCATATTTTTCAGAATGATCAGGAGTTTCATCCTCTCCTCTCTCATCGATAATCACCATGAGTTGCTTTTGATTTTTAGAGGTTACCACTTTCCCTGATCTCAATTGGAGATCATTGACTCCAACTGGCATAGTTTGAAATCTATATGACGAAAGCAAGGTCATAGAATGTATCATTTGTACCACTTTATTATTAGGGTTGGGTAAAGATTGAGCAGGAAAATGAGAAGGTCAAAATAGTGGAGGTAATGGTAATGGTGGCATAGGTTGAATCAGTTGAGGAAATGATGGTTGATGCATTGGGTAACGTGCATATGTAGTAGGGTATGATTGCATAGGTGCATGATAGAAATTATGTGAATGATGTGAATGATTTGGACCTCTCCATCCTTGTTTCCAGGATTAGGAGGGTTGTCCATATTGATATTGATTCCCATGTTTCCAATGCTAAGAGTGACCAGTGTCAGGATAGGAATATGAGTGTGCATTATAACCAAAAAAATGTTGTGGAGGTTCAAGAACCATACTTGCACTTACCGAAGGCCAATTTCTTCGTGCTCCAACAACATGTAATGATTCAGCTTTATGTTGTCCCCCCTCCAATACATCTTTCATCCTAGGTATGGAGGGGCATTTTTCTGTAGCATGGTTATCTAAACAAATTTCACATTTATTAGTTTCTTTAATATCTAGAGGACATTCTCTTAAAGGATGCTTTCTTCTACATTTAGGATAGAAATAGACAATATCTCTTTATCTTCTACAAGTTTCTGCTGAAACTTCAAAGAGTCTATTTGTTTACTAACATCATTCATTATTTCAATTTTCATGTTGTCCATTTTGTTTTCTAATCCAATAATCATAGTAGTAGTAAATTCGGTTTTTCTATTTTTATTATGAATTCCTTTACCGGATCTATATTGATTCCTCGAGAATTTCCTGCACAAGTCACAGATCTGATCAAAAGTATTTTGAGCAATATCCCCTTATCCTAACAAATTTAAATTATTTCTAACATCATCTGTGAGCCCACATAAGAACAAGGTTCTAGTGGTACTTAGATAAAATTTGTTCTTTGACCTTTGAAGGATATACAGGAATCTTTCCAAGTAGTCCTCTAAAGTCTCATCATCATTTTCCACAATAGTAAAGATTTCATCTTGAATATTTCTAGTTTTACAATATTCCTGATATTTTGACAAGAACACTCTCTTCATTTGCTCCCCAAAAGATATAGTGTTTCCTCCTAGTCCCATGAACGAGTGGAGTGTTGCGTCCTTGAGGTTTGTAGGAAACAACTTTAACTTCTGGGCATTAGATAAAAAATCATAACTCCTACACAAAATATCAAACTCAAATAAGAAAGAGTTTGGGTCTTCATGTACCTTACCATAAAAATGAGGAAGAGCTGATGGTGAAATGTTTTTCATTTGTACTTGTGTATCAGGATCCGCAATCAGGAATCCGAGAGTGGATTGTTCCTCATTTACCTGATTTTCACCACTTCCTTCTACATGGTCTTCCATCTCCGCCATTTTTGTTCTTCCACTCGAACCACTCTTAACAAGTTGAGAAGGCTGACTATGGATTCTAACAGTCCCCTTCTTCCCCTTTATGGGTTGTGTCACACCTGAACCACTGCTACCATGGCCTAGGTGGATTGTTCCTGCGTGATGAGTTTGAGTTTGTTTGGACTTTCTACCTGCAAAAGAAGTCCCAATATGCGTTTTGGTTTCAGATTTTTTAGTGTTTCTTTGGCCCCTAGTGGGCTTCGGACCCCTACCTCTTTTAGGCATTCATTTCAAAAAATGACAAAACAAAATTCAAATAAAAACTGCAAGTTTCAAAAAATAAATCAGCACCTATAAATTCCTTCAAACAATAGAAGCACACTGCATAAAACATAATAGTAGACTTACCCCTATTTCAAAAAATGGAAAATTCTTACCAATTCAAATCGCCTCCCCGGCAATGATGCAAAAATGTTGGGTGCAGGAGTCGTGCTTGAGCAAACTCCTCAACACTTAATTCTCAACCCGAGGGTTTCATAAACTTAGAGACGAAGCACAGGAAATGCCAAAAATGGTATGAACTTTTCCTATCCCTAATCCTACTTCTTAAAGGAAGTGCTTTGCAAAATCAGATAGAAAACAATTGGAAAGGCAATTAACACCAAGGCAACTCTAGTGTTGGAATGTAAAAGACAATTTGCAAGTAAATCAAGTAAAGAAATTCCACACATCAGAAACAATCTTAAATGATGGAATGAAATTCTATGTTCATCTTTAGATGGATGGTCAATAGTCTGACAAGTGCGCCCTTGCAGAATTTTGTCTTCCTTCTGATCTTCTTCTCACACAAACCACCTGTCCTAGCATTGTTGTAATTTTCTTGCACTAGTGCAGGTACAATATTTCTGTGTAAGAGTATATTTGACCTTCCTTACTGAAAACTTATGTCTAAGTGGAGGTTCTCTAAGCCAAAAGGCTTAGAGCACTCTATTTCTATGACAAGGGACTTGCTCTTACACCGAGGTAGAGTTCCCTTCACTTAGTATCCAAGTTACTTTCAAAAGAGCTAAAAGATGTGCTTAAAAAGAATTTCAATTGTAAATGAAATTCTAAAGTAAATTATCTGTGAAAAAGGAAATGCTCCAATTCATTAAACTTTGCAAGGGAAATCAACTTCATGAAATAAAAGCACTTTAAAAGAATCAAATAGTAGCCTAAGTATTTTGCATGTGTTAATCAACTTTGGTACTTCACCCAAAATGCTTATGTTCTTTGCAATTATAATATGATAATTTGATACATCTTCTTCTAGATCTTTTAAAGATGAACTTTTAATATTGAAGACAGTTACTCAATTAATAGTTCATTCACTTGCGAAATAACTGAAAATAATATGTAGGTAAGTGGTTCATTGTTTGCTGCAATGAATGACTAGACCAAAGTGCAGGCAACAACATGCAATGGTGCAGGAAAGAGTTCCTTGCATGATCTGATTGAAAACAAATTAAAACAAAGAATAAGAGTAAAGTAAATGTGAGAAAGATATTTCATAAGAAAAATAAACACATCTACTCTTAAACCATGGATCTGTTTCACACGTTAGCTACAAAAGATATTTAAATCAAAACTTGAAATTAAAACTATAACATCACATAGCTGCAAACAAAATATCCACACCTTCTTTCTGAATAACAAAAGCGAGAGGGGTAAACGAGTTGGGTTGGCTTGGCCCTAAACTAAATGGACATCAGAGATAAACTAAATGCTGGATATGAAAATCATGGTTGTTCTCTTGTATTACTCGATTTGGAAAATATACATTACAAAGCAGTCCAGCCCCAGAGCTGAGGCGATAACCAAATTACATAAAACAAAATGATAGTCAACGGTTCACTAGCTTCCTATCTATGATCTATATCATATATATCCTTTCGGCTTTAGGCCATTTACACTAATTACAGATATTTATTTTTCAGGCCTTTCGGCCAAACAAACTTAGAAAACTGAAATTACAAACTTGGTCAGCAGTTATAATACACATGAACTTCGCTTGGTTGTAACCTATCTTTGGTGAATAATCCCTAAACGCACGCCACCTATTATCCTGCTTCAGTTCATCAGCAGTTAGACTCAGAGTCAAGGATCGATACCCGTCCTCATGGAAGATTTAATTTCTCGGAAATCTCAGACAGTCTTCGTGGCGGTGGAGGAATCTACCTGCACTAGTCAACTCATTCATCAATAACACTAATTTCCATGATTACTCTAGGAAATCAATATGAGTTACAAGAAGTATGTAAATAGGCATGAAATCTATATAAAAAGATTAATAAAGTGTTGTAATAAATCTTAATATAAAATATGAGCATGTGCAGGAATGGGTAACTATCTTGTACTAGTGTAGGAATGAAGAGTCCTTTATTGAGATAAAACAGAGGTTGATTTTGATGGAAATGGGGTATAAAATATGGCAATTTAGGATACCAACACCTCCCACTGGATTTTTTAGCTGAAGCACAATGAAATCTGTGGGGTATTCCCATAAATCTATAGAGACATCCACGTCATCCAATACTCCATCGGGCTTGATTTTAGATCTGTTTGCAAGTTCAAGCACGTTGGGTGTGGGACGAATGTGGCCCAACCCAAGTTGTTCCATGGTTTCCCTAGTCATCACATTGATGGTCGCCCCTAGGTCTAAAAATACATTACAGACAAGGATATCACCTATCTAGATAGAAACAACTGAGTAACGCTTAAACTGAAATGATGTAAACATGTTTACTGGTTTGACTATACATGGGGGCCTAGGGGTTGCTTCTGGTGCAATAAGAAGTGGTGTTGGCATAATGGGAAATGGGTTTGAATTGGTTAAATGTGTGATTATAAAAAATTGAAAACATCCCAATACCTACAATCAATTACAAAAGAATAGTGATTATGTTTTTAATTGATGGAGGAAATTATGGGGAAGGATATGTAACATTAGCAAAGTTTCAGAACAAATGATAAGATAGTTGGCAGAATTCTTATGATGACTGAAGAATAGATAATAGGTGGGAGGACATTGGAGATTAAATGATAACACTAAGAAATCTATTTTAAAGAAAGTTATGACAACTAATCAACTTAGGGGTGAACTGTTCTTGAAGCCTTAACCTCAAATCTATCTCAAGTCTATTTTTAGTAAAATAGTTCCGAAATTGAAGAGAAAGGATGAGTTCTCAAGGAGAATAAAAAGTGGCAATAACAATGGGATGAAGGTGATTTTTTTTTCTGAACCACAAAACTATATTTTATAAAGAATAGGGGTTCTTTTCCTTGTAAATTTTCTAATCAAGGCATCCATCCATTGGATTCACCTCTCTTTTATTCATATCTTTCTTTTCTCTCCTTTCACTATGTTAATCTTCTCATTCTTTACCTTTTTTCTTTCTATTATGAATGTAATTATTGTAGTTTTCAGCTATGGTCCTTATATATCCAAGGATTTAGAGAGACACTTTGAGTTTTAGATTTCTTTGTAATTTATGAATTGTATCAAATATTGATATGATATACAAAGCATAGCTAAAAAGTTTATATATATATATATATATATATATATATATATATATATATATATATATGTAAGTTGATTATTAAAATCTTGAAGTGTTAGTATGTTGATTTCCTTTGTTATGCTGAGCTTTTGCTCTTGGATTCATTATTTTATATCCAACAAACATTCCTTCTTCATCTCATATTAATAGTGACTTGCTTACTTAGTGTTAAATCTAAGTTCTTATGTTCTTCTCCTTTCAACTACCTTCAATTATCAAGTAATGTGATTAATTGCATGCCGAATGAAAAGGCCTATGTTGGGATGTATTTGCAGTTTTTTTATCTTAGTATGTTGTCTTTTCCTCAACACTATTTATTATCTTGTTCTTTCAAATCTCCCCACTAAGCTTAATATTGTAAGTTGCTTCTCAACAATGGTGGGCAACCATCTTCATTTATGAGAAAGCCATCTCCAACTCAAGGGTCTACTTGTGGTCAAATGTTAGTTGATAATGCCTTAGCATAGTTCCTGAAAGCCTAAAACGTCTCAAAACATCACAAAGAAATCTATAAAATTTCACTTCTCTATAATTAGATAATAAAAAACAATAAAACATATTTTAATAATTAATCAAATTTATAAAATGAAATAGAAAACCATTAAACATATTTTAATAATCAATTAAATATATAAAATTAAATAAATCAAAATCTATATAAGTAGAATATATTGTCACCATCATCATTAAAATATAATATTAGTAATAATATTAGTTATTTTCATTTTATAAAATTATTCATTAAAATTTCATATTTTATAAGAAATTAATTTCTATAATTAATTTATATGAAAGATTTAATATAAATATATAAAATTAAATTAAATTTTAATATAAATATAATTAACCAAATAAATATTTAAAAAAAACATATTATAATAAAAACCATGATAATTATAATAAAGGTTTACATAAATAATTATATTTAAAATTAACTAAAATAATCGTGAGTCATAAGAAACAAACTTTTGACATTGAGCTCATGGGTAAGATAAACTTTTGCAGGAGTTTGGATATATGAAAGATTTAATATAAATATATAAAATTAAATTAAATTTTAATATAAATATAATTAACCAAATAAATATTTTTTAAAAACGTAATTATAATAAATATTTACATAAATAATTATATTTAAAATTAACTAAAATGATCGTGAGTCATAAGAAACAAACTTTTGACATTGAGCTCATGGGTATGATAAACTTTTGCAGGAGTTTGGAATAATCTCTTTTATTTTAGCAATTAAAAAAATTCTATGAAACAAATAAGTTTAAAGGAAATGACAAAATTGTTTACATTAGAATTGGACAAAGCTTTTAATTGTGAAAAAGAAGAAGATTGTCATTTTAGGAAAAGATTAAAAATTCCTAGTATAACAAATAAATAGATCTGAGGTATAAAATTTTATTTAAAAATTTTATTAGTTTTTCATTTTTGGGATTGATTAATTTTTGGACAGAATAGTACAGATTGTGGTTTATAACCATTATTACTATATATACTATCACTATATATACTATCAGCATCTTTAACCTGTAATTTTAAAAATCAATGAAAATTATGAAATTCTTTTATTGAAAGAAATAAAATTATTTAAAAATTACACAAAAAAAACCGAAAAAATATAAAAGTTCATAATGTAACAAATATATCTAAAGGATAATTGTCATATATAGCAGTTCCAGCACAGGCATTGACAATGATCCTGACTCAGTATCAAGAAAATGCTGGGTACTGACCACACTCTATCAACATGCTGTGGGAGCGTAGACAAGGATAATTGTCATATAAAGGGTCCAGTCTGGGCTTTTCATTTAAACTAAGATTTCTTCTTCGCTGAGACAAAGTGCAACTCATCCATGTTCATCATCTGCCTTATATATTCTAATGCAAAAATCCTAATTAGTACAAACCTAGGAAGTTTATATGGGGGAAGATCGCATCCATATACTTTGATCTCTGTATAATTTTGATACAAGTACCAATCTCCATTCCTTGTTTTCTCGTTGAGGTCGAGAATTCTCTTGATTTTAGGGGAAATCCTAGGAACAACATCACGGTTGAGCAAGAATGAAACCATATATAAAAATTAATTTGTGTAATCAATGAAGGAAAATTCATTGGTATTCTTCCTTACCAGGGAAGTCCAATGAATCACAGATTAAGCATTACCCTGCTCATCTAATTACTATAATGGAAACTAGAATTTATCTGCTTGTTGAAATAAGAACAAGTATACAAGATCTGATTGATATTTGAAATATCCTTCTATTGAAAGCTTTAAGAACTGATCATGTATTGCTTCAGACAAAAACTCACTGTAATTGAAGATCATAGAGGTCTTTTCACCTGTTGAAAATACTGACACAAATCCTAAAATAATATCATTGACCCATTGATCAGTTGGATAACGTAATAGACAACAAACTACTAAAATAACCTGTCTATTCATTTTTGGGAACATTGAAGAGGGGTATGGAAGATTTGTTCATGGTAATTCTACATTTTCAGGCAAAAATATTTCAAAAATCTTAGCTCTATGAGGAAAGGTGAGTTTTTTATAGATTTCCATGGGGGAATCTACAGAGAAGGGTGCAGAGGGTCTGAAGGTTTGACTTGAAGCATTTGGTATATAAACTCTAGGGATATTGTAAACAAAACATCATTATTTTGAGCAATAATGGCTCTTTGGCTTGGGATGTATATGAAATGGCACCAGGGTATAAATTTTGGAAGGAAATATGTCTGAGGAAGGATGAATTGAGGCAGGAAGGAGTCTCACATCCTTAATTCATCACTGGCATCAAGGAATTTCTTCTTGGCCCAATTGTGGAGTTCAACTATTTTATACTCCTAGTCAACTAGGGGTAATCTATCTAAAACTATGATAGGGGACATCATTGGATTTTCTTCTACCATTTTAGATTTTCCTTTGGAAGACATGTTGAAGGTATAATTAGGTACTTTGGGTGATTTTTATCGGGTAATTAACAGATTTCTATAATGATGAAAGAAGTGCTTTTGATCTTGGTCTGGTTGCACTAAGCCTAGGCTTAGAGCTTGCAAATGGAATGCATAAAAGGAAACATAAGTAAATTGTCAATTTGTTTATAGAATAGAAGGATTAATTGTTTTGCAAAGATATCCATTATGAGAGCGGGACATTTATTATGGGAGGGAAACGATCGGGGAGTTTAATTGATGGATAATGGTTAATTTGATCATCGAATGAGAAGTGGATAGATGGCAAAGGCAGAGTGGATTCATATTTTTGGCGGGAACAGGAACGATCAACAATGGTTTTCGGGGACGGCGGGGGTCCGAAATACTCAAGGAGTGGAAATGTTGCAAAAGCAGTGTATTTAAAACAACTTTTCGAACCCCCCCTTTGGTTAATCATCGGAGGGGCAGGGGGCTCCAAAGTGCTTCCCTGACCTTCGATCAAGGAGGGGAGTATCTCGATGGTCGAGATAAGCACATTTATTAATAAAGTGATAAAACATCAACTCAACTTTACCAAAACTATAATTATTCGTTTAATTATGTTTAAACTAATTAAGCAACTAATTAACATAATGGGCATAATTTAAATTAGCTCACTTTTTTCAATAGTTTCTTGGGATTTATTCATTTTTTCTTTATTTTTTCGTTTTTTGTCATTATATATAATATATATATATATATATATATATATATATATATATATATCATATCCCTTTCCATTTTTTTCATTTTTTCATTTTTTCCTTCTTTCTTTTCCTCAACAAATAAATATAAAATACAGAATAAATTACAACACTCTCGATGTTCATCAACTTCAAGGTGTCGTCCATGCAAAATATTACATCTTTTTTTTTATGTCAAATGTGTTGGTCCACACGAAATAGAGGTTTGATGATTAAAATTTAATAACAGTTATGAACTTGGAGAGAGAGCATCATGATCTCGTCAGCAAGAAGTTTTTCTCATTAAACGTATTCACACACACACACACACACACACACACACATATACTTTTGTCACAGACTTTATATGTTCAATAGTTGGTAATTTCAAATTAGAATTTAATATACAAGGATGTTTCTTTGCCTTTTTTTTTATTCATTTTAAATATAGCGTTCTCAAAGGAAAATTGTCCTCTTTTCAAAACTTAATCAGCTATGCTTTATAGAATTACTTAACTTTCACTAATTCTCTCATTTCTTGTTTTGTAGACTTTCTAGCCATTCCAAATACATTTCCTTTCTTTTCCAAGTAAATATCTATTTGTATTTAGGCATGTACTTAGATTAGCATCCTATGCTCAGTAAACTAGTATAGAACCATCTTAACCACATATCTACTAAGAGTGGAAGGATCAAATCTCATTATATGCAAAACTTCAAAAAAGATTTGCAATCCAAGAGATTTAATCCCTTTTAGTTCTTGATAAATCCCTTATTAAGATAGTATATGATGGTTTTTTTTGTCTATCTATATCAACCATGTGTATTTTTTCATTGCTTAAATTGTATTTTTGAATAATTTATTATTATTATTATTATTTTATATTAAAAAATGAATAAGTTACACATAATAAGTAACTAAGTTTTTTTGTTTTTTTATAATGTTTTTTTATTTAAAGTATTTTTTTGGAACACATGTCAACTCTAAAGTGAGTAAAAACACACTTACACATCCTTCATACCCTCATACTAGATTGTAAAATAAGCCTCAACTCAATAACAAGTCCTTCGAATAATAAATCTTGTTGGTAGGTTATGTCCTCAAAATAACAAATCCTGTGGGGATAAAGTGAGCACCGTGGATTTGCAGACCAACCTAATCCAATTCCACAGAATTAGAATTGCGGTTAGGCATATTCCTTCAACACTTAATTGTCAACTCGGGGGTTTCTTAAACTTAGAGACGAAGCACAGGAAATGCCAGAAATGATGTGAACTTTTTCAAACTCTATTCCTACTTCTTTAATTGTAATCTCACAGAATAAAAAAAAAAAGATCACCCAACAATTTACACCAAAGAAATTCTAGTGCTGGAATGTGAAAGAAAGTACTCTTGCAAAAAAATAAATGAAAGGAACTCTCAAACTTCTTGCAAACAACATTGACTAATGAAAAGGTAAATCTATGTTTATCTTCAGTATAGTTGTTTTCCAGGTTAATAATTGGACCCTTGAAGATATCTGACTTCTTATAAGCTATTATTCTTGTGCTCTTGCAATGTTTTGGCACTAGTACGAGAACAAAGCTTAGGTGCTGTAAGTATATTTTACACTTGTAGTGAAGACTTATGTCCTCATGCAGAGGCTCTAAGCCCCAGGACTAGAGCACTCTATTCATGTATCAAGATATTGATTCTTGTACCTAAACAAAGATTCCTGCACCAAGTTTTCCAATTCTTCTTATAAGAAAATAAAGAATGTGTTAACTTAGAGAAAGAGCTTGCAAAGGTGAACATAACTTAAAAATAAATTCCTTAAACAAAAATATGCTTCAACCAATCTTAATATATAAAATAAGAATTAATTTTAAAATTCAAAGCACACTCTACTTCAATCAAGGAAATCCTTCATGCAATCCAAACGAATCATCTAATTGTGACAACAGGCTTCAATCCTGTAATAGTTATTCACACAAACCCAATCTGCATTCATAATCTTCTTAACTCAGAAATATTCTCTTTGAAAATGATTAAACATAAAGTCTGATCTTTCCCTAAACAATATGAAGTACATGTACAAATTAATGTGTCACAATGTTGTTCATTATCGAATTACCGAAGCGTATTTAATTCAAAATATAAAGAATACTTCGGAATATAAATCACACACTGCAAAAACGCATTAAGCCTCATAAAGCATATAATAATAAAACACTATTACTGTGATGAACCAAAAGAATCAATATGCGAAACTATGAATGCACTGGTGCAGGAATGCGTGCTTGCATGATCTAGGCATAAATAATATTAAAATTTGAAGGAAAGAAATCATAAAATTAAACTTAGCCGAGCATGCACACCATGTAATATCACACAGTGATGAAATCAACTCTAAACTTTGCTGAAGAATAAAAGCATCTATTTAATTCACACTTTGCATTAAACGAAATTAAAAAACCTTAATCGAAAAGAAGAATATGAGGGAGAATGAATTGGGTTGGATGGGCCCTAGCCAACCATCTCATTTCCATGTTTAGTGTTTTTGGGAAAACTAGTATTCCTAAAGAATGCTAGCCCTGTAGGTTTGCCAGCTACCCTAGAAACAACAGTTTAAAGCAATCCAATGATTTCTTCTATGTGTAACAGATAAGAGAAAGACAATGGAACCAACCTGAAACTTCCGCTTGCTTGCTCTCTCTCCCCTTTGACAGATCCTGCAACTCCTCCCTGTACTTAACACGCTTGGAGAGTACCTGCACAAATAAAACAACAAAGAACCGTTAAAGAATTGTGATCTATTACAACTTAAACATTACAGAATCAGATATATAATGAACAAGTGATAGCATTCACAAATGATAACATTCACAATTGCACAAACATATGGAATAAAACTTAAAGAGCTTTATTAATAGAAAGGAGAATTACGACCCAGTTGTTTGATCCAGCATCATCCTCCTAACTTCAATCCCTCTTCACCTCATGAAATAGAAATATCACACCAACAATACAAATCTCTTTCCTCAATTACAAACTTTCAGCACTTCCTTGCAATTCACAATATTCCAGCCTTCTAATCTCTTAGATGAGGGATCCATTTATAGATGCGTGCAAGGGTGTGAGTCATCCATGGGGTTTGATTAGTTTCATTCCACTTGTTACAGTTGATTCCATAAGAGAATGGATTGGAGATTTTCTTATATCCCTTACTCATCCTTGGGTGAATTCAGAGAGGCAAGTGGCACAGGAGAAGTTTCTAGAAGATTCCATGAGTAACCACCTAGAAAACTGTCTCAGACATTTGTCCATCCTCGCCCATTGCACCCTATAGAAGGCCTAATCAGTATGCATCACACCCTGGTAGTGTACCACAATAGTATGCATCACACCCTGGCAGTGTACCACAAGAGTATGCATCGCACTTTACCAGTGGAGTAGTCAGTATGGTTCAATTTAGGCAATTTCTGGATGGTTTCTCAGATGGAACTTTTGGGGAATGATGTATTCAGATGACTATGTTCCTTTAGGGTATGAAACAACTCTTTTAGGAGTTGATGAGCCCTAATACATCGACATATAATTTTGGGGTCGATGTGCCCAAATATGTGTATAACAATTGCCCCCTAAAGTATGAAGTCATAAATATTGATGTCGGGTGAAATGCTTTATCATGAGGATCTGAAGTTTCGAATTGGAAGGTGACCTACATAAGTTGCAATACAATACATCATCATAATATAATTTTCATGATCTAGCTGAGGGAGGCATTTCCATGATCAACTTTATAAATTCATTTCATGTACATAGATCAGATAGTTGTCTTCTGATGCAGATTGGTGATTCTTCAGATATAGAGTCATCATCCATGGTTAGGATGACCATCTATGTAGAACCTTTGTACATTTAATGTTTTTATGTCCCTGAATATATCGCAGCCCGGATGGATGAAACTAGATCCGCGATCTTCAAATTTGTTCAATCTTTGCTCAATGTACAAGTCAATCCATGTGAAGAGATGTTCTGAAGTCGAACATGGAAAGACATCGCCTGATTACCAGCCAATGATGTGAGCTATTAACAGATGTGAGAGGAATCACCGATAATGATAATGACCCGCAAGGTAATCTAGTACAATTTACGTGGTGTGAATATATGATCCGATGTCAAACACCACGCAAAATCTTTCAGTCGAAAGTCATTGATGTTAACATGTCGCCAAAAGTGAGAAACTTTCCATTGATGTATACAAGCTTCAAAGCACTGAAAGGGTTGTTTTTAAGTCAACTTCTTGGATAATGAGCTAATGTCAACAAGAAGTGACTCGTTGTAGGAGGGTCTTGATGTATCCCACATCTACGACACGAAACGAAGCAAATGATTTCTGCAGGTGAAAATGAACTGAGGACGCAAGGTTGAGGAATGATGGTCATGAAAAAATGACGGTTGGAGGCATTGCAGTGTATGAGACATTAATTGGATGGTCGTTTCTCAACTGAATGACTTCTCTTGAACAAGTCGGCGACACTTAGCTGAATTGATAGCGTTAACCCCAAAAGATGGATGGTATGAAAGACCAATGATGAGATGACCGGTGAATGGAATAACCCAACTCAATTCAATAATGGAGATGAAGTGAAAGTGTCATGTTCAAGAGTGACTTTGTACCATAAATTCTTCAAGTTTTTTTCCCTTTTTCCCTAGTTATTGTTGACCAGTACCTCTTTATTTTTGTCAAGCTTGAGGAGGATAACATATGCTTGTTCTATAATTTTCCCTTCAGGCAAACATGTCGTTATTAATGTTTTAACAAGTCTAGCGACAGTGAAACTCAGTCTTGTCTAGATGGAAAAGTTTGTCGTTATTGTTTTAACGAGTTTAATGACAATGATAACTTAGTCCTTTTCATGTTTAGAGAGTTTGAAAATAGACAAAAAGAAAACTCCATAAGTTCTTTTTTGTAAGATAATCCCTCAGGTCCAAAAAAGGATAAAATAATATAAGAGGGATGACATTTCCAATCACTTTAACGAGCTGGAAAGGGCAAGCACTCGACAATCTTTTCATATTTAACAAGTCTGAAAAGGGTTTAAAGAGGACTCTATTTTGAGGAATGAGTAGTGTCTAGGGTAGCAACTGGTTCTGGTTATTTTGGAACTTCTCAAAACATGTTGATTTATGTGAAGAGGCTAGCTAATAAGACCACTCATTGCAACTCTTCATCAAAAAGGGTAAACAACCAAGTGAGAGTGTATGATCAGCCAAAGGGATGATGGCGATGGGATGTACACAACCAAGGCTCAAAAGGCTGATAGAATGGAAATCACAAAGGTTAAAAATAAAAAATAAGTTCATTTTTAGACAAGCTTGAACCATGGGGAACTATGCTTGGATTCAGTTTCATGTTTACACAAGCTCGAAATGAAGAACTATGCTTGGAGGTCAAAGATGTTTAGCACATCAGATTCTTTCATCAGTCATTCAACCTGCTCAAAACTCCATCAAATTGATTAGAAATACATATATATGGACGAAAAATGAACTAAAACGAACATTTCACTTTGCAGTACATGAATAGTAAACATAAAAAGTAGTTTTAACCTTTCACTTTCGTCATTTCATTTCAAATTTTGGATTTGGAGCTCTGGAGCGGTTTTCCCCCTCAAATTTCACCAGTCGATTTCAGGATATCTTATGGACCATTCTCCACGCCATTAGGACTAGGTAAGAGCTATCCTTGAGCTCTTCATTTTCATTCCATATTTTCTTGATTCTGAGCTAGTTTTTCCACTTTTCTGGGCCCCTGGGGTTTAAATATTTCATTCCCCAATAATCACACCTAGCTTGTATCAAAAGGTGCGATGCATACTAAGCAACCAATAAGCCATTCAGTATGCATCTCACCTTGCTCAAAGGCATGGTGCGATGGGCGTAGAAAGGTAACTTTATAAGTGTTTTTTCATCAAAGATTTACCTGTTTTTTTCTCAAATTTGGATCCTAACTCATCTTTTGTTTGCATTTCAGATATTTGTTGGATCAAGATGGTTGTCACATGGCGTGAATGAGAACATGAAGACAAGGATATGATTGCTTTACATGACCAGGGCACAGTGGATGCACTAAGAAACTGTGGTTTGCTGAAGTTTTTCCGCATATCCAACATGAGACAACAGATCAATTTGTTGCAGTATTTTCTCAATGCTTGGGATCCTATTGACCAGGTATTCTAGATTAGAGATAAATCTATTCCTTTCACAGTCAAGGATTTTTATTTTCTGACGGGATTGTCGAGGCGTGGTGCCCCTCTTTCACTATCAGGATTTGCTCGTGGGGGCGAATCAGTGAAAGATTACATTTGTCAGTTCTGTAGGGATGGATCTCAACCCAGTAGAGATTGTAAGATTAATATCCGGGATGTTACTGATCAACCTTTGAGGACCATTTTATTTACCTTTTCTAGATTGGCTGGCAGTGTGGCCTTACATTTAGCGAGGAGATATTACACGCAGTATGCCCTGGAATGCTTGGAATCGAAGGTGTTCAATTGGCATGAGGCAATACTTCCTGTTATAAAAGAACAACTGTCCAAATTAAAGAATGGAAGAACCAAGAACTTTGGTTATGGATCCATATTGACTGCTTTTACTTTGGAAAGAATTCCACTGATGCAACCTCAAAACATTTCACTGGGATTGCCAGCACCGAGGGAACCACGGATGCAGAGACGGGTGGACCTTATGGCTAGACATGCCAGCCAGTCACAGATCTTCTTCTCAGATGGCTTTTTCGAGTGGTTCAACTGCCAAGAGATGGTATTTGCAGAGTATCCATACGTCGGGATGGATTTACGAGGCGATCCAGATTTGGCATTACCAGTTGGTGAGCAGTGGAGTACTATAGGTAAAATGATTCGACCACATCTTTGTTTTTTCAATTTTATAATGCTTTTGTGTTTTTGATGTTACCGAGACTAAACAAACTCATATGTGTGTGCAGATATTGGACCAGTGCGACAAGTGGTACGTCCCTAGGAAGCAGCTGATGCTCCAGCAGGAGAGGCTATAGGGAGGGCTGTCCTTCGGGACCTGGACATATTGGAGACCCTGGCAGTGTTGCAGGATCAGATCGAGGGCCTCTCTCTTGGAATTCATGATGTCAGGATTGATGAGTTACCTTTGAGGTTACAACGCCATACTACTGGTGTATCGAGTCGTTGGACTAGGCTCGTATGCATGATAGCACATGCGGTGACATGTTATCACCAACATCACTAGTCTAGGATGTTTTTTTGCACTCATTTTGAATTTCTTGGTCAAATGACCGATTTTATCTTGGACATAAAACATTTTTTAAAAACTATAAACGGCTATCTACTTTTGATTTTTGGAGTTTTATTTTGGCTAAGTGATGAAATCCTAATGCAAATGTTGATGTGAAATGCTTTCTTTACAAATGCTGCAAATGTCTATTTAACACATAGTTTGCTAAAGAATCAGTCAATTTGTTTAAGTTTCTAGAAATGTGTTGATATTGAATGGAATCAAAACGTCCTTCCAAAATCCTAACTCTTAGGAACATGTGATAAATAGCTGGGTTCCAAACTGAATAAATGCCAGCAAGCTGTAGAATGATGAGTTGTGAATCTAGCCTGACAATGAGTCGGTGTTTTCCATGTCAAATGGCATCAGAGAGAAGTTCAATCAACGCACTATACTTAGTGATGTTTTTCATCGATCGACCAATACATATCCCCCTGAAACTCACTAACTCACCACTTTGAGCGAAGATGGCCCAAGCCATAAAAGATAGGTTATGTGTACTACGACTAGCTCCGTCAATATACCCAACAAATGGTTCCAAAAAGTCCAACATCTACAACAAATGTGAACTAGATTACCGAACCAAAATGACAACTCTAAAATAAAACACTCAAAATGCAATAAAATCATATGTATAATGAGTTTACTACACTTAATCAAGCATAGTAACATTTAAGATACAACTCGTTTCGGGGCTGTGACAGTCGAATCCAATCATAATCGACTAGCTCGTAGGCTCCTTTTGTTAATACGCGTTTAACAATGTAAGGGCCCATCCATAATGGTTCAAATTTACCTGCTCCTAATTTTTCAGAATCCTGATCGTAAAGCAAGACCAGGTCACCTTCTGAGAAGACACAAGGCTTGACATTTGTGTCACATTGTGCCTTGATGCATTTCTTATGTGCTTCTTTAGCCAACGCGACATCATGACAGGTTTCATCCAGATGGATTAATTCCAATAAAAGAGCCTCTTCTTTAGAAGTTTGGGGAAGCAAATCGATTGCAATATTGAGGGATGAGATTTCTCACTGAATTGGTAAGACTGCTTCTAGACAATACACCAACTGAAAGGGCGTAAATCCGGTCACATTTCTCACTGAAGTCCTATATGCCCACAAAGCTAAGTAGAGGATTAAATGCAAATTCCGTTTATGGACTCCAATCATTCTCTGCAGCATGCGCTTAAGGACCTTGTTGATTGCCTCAACTTGTCCATTAGCCTATGGACAATATGGATTAGAACTATCATCCGACAGTCCTAAGTTTGCAATTAATTCAATCATCATTTGATTGCAAAATGTGACCCATGATATGTGACTATAGCCTGTGGTACACGAAATCTATAAACTACATGATTGAAAAAGAAAAAAGCAATTTTTTTGCCATTGTTGTTCAATGTAGGCATCGCCTCAGCCCATTTTGCAAAATAGTCGACAGCGACTATAATATACCCATGCCCCCCAGTCGAGGTGGGGTTACATGTCATGAAATCAATGCCCCATTTAGCGAATGGGCCAATAACAACGACTGGATGCAGTGGTGTAGGTGGTAATTTGGTTTTGTGATCAAAAACCTGACAAGCATGGAAACTTTTGACTGTAATTATGCAATCTTTGAATATGGCGGGCCAAAAGTAACCAGCTCGTAATATTTTTTATGCAGTAGTGTAACCAGATAAATGCCCCCCACAAACACCTGAATGAAAATCATTCAAAACTTTTTTAGCCTCCTCATGCGTGAGGCACCTTCGTAAAACCATATGGACACCACGACGGTAAAGTGTGTCACCAATGATTAGATAGTCTTTGGCTTGGTATCGAGTACATCACTATTCAGAGTGAGAGGTGTTAGGACTAAAAGTTTGGATTTGGAGATAGACCAGTATATCCCCGTACCATAGATCACTTGATGATATCAGAAACAGAGTCTCATCCACAATTGATGCTTTGGATGTTAAATCATTGGATGACGAGGGAAGGTCACAAAGTAACTCTGCAAAGACGAGAGACTTCTTTGATTTGGATTTGGTGAATTCCAGATCAAACTCTTGCAAAATGGCTATCCATTTGGAACATTTTCCCCCTACAATTGACGTGACAAAATGTATGTCATAGGGTTGCAATCTGACACAATGGTAGTTTTGCAGAAGACTACATAGTGTCAAAATCTCTGTACTGCTTGAACGGCTACTATAGCCAACTTTTCAACATAAGAGTACTTGCTTTCTATATCATTAAGATTACAACTTAAATAATATATAGTATGTTCAATTCCGTTACCTTCTTGCACTAAAACCATAGCGATGGTTGTATCTGCAGTGGCGAGATACAGGTTGAAGTCTTTTTTATAGTCAGGAGCATACATTAATGATGCTTTTATTAGGTAATCTTTTAAAACATCAAAGGAAGCTTGTGCAACCTGATCCCAGTGGAAGGGTACCTCTTTTTTCAAAAGACGTGTATAACCTTTAGCGAGCTTAGCATAATGTGGAATGAACCTCCTCAGAAAGTTAGCTTTCCCTTGGAGTCTCTGAATCTGAAGAAAATTTGAAGGTGGAGACATGTCAAGGATTACTTCAACCTTAAATGGGTTGAGTCAAATTCCATCCATAGAAACTACAAAACCAATCAGTTGACCAGAACCAACAGAAAACACACATTTGTGTGGATTGAGTCATATCTTGTAGTGTTGGCAACGCAAAAATATGGCTCTCAAATGCTGCAGATGATCAGTCCGTTTTGGCAAATGAGTAGGTAGATCATCAAGATATGGTTGAACAATGTGCTTGATGTTATGGAAGGTGTAATTCATTGCCCTCTGAAAATTTTCCCTTGCGTTCTTGAAACTGAAAGGTAATTTACAATATGAAAATGTGCCCCACAGACATATAAATTTAGTTTTTGACTAGTCCTCTGGGCGGATATTGATTTGATTGTATCCAAAAAATCCATCCATGAATGAAAATATTTCGCATCTGGAACATTCATCAATTATCTAGTCGATAAGGGTGTAGGATAGTTGTCATTTGGACATGCTTGATTTACATCCCTATAATCGACGCACACTCTAATCATTCCTTATTTTTTCATCACAGGACCAATATTTGATACCTAATCAGTGAGAGGAACATGGTAAATGAAGCGAGGATGCAAAAGTTTTTCAACCTCTGCTTTCATGGCAGCGGCTTTCTTCGGATGGATAGGCTGAAGCCGTTGTCATATTGGTTTGACATTTGGATACATCTTGATTTCATGTTCAACAATTCTTGAGTCAATGCCTGGCATTTCTTCATATGACCATGCAAAGACACCTCTGAATTCACAAAAAAGAGCATAGTAAATTTCTAGTTCTGATGGAGAACAATATTTGCCAATGTGAATATTCTCTACAATATTAGGTTTGGTCGAAATATTAATGGCAATAGTTTCTTCAATGTTGGAAATATTTCACTTAGAATCTACTGTATTTATAGAATTTAATAAAAAATAAAAAATTGAAGGATGATTGAGGTCGTTTGAATAATCTTCATTGTCATCTCGAAGGTGGGAACGATGATGATAATATTCCCACGGCGTCTCCCTATCACCATTGATTCGATGGTTCCTTTTTCTATAGAATGTATATGAGACCATGGATCAGAAGAGGTACCATATTCTAAAGACCTATCTACCCAAACACTCATCGAGTGATAATTTGGATTTTCTGTCGAAGCCTAGAAAATTGATTGCTACAAAGATTCGATGGGGCTTGGTGGCAATGCCTCATGATGACCCTCACTATCAAAATAGTCGGAACTTTTCTCATACTCAAATGATGTAGAAGAGATTATTTGACAAGTTTCCACTGTGGCCACTTCCATGAAACCAGATTGAGGTGGGAGGGAAAAATTACCCATTAAGGAAGGGTTTTTTAGGAGACCTACTCCAGCATTTCGAAGTGATTGTGAACTTCCATGGATCAATCAAATGCTTCGAGTAGCTTGTGAACTGTTAACAAAAAAGGCTAGTTGGTCAACGACTATGATTCCACCTTTGAAGGGAAATGCAATCTTTCTAAAATATGTAGACACAACGGCAGCCATAGCATAAACCCAGGGCCTTCCTAGTAAAATATTGTAGTCAAGGAGTCCATCAATAACCTTGACTTCAATATCTACTATCTTGTCCCCTACTTCAACTTGCAAGCTACTTAAAATCCCATACGGAGTGTACGTTCTTCCGTCGAACGCTTTTAATTTTGTTGGTGATCATGACAAGGGTGGTGAACCAAGAGTTTTCCAACAACTCATTGACATAATACAATATGCCCCCTCATCAATGATGGTTCGATGAACATTTTTATTGAGGGCTTTTACCTGTATAAGGAAATCAAGTTGGGTCGGTAACTGAGGTGTATATCCTTTATGATTAAAGGCCACAAGATTGGAATCCGTTCGATCAATCCCACCTATTGCTGATAACAAAGCCTACTTTTGGGAGGGACAATTTTGCAATACCTCTAGTGTCGACATAGCAGATGGTGATTGAGCCAGATCCTCCACTATATTATAATTCTGTGCAGCTCGAGCACAAGGATTGAATGTCGATTTATGTACAACTCCCTTTGGCGACTTTATAGTTAATTTAGGGATAATGGGTGGAACTACTTCTGGTGAAGTCATTGTCGAACCACTAGGTTGATCAGTAGCCTGGTTGTTCGACGATGATGGATTCCCATAATCTTTATTCCTTGTCGATATCAAAACATCATTTTTCTTGTTTGCGATGGATAGCATAAGCACTTGGGATCTGGAAGCATTATCGTTAGCAACCAGATTAGTTTCTGGGTTTGGAAAAGGATTAGTCAACACCACTGAGTTATTCAAAGACTTCAAATGTTTTGAAACCTCAGATCGATGTGGACAATCTCTTGTAAAATTCTCCTCGTTACAAATCAAACATGGATAACGAGGAGGTTTCTTTGCACCAGTAGGGTTTTCAGATGATTTTTCAGGAGTGGATTTCTCCTATTTCTTCTTACTATTTTTCCCTTTCTTCTTGCCCCCTGGTTGCTTTGGATTTTTTCCTTTGTCAAATGACACAGAATTAATTTCCAAGGCAAGAGGTTTTTCATTTGCATTCTAACTAGAAACAACAAGAACTTGACCAGATGGACCTCTTGCACTTTGCGTGCTTGAGGCAATGATCACACCATCACTTGCATGAGAGTCCCTATTTGGTTTAGGAGGAAGTGGAACAAAAAATGCTGGTCTAGGAGCATCAGGAATTTTGTCATAGAGTGTGCCAGAGTAAGTATAGATCAAGTCTAAATATTTGGCACGAGCAATGACTTGCTCTTTAGTGAAAAATCCTCCTTTTTCCACGTCCTCAGTGATAGATGGAAATAAGGACTTAATAAACCACTCAGCTAAAATCTGATCAGGAACATATGTCTTTACCATTCGACGATGACACTGCCACTCATGGATATGATCAGATATGTGAGTGGACGTGGTATGTTTAAAATTGGTAAGGAGTTCTGTTCCTGTTTCGTACCTCATGGGTAACTGAAAGTGGATTAGAAAAGTAGTGGAAAGGATGCTGAAGTTATCAAATGAAGCTCTAAGAAATTCAATATACCATTTCTCTGCTGGACCAGTAAGTGTTCTCTGAAAAAGGCAAAGTCTAATCGAATCATCATTCAGGGTGTTAGATGAGCACCACAAATGAAAAGTCATTACGTGATTCGATGGATCTTCACCTGGATTTCCACTAAACTTAGGAATATCAGAGGGGAGTTTATGAGGAATCACTAGCCACCAAGGGGTGTATACAATTGGATCATTTGTCAGTCGGTTCAAATTTGGTAATTCTAGGGTTGCTACAAAAGGCAACTGCTGATTCAGGTTTGGTGGCGCATTCCGAGGATAAGATGGAATCGCCTGAGAAGTAGGTCTTTGCATACCAGCATAATGTATCTGTTGCTGGTAACTTTGATAATGTTGTTTGACATAACCAGTATAGCGTGGTTGTTGATAACCGTTTTGAAAATGTAGTTGTCCATAACCTACAAAGCCTTGTTGCTCAGGTCTTCGGTAGGCTTGATATTGACCAAATCCAGTCTGAGCTTGTAAACCAAGTCCAAACTGAGGTTGGGTTTGCTCGAATTGTGATTGTTGGTATTGTGCCAGCCATGGTTGTTGGGCCATTTGTTGTTGCCCAATATTGGAGAATTGACCAAGTTGCAGATTGACAATACCTGTTTGTGCCTGAGTCATTCTAGATAAAGAAGAACTACCCTGAGGTTGCAGTTGATCCATAGAGACAAGTTGTTGTTGCATCACAAACTGAGAAACTTGAGTCTTCTACCTCGAAACTTGAGGTTGCGAGGAAGAAGGAGCAGGTTGAGGTTGAGACACAACATGATGTGCTTGTGCTTGCGACATAGTCGTAATAGCAGGTGTAGTGGGAATATTCGACACAGGTTGGATCAATTGCATTAGATATACAACCCTTGGTTGTTCTATAAGTGTTGGTATCCAACCACTAGATGTAATTCCAATTTGACCTGAATTTCGTTGAAAACTCTCATATGGTTGTTCCCAGGAAGAAACAGTGAAAAGGCATATTTCCCTCCATATGGTGGTAGTCCAGTGTTTAAATGATATATTGGTCTTTGAAAATTGGTTTGCACAAATTGATACTGGCATGCAAGATCAAATTGCTGAGTTTCTACATAATAAATACCAGATGGGACTCCGGATGAATAAATAGGAGCAGACCATGGTGCCGAAGAAGCCCCTGAGTGGACTCAAGCTAGTGATTGATAACCAGCTGGAACAGATGGTGCACTGTATAAATATGACTCAAGTGGACCAGAAAACATTGTAGGAATAGCAGCAGAAGGTTCCACCGTAGCTGCATCAGGTGACACATTCCTAGATGTTGATGGTTGCTCAAACATGTTTAGTCTATCCAAAATATCTCCAAGCGATTCGACAGGAACTTGGGATGAAGGAGGATTAAAAGAAATAAACTCAAGAGTAGAAGGACACAAATGAATCCCAATTCCAAAATGTAACGGGGTAATAGATGGGGGATCCTCTACTATCTCCCCTATAGCAATCAGACCAGGTGGAAGAGGTAGACCGTCAGGTCCTTAAAAAATCTCTAGAGCCGAAGAATGTATAGTTTCTGCAGTGACAGATACTGGAGGGGTGACACCTTCTGAATACTGAAACTCAACGTCCAGATTTTCAGGTAAATGAACTTCAGTCTCAAAGGGAGGTTCGCGAACAACTACTGGTTCAAATGTAGCCTCGGTTTGAACTGAGATGGGTTTTGGATCAACTCTAGATGGAGTTGTTTCAGGTACAGAAGTGTCTACTGTTACACTAGGATCAATTCTAATGTCCTCTTGTGACTGTGGGATTTCTTCTCTAAAGGCAGATGTACCAGAAATAATCGGAGTAACTAGAGTCTCTAACGATGTTGAAACAAAAGTTTCAAATAAACAAGATGAATTGGACTGAGTTAAACGAGACCGTTTTGTGCAGACTAGCTTCGCTTCTAGAGGCAAAGATGATTGACTCGCTAGTCTCCGCGAACGATGGGGTTTTGATTGATTTTCTTCCACGATTGCGGATTATTTTATCAACTGAAAGTTAAGGGGAAAATGATGTTATTCCAAATTCAATTAATTTTAATGACGCTTGGACACAACTTTGCTTTTTTAGTTATTACGAGTTGAGAAAAAGCTAAAGATGACTCTAGTATCCTTCGATTTTTAATGAGCCTGAAAGGACAAGTGCTCAGATGGACCTTTTCTTTTAAAGATTCGAAAAGGAACGAAAGTGACTACTCTGGAAAATCTAGAGAGAGGGATTACCAAACCAATTGCAAAACTGCAATGACCAAGGACTTATGTATGGTAGTAAATCTTCCCGAATGTTGTGTTTAGTGCATTCTTATCAATAAGGTGGCAGACTCAGCTTCCTATGGATAGAGGATATAAGCCTATTGTGGTCTCCCAATATATACGTGATGGTACGGGGAGCACAATTCCATGCTAGCACTTGTCATATCAAGGAGGAGGAATCACCCAACCTTCAATGAAAATGATAGCCACTAGTTTTAATGATGCCGGGACACGTCTCTAGCCTAGACCTCTCGATATGTTGCGTTAAGTTCCAAACCATTGTTAGGTTCTTTGAAATTTATTTTAAAGTTGATCTTGTTTATAGTTTGCCTTTCAATGGTTCACTACGTGATGATGATCTGAAATTCCTAAGATGCAAACTACAATGATAAACAATCTTTGTTTATTTTGACAATGAAAATCCTAGCTACTAGGGAAAGAAAATAACATTTCTTTTGAACAAAGAGCAAAGAGCACACACTAGTGCATTTCCCTAAATCATTTTTTCACACTCAAAACAAAAAATTTCTAAATGCAAATGCATGTATTTGTTTTTGTTCTCCTTAATTTGAAAAATGCCAAAAAGGAAAACTAAATGCAACAAAGATCTGAAATATTTTACTAAAATTGACAATTTTCAACAATTTCTTCTTCAAAAGAGAAAGGAAGACTCAACGACACTTTTCAATTTTGAATAAAAATGCTTTTGACACTTTGAATATAAACAAATCAAACCAAATACATGAAGAAAAGTTCAATCGATTATCAAGGGAAGGAAGAATTTATGACACTTCTCTTTTCGACACAAAACGGCAATTACGACACTTTTTGTACAAAAGTGACAAATCAATTTAAGCAACATTCCGACAAAGGATTGTAAATGAGGAACAAATACAAAAAAACACTCACTAATCCTAATGTAATTGAGGCTGATCTAAGTGATGCAAGTAATCTTAAGTAAAGAGGCATTGTTCATTTGCAGCAAAACAACTAAAAAAAAACTGAGAAAAAGTTAAAAAACCCTCAATTTATAGAATGGAAAAAGAGTTCAGTCAGTCATCGCAACTAGGCTTCATAGAAACAGAGATGCATCCCACTTACTACACTTGGGAGGTGCGATGCATACTGAGTTACAGTGGAAGACAGTGCGATGGTCTAGGGAGTGCAACTGAAAATGGGTTTTAGCTCAGATGTGCACCTGTTTTCAATGAGTTAAGCTGAGTTTTGATGAACAATAAAGAGAAAAGTATGAAGGAATGTCTTGAGAGGTTACTGAGCTATCAGAGGGCATCTAGATGTGCTTGCAAGTCAAATGTTTAATTCATAAGCTAAACCAGAGATTGACTGAAGCAGCATTCATCTACTATGTAATTGTAGAGCAAGAGCAGTTTGAAGGCTACATGGTTGAATTCAGACTCTGTCTATAGTTTATTAAATTGAACATAAAACAAACAATAACAAGAAAAAACATATGTTCATTCCCTAGCAGAGTCGCCAATTTGTTTCTGGGCAAACTAGTATTCCTAAAGAATGCTAGCCCTCTAGGTTTGGCAGCTACCCTAGAAACAACAACTTAAAGCATTCCAATGATTTCTTCTATGTGTAACAGATAAGAGAAAGATAATGGAACCAACCTGGAACATCTGCTTAATCCCTTGCTTGCTCTCCCTCCCCTTTAACAGATCCTGCGATTCCTCCCTGTACTTAAGACACTTGGAGAGTACCTGCACAAGTACAACAACAAAGAACCGTCAAAGAATCGTGATCTATTACAACATAAACATTACAGAATCAGATATATAATGAACAAATGATAGCATTCACAAATGATAACATTCACAATTGCACAATCATATGGAAGAAAACTTGAAGAGATTTATTAATAGAAAGGAGAATTACAACCCAGTTGTCTGATCCAGCATCATCCTCCCAGCTTCAATCCCTCTTCACCTCATGAAATAGCAAGATCACACCAACAATACAAAGCTCTTTCCTCATTTACAAACTTTCAGCACTTCCTTGCAATTCACAATATTCCAGCCTTCTGATCTCTTAGATGAGAGATCCATTTATAGATGTGGTCTGAGTCATCCATGGGGTTTGATTAGTATCATTCCACTTGTTACAGTTGATTCCATAAGAGAAGGGATTGGAGATTTTCTTAGATCCCTTACTCATCCTTGGGCGAATTTAGAGAGGCAAGTGGCACATGAGAAGTTTCTAGAAGATTCCATGAGTAACCACCTAGAAAATTGTCCCGGACATTTGTCCATCCTCACCCATTGCACCCTATAGAAGGCCTAATCAATATGCATCGCACCCTGGTAGTGTACCACTCAGTATGAATCGCACTTTTCCAGTGGAGCAGTTAGTGTGGTTCAATTTAGGCAATTTCTGGATGGTTTCTCAGATGGAACTTTTGGCAAATGATGTATTCATATGACTACGTTCCTTTAGGGTATGAAACAAATATTTTAGGGGTTGATGAGCCCTGATACATCAACATATAAGTTTCGGGCTGATGTGCCCAAATATGTCTATAACATTACGAAACATAAAGATTCATCTCTTAATCAACGCATCAACACAAAATTACACCACAAGATTGAAATAACATGGTATAATCCCTTTTTATTAATAATCAGCAAATGTACATCATGAGTTTCAATCTAGCCTATAATGAGGGCGATACCAGCAAAATTACAAAAGAACGAAATTACAATATCCTTTCTATAGCTATCTCTCGCTACCATTTTCTATCTGAATCCTATATTTTATACATTTGTTCAGGCCTGCCGCCGTAACCAAATTACATCAAGCATTTCATTTTGAGCCTTTCAGCTATAACAAAATAACAATAATAGTTCATACTAAGCTTTTCGGCTATAATAAAATGCTAATCTAATTATTTGACCAGTGACCCAATCTCCACAACATCACTGACTTTTCAACACTCCAATCCCAACTCGAGTTGATTGTTCGGGAACAAGGTGTCTGCATTAGCTGGTGAGTTGTCACGATAGTTAAGAATTCGCCAGCAGTGCAGGAATCCTACCTACACTCAACCATCCTAATAGAATTATCAATACATTGCTTATCAGATACTTTAGTAAGAGAAATATTAGTTGTAAAGAATATTAAAGGTACAAAATCTATGAAAACAATTAATTAAGCACATTTTTAACCCTTAAACATGAAATTTAAAGCTAGTGCAGCAAAAGGCACAATTCTTGGACTAGTGCAGGAATAGGGAAGTTTGAAAGGTTAAAACAGAGGTCTAAGGTTATGGTTTTGAAGGGAAAAAGGGGTTAAAAATGAAGCAATTTAGCCTACCAACATCCTCCCCTCCTTAAGTTGTTATGGGTCCTCACACAACCTTTACCTGCTGCAAAAAAACCAAAACAGAAGAGCCTCCCTTCAATTCTACACTTGTATGTTGATCCCTACTTTCACTGACTTTGCCTTCCTGCTTCGAGCCTTTTTAAGTTTCTTGATCACCTTTTTAAGATGTTCATAAGACTTCGAGGCTCGAAATTTCCATATCTTAACTTGTCTTTTATGCTCCTTCACCTCTCCTTCCAACTCTGTATTTGCTCATTTTTAGGTTGTATTATGCTCTTTCGTGGCTTGGTTTAACAACTCCAAGCCATAAACATGTTGATTGAGATCTTCCATCCGACTATTCAGACAGGGGGTCGAGTTCTCCATTCCCAGTTCCTCTAGCATCGAATTCTCGGCAGTCAATTCAAGACATGTGCCGACATCATCAAGGTCAAGGTTATTCTAGCCACATTTCAATATCATCAAGGGTTTCAACATCTGGAGTCTCAACGTCACTAAGGGTCTTAGTTCCCTGCATTTGTACTTTATCAGGGATTTCAATACCCTGCTCATCCAATTTACCAGGGGTTTTAGTACCCTGTTCCTCAAAATCATCAAGGTCTTTTGTACCCTACTCATCCATCTCACCAGGGGTTTCAGTACCTTGCTTGTCCATCTTACCAAGGGTTTCAGTCTCTGGAACTTCAAAATCATTAAGGACATCAGTATCCTATGCCCTATCATCCACCTGACCCTTCATTGGGTCCTTGCTTGCACTCGACATCACTTTTATTTTCTTCATCCTGGCAAAGAGGATTGAAAAGGGTTTCTCATCTTCCTTCCCCACATAGACACCATCAATCATTGTATGGGCCACTGCCTCAGTGAGCACCGAAAGATTATCATTACTTGGTGAAGCAGGTGGCAAGTCATCCAACAGTATCGGAGAGGTCAACTAAACATGAACCACCCTCGAAGAGGCAGTTCTTCTCCTAGACAACCTCTTGGTCTCGGTAGGGCGTGGGGCCTACATTTTCGATTTCTCCTTCTTTCCTGCACTCTTCTTCTAAGTTGACTTCCCTGCGTTCTTATTCTAAGCCGAATTTGCTACACTCTTCTTATGAGTCGACTTCTCTGCACTTTGCCCCTGAAACTCCTTTAAGAATTCCTCCCAAGTCACATTTTTAGCTTCCAACTCCTACTTAATTAAGATTGTGATCAGCACGTGGTGATATAATTTGTATGCAACCTGACTGGACTTCCCTTTCTGAATCCCTTTCAAAATCTTTTCTAAGTTTCTAAGAAAATAATAAGGGAAATTAATGATCTTACCAGACTCAAAGTGCAAGAGTAAGCGTATGTGATAGAGGAAAGTTAGTGAGTAGTGGCCTTCGTAGGTAAGGAAATTTTCCAACACATACAGGAGATCCTTCCACTTTATGATCATAGCATTCTGCTAGAGGCCGTTCTTCCAATCCACCATTTGCTTCGGGTTGACCATGAACTGGTGCCACAGTTTCTTTTATAAATTCTCTTTCTTAAACCATTGCTCCCCCACTACTGGTAAACAGTAGCCTAAGATATGGATTCGTCTATAACTGCAAATTCTAATGAACCAACCTTGGCTCGGCTCCCATCAAAGGTTTGGGCGAATGACATTGCCACAACTGATTCAAATTCATGGAATGTCTGTAGAAATGGGAGGAACCCGGATTCCTGGAATATTACAAGACTATTCCTGTACTTACTTGTCTTTCCATCTCTTGTATGGACCGTGTCTCAATCCTTACAGGCACCATGTCTGTTTAAATTCATCCAATCTTTGTTTGAAGTTTTTAAAAGATATTACAACATAAAGAACTCAAATGATGGCCAAGCTATACATTCGCCGCTATATTAACCACTTCCCGAATGGTCGTGCTTCATCATTAAAACTACACGGATGTGATAACGAATTGGTTCAAGTACAGGAAGGCAATGATTATTGGAAGAGGTGAGGGTTTAGATAATAATTCCATATAACGGTCATGCAAGGTTAGATATGGAGTAAAGCCATTATTATCAGGTGATGAATTTTTCAAGGAAATACAAGTATTGGATTTCAAGAGAATTGGACCATCCCGCATTTACTCCATTATCTCACATAAGGTGTACTTAGTACTCATTAAAAATATGATAATTTATAACCTAAAATATCTTTGTACTTAAACAATTTCTTCCTAATTTAGTAAATGATAAAACAAAGTGTTAATCATACTACAAATTGAATTCCATGATCTCCAGGTAGTACAGCTATTCTTCCTATATAAAAGTTGATAAAACAAAAGATAAGCTTTGAATACGCATTTTTACACCTGGTGTTCCTGCACAAGAACATGTCTTTCTCAAATTGGGTGCTATCAGTAGTGAGGATTCTTGTACTAAACATGCCTGCACTGTACATGCTTGCACCGAGCATGCTTTCACTTATACATGCTTGCACTACCCACGCCTGCACTAAATTTTCTTGCACTCGAACACGCATTCCTGCACCAGGGATATTTGTAGTATTTCTGGAAAGATAAAGGGAGCAAAAATAAAATTATGATAGGATATAATTCAAAGGCTGGATTGAAAAAAAATTGTTGAATATACAAAGGAGGTTCTATTCATCATTCTTTGGTGTTGACATATGCCTTTTGATCTAATTTGTGAGTTCACATAAGATCTTGCAATCGATCCACGAGGGGAAAAAACGATGTGGGAGAAAGGGTAAATTTTTAGAATGGGAAGGAAATTATGACAGGGAATTCAAGAGTGAAACCACCAAGAGGGAAAAATCAAAAAGGGGATTTTGGGAAAAAAATGCAAGGGAAAACGAGGGAAATATGGAATCCGATAGGGAAAATTTCTTTGAAGAAAGGGATGGTAAACTTTATGGGATAAAGAGAAGAAAATAAGGGGATTTTTTGTATGAAAATGGGAATAGAAGAAGGGAAAAATTTCACCTGATATATACCTATATAGTGCTGATCCATAAAATAAATGTAGCGAGAATTGAGTGTTGTTTGAATAAAAAATTAACATGTTAGCTATCCCAAATTTCGATAAGATCCTAGTTCCTGTACTTGAACCTGCGTCTTCTTGGTGAAAATTAACACATCTAATGATCAGGCAACATTCCCACTTTATTAGAACTGATCTTCCTGCCAGCAAGCTAGTTTTCATGTTGATCCTTTTGCAATTATGTCATTAAAACTGATTTTCACAATCACAGGAAAAAAAATTAATTCTCTTTCTTTAAATTTTTTTTTTATTATTATATATAATTTTTGGATTTTCTTTAAACTTTATTTCAAGAGAGAAGAAATCAAATTACAATAGGTTGGCATAGCCACCTACCAACTGAAGTTTAGACTGATGCTGCACTTGCTACATAAAGTATTTCTTTGTGATGAGCTGAAAATATGCTTTATGCCTATGCCCATTCACAAGGAAAACTAAATCTTGCCCATCGATATTTTTGACTTCTATAGCCCCACCGTTGAAAGCTTGAGTTACTTCATATGATCTCATCCAACGAGTATGGAACTTCCCTTTAAAATGTTTAAATCTAGAGTCATAGAAAAGTACCCAATCACCTGGTTGGAATTGCTTCTTCTTGATAAACTTGTCATGCCACTTCTTGCGTTGCCGTTGCACCAAAATATCTATTGAACAACATCACTTTGAAATTCATCCAACAAGTTTAGCTACAATAGATGCTTCTGCTGTGCTTCCGAGAGTTCTAGACCCAATTGAACTGCAGTTCTGAAAGTATTTAACTAAAATTCAATCGGCAAAAGGACTTGTTTTCCATACACTAGCTCATATGGTGTATGCCCCGTGTTGTTCCTCCAAGTGGTTCGATAAGCCCATAAGGCTTCAGGCAATCGACTAGCCCAATCCTTCCTGTGCATGTTTACTGTTTTGGTGAGGATGGATTTGATCACCTTGTTTGTGGATTCTACCTGCCCATTTTTTTGCAGGTGGTACGATGTAGATTTCTTGTGCCAAATCTTGTACTGTTTCATGAATTCTTATACCAAGTTCGAAACAAACTGTGGTAAATTTTCAGAAAAAGTTTCTCTAAGAACACCAAATCTAGTAGAAATTTCATTGAACAAAAAATCAACAACAACATTTTCAGTGGCAAAAGAAATAGCTTTAGCCTCTACCCATTTAGTAACAAAATTAGTACAAACCAAGATATGATTTTTATTTAAATATGTGAGGTTTATGGGTCCTACAAAATCAATAGCCTGTTTTTCAAAGGGCTCAATCATGACTTGATGACATAAAGGAATTTCATTGGCTTGAACAAGTTGACCCATTCGTTAACAATTATCACAATGCCTAACATATTACTTACATCCTTAAATAGAGAAGTCCAAAAATAGCCAGTGCGTAAAATTTTATATGCGGTTGTCTTGTCAGCGAAGTGGCAACCACAAGGTCCATCATGGGCATGTTTTAAGATATCAAACATTTTTTCATCTCTTACACATCTACGAATAACAAAATTTGGTCCAATGTAAAAGAGGTCTCCTTGTATCCAAGAATATGAAGCACTTTTATAAATAATATTCTTCTTTTCACGAGTGGATAAGTGAGTTTGTGTCTTTCCAATGACTAAATAGTTATCTATGTCAGCAAACCATGGAGATTTTGATGACATAGTAAAAAGATGCTCTTCAGGGAAATAATCATCAACAGGAATTACTTCACCAGGATTGTTAATCTAGAAATATAATCAGCTGCAACATTAGACTTTCCTGGTCTATCAATAATTTTAACATTGAATTCCTGTAATAGAAGCAACCACCTAGTCACTCTATTGCTAGTTAAAGGTTTATTCATTAAATATCTTATGGCAGAATGATCAGCATGCACATAAACTTCATATCCTATAATGTAATCCCTGAATTTATTAATAGCAGAAATAACAACTAAAAATTATTTCTCAGTCACTATATAGTTAAATTCAGCAGGTGGCAAATTTTTACTGATGTAGTAAATAGCATAGGATTTCTTTTTCTCCTCTTGCCCCAAGGTTGTGCCAATGGTAGTGTCTAAAGAATCGGAGGAAATATGAAATGGCAGGGACGAGTTTGGTCCTCTCAAAACTAGTTCCCGTACTAATTTTTCCTGCAATGTTTCAAATGACTATTGGCAAATTGTGGACCAAGTGAATTCACTATCCTTAGCTAGTAATCGAAAAAAGGGAGTAGCAATCTTGTAAAAAAATTCAATGAATCTCTGGCAATAACTAGAATGTGCCAGGAAACCTCTCACTTCCCTTTGGGTTTTGGGTGCAGGCAGACGAATACTGACTTCAATTTTAGGAGGATCCACTTGGATACCTTTGTCAGAAACCAAATGGCCAAGAACCACTCTTGCTTTGCACATTAATCTATAAATTTTATCACTCAAAGCAAGATGAGCCTCTTGGCAACGTAAAATCATTTTTTCTAGATTTTTAAGAGTTTCATCAAATGAGTTAACAACCACAGAAAAATCATCCATATAAATCTCAACACATTCAAGATCAGCAAAAATCGCCAATACAACCCTTTGAAAGGTAGCAGGTTCACTACACAACCTGAAAGGAAGCACTTGGTAAGGAAATGTACCCTAAGGGCAAGTAAAGGTATTTTTGTCTTGATCTGAGGGTGCGATCTGGATTTGGTTATACCCACTTAAGCCATCTAAAAATGAAAAGTACTTTTTACTAGCAAGGGTATATAGCACCTGATCAATGAAAGGAAGGGGAAAGTAATCCTTGAGAGTGGCTTTGTTTATTTCTCGATAGTCAATGCAAATACGCCATCTCCCATCTTTCTTAGGGACTATCACTAATGGAGATACCCAATGACTGTCAGAAATGGGGCAGATGAAATTAACATTCAAGATTTTTTGTAATTACTCCTTAACAATATCTCTTAGTCTGGGATCCCTTCATTTATGGGGTTGTCACACAGGTCGGGCTCCCTCCTGGATATAGATATGTTGAGTACAAGTCTCAGGAGGAATGCCTTTCATTTCTTCATAACTCCAAGTGAATGCATCCAAGTGATCTCGCAACAAGGTATCAAGCTGCTCTTGTTGAGATGAATCTAGGTCCGATCTGATGTGTAAATATTTTCTTGATCTAATTTCAACAAGACTGGGCTTGGGCTCAAGAGTACAGGAAGATGATGCCATAGTATGGGACAAGGAAGGTTGGGAATCATAATTTTCTTGGAAATCCAGACTAAAGATCTGATGAAGTGTATCAAAACTAGGCATAGTGTCTATATTGTTCAAGAAATCTTATAATTCACCATCCTCGGTGGACTCAATATGATGTTGGATCGAAGAAATAGGCCAGGTCTCCTTATCACTACATTCATAATCTAACCATAAGGTATCCTTGAGTTCCTAAATAGATCTAGCAGGTGGGTATAAGGTGACCTTTTTCCTAGAGTCTCCATGTGAAATGTACATATCATCAGCGCAACATCAAATATAAGCATCGGTCATGGCAAGCCATGGTCGTCCCAAAATCAAAGGATGTCCTCCTATTGGGTGCAGGAATTGTGCTTGAGCAAACTCCTCAACACTTAATTTTCAACCCGAGGGTTTCGTAAACTTAAAGATGAAGCATAGGCAATGCCAGAAATGGTATGAAATTTTGCTATCTCTAATCCTATTTCTTAAAGGAAATTATTCGCAGAATTAGATAGAAAACAATTTCGGAAATTAACACTAAGGCAACTCTACTGTTGGAATGTAAAAGACAATTTGCAAGTAAATCAAGTAAAGAAATTCCACACAACAGAAACAATCTTAAATGCTGGAATGAAATGCTATGTTCATCTTCAGATGGATGGTCAACAGTCTGACAAGTGGGCCCTTGCAGAATTTTTTCTTCCTTCTGATTTTCCTCTCACAAAAACAACTTGTCCTTGCACTGTTGCAATCTGCTAGCACTAGTGCAGCTATAGTATTTTTTTGTGAGTATATTTGACCTTCCTTACTAAAGACTTATGTTTGAGTGAAGGTTCTCTAAGCCTTAGGGCTCAGACCACTCTATTTTTGTGACAACAGACTTGCTCTTGCACTGAGGTAGAGTTCCCTTCATTTAGTTTCCAAGTTACTTTCGAAAGAACTAAAAGATGTGCTGAAAAAATATTGCAACTGTAACTGAAAATCTTGAAGTAAATTATCTGTGAAAAAGGAAATGCTTCAATTCATTAAAATTTGTAAAGGAAATAAACTTCATGAAATAAAAGCACTTTAAAAGAATCAAACATTGTCCTAAGTATTTTTCATGTCTTAATCAACTTTGGTACTTCACCCAAAATTCTTATGTTCTTTGCAAGTAAAATAAGATAATTTGATACAACTGTTTCCATATCTTTTAAAGATGAACTTTTAATACTGAATACAGTTACTCAATTAATGGTTCATTCACTTGTGAAATAACTAAAAATAATATGCAGGTAAGTGATTCACTGTTTATTGCAACGAATAACTAGACCAAAGTGTAGGCAACAACATGCACTGGTGCAGGAAAGAGTTCCTTACACAATCCAATTGAAAACAAATTAAAACAGAGAATGAGAGTAAGGGAAATGCGAGAAAGATATTTCATAAGCAAAATAAACACAACTACTCTCAAACCTTGGATTTGTTTCACATGTTAGCTACAAAAGATATTTTAAATCAAACCTTGAAAGATAAATATTAAAACTATAACGTCACACAACTGCAAACGAAATATTCACACCTTCTTTTTGAATAATGAAAGTGAGAGGGGTAAACGAGCTAGGTTGGCTGGGCCCTAGCCAACCAACTCGTTCCCCTTCTAAGGAACGAAAAATCTCAACACTTCAAATGGACATCAAAGATAAACTAAACGTTGCGTATGCAAATCATGGCAGTTCTCTTGTATTACTCGATTTGGAAAATATACATTACAGAGCAGTCTAGCCCCAGAGCTGAGGCAATAACCAGATTACATAAAACAAAATGACAATTGATGGTTTGCTAGCTTCCTACCTATGATCTATATCATATATATCCTTTCGGCTCTAGGCTGTTTACACTAATTACAGATATTTCTTGTTCAGGCCTTTCGGCCAAACAGACTTAGAAAACCGAAATTACAAACTTGGCCAGCAATTATAATACACATGAACTTTGCTTGGTCGTAACCTAGCTTTGGAGAATAATCCTTGAATGCGCACCACCTATTATCCTACTTTAGCTCATCAGCAATGAGACTCGGAGTTGAGGATCAAGACCTGTCCTCGTGGAAGATTTAGCTTCTCAGAAATCTCAGACAGTCTTCGTGGAGGCTTAGGAATCTACCTACACTAGTCAACTCATTCATCATTAACCCTAAGTTCCACAATTACTCTAGGAAATCAATATGATTTACAAGAAGTATGTAAATAGGCATGCAATATATATAAAAATATTAATAAATTGTTGTAATAAATCTTGATATAAAATATGAGCATGTGCAGGAATGGGTAACTATCTTGTACTAGTGCAGGAAGGAAGGGCCTTTTATTGAGATAAAACAAAGGTTGATTTTGATGGAAATGGGGTAGAAAATAGGGCAATTTAGGATACCAACATCCTCCCATCCCTAAATTGTTGTGTGTCCTCACACAAAATTTTACCTCTGCAAAAAACCTTCAAAAATGAATGGCCAACTCCTCAGTTCTGCACTTTAATGTTTATTCTTGTCTTTTCTATCTTTGGCTTCTTGTCTCAAGCTTTTCACAGCTACTTAGTCACCTTCTTTAGGCATCTATAGCATCTGGAAGCCCAGTATTTCCATACCTTTACTTGCTGCTTCTGCCTCTTTACTTCTACAAGTAACTCCACCTCGCTCTGTTTCTGCCAACTCTGCTCTTTCATGACCTAGTTCAAAGCCTTCAGGTCATGGACTTGTTGCTCCAGATCTACTATTCTTCTAGTGAGGAAAAGAGTGGAGGTTGCTATGCTAAGATCTTTAGGTGTGAACGTCTTTTCTTCCACAGACTCAAAACAAGTCCCATCATCATCAAGGTCAAGGTTGTCAAAAGGCTGATTTATGACATCGTCGAGGGTTTCTATACTTAGGTTTTTCTCATTATTGAGGGTTTTTGTGCCCTCACCAATATTCGTACCTTGTGCACTCAATTCCCCAGGGCTCTTAACACCTTGTTCTCCGAGCTTCTTAGGAGATTCAACGTCATGTCCTTCCAAATCAGTAGGGGTTTTCATTTCCCATTCTTCTACCACTATAGGGATGTCAGTACCCTGACCTTCTAACACCGCAAGGTCTTCAATACCCTGGCCTTTTAAAATTGCAGGGTCTTCAATTCCCTGACCTTCAAAAACTATAGGGTCTTTAGTACCCCGCTCCTCGAAATCATTGAGAGTGTCCACATATGGTTCTCTAAAATTATTAAGACCCTCTGCATGTTGTTCCTCTTCATTCTCTTCTACTTGCACTTCACTAGTATGCGATGTCGATATCGTCTTTCTACTCTTTAGCCTACTGAAAATTGTTGACAATAGGATGTCATCTTTTGCATTCTCCTCATTCTCCACAATGTGTGCCACTGCGTCTGCAAGCACCAAGAGATGATGAACTATGGGGGAACTTTGGGGTGTTTCATCGATTATGATTGGAGAACTCGACTGGTTTTTCCCTTGGGTGATAGTTTTCCTCCTCATCGAGGCTCTAGTCTTCCTCTTCTTTGTTGCGGGTGGAGTGTTCTCAATGGCCCTATTCTCTATTTGCACTATTGAACTCTTACCTTGCCGCTTGGTAGGAGACAATGTCCCCGCCTTTCTCTTTTTACCTGTACTAGTGCTAGCAGATTCTTCTGCACCCCTTGCTCGGAATTCTTTCAAAAATCCCCCCCACATTATTCCCTTTTTTTCTAACTTCTTCTTGACCAGCATTGTAATGAGTCCATGATGGCAGAGTTTGTTTGCAACCTGGATTGCACTTCCACTCTACATGTTTTTCGCCATATTTTCAAGGCTTCTGAGAAAGAAGTGAGGAAAATTAATCAATTTTCTTGCCTCGAAATGCAACAACAATTGAAGGTGGTACACGAATGCCAAGGTATAGCATCCTTTACCTGTGACAAAATTCTGTAATATAAACAGTAAATATCGCCACATCACGACCATGGTAGTCTGTGGTAGTCCCTTTCTCCAATCGACTTTAATTTTCTTATCAACCATGAACCGGTGCCAATGCTTCTTTGCAAGTCGTTCCTTTTTAAACCATCACTCCCCTTTGAGTGGCAGGCCTATGGCTTGTGCAATGAACTCTTCTGTAATTTTTAACTTTAAGGACCCGATCCTAACTTGGCCTTCTTTGAATGCCTTGGAAATTCTAACACTACAGCCATGTCAAACCCAACAAAATTTTGTATGAATGGAAGGAATCCTGATTCTTGCAATAGTGCAACATTGTTCCTATACTTGGCAGTTTGCTCAATCTCCTGTAGCGACAACGGTTCACTCCTCACAGGTGCCATTTCTAGCCTCCTCCACTTCATTGATCACACCCTTGAAGGAATTTCTGAGTGACTCCAATGTTATTCGAGAGTTTTATGCTAGAGGTTCCTCGCCCTCCATACTTTCAGACCCACTCACTCGGCTATGATGGAACAGCCACCCCCCCATATCGGGTGTAGATTCATGTCAGCTCATTACAGGTGAATCGTAATAATTGGATGCAGCGACGGTATGGGTGGAGGTGATGCAATGGCTATAATGATCAGATAATGGGTAAGTTAATGATGGTTAGGCAATGTGTTATTATTGCAAGGAGGGTCAGTGTAGGTTATCGGACAGTAGTACCCTTCCACAGTCAGCATCATAATTCAATCATACATATTTCAACATTTATTAATAAAGATTAGATTTCAAACGTTACACATTTTAAACTTTAAATATTTGTTCCTAGAATGTTAATTAATGAAACAAAGTATTAATTTAAACATGGAATGAGAGAACATATCAACACATGTGCAGAAAAATACAGGCCCATAAACCCTTGATAAACCATTTCAGGACTGTGTAAGTTTCTTTCATAGTCAATTGTATTTTTGCACCAAACCTGCTTGCACTGCGTTGTGTTTACACTAGAGATTTTTACCAAACAGAGAATCTGATAGGACATACTTCTGTAGCTGGACTTTAAAAAATTTGCCTCATTATACAAGAAAAAGTTATTTTCCATCCTTTGTTGTTTCTCAAACATGCCTTCTGGATTAACTGCATCAAATTCTGCAATCAATTTATGAGGGAATAAAGAAGTGGGAAAGGGGTAAAAATTTTAGAATGGGAAGGAATATTATAGTAGGGATTTCGGAAACAATATCGCCAAGAGGGATAAACAAAATTTGATATGGAAATTCAAGGGAAAAGAGGGATTTTACGAAATTGGGTAAGGGTAGTTTCTTGGAAGAAGAGGAAGGTAATTCATTGGGAAATTTAGAAAAGAAACGTTGTGGGAAATTTTGAAATGGGAAATAGAAGAAGGACAATATTTTTACCTTGAAATATGCCTACACTGGTGGAGGAAAAATAACTCCAATGGGAAGTAAGTGTTTACTTGGATAAAAATGTCCATGCTAGTTACCCCAAACTTGGATAAGTGCTCAGTTTCGTGAACCTGCTTCTTCTTGGTGGCAGCCAACATATCTAAAAATAAAGTAACATTCTCTTTTTATTAAAATTTTTATCTTCCTTCCAGCATGCTGGTTTTCAAGTTGATCCTTCTGCAATCATGTCAGTCAACTGATTTGCACAATTACAGGAAATTTTTTTCGTTTTATACTTTTTATTTTTGTCATTTTTTCTTTTTATTTTCTTTGATTATTTTTTTCTTAATAAGGACAAGAAGGAATCAATTCTTCAATAGGTTGGTGTTGTCACCTACCAACTCATTCTCAAATGGATGTTGGACTTACCGCATAAAATCTCCTTTAGTAAGGGGCTGAAAATATACCTTCAGCCTATGCCCGTTGACTAGGAAGACAGAATTCTGTCCATCAATAGTTTTGATTTCTACCACTCTGTTTTCAAACACTTTGACCACCTTATAGGGTCCCATCCAGTTTGTATGGAATTTTCCTTTAAAATGTTTGAATCTTGAATCGTAAAGGAGTACCCAATCACTTGGTTGGAACTGCTTCTTCTGAATGGAATTGTCATGGCACTTCTTGCGTTGTTGTTGAACCAAGATGTTGATGCAAGCATTATCATTGTATTTTAATAGACATAGGGGGTCTTGTGTTTCAAGGAAGTTGGTTTCCTAAGTATTGAATTAATGTAATTATTTAATGTTTTGAGTGATTTTAATGAGAATAGGAATTAATTGAATATTGTGAGGCATAATTGTAAATGTTCTTGAATGTAGGAGAACATGAGAGATTTGGGATAGTTGAGTGATGAGAGGATTGAGAATTGATTTTAAATCTTAGATTAGGAGTCAGTTCATGATTTTGTGGATTAAAGAGAATCCTTAGGAATGAGGAAGAGATATTAGGATTTTTTTGAGAAGCTTATGGATCTAAACCAAGAATTTGTTTTAGAATCCCTTTTTGTATAAATGTAAGCCTAAAAGGCATAATCAAAGGTGAGAGAGGTTAGACAGACAGAGAGAGAGAGTTAGATATTTAGTTGTGTTTGTAAGCCTATGGGCAAATGATGATCAGAGGCCGTTAATTAGAAGATCATGCCGAGGAGAGACAAAGAGTCTCATTATGTAATTGTTTGTTGATATATATATGTACACAAATTCAATTTCCATTTGTATAAGTGTGTTGTTAAATATCAATGGCAAGTGATGAGTGAGTTATTGTATTTTGCATAACATAGTTGCAGGCAGAGTTCGGCAAACACATAGAGAGAAGCATGATGAAGAGGATATTGATGGATCATTGAATCCATTAGAAGGATCATAGTCAAGCTCAGGAGGGAGTGCCTAGTGAAACAACCGAAGGACCAGAACCCGAAGAAAACCCAAGAACCATGGTAAACATTGAGGAAAAAGTGAAAAACCAAAGTAAAGAGGCGGACGAAAGAATGAAGTATTGTTGAACAACAACCGTTGGATCTGACAAACCAACAGACAAGATCCAATCGCAGAGGAGATGAAGGAATATTCCATTGGCGGATTTATACACAAAAGTGGTATATTGGGTGAAGTAAATGTGGTAAGTGGTATTTAGAGGATTTCACGCGATCCCACTTATTGGTTGACACATAGCACTTAGGTGGAGAGAGAAAATCTTTTTTTGAGTGGTTATTCTCTGTGCTACTTGTCCACCCAAAATCATTGTGGACTGTTGGATCCACGAAGTGTAGATCAACGAAGGAGGATCTGTCGAGCAAGTTTGTTGATTGGTTGAATCCACAACTATCAGATTGAGATCCAAATCGATGGTCAAGATTTGATCGGCGATCGCATTTCGGCAAAGTCAAATAACAATGAGCAGTGGAATGGCGATGTGCCAATATTGATATTGTGATATCGCCGATAAGTTGATGAACCCGATCGGAGATCAGAGATCAGAGGAGGAGTAGCGCAGTGGAAGGATTGAGATGGAGATGAACCCGACGATATTTATAGGGCAGGTTATATAATATTTGAGATCTGGCTTAATGGCTCGGAGTGGGTTTCCGTGTATTGCGATAAAGTGTTGTGTCCCAGATTTTAAAGGCCTAAGAGCATATTTAAACACTTCCGATAGTCACATATCGAATGCGGAAGGGGTGATATGTAGTGAGGCATGGAAGACTGCGATGAGTGATTGTGATAAAGGGAGCCTCATGAAGTGTGTAAAATCCATATTAAGGTGAAAAAGGTGAGTTTACATATGTTTTATGTGTATTCTTTTATAAATGGATTAAAGCACCAATAGAGGGTCTATATGGTAAGTCCAATATAACCAAGGAGTAAAGAGAGCGGTTTGGTTATATGTGCAGGCATAAGGATTAATAAAGGTTTTGGATTGATTAAGTTCTGATAGTTGAAAGGATTTGAAGGGATAGACTATTGTTGGCTTAATAGAGGTTTCCACATGAGTTTTAATCAAGGGGGCCTTCACCCATTGTTATTTATAATGAACCTTTGACTTTAAGGTCATGTAAAATTCCTAGGGGGAAAATGGTTTATGCATAGGTTTATGCATACTGTGGGTAAAGTAGGGGTAACCCTGTGTCAGATGTTCTGTTGAACAACATCCCTTTGGATTTCATCTAACTCGTTTAATTATAGAAGGCACTGTTGTTGTGCTTCAGAGAGATCTAATCCCAATTAGATTGCAACCCTAAAAGTATTGATCTGCAATTCTATCAGCAAGAGGACTTGTCTCCCATACACCAGCTCATATGGTGTGTGTCTTGTGCTGTTTCTCCAAGTGGTTGGGTAGGCCCATAATGCTCCTGGTAATTTGTCAGCCCAATCCTTTCTATGCATGTTTACTGTCTTTGTGAGGATGGACTCAATTACCTTATTGATGGACTCCCCCTAACCATTTTCTTTCAGATGATATGGTGTAGATTTCCTATGCCATACTTTGTACTTCTCCATCACACCCTGTACCAAACTAGAAATAAACTATGATCCATTGTCAAAAACAATTTCTCTAGGCACACCGAATCTAGTAAAGATTTCAGTAAAAAGAAATTCAACAACAACTCTTTCAGTAGAAAAAGAAACAGCTTTAGATTCTACCCATTTTGTAACAAAATCTATACAAACCAAAATATGATTTTTATTTGATGATTCAGGATTTATTGGTCCTACAAAACCAATGGCCGATTTTTCAAAAAGCTCAATCATAACGTGAGGACATAAAGGCATTTAATTGGTTTGATTGGGTTGGACAATTCGCTGACAGTTATCACACCATTTGAAATATTGTTTGGCATCCTTGAACAAGGAAGGCCAAAAATAGCTATCTCGTAATAATTTGTATGTAGTCCGTTTATCGGCAAAGTGACCTCCACAAGGTTCATCATGGGCAGATTTTAAGATATCAAACACCCCTTCCTCTCTTACAAATCTATGGATAATGATATCTGCTCTGGTGTAAAAGATGTCTCCTTGGATCTAGGAATGTGCAACACTTTTCTGAATGATATTCCACTTTTCACGAGTGGATAAGTGAGGTGGTAATTTTCAGGTGACTAAATAGTTAGCTATGTCAGCAAACCATGGAGATTTTGTTGATACAGCAAAAAGATGTTCGTCAGGAAAATCATCATCAACATGAATTGCTTCACCAGGTTTATTTAATCTTGAAAGATAATCTACAATGACATTTTACCTTCCTAGTCTATCAACAATGGCAATATTAAATTCCTGTAATAATAACAACCACCTAGTCACTCTACCACTAGTTAATGGTTTATTCATCAAATATCTTATAGCGGAATGGTAAGTATGTACAAAAACTTCATATCTTGTAATATAATGTTTGAATTTATTAATGGAAAGAATTACAGCTAAAAACTCTTTCTCAGTAACCATGTAATTCAGTTCAGTGGGTGACAAGTTTTTACTAATGAAATAAATAGCATAAGATTGGTTTTCTTCTTCATGTCCTAAAGTTGTGCCTATAGCAATATCTGAGGCATCAGAGGAAATATGAAATGGTAGGGACCAGTTTGGTCCTCTCAACACTGGTGCCTGAACTAATTTTCCTTCAATGTCTCAAAGGATTGTTGGCAAGCTGCAGACCAAGAAAAATCACTATCTTTAGCCAAAAGTCGAAAAGAGGGCTAGCTATCCTTGAGAAATTCTCAAAGAATCTCCTATAGTCTCCCGCATGTTCTAGAAAACCTCTCACTGTCCTTTGAGTTTTGGGTATAGGAAGACTCAAAATGACTTCAATTTTTGTAGGGTCAACCTAGATACCTTTGTCAGAAATAAGATGGCCAAGAACTACTCTGGCCTTGCACATTAATCTGCATTTATTTTCACTCAAGGCGAGATGAGCTTCTTGGCAGTGAAGAAGTACTGTTTCTAGATTCTTGAGGGCTTCCTAAAATGAATCGCCAAACACAGAGTAATCATCCATATAGATTTATACACACTCAAGGTCAGCAAAAATAGCCAAGACTACCCTTTGAAAGGTAGCCACAGCATTGCATAGCCCAAATGGAAGCACTCGATAAGAAAATGTACCCCATGGACACGTAAAAGTGGTTTTGTCTTGATCCTCAACTGCTATCTGTATCTGGTTATATCTGCTAAAGTCGTCTAGAAAAGAAAATTACTTCTTACCGACAAGGGTATCAAGTACCTGATCGATGAAAGGAAGGGGGAAGTAATCTTTGAGAGTGGCTTTACTCAATTCTCTATAATCAATACAAATGTGTCATCTCCCATATTTCTTTGGGACTAACACTAATGGAGAGACCCACTAGCTGTCAGAAATGGGATAGATAAAATTGGCATCTAAGAGATTTTACAATTCTTCCTTTACAATATATCTTAGAGCTGGGTTCATTCGCCTTTGGGGTTGTCAGACAGGTCGAGCTCCATCCTGAATATAGATATGGTGTGTACAAGTTTTAGGAGGGATGCCTTTCATATCTTCATATCCCCATGCAAAGGCATCAAGATGGTTCCGAAACAAATTCTCAAGTTGCTCTCATTGAGAGGGATCCAAGTCTGAACTGATATACAAGGATTTACCTGGACTAATCTCAACAAGAGTGGTGTCAAGCTCAAGAGTACACAAAGGTGTCACTAGAGATGGTGATGATGGAGGTAGAGAGTCATATCCTTCCTAAAAATCTAGACTAAAAATCTGACACAACAACTCGAAATTAGGCATGCTGTTGATGAGCCCCAATTTTTGGTACAATTTGGGCTCATTTGGCCTACTTGCTCTGCTCAACCCATTCATTTTTTATTTCTTATGCATTCATTTCTTGGTTTATTCATGTTTTTTGTAGGAAGAAGGGTAGGCATTCTATCTACGTGACTAATACATGATAATTTCAGGTTTTTGGCATTAAAAGGGAGCAAAGATCACGAAAAAGGAGACAAGGAGACAATGAGGTGGCACTGCTGGTTTTTAGGAGAGGATGTCCACAGTCTTGGGGACCTTCCTCGTGATTCCCACCATAGCTCCGAGCTCCAATCCATCTCCCCACCGAGCTTAGAGGCAGCCAACTGTTCTACAGGAACAGCAGTTATAACTGTTCTACAGGAACAGCAGTTATGACTGTCCTACAGGATCAGCAGTTTAAACTTCAGTTGGACAACCGAGCTCCTAAAATCAAGGACACCTGTTGGATGATCATTTTGCATAAATACTGAGGCCGTAGCCTTGGATAGGAGCTTTTTGAACTCTTGTATTGCTCTTGTAATTGGGAAGTACGAGCTACAGCTCGGTGTTTGTTCCTTTTGTAAGCCAATTTTGGCATGACATCAGACTTTCGTTTATGAATAAAGGCAGGCAGATTTTGATCTCATTCTGAGTTTCTAAGGGAGCTATAGCTCTCAGGTTAGGGCCCAACCTTAGAGCAATAGATCTCCTCGGTGTTGTAATGTTGTTGCATTTCGTTCCAGCACTTTGAGTTTTTTTACTTTACCATGCAATTCGAATTTACAGTTTGTTAATTTAGTCTTTTTCATGAGCTTAGATAGGATTAGTTTATGGTGAATTTGTTTCCAGTTGCTTAGGTTAGAAGAGGATAGATATAATCTATTGGAGCTCCAGAAAAAGGTTGTAAAGGCTCACTGCCATCTCTGTTAGGGATTGGGGTGCAGTCCATAACCAACCACCAAAAAGAAACACAGTTATTTTCACTTCCATGCAAGCTGCAACATAGTCACTTTCGTTAAAGATCCATCCATGCACTTTTGACATAGAACCATACTTCTACTCTACATTTCACTTCCATGCACGAGTTTCATTTCTTGGTTTTCCATTGATGTTCATAGGTTTCATGGCACAGTTATCATAGGTTAATGAATCCTCGTTTTGGTGTATAAGTTATTTGTTTCATTTACGCTGCTCCATATCATTCCACTTTCTTCTTCTTCTTCTTGATCTCTCCTCAAGTCACCCATTCGGCCTCTGTCCAGCTCATTTACCCTCCAACTCATCCATTATTCACTTAGCTCCATCTACTTAAACTTTCGTTGATCCCATCCTTCCAACCATCAACCCACTGCATGCACTCTTCCTCCCTCTGATTTTTCTACTCCTGATCCATCACCAGCTCCATCTCCATCTCACCTATCCCCCCACACCACTCCAACACTTCACCATCTCCCAAAACTTCCACGGCCAAACATCCTGTAGAATTTCACAGCCTTCTTGTAGAAACGTTTGAGTTTCATGTAGGATCCCCTGCAGACTTCCTGTAGAAGCCTGCAAACTCGGTTGCTGAGCATCCGAACGTGGTAGACTTCTGTGGACTGATGCTAGAGATCCTCTGGGACCTCCCCTAGCCATCCTGACCTTGCCCATGCTTTCCTTCCATTCCAACCGCTCCTGCACAACCAAACCCTAATCAAAAGCATCATCACAATAAATCCAACCACTTAATGAAAAAATACAAAAACATGTCTTTTCAGATGCAAGTAGCTTAGATGCATATATTTCAGCTCACTACAAGTAATGGCATTAGTGGTAGTAGTTTCATTCACAGTTTTGCATAGTTGGGGTCTAGCTAGTCAAATTAGGGTTTACTAGGGTTTTCATGCTTTGTTGGCTCTCAGTTTCTTTTTGCATATAGATTAGTCTCCTTTGAGTTAGCTTTCGTCCATCATTCATAAAGCTTCTTCTGTGAGCCTATAGAAGTTGGCTTGAGCCCTAGCGGACTTGTGCCAGCTGACCAAGTGACAGATGCGACAAGAGCTAGTACTTGTGCATATAGCACCGTCGCTTCCAAGTTTGTACGAACTACCGGGTTGATAAAATTAGAGATAGGAAGCTCCAGGAGTTGTAGCATTATTGCTACAATACTAGAGCCCACCATCTTTTTGGCTCCGTTGCCGGGGAAGCGACAGAGTATTGGTGATTGTTGCTATTCTTCTATTTTCTACTACAACCTTCTGCTAAGTAGTTTATTTCATTTCCATTATGAAATTTCATTTATGCAAAAGTAGATTAGCATTTCTTGCTTTCATAGATTAGCATTTCAATTCCGCAATTTCATTTCTGCAAGCATAGATTAGCATTTCAATTTTGCAAGCGTAGCCTAGCATTTCATTCCTGCAATTTCATTTGAGCAAAATAGATTAGTCCTTTCCTGCTTTCCTTTCAATTCTGCATTTTCATTTTCGCAAGATAGTTAGTTGCAGTTCAATCTATTTCAGTTTTGCAAGTAGAAGTAGGAAAAAGCAACAAAAATCAACCAAAAAGATTTCATTTCATGCCTCGTAGGAACCGAGATAGATCAGGCAAATTCCTACCAAACACCCCCACCACATCACTGAGTCACCCTTCTCTCTTCTTTGGTGACAGTGACCCAGAAGAACCTATAGGTGAACATCCTGAGATATCCAAAGATCCTATAATAGAAGAAGAGTTAGAGACCACTCCATCTGAAGCTATGGCTGACAATAGAAGAGAAGATGAGAGGATAGAAGGTGCCTTCCCCATCCGAGAGACCAATGGAGAGATGAAAATGAAGAACATTAGCCCCTCCGCCTTACCTCACTTCCATGGGCTGACCACTGAAGATCCAGATACCTTCCTGTTTGAGTTTGCTGTCCTTTGTAGAACCTATGACTATACTGAAGATGAGCAAAAGTTGAAACTTTTCCCTTCCACTCTTAAGGATGCAGCACTACGCTGGTTCATGGGCTTACCTGGGAATAGTATCACCACTTGGGCTCAGATGCAGCAAGCTTTCAACACCAAGTACCGGGATTACTGTAGGTCCAAGGAAACAAAGGGGGAAATCTTTCGGATGTCCATGGGAAATGATGAGTCCTTAGAGGATTATGAGGAGAGGTTCCAACTAAGCTATAAGCGGGCTAGGTGCACACTTGACCCTGAATCCCTCAAGTTGGTCCTGCTCCGAGGAGTCCCTGAAGACCTCTTAGATACCCTTCACATGTTAGCTGGGGGGGACATTTACCAACTGCCTTATGAGGACATCAAGACTGTGTTTAGAAACCACTCTAGGGCAGCTCGGAAACGTGGTAGAGGAAACCTCCTCTCAACTAGTGTCCCTTTCTCCAAACATGAGCTTGCAAATCAATTAGAAGATCTTAAGAGTGAGGTGAGACAGACCATTGCCATGCAGCTTGACACATTCAGGATTCAGCAAAAGAAAGAAGAAGCTGAGAGAGCCTTGGCGGTCTTCTGCCCTAGGTGCACAAGGATACACCCTAAGAACGAATGTCCATTGCATTCTGTTGAAGTGTGTTTTGTTTGTGAGGAGGACCATCCCACAAATCAGTGTCCAACCTTACCTGGGTTTAAGGCCCTGTACCAAGGGACAGAAGCTCCCACCGAACCTCTATATTACCTCAACCAAAGGAGGCCACAAGGATCTAGGCCTTATCAGTAGGGGATGCAAGGGGCATCTCAAGCTTATTACAACCCCAACCAGTCGACTCCTATGCCTTCCTGGGGTCCCCCTGCTCATCCTTCATGGTCCATGCCTCCTCCATGGTCTTACCCACCTCAGTACCCCACTCAACCTACTTCTCATTCATATCACTCACATGCCCAGCCGCAGCCTCAATGGAATGCACCTCAGTCGGGGTGGAGGCCCCAATACAACACTCCTCCTGCCATTTTGCCTCCACCACCAGTTCAACCTCAACCATTACCTCCTGCTCCTCCAAGGCAACCTCAAATGCCTGCTCAACCAAACCCGAACCCCAACAATAGACAGGACCAACAGGTATACACTGGGGAAACCTCATGCCCTACCTATGCTGTGGAGATCCAGGAGATCAATCTTCGATCTGGAAAGACTCTACCAGATCGCCAACCTCCTCCCCCAGAGGATGAGGAAGATAAACAGGAAAGTGGACCAAAGGCTATTCCACCCTTTCCTGAGAGACTAACAGCCACCACACAACCTAACCCAGAGGAAGATGAGCTTCTGGGTGAGCTCAAGCAGTTGTGTGTAAAAATACCACTTCTCCAAGCCATCAAGGATGTGCCAATATACAACAAACTGGTTAAGGAGAAGTGTTTCAAACATCCAGGCAGACGGAAGAAAGATGCTTCAACTATCAATGTCATAGGACAACTGTCTGACCTTATGCTAGGACAAGTCATCTGCCCAAAGTACCTAGATCCTAGAAGTCCTGTAGTAGATGTCCACATCAATGGCACCATTATACCTCACACCTTGATTGATCTGGGGGCTGCCATTAATGTGATGACCAGGGATACCATGCTTAAACTCAATCTTCAGGGTTCCTTGAGGAAGACCTCGACAGTACTGCAATTAGCAGATCGCTCAACCGTGACTCCCGAAGGGATTGTGGAGGATGTCTTGGTCTCCATTGACTCTTGGGAATACCCTGCAGACTTCCTGGTTCTGCAACCAAAGGCCAAGCTTACTGGATATCCTCTCATTTTGGGAAGGCCTTGGTTAGCTACTGCAGATGCTTACATAAGTTGTTGTGCAGGAAACATGACCATCAAAAATGGTCCCATGTCCAAGCAACTAGTCCTATACCCTCCTGCCCAACCCTCCTTAGAGCATGATTTACCACTCTGGTTGGAAGAAGGAGAGGAAGACGAGGTGTACTCAGCACCTCTGTGCACCTTAGATACCACTAGAAGAGACCCCCCAACCGAGGATGACTTGATCGAGACCTTGATCCAGAATCCACCTTCCAATGCACTACCCTTAGAGAAATTGGTGGAGGATGCCCAAGCTAGCACCCTAGTGGATCTTTGTACAACCAACCCTGTTACTCCCAGAGTCAAGAATGTGGAGTTCGGCCCTGAGAAAGCATTGAAGATCAGCTCCTCCCTATCCCCTTCCCAGGAAAAGGAGCTGTGTAGTCTGTTGGCCAACCACCTAGATGCTTTTGCTTGGAGCTATAAGGAAATGAAAGGAGTCCATCCTTCGGTCTGTACCCATCATATATACATCAAAGAGGATTGTAAACCGGTTAGGCAACCTCAGAGGAGAATGAATCCAGCCCTTAAGGACATTGTCAAGGAAGAATTGCAAAAACTGTTGGATGCCGGATTCATCTACCCCATCTCAGATAGTGAATGGGTGTCCCCTCTAGTGTTGGTTCCCAAGAAAAATGGGAAATGGAGAATCTGTGTGGACTAACGAGAACTGAACAAAGCTACCAAGAAGGACCATTTCCCTCTACCTTTCATAGATCAAGTGTTGGATGGACTGGCAGGAAAGAAGTTCTTCTCTTTCCTGGATGGGTTTAGCGGGTACAACCAAATAGAAATCAGCCCAGAAGACCAAGATAAGACCACCTTCACTTGTCCTTGGGGTACCTTTGCCTATCGAGTCCTTCCCTTTGGGCTATGCAATGCTCCTGCTACCTTCCAAAGAGCTGTCTTGAGCATCTTCTCGGAGCTGGTCCATGATGCAGTAGAAATCTATATGGATGACTTTACTCCTTATGGGGCCAACTTCCAGGAAGCATTGTCTAACCTGGGAAAAGTCCTAACCAAATGCACCGAGATGAACTTGTCCCTTAGTCCTGAAAAATGTGAATTCCTAATGACTGAAGGGACCGTGCTAGGCCATACCATTTCTTGCCAAGGGTTGCAAGTGGATCCTAACAAAATTGCTCTCATCAAGAGGGTTCCACCTCCTCAAAAGGTAAGGGATGTCCGGAGTTTCTTGGGATTAGCAGGATACTACTAGAGATTCATTAAAGATTTCAGCAAACTAGCCTCGCCATTGTTTGGCCTGTTGGCAAAAGATGTGGAGTTTGATTGGACTGACGATTGTCAGAGGGCTTTAAATGAATTAAAGGACAAGTTGGTGTCAGCCCCAATCCTGAGAGGTCCAAACTGGGCCCTACCTTTCCACATCCACACTGATGCCTCGAACAAAGCCATAGGTGCAGCTTTAGGACAAGTTGAGCAGAAACTTCCATATGCCATTTACTTTGTTAGCAAAAACTTGTCCAAAGCTGAGCTGAATTACACTGTAACCGAGAAAGAATTATTGGCTGTGGTCCATGCACTGAACAAGTTCCGACATTATATTACTGGTTACCAGACCTTTGTACATACTGACCATGCTGCAATTAGATATTTAATGAATAAACCAGATGTGAATGCTCGTATTATTAGATGGTTACTTTTATTGCAGCAGTTTGATTTGACCATTGTTGACAAACCAGGTAGAGAAAATGTAGTTGCTGACTTTTTATCTAGATTGGATTTGTCTGCAGATGAGGATGGAACAGTGGATGACCAGATGCCTGATGAACATCTGTTTGCTATTTCAGTACTCTCTCCATGGTTTGCTGATATAGCAAACTATCTTGTTTCAGCACAGTTCCCTCCGCACCTATCTTCCAGGGAGAAGAGCAGAATCATCAGAAAAAGTGCCTCCTTTACTTGGATCGGGGGCAATCTGTTCAAGCTTGGCCCCGATCAGATCTTAAGGCGTTGTGTAAGGGAGGAGGAAGTCTTTGATATCCTCCTCACTTGTCATGATGGGCCTTGTGGAGGACATTTTGCAGCAAAGAGAACTGCCTTCAAAATCCTGCAGGCAGGCTACTATTGGCCCACACTCCATCAAGATGTCAGAAGATATGTCAGTCAGTGTGACCAATGCCAAAGAATGGGGAAACCGACCCAAAGGGATGAGATGCCTCTCCAACCTCAAGTGACTCTTGAGCCATTTGAGAAGTGGGGCATGGACTTTGTGGGCCCAATCAACCCCTCTTCGAGGCAAAGGACTTACATCATTGTGTGTACTGACTATTTGACAAAGTGGGCAGAGACCAAAGCAATCAAAGTAGCAACCGAAGAAAAGGTGGCCGAGTTCCTAGGGGAAAACATCTTCTATAAGTTTGGCTATCCGAGAGAGATGGTCACCGATCAAGGGAGCCAGTTCACCTCCAACCTGGTTGAAGATCTACTAGCTCATCACAAGATCAAGCATAGGACTTCCACCCCTTATCACCCTCAAGCAAATGGGCAGGTGGAAGTTACCAATAGAGCATTAGAAGGGATCTTGACTAAGGTGGTGAGTAGCAGCAGAAAGGACTGGGCAGATCGCCTAGTTGAAGCTACATGGGCTTACAACACCAGTTGGAAGACCACCACCGGCTTCACACCATATGAGCTGGTCTATGGGAAGAAAGCTTTGCTGTCCATTGAGTTTGAATACAATACCTTGAGGATGGCAGCTCAGCTGGACCTAGATCTCAGCCATGCACAGCAAGAAAGGCTATTGCAGTTGAATGGCATGGATGAGCACCGAATGCAGGCCCTCCTGCACTCAGAAGTGGTGCAACTTCAGAGAAAGGTGTGGCATGACCAACATCTCCATGACAAGCAGTTTCAGCCGGGAGATTGGGCTTTATTGTATGACTCCAGAAACAAAGATTTCAAGGGGAAGCTAAGAACCAGATGGCTAGGACCATATGCAGTGGAAAGATGCCATGATAATGGATCTGTCCTTCTTCGAACCATTGATGAGGAATCCATTCCCATGCTTGTCAATGGGCATCGGTTGAAGATCTACAGGAGACCTCTCTCAAGACAAGAGTTCATCAAGACTATGGAGAAATCTGTATTGGTCATAGAGAAGGGTTCTGCCTCTGCTTTTGGCATACCCTGAAAGATCTTAAAAAAAAAAAAAAAAAAAAAGGAAAAATAATAAAGATCCTTGGGTGAAAACCTCTCTGAGGCGCCCAAGGCAGGTAGTAGGGGTGAAAACCTCATTGAGGCGCCCCTATTGTCTTTCAAAAAAAAAAAAGAAAAAATGTTTGAAAAAGATCCTTGAGTGAAAACCTTTCTGAGGCGCTCAGGGCAGATGGCATGGGTGAAAACCTCTTTGAGGCGCCCCTGTTATCTTTCAAAAAAAAGAGAAAAAAGAAAAGAAAAAAAACAATAAGCAAAATATGGTAAAATTGCATGCAGGTTGCAGATGTTCTATGGAGGAGAGGAAGCCCTTCAACTCAAAGCCAAGGGTCCTTATCATGCTGTCAAGGAACCTTACCAGCACCTCCTCCAAGGGTACCCATGTTTTTTTTTAAGGTATGTGCAATTTTATCATGGTTTGAATCTTCTACAGGAAGATGCTTTCTTTCTACAGGAAGATGCTGTCTTTCTACAGGAAGATGCAGTCTTTCTACAGGAAGGCGCGGATTTTCTACAGGAAAGTACAGACTTTCTACAGGAAGGCCGAACTTTCTACAGGAAGCTCTGTGTTCTACAGGAAACTTCCTGTAGGAGTTTTGGACGGCCATAATTCATCTTAAAAGGAGATTTAGCGACTATGGATCGGGTTGGATGCATGCAAGCCTCTGTTGGCACCCCTGCACATTGCTGTCACCTTGCTCCACCATCCTTATCGACATGCAACCAAGTCCCCTGCACCAACAAAGCAGATCAATGAGTTCTTGCGGGAAAAGTCATGTTCAAAGCTAAACAAATGATGAGACCTCATACCACAGGCATCAGAAGCTCCGGGAGCGTGATCGAAAGGACAGATCCTCCGTCGTGCAGCATGCACCCAAGGAGGAAGAGCTGTTACGAGACACCCCGTGGGAATCCTGTAACAGTTCAACCTGCTGGAGTGGATACCGTTCACAGCTCCGCCATCTCCAATGAAACGCGGGCGCACGCAACCACAGCACCTCCTCCATCGTTGGCAGCCTGTAACCACGAGCCTCCGGGTCTGTGTAAGTCGCATGCAGCAGGTAGATCCACTCACCATCGTCCAAGAACTGGAAAAATCGTGTGCAGCCATGCAGGTAAGTGTCTCAACCCTTCCTTCCCTCAAATCGCATGAATCTTACTTTGAAATTGTTTGCAAAGCGTAAAATTGAATGGTTGAGCGGCCGTATGGCCAGTCGACTGGCCACATCGGCTAGTTAAAATGTAATTGGATGTTTGGGTGGTGGCCACGACAAAGAGAATGAACGGCACGCACGTGAGAACACTCTCGTCAGAAGCATGAGTTTAACAGGAAAAGGCGGCGGAAAATCTGTGGGAATGGATGCGGCAGCAAGTGAATACGCAGGCGGATGATGGATGACGTCGCCCAACGGTCCGGTGGGGATAGCTCATCCCCCGCGCCACGGATTGCGCCGATTCAAAATCTAATCGGCTAGATCATGCGCATGCATTTATCATCCAACACTTCAAACTCGGGTGGCTATTCTGATCTCCTCTGCACTTTGATACGCCGAGCTGTTGGCTACCAGAACGCTGGTCAAGCACACCTCGAGCGCGGGCCAACTACAGTCCTCCCCGAGAATTGCGCACTGCTTCTACAGGAACGCAGTTCTACAGGAGCGCAGTCTACAGGAACGCAGTCTACAGGAACACAGTCATCTACAGGGAAGCGGGTGCCTCACGAAAAAAGGTGGCCAATTAAAGAGGTAACCCTGAACTCTTCATGCAACTGGTTAGTAAAAGTGGCAAGACCATCGTCCACAGTCGGGTCATAAAGATATTGGTGGAATTGTTGTTTTCTGTGCCTATGCTGTCGTTCTACAGGATGTCCGTATAAGTAGACTGTGTTGAATTTTGTGGATTATGTGCATGCTCTGTCTTAATAGACCAAATCTCTTTTGCATTTGCCACCTTTAATTAAAACGACCGTGTTCATCATGCCGGGTGGGTTTATAAGACGGGAACCCACTGATTCAACTAAATTAAGGGAAAACCCGGCAGTGGTAGAGCTCTTCACCAGAGCACAATGGATGCCTTTTTGTGATAAGCTGCAGGGCTACGATGATGAAGTGGCCGAAGAATTCTTGCAGGCTCTGAAGCCTAAATCCCAGACACTGGCCACAGTGAACTTCAGAGGTCTAAGCCTCAAGCTCACCCCAGAACATATCATTCAGATCACAGAACTTCCTATGGGTTTGCCGTGGGATAAGGAAGAAAGAAAGCTGAGCCAGCAGGCAAAGAAATAATTCTTTCCACCTGAGGAAGAATTCTCGGAGGACAAAAACGGGGTGAGAAGAACGAGTCTATTGCCACCATGGAATGAAGTCAGTTTGCAAATCCTGAAATACATCACTTGTGAAGGTCGTTTCAGCATCGTGTATGCATATCACTTTCGGTTGCTCACTGAATTAAGGCACCGAATTGATCTTCCTGTAGAGCAGAAACTGAGCATCCCCTATTTTCTATTACAGTGGCTAATGGAGTGTGCCACCAAGCTAAGAGAGGGCATACCTGATCAGATAGCCCACCATGGGTTAATCAAGCTTCTTGTGGAGGATGCGCTGCATTCTTATAAGGTTCCCCTCTCATGGGAATCCTTCCGCAATTTGACCAAAGATGGGGACATTAAGATGTTGATCGAAGAAACGGGTTCCTCCAGCAGTGAGGAACAAGAAGCAGTGGCCGAGGGACAGAAAGGAAAAGGCCCAAAGACCCCTACCACGGTGCAGAAGAAGGAACAAAAAAAGAAGCATGAGGAAAAGGAGGACGAAGAAAAAGGTGGCACGCCTACCCTGTCAGCAAGGGAAAAGAGGATGAAGAACAGAATGGACAAAGCTGAGGTAGTCCACGTCAGCCCAAGTACCTCAACAGCACCTGCAACCAAAACAAAAAGCAAAACTCAGGCAGGCAAGCAAGCAGAGGTGGAGACACCTGTGTCTACAGGAAAGCAAAAACAGGCTTCTACAGGAAGCCCAAATATCATTGAGAAGCAGGCTTCTACAGGAAGCCCAAAAGCAAAGACCAAGGCTTCTACAAGAAGCCCGAAAGTCATTGAGAAATAGCCTCCTACAGGAAGCCTGAAGACAGAGAGAGGGTCTTCTACAGGAAGCCCGGGAGTGGCTAAAGCTGGGTCTTCTACAGGAAGCCCAAAAGCGGGAAAGAAAGAATCTTCTACAGGAGGCCCGGAAGTGGGCAAAGCAGGGTCTTCTACAGGAAGCCCGAAATCTGAAAAGGAGGGGCCCTCTACAAGGAGCTCTGAGAGAGCAAAACGCAAGAAAGAGAAGGCTGGTATTCTAGAAAAGGAGGCAGCAGCGGCGCTGGCTGCCCTCAGTACACCTCCAAAGCCGAAGGAAAAGAGAGAGAGGGAGACCCCTCTACCATCTGAGCGCAGGAGAAGCAAGCAAATAACCACGGGCAAGCCACAGCCTCCACCCGGCAGCCAAACCACTTTAGGGGATGTCCCTACTTCACCCAGTCCAAGAACCCCCTCTAAAACATCAGCCACCCCCGAGAAGGGGAGCCCAAAAATAACTTCCTGGACACGAAAAATAGGCCAATCGCCTTCCGAAGCGCGGCTCAAGGAAATAGGGAAGGGGGCAGAAGCACCACCTTCGTCACCACCAGGGGCAGCGAAGGCAGGGCTGCCAAAAATAGGAAAGGAAGCAGCGCCACCCTCGGCAAAAAAGGCAGGACCACCAAAAACAGGGAAGGAAAAGCATGCTCCGGGCTCTAGTTCTCGGCCAAAGATGAGGAGCCAGGGCAAAGTTGCTCAAGGATGAGAAAATAGTTTAGCTGGGGGTTGATGATGAGCCCCAATTTTTGGTACAATTTGGGCTCATTTGGCCTACTTGCTCTGCTCAACCCATTCGTTTTTTATTGCTTATGCATTCATTTCTTGGTTTATTCGTGTTGTTTGTAGGAAGAAGGGTAGGCATTCTATCTACGTGACCAATACATGATAATTTCAGGTTTTTGGCATTAAAAGGGAGCAAAGATCACGAAAAAGGAGACAAGGAGACAATGAGGTGGCACTGCTGGTTTTTAGGAGAGGATGTCCACAGTCTTGGGGACCTTCCTCGTGATTCCCACCATAGCTCCGAGCTCCAATCCATCTCCCCACCAAGCTTAGAGGCAGCCAACTGTTCTACAGGAACAACAGTTATAATTGTTCTACAGGAACATCAATTATGACTGTCCTACAGGATCAGCAGTTTAAACTTCAGTTGGACAGCCGAGCTCCTAAAATCAAGGACACCTGTTGGATGATCATTTTGCATAAATACTAAGGCCGTAGCCTTGGATAGGAGCTTTTTGAACTTTTGTATTGCTCTTGTAATTGGGAAGTACGAGCTACAGCTCGGTGTTTGTTCCTTTTGTAAGCCAGTTTTGGCATGACATCAGACTTTCGTTTATGAATAAAGGCAGGCAGATTTTGATCTCATTCTGAGTTTCTAAGGGAGCTATAGCTCTCAGGTTAGGGCCCAACCTGAGAGCAATAGATCTCCTCAGTGTTGTAATGTTGTTGCATTTCGTTCCAGCACTTTGAGTTTTTTTTACTTTACCATGCAATTCGAATTTACAGTTTGTTAATTTAGTCTTTTTCATGAGCTTAGATAGGATTAGTTTATGGTGAATTTGTTTCCAGTTGCTTAGGTTAGAAGAGGATAGATATAATCTATTGGAGCTCCAGAAAAAGGTTGTAAAGGCTCACTGCCATCTCTGTTAGGGATTGGGGTGCAGTCCATAACCAACCACCAAAAAGAAACGCAGTTCTTTTCACTTCCATGCAAGCTGCAACATAGTCACTTTCATTAAAGATCCATCCATGCACTTTTGACATAGAACCATACTTCTACTCTACATTTCACTTCCATGCACGAGTTTCATTTCTTCATTTTCCATTGTTGTTCATAGGTTTCATGGCACAGTTATCATAGGTTAATGAATCCTCGTTTTGGTGTATAAGTCATTTGTTTCATTTACGCTGCTCCATATCATTCCACTTTCTTCTTCTTCTTCTTGATCTCTCCTCAAGTCACCCATTCGGCCTCTGTCCAGCTCATTTACCCTCCAACTCATCCATTATTCACTTAGCTCCATCTACTTAAACTTTCATTGATCCCATCCTTCCAACCATCAACCCACTGCATGCACTCTTCCTCCCTCTGATTTTTCTGCTCCTGAGCCATCACCAGCTCCATCTCCATCTCACCTATCCTCCCACACCACTCCAACACTTCACCATCTCCCAAAACTTCCACGGCCAAACATCCTGTAGAATTTCACAGCCTTCCTGTAGAAACCTCTGAGTTTCCTGTAGGATCCCCTGCAGACTTCCTGTAGAAGCCTGCAAACTCGGTTGCTGAGCATCCGAACGTGGTAGAATTTTGTGGACTGATGCTAGAGATCCTCTGGGACCTCCCCTAGCCATCCTGACCTTGCCCATGCTTTCCTTCCATTCCAACCACTCCTGCACAACCAAACCCTAATCAAAAGAATCATCACAATAAATCCAACCACTTAATGAAAAAATACAAAAACATGTCTTTTCAGATGCAAGTGGCTTAGATGCATATATTTCAGCTCACTACAAGTAATGGCATTAGTGGTAGTAGTTTCATTCACAGTTTTGCATAGTTGGGGTCTAGCTAGTCAAATTAGGGTTTACTAGGGTTTTCATGCTTTGTTGGCTCTCAGTTTCTTTTTGCAAATAGACTAGTCTCCTTTCAGTTAGCTTTCGTCCATCATTCATAAAGCTTCTTCTGTGAGCCTATAGAAGTTGGCTTGAGCCCTAGCAGACTTGTGCCAGCTGACCAAGTGACAGCTGCGACAAGAGCTAGTACTTGTGCATACAGCACCGTCGCTTCGAAGTTTGTACGAACTACCAGGTTGATAAAATTAGAGATAGGAAGTTCCAGGAGTTGTAGCATTATTGCTACAATACTGGAGCCCACCAGTTGTCTAGATTTTTTAGGAAGTCTTGAATTTCACCGTCCTGTGAGGACTTAGCATTCTGATGTATCAATGAAATAGGCAGGATCTCCTCATCACTACTGTAGTCTAACCATAAAGTGTCTCAGAGCTCCTGAATAGATCTAGTAGGTGGATATAGGGTGACTTTCTCTCTGGAATCTCCATTGGAACTATACATATCACCAGAACGACATCTGATATAAGCATCAACCGTAGCAAGCCATGGTCGCCCTAAGATCAAGGGATGCCCTCCCACAAGATTCTTTGGCTAAAGCACAATGAAATCTGTTGGATATTCCCAAGAATCTAGGGAAATGACCACATCATCCAATACTCCTTTAGGCTTGATTTTAGATCTATGTGCCAATTCAAGTAGAGTGGGAGGAGGACAAATATGGACCAATCCAATTTGATCCATGGTTTGCCTGGTCATAACATTAATGGTTGTCCCTAGGTATATAAATACATTGGATACAAGAACATCATCTATCTGAATAGAGACAACAGGGTTTCCGGGGTTGGTATATTTTTCCATGTGCATACATCCCGTCATTAACTTTGCTACTCTACCAACAATTTAATGGTTGAGGGTTCCAATCTTCTCCTTCCTGGCTTCTTGAGACAGAGTTCCCTAATTGTACATATGGGGATCTGTTTAATAGCTCGGAGCACAGGTACCCTGATGAAAAGGTTTTTAAGCTCATAAGCCAAGGTAAACTCAGGAATGGGATCTTTCTTCTCCACAACTAACCTCTCTCGATAGGGAGGTCGATTGGGAGAAGATGATAGGGGCTCAGAATGTACAGGGATAGGCTGAACAGTGTCATATTTTTCATAATGATCAGGAGTTTCCTCCTCTCCTCTCTCATCGATAATCACCATGGGCTGCTTTTGATTTTCTGAGGTTACCACTTTCACTGATCTCAATTGGAGATCATTGACTCCAACTGGCATAGTTTGAAATCTAGATGATGAAAGTGAGGTCATAGAATGTATCATTTTTACCACTTTATTATTGGGGTTGGGTAAAGATTGAGCAGGCAAATGAGAAGGTCAAAATGGTGGAGGTAATGGTAATGGTGGCATAGGTTGACTCGGTTGAGGAAATGATGGTTGATGCATTGGGTAACGTGCATATGTAGTAGGGTATGATTGCATAGTTGCATAATAGGAATTATGTGAATGATGTGAATGTTTTGGACCTCTCCATCCTTGTTTCGAGGATTAGGAGGGTTTTCCATATTGATATTGATTCCCATGTTGCCAATGCTAAGAGTGACTAGTGTCAGGATAGGAATGTGAGTGTGCATTATAACCAAAAAAATGTTGTGGAGGTTCAGGAACCATACCCGCACTTACCAAAGGCCAATTTCTTCATGCTCCCATAGCATGTAATGATTCTGCTTTATGTTGTCCCCCCTCCAATACAGCTTTCATCCTAGGTATGGAGGGGCATTTTTTTGTAGCATGGTTATCTGAATAAATTGCACATTTATTAGTTTCTTTAATATCTAGAGGACATTCTCTTAAAGGATGCTTTCTTCTACATTTAGGATAGAAAATAGACAATATCTCTTGCTCTTCTACAAGTTTTTGCTGAAACTTCAAAGAGTTTATTTGTTTACTAACATCATTCATTATTTCAATTTTCATATTGTCCATTTTGTTTTCTAATCCAATAATCATTGCAGCAGTAAATTCGGTTTTTCTATTTTTATTCTAAATTCCTTTACCGGATCTATATTGATTCCTTGAGAATTTCCTGCGCAAGTCACAGATCTGATCAAAATTCTTTTGAGAAATATCCCCTTGTCCTAACAAATTTAAATTATTTCTAGCATCATCCGTGAGCCCACATAAGAACAAGGTTCTAGTGGTACTTACATCAAATTTGTGCTTTGACCTTTGAAGGATACACAGGAATCTTTCCAAGTAGTCCTCTAAAGTCTCATCATCATTTTTCACAATAGTAAAGACTTCATCTTGAATATCTCTAGTTTTACAATATTCTTGATATTTTGACAAGAACACTCTCTTCATTTGCTCCCAAGAAGATATAGAGTTTCCTCCTAGTCCCATGAACGAGTGGAGTGTTGCGTCCTTGAGGTTTGCAGGAAACAACTTTAACTTCTGGGCATTAGATGAACAATCATAACTCCTACACAAAATATCAAACTCAAATAAGAAAGAGTCTGGGTCTTCATGTACCTTACCATAAAAATGAGGAAGAGCTGACAGTGAAATTTTTTTCATTTGTACTTGTGTATCGGGATCCACAATCGGGAATCCGAGAGTGGATCGTTCTTCATTTACCTGATTTTCACCACTTCCTTCTACATGGTCTTCCATCTCCGCCATTTTTGTTCTTCCACTCGAACCACTCTTAACAAGCTAAGAAGGCTGACTATGGATTCTAACAGTCCCCTTCTTCCCCTTTATGGGTTGTGTCACACCTGAACCACTGGTACCATGGCCTAGGTGGATTGTTCCTGCGTGATGAGTTTGAGTTTGTTTGGACTTTCTACCTGCAAAAGAAGTCCCAATATGTGTTTTGGTTTCAGATTTTTTAGTGTTTCGTTGGCCCCTAGTGGGCTTCGGACCCCTACCTCTTTTAGGCATTCATTTCAAAAAATGACAAAACAAAATTCAAATAAAAACTGCAAGTTTCAAAAAATAAATAAGCATCTATAAATTCCTTCAAACAATAGAAGAACACTGCATAAAAAATAATAGTAGACTTACCCCTATTTTAAAAAATGGAAAATTCTTACCAATTCAAATCGCCTCCCCGGCAATGATGCAAAAATGTTGGGTGCAGGAATCGTGCTTGAGCAAACTCCTCAACACTTAATTGTCAACCTGAGGGTTTCATAAACTTAGAGACAAAGCACAGGCAATGCAAGAAATGGTATGAACTTTTCCTATCTCTAATCCTACTTCTTAAAGGAAGTGCTTTGCAAAATCAGATAGAAAACAATTGGAAAGGCAATTAACACCAAGGCAACTCTAGTGTTGGAATGTAAAAGACAATTTGCAAGTAAATCAAGTAAAGAAATTCCACACATCGGAAACAATCTTAAATGCTGGAATAAAATGCTATGTTCATCTTTAGATGGATGGTCAATAGTCTGACAAGTGTGCCCTTGCAGAATTTTGTCTTCCTTCTGATTTTCCTCTCACACAAACCACCTGTCCTTGCATTGTTGTAATTTGCTTGTACTAGTGCAGGTACAGTATTTCTGTGTAAGAGTATATTTGACCTTCCTTACTGAAGACTTATGTCTGAGTGAAGGTGCTCTAAGCCTCAGGGCTTAGAGCACTCTGTTTCTATGACAAGAGACTTTCTCTTGCACCGAGGTAGAGTTCCTTTCACTTAGTCTCCAAGTTACTTTCGAAAGAGCTAAAAGATGTGCTTAAAAAGAATTGCAATTGTAAATGAAATTCTAAATTAAATTATCTATGAAAAAGGAAATGCTTCAATTCATTAAACTTTGCAAGGGAAATCAACTTCATGAAATAAAAGCACTTTAAAAGAATCAAATAGTAGCCTAAGTATTTTGCATGTGTTAATCAACTTTGGTACTTCACCCAAAATGCTTATGTTCTTTGCAATTATAATATGATAATTTGATACATCTGCTTCTAGATCTTTTAAAGATGAACTTTTAATACTGAAGACAGTTACTCAATTAATAGTTCATTCACTTGCGAAATAACTGAAATAATATGTAGGTAAGTGATTCATTGTTTGCTGCAATGAATGACTAGACCAAAGTGCAGGCAACAACATGCAATGGTGTAGGAGAGAGTTCCTTCCATGATCTGATTGAAAACAAATTAAAACAGAGAATGAGAGTAAAGGAAATGCGAGAAAGATATTTCATAAGAAAAATAAACACATCTACTCTCAAACCATGGATCTATTTCACACGTTAGCTACAAAAGATATTTTAAATTAGAACTTGAAAGATAAATATTAAAACTATAACATCACATAGCTGCAAATGAAATATCCACACCTTCTTTCTGAATAATGAAAGCGAGAGGGGTAAACGAGTTGGGTTGGCTTGACCCTAAACTAAATGGACATGAGAGATAAACTAAATCTTGCGTATGAAAATCATGGTTGTTCTCTTGTATTACTCGATTTGGCAAATATACATTATAGAGCAGTCCAGCCCCAGAGCTGAGGCGATAACCAGATTACATAAAACAAAATGATAGTCAATGGTTCACTAGCTTCCTATCTATGATCTATATCATATATATCCTTTCGGCTTTAGGCCATTTACACTAATTATAGATATTTCTTGTTCAGGTTTTTCGGCCGAACAAACTTAGAAAACTGAAATTACAGACTTGGTCAGTAGTTATAATACACATGAACTTCGCTTGGCCATAACCTATCTTTGGAGAATAATCCCTAAATGCATGCCACCTATTATCCTGCTTCAGTTCATCAGCAGTTAGACTCAGAGTCGAGGATCGATACCTATCCTCGTGGAAGATTTAGCTTCTCGTAAATATCAGACAGTCTTCGTGGCGGTGGAGGAATCTACCTGCACTAGTCAACTCATTCATCATTAACACTAAGTTCCATGATTACTCTAGGAAATCAATATGAGTTACAAGAAGTATGTAAATATGCATGAAATCTATATAAAAGGATTAATAAAGTGTTGGAATAAATCTTAATATAAAATATGAGCATGTGCAGGAATGGGTAACTATCTTGTACTAGTGTGGGAAGGAAGAGTCTTTTATTGAGTTAAAACATAGGTTGATTTTGATGGAAATGGGGTATAAAATAGGGCAATTTAGGATACCAACACCTCCCACTGGATTTTTTGGCTGAAGCACAATGCAATTTGTGGGGTATTCCCATAAATCTATAAAGACATCCATGTCATCCAACACTCCATCGGGCTTGATTTTAGATCTGTCTGCAAGTTCAAGCACGTTGGGTGTGGGACAAATATGGCCCAACCTATGTTGTTCCATGGTTTCCCTATTCATCACATTGATGGTCACCCCTAGGTCTATTAATACATTACAGACAAGGATATCACCTGTCTGGATAGAAACAACTGAGTAACGCTTAAACTAAAATGATGTAAACATGTTTACTGGTTTGACTATATATGGGGGCCTAGGGGTTGCTTCTGGTGCAATAAGAAGTGGTGTTGGCATAATGGGAAATGGGTTTGAATTGGTTAAATGTGTGATTATAAAAAATTGAAAACATCCCAATACCTACAATCAATTACAAAAGACTAATGATTGTGTTTTTAATTGATGGAGGAAATTATGGGGAAGGGTATGTAACATTAGCAAAGTTTCAGAACAAATGATAAGATAGTTGGCAGAATTCTTATGACGACTGAAGAATAGATAATAGGTGGGAGGACATTGGAGATTAAATGATAACGCTACGAAATCTATTTTAAAGAAAGTTATGACAACTAATCAACTTAGGGGTGAAGTGTTCTTGAAGCCTTAACCTCAAATCTATCTCAAGTCTATTTTTAGTAAAATAGTTCCGAAATTGAAGAGAAAGGATGAGTTCTCAAGGAGAATAAAAGGTGGCAATAACAGTAGGATGAAGGTGATTTTTTTTCTGAACCACAAAACTATATTTTATAAAAAAATAGGGGTTCTTTTCCTTGTAAATTTCTAATCAAGGCATCCATCCATTGGATTCACCTCTCTTTTATTCATATCTTTGTTTCCTCTCCTTTCACTATGTTAATCTTCTCATTCTTTACCTCTTTTCTTTCTATTATGAATGTAATTATTGTATTTTTCAGCTAGGGTCCTTATATATCCAAGGATTTAGAGAGATACTTTGAGTTTTAGATTTCTTTGTAATTTATGAGTTGTATCAAATATTGATATGATATACAAAGCATAGCTAAAAAGTTCAGATTTATTTTTGTTTTTATATATATATATATATATATATATATATATATATATATATATATATATATATATAAGTTGATTATTAAAATCTTGAAGTGTTAGTATGTTGATTTCCTTTGTTATGTTGAGTTTTTGCTCTTGGATTAATTATTTTATATCCAACAAACATTCCTTCTTCATCTCATATTAATAGTGACTTTCTTACTTAGTCTTAAATCTAAGGTCTTATGTTCTTCTCCTTTCTTCTACCTTCAATTATCAAGTATTGTGATTAATTGCATGCCGAATGAAAAGGCCTATGCTCAGATATATTTGTAGTTTTTTTATCTTAGTACGTTGTCTTTTCCTCAACACTATTTATTATCTTGTTCTTTCAAATCTCCCCACTAAGCTTAATATTGTAAATTGCTTCTCAACAATGATTGACAACCATCTTCATTTATGAGAAAGCCGTCTCCAACTCAAGGGTCTACTTGTGGTCAAATGTTAGTTGATAATGCCTTAGCATAGTTCTTGAAAGCCTAAAACATCTCAAAACATCACAAAGAAATCTATAAAATTTGGCTTCTATATAATTAGATAATAAAAAACAATAAAACATATTTTAATAATTAATCAAATTTATAAAATGAAATAGAAAATCATTAAACATATCTTAATAATTAATTAAATATATAAAATTAAATAAATCAAAATCTATATAAGTAGAATATATTGTCACCATCGTCATTAAAATATAATATTAATAATAATATTATTGATAATATTATTTATTTTCATTTTATAAAATTATTCATTAAAATTTCATATTTTATAAGAAATTTCTATAATTAATTTATATCAAAGATTTAATATAAATATATAAAATTAAATTAAATTTTAATATAAATATAATTAACCAAATAAAAAATTTTAAAAAACATATTATAATAAAAACCATGATAATTATAATAAATGTTTACATGAATAATTATATTTAAAATTAACTAAAATGATCGTTAGTCATAAGAAACAAACTTTTGACATTGAGCTCATGGGTAAGATAAACTTTTGCAGGAGTTGGATATATCAAAGATTTAATATAAATATATAAAATTAAATCAAATTTTAATATAAATATAATAATAAATATTTTTAAAAAACTTAATTATAATAAATATTTACATAAATAATTATATTTAAAATTAACTAAAATGATCGTGAGTCATGAGAAACAAACAAACTTTGACATTGAGCTCATGGGTAAGATAAACTTTTGCAGGAGTTTGGAATAATCTCTTTTATTTTAGACATTAAAAAAATTTCTAGGAGACAAATAAGTTTAAAGGGAATGACAAAATTGTAAAATTACATTAGAATTGGAAAAAGCTTTTAATTCTGAAAAAGAAGATTTTCATTTTAGGAAAAAATTAAAAATTCCTAGTATAACAAATAAATAGATCTGAGGTATAAAATTTTTTAAAAATTTTATTAGTTTTTCATTTTTGGGATTGATTAATTTTTGGACAGAAGAGTACAGATTGTGGTTTATAACCATTATTACTATATATACTATCAGCATCTTTAACCTGTAATTTTAAAAATCAATGAAAATTATGAAATTTTTTTATTGAAAGAAATAAAATTATTTAAAAATTAAAAAAAAAAAAAAAAACGGAAAAAATATAAAAGTTCATAATGTAACAAATATATCTGAAGGATAATTGTCATATATAGCAGTTCCAGCACAGGCATTGACAATGATCCTGACTCAATATCAAGAAAATGCTGGGTACTGACCACACTCTGTCAACATGCTGTGGGAGCATAGACAAGGATGTATAAAAAGGAAGATATGGAAAGCAAAAGTTATCATATATAACCAGTTCCTTCAAGGGAGTTGACAATGATGCAGACCCAATATGAAGAAAATGATTGGTACAGGCCATACTGTGTCCATACATGAATAAAAGAAAATGCTGAATTGAATAAAAGAAAATGCTTTGGGAAAATTTCTACAGCGTGCGTCCTAATATATTTTGAGATGAAAATCAGGCCTAAAAAATATAGTAGAAATTGATCCATATTTCCACCATGATTTTATTTACTATACAAAATGGAAAATATTCGTATGAGAAAGACTTTTTTCTATTGAAAAGAAAAACCCTAACCACTAATTGCAGAATACAGACAACACTGAAATTGTAAAAGAAAAATATAACTCCATACCTTACAATTATTGAATTATGAAAGGTGCTTATCTTTCAGCATTTTACTCCTTGTTCATGAATAAAAATGGAGTTTTTCAAACTTGTATTTTTTGTTTTTTTATTTAATTAAAAACTTGTAGGAAAACTGAAAACCTTTCTTTTGAAGTTTACCTAATATATCACACGGAAGAAACAATATGTCCTTAATTTCTTAAACATTAAAATAATTTCTTCCTATCGTTTCTTTTATATAACAAAATTCTGCGGGACTGAGATTCTCTTTCCTTCTCCTTTTTTATACCAATACCAAATCCATGTTCCCAAAATTCTACGGCACTGAGATTCTTCGAGTGTCTATGTATAAATCTCTGCGAGTTGCTGAATAACGAAAGAGAGGTTTGGGGAGCAGTGAAAGTCATGGGGTTGGAAGGAAGGCGTCCATGGTCTCATGAAGAAGATGTTCTTCTCATTAATCACATTCAATCTCATGGGGAAGGCAAATGGTCTCAGGTTTCACGACTCACAGGTAAAAACTGTACCTCAGTTCAGTTCAGAAGATATACACACATATATAAATATTTTACGTCAGTTCAGTTCAGAAGATATACACACATATATAAATATTTTACGTGAGTTCAGTTCAGAAGATATACACATATATAAGTATTTTACCTCAGTTCAGTTCAGAAGATATACGCACATATATAAATATTTTATCTCAGTTCAGTTGCGAAGATATACACAAATAGATAAACATTTTACCTCAGTTCAGTTCAGATCAGAAGATATACACATATATATAAATATAATTTTGGATATACATAAATACATGAATTTCCATCAAATATACAATGCTCATAAATAATCATCACTGCAGGTTTAGAACGAAGTGCAAAGAGCTGCAGATTTCGCTGGATAAACTATCTACGTCCTGACCTAAACTTGAGCGTTTTCTCTTCTGATGAAGAGGATCTCATCGTTCGTATGCACACACTCATTGGAAACAGGTTACAGTTTGCTTCTCAACTGCTCCTAGAATAAAATGATTGAATCATTTGAATTAACTTTTAAAGAAGAATGGCATGTTAATCATAACACACCAAAAGTTGCATTAATCCACTTAATCGATATAATTAACATATATATATATGAATGAATGGAGAAATATTGTTTTGGTCACATTAACAACTTCATTAGAAAATATTTCAAACCCATATTAAATAATTGTGTTTATTAATCTATTTAATCAATATAAAGCGATGTAAATATATGAATGTCCTTTAAAAATAAGGATATTATTTTGGTTATATTAATAACTAGATTAAGAAAATATCTCAACAATACAATAAACTAGGAGCTCCAATGATAATAACCATCACAATATTTTATATGTTCACACATAAGAAGAGTAAGACTTACTCATTCCAACCCTCTCTCTTCAAGATTACGTACCTTAGTCATTATCAAGTGAGGTTTTCCATAGGATCAAGGTCTTTGCAACAAATGTTCCATAATCAACAAAGTACATATCCATTCCAACTTAGAACTTACATCTTCTACCTCACTCATATAGTCATCACCACAATATCAAAGTCTATATAAAGGAACAAGGAGTGGTTGGTACCTATCATAAGTAGGGTCTAACTAGTGTAGCAGCTAGTCTAATAAAACATCCTTTAGGAACATGGTTCATTGAGCTTCTTGATGAACTCCGCCTAGATGTAAAACTTCTATTCTTTAGGCACTTCCTAGAGTCTACAACCTATATGTTCCACTCGTAGAATATCTTGCTAGAACATGGAAAATTTCTCAAGTGCTTAACAATTCCATAAAAGGGGGCTTCTACACTATATTGAACTTATTTAAATCATCCTTGGACACATGAAAGAGAGGCATGCATGCCTATTTATTCTTATAGTTATATACATGGAAAACTTAGAGAGAGGTACATATCATTTGCATACTCCATTTGATGGAGACACTAGTACAAACTTGGAAAATAATGCCTAGGTACCACTATAATAATTCATTCAAGTACCAACTTTTATGTAAGATACAAGCTCAAAAATTTCAAGAACCATTACATAGGATATATACATATAATCATAAAATTGTTATACATACAAGGTGTGATTCACATTTCTATATGTTTGCTACTTGTATTGAACACAATACACTAGTTTTACCATATTTATCTACCATTATCTAATCTCCATCTACTATCAAAAGAAATATCACCAATGTTCATTGAGAAAGACTTCCAAAAAAAACTCTCTACTTCATTTAGAAAGATCTACTTCCTATTACAAACTCATCATTCCACTTCAAAATTAAATCTATGATCAACATGATTGAACCCAAAAAGGTATAACACCATGCAAAATGGTGTGATCCAAAATACAAAGCTAATAAAGTATACTAGAGTGATTGCAAGTCTCCAAAAATACTCCAATAAAATATGGGAATGGAGACATTAAGTCCTTGAGCCATTTCTAAAAGAAGGCATATGAAATCTTGGATTCATGGATACCAAAGCATGCTTGTGTATAAAAAGTGGGAAAGTTCACCACTCAAGGTAGTGTTACAAAGAATTCCAAAGTGTTGGTTTTAAATACAATTAATGATGCCAAGTATTAATATGGACATCTCTAAATATCATCAGTTAACTTGCGAGTCCAATTTAAGTGAATATAAGGAAAGCTAAACCTTCTATTTTAGGTGAAACTAATATGAAGTGACTCCCTTCATGAAGAACGTATTTCACTCCTAAAAAAAATGTTCATGCTCCCCCATTCACTTGTAATATTTTTATCTTGAATGACATACCAACTCGGAATACACTATACCTTTGGGTAGAACACTCCTACCACGTAGATTGATTAGGAACTTATTGTACTCCAAGTCCTAACATCAACCTAACTATATTGATTTAACAAATAGGCATCCTTGTTAAATTTTCTGATTTTTCTATGATATATCAGTTACTTTAGCCCATTTTACTTTTCATTAACAATGCATCCAATTATTAGAAGTATAATCAATCATAAACTTAACTGAAGAAAGCATAATCTATGTAGTGACAAAGAAGACAACAACACAACCATAAGAGACAATAGATTCGTCCAAGACCAGGGAAAAACCCCAGAAGGGGGAAACCCTTTCAAATCTTCTTCTTTAATAGATCATCATAAAAAAAAAATCAGCAAAGAGTACAATGAGCTCAATACATATGTTTATAGTGGATACCAATAAATCAGATTTACAGATCTACATATTTGTACAACAGTAGAGGGAAACCCAGATCCACTAGATCACTGAAGTCAACTGAAGCCCAGGTGTCAAACCCTAGATCCGAACCCTAGGCACTCTCATCAAAACTGTTTATGTGTGTTCGAAATTCATTGGATGCTCTCTACGGCATTGTGTGAGGGTTTCGATGACTACTCGAGCACTTTCAAGAAGACTTTGTGCATGCGTATGGGAAAAATACACCAAAAACCCTTGTACACTCCCTTACATTTGTTGTGTGTGTGTTCAAGATGGCATAGATGCTCTTTGGACCACTCTGTGTAAGCGACTGAGGAATAATGCATCCAGATCTCACTTCGAACCCCTAGACACTCTCATAATACTGTCTGCCAGTGTCTAGGGCTCTCTGGATGTCGTCTTCTCCACTATGTGCCAACATCAAGGGACTAAAATTCCCTGTTATGTGCCAGTGTCGAGAACCTATAAAATCCTAACTCAGAACGAACCTCATGCCTATGATTTTAGACCCTTGTGTGAACTCCTTTCGTCGAACCTGTGCGAACCAAGAAAAAAGAGGAATATAAAAATGGTTTGATGAATGTGATGAAATGAACTTTAGGTCACTTCTATTTATAGGCTTTCCTAAGGGTTCACTCGAGGTTAATGTTGACTCAAGTAGTTACACATGTGGTTAGGGTTGACCTATTCCATATTGTATGTATGAATAAAATAATCCAAAACTTAACTTACTCTTAACCAAACAAGGTGATATTTGGGTCGGTTTTGGTCCTCTTGAAAAGAGGAATTGAATGCAAGCATCATCAAGGTCATTTGAGCTATCCAATGTGGATTTTGACCCTAGTTGAAAAAGTTAACACTCCCTCTTAACTAAGAACAATTTCACCTACCAATATCCTATCATGTTGTTGCAATACTTTGATTGTCTCTACTCCACTCTATATGTTGAAACTTTCTCAAATCTAGAAGAAGAAGAATTAGGGAGCAATATCTTCCACCCATATCGAGCAATAGGGTAACTCATCATACAGGGGAGTACAACCTCGACTCTGGAATCTCATCAGGGAGCTTACCCTCAACACGTAATTTCATCAGATAGCTTGCCCTCAACCTCAAATCCTATTGCCTATCAATATTCCCAACAATGAATCTCAGTATTCATGTGGTAGAACACTTGCATCATAATTGCCTTGGTTTGTACACCCCCAAGTACACTCTCAACTCGTTGGCCAAACGAGGAGCGGTATTCCCAACAAGCCCTGCTTCTAGGTATAGTGCCAATTCAGGTATACTTTTCAAAGTCCAGACAGGGGAGTAGCACCCTCAACCCTATGGGTAACAGATAGGGGATTACCCTATTTTTTAGATATTCCTCAACCCCAGGAGCTCTTTATCTTGATTCCTCACCTTGGGAGCTCAAAGAGGTAGGAAGAGTTCGCTCAATGTCCTCGATCAGCGCTTCCCCTTATTTAGAGGGGCCACATCCATCAATCTAAGCTACTCTCTGAAGACCAAGAACTTTCCTTTTGGTAATGGATTGGTGAGAATATTGGCAGTCTACTCATTTGTCAATATGTGATGGAGCCTGACAACTCCTCTCTGCACCATGTCTCGAATAAAGTGATATTTAATCTCAATATGCTTGGACTTGTCATGAAACAGAAGATTTTCTTCCAAACGGATTCCATTATTGCTTTTGATGTATATCACTGTAGTATTTAGGACATTCTCAAATAGCTCTCCAAATATATTTCTCAACCAGACTGCTTTGCAGCTAGCCATGCTAGCAACAATGTATTCTGCTCCGCTGGTGCTCAATACTATATAATTTTTTTTTCTACTCATCCAGGATATCATGGTAGATCTAAGGCTAAAACAACATCCAAGTGTACTCTTCATGTCGATAACATTTCCGACCTAGTTAGCATCAGTGTATTCATGAATTTTAACATCTCTCGAAAAATATCTTAGGACAAGTGTGATTGACCCATGAAAATATCTCAATATGTTTTTGGAAGCTATCTAATGTGTGTGGCGGGCTCAGTCATGAATTGACTCATTGTGTTTACTACATAGCATATGCCTAGATAGGCATTCACAAGAAATATAAAAGCCCCAATCAGTTGTCTATACTTGGATGGATTTTCCAAGGCTAGTCGTGTAACATCTTTACATGACTTCTTGAAGTTCATTTCCATTGGTGTAACCATGGATTTTCATCCAGTCATTTCAAATCTTTCTAGCAGCTTCACAACATATTTTCCTTGTGAAAGGAAATACTCACTAGGCCCTTGCCACACCTCAAGGCCTAAAACGTAGTGCATGGGACCAAGTTCTTTCATCTCAAATTCAGAGGCTATCTTCCTCTTACACTCAATCATTATAGGCTCACTACCTGTCAAGAATAGTTCATCAACATATAAAACCAAAATCAATGGCATACCTTGGACAACCTTCAAGTAGACATTTGGATCAGCATTGCTTCTTGTGAATCACGGCTTCACTAAGTAATTGTCAATGCATTCATACCAAGCTCAAGGAGCTTGCTTCAAACCATACAATTCCTTCAACCTGCAAACATGTTTTATTTGATCTTCCACCTCAAATCCCTGTGGTTGTTCAACATATACTTCTTCCTATAACATGCTATGAAGGAATGTGGTCTTTACATCCATCTAGTGAAGAGTCCATCCCAGACTCACAACAAGGGAAAATATAGAACATATGGTTGTATATCAAGCCATCAGAGCAAATATGTCATCATAATATTCTCCCTCTATATGAGAGAATCCTCGAGCTACGAACCTTGGTTTGTATTTCTCAATGCTGCCATTAATTCCATGTTTGATCTTGAATAGCCACTTTGAATTCACAATAGAATTCCCTTTCGGTCTAGGTACATCATCCCATACATCATTTTTCACAATAGATTCATATTCCTTAGTCATAACATCCTTACAAACTTGTTCTTTTACCTCTTCTTCAAATGAGGATGGTTTGGCTTGAATCATAGTGCGCATAGTTGCAACATGTCCCTGATACTTGCATGGATGCTTCCTTTCCCTCAATGATCTACGAATGGGGACATTTCTTTCAATATCATGTAAAGTATCACAGAGTCAAATTGGTATTTTCCTAGTAGAAGGATCACTTGGTGGAGGATCTAATGGATCCATAGGCTCCATGGGATCATCAACCATATCGGACTCCGGCATAGATGGACCATCGAGAATATCCCAGTCATCATTCTCTTCCTTGGGAGGAGTAGGTGGAGGAATATCTCTTGCTTTTCCAAGAGTTGCATCTTCATCGAATGTTATGTCCACAATAATTTTGACCTTCCTCTGACCAGGAATATATATTATATATGCTTTAGAATTTTCACAATAACCCACAAATGTACCTTTCCTTCCTATAGCTTCAAATTTGTTCCTTTTATCCTTCGGCACAAGAGAATATACAGGGCCTCCAAATACCTGAATATTGCTAGTATCAGGCTTGATACTTGTGAATATTTCTTCAGGGTTCTTGTTTTCTAATGCTTGATGAGGCATCATGTTTTTAACATACACAACAATAGCTGTAGCTTTGAACCAAAGGAACTTTGCCGCCTTTGATCACGGAGCATAGCACAGAAGCTTCTAACACATACATGTTCTTCCTCTCAGCTAGACCATTATGTTCAGGAGTATATGGCACAATTATTTGTTTCTTGATCCCTTCTTTCTTGAAAACTGTTGTGAATTATTTTGACATGTATTCCCCTCCATTATTGGATTTGAAGAGTTTGATTTTCTTTCCTGATTGATTTTCAATCAAGGCTTTGAATTCCTTGAATATTTCAAAGGCTTCATCATTGTTCTTAAGATAGTATATCCATGTCTTTCTTGGCAAGTCATTAATAAAGGTGATGTAGTACAGATGACCACCAACAGAATATACAAGAATCAGACCACATATACCAGAATTAATGAGATGGAGGATGTCATTTGTCTTGTTCTTACTAAATGGAAATGTCCCCTTTATTTTCTTTCCACTCGCACAACCTAGCCAAACTCCATCATGATGAGCTTGAACATCGGGGATACCTAAGACCAATTTCTCAACTTTGTAAGTGCATCATAGTGTATATGAGCGAGTCTATGGTGCCATACCTCACTCAAGTGATTGGTATTATGAACCAATGCTAGAATAGCTCTTCTAGTGACTTTATAGATTCCTTCAAATCTAGATCCTAATGTGAATGCATCTATCATAGGCGAATCGATAGGCCACGTCAAAACTTTACCTTTGATGAAGGAAACCCTCATCCCTTTATCTTCCAATGCAGATATAGACACCCAATTCTTCATTAATCTAGGTACATATATAACATCATGTAGTAGAATTGATTCCCCAGAATTCAACTTAAATTTGATGGACCCAAAGCCTTTCATGAGATGAGTGGAGTTGTCTCCAAGAATGACCTTCAGCTTAGTCTCCCTCTCTACCAGATTAAATAGGACTTCCTTGTATCTAGAGAAATTCTGAGTGGCCCCACTATCAACCCACCAACTATCCCACAAATCTGATGGAGAAGAACTAGTAAGAGAATAAATAAGAATGTATTCAGATTTATTTAAAGCATTACTTTCATACCTGGGAGCTCTTGAATTCCTTTGAGGAGGATGATTTTATTCACGCTCACTTGAGGATTCTCTTCTTATTCTTTCATATCTTCTATCATAGTTCTTTCCTTGACAGTATTTCCTTCTTTTTTTATTGTAGTTGCCTCTAGTGTTGTAATGTGGTATTTTTCTCCTCTCAGGATAGTCACGAGCATAATGACCTTTCTTGTGGCAATTGAAGAATTCAATATGAGATAACAATTTTTCATTCCTTCCTTTTTTATTTGGAGAAGGAGGCTTTGTTGGTGGACCTGCTTTTGAGTTATTCCTTTTTTCATGAGTGATATATGTAGCGATCTCTCCCCCTTCATGCTTTTGAATCCTTCCTATTGCTATCATCCTCAATTCTTCTTGAGTGAGATTCCCAACAATTTCATCAAATGTCAGAAGGAAATTGTTGTTGCTAATTATATTAATGAATGTTTCCCAAATAGGAGGGAGACCTCTAAAAGTCACAAATACTAGCTCCCTATTAGGCACATTTTCTCCAACTTTTTGTAATTGATCTTTAAGGTGAGAGATCCTCATAATGTAGGATTGTACAACTTTTCCTTTATTCATCTTAGTTTTCTTGAGTTGATATTTCAATGTGATGAACTCATTCAAGTTGTTGATTGCATACATGTTGGCTATATTTTAATAGATATCTTTATAAATTCTTAAATTCCCAAGACATGCAAGTAAATGATCTTGTAAACCATCATTTATAATTTCTTTGCTTTGGACTCACCTTTCTTGTACCTGTTCTTGAGGGAAGCGAAGGCATTTTATGGAGGCTTGGGCATCCTTCCTTGGATGTATTCCAACACATCATTGTTGTCAGCTATGATCTCTAATATGAATTTCCATCCAACAAATTTTTACTCATCACCCAATTTTTCCTCCTCCTTGAAGGTAGAGGACAACATCTTGACCTTGACTAGGCAATCTACTTTCAAAAAGAGAGGGATTCAATGCTTGTATTATTTTGGGCTTTTCCTTCACCTCAAATCTGATACCATGTTAAATGTTTTTATTGTTCTATGTTGTATCGGTTACTTTAGCCCAATTTACTTTTTCATTAACAATGCGTCAAATTATTAGCAATATAATCAATCATAAACATAACAAAAGAAAGAATAATATATGCAGTGACAAGGAAGACAAAAACACAACCATAAGAGACACTATATTGGTCTAAGACCAGGAGAAACCCCACAAGGGTGAAACCCTTTCAAATGTTCTTCTTTAATAGATTGTCATAAAATTATTTTAGGAGAGTACAATGAGCTCAATACATATGTTTTTAGTGGATACTAATAAATAAGATCTACATATCTACAGATCGATACAATAGTAGAGGGAAACCTAGATCCACTAGATCATTCAAGTCAACTGAAGCCAATATGTCAAATCCTAAATCTAATCCTGGATACTCTCATCAAAATTGTCTGTGTGCATCTGAAACTCCTATGACACTCTCTTAGACACTGTGTGAGGGCATTTACAATTGTTAGGATGCTTTTAGGAAGACTTTATGCATGCATCTAGGGTAAAATACACTAAAAACCCTTGGATGAAATTCTTTTGTGTGCGTCTAAGATGACCTGGATGCTCTCTAAACCACTTTGTGCGAGTGTTCTAGGACTAATGTAGCTAGATCTCACTCTAAACCCTTGGACACTCATAAAATTATCTTCCAGCGTCTAGGGCTCTTTGGAAATTTCCTTGTCCACTTTGTGCCACCATCCAAGGACTAAAATTCCTTATTTTTTGCCCACTTCTAGAACCCCAAAAACCCTAACTCAAAGCAAACCTCATGCTTGTGATTTCAGACCCTTGTGTGAACTCACTCCATCAAACCTATATGAACCAAGACAAAAGAGAAGAATAGAAAAATGGCTTGATCAATGTGATGAAATGAAATTGAGGTCACTTATGTTTATTGGCTTTCCAGAGGGTTCACTTTGGGTTAAGGTTGACCCAAGCAGTTACACATGTGGTTAGGTCCAACCCATTCCATAACGTATGTATGAATAATTTAATCCAAAACTTAACTTCCACTTTACCAAATTGGTTGATCTTTAGGTCAATTTTGGTCCTCTCAAAAAGATAAATTTAATGCAAGCATAATCTAAGTCATATGAGTTGTCCAATGTGTAATTTTACCCTAGTTGAAAAAATTAACAATCCTTTGGACTTACATCGACCATCTACCAAGACACTTAGGTATCCCACCATGAGGCTCACCAATTCTCTAGGAAAACAATATTTTTCTAATATAATTAATTTGACATAGTTATTAATATATTATAGTAAAATCAAATTTATTTCTAAATTCTCTATATCATTTCTATTAAAATCACATTTAATCTTTAGTTTTCTCCCTCATTTTATATCTATCAATATCAACATCAAGGCTATATATTATAGGTTGGTGGTCATTATATGTATATTACCAAGTCATACCACTTTAGCCATCAAAATTTATTAGAACACCACAAGAAAGAAGATAATATTAGATCATTGTCATCATGTTGTGAAACTTCATTGTAGTCATGTAGCTAAATATTCTCCTTCCCATCATGATGGAAATATTAAATCATTATCATGTAATTCATGTCAAAAATGAAGGGAATGATAATCTGCAGGATATGGTCCTCATATTCTACTTGATATTGGAGAATTTGATCCTTTATCCAAAGTTAATTCTGAAATCTAATTTTCCCACCTCCTCATTAAAATCGAAGCCTTAGATCAAAGGTGCATGAAATTATAAGACCTTGTTAGTTCTCATGCAATTATTAACTACTATTGATTCATCTTAACTCCACATTTATGTTACACTAAGAGGGATAATTCCCTAGAATGGCATACTTTTATCTCAATTATTTTCAATTTAAAAGAAAAAAAAAATCCTTTTAACTTCAAAGGACTTGATTAATCTCTAATCATGATAAATATATAGTTAATATGTACTTAATTTGGTGATATATATTAGTTATTTTTATTTTCTTTATTTATATTTCAATTATTGGTTTCCCTAAGGATAAGTGAGTTATCCATTTGCAATGAATATAATTATCATGAGCTACTATTCATGAATGTATGTTAATACATCACTGCTTTTCAATGGAAACCACATCACTTAAAATAACCCATTGGTGTTGGTATATAATAGGACAAAATTTCACTTCGTCCTAATGCCTATAGGTTTTTTATTCTTAACTTATTTGATTACTTGTGAGGAATATAACATCCTAGACAACTAGAAGTAGTTTCAAGTCTTACTTGATGCAATAGCTTTCTTGGTCTTAATAATTGACATTAAATTCTTTTCATTTGATATAAATTTATAGTGGTTTAATTAATTTATTTAGTATGATAAAATAAGGAGGTTTCCATTTTTATAGAAGAGGTATTCTATGAAGCTTAATCATCATTAGCTACAAGAGTGTGTGATTATTACAAAATTAAAGACCATTGGCCTCCCATCCCTTTTCTACAAATCCATGTGTTATTGTGGAAGCCAAAAAAATAAAACACATGAGTGTAAATTGAGAGTATTTAAAGAGAAATTAACCATGCTCTGCCCCTAGGAATTTGTAGAGGTACTAGTGATGGGTGTGAATCATTATAGAGGTTTGAGTTCACCATTAAATTATAAGTTGAGAGAAAATTATAAATTTGGTGAATTGGCTTAGAGAGGAGTTTAGCTTTAATGAATTGTAGCAAAAGAAGAGGAAAGTGAATACTATTTTCCCTCTAGACTTTGAGAGTAATTTGCAATATAATCTTTTTGGTTTGTAATTGAATGAATTTTGGAGAGATTAATACCTCCATATTACAATCCATAGACTGAATTTGACATACTATTCAATAAAGAGTTTGATTATATCACTTTCCTTTCCTCTAAAGTTGATTACATTATTAATTATGTCCGTATATAGCTCAATGACTTGTGCATAAGTACATGAATTTCTTAGTGGCTACACTCTAATAGTGTTAATCTAGATTTGTAACTAGGATGGTGAATTGTAAAACCTAGTCATGCACTAATTAAAAGACAAGTTTAGATTTAGATGAGAAATTCTATAATTATCATAACTAATTAGATTATAAAATTTGGGTTTCACAAGATTGATTCATGTGAAATTTTAAAAACAAGCAAACCTAATATAGCATTATTCTAGCTCATGACTATTGGACTAATAGTGTTGGAAGTGATACGAAAAAGGCCCATTGATGGTAGTCTAATTGAGGACTACAATACAACTCCCTATCATATCACCATGAAGAAAAGTAAGCTAAGGAGGTTCAAGGAGTTGGAAATTAGAGAAATTGAGAAGGATATTCAAGGAATTTGATAATGGAAGAAATAAGATTTTGAATTCATGTGGATTTAGAATTAAGAGATGAGATAGAGGAAAAACAAAATGATGATGAGAGAGACCCAATGCTATATTTTAACACATTTATAAATTATAGAGGGTAATTCAAGGGTGAAATTTTCTTTCTTTGATGGTGGTTTGAAAGCATAGAATCTCATTGATGAGATAAGTTATTTCAATAGATACTTTGAGTATGAAGAATTCCAAGACCTTGAGAGAGTCTTTTTTGTAATAATAAAGTAAAAAGGAATCTTACAATCAAGTGACATGTTATGTAGAAATATATATCAAACAAGCAATAGGACAAGATAGAGAAACTAGAAGAAAATGACGAGAAAGGACAAGGAGAAGTTCCTTCTTCTTGATTATCATTAAAGTTTATGTAAAAAAGCATAGAATTTGAGGCCAAGAGGTACTTATTTCTATGAGGAAACTAAAGAGTTCTTCAAATTTACAGTTAGAATATGAGGTACAGAGATAGAGTAATTAAATGATTATGTAGTATGTCAATGACTTGAAATTCCAAATTCAAGTTCAGATGAGTATCCATGATTTCAAAACTATGGATGAATCATATAAAATTGATTTGAAGGTAAAGGAAATGTTGAATAGGAAGTGATAGCAGAACTATAGATGAAAAGGTATTAGAGGCGTTAGAAGGGTATTGGATGCAAGAAGATTTTATAGTGAGTGGAGAAAATATGAAGCATCCAATAGTCAAATTGCGAAAGGAAATGACCATGACAAAATAAGTAGAATATATGGAAGAGGAAGGGGTAATAAAATGTGGAATATAAGTACACAAGGAAACTAAATACCTAGAGAAGCACAATATAGGATGAAGGAATTAGACCAAGACTCATGTCACATAGAAATATGAGGCATGAGTTGTGTAAACAAATGTCGTAGTACTTCATCGTGGACAAGGTGAAAAACATGTCTTCAAAATTGTGTTCTTCAAGCCTAAAATGGAGACAGTGGAAGAACTTCAAATAGAAGAAGATATTTTTCAAAACTAACTGCAAGGTTGAAGGTAAATATTGCAATTTGATAATAAATGGAAAAATTACACAACTTTTGGTGTTCATGGAGGTGATGAAGAATCAAAAATTTTGAATGTCTCATGCCAATTCATATCAAGTTTCATGGATATATAAGGGTCAATAAACCACCATGGTTGGGGATTTCTTGCTTATTTTTTATATCAAGGACTTTAGTGACCAATTATCACCTAATGTGGTTAAGATGGATGCATATCATGTGCTTCGTGGAAGACCAAGGTTGTTTAATTATAAGGTTCTTGGCATGGACAATATGTATGATTTTAATAAGGAAGCACACTACTGTAGGGTGGAGTCAATGGTGGAATATGAGACAAGGGTAATGGATTGCAGTGACATTGGAAGTACTCGTAAGAAAGGTGATTGAATAATATTGTGTTTATCAAGAAAAAAATAAAGGAATAAAAAAAGGAAAATTTATGCTTGGCCATAATGTCAAAGAAGGCACATGAGGATGAGGAAAAGATTCATGTGCTAATAAATATTTGACAATTGTTGGATGAGTTTGTAAAATATTGTTGTAGATGGTATGTCAATGGTAATATCTCCAATGAGAATTATTTCATATTAAATTGACTTGATAATATGGTCAAATATAGCTAATAAGTTTTTTAATTGAATGAGTCTCATGGAAATTGAACTAGTAAATAGATAGGTGTGAGAATTACTTGACAAGAGGTTGATATACAAAAGTTTAAGTTGTTGTGTTGTTTTGGCGGTATTTACATTAAAGAAGTGTGGTGAATGGTGGATATGTGATCTGAACTTAAAAAAGAATGCAACAAAATACATATATAACCATCAATATAGAGTTGCAACAAAAATAACACTTCATTTCATTAATATCAAAGAACTGAAATATGCTTACATATAGAATGGAAATAAGCTAGCTCGGGTGATGGTGGCTTATCTCTAAGAAGAGATGTGGTGGATACATGCCTTTGAACCATGTTACAATGAGGCTCAAAGGCCTATTTATTAATGAAAAACAATGGAAGACCTTAAACATCCAAAAACCTAACTCTAGGAGATGAAACACCAAAATTGTGGACCTCGTTGGGGTAAATTGGTACATCAACTTCCCCGGGTTGTAATTTTACCTAAAAATGTGATTCAATGACTCATATATGGATATTTAAAAAAAAAACACATCGTTTAGAGTCTCGAAATGCCTTCAGAAGTTCACGACACGAAAAACTTCCAAAAATAGTAAATTATGCTACAATTAAGGAAACTGGAAAATTGAAAGAAACAATGGTGGGGGTCCAAGTGGAATAGGTGGGTGGCCATCAATATCCACCTAGATCTATGTGTATATATTTTCAAGTTATTAACACAATATTATCAAAAGTTAGTTTCTCTTACCAACAATGGAGGACCTCATGGATTGCTTAATTAAGGAAAAGTAATTTACAAAGAAAAATTTGAAAAATGAATACCATAAAATTTAGATAAGGTAACATGAAGTGTGGAAGATAGTGTTCAAGACAAATGAGGGATGGTTTGAATGGTTGTTTATTCCATTTCGATTGACAAATTTTTCCACTATATTTATGAGATTGATGAATGACGTCTTAAAACCATTTCTAGGAAAGTTCGCCATCATGTACTTTTATGACACTTTGATTTTAATCATGTCTAGATCACTTGGATCATCTGAATAAAGTGATGGAAATGTTTAATTTGAAATTTTTGTAAATTATATTGAAGAAGTTTACACACATGCAAGAAGATTTGGTTTATTTGGATTATGTGGTTTCCACAGAGGGTTAAAAGTTGGATCAGGAAAAGGTGAAAATATTTTTGCAATGGCTAGTTCCTAGATGTACATTTCATGCAAGGAGTTTCAATGGTTTAGAAATAATTTATTGAATTTTATCACAAAATTTAGCTAGACTTGTGGACCACTCATTGTGTGTGAAGAAGGGAGCCTTCCAATGGAGAGAAGTAGTATCATGGTGTTTCAATCCCTCAAGAAGTAATTGAGTAGCTAGTGTTGGCACTTCCAAATTTTGAAAAAGATGTTTTAAGTAGAATATGGTGTAAGTGGTTCAGCCATTGAAGTTGTTATAGGTTAATATGGTAGGTCAATATCATTATTATTGATAAATACAACAAAAGTACTATGTTTATAATCAATAATTTTATGTCATTTTTCACACTTGAAGGAACTGAGACACTATTTGTTATCATAAGGTGATGTAGTACATGAAAGTTTAAGAAAATATCAAAGGAAGCATTTGAAATGGATGGAATTTTTGTAAGGATACAATTTTTTTGAAAACATGGATATTATAAGCCTAATAAGGATATGGATCAACTAAGTTGGAGAAAGATGTCGTTGAATACAATGTTTGTTAAGGTTTTAAATTTGGATAATGTTAGTGTCAATATATGCATACTTCCATCAGGGATCAAATCTGCTCTTTACATTTTCATTGTAGGTGTCTCATACTGAAATTTTTTATCATTCCACTAGGTCATGCCAAAAATGATCCACTGATGGTTGTCTTCTTCTTCTCAGAAAATCTAATTTTCCCTCATCAGGTATATTTGTTGACCCATCTTCATGTTTCATTCAGTTATGGTTTTAGTTATATTATTTTTAGAGTTAAGGCAGTCATGTCTCCATTAGGTCTTAGGGTTCATTTCCAAGGTCAAAAGCTTTGTTTTATTGCAAATAAAGGGCAAGAAAGGTATAAGTAAGACCAATAAACAAAGAATGGTCGGTAGTTAGTCGTGGTTACTATACAAAATCCTTATTCCACTGATGTAATTTTCATCTCAAAAACATATTTTTTGGAGATGAAAACACAGTATTTTAGTTTGTTCATATTTTTTATGTAATTCAAGTCATTTTATGTAATAAATGTTCCCATAAGCTGCCCAGGGCACTTCTCCTTGTTGTGAAAGAGGAATTATTGAATAATTAGCTCAATCAAAGCATCATCCACCTAAAGAGACAAAGAAAATAAACAAAGTAAAAAGTTCCAAGAAAACATTATAAAGTGGGTTATTCTAAGGAAAAATCAAACTCATCCTCTATATAAGATTTCAAAATCATCTTTCAAACTTCATCAACTCTTTTGCACCCTAAGCTCTCCTTGGAAAAGAGGAAACTGAGTGAAAATTTGAAAAAATTAGGAAGGCACTGTGTGTTTCAGTTGGACATTGCACACTGGGCAGAGTTGTTGTGCGCCTCAGTGTGGCATTGCGCACCTATGCAGTGAAGGGCATGTTTTCTCGACTGAGCCAGAGAAAATTTCAGTGGCACTGCGTGCCTATGCATTGAAGAGCGTGTTTGTCAAGGACGCTGCGGGTTGGCACTTGGTGTTGCGCATTTGGCTAGTAAAGCCTGGCAAACCCCAGGAGCACCAAAACACCACTTTTGTTCATATTCTCAAGCTACAAAGGCTTCTATTACCTACATACAACAATTAAGTGGCCCAGTATCTCTTTTCCTCCATCAATTATGAAAGTTGGCACCCTAAATTTTAAAACCCTAGCAAAGCTTTCTTGTATGATTCCAAAATCACCTATTTGATTAGAATTATAGCACTTCATAGACTTTGTCACCCTCAAATGGTCCTTGCCTGTACTTCATTCAATATCCCTCACTATTCACTCACCTTGACCCACATATTAGTCCCTCAAGTTTTCACCTTAAAAACATGGCAGAAGAGGATCACACTAGTTCAAAAGAAGGGGAAAGATAGTCAAGGAGGCCAGCCAAGAAGGGAGGGAGAATTATCAGATTTGAACCCACTGATACCACAAAACTTATGGCATCACCACTTACACTGTCATGTTTCAAGTACATGGGTTGTTTTGAGTTTGCCAAAGGGTTGAAAGGATGAATTTTCATCAGCAGTTAACCAAGCAGTTCATCCTTAATTCGCAAAACAACCAAGTCACTTTAGATGGGGTCACATTCACTATATCTCCTGCCATAATATCACAGGCCACTGGAATTCCAAATGTAGGAGAGAAATGGTTCAAGCAAAGAAATCTTCCCCATAGTTTTTATGAGCCATATATTAAAACAAGGTTTAAAAATGATAAGAAAAGAATTTTCCCTTTCTCTTATCTCTTATCTCTTAGGCAAGTATGCGCCATTAGTGAAGATAATCATGAGGTATTTCACATTTGAGGGCAAGTTTTCCAAACTCTACTTATATCATACCACGCTTCTCATGCACTTTACCAGGGTAAGAATGCTCAGTTTACCATATTACCTTTTCAGAAGTATTGACAAGATGACATATATTTCTCAGAAAAGGGATCCAACTCATCAGATGCCCAATATTTTCCATCATTCTCTTATCAAAATGATATTCCTCCATCACTTAGATCAACTAGGCATTGCTTCAGAGACTTTCATAGCTAATGAAATATTCAATGAACCACCTACTCAGCCAGCTCCCTGCATTCCTCCATCATCCTCCACTCATCCATTTACTTCTTCTCATCCACCACAACTTACTTATCACTCATCATCAACAGATAATTCTTCACCAGCCACCTCCACACCATCTACATCACCATTTCATGTAGTCATTCATTCACCCAATAGAGATGATGACAGTGATGAGGAACATGATGAGCATCATGGCAGTGAGGGACATGATGTACACACTAAGCATGGTTAGAGTAGTATACCACAAAGGAACAATTTTCAACCATTTTCTTTCACCTATCAGAGGGGAAAGAGGTAGGCGTTTACCCCACGGAAAGTGGGAGGGCCCTTGCCTTCATGTTTTTGGGAAAGTGTCTATTCAGAATGACCCTATCCCACAGGGTTGTGACAGAGACCTCAGAAACAAACAAGGAAAACTACTCTTGTATTCTTCTTTATGAACTATAAACGAAGATGATTAAGATGAACCGACCTGTGTCTTGCGCTAGTTGTTCGATCCAATCTATCCTCTCTTTGCCAGCTTCCACTGATCTGCTCCCTCACTTGCCCAGCGTCACCGAGTTCCTGCAAGTTCACAGAAGAGAGAAACTACACAAATACATGGATTTATGTTCATAAAAAGCTTAGGATTAGATTTAAGCTAAACATACAAATATAACACACATCAGATATACAAGCATGTAGGAGAAACTCAAGTAGTTTTATTGATAAAACAAGAAGATCCAGGAGGAGTTACAACCGATGATTCTTGATCCAGCATCAGCCTCCCAGCATAGAATCCCTTCTTCACCTCTAACGAAGCATAAATCACCCAATACTCTAATATCAATCACAAAACCAACAACAATTCTCTGCATGTACAAAATTCTAGCCTCTGGATCTCTTGGTGAGGGATCCATATATAGATGTATGCAAAGAGGATGAGTCATCCCATGAGTTGATTAGTGGCTTCTCTCTGTCATTTCTTGCTTCCACTTGGAGACTGAGAGCCTCTTACTCATCACTGGTCGAATTCAGTGAGGCAAGTGTCATTGGAGAAGATTCTGGAAGCTTCCATTGTCTCTCCACCTCGTGGAATGACTCTGCCACTTGTCATTTCCCGGTCAACGCACCCTGGTAGTGCATTCAAGTGTGTTGCAACGCACCTAGCCAGTGTATTTGGGTGCTTTTCAATGCAGTCAGCTAGTGGAGCACTTGAAATGATCCTGTTTTGACTAGTTTTGAGAGGTTTTGGTGGAGAACTTCTGGGAGAAGCTGTAATTTGTTGACTTTATTTCTTTAGGAGCTGGAACAACACTTTTAGGGACTTAGGATCCCTTGGTTTATGGACATTTCATGCTTATAGCTGTAAGGCACAAAAATGTCTATAACAGTTGCCCCCTAAAGTATGAGTGTTGTTGGGAAAAGTATCCAATTCGGAATGCCCCTATCCCACTCTAAGGTGTGATAGTGCCTTAGCAACAAACAAGGAAAACTATCTGAGTATTCTTCTTTATGAAATGTAAATGGAGAAGAAGGATGTAACTAACCTGTGTCTTTCGCTAGCTTGTCGATCCAATCACTCTCCTCTTTTGCTTGTTTCCCACTGCCTGCTCCTTCACTGGTCCAGCTTCACCAAGTTCCTGCAAGATCACAAGAGAGGAAAACTACACAAAAGACATAGATTTACATTCATAACTAGTTTAGGATCAGATATAAACTAAATATGCAAATATAACAAAACATCATTGATATACAAGCATATAGGAGAAACTCAAATAGTTTTATTGATATGATAAGAAAGTCCAAGAGGAGATACAACCAAGTGAGTCCCGATCCAGCATCTACCTCCCAGCAAAGGAATCCCTTCCTCTCCTCCAACAAAGCATAAATCACCCAATGTACTAATCTCAATCTCAAACCAACAGCAATTCTCTGCAAAGTACAAAATTCCAGCCTCTGGATCTCTGGGATGAGGGATCCATATATAGATGTAAGCAGAGAGGATGAGTCAGCTTATGTTTTGACTTGTGGCTTCTCTCTGTCAGTTCTTGCTTCCACTTGGAGGTTGAGATCCTCTTACTCATCACTAGTCGAATTCATTGAGGCAAGTGTCATTGGAGAAGATTCTAGAAGCTTCCATGGTCTTTCCACCTCGTTGAATGAGCTTTCCATTTGTCATTTCCCGCTCAGCGCACCCTGGTAGTGCATTTAGGTGCGTTGCAACACACCTAGCTAGTGTACTGGGGTGCATTGCAACGCAGGCAGCTAGAAGAGCTTCTGAATTGATCCTAAATTGACTGTTTCTGAGTGGTTTTTGGTGGAGAACTTCTGGGAGAAGCTGTCATTGGTTGACCTAGTTCCTTTAGGGGTAGGAACAACTCTTTTAGGGACTTTGGATCCCTTGGATTATGGACATTTCATGCTCAATGCTGTAAGGCACAAAAATGTCTATAACAGTTGCCCCCTAAAGTATGAGGCCGTTTATCGGGTGAAATGCTTTATTAGGAGGATCCGAAGTTCTTTCAATGCTGGGAGGAGACCTGTAATAAGATACAATACAATACATTATTTTTAATATTGTTTTCATGATCTAGCTGAGGCGGGCATTCCCATGCTCAGCTTTATAAATTCATTTTTCTATACATAGAACAGACAATCGTCTGATGGTAGACTGATGATTTTGATGAAATCATCATCCTTTTGGTAGGATGATTATCTGCTGCAATGCTGTACATGTCAATGTCTTTATTTTTCCTGAATATATATCGCAGCCCGGATGGATGAAACTAGATCCGAGGTCTTCAATCTCGTTCGATCTTCACTCTAAGTACAAGTCGATCCATGTGAGAAATGTTCTGAAGTCGAACATGGAAAGACATCGCTTGATTACCAGCCAATGATGTAAACTGTTAACAAGCGTGAGAGGAATCACTGATAATGGTAATGACCCTCAAGGTACTGCAGTACAATTCACGTGGTGTGAATAAAGGACTTGGTGTCGAACACCACGCAAAATCTTTCGGTCGAAGGTCATTGATATATACCTGTTGCCGGAAGTGAGAAACTCACCATTGAGGCATGCAAGCTTCAAAGTACTGAAGGGGGTGTTCCTAGATCAACTTCTTGGATAATGAGCTGATGTCGACAAGAAGCGATCCGTCAAAGGAGGGCCTTAATGTATCCCGCATCAGTGACACGGAAATGATTTTGATGAAGGTGAAAACGATCTGATGATATATGGTTCAGGGTGGCGGTCATGAAAGGATGAAGTATAATGTATGGTAGTGGATGGGACACGGTTGACTTCTCTGGATGACTTCTCTTGAACATATCGGCGACACTTATGTGATGGATTGGTAGCATTACCCCAAAGATGGATGGTATGGCGAGACCATGGTGATGTGATCGGTGAATGAAACAACCCAACCCGACTCAGGCACGAAGTGGAAGTGTCATGTTCAAGAGCGACTTGCTACCAATAAAAGTTCTTTGAGTTTCTTCCCAATTTTTCCCCAGTCATTTCTGACTAGTACCTCTTTATTTTTGTCAAGCTTGAGGAGGATAACATATGCTTGTTCTATAATTTTCCCTTCGGGCAAACCCATCGCTATGTTTTAATGAGCCTAGCGATAGTGAAGCTCGTTCTCGTCTAAAGACAAGTTTGGCGTTATTAATGTTTTTAACGAGTTTAACGACAAAGATAACTCGGTCCTTTTCATCTTTAGAGAGTCTGAAAAGGTATGTAAAGATAACTCCAAAGTTCCTTTTTCGTCATCTAATCCCTTAAGTCCGAAAAAGTATAAAACAATACAGAAGGGATGAATTTTCGATAGTTTTAACGAGCCGAACAAAAAAAGCGCTCGATCGTTTTGTGCAATAATCCCTCAGGTCCAAAAAGATTAAAATCTAGAGGAGGGATAGCACTTCCGGTTGCTTTAACGAGCTGGAAGGCAAAAACTTGGCAATCTTTTCATATTTAACGAGTCAGATGAAAAAAGCTTAAAGAAGACTCGTCTTTTGAGGAACAAGTGATAAAATGGGTTAGCAACTGATTCCAGGTAAGGGTTGGAATTTTCCAATCACGGCAGTGTCACAAGGATGGCTAGTGAAATCACTCTTCGCAGTTGTTCCTCAAAATGGGTAAACAATCAAATGGAGGTGAATGATCGACCAATGGAAAAGTGGAGGTGACGGTGCAAACAAGACCAAGGCTTTAATGGCTGATAATGTTACATTCACGGTAGTTATTTACCGGAGGCTAGTTCATTTTTTAACGAGCTTAAACGCGGATTGAAACACTTGCTCGATCTTATGTTTATTTTTTAATGAGCATGAACTATGTGCTAAAACTGCTCGATTAATCCAGTCATATGATAAGAATGTCTCATATAAAAATGGAAACTTTTAGATTTTTGCCCCACATCCTTTCTTTATGCAAGTTCGGAAACGACTAACCCTACGAGTTTAAAGGGTTAGACCTATAGGTTTAAAGGGAGGACCTAAAAATTTAAAAAATAAATAGCCGCCCCTTGCTTGCAATCCAAAAGGTTTGCATGCCCCCAGGTATAAAGTACGATTTCAAGGTTACCACTACTTCACTTCCGCCAAAACATTTGTTTTACCGAGAGAGGCCTACCTCTTTCAGGTTACCCAAAGATTGTCATATTCACACAGCAAACAAAACACTTCTTCGGCGATGTCCATCGAGATGAACAAAGGTGAGTGACTCTGTTCTATCAAACACATAACTTTGAAAAAAGAATCTTATTCTAGAACAACCCCTCCTCCAATCACGGATGGGGTATGGACTAGTCATATTCTCCCGCGGAAACCTACCCTATACCCAAAGTTTTTCTGCCGAAGCAGACCAGGACGCATGCCCCCTGGGTTCCAGTCATATCCTTCCGAATCACTCGCGCTCATCGGGAGGACGGACTGTGGGTTGAGACATTTCTTGCGTGAAGAGACCATTTAGGGATGGTATATGACTATTTGCGATGCGTGATCCGGGAAATGAAAGCTGGTCCATGAGCTTGACCACTCTTCCTTCGTGCGGAAAACACATTACTCTAAAGAGTGAGGAGACGATGCCTCCCATGCAATATATATAGTCTCGTCCAAGGAGTAGGTTATAATCCAAGGGTCCTTGAACGACCATCACATTCATTTGAACGGTCTTCCCTTTCAATGTTATGGGCACATTGGGGAGGATCCCTAAAGGTCGACTGGTTCCTTTGGCGAAGCCTGTCAGATTTCTCATCTCAGGCAAAAGCGGTGGTGAACCAAGCGCTTTCCAAGCAATAGAGGAAAGGATACTCACAGATGCCCCCTCATCAATGATGGTGCCAGCCATTACCATCCTATATATTTGAACGATAATTCGGAATGGTATGCTTGCTGGCAAACGGGGTCTGCCTAGTTTGTTCCAGTCGAAGGATACAACTAGGTTGCTTGGTGGTGGGACTGAGTAGACGGCTGGATATCGCTCTGACGAACTTCCTTCCTGCGATAAAGGAATGGGTGCATTGCCCCCGTGTTCGTCGGAGTCTGTGTTGATGAAAAGAATCTGGATGGTGTCATCCTTATCCTCTTCAGTGACTATATCATTCGAAGATAAAACCTCTGAAGGCAAGACCGGGTCAACTGCCGCCTCGACCTTTTGACTTTCGTCGGGTATGGATTTAGTAGGTTCATCTTCAATGACCTGCGCTTCAGCTGACCACTTGAGCGGGCCAGCTGGATTCTCAACTAACGAAGGACTTGGCAAGAGTTTTTTATATCCAGGAGGAAGTCGTAATGGCGAAACCGGACGATCTTCCAAGACTCTTTTAGCCTCGTCTAAGAAGGGACAACGGTGGAGGGCATGGTTGCCTTTGCACAGTCTACAGGGAGGTCTAGCCCTCCCTTTTTGTCCTGGGACTTCACTTTCGCTAGTTGACGGTGTACTTTCAACATGGCTATCAGAGGTTGATGACACCGGATTGTGCAAACGGGGAGACCAGTCCCTTAGTATCCGAGGGATGCAAGGACAATCTCTGTGAAAGTGGTCTCCCTTGCAGATGACACATGGCGATTTAGACCTGGTCAGTGCTATGTGTGGATTTTCAATAGACAACACTTGTTTTCCCTTATTAGCCTTTGGCTCCTTCTTCTTTTTCTCTTTCTTATTCTTTTCCTTTTTCTCCTTAGGGACTTGGTTTTTAGCTTTACCAGTCCCGTCACGTGAAGAGGAAGGAAGAGAGGAAGAATTAGAGGAAGTAGAAGGTTGGTGGGAAATTCTGGACTCGTCTAATTGCTGATTCGACTGTTCAGGAGTAGTGGTGTTCTGAACGACATTGGCTGATTCGACTGTTCAGTCCTGGAAGCGACAATGTGGCCATATGGGGCGCACCAACATCTCCCCAAGAGGAGAAGGGACTAGGATTTCCACCAAGGGGAATTCCTTGGTTGGTGGGCTCCATTTTCTCAACCTAAAGATCAACGCAGGAAAAAAGGGTGATTGTTCTATTTAAAATAAATTTTAATGACGCTTAGACACAACTTGCTATTTCAATTTTAAAGAGTTAGAAAAAGCAAAAGATGACTCTAGTCTCCTTCGATTTTTAATGAGCCTGAAGTGACAAGTGCTCAGATGGACCTTTTCCGTTAAGGAGTCTGAAAAGGAATGAAAGGGACTGCTCTGGAGTTCTAGGTAGAGGGTGTGCCAAAATTTTCGCAAAACCGCAGAATACATTTTAGGGTACGGGCGGTCAATCTTCCCGAATGTTGTGTTTAGTGCATTGCGATCAGTAGGGCGGCCGACACAGCTTCCTATGGATAAAGGTTTTATGCCTATAGAGGTCTCCCAATATATACGCGACGGTATGTGGGAGCACAATCCGTACTGGCACTTATCGTCTCTCAGGAGGAATCACCCAACCATCAGTGAGGCGACCAGTGACCAGGTTTTACGACGCCGGAACACGTCTCTAGCCTAGACCTCTATGTTGTGCGTTAAGTTACAAAGCGTTGTTAAGTTCATTCAATTTATTTTAGGCTGATATTTCTTAGAAGTTTGCCTTTTTGGATCACCACGAGATGTATGATACAATTCCTAAATGCAGTCTAAAGATGATAAGCAAGCTTTTATATCTTTTCAACAATGAAAATCCTAGCTACAAGGGGAAAAGAAAGACACAATCTTTTCTCAAAGAGCATAGAGCACACTGTAAATGCACTTTTTCCTAAATCAACATACAAACTGTCAAAATGCAAATGCACATATGCATATATTTGTTTTCACTTTCTTAATATTGATGCCTAAAAAGAAAGCTGTTGTACAAATTTGAATTCGATTTCAAGTGAAAAACATAAACAAGCTCCTTTTTCGAAATCAAAAAGACGATTACGACACTTTATGATTTACTTGTTTCGACACTTAGAAATTCATAAATTCAAACCAAAAGACAAATGTAAAAGCATAATCAACTGTGAACAGCAAACAAACTCACTCCTAAGATCAAAACGACACTTACGATAGGTCTAGATCTAAGGGTGACAGTATGACTAGTTTACTTTTGTAATGGGAAACTGCAAATGACGTAACAAATACAGAAAGAACAAATACAGTTTCTTTATACAACTGAGGTGGAATTGAGGCAAAGAAAAGGGGTTTCAGATAGGTACACACACTGATAGTAGGCTGCAAAAATCAGAGAGAAAACTGAGCAAAAAGAAGTAGGGAACCACAACTGCACAAGGAAAAGGTTGATCAGCGCACCCTCAGCACAGAGAAACTGAACTTTAGCGCAAGTAGCCTTCTCGGGACCTGCATTGAAATGCAGAACCTCTTCACAGAGTTTGCGCTGAAGCAGAAACGAGAATTGTCTCTGGGTTCTGGGTCATGGTTTGCAGTTTAATCTACGGTTTTTGGTCGGATAAAAGCTATCAATTAGGTACAATTAGAGGGATGATTTAAAGGAGGACTAAGATCTATCACAAAGGACTGTTAGAGCACTTGTGGATCAGGTGTTCAGATCATAAACAGGCCCAGCAAATGGACTAGAGTAGCAGATCTCTACTTTGCATTTGTAAATGGCAAATGCAGTTCGATTCGGCACTCCTGAGTTTATGAGATGAACAACAATATAAACACAAATAAACTAACAATATACTCTCCCCAGTGGAGTCGCCAATTTTTTGTTGGGAAAAGTATCCAATTCGGAATTCCCCTATCCCACTCTAAGGTGTGATAGTGCCTTAGCAACAAACAAGGAAAACTATCTGAGTATTCTTTTTTATGAAATGTAAATGGAGAAGAAGGATGTAACTAACCTGTGTCTTTCGCTAGCTTGTCGATCCAATCACTCTCCTCTTTTGCTTGTTTCCCACTGCCTACTCCTTCACTGGTCCAGCTTCACCAAGTTCCTGCAAGATCACAAGAGAGGAAAACTACACAAAAGACATAGATTTACATTCATAACTAGTTTAGGATCGGATATAAACTAAATATGAAAATATAACAAAACATCATTGATATACAAGCATATAGGAGAAACTAAAATAGCTTTATTGATATGATAAGAAAGTCTAAGAGGAGATACAACCAAGTGAGTCCCGATCCAGCATCTACCTCCCAGCAAAGGAATCCCTTCCTCTCCTCCAACAAAGCATAAATCACCCAATGTACTAATCTCAATCTCAAACCAACAACAATTCTCTGCAAAGTACAAAATTCTAGCCTCTGGATCTCTGGGATGAGGGATCCATATATAGATGTAAGCAGAGAGGATGAGTCAGCTTATGTTTTGACTTGTGGCTTCTCTCTGTCAGTTCTTGCTTCCACTTGGAGGTTGAGAGCCTCTTACTCATCACTAGTCGAATTCGTTGAGGCAAGTGTCATTGGAGAAGATTCTGGAAGCTTCCATGGTCTTTCCACCTTGTTGAATGAGCTTGCCATTTTTCATTTCCCGCTCAGCGCACCCTGGTAGTGCATCTAGGTGCATTTCAACGCACCTAGCTAGTGTACTGGGGTGCATTGCAACGCAGGCAACTAGAAGAGCTTCTGAATTGATCCTGAATTGACTGTTTCTGAGTGGTTTTTGGTGGAGAACTTCTGGGAGAAGCTGTCATTGGTTGACCTCGTTCCTTTAGGGGCAGGAACAACTCTTTTAGGGACTTTGGATCCCTTGGATTATGGACATTTCATGCTCAATACTGTAAGGCACAAAAATGTCTATAACAATGAGGTCGTTTATCGGGTGAAATGCTTTATTAGGAGGATCCGAAGTTCTTCTAATGCTGGAGAGGAGACCTGTAGTGAGATACAATACAATACATTATTTTCATACTATTTTCATGATCTAGCTGAGGCGGGCATTCCCATGCTCAGCTTTATAAATTCATTTTCATGTACATAGGACAGACAATCGTCTGATGGTAGACTGATGATGCTGATGAAGTCATCATCCCTTTTGGTAGGATGATTATCTGTGCTGCAATGCTATACATTTCAATGTCTTTATTTTTCCTGAATATATATCGGAACCTGGATGAATGAAACTAGATCCGGGGTCTTCAAACTCGTCCGATCTTCACTGTAAGTACAAGTCGGTCCATGTGAGAAATGTTTTGAAGTCGAACATGGAAAGACATCGCTTGATTACCAGTCAATGATGTAAACTGTTAACAAGCGCGAGAGGAATCACCGATAATGATAATAACCCTCAAGGTACTGCAGTACAATTCACGTGGTGTGAATAAAGGACTTGGCGTCGAACACCACGCAAAATCTTTCGGTCGAAGGTCATTGCATATACCTATTGCCGGAAGTGAGAAACTTGCCATTGAAGCATGCAAGCTTCAAAGTACTGAAGGGGTGTTCCTAGATCAACTTCTTGGATAATGAGCTGATGTCGACAAGAAGCGATCCGTCAAAGGAGGGCCTTAATGAATCCCACATCAATGACACGGAATGGAGCAAATGATTTTGATGGAGGTGAAAACGATCTGGTGACATACGGTTCAGGGTGGTGGTCATGAAAGAGTGACGTATAATGTATGGTAGTGGATGGGACACGGGTGACTTCTCTGGATGACTTCTCTTGAACATGTCGGCGACACTTATGTGATGGATCGGTAGCATTTACCCCAAATGTGGATGGTATGGCGTGACCATGGTGATGTGACCGATGAATGAAACAACCCAACCCGACTCTGGCACGAAGTGGAAGTGTCATGTTCAAGAGCGACTTGCTACCAATAAAGTTTCTTTGAGTTTTCTTCCCAATTTTTCCCCAGTCATTTCTGACCAGTACCTCTTTATTTTTGTCAAGCTTGAGGAGGATAACATATGCTTGTTCTATAATTCGCCCTTCGGTCAAACCCATCGCTATGTTTTAACGAGCTTAGCGATAGTGAAACTTGTTCTCGTCTAAAGACAAGTTTGTCGCTATTAACCTTTTTAACGAGTCTAACGACAAAGATAACTCAGTCCTTTTCCTTTTTAGGGAGTCTGAAAAGGTATGTAAAGATAACTCCGGAATTCCTTTTTCGTCATCTAATCCCTTAAGTCCGAAAAAGTATAAAACAATACAGAAGGGATGAATTTTCGATAGTTTTAACGAGCCGAACAAAACAAGCGCTCTATCTTTTTGTGCAATAATCGCTCAGGTCCAAAAAGATTAAAATCTAGAGGATGGATAGCACTTCCTATCGCTTTAACGAGCTGGAAGGCCAAAACTCGACAATCTTTTCATATTTTACGAGTCAGATGAAAAGATCTTAAAGAAGACTCGTCTTTTGAGGAACGAGTGATAAGACGGGTAGCAGCTGATTCCAGGTAAGGTTTGGAATTTTCCAATCACGGCAGTGTCACAAGGATGGCTAGTGAAATCACTCTTCGCAGATGTTCCTCAAAATGGGTAAACAATCAAATGGAGGTGAATGATCGGCCAATGGAAAAGTGGAGGTGACGGTGCAAACACGACCAAGGCTTTAATGGCTGAAAATGTTTCATTCACGATGGTTATTTACCGGAGGAGAGTTCATTTTTTAACGAGCTTGAACTATGCGCTAAAACTCCTCGATTAATCCAGTCATATGATAAGAATGTCTCATATAAAATGGCAGCTTTTAGATTTTTCCCCACATCCTTTCTGTATGTAAGTTAGGAAACGACTAATCCAAAAAACAGATAAATAATCTCTCTTTCGCTTGCATGCCAAAAGGTTTGCATGCCCCCAGGTATAAAACAGAGTTTCAAAGTTACCCCTCAATTTGCAGACAAAACATTTGTTCTATCAGGAGAGGCCTACCTCTTAGAGGCTACCCAAAGATTGTTCTATCCGTGGTGCAAACAAAACACTTCTTCGGCGATGTCTACCGAGATAAACAAAGGTGAGTGGCGAGATCAACCAACTCACATAACTTTGACAAAAGAATCTTATTCTATAATAACCCCTCTTCCACCGACGGACGGGGTACATATTGGTCATATTCTCTCGTGGAAACCTACCCTATACCTGAAGTTTTCCTGCCGAAGCAGACTAGGATGCATGCCCCCTGGGTTTTAGTCATATCCTTCCAGATTACTCGCGCTCATCGGGAGGACGGACTGGGACTTGAGACATTTCTTGCGTGAAGAGACCATTTAGGGACGGTATGTGACTATTTTCTATGCGTGATCCGGGAAATGAAAGCTGGTCCACGAGCTTGACCACTCTTCCTTCGTGTGGAAAACACATTACTCTAAAGAGTGAGGAGACGATGGCTCCCATGCAATAAATATAGTCTCGTCCAAGGAGTAGGTTATAATCCAAGGGTCCTTGAACGACCATGACGTTCATGCGAACTGTCTTCCCTCTCAATGTTATGGGCACATCGGGAAGGATCCCTAAAGGTCGACTGGTTCCTTTATCAAAGCCTATCAGATTTCTCATTTCAGGCAAGAGCGATGGTGTACCAAGCGCTTTCCATGCAATAGAGGAAAGGATACTCACAGAAGCCCCCTCATCAATGATGGTACCACCATGACCATTCTATATATTTGAACGATAATTCGGAATGGTATGCTTGCTGGCAAATGGGGTCTGCCTAGTTGATTCCAGTCGAAGGATACAACTAGGTTGCTTGGAGGTGTGACCGAGTAGACGGCCGGGTATGGCTCTGACGAACTTCCTTCCTGTGGTAAAGGAATGGGTGGATTTCCCCCATGTTCGTCGGAGTCTATGTTGATGAAGAGGATTTGGACGGTGTCATCCTTATCCTTTTCAGTGACTGTATCATTCGAAGATAAAACCTCTGAAGGCAAGATCGGGTCAACTGCCGCCTCGACCTTTTGACTTTCGTATGGTATGGATTCAGTTGGTTTATCCTCAATGATAGACGCTTCAGCTGACCACTTGAGCGGGCCAGCTAGGTTCTCAACTAGTGACGAACTCGGCAAGAGTTTTTTATATCCAGGAGGAAGTCGTAACGGTGAAACCGGATGATCATCTAAAACTCTTTTAGCCTCATCTAAGAAGGGACAACGGTGGAGGGCATGGTCGCCTTCGCACAGTCTACAGGGAAATCTAGCTTTCACTTTTTGTCCTGGGGCTTCACTTTCACTAGTTGACGGTGTGCTTTCAACATGATCTCCAGAGGTTGATGACACTGGATTGTGCAAATGAGGAGACCAATCCCTTAGTATCCGGGGGATGCAAGGACAATCTTTGTGAAAGTGGTCTCCTCCACAAATGACACATGGCGATTTAGGCCTGGTCGGTGCTGTGTGTGGATTTTCATTAGATGACACTCGTTTTCCCTTATTCGCCTTTGGCTCCTTCTTCTTTTTCTCTTTCTTCTTCTTTTCCTTCTTCTCCTTAGGAACTTGGTTTTTAGCTTTACCAATCCCATCAAGCGAAGAAGAAGGAAGAGAGGAAGAATTAGAGGAAGTAGAAGGTTGGTGGGTAACTTTGGACTCGTCTAACTACTGATTCGATTGTTCAGGAATGGTGGTGTTCTGAACGACATTGGTTGAGAAGAGCCAAACTAGCAAGCCAATTGTGAGTCCTGGAAGCGACAATGTGGCCATATGGGGCGCACCAACATCTCCCCAAGAGGAGAAGGGACTAGGATTCCCACCAAGGGGAAAAAGGGGTGATTGTTCTGTTTAAAATAAATTGTAACGATGCTTAGACACAGCTTTCTTTTTCAATTTTAAAGAGTCGAGAAAAAGCAAAATATGACTCTAGTCTCCTTCGATTTTTAATGAGCCTGAAGTGACAAGTGCTCAGATGGACCTTTTCCGTTAAGGAGTCTGAAAAGGAACGAAAGGGACTGCTCTGGAGTTCTAGGTAGAGGGTGTGCCAAACTTTTCACAAAACCGCAGAATACTTTTTAGGGTACGGGCGGTCAATCTTCCCGAATGCTGTGTGCAGTGCATTGCGATCAGTAGGGCGACCGACACGGCTTCCTATGGATAAAGTTTTTATGCCTATAGGGGTCTCCCAATATATACTCAACGGTACGTGGGAGCACAAGTCCATACTGGCACTTATCATCTCAAAGTGGAGGAATCACCCAACCATCAGTGAGGACAACAGTTACCAGGCTTTACGACGCAGGAATACGTCTCTAGCCTAGACCTCTAGATGTTGTGCGTTAAGTTACAAAGCGTTGTTAAGTTCATTGAGTTTATTTTAGGTTGATCTTTCTTATGAAGTTTGCCTTTTGGGCTCACCACGAGATGTAGATGTAATTCCTAAACTGCAATCTAATGATGATAAGCAAGCTTTTATCTCTTTTCAGCAATGAAAATCCTAGCTACAAGGGGAAAAGAAAGACACAATCTTTTCTCAAAGAGCAAAGAGCACACTGTAAATGCACTTTTCCTAAATCAAGCCATACAAACTGTCAATATGCAAATGCACTTGTGCATGTATTTGTTTTTCACTTTCTTAATATTGATGCCTAAAAAGAAAGTTGTTGTACAAATTTGAATTCGATTTCAAGTGAAAAACACAAACAAGCTCCTTTTCGAAATCAAAAAGTAGAGATGATTACGACACTTTATGATTTTGAAGTAAACACTTGTTTCGACACTAGAAATTCACAAATTCAAATCAAAGGCAAAAGTAAAAGCATAATCAACTGTCAACAGCAAATAAACTTTCTCCTAAGATCAAAACGACACTTACGACAGATTTAGATCTAAGGGCGACAGTATAACCAGTTTACTTTGCAATGGGAAACTGTAGATGACGTAACAAATACAAAAAAACAAATACAGTTTCTTTTATACAACTGAGGCAGAATTAAGGCAAAGAAAAGGGGCTTTTAGACAGACAAACACACTGATCACAGGCTGCAAAAATCAGAGGCAAAACTGGAAAAAGTGAGCAAAGAATCTCAGCTAGGCAGGGCTAGGCTGATCAACGCACCTACTACACAGAGAAACTGAATTGCAACGCAGGTAGCCCTCTCGGGAACTGCGCTGAAATGCAGAGTCTCTTCACAGAGCCTGCGCTGAAGCAGAAACGAGAATTTTCTCTGGGTTCTGGGTCACGGTTTGCAGTTTAATCTATGGTTTTTGGCCGGATAAAAGCAATCAAATGTGCACAATCAGAGGGTTGATTTACAAGAGGTTTGAGAGCTATCACAAAGGGTAATCAGATCATTTGTGAGTCAACTGTTCAGATCATAAACAGGCCTAGTGAATGGACTAGAGTAGCAGATGTCTACTTTGCATTTGTAAATGGAAAATGCAGTTCGAGTTGCCACTCCTAAGTTTATGAGATGAACAACAATAGAAACACAAATAAACTAACTAGACACGATCCCTAGCGAAGTCGCCATTTTGTTTTCGGGAAAAGTGTCTATTCAGAATGACCCTATCCCACAGGGTTGTGACAGAGACCTCAGAAACAAACAAGGAAAACTACTCTTGTATTCTTCTTTATGAACTATAAACGAAGATGATTAAAGATGAACCAACCTGTGTCTTGCGCTAGTTGTTCGATCCAATCTATCCTCTCTTTGCCAGCTTCCACCGATCTGCTCCCTCACTTGCCCAGCGTCACCGAGTTCCTGCAAGTTCACAGAAGAGAGAAACTACACAAAGACATGGATTTATGTTCATAAAAAGCTTAGGATCAGATTTAAGCTAAACATACAAATATAACACACATCAAATATACAAGCATGTAGGAGAAACTCAAGTAATTTTATTGATAAAACAAGAAGATCCAGGAGGAGTTACAACCGATGATTCCTGATCCAGCATCAGCCTCCCAGCATAGAATCCCTTCTTCACCTCTAACGAAGCATAAATCACCCAATACTCTGATATCAATCACAAAACCAACAACAATTCTCTGCAATGTACAAAATTCCAGCCTCTGGATCTCTTGGTGAGGGATCCGTATATAGATGTATGCAAAGAGGATGAGTCATCCCATGAGTTGATTAGTGGCTTCTCTCTGTCAGTTCTTTCTTCCACTTGGAGACTGAGAGCCTCTTACTCATCACTGGTTGAATCAGTGAGGCAAGTGTCATTGGAGAAGATTCTGGAAGCTTCCATTGTCTCTCCACCTCGTGGAATGACTCTGCCACTTGTCATTTCCCGCTCAACACACCCTGGTAGTGCATTCAAGTGCGTTGCAACGCACCTAGCCAGTGTATTTGGGTGCTTTGCAACGCAGTCAGCTAGTGGAGCACTTGAAATGATCCTGTTTTGACTAGTTTTGAGCAGTTTCTGGTGGAGAACTTCTGGGAGAAGCTGTAATTTGTTGACCTTGTTTCTTTAGGAGTTGGAACAACACTTTTAGGGACTTAGGATCCCTTGGTTTATGGACATTTCATGCTTATAGCTGTAAGGCACAAAAATGTCTATAACACTTCATCATCAACATTACGGGTTAAAGGAAAAGAGAAAATGGTGGAGGAAGCAGAGGTGAAACAACAACATGAAAAACATGACACTGAAAAGGAGTTTCTCCTTGTGAACACAAATGATGAGGAGAAAGACAAAATCACTCAGGTTGCCTTGAAAGCAAAGGATACCAAAATCAGGAAGCTTGAGACCAGTTTACAAAGGGCCAAATATATCATCTCCTTTTATGAGCAAGAGAACAAGCAGCTAGAGGTCAAGCAAGAATTGATGCAAACCAATTAAATCAAGGCAAAGAGGGAGGCTAAGAAGGCCAAGTTTCAACTTGATGAGGCTTATGGAGATTATGGAGAGCCAGATGATGAACAGGGATAGAGAAAAAGACCAAGAACAAGAGGATTAAAGAGAGCCTTAGAGCTTGAAAGGCAAAAGGAGGCAGAATTGGAGGAGCAACTCACTTTAAATGAGAAATTGGTCAAGGACATAGTTGAGAACAGAGAGTCTTGGCTTGAGAAGGTGAACACACACTTGGAGACCCTCTTGGACAAAGCAAATAGAGATGTTGAGATACAAAGGAAGATGCCCAAGTATTATGCACAGAGGAACTAAGTGGCAAGGAGAAAGGTGAAAAGAGCTCATGAGAAAATTGACAAATTGACCAAGCAAGAGGAGAGGAGGAGACTTGACGTACTTGCTGAGGAATCCCTACATGCCTCTAACATTTGATTAGTAATAAAAATACATTTTTGGGCATGTTGAACCATTTTTGAGCTTGAAGGAAATTGTTGTGTTTTTCAGTCTAGTTTTTTCACAGTCATGGAGGGCAAACACGTAGTGCCTTGGGTGTTGCGCTTTTTTTTTAGACATCTAATCAGCAAGAAGTCAACGTTTTTGGGTTTCAAGTGATGAGTACATACACCCTGTACATTTCCTAAGCATTTGGAGGAAAACTGGTTGGTCAAAAGGTCAGAAAACACCCAAAAAATGACCTTTTTTCCCTCTTTTTGGAATGGGCATTGTGTGCTAAGTAGTGTGGGGAGATTTGGTTTTTCATTGGGAAAATGACATCAAAATTCAGAAATTCAAGTTCTTCTAGAAAGTACACAACAGAACTTTCCAACAAACTATTGTGGGACCAATTTGGACATTAGGAAAACCTTCAAAAGTGCAACTGAAGTTGAAGGGCGCGCCTGCACTTGGCATTTCGTGCTGGCACTTGGCACTTTGCATTTGACACTTTGCCCAAAATTTTGTAGATTCGACCCAATTTTTACTTCTACCATGAAAAATTATTTTCTTACCCTTGTAATTGTTAAGTTGAATGTAATTATGATGCTTCTAGAGCTTACTAGGGTAGATTCATTAGCTAGAACAAATTTATGAGGTTTAATGTATCAGTTTGTTTGGATTAGGGATGAGTCACTTTGACCACCCCATTTTCTTTTGAGCAGTTCAAATTTTGTTGGAAATAGCTCCTCCTCTCATGGATTCGATTCTGGGAGCTTTGGATGAGTTGTTTGGGGTCTATATGATGCTTTTCCTCAGTCATTGTAGGGGTTGGACTCAGTGGGATGCTTATGTTTTGATTAGATATCATTTTGTATCAGTTACAGCGGGAGATTAATGAAAAATTTCAGCTATTTCTTCGGGATCCATGCGGTATGATGCTTAGTTGTGTTTTTGTTTTGTATTCATGTGTTAGAATGTATTGTTGACTGCCTTTCATCATTTCATTGCCTTTATGTGAAATGTATACAAGTCTGAGAGGAAGAATCCATTTCTTTTATGCTCTATTTTGGGTAGACATTTCATAGTCTGTGTTTTCTTCAGTTTAGGAAGAATCCATGTGGTTTACATGCTCTCTCTAGATCCTCACCTATATTTTCACCTCATACATCAAACCCTAAGGTTCTGATCATTGTGACTACTTTTCCCCATTGAACACCCTACAGTTTTGACCTAATTTCCCTGCCCTAAGTATTTGGCTCTTTCTGATCCAGTAAAACCCTTCAAAAAAATCAAATCAAAACCCTGTGCTACTATACCTAGCCTAATATCTGTTTCTTGATCCAGTCATTTTTCTTGAGATCCTTATGGAGAGAATCCTCTCATGGCCTAGTAGGGCTAGCTACTTGGCTAAGCGTGGTTTGTGGTTACCCTGGAATTGCCTTATTCAGCCTGAGGTTCAATGCAGGTGCTAATATAGTGGTGACCATACTGGGGAATTGAAAGATCAAAAATTAATCACCTAGTAAGTTGTTTTATTTAAATTCTTAAGCTTGTGGATGATGAGTTTTAGAATTTAATCATAGGCTGAATTGGAAAGTTGTAAAGCAATATCTTGATTTTCAAAATTAGACATACTAGCTTCCTGAAAATACACCAGATCCAATCCAGATCCGAATCCTCCGACCATTTTCAGTGATCCTCAAAACATTTAGTGAAAATCTAAGAAAGTTGCAGAGAGATCTAGTTTAACCAGAGAACAATCAAGTAAGTATTTCATTCCTATAGTTAATTCACTCCCGGAAAGGTTAGAAACTTTGCAAGACATGGAGTTTGATATTAATATTTAGAAGAGTTTATTTTGTAGTAAATCTTTAAGTTGGATTGATCAGATAGTTGTTGATTCCTCTATATCTCTTCACAACCCCATTGAATATTTGTTTTCACACAATGAATTAGGGTCATAACTTATTCACACTCTTGATCTCTTGTAGAACCTCTCTTCAAACTTAAACACTTGAGTGAAAAATAAGGTTCATAGGCCAACTTTTGATTTTCAAAATACTTCCATTACATATACTACCACTCAAACTATCCCTCATCCTCTGCCTTCTTCTTCACAGAATGTTCACAACACTCAGACTATTGTTAATCCCCCTTTGATTATATCGAATATCCCAATCCTTGTTTTAAATCCACCACATCCCCCACCTCCATTTATGGATGCCCGATATGCACCCCTTATTTTTCCTCAAAATCTTGGTGCCATGCCCTCTGATTATCAAACCAAAATTCCTTTGTTTGACAGCACTCAAACTATTACAACTCAACAACAAGTAGACAAGATGAATAATTTTTTTTACCTCCATGAAGTTGAAATTGAAGATGTGATGATGAAGCTATTTGCACAAAGTTTTGAAGGAGAAGTTTGAAAATGGTTCAAAGCCCTACCAGTAGCTTCTATCCCGACTCTACCTTTCCTTCAAAGGAAGTTCCTAGATTGGTGGGAGGTGAAGAAGGATCCCCTTTAGATTTTGTTTGAATATGAGAACATCAAAATAAATGTTGGCGAGAGCATGCAAGACTATTGTGTGAGATTTAATGTAGTATACAATGCTATTCCTACAAATATCAAACCACCAGAGGTATTGGATTTGCTTAAGTTTCCAGATGGGTTTGTTGCTGATATGGCATATCAGTTATGTGAATGTGATCCTAAAACTCTAGAAGACATGCAAAAGAATGTTGTGAGCACAGAAGCGAACTTGGTGGAAAAAAGAGAAAGAATGAGATTGGAGAAAAGAGTGACCGTGAAAGAAGAAACATTTACTTTAGATGCAAAAATGGATACATTGATTCGAACAATGGAAAGTATGGTTGACCGGTTGTCCATCTCAAACAAACCTGAATCGCAGATTCAAAACACAAACTTTAGAGGGCAGCAGTAGCCCCAATTCTGAATCAAGCAAAGAGAGAAAAAAGCACCAGAACAACCAGCGCAACAACAACAACAGCAAATCAGAACCCCGTTACAGCAGATTATGTTCAAGGATTGGAAGAAGAAGAGGAGGAAGATCTGGTAATTGAAACAAATCATTTCTTCACTATAGATGGTATGCCTATATTTCTGACCGAGGATGAGGAGTATGCAGAAAGTTTCGACATTCTAAAGGATGGGGACTACATCTTAGCAAATGATGTTGATTTGGAGACTAAATCTAATGATTATCAACGTGGCTATATGAATTCTTTGAGCTCACAGTAGAAAAAATACACCTCGAGGTACAAAGAAGGACCCGTCAGTCCTATTCAAAAGAGGAAGGATTTCAGTCAAAGAATGATCTCTCAAATAATCAGAAAAGAAGAAAGGAGCATGCCGATTAGAATCCTAACAAGGTAAATCAGCCATCAACAAGTACAGCTACAAAAGAGAAAGACAATCAGAGAAAGGATAATGTAATGAAGGAGCAAATAGATAAGAGGGACATCATTGTCAAAGAGGTAGAAAAAGTCACATCTTTTAATTTAGAAAGTGAACTAGCTAAATTGAAAGTGTCCATTCCTTTAACCGATCTTGTTAATAATAGCCATTACAAACACCATGTGTCTAGAATACTGCAAATTGATCCTTTATCCGACATGGTGAATGTTGAGGATGATCATCCTGAGCTTATTTTCAATCCAACTATAGATGGTTAGCTAGAAGATAGTGAGGTCATGCCCTTCTATTTGAGTCTTAGACTGCATGAGTATATTCTTTATAATGCTATGCTTGATCATGGAGCTTCTCACAATTTGATGCCCAACGCTATCATGGAAAAGCGGGGACTAGATATCACCCGATCGTCTTATGATTTGTATTCATTTGATTCTGGTAGAGTTCACTGCATTGGTCTCATCAAATATTTAGTGGTTTCCTTAGATCAAATCCAAACCAAGAATGTTTTGATGGGCGTGGTAGTAGCTGATCTACCACCTCGATTTGGTATGTTGTTGTCTAGATCATGGGGAGCCAAACTCAAAGGCGCTTTACAACTTGACTTATCTTATGCTACAATCCCTGTTTACGGTCAGTTGAGGAAGTTGTACCAGGAAAATAAGATGAAATATATGTTCACTAGTAAAGAGAAGCCCATAAATCATCCGATAAATGTTGTACATACAGATTTAGAGTTTTTATTTTGTACAATGATAGTGGATTGAATGATGTAGATATTCAGCTTGTAGAATTAGATGATGTACGAGAAATTTCTGAGTGTTTTAGAGCAGTTCTTAATCAAGAAAAGAAAAAAGTGGTAATTCCTTGTGAGCGGCCTCCATGGGAGCAGAAAGTCAGTGAAGAACAGAAAAATGAAGCAACCAGTAAAGGTAAGATTGAAACAATAGCAGAATTCCAACATCTTGAAGACGAAGATGGGCTTTGGAGCATGGACTTCGATGGTGCTTTGGGTAAGGATGGTGTGGGTATTGGAAATTGGATTCAAAGTCCTGCTTTTCAGCTAGACGAAGTTCCAAGTAATGTTAGAGTGTGTTCCTATAAATTAGCTTTCGAATTCTCTAACAATGAAGCAGAGTATGAGGCACTATTACATGTCTAAATATTTTGAAGAAGCTTGGTGTGAAAAGGATTTTTTTTATGGTGATTTAGAGTTAGTGATTAAACAAGTCACAGGAGAATACCAAGCGAAGCATCCATGGATGAGAGCTTATAGGAATGCAGTCCTAGATATCTTGAAGATGTTTCCAGAATACACATTGACAGTGGTGCCGAGAAGTCAAAACATCATTTTTGATTCACTTGCTATAGCATCGATCAATCTGAAAATTCAAATGAATTCTAGCAATAAATTTGAAATTCATTTTATACATAGCGTACTATTCCTGATAATTTGAGATATTGGCAAGTTTTTTGGGATGACAATGAAATTAATTCCTTTTTGCGGAATGAAGAGAAGTTTAAGGATGCTTTCATTGATGATGTTTGTGATTCTGATGAACAAGACATTGAGGTAAATCAGATGGATTTTTTACAGCTGAAGGATAATGTTATTCTTAGAGGTCTTATACCTTTAGAGGAGTTGTTTGATCAAGATGATGTGGCGAGAAAACCAACCTTGGTTCCTACCGACAAAGGAGTTGAAGATGTAAACATTGGGACAATGGACAAGCCCAAGCTTGCTAAGTTATCAAAAACTTTGTCTCTCGAGTCAAAGGATCAATATGTTAAGTTTATTTCTGAATTTTCTGATGTTTTTGCATGGGATTACTCAGATTTGAAAGTGTATGACAAGAACATCATTCAGCACACCATTCCTATCAAGCCGGACCAAAAACCCTTTAGACAAAAGTTGAGGAGGATCAACCCAAAGCTAGTGTCATCCATCGAGAAAGAGGTAAATAGATTGTTTAAAGCTGGTATCATTGTTCCAATTAGATTCTTTGATTGGTTTTCGAATTTCGTCCCAGTACAAAAAAATACTGGAGAGATAATGTTGTGCATTGATTTCCAGAACCTAAATAAAGTGTCCCTAAAAGATAATTATCCTCTTTGTAAGATGGACCACATTTTGTATAGAGTAGTTGGAGCATCACGAATGTCACTACTAGATGGCTACTCAAGTTACAATTAGATTTTGGTGTACAAAAAGACCAAGACAAAACTCCGTTGACAACACCATGGGGGACTTTCCAGTATATGAATGCCATTTGGGCTGAAGAATGTCGGGACCACTTTTCACCGAGCTGTGGATATAGCTTTCACTAATGAGGAGGATGTTTTCTTAATGGTTTACTTAGATGACTTGACAGTATTTTTTGGTTCTAATGATGAGCATTTACGCCATCTGAGGATTGTTTTTCAGAAATGTAGGGAGTTCTGGATTTTTTTAAATCCAAAGAAGAGTATTTTTACCATGGAGGAAGGTAAGCTCCTCGGTCATATAATTTCCAAAGATGGTATTCATATTGATCCTTCTAGGGTGGAGGAAATTCAGGAAATAGATTTTTCGTGCAACAAAAAGGAGATCCAAGCCTTCAACAGTAAGATGAACTTCTTACACATATTTATACCAAATTTGGCTGAGCATTTGTGTGAGTTAACTAATATGTTGAAGAAAGACAACACTATGAAATGGACCGAGGATGCCATGTAATCTTTCAACTTGGTAAAGCTTGCTTTGACCACAGCCCCTGTTTTGATGAGTCCCGGTTATACTCATGATTTTATTATATTTTCATTTGTGTCTAAGCATAATTTGGCTATGGTGTTGATGAAAAAGAAGGATCAAGTGGAGTAGCCCATTTCATTTTTCGGTCGGATTATCAGAGATGCTTCTCTTCATTATAACATCATTGAGAAACAAGCTTTGGCTCTGATAAAGGCATTGAAGGATTTTCAAGTTTACATTTTGCATTCTCATACCATAGCATATGTTCCCAATGTGGCTGTCAAAGATATCATCATGCAAACTGATCCGGAAGGAAGAAGAGGTAAGTGGATAACAGAGGTGTTATAGTATGATCTTGAGATTAATCCCACAAAACTGATCAAAGGTCAAGGCTTGACAAAACTCATGGTTGAGTTGAATCTTCATGCTCTAGACATAAATCTTATTGCATCAATGTCAGATGAAGAAGATGGTGGCACACTCATTCGGGTATCATAAATGTTTCTCAACTCACCTTAGTATTCTGATATAGTATATGTTCTTCAAAAAAAAATTCCTCCTCCTGGAATGTCGAAAAGTAAAGGTAGATCACTAAAACTAAAGTCTACAAAATTCTGCATTTTGGATAGTTCTCTCTATTGGAAAGATCTAGGAGGGGTTCTTCTTAATTGTTTGGTTGAAAATGAAGCTCAGCAGGTAATGAATGATTTTCATAGAGGAGATTGTGGGGGTCACTTGTTTTGGAAAACAACAGCTAATAAAATCTTGAGAGCAAGGTATTATTGGCCATCTTTATTTTCATATTTATATAAAACAGTCATGAACTGCCACGAATGTCAAGTTTTTCATGGAAAAAGTAAGCTTCTTCCTCTTCCTTTGAAGAAAATTGTAGTTAATGCACCTTTCCATATACATATTGTGTGTGTACATGCTACATAAATAAAGAAATGTTGATGTGGAGGCTATAAGATAAAACACATCAGAAGAAATTTAGAGAAATTCAAAAGAAATTTACTTTTTGACAACCCATAAAAATTCCTAAAGGTAACGGTGGTGAATGTGACTTATTAAAAATATTGTTTGACTTTCACATAAAATGTATAGGTTGAGGGAAAATTATAAATTTGGTGAATTAGCTTGAGAAGAGTTCAAATTTAGTGATCTTTGATCTTTGTCAATTAGATGAATCATGGAAAATTTAAAATTTTGTGGATTATCCAATAAACAATTAGATTATATCCTTTTGCTTTGTTTATTGTTGTTTACTTGCTTAATTGTAATCATATACAATAACATCAATCACATTTACATATTGTGACTATTTAATTGCACTACACTACTTCCCCACATGATACACTTAAATGGTGCTATTCTAGTTTGAATTACAAAGCCCAATCATGCACCACCATTATTTTCATAGCAAAAGACAAATATTTACCAAAATATATATAGATATATAGATATATATTTTATCATATTATTGTCACTAACTATAATATTAAGATTCAAATAAGATTTAACCTTAATATCATACATAAACCCTATTACTATTAAATATAGCGCCTATTTAGTTAAATTAAATTTATATAATATTTTATTAAATAATTTTTAAATTGTATAGTCTAGAACTCTTGAATGTTTGGAAAAATGACCATTTTATTTTCTACTCTCAATGAGATTCAAATGAATATATTGATCGCATATGATCTACTCTTGATGTCTGTGTTCTACGCAGACTTGTATTTTACGCATTTAGGGAATGGATGAGTTTACATTTTCTTTTTATAATTATCATTAAAAATATAATAATAAATTGTAATTTATTTACATTATTTTTTAGTTATAAGTTTATATTTTCATTTAAATTATATAAATTTAATTATAAAAATGTATATTTTTTAGAATTGATATTAATAAAATTAATCAAAATGATATATTTAAAAATTTAGTGCAGTAAGGCATGGCAAGGAAACTCAATTAGTGATCGTTTTAATAATGAGGGTATTGCCTAGGAAGAAATTCATGTTTAGTGGTAATAGTTATATTATAGTCCAACAATTATAATTATAATGGTGGGAATCAATTATAATAGTAATAGTTGGAATCAACTAGTATCCCATTATTTTAATTAAAAGATTCATATCTAAATAATAATAAAAATACTAATAATAATAATTAATATATATACATACATACATATATATATAGATATATATATAGCATTTGAACTATATTATTTTAACATATGAGGAGCTTGGTAGTAACTATATTCATATTTACTGCATAGTACATCGATCTTGGAAATTTCGATGAAGTTGGAGGGAAGAATCATACAATGGGATTATCACCTTCATTGGCCAGATACTCTAACCATTGTCATAATTATAATCCTCCCACCATTCTCCTCATTCATTTAGTTTGTTATTGCTCATTGTATTATATACAAACGTACTAAAACAGAAAAGTAATTGAAAGTGATAAAAATTAATTGCTTCCAAATAAAAGTAATAAGAATGAAATGTGCAATATATTCCCATGGGGTAGCTCAATTGGAAAAATGTTATGCTCCTTGAGATTCCATGTTCAAACATCCACAACCAAGAGATCCCAAGTTCAATCCCATTGTTGTAAACCGTGTCTATGGAGAGAAGGACAGGTCGTAGGCCCCAAAGGTATAGGAGTAGTGGTCATAATCCTTGGTTGAGGCTCACATTTATTGTATGCATATATCATGTGTCTTAGTTTGAAAATAAGTCCACTAAGTTTGGAAGGTTTGAACTTCAGTGTTGCAGATAGAGGCTTTCGCACAACTCCAACCTCCACCAAAAAACTAGTGAAGGTGGTGGCCTTTAGTAGGTGGCAGTCTGCATTGTTTGTGGGAATGGTGGCTATTGAGTGAGTGGTGACTTGCATGCTTAAAAAGTAGTGGCCTGCTCACTAGTGGTGACTAGTGTATATGTAAAGAAGAAATTTTTTATGATAATAAAAATATAAGAAAAACACAATAGTAGTAGTGGTTTTTCCCATTTTGGTTTTCCACATAATATATGATGTTCCCTTGTGTGATGATTTGTTGATGATGTTTGCTTATTTTCCTTGACAATTTTATGTTGTTGATGATTTACCTGTCTATGCATGCATAATCTACTTGGACATTGTGCATAAATGTATTGTTATATATATTATGTTGCGTCATTAGTAAATGAATAAATCAAAGTTTGAAATGAAAGGAAAATATTTGTATATGGGCACAATATCGATTCACCCCCATCTCATAATTTTCCACACTTCCAACAATTGGTATCAGAGTCAGGGATCTTGGTTACATCTTAATTTTTGAAGAGTATATCTCGGCCGAAGTGTTTGTAATTTTTTTAATTTTTTTATGAATCCTCAAGAAACATATGTCCTCATTGTTGCAAAGTACCAGCTATGGTAAGAAAAGGTAAAATATTAGTTATTGGCTCATGGATATGACATTTGGAAACCATTTTGTGAAGGTTGTGGAAAGGATACTATACCAACCAAGGTGTTGCAGAAAAATTCACAAGGAAGATGTGTTATTTATGAGAATCTCAATAATGCAGATCTAGAAAAGATATCAGATCCAAAATATGTCGACGCAATTCGGAACGAATTATAGGTATTATATGGAAACAACAAAGAAGAGGTTGAGAAGCATAATAAGAAGAAGAAAAAGAAGAATTTCCCTCAGAAGCAAGGATCTCAGCCAAAAGAATCTTGTCTCCCTAGTGTGAATGGTGAAACTAACAAATCAAAAAATGGAGGTGCAAGAGAATCAAATCTCAAGTAGAAAAACATATATGAATGTATAAATTTTGATTATTTACTTTTGAGTTATAAATTAGAACGATCTAATGTTAGTCTTGTTTATCAACCAACCAAGTCGATGATTGTGATAGATTAATGCTTCTATAAGTTGCATTAGAGGAAATTTCAGCCTAGAAGTGGCCACCTAAGGAAAAATAATAAAATAATAATTAAAATAATAAAATAAAAGCTATGAATTTTGGAGGGAAAATGAGAAAACTATTTTTTTGATTATATTTTTTGTTTATCTCCTTATATATTTACTCAAATTTTAAGTGTAGACACTCGTTAGATGCAGAATTAAATTCCACATCCAAGGAGTACCCATTATGCATACTTTTGAGAAGACCCACATTGATAAAAAAAATTACAGATACATTAAAAAATGTGTTAAACATTTTTTTTAATGTATCTTCCATTTTTATCCATGTGGAATTTCTCAAAAGTATGTATAATGGGTACTTGTTGGATGTGGAATTTAATTCTGCATCCAACAAGTGTCTACACTTGAAATTTGAGTAAGCATATAAGGGGATATGCTAAAAATACAATTAAAAAAAAAACTATTTTTCTTCTTTTTTCTCCAAAATATTTACGTGTACCTCTTTTTAAATTTTATGACTTTTGATTGGTTTACATATTATGACATGGAAATTACATGAAAATTTCATGGGCACTTTTAGGCTCAAATTTCCTCTAATTTGAACATGACTCAGTTATGGATATAATAGAAAAAATATTTGTTGAATTTAGTATACTAACAACTACATGCAAAGATCAAAAGAATCTTTTCTTAGATCTATGATGAAAATGGAAGGAGCTCAAGGATGAGATCATCAATTTGAAGAACTAGTTGGAAAAATGAAAAAGAGTTGAAGTTGTGATGACCAAACAACAAAGAGAGAAGGGGGGCTGAGTTGAAAAACTTGAGGTGGAAGTTCTCATTACAGAAGCAGTTGGAACAAAAGGATATTAATCTTAAAAAGGAGAAGATTATGAAGGCCTTGGAAAATTTTCTTGAGATACGAAGATCTCCCTTAATTAGATATAGTCTAGGGTTTCAAAAGGAAGAGTCTAATACAGAAGCCCAAGCAGAGAGGGTTGCAAATCCTAAAAGGCATGTAGTATAAAATGGTGTCATCAAGAGTAGGAAAAGAGGAAACAAGCAGTAGATCTAGTAGTAACATAGAAGAAGAACTCATGGAGAAACTACATCGAGAATACCATTCGCTCCAAGAGAAGATTGTGGAAGATATGTTAAATTTCAAAGGAATCAAAGCCCCCTTTTTCCTCTAATGGGTGAGGTCAAGTGTTCAAATGGCCACAACTAAATTGGACATTTTGCAACCAATTGTAGAAGTAGAATTTTGATATATAATCAACAATATGGGTAGACTAGGAGATAACCCTTCAGATATACTTGTTCTTTTAATGGATTTTGTTTCTCATGTAACATTTTCGACCATAAGGAAGTTGATTGTAGATCTATCCCATGGAGGAGAGACACGTTTTATACATGATATATAGCACAGTTAGTAAATGGTTTGATCCCCTTACTTTATATCTCAGTCATTTGGAGTGTTATACATGTCACAACTTCAGTCACATGGCTAGAGACTGCAAGTTGTTTAGTTCCTCAAGGAAAATTTATCAAAAGGATTAGTTGAAGCAGGGTAGGATTAGCTTAAGACAAGAGAATAATGAAAAGAAGCATCCTACTATGTTATGGGTGAAGAAGGAGTAGTATCCCTTGAAGTAGAGAGATCATCCTGCTCTGCAATCCATGGTTACTAGATACTTATTCTTGAAAGATTGCAAAAGTACATGAGATGTGCATAGCCTTAGGGGGTGCATATGGAAGAAGTATGGATGCATGGTATGTGTACTAGTTGTAGTGACAGCAACATGGTGTGCACAAGAAACAATGCACATAGTTAGGTCCACAAGATTAGTGTGCTCATTGAAGGTATAATTACTTGAGTGGGAGCTATGCACAACATCAGGGTCTCAAGGAATTTTTGTTTTTCTCATCATGTATTCACTAGCTCTGTTTATGGAAGCTTTATACATTACATTCATGAGTGAAAGAGGATTTTTTTTAGTGTTATGCGTTTATTTGTCTATTATTGGAAACTTGGCTAGAAAGGCCCTTGTACCCACTTTATGTAAAATAATTATATTTTATCTAGTCATGCATAAGAAGTGCATAGTTCAACCATGTGTATGTGCTTATATATCTTTGACATTATGGCTAATTATTCCTTGGTTGAGTAAGTCTTTGTCATAGTGAGAGAAGTTATGCATTGGAGAGAGTCATGGTATTTGGCATGAATCATAGTGACATATATGCTTTAGCCCTCTATATCTTTATGAAAGCCTTGTAATTTCATGTTCATTATTTGGTCCTAGTTGTTGGTCAATTAGTTGAATGACCTATGCATGCATGGAAAATAAATACATTATCACAATCCTGCATAGAAGTGAGTCTTATAGATCAACATGCATCGAAGAGTGTCATCATGAGAGTTTCATTTAGCCACATGTGCTCACTTGATGTAATATGTAAACTATAATTGTATTCATTTGAGTATTTTATAGTAAAGCATGGATTAAGGAGAGTTATTTTGAGTCATGTTACAACCATGAGTGGGCTTTGAAATAATTTATATTTCCATGTATTCTACTTATGAAACCATGTAATTTCATTATTATCACTTGGCCATGGTACGTTGTGGAGTTTTCAGTCCATGAGTTGTGGCCTCATGCATACAGAAAGGAGGCAATGGAAGAATTAGAATGTTTGTATGGTAACAACATCAGAATGTTGGTTTGTTGGATTGTTGGCATGTGGTAGTTGTTGTTAGTTGATCTAATTTCATCACTAAATTATTCGGCATTATCATTGTCTATTGGTATCGACATGTTGTATGTAGTGGTGTCATCATGGTGTCTGAGTGAATAAATGTTATCCTTTCCCATTGTTATGAAATGGGGAGAGTGAAATAACCACATGAGTGAGATTGAGACCCGTCAATTGGAGATGAATGAATTTAGTTTGGTGTTTGTGGTTATAGGTTGACATCAATGCAAAAAGGGGAGAATGTTGGGAGCATGGTGTTGGCATTGATGTCAACCATGGGAGAAGTTAGCCACTTGAGGTTGTCATTGTTGTCAATGGAATTTTGGAGCTTGCGATAATGTTATGGAGGTTTATAGTTGTTGCAAAGGTCCCTGAGGAAGTCTTGAAGTAAGTGGAAGAAGTTTTGGGCAGTGGCATTTGCATTTTCCCTAAATTAAGTTACGAGTGTTAGAATAAGAATGGACAATATGTGTCCTTAGGGGATAGGTTTCATATTTTATTTAGCAAACCCATTTCCTTAACCTAGATTATCAATGGAGAACCCACATTTGCAGTCCTATATGTGCATAAATCAACATTAGTGCCTATATGTTTGCTTAAAAAACATACCTCAGGATTTATCCATTGATTTTATCATGATATTGATTCGAAAATTCGACTAGAGAGAGTCTTCAATGGTTGTGGATCTTCTTGACCTTGAATTGGTGTGAACACATTAATCTCTTAATCATTGAGCTAATGGCTTGGAACCATGTTTGGAGTTTTTATTAGATTTTCATCGAGCTAGTCTGATCTAATATGAACGCATTGAATAACTTGATTATTGTTATAGTCACACCCACCAATTATGTTTAATTGTTTTATACTTGATGATTTGCTTGGTTAATCGATCAAAGGCAGGGCGCTCTTGTAAAACAATAGTGTTTGGATCAATATCATCATTAGGCTGAGCATAGAAGTGAATGTGTTAAGTGCGTGAAGTAGTAGATCGAGTGAGTTTTAATGGAGAAGGATGCAATGGTAGCTATAGCATAGGGTTGGATCATTGATAGTGTAATATGACTTGTGTCTTGCAGAGGTTAAGTATGCATTATGCCTTTGAGGAGGTACAATCAACTGCATAAAAGTAGTATATGACATAACATAGAGTCAAGGATTGAGAGAACCATAATGTTGATGCAATGCATGATGTTGATGGCATTGAAAGAATGTGATTTTAGTAAGGAAGAGTGCATGGTACTTGTAGCATTGGATAGAGGAAAGTTTAGACAATGAGATTGTGTGAATGGTGAAGATCAAAGATACTTGTAAATTGCGCTTAATACAAAGTACATTTTTTGTGTATTATATGTCTAATTTTTGTATTTAGAATGGTGTTAGTAGTGTTATTACAGGATTATATTGCAGGTAAGTGTCTAATGTTTGTTAAATTTATTTTTATATCATTCATAATGTATTGTATGGTTTTTTTTAGCCCAAAGCTTTGTAAAAGTGTTTGTAATGTGTTTTAAGGGCATATTGGATTGATGTAATGATGGTGTTGTTGTATTGTTGAGGGTCTTGTGTATGTTGAGTGATATGTATGGTGTTGATTGTTGCAAGTGTGTTGTAGAGTATTGAATCATTATTGAGAGGTTGTTGTGGGAATGAATGAGTATTTTTGTTGTTTCATATGGTAAGTTTAATGAGGATTTGATGAGCATGTTGGATGAGAAAGCATGTATGAGCTGAGTGCATGTATTAAGAGTATATATTATGTGTTCAATTGAGAGGGTTTGTATTGAGTATTGAGCATAGAGTTTATGGTGATTCTAGTCTGAAAATAAGATGAAATGAGGCTCACATTTATTCTATGTAGAGATCATGGGCCATAGTTTGAAAATATATGAAATAAGGTCTATGAGGGTTTGAACGTTGGGGCCTTCAGTGTTGTAGGTAGAGGCTTGTAGGAAATTGGTGGTTTTCCATCAGAGTTGGGGCTTATTTTTAGTCGAGGCCAGAGAAATTTCTCGAGTAGAGGATTTCATCCAGCGATGGCTGGAAAACTAGTGATGGTGGTGCCCTTGCCCGCATAGTTGGTGGGACGGGTGGCTTCCGAGCGAGTGGTGGTTTGCATGCTTAGAAAGTGGTGTATCTCTCATTGGTGGTGGCACATGGATATGCAAAGAAGAATATTTTGATTATAATAAAAATAGAAAACAAAGAACACAATAGTGGTAGTTTTTCCCAATTGGGTTTTCCACCTCATATCTAGTGTTCCCTTATGTGATGATTTGTTAATGATGTTTTCTTATTTATCTTGATTTTTTTATGTTGTTGATGGTTTACATGGTTATGCGTGCATAATTAGATTGTTTACTATGCATAGATCTGTTGATATATATATATATATATATATATATATATATATATATATATATATATATCTAGTGTTCCCTTATGTGATGATTTGTTAATGATGTTTTCTTATTTATCTTGATTTTTTTATGTTGTTGATGGTTTACATGGTTATGCATGCATAATTAGATTGTTTACTATGCAGAGATCTGTTGATATATATATATATATATATATATATATATATCACGGTTTAAACTAAAAGGAAAAAATCGGTATATGGGCATAGTGTTGATTCAACCCTCCCCCCCACCCCCCAAGCATTGTTCACACTTTCATTAATCTCATAAAAGTTATATAATTACTTCTCAATCTCTTCCAAAATATTTCTTCAATTTTTCAGGGCATGGTAAAATGCACTATTTCATCTATTGGTACCAATGGATGAATCACAAACCTTTTTCCAAACTCACATTCTAAGAGTATGCATGTATTCTAAAAACATGGACATTTTATGAAGAATATGCAATAATTCTTGAAAAAATATGTGGCACTAAGTTGGTAGTCCATGTGGTGATTAAGGGAATGTTAAAGCTACAGGCTCAAGAGCACATGCAGATTTCTAAGAAAATAAGCACATTTGTGTATGTGTGCATTCTTGGGAATATATATATATATATATATATATATATATATATATATATATATATATATATATATATATATATATATATATATATATATATATAATAATTTAGTGTTGAATGGAAACAAATGTAAAAGGAAACATGTAATAAAATTAGGGATTATACAAAAATCTTCTCTCGTATCCTTATTCTCTTAATGTACCAAAAAATGGGAATGCAATAATAATTTTCTTGTGTGGGATGAAAAGAAGGCTTGGGGATAGGTTAACATGTATTTATTGAGGCAAATGACAACAATTATCCATCATAGTATTAATAGCATGAAAATGGTTAAGAGGGACATGCGAGAAAATAATGGTGTAGTTCCCTCGTCCTACTAAAAAATAACCATCATTTGATCATTTACCCATTTTCACAATGATTTATGGATTTGGATGGGTTTTATATTGAAATTCTAATGCCACTTTGGAGGCACTTTATTAATAGTCATGTTGAACTTGATGAGGAAATATCTATGCTAAATGAGACATTAATAATTTGTATAAATCATGGCTTTGGTTATTAGTATATGGAAAACATGTGATCTAATGTGTAAGTTGTTAGAGGATAAGGGACAAGACAATAGAGATGGAAGACAGGTAGAATGGAGGGATTGAATAAGAAGAGGGAAAGGTTAGACAAGGTTGGCTTCACTCTTATAGGTGAAAACATGAAATGTGAAGGAGAAGAATGGCACTAGAGCACAAACAATAGCAATGGTAGTAGAAAAACATTATCACCAATATTTTTCAGGCCTAGTCAAGGAGTTGAGAAAATAAAATGTCATGTTAAAGAGAAAAGGCATGACACTTGATTTCATTAGCTATATACTAGACACAAGGATATCAAGAAGATAGAAGAACAAATATATGAAAATGATAAAATTAAATTGGCTAAATGAAGCTAGCTTTTATTTCCACAATTGCAAGAAATGGGAATGCAACAATAGTGTATTATACATAAAATAAACAAGATGGAGAAAGTATGGGGCATTGGTCAAAACAATATGGGGTTTGGAAACTACCATTGAAGACAATTAGAATTAAAGACAAGACCTGAAACTCTTACTACTAGGTAAAAGGACAGACAAGGGTATGATAAGCATGAATAAGGAGGAAGTTAATGTTATCGACTAAGGAGATAATGCCCCTCCCACATACATCATCATTGCTTCAAGCTCAAAATATTATGATGAATCTAGATTAATTTAGATTACATTTTTGGATGGTGTTACCTCTTTTTGTTGTGTTAGTTTTGATGAGAAAGTGTATATATATATATATATATATATATATATATATATATATATATATATATATATATATATATATATATATATATATATATATATATATATATATATACTTTTGATATTTCTAAATATAGTGTTTAATGTCCACATTTATATGAACAAACTTAAAAGAAACACTAACATATTTTTGGAATCATTATGAACTTATTCCTCTAAAATATATTACAAAATGTACCTTTTTTACACAATGGGAAAACCTATCGTAACTTAGGGGATAGTGGGGATAAACATCACGGGTTTCTATCTGCAAATGTAGGTTCACTCATCACTATTATTCGAAGAAAACACCCATCATTATTATTCAAAGAGAACCACACCAACTTGTACTTACCCACTGGTGGTACTTAAGGGGGCAACCTTTCACTCCTAGTGGCCTCTAAGTCTTGGACTATTAACCTATTTCCTTAAGTCTGGAGAAATAAGTTCTTAACAAGTAAAATTAATTTTAAGACATACTCCAAACCAAAAAACTGAAATACTTATAATAATAATAATAATAATAATAATAATAATAATAAATTTTAAATTTATCTGAAAACATTAAAACATAAAATAATAATAATATATAAAAAGTTTAAGAGTATTAAAAAAAAAAATACAAGAATGTTAAAAAGCAACCAAAATAATTTAATAAAAATAATTAATTAAAAGAAAAGAGTTTTCAAATACATTAAATAATAATTATAACTAAAAAAATGTTAATATTATATAGGAACCTAAATCTAAGCTCAAAAATTAAAGTACTTATAATATATATTATTAAATATTAATAATAATATTATTTTTTTTAAGTTAAAATACAATAAAAATGTCTAAAATGAAAGGGTATATGTAGCAAATTTAAGATTAAAGTACTTATAATACATATTATTAAATATTAATAATAATAATTTTTTTTTTAAGTTAAAATACAATAAAAATGTCTAAAATGAAAGGGTATATGTAGCAAATTTAAGAGTATTAAAAGAAATTAAAAAAAAATATTAACATTATATAAGAATTTAGATCAAATTCCAAATAATAATAATAATAATAATAAAATATCTAAAATTTAAAAGATATATAAATAAAATTTTAGAGTATTAAATTATATATAGAAAATTTAAGAGTATTAAATTATAATAATTATAAATAGAAAAGTTAATCTTATATAGGGTATCAAATTCAAATTTAGTAACTATGATTCAAATTCAAAAGATAAATTGTTGTACAAAAATTTTTCAATATTAAGAACATTATCAATCCATCTTACCAAGTCCAAAAAAATTGAACCCATGACCTCTCAATGACAATGTACTTTAGCAATAAAACTTAAACCTCAAGCATATACATTTTCCTTTTATTAGAAAGTAACTAAATTATTTTACTTATTTTACTTTTAATTACTTAATTATTTTCAACATTGAAATATTTATTAGGTTCTACATCAACAAGTTCATCTTTCTTTATTTATTTATATATATAAACAGTTTATTATATTTAAACATTTTATTTAAGTTTTATATTAAGAAAAAGAAAAGTTTTTTTAATTAATGTTTTTATTAAAATTAATCAAATAAAATTAATTTGGTATTTAGAGAGAACGCTGGTCAACTATACTCAATTGTAAAATAAGTCTCTCTAAACTATATATAAGTCTTTCCAAACTATATATATAGATAAACATTTTACCCTATGACTACTTGAATAAAATTATTTATATAATACAGCTTAAAAGATAAAGAGTACATGCTCAGTGACTCTGCAACTTAAAAAAGATAAAGAGCACATGCTCAGTGACTCTGCAACTTAAAAGGTAAAGAGTTGATACACTGTTTGCAATGACTATAATCGTACGAATGATGAGATCCTCCTTATCAGAATAAATGCTCAAGTTTAGATTGTACAGCGGCAATATCATAAGATATCCTTAGTCGAATTGTGTTTTCATACATGTGAGTAAGTTTCATTTTCGAATATCTATATATATATAAAAGAGGTTGGTTTTTTTTTTTTAATTATAAATTTTTAATATCTTAAGTTTATAGTTTATTTGATATAAATTTGATATGTAAATAAAACATGGTCACCTATGGATTAATGTCACATTGTAATAAGAATTGTCTCAATATGAAAATCAACCATGTTCAAGTAGGTTTATTTTAGTGTTTATAATATTTGTTTTTAATAAGCATAATATCCCCGCAACATTCAAACCTCTTAACACCATTCGTAAATCCCTAAGATCGGTGAAGGATCCCATCGACCCCAAGGACATGAAAGGAGTTTATATTATTCCTTGTTCTTGTGGGACCCCTATATTGGTGAAACTGCTCACTCCATTAATCAAAGGATTAGTGAGCACGCAGTGGACCTCAAGCATATGAGAACTAAATCTTCCGCGTTAGCAGAAAATGTGGAGAAAACCAATCATCATGTCTGTATCGAGGAGGCTAGTGTGATTGCTAGAGTGTCCCAATTCCATCACCGGAAATTTAGGGAAGCCCTTGAGATTGAAAAAAGGCCGAACAATCTTAATAGAGAGGATGGCTGGAAGATTAGTAGTTGTTGGGTCCCAGCGCTCTCCTCCTAGTTGTTTTCTTTCTTTCCCTCCCTTAATTATTGTTAAGTTTGTGATTTCTATTCTATTTTATTTTATCTATTTATTTATTTATTTTTTTTATTATTATTATTTATTTATCTATTATTATTATTATTATTATTATTTATTTATTTATTTTTAGCTTTATTTATTTATTTTATATATATATTTTTGGTTTATTTATCATTACTATTATTTTTTATTGATTTATTTGAAACTTTGTGTCTATTTATTTAAACTTGATTTAATTATAAATTTACTAATATCAATTTTGAATTAATTAATTAATTTAAATTATTAGTTGTTTTTAATTTGTTGGTTTTTTTTGTAAACTCTTTGTATGTTAATTTTATTTTTAATTTACATAAATTAATTTTAAAATTAATCTATTTTATATTTTAAAATTAATATACTATTTTAATTTTTAATATTATAATATTTCTTTTTAACTCTTTGGCGAATATATATATATATATATATATATATATATATATATATATATTTTACTCTATTTTTCGTATTTATAACTAACTAATATTTTCGAAGTAAACTCTTTGTCTATTAATTTTAGAATTAATCTATTTTGTAATTTAAAACTATTACACTATTTTAATTTTTAATATTATAATATTTCTTTTTAACTCTTTGAATATTTATAAAAATATATATTTTAATAAATATAATTAACTATTACTCTATTTCTATTTTTGGTATTTATAACTAACTATTATTTTTGAAATTAATTTATTTTACATAATTTTTAATTTAATTCATTTTAATTTATATTCATCAATAAATAAATAAATAAATATATATATATATATATATATATATATATATATATATATATATATATATATATATATATATATTACTTATTCTAGCATTGTCCCTTACATTTTAATTTTAGTATCATTAATTAAAAAAATTTTCTTATTAAAATTAATTATAATAATAAATTAAATAAAAATTTATATATATTAATATTATTTTACCTTTTATCAGAGTCAAACTAGCCGTTATCCAGTCAATTCTAGCTATTGGTTGTTAGCCGTTAAGTCATGGGATTCTCTGCCCTATCTATTTAATGTGCTAAGTGAGATCTGCTCATTCAACTTGTCCTGACGATGAACCACACTTGCTGGTTCGAAACGCGTCGACAAAAGTTTTTCTATGTGATTTTCGCCGAAGATTCCTCAATAAATTTATGGATCACAGAAGTCTCAATTCAATAAGGGTTTATATACTTTGAGTTTATAATATCAATCTGTTGGATTTATTATTCCCTTTGGTTTGTAATATTAATCAAGGCCAACCATGAACCATGGTCGAATGTCACATTGTGACAAAGATTGTCTCAATATGGAAATCAACCATGATCAACCATGGTCCAACATCGCATTGTAACAAAGATTGTCTCGATATGAAAATCAATCATGGTCAATATGGAAATTAACCATGCTCAACCATGTTTATTTTAGTGTTTACAATATTTATATTAGGGTTTATATACCTTGGGTTTATAATATTTGTATTATCAACCCAACATATTGATATTATAATCCCAAAAGGTTAATAATAAACGTAACAAGTCAATAATAAAACCTTATGGGATTATAAACCCAAGAGAATAATAATAATCCAAGGGATAATAAGTCCAAGGGATCATTACTAAAAACCTTAGGGTTTATATTCTCTTGGGTTTATAATATTAATCCTTTGGGTTTATAATATCAGTCCCTTAAATATATTAATCTAAGGGTTCATATTCCTAGGATATAATATTATTCATAGGTTTATAATAATAATCCCTTAGTTTCAATATAATTCATGGTCAATCAAGGGTTTATATACATTGGATTTATAAACATGGTTAACCATGGTTGAAAATGGTTAATTTTTATTTTGATACAATCGTTGTCACAATGCAGTGTTGGAAGATGGTTGACCATTACCAACCATGTTTATTCGAGGGTATTTAATATCTCAGGGCTTATATACCTTAGGTTTAGAATATTAATCCTGTGGGTTAATTTTATTCTATTGGGTTTATAACCCCTGTGTTTTATATTAAAAAGTCAATGGTATAACATTCCCACGGTATAATATTATTTATAGGGTTTAATATTATTCCCTCAATTTTATAATTCCTAGGGTTTTTAGTATTAAACCTAAGGGATTATAAACCCAAACGAATTACTATTATAAACCCAAGGGATTATAAACCCAAAGGAATTAATATTGTAAACCCAAGGTATATAAACCATAAGACAAATATTATAAACCCTCGAATAAAGATGGTTGATCATGGTCAACCATGGTCCAACATTGCATTGTGACAAGGATTGTCTCAAAATGAAAATCAACCATTGTCAACTATGGTCAACCATGTTTATTTTAGGGCTTATAATATTTTTCTTAGGGTTTATATACCATGGGTTTATAATATTAATCCCTAGGGTTTGATATTATTCTACTCGGTTAACAACTCCTTAGGTTTTTGGTATTAATCCCTTGGGTTAATATTATTGCCTTTGGTTTATAATCTCTTGGGGTTTTAGTATTAAACCATAGGAATATGAACCCTTACATTAGTAAACCGAAGGGAGTGATATTATAAACCCAAGAGAATATTAAACCCAAGGGTTAATACTAAAACCCCAAGATATTATAAACCAAAGGGACTAATATTATTATTTTTTGTAAGTTTGGTAGGACTACATCTTCTTCATGTCCAACTTCTCACCCTGATCGGGGGGTAACACAAAATTTGAACCCAAGACTTTCAGTTCAGTGAGACTTCATTTCCACAGCCATTGCCAATTGAGCTATCACAAGTGGACCAAATGGACTAATATTATTAAATCCAAGGGAATAATATTATAAATTTAAGGAATATATACCCTTGGTTGACCATGATTTATATTGAACCTAAAGGATTAATATTATAAAACTATGAATAGTATTATACCCTAGCAATATGAACACTTAGATTAATATACCTAAGGGATTAATATTATAACCCAAGGGAATAATAAACCCAAGGGATTAATACTATAAACCCAAGGGAATATACATCTTAGGGTTTTTTTAGTAATAATCCCTTCGGTTAATGTTATTTCTTTCGGTTTATAATCCCTTGGGTTTTAGTATTAACCCCTTAGATTTATTATTCTCTTGGGTTTATAACATCAATTCCTATACTTTATTAATCTAAGGGTTCATTCATATTTATGTTAGATAATTTCAAATTAAATAATAATAAATAACATTTAATATTAAATAATAAAAATAATTATAATTATATGGATTATAATGATAATAATAATATTTTTATTGCAATAATATTTTTTAGTAGATACAAATGGTGTATTTATTAATGGTAAATATAAATTAAACCTCAAACTTCTATAAGTCACAAGTCACAGTAATAATTTTAATGTAATTATACTAATTGATACTAATTTGTATTTATTTATATTAAAAAATAAAAATCAATTGTAAAATTAAAAAACTATACCTCTTCATATTTAGTAATTCCACACAATCTAATACATCCACACATATGTATTTATTTATACTAAAAAAAAATAAAAATCAATTGTAAAATAAAAAAACTATACCTCTTCATATTTAGTAATTCCACACAATCTAATACATCCACACATATATATAATTCCACTCGTTGAGAACACCAGTCTGTTTCTTCGGCTACGCTACATCTTTTAAACGGGTTGATTAAAATGTCAAAGTATAATTTCTTCAAATATGTGATACAGAATAAAACAGTTTTATTCAGGCTGCCATGGGATAATTAAAATGTTACGCTAAAATTTCAACAAAACTAGTTAGCCCACGAAAATTATCAAGTTGAAAGGATAATACAGTGTATTAGTTTAGGTTTTAATTAAATATTTTACGTAAAATTTAGAAATTTTATATTTGTAAATTAATTTTTTTAGGTTGTATTTTAATTTTTAATTTTATGAATTTTTGTAAAAGTTTAAAAGAATTCATGTATTTTTTTTCGATTAATTATTATGTTAACACAATCACATTAATAAATTAATGTAATTAATCTGTAATTAATCTCTCTGGAAAAAAATTAATGTAATTAATAATATAAATAAATATATATGAACTACATAAATTCTCGTATAAAAATTATAAAATTAACACAAAACTACCCATTAAAAAATAATAATAATTATTCTATTAAATATTTCATTTGACTTTGTACCATAAAACAATCAAATAGATACACATAAATTTGAGATATCATCACAAATAAAAAACTAAACAATCATACAAATAATAACTGGTAAGCCATTTATTATATTGGTTTGAAACTTAAATTAATCTTGCAATAAGTAAATCCTACTTCCCAGATCTGGTTTATCTGGCTTTGCTTCGAGACCCAGTCCAATTCGATTGTATATAACTAGAAAATAAAATAGCTCACAATGTCAAAACCATAAGAGCTTGCTTCAATGAAAATGAAAATAGTAAAATACGCCAATGCCATGTTTTTTAAATTGTTTTTTTAATAAATTATAAAGCTAACCATTTTTTCATAATCACGGGAAGAAACCTAAAAAAAATTGAAAATTAATTAGGAAACTTAAAAATTGAAAAAAAAACTAGGAAACTTTTTATATGGTCAATTAGACTTAAAAATATTCCAAATTTTTAAATTTAGATTTATTCACTATTTACTTTATTGGAAAAATTCATAAAAGACCATTCCAATATAAACTACTTATTAATATAAGCATTTAATTTTTTAATAACAAAACAATATAAAAATTAAATTTATTTAATATTTTATGACAATAAATAAATAATTATTTAATATATTATGTTTTTTTTTTTCCACTGGGAAAATCACAAATATTTCATTATATTAGCTTTGTACATTTGTATCTGTCGGTAGCAGATGTCATATATATGTTGTTTATAACATTCAAAAATTTCTATATAGACTGTATTTGATACCACGCAGGGTATTACAGTGTTATTCTATCTAATAAGCTGTATATGTACTGAAAACTTTCAAAAATATCTGTGTCTCTGTTGCTTCATGCCTGTGCTGTCTATTGTGTATTGTGTTGTCCTGCTGTTGGGTAAGCCTGGTCTATGTAGGGGCGGTGGTAGAATTTTCGTTCTTGTGCATCTTTTATTTCCATGATTTCCCACAGGCCCCTATCCATCCTCGCAGCCTCCTTGGAAAGCTTATCTGCTTCCTTGTTGTGCTCCCTGTAAATATGAGAAACAGTGATAATGTTAAATGCTGCTTTGAGTTCAAGTGCTTGATGCAGAATGATGCTAAGAGAGTGCTTGTGACATGTAGAAGTGTCGTTGATCCAGTAAATAATGATCTTAGAATCCCCCATAATATTGATGTGATTACAGCGGTGGCTCAAGGCAAAATGAAGGAGGTGGCGGAGGGTGATTAGCTCTGCAAAATTGTTGGTGCGAGGCCCCAGCCCGGCCTTGATTTTGTACAGGTGATTCTCATATAGGTAAATAATGAAGCCTCCTCCACATCGCTGCTCAGATGCAGCACCATCAAAGAATGCCCACGGGGTGCTGTGATCGATACATGGAGGAGGGGTATGCTGACGGACAGCGTGGGGGATAGGCTCGGGTAGCTCACTTAGGGCCGTTATGATGGCTGCTTCCAGTGCAGGCCAGTGTATCGGCTTGTCCTCAAATATAATCCGGTTCCTAGCTTTCCAAATCGACCAATTGACAATGATGGGAAGGTTTATGAGTTTTGTTCCTTTGTGCCGATTTGTCCAATTTGTCCAAGCTGTGATGAGATCAGTGCCACCCCATTCACCCACGAAATTTGTAGCCGGTTTGAGATGTTGCCATAGTTCCGATATAGCACTGAAACTCAGGAATAGATGGGAAGTGGATTCCGATTCCATTCTGCATAAGACACACCAGGTAGGACCATGCAGTGCCCGGCGTTTGAGATGTTCCCCTATGGGTATGCAGTCCCTTAGGATGCACCATGTGAACATTTTAGATCGTGGGGATGCCTCCACTTTCCAAATTTGCTTCCACCAACTAGCAATGGCGTCGGGATGCTTGTGAGAGATCAACTGTAAGTATCCTTCTTTTGGTGTATAATGTCCTGTTTCAGCCGGACTCCACGAGAGTTCATCTGGTCCTTCTGTGATGCGTATTTAATATATTATGTTATTTTTTCTTAATTAAAAAATTATTTTTCACTTTTTATTTTTTACATGTGTTATCTCTTTATTTTTAGCAATGTCCATTAATGTCTATTAAGACTAAGGTGGTTTATCTAACTTCAAGAGAAGAGACTCTAATTGTCATTCTTCAAAATCTTGTTTCTGTGATCAAAGTGTAGGGAAAGAAGCATTCAAAGATCGCTATAGTTGGGTTGGCTTAATAATTCAAGAAGATTCGAGGTGTGGATGATGATAGGGAATTCAGAGCAGATGTGGGAAAGAGACGGGCAGTCTAAAAGGAAGTGCTTTTCATCTTCCACCCTCTTAGTATCACAAATCTAACAAATTTTATCATCCTACGGAGTCTTGGGAGTAGACCATCGCCCGGTCTCAATCCAAAGCTCATGAGAGTTAGTTCTAATCCTAGCGGTTCTCATTTTCTTCTTGCTACTAGTCAACATAGAGAGATAATTTTGGTTATCAAGGGTGGGGTTGACCACCTCCTTATAGTACGTAAGATTCCTTTTACCCTCCAACTCATTAGCATCTCACAACTTTTCCTTAAAAGTGGAGGTAATAGTATCTTTGATATTGTCCTTGCTTCCCATTATGATATCCTCCTTAATCTCCCAAAGGTTGAGCCAAGACTAAGCATCGTGATGCCACCCACACTTGAGAAGCCGGTGGGGGTTTTAACTAAAGTTGGAAGCAATTTTTGGGAGCCTATTGGATTCCATATTGTGAAGCTTCTTCTTATACATAATATATCTAAACATAGCCGCAATTTCAATGGGGACAGACTAGCTTCGATCAAGAGGATAGGATAGGGAGTATTTTCCTTGATCTTGATGTTATATGTTATGAATTTCTTTTGGATCATCTCAATCTTTCTTCATGACTCCCTAAATATACTGCACCCCCAAACTTCACATCTGTATAAGGTAACAGGGGTGATGAGAGTCTCAAAGAGGAACCTTTTCTTACTTCAAATGTAAAGATCGGCTGACTTACAACTGTTTTCAAGCTCATAATAAGCTTCCTATCCTCCAATAATTCTTTTCTCGATGCTATAATTCTAGTTGAGCTGATGAGGAAAGTCAATACCCAAATATTTATAAGAAGAAACCTTCTCAAGATAATGATTATCATAGATGAAAGTACCATGGGTCATCTTTTTGGATTTAATGATCATGACTAGCATTGTTGGTATTAACTGTCATACCCATCTTGGAGTAGTAGACATGAAGAGTCTTAAGTTGCTTGCCTAGGTCATCATGGCTCCTTGCAAGAAGGACGATATCATCAACATAAAGGAGAAGAGTAATGGTAATACCAATGAGCTTGGTGCCATTGTAGCCTGCAGTTTCCAAACACTCCACTAGTTTATCAATGTAAATACCAAAAAGAGTAGGGAAAAGTGGACAACCTTGCTTAACCCCGATATTACATTTAATATCTTTAGACCACCCTTTGTTGGTCTTAATCTTGGAAATAACAGTCTTGTAGAGGCAGATCACCACAATTATCAATTCACAAGGAACCATGATCTCCTCAAGCCTCACTCAGAGCTTATCTCAGGGATAGTGTCAAAATATTTTCTAAAGTCCACAAAACAACAGAAGAGATCAATTTTACTATTGTGTCATTCCTCTGCGATAATCATAAGGTTGATAAGGTGGTCGATGATCGAATGATGTCTCTTAAAACCAACTTGCCCTTTAGCTCTTTTACCCTGGTTCTCAAACCAAACGCTAAGCTTTTTTTCCAGAATCAGTTCATAAAGGTTGGCTAGGATGTGGCTAATCATAATGGTCATGTAGCTAGAGGGAATTCTTTTTTCCCCATTATTGAAGAAGGGCACAATAAGGTTTTTCATCCAAATCTTAGAGAAGCCATTCTTTATAGCCGAATTGAGAAGCTTGTGGAGATGAGGAATGAGGATATATTTTCCCATTTTAAAGATCTCAGCTTGGTAACCTTCAATATATTTGGCTTTCCCATTAGCTAACTTATTAATCCCAAACTCAACGTCTTCCAGAGAAAAAGTATCATCCTTAATAGGAGTGTTTAAGATGGTACCCATGCTTTCCAGAGAATCATACAACTTTTAAGATAGTTATCCCAAATTTCTAGGGGGATAGAATGATTATCTTTAGTTTTAGGAACAAGCACATTCTGCCAAAACTTTCTAGGTGTAACTTTAGAAAGGTGGAAAATATGCTCGTCTCTTATTAATATATGACATTATCTTCCTCTCAATGAGAGTTTTGTATATACTTATATTCTTGAGCTTGACGCTCCCATTAGGTGCGTCTCTAACTACTTTCCTCGCAATTTTACAATCATTTCCATACTAAGGATTGGAAGTTCTATTATTTTTCTTATACAAAGTCTTATTAGAGAATTTGCTAATGGTGGTAGAAAGGGTAGTAGTAAAATGGTAATATATTTGATCAATGTTTTTATTATAAATCAGGGAGCCTAAATTCGTTTCCAAATCCCCTTAGAAAAGCTTGACATTACTTCTATCGAAGTGGATGTGGCTTTTTCATTCACTGTTCTCTTGCATGTGGGTGGGTGCCAGATTGAGGCTCATACGCATTAAGAAGATCAAAGTTAGTAATATGGTTGAGGACATGGATATCAGAGATCGCATAATCCATGACATTATTACCTAGCCCATGGAAACAGGTCATCTAACTAGAGACAGTCCATTTATTTATACCATTACAAATTATTAAGTCCTGGTAAATACAAAGTTTGAGGAGCCCAATGTCGAATAAGTTCTCGATTATGTCTTCAAATTTTCTCTGGAATCTATTAGCTAAGTGACCATCCTCATCAAGCCACAAGGGGTCATGGTTAGAGTTGTTAGTTAGCATAATAGCTTCATTAGTAGTAGTCTGAGCATTAAATTCCCCAAGCAAAAGGATATTGCCATCATTCATTAGGTTGTAAATGTCTTTTTCTAAGGCATTGAAAGGACAATCCTTATCTAGGTTGTTTTTCTTATAGGATGTAGAGTTGATAGGGGTGAAATAGCAGATTACAAGGAATATCCTATTAGTTGCAAAATTAGAGATCTCAAGCCAAATGTATTGCTTGAAGGGGCATGTTTTATGAAGTCAAATGTGAGAGGAAACAATGTTCATAATATAACAGGCTATACCACCAAAACCCCTGCTGGAAGATTTCTCATTCTAGGAAGACCAAAGAGTGAACTCATCAAGGTGAGGGACCCTAGATTCGTCATGCTCACAAGTTTCAGCTAAAAGAATAAGATCAATATCACCTACGATCCAACTTAACATAGGACCCTTACACAATGGAAAACTACAGTAGTTCCAGAAGAGGATTGAGAGTGATGTCATTCCCTATTTATCATTCGTGTTTGGGACTCTCTCTCTAATAATAACTTTTATATTCCTAATGATTTCCCATTTCCCCTCTTTTCTTGCCTCCTTGACCTTTTGTACTTCTTTGTTGAGTTCAACTTGGTCTTCTAGAATGAGGTCTTCATTTATAAAGATTCACATTCCTTTTAGGCTAGAGGATTTCCTAAGTATATCTAATTTATGGTCATTACAATTGACCTTAACACAGAATAGTCTATGTTTATTCTCAAGTATTTTTCCTACCCTTATTGCTTCGGTGAGATAAGTTGTTTGAATTTGGCATTTTTTCTTTATTTATACTTTAACTAATTATATTGCGTCTTCATTTTTTTGTTCTTCTAAACCAATGATTATAAGTTGTAAAGCTCTTTAGTGGTGCTCATTGTCTAGTAGAATTAGTTTATTAATTTCTTATTTTATGGGTATAATATCTCATTTATTCTCTGTGATATTTATTAATTTCTTATTTTATGGGTATAATATCTAATTTATTCTCTGTGATATTTATAGTTGAGTTATTATGTAGTTGTTTTTTTAGATTTTTAATCTCATTTTTCAAAGTGTGATTTTCTTTAACCATTGTTGTTTTCTATGCTCGATTTCTCGAACAATAATGATGTAAAATATACAAATCCATATTTTTATTCTTTAATATATTTTGAAATATTATGAGATTTGCTAAAAGAATAAAATATTTTCTCATATTTTATAAAAAAATATTTAATTTTGATTATCATATTTTTGTCTACACGAGTGGTAAGAAGAAAATGAAAACTATGAACATAAGAACTAATTTTCATTAGCTTCAAAGTGAAATCGCGGTTGATCTGATGCAGGAGCATCAGAATGAAGAGGCAACATCTTGGAAATATTTTTGTTCTGTTTTTTATTCTTTTTATTTAAAATTAAGGCTGACTCATCCATTGTTAGTTCTAAAATTAGGCAAATAGATTAAGTTATGATTAGTTAAGAACTGTTTGAAGAAACTGTTTAGCAACTGAAAAATAACTAAGGAACAATTCCTCAACTGTAAAAGAAACTGCTAATAATGTATTGAAAATAAAAGAGAGAGATGGAGAGAGGGGTTCTTTTTTTTAGCCAGATTAGAATGTGTTTGTAAGCCTATGGTCAGAGTGTAAAAGAGGCCACTAGTATTAGAAGAGCAGGCCAGAGAGAGAGACAGAGTCTTAATATGTGATCCTTTGTTTATTTGTTAAATGCATAGATTAATTCAAATTAGTATAAACGTGTGTTTTGAGTGATTGAATGATGAATTTAATGTGAATCAAAGTTTCTATACACAATATATATATATATATATATATATATATGTGCAGGTGAATTCGGTGAACACAAAGAGGAGAGTGAATACGTAGAGAGGAAAGAGTGAGAACGAGGCAGAGGATCATGATGGATCATTGAATCCATTTGAAGGAAGGACCAAAGAAATGCTTGAAGCATTCGTGATTAAAGAATCATCAAGTTTAAGCTCAAGAGAGAAGAGTTGCACGGTGCAATAATGAAGGACCAGAACCATTGAGGAACCTGAAACCACAGAGAAACATTGGGGAAGTGTTATAAGACCCAAATAATAGAGGAGAGAAAGATTGAAGAATTGGTGCTCAGGGACCATTGGATTTGATCGATCAACGGTTGAGATCTGATCACAGAGAATGGGCAGAGTTATAAATATTGCATTGGAGGAAAACAAAGGCGTGAATAACCCCGATCTCAGGCAATTACCGATTGTGATCAAGCGATAGAGTGAGGACCATTAGATCTATGTGAAGGGTCAATGGCAGCGATTTAATCGCAATATTATTTTCAAGGAAGTGAATAGGCCTTGCCTTAAAGAAGTGTGACAGCGATGCCAATGTGACCAACGAAGTGATCGCATCGCAAACATTAGCAGTGTTGTATCGGCAGAAAAGGAACACAACATGTGATATGGCGAAACCAATAGAGTTATAAACGCAGTGTATATGGTTTGAAGACCGATTTCATTTATCGCATATTGAAGGTAGAGGGGAAATGTGTTAAAGTGACCCACAAAAGTAGGCGATTGCGATTAGCGATAAAGGAGCCTCGAGAACTGTGCAAAAGCTATGGAATAGGTGGAAAAGGGTATAAATGACATGTTTTATGTGTATTTCTCTTATAAAGGGTTTATAATGAAATAAAGTGTCGATACGTGGTTTTCATGTGTAAGTATAACCTTACCATAAGGAAGTTGGGAACTAATTATATATGTGGCATAAAGGTTAATGGAAGGTTTATGAGGGTGAATGATTTCGATAGAAAGGAAAGGATGGGTTTTATCAAGATTGGACTATTGTAATGAATTCGTTCTGTCAAGGTTTATTTAACCATAAAGTTTTGAAGACTGGTACACACAGGTAACACTATTTCAGGAGTTTTGAAGACTAGTACACGTAGGTAACCCTATTTCAGGTTGTACTACGTCATTTTTGGTATAAGAGCATGTTTTTCCTTCCTCTCAGTAAATATGGAGGTAGGAAGAAGGGGTCGAGGAAGAGCCGTCAGAAGAGCAGCAGATGAAGGGTTACGAGAAGAAATTATAAATTTAACTGCACGTTTGGCAGTCGTGGAAGTAGGAAGGCGTAGAGATCCAGAAGGTGGGGATGACAGTGAGGAGGAAAACATAGCCACGACAGATGGGTCAGATGATGGATGGACCAGAGCTTAAGCTATTGATGTCAGTTTTGTTGGTTAGTAGTAAGCCAAAACTGGAGCTCTCTAATTATGATGGAAGTTTGTCCACAGAGGCATTGTTAGATTGGATAAGTGAACTAGACAAATATTTTGAGTATGAAGAAATTAGCGAAAACAAGAGGATCAGGTTTGTTGTCACCAAATTGAAGGGACATGCAGCATTTTGGTGGGACAATGTACAAGTAGAAAGGAGGAGAATAAACAAACCATTGATTAAAAAATGGGATAGGAGGGTTTCTAGAATGAAGAGCAATTTTCTACTTAAAGATTATCAAATTTCCCTTTATAGATAAGTACAGAACTTGAAGCAGAGAATGATGACTGTGAAGGAATATACTGAAGAATTTTATAAAATTAACCTGAGAGCTGGTTATGTAGAAGATACCCTTGAGAAAACAACGAGGTTTGTAAATGGTCTATGGATGGAGATCCTAGACGAGATTAGCATTCTTTCCCCTAGGACCATGGAGGAAGCTTATCAGAGTGCTTTGAAGGCGAAGGAAAAGATTGCTAGGAAACAGAATGCCGGAAGAGGACGTGGTTTTGGTAGAGGGCGAGGACAGACCTTTGGCAGAGGTAGGACTGCCAACAGCAAAGAAGAGGGTATTAGTTCAAAGACTTTGGGACAGAGTGAAAAGGAAGGTAACACCAAAGGAGGAAGGTCATACTGGCAAGGAATAGGTAGTGGAAAAGGCATAGGAAATTCCTACTAGTGTTACAAGTGTCACCAGTGGGGACACAGGTCCTTTGAATGTCTTGAAAATGAACAAACGAGCAGAAGGGATCATATGTCACTCAGCTCGATGAAGTGGAGGCACCCCCACAGGAGGTGGAAAATGTGCCAAAAACTGGGGAAGCCTTGGTGTTGAATAATGTATTCTTAAAACTACCTAAGGAAGTAGTTGATCAGACACAGAGGAAAGCATTGTTCCGGACTGTATGTAAGTCACACGGAAAATGTTGTAAATTGATTATTGATAGCGGGAGCACTAATAATTTGGTAGCTACGAAGATGGTGGAGAAACTGCATTTGAAGAGAGTAAAACACCCAACTCCATACAGGGTTTCGTGGTTGCAGAAGGGACACCAATTGTCAGTTGATGAACAATGCAAGGTAGAATTTCAAATAGGCAAGTACAAGGATAAGGTGACTTGCGACATAATGCTGATGGACGTGTGCCATATTCTTCTGGGTAGACCATGGCAGTATGATAGGAAAGTCGTCCGATGGGGCAATAAATTGTTACAAGTTTGTTAAAGATGGGATTAAGCATACCCTAGTGCCCATGAAGGAAGAGGATACTACAGAAACTAGTGGAACAAAGGAACTACTGTTAGGCAGAAAATAGTTTATGTGACAAATGGAGGATGATGAAGTGAAGTATGCAATTGTGCGAAGGCCAAAACTAGTATTGATCCATACTAAAGTCACTGACTTACCAGAATAGATACAAAACATGCTACAAGAATTTAGTGATATTGTAGTAGATGATCTACTAGACAAATTACCACTGAAGCGAAGCACTAGTCACCATATTGATTTTGTTCCAGGAGCGAGTTTGCCAAAAAAGGCTACCTGGTAGATGAGTCCAAAGGATAATGAAGAAATCTGGAAGCAGGTGCAGGAATTGTTGGACAAAGGACTGATTCGAGAAATTTTAAGCCCTTGTGCAGTTATGACTGTTTTATCTCCCAAGAAAGGAGGTGAGTGGAGAATGTGCACAGATTCTAGAGCCATTAACACAATCACCATCAGGTACAGATTCCCTTTACCTCAGATGGATGATATGATGTATTATTTGAGTGGAACAACGTACTTTTCAAAGATAGACCTGAAAAGTGGCTACCACCAAATCAGAATTCGAGAAGGTGACGAGTGGAAGACAGCTTTCAAGACTAATGAAGGCTTGTTCGAATGGTTTGTTATGTCATTTGTATTGAGCAATACCCCTAGCACATTCATGCGATTGATGAACGAGATGTTGAATGAATTCATTGGGAAAATTATAATTTTATATTTGGATGATATACTTATATTCAACAAAACAAAGGAAGAACATTTTCAACATGTGAGGTATGCATTGGAAAAATTACAACAGAATAAATTACTAATAAATTTGAAGAAATGTTATTTCTTCAAGAAAGGATTAATTTATTTTGGATTTGTGATTTATGAGAATGAACTAAAAATGGATCCGGAAAAGGTTACAACCATAGTTAGCTGGCCATCCCCCAAAATTTTGTTTGAGGTACGGAGTTTCCATGGATTGGCGAGTTTTTATGGGAAATTTATTAAAAATTTTAGTGGGATTTGTGCATCCATGTTGGACACCATTAAGAAAACAAATTAGCCTTTCCATTGGACAGAAATGACAGAGAAGAGTTTTCAGTTGCTCAAAAGGAAAACTACCGAAAAAATTATTTTGAGGTTACAAGACTTTAACAAACTTTTCCATGTTCATTGTGATGCTAGTGGGACAGCCACTGGTGCAGTACTCAGTTAAGAGGACAAGCCAGTAGCATATTTAAGTGAGAAACTAAATGAAAGTAGGCAAAAATACACATCCTATGATAGGGAATTTTATGCAATGGTTCAAGAACTAAAGCATTGGAGACATTATCTATTGGCCAACGAATTTGTCTTATTTTCAGATAATTCTGCGTTGCAGTAAATTATGCAGCAGCATAAACTGAACCATAAACATGCCAAGTGGGTGGAGTACTTGCAGAGTTTTACGTTTGTGTTGAAACACATCAGCAGTCAAGCCAACAAAGTGGCAGATGCATTAAGCAGGAGAAATTTGATCCTACAGGGAAGTACAATACAAGTATTAAGATTTGAACATCTTAAGGACTTGTATGAGACAGATGCAGATTTTAAGGAAGCTTATGAAGCTTGCTAAAATCCATTGTTGAGAGATAACAGTTCATGGCTGGACTATAATATGCAGGAAGGGTTGCTCTTCAAAGGAGGGTAGTTGTGTATTCCGGAATGTTCTATGAGAGAGAAATTAATCCAAGAAAAGCATAATGGAGGTTTAGCCGAGAATTTTGGCATAGACAAGACCTTGGATTAGTTGGGCCACTTTTACTACTAGCCGAAGATTTGCAAAGATAAACAAAGGCTTGTGACTAGATGCAAAGTGTGTCAGCTTGCAAAGGAACACAACCAAAATAGAGGGTTGTATACGCCCTTACCCATTTCGAACAGACCATGGGACTAAGTCAGTTTAGACTTTGTCTTAGGTCTGCCAAAGACACAATGGGGATCTGACTCCATCATGGTGGTGGTGGATCGTTTCACTAAAATGGCACATTTCATTCCATGCAGGAAAACCAGTGATGCCACACATGTATCACATTTGTTCTTTACTAAGATATTCAGATTACATGGCTTGCCAAACCCTATTGTTTTGGATCAAGACGTTAAATTTATAGGACATTTTTGGCAAACCTTATGGAAGGAATTAGACACCAAACTAAACTTCAGTTCAGCTTATCATCCACAGACCGATGGTCAAACTGAAGTGGTGGACCGAAGTCTGGGAAATTTATTGAGGAGTTTGGTTGGAGAAAATTCTCAAAAGTGGGATCGTGTGCTTGCACAAGTGGAATTTTCTTATAACAATTCACCCAACCGAAGCATGAGCAATAGTCCTTTCTAGATCTTATACGAGATGCACCCACGTGGAGTACATGAGTTATGGGATTTGGGACTGTTGGAATGTAGTAGTGTTAATGGTGAAGATTTTGCAAAGGAAAACAATGATCTTCATGAACAGGTGAAATTAAAATTACAAGACATCAACCAAAGATACAAGCAGAAGGCATATTTAAAAAGGTGGGAGGTACAATTCAATGTAGGAGAATTGGTATTAGCACACCTACGCAAGGAGAGGTTCCCTACTGGCGGATACAACAACTTGAAATGGAAAAATATTGGGCTTTGCAGGGTTCTTTGGAATTTTTCTGCAAATGCTTACAAACTGCAGTTCCCCCTAGGTATTGGAATTTCACCCATTTTCAATGTAGTAGATTTGTACCCTTATAATGCGATGGATGACGAAGACAATTCAAAAAGATGAACGTGAGACACCTAGAAAGATAATGATTCATGGATTAAACAAATGCCCCCAGCAAAGCCTCTAGAGATCGAACAGATCCTAGATACCCAAGTGGCCAGACAAACTTGAAGGAAGGAATATTTGCAGTACCTAGTCAAGTGGAAGGGCCATCCTATTGAAGATATTTCTTGGTTAGATGCTGGCCAAATTTAGAGAATCAGGTACACTATTGAAGAGCTCATGGACAAGAGCCATGAATTTAATTTACCCCGGGAGCCTGATGCAAGAGCATCCGAATGAAGAGGCGACAGCTTGGAAATATTTTTGTTCTATTTTAATTTGTTTTATTTAAAATTAAGGTTGACACAGCCATTGTTAGTTCTTAAATTAGGCAAATAGATTAATTTAGGATTAGTTAAGAACTTTTTGAAGAAACTATTGGGCAACTGAAAAATAACTGAGGAACAATTCCTCAACTGTAAAAGAAACTGCTAATAATGTATTGGAAAGAAAAGAGAGAGAGGGAGAGGGGTTATTCTTTTTTTTTAGCCAGATTAAAATGTGTTTGTAAGCCTATGGGCAGAGTGTAAAAGATGCCACTAGTATTAGAAGAGCAAGCCAGAGAGAGAGACAGAGTCTCAATATGTGATCCTTTGTTTATTTGTTAAATGCAAAGATTAATTCAAATCAGTATAAACAAGTGTTTTAAGTGATTGAATGATGAATCTAATGTGAATCATAGTTTCTGTACAATATATATATATATATATATATATATATATATATATATATATATACATATACATATACATATACATACATATATATATATATGTGTGTGTGTGTGTGTGTGTGTGTAGGTGAATTCGGTGGACACAAAGAGGAGAGCGAATACATGGAGAGGAAAGAGTGAGAACGAGATAGAGGATCATGATGGATCATTGAATCCATTCGAAGGATGGACCAAAGAAATGCTTGAAGCATTCGTGATTAAATAATCATCGAGTTTAAGCTCAGGATAGAAGAGTTGTACAGTGGAATAGCAGAGGGCCAGAACCATTGAGGAACCTAAAACCACAGAGAAACATTGGGGAAGTGTTATAAGACCCAAATAATAGAGGAGAAAAATATTGAGGAATCGGTGCTCAGGGACTGTTGGATCTGATCGATCAACGGTTGAGATCTGATCGTAGAGAATGGGCAGAGTTATAAATATCACATCGAAGGAAAACAAAGGCGTGAATAACCTCGACATCAAACGATTACCGATTGCGATCAAGTGATAGAGCGAGGACCGTTAGATCTATGTGATGGGTCAATGGTGAGGATTTAATCACAATACTATTTTCAGGAAAGTGAATAGACCTTGCCTTAAATAAGTGTGACAGTGATGTCGATGTGACCAATGAAGTGATAGCATTACAAACATTTTTTTTTTTGCTTAAGCAAGAGACAAACCTTTTATTTCTTTAAACCAATCATAATTTACAATGTGTACAAAATTCTTCCAGCAGAGTGGAAAAAGTCAGACAAGAAAGAAGACCTAAAAGATATAAGTCCATCAGATTCAGCAAGTACAATCGTACCACTTATGGGAATCAGACAAAAACAATCATCGGGAATTGTAGGAAGCAAGAACCCACCCCCCGAAAACCCTTGCTAGCAAACCCTTTAAAAGTCACTTCATCACTGCCTTTCATTCAATTTCTTCATCCAATGAGGGAGAAGTATTTCGCTCCATAAAGTAGCTCGAGGTTTAATCCCCTGGTCCCACCAAACCGTCCGCTTCACCCCAATCATTGATCGAGCCCGTGTAGATCGAACGATGGCACTTGCCATCGCACGCCTGAAGTGACCAGAGGTTAAAGTGTGATGAGGGTGGTATTGACCGTCGTCCCTCATCCACGTGTCAAAAGGTGAATGGAATCGTTGCCCCGACTGCAAAACTGCCTTTGGCTTGAAAGCGGTGCAATCGCACCGAAACTATTTGAGAGGTGGTTTTAACTCCTACTCCTGTAAAAAAAGGGGGATTGAGCTGCCAGAGCAGGGCCGATGTTCAATATTCTCTGCCATGCCCCTGTCAGTGAGAACCGGATGCCCCCCCTTGGGGATTTTCCTAGTTGCGCCCTCTGTCTTTGCTAAGACCGCCTCAGGAGTGTTAACCTCCCTAGTCCTGTATGACCAAAAGTGATGATTTTGGAACGCTCTACTCATTGTCTGTCATTTTCCTTATTGTTGTTCTGATACCCTTGTTTGTCTTCTTCCGCTTGGTTATGGCAACGTTCTTTTAGGTCGTTCTGAGGCATTGCCATCCAACTCATCGAAGCTCTACTATCTTTGCAAGTGACCCTTGGTTGGCTAGAATGTCAGCCAACTTGTTAGCCTTTCTACGTACATGGAAGAATTCAAGTGTGTGTAGATCATGTAGATGATCCTGAATCTTATGGAGCACCCTTAGTAACCTCTAGTGTTTTATAGCTTTTTCCGGCCCAGATTCATGACTAATTTTCTTGGCCACATTGATGACTAGCTCTGAGTCTGCCTCTATTATCACATTCTGGCAATTGTCCTGTTTCAGAAGTTCTAAGCACTTCTCCAGTGCCATCAGTTATGCCATATTGTTTGTGGCTTTTCCTAAATGACAATGGAAAAGGGAGATGATGTTACCATGTTCATTTCGAAGAACTCCTCCAAAGCCAACCATTCCCGGGTTATCTTTTGATGCTCCATCGATATTATATTTCAAAAAACCTTCCAGGGGAGAATCCATAATTCTTTGGCCTTTTCCTTCATGCTTATTTTCCTATCTAGTTCTTGTGGAATGAGCCCCTGAAATTTTAATTGTTTAAGTATTCTCTCTTCTGTTTTGGAGGGAGGATTCTTGGGTAGATCCCTAACTGTTGTGCTTAGTGTCTCTTTTAAATGTTTCAAGATCTGCTCCAACAGGCGAGGAAACGTGTTCTTCTCTTCTTTGAAGATTATTTTGTTCCTCTCTTTCCACACATTCCATATTATGAAACTTGGCAGGAGAGCCCAGCTGAGTTAAGAATTTCATTATCCGAACCATAATTTCTCCACCCGTGTAGGGTGTTAGTGATACTATCTTTGTCTATGTCAGACTGATTTAAGATGTTGGCAAAGAAATCCCATAACCTGATGTGAACATGCAACTATTGAGAAGGTTCTCCATAGTCTCCTCTTGTTCTCCACAAAGTTGGCATCTGGAGGGCCCCAAAATACCCCTCTTTCTAATATTGTCCCAGTTTAGTATTTTCCTGTGGTGAACCAACCACAGAAAGAGTTTGATATTTGTCCAGCTTTTGCTTCTCCATAGTTTCTGCCAAATTCTGACCGCGCCTTGGGATTCCAGTCCAAGGAGAATATCTTTAGCTTCCTTGATTTGGAAGTTGCCCTCTTTGTTGTTACCCCATCTTAGTTGATCATGCCCTTCTGTGATAAGAATCATCCTCTGATCCATTATCTTTTTTAGGGTCTCTACTTGGCCGTTGATGGTGTTGTCCTCTCTGCCTTCTATCTTCTTCCATATCCTCCATTTACCTATGTTGTGAGCATTGTCCCAAAAGTCTTTTACCTTTACCATACCTTGGTTTTCTGTTTCTTGTTTGAGGCCCAAAAATTCTTCTTTCAAGAGAATTGGTTCTTGTTGCCATTTATCCACCCATAATAGTGCCTGGTCTCCATCTCTGATTTCCCAGAAATTGTTTTTCTGAACCACCTCTTTGTTCTCCCAGGCCTTATTCCATCTGGGAGAGCCCTTCATGTTCCCTAACATTAATATTAGCTCGGAATAGTTCCAAGAGCTAGCATATTTTTCCTTGCAAAGGCTTGCCCATTGAGCCTTGGGATGTTTTACCCACCGCCACCAAAGCTTGGCCCCAAGAGCCTTATTGAGAGTCTCTAGATCATCTAATCCTAGACCTCCATGGTTCTTAGGTTTACAAATCTTTTCCCATGCTAGTAAATCCCATTTTTTCTTTATTTCCTCCTTGCACCAAAGAAAGTCTCTTTGAATAGTGCTAAATTGCTATAAGACTCCTTTTGGCACTGGAAGAATTGAAAGCATAAAGATTGGGATAGCTTGGAGCATTGCCTTTGTAAGGACTAGTCTACTAGCCAGATTTAAAGACCTATTTTTTGACCTTATCTTGCATCTTGATCATTAATGGTTCCCATATGCTCTTATGTAAGGGTTTGCCCGTTATTGGCACTCCCAAATACTTAGAGGGGAGGGACTCTCTTTGAAAGCCAAGAATTATGGAAACATTTCTCTAAATGGCAATGTGAGTATTAAAGAAAAAAAATTGATTTGGTAAGATTGACCTCCATACCTGTAGCCAAGGCAAAGTCATTCAAAATTTTTTGTAAGCCAGTGCTTCCTTGACTATGGGAATGCCCTGTAACAAGGAATCATCAACAAACTGTTGATGTGTCAGGACTTGACCATTCTCAGATAATTGGAGTCCTCGAATTCTACCAGTAGCCTTGGCATGCTTAATGGACCGCCCCAACCCTTCCATCATGAGGATGAAAAGGAAAGGAGAGAGCGGATCCCCATGTCTGAGTCCTCTAAAAGGAAGAAAAAGTTCAGAGGGTGACCATTGACTAAAATTGAAAAACTGGAGGAAGTCACCAGGGCCATAACCCATCTGATCCAATTATGATCAAAACCATACGTGCTAAGTATTTTCTTGATATATGTCCAGTTTACTTTATCATACGCTTTGGATATGTCCGGTTGCATTATCATGCTCACTTTCCTTTTGTTGGTTAGTGAGTGAAATACTTCATGAGCTTGAATGATGTTATCTAGAATTTGTCTACCTTCCATGTACCTAGATTGTTCCCCTGAAACCAGTGTGGGTAGCAAAGGTTTGAGTCTGTTGGCCACTACCTTGGAGATTATCTTGTATACTACATTGCATAAGGCAATGGGCCTGTATCTCTCTGGCGTTTGAGCATTATCCTACTTTGGAATTAAGGTGATGAAGGAGGTATTGAGAGCTTTCAAAATGGTTATGTTCAGTCTGGAATCTTCCACTACCTTTACAATGACCTTTTTGACAATGTTCCAACAAACTTTGAAGAAATCTACATTGAATCCATCCGAACCTGGAGCTTTACCGTTTTTCATCTCCTTAGGAACCTCACTGACCTCCCTTTCCATTACCAGTCTGTTTAGATTACTATTGTCCTCTCTTGAAACTAGCTTGGGGATGTGTTTAGTGAAGTCTTTGATGGAAGGTTCCCTTTCTAAGGAGTTTTCCTGGGCAATACTTCGGAAGTGTCTTAATAGCACAGCTTCTATATCCACATGGGTTTGGTGATTCTGCCCATCCTCATTCTTGATCGAAGATATCCTGTTATGAGTCCTATTGGCTATTGTGGATCTGTGGAAAAATTTAGTGTTGCGTTCTCCTTCCTTAAGCCATTGAACTCTATATTTTTGTTTCCAAAAAAATTCCTCTTGTTTACACAACTCTTCCCATTCGTGATGATGTTTCTCTACCTAATTATTGTTTTCCTTATCAAATACTTCCTTGATTAAAGCTAGATTGAGTTTCAGGATTTTGTTTTCAACCGCTTTCTTTCCTGCAAAAATGTTTCCAAATTCATTCTTGTTCCAATATTTTAACCTCATCTTAATGTGCTTTAGTCTTTTGTGCAGCATGAACATTGAGGATCCCTGAATCTGCAGTTCGTCCGGCCACCATTTTTCAATGTTACTGCTAAAATCTGGGTGTGAGAGCCAAATATTTTCAAATCTGAAAGGTCGGTTTCTTGGGGTACCTATGCCTTTCATCTCCATTTGAGTTGGCCAGTGGTCTGAGCCTCCAAAAGGTAGAATTTTTTCCATTATTTCCTTGTCTAAAAGCATGAGATCCTCAGAGATCATGAATCTATCTAACTTGGAGGTGACATGGGAGTCCCCTCCTCTTTTATTATTCCAAGTGCAGAAGCCATTGTTTGTTTCAATGTCAATAAGTTTCATGTCCTCTGAAAAGATTTGGAAGGTTGAGGAATCTTTATTGAGAGCTCTAGTGCCCCCCTTTTTCTCCGAGAGAGATCTGATCATGTTGAAGTCTCCTCCTATGGCCCAAGGTGACCCTGGATGCCTAGCCCATAGATCCACCAAGGAGGTTAAAAACCGAATTTTGTCATCTAACCTTTGGGGGCCATAAACATTCATTACTAAGTAAGTGTCCCTATCTCCCACAGGCTGTATGACCACCGATAAATAATTCCTTGTTGCCTCAGCATCAATTATTCCAATATTTTTGGGATTCCAGAGAGTGAGGATGCCTCCTGCTGTGTTTTCAGTTTTAACTTCTAGAGACTCAAATCTGTTGAGCCATTTACTATGTATTTGTCTCAACTTTTGAATAGAGCATTTCGTTTCTTGGACAAAGATTATGTCTGGGGCTACTTGTTGCATTTTGTTATTCAACAATCTTTGTTTTCTCTTACTGCCTAGACCTCTAATATTCAAAGTTGTAAATTTCATGATTGAAGATTGGTAAAGGAGTAGATAGTTAGATCTTTCATCTTACTTGAGTCTACCATTAGCTTCCCACATTCCATTAGTAGCTCGTTCAACTTTTTCCTGCCTCTTTTTTTTCCTGGGTATCTCAGAGCTAGCCCTGGAGTAGTTTTGACTGTTTTCCCCCCTTCATTTCTCTATCTTTCAGTGTTGCTTCCTTCCTCCAAACCCTTGGCCTGAGTTTGCCAAAGGAATAACTATTATATTCTATTGATATTTTCTTTTGGTAGTGATTCTACCCCTCTCATAATTCCCTGAGTTAGGAATCCTTCTAGTTCTAGGTATTATCTGTCCAGAATCTCCTATAGCTCATTGTCTTTTGTTTCCATCTCACTCTGGTTCATTTCTTGATCCATTTCCAGATCTGAATCATTCATCTTGTTTCCCTCTCATTCTTCATTTTCCTGTGTGTGGTCGTTTTCTGCTCCCTTGTCCTTCTTCTCATTATCTTCCTTTATTACTTGATCTTCTACTGTTGTTTCTTCATCCTCTTCGAGAACCTAGAACTGATTCTGACTAGCCTTTTTTCCTCTCGCTTGGTGTTGTTTTGGCCCTTTTTTGCCGCTTTTTCCTTTAGGAACAACTTTGTGAAAATTGTCTGCATCTTTCATTGTTTTAGTATTTCCTTTTATTTCTGCCTTAGTGAGAGGGCAGTCTCTTATAAGGTGCCCGTGTTCATGGCATTTATGGCATCTAAATGGAATATGCTCATAGTCTACTGTCTACACCCATTCCTCATTGTAAACTTCCAAGATGACTTCATCCGGGAGAGCTCCAGAAAGATCCATCTCCACATAGATCCTAGCAAAGGATGTATATTTTCCCCTCCTTGTGGCTTCAGCAGCTTTGACGAACCTCCCTAATTTATTGCCTATAGCAGCCAGTGATTCTATTTGCCAATAATCAACAGGTAAAGGATAGAGTCTTACCCAAACCGGGATTTAAGTGAAAGTTTCCCTCTCCAGAACAAAATTCATGATGCATGGTCTCATGTAGAGCCCTGTTGCTGCATAAAAGTAGGGCCCGCCTTCGAACACTTTGTCTTTATCCTCAATATTGGTGAACACTATAGTGAAGAAACCCTTGGACCCTAGGTGAAGATCAATGCTTCCTTTAGGTTTCCAGTGGTATCTGATCCAAGTTTGTAGTGCTTTTTTAGTGGGCCATAACCCCATAAATTTGCATATGATTGTGTAAGTCTGCATGTGCTCCCTGTGCGCCTGCAACTCTGGATTATTTACTCTAGGAGTGATTTCAGCCTTGGATTTGCACGGTCCCTTCTACTTTTTGTCTTTTGTTCCCTGTTTTCTGTCAGTTTCCTCTTTGTCTTTTGAGCTTTCCTTCTCCTTCGAAGTGGAACCATCGTTTTCCTCCTCCCTGTTACTCCTTCCTTCCTCATTGTTACTTCTGCCTTTATCTGGGGGCTTCTTTTGTTTGCTGACCAATGCCTCCTTGAAGGAAGGAGAAGATTTCCCTCCTCTTTGCCCATCCATAGGGAGAAACCCTAAGAGAACTGAAGCTCTGGTCGCTTCCGTTGCGCTCCCGACTCGTCTCTCCTATAATCAATCACATTGCAAACATTAACAGTCTTGTATCGGCGGAAAAGGAACATCACATGCAATATGGCAGACCCAATAGAGTTATAAACGCAGTGTATATGGTTTGATGTCTGATTGTGTTTATCGCATACCGGAAGCGAAGGGGAAATGTCTTAAAGCGACCCACGAAAGTAGGCGACTACGATTAGCGATAAAGGATCCTCGAGAACTATGAAAAAGGTCTAGAATAGGAAGAAAAAAGGTATAAATGACATGCTTTATGTGTATTTCCCTTATAAAGGGTTTATAATGAAATAAAGCGCCGATACGTGGTTTTCATGTGTAAGTCCAACCTTACCATAAGGAAGTGTGGGAACTGATTTCATATGTGCATCAGGGTTAATGGAAGGTTTATGAGGGTGAATGGTTCCGATAAAAAGGAAAGGATGGGTTTTATGAATACTGGGCTATTGTAATGAATTCATTCTGTCGAGGTTTATTTAAAGGGGCCTAACTGTAAAGTTTTGAAGACTGGTACATGCAAGTAACCCTATTTTAGGAGTTTTGAAGACCGGTACATGCAGGTAACCCTGTTTCAGGTTGTAATGCATCATGATCTATTCCCAAAACACCTTCTAACAAAAGATTGTCGCATTTGTCATACTAAGAGGGTTGAAAATGAAAAACACTTTCTTTAGATTGATGGGCTCTTATTCACATCATTTTCATTTTCGAAACATTTTCGACATTACCAACCTTTAGGAAAATTATAGTAATGTGGAAACGTTTCACTCCCTTCTTTCCGATCATAAAATTAAAATATTAAAAAGTTTCAATTAATCTTTGTTAAAACAAAATAAACCATATTAATTTTAATACACATTAATCATTATCATCATTTAACATTTTAATTAATTTATTCAAATAATATAGTTAAATTTATTTTACATTAAATTACCATAAAAAAATATTTAAACTCAATTATCATATAATATATATTATTAATGATTATTTAAACATTTTCAACTCATTAAACCTAAACCATTTTTATCATTTTTACCAAAGTATTTTATCTCTTATATTTAAGTGAGGAAACTTTATTCAAGTAAAATAATCAAAATATCTATATCTAACATTTATATTATAAACCCCTCCTTCATTTTTTTTGGTCCATATACCATTTACATTATACATTCCTTTTTTACCCCTCCTTTCTAAACCATTTTTATCAATTTTACCAAAGTGTAAATCTGAAACTAAGATCTTTACCTTTTTTACCCCTCCTTTCTCAACCATTTTTATCAATTTTACCAAAGTGTAGATCTGAAACTAAGATCTTTACCTCTTGTATTTAAGTCATGAATCTTTATTCAAGTAAAATAATTAAAATGTCTATATCTACCATCTATATTATAAACCCCTCCTTCATTTTTGGGTCCATATACCATTTACATTATACACTCCTTTTTTTAAAATATATTTCATGTTTTTGAAGAAAAAATAATCTAAACACTTTCACAATACTTGTGGTTTTCTCTCCTTACAAGTATCGTTCCTCATTTTAAATCATCGTTATTTTTTGCCCTTTGAATATCAACAATGAGACCATATGTGTATATATCCGTGGAATTTGAGACCATATGTGTATATGTCCGTGGAATTTTCAGGTGGGCGCTTATTGCAGGCAGGTTACCAGGTCGTACAGTATTGGCCGTCAAAAATTATTGGAACACCAAACTGAACAGGAAAATATTACATCACCATCGTCATGTTGTCAAACCTCACAGTACTCATGCAGCCAGATTTTCCGTTTTCCATCCCAATGGAAAGACGAAAGGATTAATATCCAGTGAAGGGCAACCTCATAATTCGCATGATGGTCCTCACGTTCCACATGGGATTGCAGAAGCCGAAACCAAATCGACAGTTAATCCTGAAATGAATTATCTACTCCCACCAGTTGACACGGCGACCTCGGAGCAGAAGTGCATGATACTGCCAGACCCCGGTAGTCTTCCTGCAGATATTAATAACGTCATCCTGCCGGAAGAAGATACTTTCTCAGTGACGATGAATTACTTTGCATGGTAGCCGGCATGCCACATATAAAGGAAGACGAGACGGATCATAGCCTTTGGGACATTAATGCAGAAGAACCATGTTCTTTGTGGCAGCCTTTTCCATTTTAATAAGAAAAATGTAATGTAATGAAACATATATTTTAACAAGAATAAAAAATAAAAATATAATGTAATGAAACATATATCTTATTATATATGACATTTTATAATATATCGAAAAATATTTTAGTCTATTAGATAAAAAAAAGTGTTTATTTTTTAATATAGTTAAATTTGGTTGATGATGTTTTTATTTAGATATTTGTAGTTTTTTAATAGTTGATTATACTTAAGCATGGTTAGATATGGTTGATTATGATTGATTATAATTGAAACTTTTTAAACATAATTAACCATGGTCAATTATGGTTAAACATTGGTGACTGTGTTTGCTTATGGTTGACTATTTTTTACCATGGTTTAATATGGTTGTACATTGTTGACCATGGCTAACAATTGCACTGGATTATTGTTAACATGTTTGATGATGGTTTACTATGCCTAATCATGTTTAACTATGGTTGACAAATTATATTTAACCATCATTGACTATGTTTGAAGATGTTTGAGCATGGTTGATTATATCTCACCATGTTTCAATATGATTAAGAATGGTTTGGCCATCATTGATTATCTTCGACCATCATTAACTATGATTCACCAAGTTTGACTATGGTTGAATATGCGCAATAGTGTTTTCAAGTATGGTTGACTATAATTGAAGAATAGTGATTATGGTTTCCCATGTTTGATGATGGTTGAATATGTTTCATTATGGTTGACAATGGTTCATTATTGTTCATTAAGGTGTTATTGTGCAATATGGTTGACTATGGTTCATATGAGTAGAAATATATTCCTTAATAGTTATGTCGCAATGTGAAGTAAATCAAAAATGACGTTGCATTGCAATGTTGATTACTAGTTTTGTCCAATTGTTACATTTCTTAAGGATTATGCTTAAATATAATCTTCCTTAATGGTTATGACACATTGTGACATTCTTTTCACCTAAATCTATGTAATATTGTGACATTCTTCTTACCTAAATTTATGACAAATTGTTAGGTTTCTTTACTATTGTTCATGAAAATTTACTATGTTTAACTATGATCATGACTATGATTAATGATGCATGATTAAGATTGGCTATAGTTTGACATGGTTGAGTATATTTGACTACATTTTAGTATGGATGGTTATGGTAAATCATTTTTAGCTATAATTTGTATTCGTTAACTAGGGTTTATGATTGTTTATTATAGTTGATGATGGTTCATTAGGGTTGACTATTGTTCATATGAGTAGAAATCATTCCTTAATAGTTATGTCATAATGTGAAGTTCATCAAAATTGACATCACATTGTTATGATTGTTTATTATAGTTGATGATGGTTCATTAGGGTTGACTATTGTTCACGTGACTAGAAATCATTCCTTAATAGTTATGTCATAAAATGAAGTTCATAAAAAGTGACATCACATTGTTATGTTTGTTAATGGTTTTGTCTAATTGGGATATCTCTTAGGGATCATGTTAGTTTACAATGTTCCTTAATGGTTATGTCACAACATGACATTCTTCTTGGCTAAATTTATGTGAAATTGTTAGGTTTCTTTACCATTATTTATCATTTTTAGATGTCTATGATTAATGATGTGTGATTAATATTGGCTATGGTTTAGCATGGTTGACTAACTCTTACTATGTTTTGATATGGATGGTTTTAGTCGACCATGTTTGACTATAATTTGCATTGGCTTACTATCATTAGGGGATTTTTGAGGTCTAAAATGGGCCTCCTAAGGAAATTACAAAATAATAGTGGAAATAATAAAATAAGATTAGATGACATCATCAAAGTTAAGAGGGAAAAAATACAAAACTATTTTTTGAGTTAATATTTTCAACTTATCTCCATATTGGTTTACTCAAATGTTGAGTGGAGACAATCATTGGATGCAGAATTTGATTCCTCATCCAAGGAGTATCCATGTTGCCTACTTTCAATGGACCCTACTACATGAAAAATGAGAAATATATTAAAAATGTGATTGCAATCATACTTTTTCTTGTATTTCTCATTTTTGTTTAGTATGGTCCATGGAAAGTATGCAACATGGGTACTCCTTGGATGAGGAATTAAATTGTGCATCTAGTGACTACTCCCGCTCATAATTTGAGTAAAAAATTAGGGAGATAAGTTGATAATACGAGTTGCAAAAGTAGTTTTATTATGTTATTATTTTTAATCTTTGTACCTTTTTATTCCAAAAATGGTGAATCATCCCCCATGGTTGACATCATCATCTTGAATCCTATTGGTTCTTATAAATTTTATTTTGGTTGTACATTTTTCTCAAGAGACACATTTTAGACCTCAAAAATCCTCTAATGGATTGTTTTTGCTTACCCATGGTTATCTTAAATTGTAATGCTCATCTTATTTGACTAATGGTTGCATGGTATTATTAAGAATATTTAAAACAGTTGTTTACCATATTTTTTCACTATTTGTATATACTTATCTATGTAATGTTATTATGTTACAAACATATAGATATATACAAATATTTTTTTCAAACACATAAATAGAATTTCTAGACCTCTTAATGGTTATTTTGCATTGTGAGATTCATCAAATGATATGTTGCATTCTAATACAATAAGCGACAATAAAGATCACAAAATATCATAATCATTGATAAACATCATAACGAAACATAAACTTTTAACAAATATTGCAATATTACAATGTGAAATAGAGTTGATGAATATCATGACATAACAAAGCCAATCATGAACATAGAAAGTCGACATAATTCAATAGACATATAATGAATATCATCACATAATAAAACTAGTCATAAACATAGGAAGAGGGCATAATTTAGTGGATATATATATATATATATATATATATATATATATATATATATATATATATATATATATATATATAGACATATTATTATTTTAACCACTATGCATCAAATATTTTGGTGGATTGGTTATTTTAGATTGTGGCATTCATCTTATAGTGTTAATGGCTATGTGGCATTACAACATTTTTCAAATGTGTTTTCATAATGCCATGCTCATTGACGGTTTTGTTGTATTGCAATAATCATCCAATGTGATGTCATATTATCACATTCATTAGGATTTTTTGTTGCATTGAAACACTAATAGATGGTTATCATGGATTATGACATCCCTCAATTATAATTTCAAATTGTGGACTTCATATACACTAATTGTATAATTTATTCTTATATTATTTTATAATAATGTTGTGGCATCAATGGTTATGTCACATCACTGCATTCACGAAATGTAATAGCACATTGTATCATTCATTAAAGTTTCCTCATGTTGCATCATTCATCAAATGTGATTTCGCATTGTACTACTCATTGTGGGATTTTATGCATTGCAGTGTTCATCTCGGATTATATTGGATTGTGACAATTTTTCAATGGTTATGTGAAATTGTGAGATTCACCTTTGCTAACTTTATGTTAAATTGGTACCTTCATTAATTTTAATGCTACATTGTGATGTTCATCAAGAATTATATTGCATTAAATTTCATTAAATTTAGTGAGCAATAACTTGTATCCATCCATGTTTATTAATCACTAAATAATGTCAAAGGGTTATGTTCCATTAACAATAATTATTTGATGTTATATGCACATGCAAATGTCTTGAGAATTATGGTTGAATGATATAAAAATTTGGAAAAGGAATGTAAAGTAAAGAAGTTAAATGATTTTTAACAAACATTGCTAATCTTATAATCTAATTAGATTATACTTAAAAATATATATTTGTAATATAAATATGTAGAGAATAACATTCATTAAAAATGCTTTGGGCTTTATTAAAGACCTTATTGACCCTAACGACACAAAGGGCATCTACCTTGTTCCATGCTCCTGTGGTATTCCATGTATTGGGGAAACATGTAGGTCTATTAAACAGAGAATCCATGATCATGCTACAGATATTAGACAAAATTGATCCCACTCATCAATCGTAGCCGCGCACGTGAAGAAAACAAAACACCATGTTTGCATTGAAGAAGCCAAAGTCATTGCCAGGGTTGATCTCTACCACTATAGGAAGCTTAGGGAAGCGATTGAGATTGAAAGGCATGCCAAAAATCTTAATAGGGATGATGATTGGAAATTAAGTAAGAGATGGGTTCTGGCTCTTACTTCTTGATTCATCCCTCTCTTCTCCCTAGTTATTTTTATTTCTAGTTTATTTTTAGGTTTTTATTATTTTCTTCATTCATTTTACTCATGATTATTTTTTCTTGTTTCCTCCTTTTTTCTCATTTTATATAACCCTCTAAATATTAGTTACTATCTTGTTTCCCCTCTTAACCTTCATTTTTCTATATTTTTATAAAATTTGAGTCTTTATCTAATTTTTATTTTTCGCAATATTATTATTTGGTCAGTTAATATATCTAATATATGTATATAACTTTTTATATTTAATATTAATAATTAAACTCTTTTTCATTTTTTTTATATTTTAATTTATAGAACCATTTCTTAAGTTTGAGTTCTATACCTTGATCTTAGATATATTTTATCTATTTGGATTAAGCTAACCCTAGATAATTTTTATAAATTGATAATATCTAATTAGTTATTAAAACATTAAAATACAATTTTCATTCCAAAATAGATTTAAAGACTTTAATATAATATTTCACTTACCTTATTCATTAAAATATTGAATAAAATATTTTATAATAGCTAGTTTGAATAACTATATAATATTTTAACACTTCAATTAATTATTAAAATTAATATAATATTTATTTATTCCTAACAGTTAGTTTTTAAATAAATATATTATATTTTAATATTTTTTTTTTATTCCTAATAGCTAGTTTTTAACAAAATATATATTATTATTTTAACAAATAACTCTCTACCTCTAATAATTAATAATATTTTACTTACCTTATTAACTAATTTAACTAATTTATCAACGGCTAGTTTTCAACAACTAATTCCAGGCAATGGTGCATCCATACTATTTATTCAGTAAGATCAATTTATTCTTCACCTTGTCTTGAAAATGGACCACATTAGTTGGTTCAAAACGTCACCCAAATCCTGATAATGTGATTAATTTAAAAACATTTATGTACATTATAGATCACAAAAATATTAAATCTAACAATAATATCCGTATAATATAAAATATTTAATATTTAAACAAAATATTAAAATAATATAAAATATAAAAATAACATTATTTTATAAAATAAATAGAATGTATAAAATAATTACAATAAGTAACAAAATATAAAAAAAGCGATGAGTTCATTGACCAAACTTATTTTATGTGTTTGTACCAGTAATAATGATGGTCTTCAAATCAACTTATTTTGAATTTGCATGTAAACATAGGTTGTCCACTGCATGTTTTCTTTCATAGTGATTTTGATCTAGTTCGTTTGACAGACTTTCAATATTATATCTCTATTATGTTTAAATAACTCTATATATTATAGTTTAAATATTTATATATGTTAAAGTTATATGCAATTTGTTCCAATTAATTAAATTATATTGTAAATTTGCATGCAATTTATTCTAATTAATTTTTGCTTTTGTGATATTTTTGTATATTTATACTTTTTCTTAGTAATTTTAGTGTATAATGGAATATCTACCAATTCAAACATAAAATAAAGCTTATTATTGTGCTAGTGCATAATACAATTTAATTTTTTTTAAAAATAATTGAAATATAAGTAATTTTTTAAAATAATCTAAAGTCATGTTAAAAATAAGTTGGATTCATACTAATCATACATATATATAATAGTAATAATATTTATTTTTTATTTAGCCCTAAGGGATAGCTTAATTGGTTGAGTTCTTGTTGCTAAGTACCTTGTTAATTGGGGGGTCATGGGTCAAATCTCCTCGAAGCTCTTGGAGTTAGAGAGGACCAAATAAGTCAACCTATCCATAGATGTAGTGAGCCTATCCATAAAACACTAATATTTATTTAGTAATATTAAATATTTTGGACTAGAATTTTATATATATACAAATATAATAATTCATAAATAATGATAATATATACTTATTGGTTCTTTTACATCCATAAGAATTCTTCACATCTGAAATATCATAAAAAATAATTATATATAATAATAAAAATATAATAGTTTATTACAAAAATATAATAACTACACTGAAGATGTTTGTTTTGAATCGTTTTGTTGTCTATCATCGTCTACCTTTTTATTTTCCACGGTAAATCTATCACTACTATTTTAATTTTCCTTTGTTGATTTTTCAAACAGTTTTCATTAACAATTAGACGTCGTCACATCTGTTATTGAGAGGATATCCTTTGTATCTGTCCATTTGTTGTTTTACCAGTCAGTGACATCTGTTAATTTCATATTTCTATGAGCAGCTGGGAAAGCAGAGCAATTCTTCTTGTCCAACTATTTCTATGATTCCAGGGCAGCAGTGAGAGCAACGAGCAGTGAACAGTGAGCAGAGCAATTTGGGCAGCAGTGAGAGCAGCGAGCAATGAACAGTGAGCAGTGTGAGTAGTGAACAGTGAGCAGAGCAATTTGGACAGCAGTAAGAGCAGTGAGCAGCAAACAGTGAGCAGTGTGAAAGCAGGGAGTTTTTTATGCAGCGTAATTATTGAGCAGCAAGCAAGCAACAACAAATGCATTCAAACATGACAAAGGAACCAGAAATTTCAGAACATGTGGAGACAAATGATTTAGGACAAGTGAAAATTGCCTCATCCGCCAAAGTTGGGAAGTGGGTTTGGGTCAATGCCAAACAATATTGGGGCATTTTGAAACGAAGAATGGCTCGTCTAAAATGGGAGCAAAGAAGGAAGAAACTCCGCAAAAAGCACCCAAACAAGTCTCCTCCACAAGCATGTGGCAACAAGAAGTCCAAAGGAAAAAACATTGAGGATTTTTCCTTATATAGTCCCACATCCAGACCTCTCACCTAGTCATCTGATCTTTATGTGAAAGAATTGTTAAATGCAAAACAAAGGTTGGAGGTTTTAGAAGCTAAAGGGCAGGAAAGAGATCATAAAATTCATATAATAACGGTTGAGAACAAGGTGTTAGTAGAAAGAAATAAAATTTTAGAAAAACAAGTGGCATTGCTACAGGAAGCTCTCCTGATAGAGAAGACAGAATGGCAACGCATGAAGGTGGATGCGCAAAATGTAAAGAAATCTGTAGTGGAAAGTACAGAGGTGGTGAATGTGAAATTATCCCAGGATAAAGGGAAAATGATTGTCCAAATAAACAACCATGAAGAGAACGCAAGAGAAGAAATGAAAGAAGATTCCACCAAAGTTTCCAAAACTTGGGCTCAAGTTATTAGCAATTCTGCTAATAAGGTTGACAACATGCAAGATAGTGAAGGCAAGGAAAGACAAAATAGGGCAGCAAACATAATTATTAAAGGGGTGAAAGACTATGGAAAAAATGAATGTACTCTTGACCTTGCAAGAGACTTCTTAAAAGACAAGTTGCTATAGAAAGGACAAATATGCCAAGTATGGAGGGTGGGTAAGTTTAACGGGGAGAGAGCCAGGCCCATAAAAGTCATTATTCCTAGCTTGCTTGATAAATATATTATTCTAAGCAAGAAGCATCTCTTGAGGGGTTCTTGTTTTTTCCTAGAAGAAGATTTAACTGTAAAACAACAGGAGGAAAGAAGAGAGGAAATTTTAAAGGTTAGGGCAGCAAGAGATTAAGGAAAGAGAGCATGGATTTATAAAGGCAAAGTTGTGATAGCGCAATTTGGACCTCCTTCCATGACAGAGCAGCAAGATGGTAATAAAGAAGAGGCAACAAACTCTTCAACAGGAAATCAGAAAGCAAGGTCAGTATGGGAAAACAGGGACAAAGACTCAAATGTGAGTCTTGCGCGTCAAAATAAATAGCAATCAAGCCATACCCAAGTTTCCTTGAGATTAGTTTGTTGGAACTGCAGAGGTTACCCATGGAGACGAGGACCTGGGTTAGGGCCTATTGCGGAAAATAGAGACATAATTTGCCTCATAGAAACACATGAGCATGAAGGGTGCAAGACACCTTTGTTTGAAGGATACTGGAAGATGGCAGTGTGGAACAAGGTAGCAGGGAATGGAAAAGGGCACGGGGGTATCATGGTTTTAGTAAGGGAGAAAGAAGGTCATCTCATTCAGTTAGAAAAAGAAGACTCAAATAAGCAATTCATTTGGTTTAAAATATCAGAAAATGGAAACCACATCAGAATTGCAGCGTGCTATTTTGCGCCATAGGTCTCAAAAATCTACAGAGGTAGAGGGCTTGACCACAAAGATCCATTTGTAGCTTTAAAAGCAGATATTGCAACATATTCTCAGCTAGGTGAAGTCCTTATAGTGGTTGATTTCAATGTTAGGACTGCAAGTGAGCAAGCTAGCATTCTTTGTTGTAAAGATGATTGTGACCCTATTTGGCTTACAGAAGAAAGCAATCATCAGTGGGAAAGAATTTCAGAGGGCAAGGGCTGCAATCTCTTTGGTGAACAATTGCTTACTCTATGTGGGGCCTTTGATTTAGTCATTTGTAATGGCTTAACTAGATGGGCAAAGTCTGGTAATTTCACTTGCAATACTTACAATGGAGCAAGTGTGGTAGATTATGTAATTTGTTTGCATGGTTTGTGTGAGAAAATGGAAGAAGTTCTAGTTGGAGATCAGTTGTGGGATTTGAAATCAGATCACAAACCAATTTATTTATGTTTCTCTTGGATTGGAAAGAAACAATTAGAGTCAAAAATTCAGCATGTCCAACAAAATCTCCCACAGGGCAGAATTCTTTTGACCCCAGAAAATTGTAATACCTTCAAAATTGCATTAGAGAGACTCTTTGAGAAGGAGAAAATTACAATTCACAGCCTTCATAGTCATGAATTAACACATTTAATTCAATGCGCACTTGCAAAGTGCAAAAGAACAAAAATTAAGAAGTCTGAAACAAATTGCTTTCCGGTTAATGCTTGGTTTGATGAGGAATGCAAAAAGGCAAGGAGAATGTGGAAAGAGTCAAACAAGGATAACATAAAGCTCAAATCTTACAAGCATTTATTAAGCAAGAAAAAGGTTGATTTCATGGTTTCAAGGAGGGAAGAACTAATCTTCCTTGGGAAAAATAATCCCAAATTATTTTGGAAGGAGCTCCAATCGAAAAAGATATAAATTGGAAATAATATTACAGCTTCTAATTGGTTTGACTATGCAAGACAACTTATGAGCAGGTTCCCAAGGTTGACCCTCCCCCCTTGGTCAACACTGATACTAAACTCTTCAGAGTACAAGAGGTAGAGATGGGTGTCAAGAAGTTGGGTGTTGGAAAAGCAAAAGGCTTAGCTGAACTCCAAGCAGAATATCTAAAGTGCGGCTCAAAGATTCTTGCACCTCACATTACAAAAATCTTCAACAACATCATACAACAAGGGCTCCCCACAGATTGGAAAACTAGTCTGGCAATACCTCTTTTCAAGAGCGGCGACATCAATAATCCCTCCAATTATAGGACCATCATGATAAACCCTTTGTTTGCAAAGCTATTTGGAAGCATGCTAGAAAACAAAATTAGCAAGTGGGCAGAAGAAAGAAATAAGCATGCTAAAGGGCAAGCAGGTTTTAGACCTAAGCATTCCACAGTTGATCATTCCATAACTTTAAGGCACATCATTGAAAAAGTTTGGGAGAAGAAGGAAGAGGTCTTTTGTTGCTTTGTTGATTTCAGAAAAGCATTTGACATGGTTCCTAGGGATAAACTTTGGCAAATAATGGAGGAACTTGGGGTTCCTAAACATTTGAGAGCAGCTGTGCATAGGCTGTATGAAGAGGTGAAAGTCAAAATTAGAACTTCAGCAGGCATTTCTGAAAGTTTTAGAAGCGATATAGGGGTCAAGCAAGGTTGCCCACTGTCTCCTACCCTTTTTGGTTTATATATCGACAAGCTTGAGGAGTGGTTAAATTCGCAAGGGGGTGATGGTATCTATTTGTGCAAATTTGTTATAAGGCTTCTTTTGTATGCAAATGACCTTATTCTGATTGCTAAATCGGCTCTTGGTTTGAAAGAGCACTTACTATCCCTTGAGCACTTTTGTAGAAGTGTGGGGATGCAAGTCAATATCAACAAAACGAAAGTAGTGGTCATCTCTAAGAAAAGAAAACATAACCAACATAAGCTCTACTTTGAAGGCAACATTCTAGAAGAAGTTACGGATTACAAATACCTTGGAGTTGACTTCAACAAAAATCTAAGCTGGAATGGTTGTAGAAAGAAAAGAACTTTGGGGGGTTGGAAAGCATTTTATGCTTTTCAAAATAGGTTTAGAGAGGCAGAGTTATGGGACTGGAAGACCACTCAAACTCTTTTTGGGCTTCTAGTGATTCCAATGATTCTATATGGTTGTGAACTGTGGGCTAGCAGTACTTCTAACATGCAGTGGAGACAAATTGAGAAAATTCAGAAGCGTTTGATTACAAACAAATTTAAGATTAAAAGTGCAGTGCCTTATGATATCTTGTTAAGTGAAACAGGGACTGCTCCTATTGAAGCAATTGCTATGGTTCGAGTCATAAGGTATTTAAAAAAATTTGAGCAAATGGAAGAGGGTAGATGGCCTAAGGTTGTCTTTAATGATAGATTGTGCAAGAGCAAAAAAACTTGGATGCAACAAAATAACAAATGGTCTAGTAAATGGCATATTTGCTTAAATGTGTGCCCCATAAACAGCAAAGAGATAAAAGATTTTGTTATGGAAAAGTTCCACAAACGTACTTGGGAGAAGGAGCTAGGAAGAAAGAAAAATTACTATATTGAAGTGTTTAATCCCACTCATAATCATCAACCAAAAGCATACATAGAGGCCAATATCTCTTGGAGAGCCAAAATTCTTATTGCTCAGTTAAGGACTAATTCTCATCAACTCTGTTGTGAAGTAGGGCGCTGGAAAAGGCCAAAGGAAGTGTGGGAGGAAAGGGTATGCATTTTTTGTTCTTCCGGAAAAGTGGAAACAGAAAAACATTTCATTTTAGAATGTGAGGCCTTCAAAGACAACAGGGAAAGTTATGCAGATACGTTGGCAGCTAGCTCTTGGGATAATCTAATTAACGAGGGGTTTGTCGAGAAGACGGGAGCACTTATTGTGAAGCTTCACAAAAAAGGGCTGAATACATCAAGCAGATGAAGAAGCAATCTGTCCCATAGGCTATATTTAGCCTCGTGGACGTTAAAATAATTTATTTCTTTCTTTCTTCTATTTCCACATCACTAGTGCAGAGAAGAATGATGCTAGACTATCGTTTACGCTCTCTTGTTCTGCTCACAGCCACCTCACAACATCGCTTATTCTCACAAGGAAATGTAGGGTTCATGTTCCTTCCACTGCCGGTTGAGAGTGGTGGCCAACTGCACAGGTAATTTTCTTTTATTTTAGTTTGGAAACCTTTTCTTGGGATTTACTGCTAATTAATTGAAGATTTCTCTTTCTTTGGACAGGGCGTACCCAAGGCACCTTTCTGCACAGTTCCTAAGTTGCAGATTTTATTTTCCACTATTTTTATTTTAATTACCTTTTATACATGCCAACAGGATTAACTCTGGTTAGTAGTTACCTGATTTCAAGTGAGGTCAATCATAATTCTTGCAGTTTGCAAAACCCTCATAGTGAGGTCTTACGGCTAGCTAAATCCCTTTCATTTCCTTCCAGGTTTTTCTTGCTCCATCTCTTTCTCCCCTTCCAGTATGTCGCTCCATTAAAAGAAATGTAGCCATTCCTCAGGACAACCTTGCTTAACCCCGATATTACATTTAATATCTTTAGACCACCCTTCGTTGGTCTTAAGCTTGGCAATGACAATCTCGTAGAGGTGGATCACAACAATCCTTGATTCAGGAGGAACAATGATCTCTTCAAGCCTCACCTAGAGCTTATCTCAGGGGACAGTGTCGAAATCTTTTCTAAAGTCCACAAAACAACATAAGAGATAAGTTTTACTATTGTTTCATTCCTCCGCGATAATCTTAAGGGTGACAACATGGTCGATGATCGAGTGATGTCTCTTAAAACAAACTTGCCCTTTAATTCTTTTACCCTATTTCTCAATCCAAAGGCTAAGCTTTTTTTCTAGAATGAGCCCATAAATCTTGGCTAAGATGTGGCCAATCATAATGGTCCTATAGTTAGAGGGAATTATTTTGTCCCCATTTTTCAAAATAGGCACGATAAGTCTTTGCGTCCAAAGCTTAGGGAAGACATGCTTTACATCCAAATTGAGAAGCTTGTGGAGATGATGAATGAGGATAAATTTTCCCATTTTAAAGATCTCGGCTTGGTAACCTTCAATATCTTTGGCTTTCCCATTAGTGAGTTTATTAATCGCAAACTCAACACCTTCCAAAGAAAAAGTATCATCCTTAACATGAGTGTTTAATATGGTGCCCATGGTGTCCGGAGAGTCATACAACCACTTAAGATAGTTATCCCAATTTTCTAAGGGGATCAAATGATTATCTTTAGTTTTACAAACAAGCACATTTCACCAAAACTTTCTAAGTGCAACTTTAGAAAGGTGGAAAAGACGCTCTTGTCTCTTATTAATATATGACATTTTCTTCCTCTCAATGTGATATTTGTATATACTTATATTCTGGAGCTTGATGCTCCCATTAGGGGCATCTCTGGTTGCTTTCCTGACATTTTTACAATCATTATGATACCAAGGATTGGAAGTTCTATTATTTTTCTTATACGAAGTGTTATTAGAGAATTTTCTAATGGTGGTGGAAAGGGTAGTAGTAAAATGGTAATATATTTGATCAATGTTGTTATTATAAGTCAGGAAGCCTAAATTCCTTTCCCAATCCCTTAAGAAAAGGTCGACATTACTTCTATTGAAGTGAATGTGGCCTTTTCATTCGTTGTTTTCCTGCATGTGAGTGGTATGCATAACAATATTGAGGGATAAAGACAAATGTCTGTGGCGAGAGTCAAGCTCTTACCCATTAAGAAGTTCAAAATTAGTAATATGGTTGAGAACATGGATGTCAGAGATCGCATAATCCACGATGCTCCTACCCAGCCCATGGAAGTAGGTCATCTGACCAGAGAGAGTCCATTTATTAATATGATTACAAATGATTAGGTCCTGGGAACTACAAAGTTTGAGGAGATCAGTGCTGAATACATTCTCGATTATGTCTTCAGATTTTCTCTGGAATCTATTAGCTAAGCAGCCATCCTCATCAAGCCACAAGGGGTCAAGGTTAGAGTTGTTACTTAACATAATAGCTTGATTAGTAGCAGTCTGAACATTAAAGTCCCCAATAAAAATGATATTGCCATCATTCCTTAGGTTGTAGATGTCTTTTTCTAAGGTATTGAAAGGACAATTCTTATCTAGGTTGTTTTCCTTATAGAATGTAGAGTTGATAGGGGTGAAATAACATATTTCAAAGAAGATTCTATTGGTTGTAAAATTAGAGATATCGAGCCAAATGCATTCATTGAAGGGGTCTGTTTTATGAAGTCGGATGTGAGAGGAAACAATGTTCATAATTTAACAGGTTATACAACCAAAACCTCTCCTGGAGGATTTCTTATTCCAGGAAGACCAAAGAGTGAACTCGTCAAGGTGAGGGATCATAGATTCGTCATGCTCCCAAGTTTTAACTAAAAGAATAAGATCAATATCACTTAGGATTCAACTTAACATATGACCCTTACGCCATGGAAAATGACAACAATTCCAGAAGAGGATTCAAAGTGATGTCATTGCCTATTTATCATTCATGTTTGGGACTCTGTCTCTAATAATAGATTTTTTATTCCTAATTAGTGCCCATTTCCCCTCTTTTCTTGCCTCCTTGACCTTTTGTACTTCTTTCCTGAGTTCAGCTTAGTCTTCTAGAATGAGGTCTTCATTTATAAAGATTCATGTTCCTTTTAGGCTAGAGGATTTCCTACTATATCTAATTTATTTTCATTACAACTGACCTTGAGACAGATTATTCTATTTTTATGCTCAAGTATTTTTCCTACCCCTATTGCTTCGGTAAGATAAGTTGTTTGAATTTGACATTTTGTCTTTAATTGTTCTTTAACTAATTCTAATGTGTCTTCATTGTTTTGTTCTTCTATATGAGCGATTACAAGGTGTAAGGCTCTTTTTTCACGCTCATGGTTGAGTAAAATTAGTTTATTAATTTCTTTTATGGGTATAATATTTAATATATTCTATGTGTTATTTATGGCTCAGTTATTATGTAGTTGTTCTTTTAGATTTTTACTCTAGTTTTTCAAAGTGTCATTTTCTTTAATCATTGCTTGTATGTTATGCTCAATTTCTTGAATAATAATGATGTAAAATATACCAATCCATATTGTTATTATTTAATATATTTTGAAATAATATGAGATTTACTAAAAGGCTAATACATTTTCTCATATTTTATAAAAAATATATTTAATTTTAATAATCATTTTTTTGTCTAGACCAATGGTAAGAAGAAAATGAATGTAATATTCCTAACCCAGAATATTCCTCAAAACCCCAGCAAAAAAAACTCCAACCAAATATGTGCAAATGATATAATAACCAAAAAGTGATAAAATAACAGTGGAACAGTATATAATAATGTAAACTGGAAATATAAGCAGATACACATAAATGCAGCGAGAAATGCTAAGCCATTTTATTATACTGAGCAATAATATGAGTACAAGAGGTGATCAGACATATGGCACCTCGACTTGCATAAGGCAAGTGAAGAAATACTCTTAGAATGACAAGAATGGCCTCTCTGCGTGGATGTTGTTATTGTGCTACTGCTACTGCTCAAAAACAGATGATGATTTGGAGCTATTCCCCTCCTTAGAAAACGCTGAAACTCTGGATTCAGGCTCTACTCAAGAAACCCAAGGAAACCCAAAAAGCTCTCCTAGAATGGCAGACCCCCGAAAAACACCCTCTTGGGGTTCTGCACAGTTTCTCAATGCCCTGCGCTACCACTGAAGAAAACCCCTCCAAACTCTGCCTGAAATACTGCCTAAAACCCTGCCAAAAATCCTCCAATGAGACAAGAGCTGGACCCCTGCTCAATCCCCCAGCATAATCCACCTGCAAACCCCAATCCAGCACTGCAACCAAAAGAACTACCTCCCTCTCCAAGTGCTGCGCAGTCCTCCAAAAAGCTGATAAAACTGTTACTAAATTGATGATAAAAATACCACCGAAATACTGATGGAAATACCTTGCTGGAGATGGCACTCGAAGTCCCCCAGGGCTAAGGGTGAGATCTCCGAACGGAGACACTCGAAGCACTAAACAATGCTGCAGACTAGCTAAACAGCCAACGTGCTCAAAAGTCGGAACGACTAGCTCAAAATGCACATAACTGAATGACACAAAATGAGGGGGCTCCTATCTATTTTATATCCTCTGCCTCTCACAATCCTTAGGCTCACCTCCTCCTGCGTGATTCCCCTCTTGCCACGTGTTCTTTTCCTCCTGCGCAGTTCCTCCATGTGTCTGCATGGGCTCCATTTCTGCGTCCCCCTTTGGCCTCCTTGGCTCCCCTTTAACTCACAACGTTGTGCTACCTAGGAAGTGACTTTTTATTCTAAAGTGAGTTATGTTCCCCCTTCCTCACTTTTTATTTACAAATAACTATAGAAGGAAAAAATTGAACAAAACTGAATATTCTAATTAGCCATAGCTAATTGGGAATATTACAGTCTCCCCCGGCAAAATGTTGCTTGTCATCAAGCAACTGAAGTGATGGATGTTGTAATATCTTCTCACTCTCTCAAGTGGCATCCTCATCCGGAAAATTCTTCCACCTCACCAAGAATTCCCGGACCGTCCTGCTCCACAGCTGCCTCTCCCTAGTGTCAATGATAGTCTTTGGCTACAATACCAAATGCCCCTCATCATCCATGGTGGTAGCTCATCTATCACGGTCACCTGCCGCCCCAATGCCTTCTTCAGGCATGATACATGAAAAATGTTATGAATCTTACTACCTTGGGCAGCTCCAACTCATATGCAACCTGTCCAATCCTGCGTATCACCCTGTATGACCCATAAAATTAGGGCTTGAGCTTCTCAACCCCCTTCTGCTTCAGTGATGACTGTCGGTATGGCTGTAATCATAGGTAGACCATGTCCCCTACCTCGAATTGCCTCTCCACCCAACCCCTGTTGGCATACAGCTTACGCTGGTTTTACGCTATAGCCATGTTATCCTTGAGAACCCGGAGGATATCCTAACTCTCTTGGATCCAAATCTTGGCTCTAGGAGCCCTGCTATCACCAAACATCATGTCGAAAAAAGATAAAGGATGATACCCATATAAGGCATAGAATGGTGACATACCAATGGACATGTGATGTGAAGTATTGTAGCAGTACTCCCCCAGATGCAGCCACTTCAGCCATGCTCACTGCTGCCCACTAACATAGTTACACAAGTAGCCATCAAGACACTTGTTAACTATCTCCTTCTATCCGTCTGTCTGTGGGTGATAGCTAGTACTTGATTTCAACTCTGTCCCCACCAATCGGAAAAGCTCTTGCCAAAACCCGCCCATGAAACGGTTATCCCTGTCACTGACAATGGTCTTAGGAAGACCATGTAGCCTGAAGATCTCCCTGAAGAATAGCTCGGCCACCTGTGCTACTGTATAGTGTGCGGATATGGAAAAGAAATGTGCGTACTTTGTCAATTGATCAACAACAACATAGATACAATCCTTGCCCTGTACCATGGGCAACCGTGTGATGAAGTCCATCGAAATGCTCTCCCATTTCCCCTCCAGAATGGGAAGAGGCTGTAAAAAACCCGCGGGATGGCTCATCTCTCCCTTGTTCCTCTGGCAAACATTACACTCACAGATGTGCTGGAGCACGTCCTCCTTGAGGCCCTTCCATGAGAACCTCTCTCTAATGGCCTTGTAGGTTTTGGTAAACCCCTGATGTCCTACCAAAGATGAATCACGTGATGCCTGGAGTACCTTCTTCTTGAGCTGTGACCCCTCAGTCAAGAAGATCCGATCCCTGTAATAGATGATCTCATCAACCACCCTGTACCTGTCATCTGCCACCTACCCATCTAGAACCTCACATGCAAACCTGTACTTGGAGTACTCTACTAAGAGTCGAGCCCTCCAATCTGTATCCAAGCTCATAAGAGACAACGTGGCTGGTCTACATGAAAGGGCATCTGCTACCACATTGTTCTTACCCTTGACATACTCAATGTCAAAGTCATATGCTTGGATCTTACTGATCCACTTCTGCTGCCTCTCCTATAGCTACTTCTGCTCCAAAAAGAACTTGAGGCTGTTGTGATTATTCCTCACCCTGAACATGTTGCCTACCAAATAATGTCGGTACTTAACCAATACATGCATGATGGCTAGCATCTCCTTGTTGTATATGGAATACAACCTCTCATGCAAAAGGAGTTTCCGGCTCTCAAATGCTATAGGGTGACCTCCCTGCATCAATACTACGTCAATCCCCTCTCCCAACGCATCACACTCCAAGACAAATGGCTACGTAAAATCTGGCAACGCAAGCACTGGGCAGCTGCTCATAACCTCCTTGAGCCTGTCAAAGGCTCGTTGCACTATATCTGACCAACTGAATGCCCCCTTCTTTGTCAAATATGTCAGGGGTGCAACAAGCTGTGAGAAACTTTTGACAAACTTCTGGTAGTAAGTAAAAATGCAAATGAATCCTCGAAGTTCCGTCGCATTTCTCGGCTCTAGCCACTCCCTGATGGCCTTGATCTTCTCCTCGTGGACCCTCACTCCATCCACCCCTATGATGTGTCCCATATACAACATCTCCATCAACCCAAACTCACACTTAGAGAGTTTGGCATAGAACTACTGCTCTTGTAAGATACACAATACTGTCTCAATGTGCTGGAGATGCTCCTCCCAAGTCCTGCTGTAAATGAGAATATCATCGAAGAATACCAACACAAACTTCCTCAAATGACTACGGAAGATGTGATTCATGCAGGACTGAAATGTAGTTGGGGCGTTGGTTAGCCCAAAAGGCATCACCAAGAACTCAAAGTGTCCATAGTGACACCTAAAGGTAGTCTACGGAATATCCTGCTCCCTCACGAATCTGATGGTACCCAGATCTCCAATCAATCTTTGAGAAGAATCGTGCTCCCCTCAATGCGTCCATCAACTCATCGATCCTGGGTATGGGGTACTTGTTCTTTAGGGTCTTCTTGTTCAAGGCCCTGTAATTAATGCACATCCTCAATGTACCATCCTTCTTCTTCACCAACACCACAGAAGAAGCAAAAGGACTCGTGCTCAGACGAATGTGCCCAAGTGCTAGCAACTCTTGGATAGCCCTCTCAATCTCATCCTGATAGGCCTTGGGGTGCCTATAGAGGGTGGTGATCGCTGCCTAGATGCCCTTCTCAAGCTCGATAGTGTGCTCAAACCCCTGATCCGGTGGCTGTCCTGGTGGAATCTCTCCAAACACTATGGCATACCGATCAAGGATGGACTGGATCTCTGGATGTATCGTCTGCCCTGTAGTCCCTGCCTCTGGTGCACGCAGCTCCACTGCCCATTCTATGTCTCCCTTCCGGAAGACTGCCTCCATCCGATGAGCCGACACAGTCTGAGGCAGATATGTGTGTTGTCCCTATATCTTCTCATGCCTCCCAGTCCTCTCATCATCCCACTCCATCTCTAGGGTCTTCCAATCCGTCGTGACCTTCCCTAGAGTAATAAGCCACTGGACATCCAGTATCATGTTGGTGTCCGGAATATCGACCACGAAAAAATGGTCAGTCAATGTGTAGGTGCCCATCGTCACCGAAAGCTCTGGAACATAATGAGCACACATGATGGTCTGATCTCCTTAGACCAATACTAAAAACCCATCGAAGTTCTCAATCCGAATACCTCTCTGCTCAACCATCTGTGCATCAATGAGGTTGTGGGTTGCCCCACTGTCAACCAAAATTTATACGCGCTGGCCACGTATTGTCCCTCGTACGCATAGCATTAGATACTTGGGAACTCCCCGCAATGCTGCAAGGGCCCCTCCGGTGTGTGCAAAAGATGCACCACCTACTACTGGTGGTGGAGGTGGCAAAGGTCCCTATATGGTATGGATATATTCTGCCTCCACATCCTCCTCATCATCGGTTTCTCCACTGCTCTCAGAGAAGACCTCAAAAAAATGTGCTTTGCCAGCAGCACATCTATGTCCTAGTGCCCATGGCTCCTGACAGGTGAAGCACAACTGCTTCTTCTTCAGCTCCTACCTGGCATCGTCGCCAAGCTGTACTTGTCCTAGATTCCCATTTGGAGGAGGAATCCTCACATCCTTCCCCTTAGACTGAAAAGTCTGTCTCTAGGGTAAGGTGTCCGGGTTCTAGGTAAGACATCTTGTAAGTCCTGGGTCCTGCTGATAGCGTCCTGGAGCGTGGCTGGTCTAGTGGATCGGAATAAACCCCGAAGTGGATCTGCTAACCCCTCAACATACATATAGACCCTCTGTGCCATGGATAGGTCTGGCACCATCACGGAGACCCTCAAGAAATCTGCAATGTAGGTCTCTGGGCTCCCTGTCTCCTTGAGCCTCATCAGCTCAACAAAATGCTACCTTGGATCCCTCTGATCAAATCGCTCCATCAGTCTCCTGGTAAACTCGGCATATGTTATCACTGTGGATTGGCTTAGTGTAACCATCCCATGAAACCACCAATCCTGGGCCTCGCCATCCAAGTGCAATGTTGCCACCTTGATGGCCTCTGCCTCCGACATCTAGTTAAGCTAAAAATAAATGTCTAGCTTCTCCACCCAAGACTTTGATGAACTGTTTGATGAGCCATCAAACGTAGCCAAGTGGAATCTACTCGCTGCACGGTCAATATCGCCATCATCTATGATGGTCGCGGAATTTGCTATCCCGATGGACCTGAACAAAATCTTTGAATGAGAGGGCTTCCCTGAACTCCTACCCATAGGCCTGGTATTCTGCAAAATAATCGCCCATATATCTGGGCTCTGCCTCCTGCTGGGCTACGGCCACCGTGTTTTCTCCTAAGAAAGTGGGCATGGTAGAGCATGTAGGGGCATGTGAGGCCACCTGTTGAGTAGTATCACGCTGCTCTGGCAAGTGATGGGATGCACCTGATCCCTCACCAATATGAAAAACTCGTGGGCTCTCACGCTGTCTGGCCTCTACTACCATGAATCTCTACCCCATCACCTCAATCTGCCTTGACAGATCCTGCACTGATTTGAGGAGCATATCCGCAAATCTCTTCCCCTCCTCATGAGCCATCTGTTCTACGTCCACTACTGGCTCTCTCTATTTTGTGTCTGCCATAGGCTCCTCCTGTTTTGCGTCCACCACATGAACACAGTCTCCCTCCCCGTAGGTATTCTCCAACCTACGTCCATTGTCTTTGTACCTCCTACCTCTGTAACAAATGTAGGGTTTTTCCCCTGGTGTCATAGATTGCTAGCTCCACAGGCTGAGCCAGATCTATGCTCTGATACCACTGTAATATTCCTAACCTGGAATATTCCTAAAAACCCTGGAAAAAAAAACTCCAACCAAATATGTGCAAATGATATAATAACCCAAAAGTGATAAAATAACAGTGGAACAATATATAATAATGTAAACCAGAAATATAAGCAGATACACAAAAATGTAGCGATAAATGCTAAGCCATTTTATTATATTGAGCAATAAAATGAGTACAAGAGGTGATCAGACATATGGCACCTTGACTTGCACAAGGCAAATGAACACATACTCTCCGAATGACAAGAATGACCTCTCTGCGTGGATGTAGCTGCTATATTACTATTGCTGCTAGAAAACAGATGATGATTTGGGGCTGTTACCCTTCTTGCAAAAAGCTAAAACTCTGGATTCTGGCTCTACCCAAGAAACCCAGAAAAACCCAGAAAGCTCTCCTGGAATGGCCGACCCCTGAAAAACACCCTCTTGGGGTTCTGCGCAGTTTCTCAATGCCTTGCGCTGCCACTGAAGAAAACCCCTCCAAACTCTGCCTGAAATACTACCTAAAACCCTGCCAAAAATCGTCCAATGAGACAAGAGCTGGACCCCTACTCAATCTCCCCACATAAATCCACCTGCAAACCCCAATCTAGCACTGCAACCAAAAGAACCGCGTCCCTCTCCAAGTGTTGCGTATTCCTCCAAAAAGATGATAAAACTGCTGCTGAAATGATGATAAAAATACTAATGAAATACTGATGGAAATACCTTGCCCAAGCAGGCACTCGAAGTCCTTTGGGGCTAAGGGTGATATCTCCGAACAGAAACACTCGATGCACTAAACAATGTTGCAGACTAGCTAAACAGCCAGTGTGCTCAGAAGTCGAAACAACTAGCTCAAAATGCACATAACTGAATGATCCAAAATGAGGGGGCTCCTATCTATTTTATAGCCTCTGTCTCTCACAATCCCTAGGCTCACCTCCTCCTGCGTGATTTCCCTCTTGCCACATGTTCTTTTCCTCCTGCGTAGTTCCTCCATGTGTCTGCATGGGCTCCATTTCTGTGTCTCACTTTGGTCCCCTTAGTTCCCCTTTAACTCACAATGTTGTTGATCCAGGTGGATATTGGTGGCCACCTGCCAAGTCCACCTGGACCCCCACCATTGTCTTTCTCAGCATTTTCAGTTTCGTTAATTGTAGCACAACTTACTATGTTTAGCAGTTTTTCGGGTCCTGAACTTCCGGAGCCGTTTTGAGGCCCTAAACGACATTTTTTGGGGAATCCGGGGCAACACGAATCCATGGGATGGACTGTGTTGCCCGTTCCAACAATGATAGTGCTCGGATAGATCTTTCTAATGAGCTATTGTACGCGTCAAACGGAGATCATATGCCAAAGTTACGACCCCGGGAAGTTGATGTACCAACTTACCCCCAAACGGGGCCCACATTTTGGCGTTTCATCTCCTAGGGTTAGGTTTTGGAATGTTAAGGGTTTTTCCATTGTTTCTCAACAATAAATAGGCCTTCGAGCCTCATTGTAACACAGTTCAGAGGCATGTAGCCATCACATCTCTTCTCAGAGATAAGCTACCATCGCCCTAGCTAGTTCATTTCCATTTCTGTTTGTAAGCATATTTCAGTATTTTCCATTAATGAAACGAAGTATTATTTCCGCTGCATCTTTGTGTATATGGTTACCTCTGTAATTTTTTTGCGTTCCTGTTTAAATCCGGATCAGTGGTATCAGAGCGGTCTGCTTTTTCTCTGTTTTTCTTTGCATGTCCCCAACAAGGTCGGGATATAAGGAGTTAGGGCTTGAACTGGTTGAACCTTTGCAAGACCAGCCTCGCAAATCCCGACGGCCTCCCATGGCGGACGAGAAGAAAGACGAGGGGGCAGGAGATCCCATCAAAATCTTGCTCGAAGAAGCGCTCGAGCGACAACGGAACGCGATGATGGACAACTTTGCACAGATCCTTCAGCGGCTACCCAGAAGCGGCGCATCGGCTTCCAGCAGCTCCTCTGGAAATGCCACACCCTTTAAGGTACAAGTTAATTTTGAAATCCCCATATTCGAGGGTCAGATAGATGCCGATGCCGTAGATAAATGGTTAAATCTGCTAGAGGGTTATTTTTCTGTTCATGAATTTTCGAGTCGGGAAAAGATTGTTTTTGCTCTTCTCAAAGCAGCCCCCCACATCAAGGACTGGTGGGAAACCTACTGCGAGCAGAAGGATGAAAGTACTGGCTCACTATTTTCAGCCGCACCCACCTGGGATTCGTTCCGGGATGCCATCAAGGAGCAGTACTACCCTGTCGGAAGCTATGAGGATGAATACATAAAGTGGACCACGCTGCGGCAGGGAAGGGACCAAGACGTGCCGGAGTTCACCAATCTTTTCCATACCCTTCGCACAAAGTTGGGTATCAAGGATTCGGAGCAACATTTGATACTCAAATACCGTGGCTGCCTGCACAAGTACATCCAGGAAGAAATACAGTTCCTAAACATCCCCTCGCTCGGCACAGCATACCGGTATGCCGTCAAGGTCGAGCAGAAGTTTAAACAAAAGAAGCGAGACTTTGGATCTGCGAATCCAAAGCAGGGGAAAGGTGCCCCTAAACCACAGAACAAAGGACAAAGCCAAGGCGGGACAGCCCAAGACAACCAGCCGAAGCTGCAAGCAAAGAGCAACGCCGCGAAGCCGAGAAAGGACACTGGAAAATGGTGCGAGTTCCATAAGAGCTCCACTCACAACACAAGTGAGTGTCGGGCCAAGCAGTCACTGGTGGCTGAGCTAAAGGTTTCAGAATCAGATGCATGTTCCGACTCTGAGTCAGAACCCGATAAGGGGTATGAAAAAGGGAAGCAGATCATTGATGCGGATCCCAGCGCCACTGTTGCTACCGCAAAGATCCAGAAAAATGAACCCGAAGATCCAGAGGAGGAGGAGCGTCTCTTCCACTCGCAGATGTGGGTAAAGGGCTCCCCGATACAGTTCATTGTTGATAGCGGGAGTCAAAAGAACCTCATTTCGGCAGAGGTCGTGAAGCGGTTGGGCTTACCGACCATAGCACATCCACAACCATACACCATTGGGTGGCTTCACCAAGGGCGAGATCTCCGCGTGAGCCAGCAGTGTCGCCTTCCATACAACATCAAGCCCTTCACAGATGAGGTATTGTGTGACATTGCTCCCCTTGAAGTTTGTGATGTATTACTAGGACAACCATACTTGTGGAAGCGACATGCTGTGTATGAATCAAGGCCCCGTGCTGTTATTATTACATTGGGAAATAAGTTGTTCAGGATACCAGAGGTAGCACCACCTGCCGCCATCTCTTTGATTACTGCAAAACAATGCAGTAAGATCATTTCCAAAACCAGGAAATTTGTTTTCCTGATGATACGCCCTCAAGGGAAGAAGAAGACAGTGGCCGCAGCCTCCAAACGGGGTCCCTCTGCACGGCAGCTACAGATGGACAAGATTGTGGAGGAGTACGAAGACATCTTCACCTCCCCGGCAGGGGTTCCTCTGCACTGTCAAGTCAAGCACTCCATCGATCTGACCCCAGGTGCGCCGCTACCCAATGGACCAATTTATCGGCGCTCCATTCTGGAGAACAATGAAATCAAGAGGCAGATTCAGGAGCTCCTGCAGAAAGGTCACATCCGTCCGAGTTCTTCGCCCTGTGGGAGCCCGATAGTGTTGGTACAGAAGAAGGATGGGACGTGGAGACTCTGTATTGACTATCGGGCGCTGAACAAGATCACTGTCCGTAATAGGTACCCGATCCCGCGGATTGATGACCTCCTAGACCAACTAAAGGGGGCGAAATATTTCAGCAAGATCGATCTGAAGTCAGGATATCACCAGGTACCAATTGAACCCTCAGATGTGTGGAAGACTGCCTTCAAATCCAAGGAGGGCCTCTTCGAATGGTTGGTCATGCCTTTCGGATTGACGAATGCTCCTGCAACCTTTATGAGGCTAATGGATGACATCTTGCGGCCATTCACCAACTCCTTTGTAGTAGTATACTTGGATGACATTCTGATCTTCAGCCAGAGTTGGGAAGAGCACCTCCACCACATCCGACAGGTTCTCCAAACACTGCGGCAACACAAGCTATGTGCCAATTTGGAGAAATGCACTTTTGGCATGACCGAGGTTTAGTATCTGGGATACATCATTGATGAACAGGGGGTGCATGTCGATCCAGCCAAGGTCCAAGTCATTCGGGATTGGCCCTCTCCAACCACTCTAACAGAGCTCCGCAGCTTTCTAGGTCTTGCCAACTTCTACCGCAGGTTCGTGTTGGGATTTTCTCATATTTCTTGGCCCTTGAGTCAAGTCACCAAGGGCGGGGCGAAAGCAAAATTCTTTTGGTCTGAATCTCAACAGAAGGCATTCAGGGAGTTGAAGGATCGCCTCTGCACGGCACCAGTGCTCGCGTTACCAGATTTACAACAACCATTTGAGGTCGAGACAGATGCCTTTGACTATGCTATTGGGGCAGTCCTTACTCAACATGGACATCCAGTGGCATATCACAGTGAAACACTTTCAGACACAGTCCGGAAGTACCCCACTTATGATAAAGAGATGTATTCCATTGTACAGGCCTGCCGACAATGGAAGCATTACATTTTGGGGAAGGAAACGGTCATCCACACAGACCACCGACCTCTGCAGTTCATACAGACCCAAGGGAAATTGCAGAATGATCGCCATCAGAAGTGGTCTACATACCTGCAACAGTTTCACTTGAATATCAAGTATAAAAAGGGCAGCACCAATAATGTTGCAGATTGCCTCAGTCGACCACCGATCATGGCGTTAACCACCGTGCTCAACTCTTGCGGGCACGAGACTTCTGATTGGCCACTTCTCTACAAAAGCGACCCAGAATTCGGCCACACATACCAGACACTCTTGGAGGGTCGGCAGGTTGCATATTTTCACCTCCAGGATGCCCTATTATGCCACCTCGGTCACCTTTGTGTTCCTTCAAGCGAGCGTGCCAAGATGATTTGGGAAGCACACTACAGTCGGGCTGCTGGGCATTTCGGGGTCGAGAAAACAGTGGCAGTACTGCAAAACTATTTCTATTGGCCGAATCTTCGACAGGATGTTGGGAAGTACATCCGATCATGTACTGCCTGTGCCATTGCCAAACCGACCATTAAGAAGCAAGGCCTCTATACCCCGTTGCCTACCCCTAGTCGACCTTGGGAATCCATCTCCATGGATTACATGTCAGGCCTTCCTTCCACTAAGCATGGAAATGACTGTGTTTTTGTGGTCGTCGACAGGTTCTCAAAGATGGCCATTATGATGGCCTGCAAGAAGAATATCACAGCAGAAGCCACTGCTAAACTTTTCTTTGAACGAGTGTGGGTGCACTTTGGGATCCCACAGTCTATCATCTCAGATCGGGACAGTCGGTTTCTCAGCACCTTTTGGTCCAGTCTCTGGTCAATGCTGGACACCAAACTCACGAAGTCCACAGCCTTCCATCCTCAAACTAATGGCCAGACAGAGGTTGTCAATAGGATGATTGTGCACATTCTGCGCATGTATAACTCAAAGCATCCATGCACATGGGATGAGAGCCTCCCCTACGTTCAGCACAGCTACAACCGAGCTCTTCACAGCTCCACTGGCCATAGCCCTTTTCAGGTGGGTTTGGGATTCCAGCCACTATGCCCCATTGATGTGGCCATGCCACTTGCAGCTACTCACATGAATTCAGCTCATGTCCAGTCCGAAACAGATAAGGCCACCAGCTTCATTGAGCGCATCCAACATATTCGCCAGCAGGTCCATGACATTCTTGAGAAATCAAATGCCAAGTACAAGCAGCGACATGATCAACATCGGGTGCCACACAAGTTTCAGGTGGGCGACAAAGTCTGGTTGCATTTGCAAAAGGAACGCCTTACTGGAGCCTATCGGAAATTGAGACCACTCCGATATGGTCCGTACACCATTACTAAGGCTATGGGAGACAATGCATTTGAGCTCAGCATTCCCCCATTCCTTGGCCTGCACCCAGTATTCAATGTGGACCGCCTTCGGCCATACTTTCCACCATTGCTAGACACATCCGACATTGCAGAACAGCTCAAACCCACAGAATTAAATCCAGATTGCATGGAACAAGCTGCAACTGATCGAATCATGGACACACAGATCAAGAACACTCGCCAACAGAATATCCAACTGTATCGAGTTGTCAAAGCGGGCCAACTCCTTCAGCAGGGCAAGTGGCTCACCAGGGAACAAGTTCAGCAGAAGTTTCCTCATCTCATGGAGGAGCTCAACGCAATGGGGACCATTGCTTCCTAAGGGGGGAGGAATGATCCAGGTGGATATTGGTGGCCACCTGCCAAGTCCACCTGGACCCCCACCATTGTCTTTCTCAGCATTTTCAGTTTCCTTAATTGTAGCACAACTTACTATGTTTAGCAGTTTTTCGGGTCCTGAACTTCCGGAGCCGTTTTGAGGCCCTAAACGACGTTTTTTGGGGAATCCGGAGGCAACACAAGTTGATGGAATGGACTGGTGTTGCCCGTTCCAACAATGATAGTGCTCGGATAGATCTTTCTAATGAGCTATTGTACGCGTCAAACGGAGATCATATGCCAAAGTTACGACCCCGGGAAGTTGATGTACCAACTTACCCCCAAATAGGGCCCACAGTTTGGCGTTTCATCTCCTAGGGTTAGGTTTTGGAATGTTAAGGGTTTTTCCATTGTTTCTCAACAATAAATAGGCCTTCGAGCCTCATTGTAACACAGTTCAGAGGCATGTAGCCATCACATCTCTTCTCAGAGATAAGCTACCATCGCCCTAGCTAGTTCATTTCCATTTATGTTTGTAAGCATATTTCAGTATTTTCCATTAATGAAATGAAGTATTATTTCCGCTGCATCTTTGTGTATATGGTTATCTCTGTAATTTTTTGCGTTCCTGTTTAAATCCGGATCAGTTGTGCTATCTAGGAAGTGACTTTTTATTCTAAAGTGAGTTATGTTCCCCCTTCCTCACTTTTTATTTACAAATAACTATAGAAGGTAAAAATTGAACAAAATTGAATATTCCAATTAGCCATAGCTAATTGGGAATATTACAATGAAAATTGTGAAGATAAAAACTAACTCTCATTAGCTTCAAAGTGAAATCGAGGTTGATCTATTCCCAAAACACATTGGAACGAAAGAGTGTCGCATTTGTCATACTAAGAGGGTTGAAAATGAAAAACACTTCCTTTAGATTGCTCGATTCTTATTCACATCATTTTCATCTCCAAAACATTTCCCACATTACCAACCTACTTGACTCGTTAAGTCAACAAACTATAGTAGTATATGAAAACGTTTCTCTCTATTCTTTTCGATCATAGAAAGAAAATACTAAAAAGTTTCAATTAATCTCTTTGTTAAAATGAGATAAACCATATTAATCTTAATAAACATTAATCATCATCATCATTATTCAAATAATATGATTAAATTTATTTTACATTAAATTATACTTTCATATATACATAAACTCATTAAACCTAAACAATTTTTATCAATTTTACCAAAGTATAGATCTAAAACTAAACTCTTTACCTCTTATATTTAAGTCATGAAGCTTTATTCACGTAAAATATTGAAAAGGTCTATATCTACCATTTATATTATAAAATCCCGTTTTTTTGGGGTCCATATACCATTTACATTATACACTCTTTTTTTGTTAAATAAATTTCTTCATGTTTTTGAGGAAAAAATAATCTAAACACTTTCACAATACTTCTCGTTTTCTCTTCTTACAAGTATCCTTCCTCATTTGAAATCATCCTTATTTTTTTCCCTTTGAATATCAACAATGAGACCATATGTGTATATGTCCTTGGAATTTTCAGGTGGGCGCTTATTGCAGGCAGTTTACCAGGCCGTAAAGCATTGGCCGTCAAGAATTATTGAAACACCACACTGAACAGGAAAATATTATATCACCATTATCATGTTGTCAAACCTCACTGTACTCACGCAGCCAAATTTTCCCTCGTCCATCCTAATGGAAAGACGAAAGGATTAATATCCAGTGAAGGGCAACCTCACAATTCGCATGATGGTCCTCACATTCCACATGGGATTGCAGAAGCCTAAACCAAACCGACAGTTATTCCTCAAATGAATTCTCCAATGAAATATATATTTTATTATATATGATATTTTATAATATATCGAAAAATATTTTAGTCTATTAGATAAACAAAATTGTTTATTTTTAATTATAGTTAAATTTGGTTGATTATGTTTTTTGAGGTATCTAAAGTCTTTTTAAGGTTGATTATATTTAAGCATGGTTATATATGGTTGACCATGATTGAAACTTCTTAAACTTTGTTAATCATGGTCACTCGGGATCCAACTTAACATAAGACCCTTACACCATGGAAAACCACAGTAGTTTTAGAAGAGGATTCAGAGTCATGCCATTCCCTATTTATCATTCATGTTTGGGACTCTATCTCTTATAATAACTTTTTTATTCCTAATGATTGCCCATTTCACCACTTTTCTTGCCTCCTTGACCTTTTGTACTTCTTTCCTGAGTTCAACTTGGTCTTCTAGAATGAGGTCTTCATTTATAAAGATTCACTTTCTTTTTAGGCTAGGGGATTCCTAAGTATATCTATTTCATGGTAATTACAACTGACCTTGACACCAATTAGTCTATGTTTATGTTGAAGTACTTTTTCTACCTTTATTGCTTCGGTGAGCTAAGTTGTTTGAATTTGACATTTTGTCTTTAATTGTTCTTTAACTAATTCTAATGTGTCTTTATTGTTTTGTTCTTCTATACCAGCGATTATAAGGTGTAAAGCTCTTTTGTGGCGCTCGTGGTTGAATACAATTAGTTTATTAGTTTCTTATTTTATGGATATAATATCTAATTTATTCTCTATGATATTTATGGCTGAGTTATTATGTAGTTGTTTCTTTAGATTTTTAATCTTGTTTTTCAAACTGTTATTTTCTTTAACCATTGTTGTTTTCTATGCTCGATTTCTTGAACAATAATGATGTAAAATATACAAATCCATATTGTTATTATTTAATATATTTTAAAATAATATGAGATTTACTAAAAGGCTAATACATTTTCTCATATTTTATAAAAAAATATTTATTTTTAGTTATCATTTTTTTCTAGACCAGTGGTAAGAAGAAAATGAAAATTGTGAAGATAAGAACTAATTCTCATTAGCTTCAAAGTGAAATCAAGGTTGATCTATATCCAAAGCACCTTTCTCCTTTATCATACTTAGAGTGTTGAATACGAAAAGCACTTTTTTTGGATTGTTGGGCTCTTATTCACGTCCTTTTCAATTCCGAAACATTTGCCACATTACCAACCTTCTTGACTTGTTAAGTCAAAATAACTATAGAAATGTGGAAACGTTTGTCTCCCTTCTTTTTGATCATAGAAATAAAATATTCAAAGCTTCCAATTAATCTCTTTGTTAAAATAAGATAAATCACATTAATCTTAGTTGACATTAATCAACATCATCATTTAACATTTTAATTTATTTATTCAAATAATATAATTAATTTTTTTTATATTGAATTATATAAAAATTATTTAAAATCAACTCATTCAACCTAAACCATTTTTATCAATTTTACCAAAGTATAGATCTAAAACTAAACTCTTTAGCTCTTATATTTAAGTCATGAAGCTTTATTGAGGTAAAATATTCAAAATATCTATATCCACCATTTATATTATAAACCTGCTTTTTTTGGGGGTCCACATAGCATATACATTATACACCTTTTTTTGTTAAATAAATATTTTCTTCATGTTTTTGAAGAAAAAATAACCTAAACACTCTCATTATCGTTACTCATTTTAAATCATCGTTACTTTTTGCCCTTTGAATATCAACAATGAGACCATATGTGTATATGTCTGTGGAATTTGAGACCATATGTGTATATGTCCGTGGAATTTTCAAGTGGGCCCTTATTGTAGGGAGGTTACGAGGCCGTACAGCATTGGCTGTAAAAAATTATCGGAACACCACACTGAACATGAAAATATTTTATCACCATCGTCATGTTGTCAAACCTCACTGTACTCATGCAGCCAGATTTTTCCTTTTCCATCCTAATGGAAAAACGAAAGGAATAATATCCAGTGAAGGGCAACCTCATAATTCGCATGATGGTCCTCACATTCCACATGGGATTGCAGAAGCCGAAACCAAATCACATTTTATCTTGAAATGAATTCTCTACTCCCACCAGTTTGTTGAGACTTTCGGTTTTAATAAAATGAGCAAAAATCTCAATAGATGACAACAATAAGATTGTGTTGCTATATTAGCTCTATTTTGTTGGGAAAGAGTTAATGCATGTGTAAGAGGATTTATGAGTCAGTTAGATTCTCTTAGCTATAAAATAGATGTCCATACGAATTGGAAGTGATGAGAGTTTGTGAGGAAATTGATTATTTTGTAATCTCTTGTTTGATAATAAAGATTGTCGATGTCTATGTTAGGTGGACGTAGCCCAGATTGGTTGGGTGAACCACGTTAAATCACTATGTTATTTGTGTATGATTTATATGCTGTGTTTGTCTTTGATTTTCCACTGTGCAATTGGTAATTTGAATAGCAAAAGGTTTTTATGAAAAGTAAAGGCAGTGTAATAAAAGGCAAAGGAATTTTTTAATATATTAACTTTATTTGTTAAAAAGTTGGAATTGGAGATTGTTTTTTGGTCGATACAAGATAGCGAAAACTCAGAGTGCTCGGTTTGAAATCGAGAAGTTTAATGGCAAAAACAACTTCGAGATCTGGAAGGTAAAGATGCATGATCTGCTGGTACAACAAGGCGCTGCGAAGGCGTTGTTAGACAAATCTAAACAACCATACAATATCACAGATAATGAATGGGCCGAGATGGATGAAAGAGCAGTGAGTGCTATTCGGCTGTGTTTGGCGGATGATGTGTTGTTTAATATCGTGTCGAAGAAAACAGCTGCAGGCCTGTGGTCGAAGCTTGAGAAGCTCTACATGACGAAATCCTTAACAAATCAGATTCTCCTGAAGCGACAGCTATACAGTTTGCGAATGAAGGAAGGTACATCGATTACTGATCATTTGAATGTTTTTAATACTCTACTGGTGCAATTAGAAAATATAGAAGTAAAATTTGAATCAGAGGATAAATCTATTACTTTATTGTGCTCGTTGCCTGAGTCATAGGATCATTTTGTTACTTCTATAAGTCTTAGTTCATCAGAAACCAATTAATTTGATGATGTCGTCGGAGCTTTCTTGTCCGAGAAGACAAGGAAGAGGTGGAATGCTGACACCTCTACATCAGAAGCAATGATGGCTAGAGGTCGTTCTAGAGAAAGATGCTCTAGTAAGCACAACGACTCGCGTTCAAAATCAAAAGGGAAGAAGAGTAAAGTGCTAGTTTTGTGGCAAATCGGGGCATTTGAAAAAGGATTGTTGGAAGTGACAACAAACTTCTAAAGAAGCTTCATCGACAGAGAAGAATGAAGCAAACATGACAGATACAGGTTCAACATCTTGTTCAGGTCTGAGCGACGAAGTGTTATCAGTTAATTTGTCAAATCATGATCAAAATTGGCTGTTAGATTCTGGTGCATCAAACCACATGTGTATTCATAGAGAATGGTTTAAGACGTATAGATCAATTAATGATGGAGTCGTGTACATGGATAATGATGTCACATCTAATATTGTGGGAATAGGGAGTATACAGCTGCAAATGTTTGATGGGACAATTAAAATGTTAACTGATGTAAGACATGTACCAGACTTAAGGAAAAATCTAATTTCACTAGGAGCACTTGACACAAATGGATATAAAACTGTAATTCAAGGTGGACTAATGAAAATTTATAAAGGTATTTTACTAGTAATGAAAGCTAAGAAGGTAGGAAATCTATTTCAGTTAGAAGGAAGAACAGGGTCAGTTCATGTGTCTGCGGTGTCTGAACATGACAGTAGTTCCATTCGCCTATGGCATCAAAGGTTGGGCCATATGAGCGAAAGAGGGTTAAAGATTTTGGCTTATCGCAAGTTACTTCCTAATCTAAAGTCTGGAAAGTTAGATTTATGTAAACATTGTCTGTTTGGAAAACAAAGTAAGAAAAATTTTAAAATAGGCAAACATACTAGTAAAGGAATACTTGATTATATCCATTCAGATGTCTAGGGTCCAGCCCCTATAACCTCATATGGTGGCTCGTCATATTTTGTATTGTTTATTGATGATTTTTCAAGGAAAGTGTGGGTCTACATGTTGAAAAGAAAGTCTAATGTTTTTACAGTTTTCAAGCAGTTTAGAGCATTGGTAGAAAACCTCACTGGTAGAAGTATAAAATGTTTAAGAACTGACAATGGTGGTGAGTTTACTTCCAAGGAGTTTGAAAACTATTGCAAGGATGCAAGGGTCGAGAGACATAAGACTACTATTTATACTCCTCAGCAAAATGGAGTTGTTGAACGCATGAATAGGACTCTTTTGGAGAGAGCAAGGAGTATGCTTAGTAATGTTGGTTTGCAGAAGGAATTGTGGATAGAAGCGGTGGCTACAGCTTGTTATGTGATAAATCGGTCACCATCAATAGCGATAGGTTGCAAGATTCCTCAAGAGGTAAGGAAAGGTCACCCTTGTGATTATTCTAAACTCAGAGTGTTTGGTTGCAATGCATATGCTCTAGTGCCTAAACATTAGTAAACTAAATTAGATCCAAAGTCAAAAAGGTATATCTTTGTTGGATATGGTGATGGAACAAAGGGATATAGATTGTGGGATCCTACTACCCGCAAAATCATCATCAACAGAGATGTAAAGTTTAATGAATCCTCTCTTGTACAGTTAGATGTAGATAATAAATTGAAACAGGATGATGTATCTGATTTTTAGCACATTCAGTTTGAAAGAACTTCTAATGATAGTCATGATGACCATAGTTCAGATACTAGTCATGAACAGGTTTCAGAATCAGATTATGAACAGGGTTCAGATGTAGGTCATGAACAGGTCTCAGATGGTGATCATGAAGAAGTTCCTACATATGGTAGTCAGCCAATTGTGGAAGCACCAGAAACATCCTTAAAGAGGTCTACAAGAATCAAACGCCCTCCGAAAAGGTATGATGATTATGTTACTTCAGTTGCATTTACCGTTAATGATGATGAACCTCTGTGCTATAAGGAAGCTATAGAAGGTTCGAAAAGTGACAAATGGAAAGAAGCCATGAAGGACGAAATGATGGCCTTAGGTAAGAATGGCACATGGGATCTGGTTGAACTTTCGAAAGACAGGAAAACTGTGGGATGTAAATGGGTTTTCAAGGTGAAACGGGGTGTGAATGATACAGAGGACAGATACAAAGCGGGGCTGGTTGCAAAAGGGTTTTCTGAGAAAGCAGGCATTGACTTTCATGAGATATTTTCACCAGGTGTTAAAATAGTTTCAATCCGAATCGTGTTAGCATTAGTTGCTTTGCTTGATTTAGAATTATAGCAACTAGATGTTAAGACTACATTTTTACATGGAGATTTAGATGAGGAAATTTATATGGAACAATTGGAAGATTTTGTTCAGCATCACAATAAGAAATTTGTTTGTAGGCTCAAGAAATCATTGTATGGTCTGAAGTAGTCGCCTCGACAATGGTACAAGAAGTTTGATTCTTTCATGTTGAGTCAAAAATATATAATAAGTGAATATAATCATTGTGTTTACTTTAAGCAATTACGTAATGGCATGTTCATTATCTTAGTGTTGTATGTTGACGATATGCTTTTAGCAAGCAAAAGCATTGAAGAAATCAAGAGGTTAAAGACTCAGATGGCAAGGACATTTGATATGAAAGATCTAGGAGCAGCAAGATAGATTTTGGGCATGGAGATTTTCAGAGACAGGAGCAATGGTAAGCTATGGCTATCACAACAGAAGTATATTGAGAAAATACGCGTGAGGTTTGGTATGAACAATGTGAAGCCTGTGTCAGTCCCTTTAGCTTCCCATTTTAAGCTTTCTTCCAGTTTATGTCCTAATACAGATGAAGAAAAGGATTATATGTCTCGAATTCCATATGCCAATGTAGTAGGATGTTCGATGTATCTGATGGTTTGTACTCGACCAGATATTTCACATGCAGTTGGGGTTGTCAGCAGGTATATGGAAAATCCAGGTAAAGAACACTGGTCAGCAGTGAAGTGGGTGCTTCGGTATTTGAGAGGCACAAGTAGTTATTGTATCACTTACAATAAGAGTAGTGAATTTGTTTGTGGGTATGTTGATTCCGATTTTGCAGGTGATTTGGATAATAGAAGGTCAACTTCAGGGTATGTCTTTACTCTTGCAGGTGGAGCTATTAGCTGGATGCCAAAACTACAAAACATTGTTGCTTTATCCACTACTGAAGCAGAATACATTGCTGCTTCTCATGCTTGCAAAGAAGCGATTTGGCTGAAAGGTTTTCTTGGTGAGTTTGGTAGGTTACAGGACAACATCAAGTTACTTTGTGATAGTCAAAGTGCAATACATGTGGCTAAGAATCCGGCCTATCATAGTAAATCAAAGCATATACCAATAAAGTACCATTTTGTAAGACAGGTTATCACTGAAAGGGGAGTCTCTCTTGAAAAGGTGCATACAAAGGAAAACTGTGCAAACATGTTCACGAAACCAGTTTTGTTAGAGAAGCTGCGTTGGTGTTTGGCTTCTCTTGGCTTGCAGAAAAAATAAATATAATAAAGAAACAGGGTATCAAGCTAATTGTTGTCAAGGTGGAGATTGTTGAGATTTTCGGTTTTAATAAAATGGGCAAAAATATCAGTAGGTGACAACAATAAGATTGTGTTGCTATATTAGCTCTATTTTGTTGGGAGAGAGTTAATGCATCCAATATTTGGTGTAAGAGGATTTATGAGTCAGTTAGATTCTCTTAGCTATAAAATAGATGTCCATACGGATTGGGAGTGATGAGAGTTTGTGAGGAAATTGATTATTTTGTAATCTCCTGTTTGATAATAAAGATTGCCGATGCCTATGTTAGGTGGATGTAGCCCAGATTGGTTGGGTGAACCACGTTAAATCACTATGTCATTTGTGTATGATTTATATGTTTTGTTTGTCTTTGATTTTCCGCTGCGCACAGTTATTATAACACAGTTGACATGGAGACCACGGAGCAGGAGTGCATGATACTACCAGACCCAGTAGTCTTCCTGCAGATATTAAAAATGTCATCCTGGCGGAAGAAGATACTTTGAGAAAAGAATACAATTTTCTCAGTGACGATGAATTAGTTTGCATGGCAGCGAGCATGCCACATATAAAGGAAGATGAGATACATCATATCGTTTGGGACGTTAATGCAGAAGAACCCTGTTCCTTGAGACAACCTTGTTTATTTTAATAAGAAAAATGTAAAGTAATGAAATATAAAATGAAAAATGTAATGGTACTAGACTATGGTTAATATGTTTGATGATGGTGTATTATGTTTAATCATGTTTATATATGATTGATAATAGTAGATTATGTTTAACCATCATTGACTATGGCTGAAGATGTTTGAGCAGGGTTGATCATAGCCCACCATGTTTCAATATGATTAAGAATGACTTGGCCATCATTGATTATGTTAGACCTTTATTAACTATGGTTCACAAAGTTTGACTATGGTTGAATATGCTCAATAATGTTTTCAAGTATGGTTGACTATAATTGAAGAATGGTGATTATGGTTGACCATGTTTGATGATGGAAGAATATGTTTCATTATGATTGACAATAGTTCATTATTGTTTATTATATGGTTCATTATGGTTGACTGTGGTTCATTAGAGTAGAAATATATTCCTTAATAGTTATGTCACAATGTGAAGTTAATCAAAAGTGAAATTGCATTGTAATGTTGATTACTAGTTTTGTCCAATTGTGACATTTCTTAAGGATTATGCTTAATTATAATCTTCCTTAATTGTTATGACGCATCGTGACATTCTTTTTGCCTAAGTTTATGTAATATTGTGACATTATTCTTAACTAAATTTATGAAAAATTGTTAGGTTTCTTTACTATTGTTGATGAAAATTTATTATGTTTAGCTATGATCATGACTATGATTAATGATGCATGATTAATAATGGCTATTTTGACATGGTTGAGTATATTTGACTACATTTTAGTATGGATGGTTATGGTAAACCATTTTTAACTATAATTTGCATTTTTTAACTAAGTTTTATGATGGTTTATTATAGTTGATGATGGTTCGTTAGGGTTGACTATTGTTCGTATGAGTAGAAATCGTTCCTTAATATTTATGTCATAATGTGAAGTTCATCAAAAGTGACATTGCATTGTTATGTTTGTTAATGGTTTTGTCTAATTGGGATATCTCTTAGGGATCATGTGTTTTTGGTTAGTCCATCGACTTGTGACTGGGGATTTGCTAATTGTTGTCACAGATAATTCAATACAGTTGAAGATATCCAAAATTAAGGTTAGAGTAGAATTGGATGTGTGAATATTCCAGTGATTGGGTTGTGTATCTTCCAAGAGGTTATTAAGAAAAACCAACTTCCAAGAGAATTTGAATCGACCAGTTCCTTCAGTCGTAGCCATCCTAATACTAGATGACTTAGTCCTTTCAAACAACCATGAATTTCTTTCTCTAGTTTGCATGGCTAACAAGCTTGCAAAGAAATGCCCATCTCCATCAAAGTAAGAAAATATACAAGTACTTCTATCAACTAAGATTACGAAGGTGAGATTTTTCTTTCTTCTTCTTATAGAAATTTGTTTCTCTTTGTTATCCTTCATAATAAAATAGTTTTTCTCATCTATTAGCATATGATTTTAGATTATTAGTGATCCAAACGCAGTATTAGAATTTTAAGACATTAAATTTGAAATGGTTATCTTTCCATTTTTAATTTCCCCTTCTTTAAATCTCTTTATCTAAACTCTAGATGCATTTTACTTGGCTAAATACATGACATTCACCATTAGTGAACCATTTTAATAGGCAAATGGGCTTTTAATGGTGACCTACTAATCACAACCCTTTTCCTTATGCGAAGCTGCTATGATAGGGTACTCCTCCATTTAAATTAGATGATCTAGTATGATTGTGATAGTGTGTTAGGTCTGGAAAAAATATATTATTGTCTAAGATTTATTTGAAAAAACTGTGAATTTTTCACATGTAGAATATATTTCTTTATTATTGATCTTGAATTGTTTTTGAAAAAAATCATGAACTTATATTAGGATGTAGATGATAACCACCTACCTTGACTTCATGGTCCATCGGTGGATCAACATTGTGAATTTCAAATAGGGATGATCCTATGATCTTGTGAAATAGTAAAATTGTGATCTTGAAATTCACTTTCACAACAAAGTGTTAGCTTGGATTAAGACTAAAAAAACTCTTTGATTCTATGCACCTAATCCCATCTGTATGGTGCCACAAAATGGGCTTCCATGGTTGAAAAGAGGGCTTGTTACATGCAGAGAATGAGAGATTGACAGAGGGTGTCTTCAACACCCATTCCATTGTTTCACTCTCTCAACTACTTTATTATATTAGTCTGTAAGTCATCAATGGAGGGTGTACATTCATTTTCATTCAATTGAAGCCAACACCTAATGATACTTGGACAAAAATTCTCATTAGATATCTCAAGTCTAAATACAAGGAAGACAAAGGTGTCGTAACCAAAGCTTTAGATGTTATGTAGCATTACATGTTGGGTAGAGAAGGATAGTACGCTAAAACAGAAAAATTCAGCACAAGCTCCTTCATGTTGCCAAGGTTCATAAAAGTAAGGAAAAACCTCCAATTAGCTCATTTCTTTAAGATGGATGGCCTCTCTAGTGCTTTGAAAACCATAAGGTAGATATGAGATTCTCTTCTTGACAGAAAAGGAAGTAGGTTTGCTGCAAATTCATTTATATCGCAAGTTACTATTATGGCACATAGAGATTAGGGTCACAATGATTTTTTCCAAGTGTTAGTCTTCAAAGGTAATCTTCTTACCCTCAAAACCTTTTCCTGCATGGTCAGAGGTGTTAACTTGATTTTTGCTATATGGGTTGTGCTTTTTGAAAACAAAAGCATGTCGTCCCCAATGATTACATAGAGAAAAAAAATCATGTAGACAATTTCTAACAAATGTTCGAATTCATACCAAGGCTAACTAATATTCATGTGCTAGACCCTGAAATTCACAATGAGATTGAATTCTGATAATGAATATGAGTTAGCCTTGTAGAGTCCAAGAACTACTTTATCTTGACACCCTTTCTGTCCATGTTTACTTCCTTTTTCCTATCTCTATCATCTAGATAAATGCAATAAGCATAAGGCTTTGATAAGGTAAGCATTCATATGTGCTCTTTTTCATATTTGTCAATATGCCTTATTGTTTTATTAAACTTTATATGCAGCTACAAAATTGGCCTGATTTTGCAGCTAATCCACAGATCCATAGCTACTTCCATTGTTGACAGGGTTCAAGTGCGCCAACTTAGCAAATGAGTATATGGGTAGATAAGGAATGATCCTCTCATGGATTTCTTCCTATTTACTTGAGCTAATCCATGAGTACATCCACACTAAAACATGGTCAACCATGATAGTCAACCAAAAAATAACATGTTGCAACAAAGTCAAAGTTTCAAGAGATATTATCGATTTTCTTTTTCAATAGAAAATAGACAGATAAGTGATATGATTTAGTTTTGATAAGGATTGTAGCGAACACCTGTAGGCTTTAATTTCTCATATTATTGATTAAAAACTATATAAAACAATGGCAACTCTGTGTTAAGTGTGCACCACCGTATGAAATTTTGAAGCATCATGTAGAAATTCTTTTCTGATTAATGCAAAGATCTTGGTTCATACATTTTATGTGCTATTGATTTAAAGCTATTGACTACCTAGTGGAGGGACCCTATGCACAAATCGGGTCTTTGATTCACTACAATTAGATTTTCTTTTATTTCATAGATTTAATTTATGGATGCTCTGTTTTTATATATTTAAGATACAGTTCAATGGAGTTCGTGACTAGTTTCACTTGATTGATCTTTGTATCAGTAATCTTGTTTTCTTTATACCTGGCATAACCCAATCATCTCATTTGCTTTATACCTAGCAGAACTAGATCATCTCCTTTGTTTTATACCAAGTATAACTCAGAAAATTTGTTTCATTCATACTTCGGTTATTTCATAGCTTAGTAATCTTGTTTCTACTTTACTTTTGCATTGAATGAAGTTGCAGTAGATAAGAGTGATAGTCTTTCTTAGCATCTAAACTCAAGCATATTTCATTTTCCAAATTGATAAAATAGGATTTCATTTATATCATTTCATGCTTTCATGATTAGCTTTCTTTAAGTGCAGCATAGAAATCCAAAAACAATTGATAAGTTGAAAAGAAGATTAACTTAACATATTCATTCAAAAGAGTTTAAATCATTAAACAACTATTCTAAGAGATCAATTCAAATCAGAACTAATTCTATAGATATCATTTAGACTAATCGATTAACAAACTTAGAAATAACATCATAGTATAGATAATAACATCATCTTAGTATTGATTCTAGAGTTTGAAATTAATTTAGATAACAATAACATAATCACCTCAACGACATAAACAACTTCTAGCACATATAGTGCACTTGTACTTCATCAGTATACCTACCTTGGTCCATAATTTATGTTTACAATTTAAGAACACTAAATTGACTAAACATTTTGGCGCCATTGTTGGGGAATTGCAAATAGAAGTTAAAAAAAAGAAAAATCATCAATTAAAAACATGATATGCATTGGGAAAGAGACTCTAGAGGTAGATTTATAGGATGAGGAAGAAGTTTACATCCCACAAATCTACTCACTCCACCAAGACTTCGAAGTTCCACACCACCCACTCAAAATTGAATTCAATTCATAGGCCAAGAAATACTTCTTGAAGTCTTAAGATCTGAAATCCAATCCAGAACTTCACCTACTTCATCTGTTGAATATATAATCGAAGAAAATCCTACACCCCAACTACAAGAGTATTTTTTCTGTCTTCCAGTGGTCAACAAATTTTAGGAGAAGAATTAGAAATTTCTAGTCAAGAAGAGGAATAAGAAATTCATTTTGATTATCCTTTGATACAGGAACCAGAAGAATTATAAGATCCTTACATTATTTCTGAAGAATCTATCATGGCTAAAGAAGGATAAGGGGAGGTACACAATGTCAGTTGTGAGAAAAATAGGATTGGAGGTAGAGGTAGAAGAGGAGGTGGAGATAGAGGTAGAGGAGGGGGTAGAGGTAGAGGAAATCAAGATCCTTTTGAATTTCCTATCTTCGATGAAGATACAACCCTCATAATGAAAAATGTTTCACCTTCTATTCTTCTTAATTTACATGGAAAGAGAAGTGAAGACCTAGGGACATTTCTCTTTGAATTTGAAGTATTATGCAGATCATATGATTATCTACATGATGCTCAAAAATTGAAATTGTTCCCTACTACTTTAAAGGCTTCAATATTAAAATGGTTCATGAGTCTAGGAACGAATTCTATAAGGACATGGACACAAATGAAAGAAGCTTTCTTAGAGAAATATATATACTATTGTATTCCTCACAACATTAGAGATGAAGTCGTCAAAATGACACAAAAATTAGATGAAAATCTTGAATACTTAGTCAAGAGATTTGTCTATAATCTTAAAAGGCCAAAAATGGATAGTTTAGATGAAGAAACTTTGAAAGCCCTCCTACTCAAATCTATCAGAGATGAGTGGGTTGATATCCTTAACTTAAAAGGAAAATGAGATATTTCTCAACTACCATTTACAAATATTTGTGATTTATATGTACATATCTCAAGGGGTAAATCATGAGTTAGAAAAAGTCCTAGGGACCCTTTCTTATCAAGAATCAATAAATCTACAGTTAGGATAGTCAGTAGGGAAGAATTAAGGATTTTTCTTGACACTTTTAAGACAGATATTTTAGGGAGTCTAAGTGAAAAAATTAACACCCTTAAACTACAAAACAAGCAAAAGTCTGAAAATGTTGCATTATCCATTTTTTGTCCCAGGTGTAGAAATAAGCATGCTCTAAGAGAATGTCCTTTAGACTTAAAACCCATAGAAACTTGTGCCATATGTGCAGATAACCATGATACTAAGGAATGGCCTTCTTTGCCAAGTCTTAAGGCTGTATTTAATGATTAAGGGATATCAAAACAAGTAGACCCTCATTATTTTATTGCTAAAATACCATGGAAGAACTCTCAAATAAATCAACCACAAGGCTTTAGATCACAACAATTTGTTCAGTCTTCACAAAATAATTGGAATCCATCTTGGCAGCCTTGGGCTCAACCACAATCACAATCTTGGAATCAAGGATGGAAAAATCCTTATGGGGATTATGCTCAATATCAACAATATCCACCATCCTATCCTAATTTTCCACCACAATTCTTACCCCAATCTAGTATGATTCCTCAATCTAATCAACTACCTCAAGTTCAAATCCAAAATCAAAACCCATAGCTCTCCCTACCATTTTTCCAAAAATCAAATCAATTATTGGCCCAACCACTTCCGAATCCCAATAATAAAATGTCACAACCTGTTTACAATATAGAGGAGAAAAATCCTCAAACTTATGTAATAACTCCACTAGATCTAAATAATGTTCAATTAAGGTCTGGCAGAGTATTGCAAACAAAACCCTCTGTTGTTATTCAGGAAGCAAGGAAAAATCTTCAAAAAGATAAAAATCAATCTAAAGAAGGAGAAACCTCTCTTCCTTGTAAATAAAATAATCAAACAAAAAACGTTCCTATAAATCTTGATAATACTCCTATTATAGAACAACCCTTGGTATCCATTAGACCACATTTTCCTGAACGGATGAAAATTGATTGAGGAGTAGAAAAACAAATCACATTGCCTTATTATAGTATGTTGGATGAATTAATAAATGTTTGTATAAAAATTCATTTATTGCAAGCCATAAAAGAAATGCCAATTTTTGTAAAAACAATCAAGGAATTAAGTGCTCAAAGGTCGGGAATAAAACGAGAAGACATAAAAAGAATTCAATTAGTTGGGAAAATTGTAGACATCATGATGGGGAAAACAACAATACAAAAATATGTAGATCGAGGGAGCCCCATTATGAAAATTCACGTAAATGGAAGTTAAATACCAAACACATAGATTGATCTAGGAGCAGCCATAAACATAATGAGTAAACAAGTCATGAATTCACTAAGGGTTCCTAACCTTCAATACACACCAACAATGTTATAATTAGTAGGTAGGTCTGTAATTAAACCTTATGGTGTGTTAGAAGATATTTGTATATCCTTACATTCTTGGTAATATCTTGTCAATTTCATGCTTTTAACACCCAAGAAGGAGGACATCCATTAATCCTAGGAAGACTTGGTTATCTACGACTAAAGCTTTCATCGGTTATCGATCAAGTGACATGTTTATCTCAAATGGAAGTTCTACAAAGAAATTTACATTATATCCACTTGCAAAAACAACAATAGAAATAGAAAGTGAGGAATGGATAGATTATGATGATAATGATATACAACCTGTTTTCACTATTAACCAAGTAAGAGAGGAGGACAAAATTTTAAATCTAATGGAAAATAATGAATCCTCCTCACATTATGACGATATTCAAAATGAATATCTCTCATCAAGACAAGTGTCTTTACTCTCTATAGAAAATTTGGAAACTCTTCAATAGAAATGTTTCCAGGCAAAACTTTGATCATTAATGAAAACCTGGAAGAATTACAAAAAAATCAACTAGTAGAAATTTTACAAAAACATTCTTTTGCTTATCCATGGGAATACACTAATATGAGAGGAATTAATCCTAAAACTTACATGCATAATATCTACATTGAATAGAGTGCAACACCAGTTAGACAACCACAAAGAAGAATGAACCCAAATCTAAAAGAAATTGTTAAGGAGGAATTACAAAAACTAATAAATGTAAACTTCATCTATCCAATATGAGACAGTGAGTGGGTTTCACCCCTAGTAATCGTTCCTAAAAAATTGGGAAATGGATAGTATGTATCGATTACAGGGAATTAAATAAAGAGACATTAAAAGACCACTTTCCACTCCCTTTCATAGATCAAATCTTAGACACAATAGCAAGGAAACAATATTTTTAATTTTTGGACGGTTTTAGTGGGTACAATCAAATTCAGGTAGCACCTGAAGATCAAGATAAAACCACATTTACCTATCCATGGGTAACTTATGCTTACTGAGTACTTCCCTTTGGGTTTTTCAATTCTCTGAAAACATTACAAAGAGAATTCCTCGTAATTTTCTCTGATCTTATTCATGATTGTGTAGAAGTATATATGGATGATTTCACAGTTTATGGAGATTATTTTAAAGAAGCACTTGAAAATTTAGAAAAAGTTCTAATAAGATGTAAAGAAAAAAATATTTGTTAAGTCATGAGAAATTTTTTATGATGTTTAATGAAGGAATTGTTTTAGGTCACCATATTTTAGGAGATGGAATTAAGGTAGACTCATCTAAAGTAGAGGCCATTTCTAAATTATCAGTGCCAAACTATCAACGAGATGTTAGGTGTTTTCTTGGTTAACTGGATACTATATAATATTTGTAAAAAACTTTGCAAAAATTCCATCTCCACTATTCAAACCATTTACCAAAGACTGTGAATTCAGTTGGGATTTGGATTGTCAAACTTCCTTTGAAACATTAAAAAAGAAAATCTTTGAAGCACCTATCTTAAAAAGGACATAATTGGAAATTGTCTTTCCATATATCAACTGATGCTTCAGATACAACCTTAGGAGCTGTGTTGGGACAAAAAGAACTTACTCCTTATGCAATATATCATGCCTAAAAAAATTTAACTCCAACAAAGCTAAATTATACTGTAACTAAGAAGGATGTTTTAGTTGTAGTTCATGCCATTAACAAATTCAGACATTATATAACTGGCCATCAAAATTTCAATCACACAGACCATTCTACCATTAGATATATAATGAATAAACCAACCACTAATGGTAGAATAACGAGATGGATCTTACTATCGCAAGAATTCAACATCACCATTCTAGATCGACCCAGAAAACAAAATACAATTGGTGACTTTTAATCTAGAATTCAGAATGATAACAATGATCAACTTATGGAGGATAAATTTCCTGATGAATATCTTTTTGCAGTATCTACTAAATCACTTTCGTATGTAGATATTGTTAGCTATTTAGCTACAGGGAAATTACCATTTCATTTGTCTCCTAGAGAAAAGAGAAGATAATTCACAACAACACATCTTATTCATGGATAAATGAAGAATTGTGCAAAATAGGACTAGATCTCATCATCAAAAGATGTGTTCGAGAAGATAAGATATCGAAAATACTTAAATCATGCCATGATGAACCATGTGGAGGAAATTTGTTATGAAACCAGCTCACAAAAAGATAGAAAAGATAGATGAACTCAGAAATAAGCCTCTTCGAGGGGGAAACCTCCTTTACATTACACAAATGAACAATTCTTAGATGATACAAATGAAATGACGTCCTTTCTATATATAGGAGTCTAAGGGGTCATAATATAATCAAAGCCGACATAACAATAATAATGTAAGGGCACAATTGTTATAGACATTTTCGTGCATTACAGCTTTGAGCATGAAATGTCCATAATCCAAGGGATCTAAAGTCCCTAAAAGTGTTGTTCCTGCCCCTAAAGGAACAAGGTCAACCAATGACAGCTTCTCCCAGAAGTTCTCCACCAAAAACTACTCAGAATCAGTCAAATCAGGATCAATTCAAGTGCTCCACTAGCTGCCTGCGTTGCAAAGCACCCCAGTACACTAGCTAGGTGCGTTGCAACGCACCTAAATGCACTACCAGGGTGCGCTAAGCGAGAAATGCCAAATGGCAGTGTCATTTTGTGAGGTGTACAGACAATGGAAGCTTCCAGAATCTTCCTCAATGACACTTGCCTCACTGAGTTCGACCAAGGATGAGTAAGAGGCTCTCAGCCTCCAAGTGGAAGCGAGAACTGACAGAGAGAAGCCACAAGTCAAAACATAAGCTGACTCATCCTCTCTGCTTACATCTATATATGGATCCCTCATCCTAGAGATCCAGAGGCTGGAATTTTGTACTTTGCAGAGAATTGTTGTTGGTTTGAGATTGAGATTAGTGCATTGGGTGATTTATGCTTTGTTGGAGGTGAGGAAGGGATTCCTTTGCTGGGAGGTAGATGCTGGATCGGGACTCACTTGGTTGTATCTCCTCTTGGACTTTCTTATTATATCAATAAAACTATTTGAGTTTCTCCTACATGTTGTGTAACAATGATGCTTTGTTATATTTGCATGTTTACCTTAAATCTGATCCTAAGCTAGTTATGAATGTAAATCTATGTCTTTTGTGTAGTTTTCCTCTTCTGTGATCTTGCAGGAACTTGGTGAAGCTGGACCAGTAAGGGAGCAGGCAGTGGGAAGTGAACAAAGAGGAGAGTGATTGGATCAACAAACTAGCGAAAGACACAGGTTAGTTACATCCTTCCTCTTCGTTTACATTTCATAAAGAAGAATATGAAAGTAGTTTTCCTTGTTTGTTGCTAAGGCACTGTCACACCTTAGAGTGGGATAGGGGTGTTCTGAATAGATACTTTTCCCAACAACAAAATGGCGACTCTGCTGGGGAGCGTATCTAGTTAGTTTATTTGTGTTTCTATTGTTGTTCTTCTCATAAACTTAGGAGTGGCGAATCGAACTGCATTTGCCATTTACAAATGCAAAGTAGAGATCTGCTACTCTAGTCCATTCACTGGGCCTGTTTATGATCTGAACAGCTGATCCACAAATGCTCTAATTGCCCTTTGTGATAGCTCTTAGTCCTCCTTTAAATCATCCCTCTAATTGTACCTTACTGATAGCTTTTATCCGGCCAAAAACCATAGATTAAACTGCAAACCGTGACCCAGAACCCAGAGAAAATTCTCGTTTCTGCTTCAGCGCAGGCTCTGTGAAGAGGTTCTGCATTTCAACGTAGGTCCCGAGCGGGCTAGCTGTGCTGCAATTCAATTTCTCTGTGCAACAGGTGCGCTGATCAGCCTTTGCCCTGTGCAGTTGTGGTTCTCTGCTTCATTTTGTTCAGTTTTGTCTCTGATTTTTGCAGCCTGTTATCAGTGTGTGTACCTATCTGAAAACCCCTTTTCTTTTCCTTAATTCCACCTCAGTTGTATAAAAGAAACTGTATTTGTTACATCATTTACAGTTTGCCATTGCAAAAGTAAACTAGTCATACTGTCGCCATTAGATCTAGACCTGTAGTAAGTGTCGTTTTGATCTTAGAAGTAAGTTTGTTTACTGTTGACAGTCGATTATGCTTTTACTTTTGTCTTTTGGTTTGAATTTGTGAATTTCTAGTGTCGAAACAAGTATTTACTTCAAAATCATAAAGCGTCATAATCGTCTTTTTGGTTTCGAAAAGAAGCTTGTTTGTGTTTTTCACTTGAAATCGAATTCAAATTTGTACAACAACTTTCTTTTTAGGCATCAATATTAAGAAAGTGAAAACAAATACATGCATATGTGCATTTGAATTTTGACAGTTTGTATGGCTTGATTTAGGAAAAGTGCATTTACAGTGTGCTCTATGCTCTTTGAGAAAAGATTGTGTCTTTCTTTTCCCCTTGTAGCTAGGATTTTCATTGTTGAAAAGAGATAAAAGCTTGCTTATCATCTTTAGACTGCATTTAGGAATTGTATCTACATCTCGTGGTGATCCAAAAAGGCAAACTTCTAAGAAAGATCAACCTAAAATAAATTGAATGAACTTAACAATGCTTTGTAACTTAATGCACAACATAGAGGTCTAGGCTAGAGACGTGTTCCGACGTCATAAAGCCTGGTAACTGTTGTCCTCACTGTTGGTTGGCTGATTCCTCCACTGTGAGACGATAAGTGCCAGTACGGATTGTGCTCCCATGTACCGTCGAGTATATATTGGGAGACCCCTATAGGCATAAAACCTTTATCCATAGGAAGCCGTGTCGGCCGCCCTACTGATCGCAATGCACTGAACACAGCATTCGGGAAGATTGACCGCCCGTACCCTAAAAAGTATTCTGCGGTTTTGTGATTGGTTTGGCACACCCTCTACCTAGAACTCCAGAGCAGTCCCTTTCGTTCCTTTTCAGACTCCTTAACGGAAAAGGTCCATCTAAGCACTTGTCACTTCAGGTTCATTAAAAATCGAAGGAGACTAGAGTCATCTTTTGCTTTTTCTCGACTCTTTAAAATTGAAAAAGCAAGTTGTGTCCAAGCGTCGTTAAAATTTATTTTAAATGGAATATTCATACCCTTTTTCCTGCGTTGATCTTTAGGTTGAGAAAATGGAGCCTACCAACCAAGGAATTCCCCTTGGTGGAAATCCTAGTCCCTTCTCCTCTTGGGGAGATGTTGGTGCACCCCATATGGCCACATTGTCGCTTCCAGGACTAACAATTGGCTTGCCAGTCTGGCTCTTCTCAACCAATGTCGTTCAGAATACCACTATTCCTGAACAGTCGAATCAACAATTAGACGAGTCCAGAGTTTCCCACCAACCTTCTACTTCCTCTAATTCTTCCTCTCTTCCTTCCACTTCGCTTGACGGGACTGGTAAAGCTAAAAACCAATTTCCTAAGGAGAAGAAGGAAAATAAGAAGAAAGAGAAAAAGAAGAAGGAGCCAAAGGCAAATAAGGGAAAACAAGTGTCGTCTAATGAAAATCCACACACAGCACTAACCAGGCCTAAATCACCATGTGTCATTTGCAAGGGAGACCACTTTCACAGAGATTGTCCTTGCATCCCTCGGATACTAAGGGACTGGTCTCCCTGTTTGCACAATCCGGTGTCGTCAATCTCTGATGGCCATGTTGAAAGCACACCGTCAACTAGCGAAAGTGAAGTCCCAGGACAAAAAGGGAGGGCTAGACCTCCCTGTAGACTGTGCGAAGGCAACCATGCCCTCCACCATTATCCCTTCTTAGACGAAGCTAAAAGAGTTTTGGATGATCGTCTGGTTTCACCGTTACGACTTCCTCCTGGATATAAAAAACTCTTGCCGAGTCCTTCGTTAGTTGAGAATCCAGCTGGCCCGCTCAAGTGGTCAGCTGAAGCTCCTGTCATTGAAGATGAACCTACTGAATCCATACCCGACGAAAGTCAAAAGGTCGAGGTGGCAGTTGACCCGGTCTTGCCTTCAAAGGTTTTATCTTCGAATGATACAGTCACTGAAGAGGATAAGGATGACACCATCCAAATTCTCTTCATCAACACAGACTCCGACGAACACGGGGGCAATCCACCCATTCCTTTATCACAGGAAGGAAGTTCGTCAAAGCCATACCCGGCCGTCTACTCGGTCCCACCACCAAGCAACCTAGTTGTATCCTTCGTCTGGAACCAACTAGGCAGACCCCGTTTGCCAGCAAGCATACCATTCCGAATTATCGTTCAAATATACAGAATGGTCATGGCCAGCACCATCATAGATGAAGGGGTATCTGTGAGTATCCTTTCCTCTATTGCTTGGAAAGCGCTTGGTTCGCCATCGCTTTTGCCTGAGATGAGAAATCTGACAGGCTTTGATAAAGGAACCAGTCGACCTTTAGGGATCCTCCCCAATGTGCCCATAACATTGAAAGGGAAGACCGTTCAAATGAACGTGATGGTCGTTCAAGGACCCTTGGATTATAACCTACTCCTTGGACGAGACTATATTTATTGCATGGGAGCCATCGTCTCCTCACTCTTTAGAGTAATGTGTTTTCTGCACGAAGGAAGAGTGGTCAAGCTCGTGGACCAGCTTTCATTTCTCGGATCACGCATCGCAAATAGTCATATACCATCCCTAAATGGTCTCTTCACGCAAGAAATGTCTCAAGTCCTAGTCCGTCCTCCCGATGAGCGCGAGTAATCCGGAAGGATATGACTGAAACCCAGGGGGCATGCGTCCTGGTCTGCTTCGGCAGGAAAACTTCGGGTATAGACTAGGTTTCCGCGGGAGAATATGACTAGTCCATACCCCGTCCGTGATTGGAAGAGGGGTTGTTCTAGAATAAGATTCTTTTGTCAAAGTTATGTGTTTGCCACTCGTTGTCACTCACCTTTGTCTATCTCGGTAGACATCGCCGAAGAAGTGTTTTGTTTGCTGTGAAAATGAGACAATCTTTGGGTAACCTGTAAGAGGTAGTACCCTTCCTGATAAGACAAATGTTTTGTCAGCTCGAATAAAGGGTGGCCCTTCCTGATAAAATGAAAGTTTTGTCAGCTCGAATAGAGGGAGACCTCGAAACTCTGTTTTATACCTGGGGGCATGCAAACCTTTTGGAGTGCAAGCAAAGAGCGGTTATTTATCTGTTTTTTGGGATTAGTTGTTTCCTAGCTTGCATAAAGAAAGGATGTGGGGCAAAAATCTAAAAGTTGTCATTTCATATGAGACATTTTTATCATATGACTGGATTAATCGAGCAGTTTTAGCACATAGTTCATGCTCATTAAAAAATAAACATAAGATCGAGCAGTTTTAACACATAGTTCATGCTCGTTAAAAAATAAACATAAGACCGAGCAAGTGTTTCAATCCGCGTTTAAGCTCATTAAAAAATGAACTATCCTCCGGTAAATAACCGCCGTGAATGTAACATTATCAGCCATTAAAGCCTTGGTCGTGTTCGCACCGTCACCTCCACTTTTCCATTGGCCGATCATTCACCTCCATTTGATTGTTTACCCATTTTGAGGAACAGCTGCGAAGAGTGATTTCACTAGCCATCCTTGTGACACTGCCGTGATTGGAAAATTCCAACCCTTACCTGGAATCAGCTGCTACCCCTTTTATCACTCGTTCCTCAAAAGATGAGTCTTCTTTAAGCTCTTTTCATCTGACTCGTAAAATATGAAAATATTGCCGAGTTTTGGCCTTCCAGCTCGTTAAAGCGACCGGAAGTGCTATCCCTCCTCTAGATTTTAATCTTTTTGGACCTGAGGGATTATTGCACAAAAATATCGAGCGCTTGTTTTGTTCGGCTCGTTAAAACTATCGAAAATTCATCCCTTCTGTATTGTTTTATACTTTTTCGGACTTAAGGGATTAGATGACGAAAAAGGACTTTCGGAGTTACCTTTGCGTTCCTTTTCAGACTCCCTAAAAAGGAAAAGGACCGAGTTATCTTTGTCGTTAAACTCGTTAAAAACATTAATAGCGACAAACTTGTCTTTAGACGAGAACGAGTTTCACTATCGCTAGGCTCGTTAAAACATAGCGATGGGTTTGCCTGAAGGGCAAATTATAGAACAAGCACATGTTATCCTCCTCAAGCTTGACAAAAATAAAGAGGTACTGGTCAGCAATGACTGGGGAAAAATTGGGAAGAAACTCAAAGAACCTTTATTGGTAGCAAGTGGCTCTTGAACATGACACTTCCACTCCGTGCCTGAGTCGGGTTGGGTTGTTTCATTCACCGGTCACATCACCATGGTCTCGCCATACCATCCAACTTTGGGGTAAATGCTACCAATCCATCATATAAGTGTCGCCGATATGTCCAAGAGAAGTCATCCAGAGAAGTCACTCGTGTCCCATCCACTACCATACATTATACTTCATTCTTTCATCACCGCCACCCTGAACCATATATCATCAGATCATTTTCACCTCCATCAAAATCATTTGCTCCGTTCCATGTCACTGATGTGGGATACATTAAGGCTCTCCTTTGATGGATCGCTTCTTGTCGACGTCAGCTCATTATCCAAGAAGTTGATCTAGGAACACCCCCTTCAGTACTTTGAAGCTTGCATGCCTCAATGGCAAGTTCCTCACTTCTGGCGACAGGTATACATCAATGACCTTCGACCGAAATATTTTGCGTGGTGTTCGACGCGAAGTCCTTTATTCACACCACGTGAATTGTACTACAGTACCTTGAGGGTCATTATCATTATCGGTGATTCCTCTCGCGCTTGTTAACAATTTACATCATTGACTGGTAATCAAGCGATGTCTTTCCATGTTCGACTTCAGAACATTTCTCACATGGATCGACTTGTACTTAGAGTAAAGATCGGACGAGATTGAAGACCCCGGATCTAGTTTCATCCATCCGGGCTGCGATATATATTCAGGGAAAATAAAGACATTGACATGTACAGCATTGCAGCACAAATAATCATCCTACCACAAGGATGATGACTTCATCAGAATCATCAGTCTACCATCAGACGATTGTCTGTCCTATGTACATAAAAATGAATTTATAAAGTTGAGCATGGGAATGCCCGCCTCAGCTAGATCATGAAAATAGTATGAAAATAATGTAATGTATTGTATTTTATTACAGGTCTCCTCCCAGCATTGAAAGAACTTCGGATCCTCCTAATAAAGCATTACACCCGATAAACGGCCTCATACTTTAGGGGGCAACTGTTATAGACATTTTTGTGCCTTACAGCTTTGAGCATGAAATGTCCATAATCCAAGGGATCCAAAGTCCCTAAAAGTGTTTTTCCTACCCCTAAAGGAACAAGGTCAACCAATGACAGCTTCTACCAGAAGTTCTCCACCAAAAACTACTGAGAATCAGTCAAATCAGGATCAATTCAAGTGCTCCACTAGTTGCCTGTGTTGCAAAGCACCCCAGTACACTAGCTAGGTGCGTTGCAACGCACCTAAATGCACTACTAGGGTGCGCTGAGCGAGAAATTCCAAATGGCAGTGTCATTCCGCGAGGTGTACAGACAATGGAAGCTTCCAGAATCTTCCTCAATGACACTTGCCTCACTGAGTTCGACCAAGGATGAGTAAGAGGCTCTCAGCCTCCAAGTGGAAGCAAGAACTGATAGAGAGAAGCCACAAGTCAAAATATAAGCTGACTCATCCTCTCTGCTTACATCTATATATGGATCCCTCATCCCAGAGATCCAGAGGCTGGAATTGTGTACTTTGCAGAGAATTGTTGTTGGTTTGAGATTGAGATTAGTGCATTGGGTGATTTATGCTTTGTTGGAGGTGAGGAAGGGATTCCTTTGCTGGGAGGTAGATGCTGGATTGGGACTCACTTGGTTGTATCTCCTCTTGGACTTTCTTACTATATCAATAAAACTATTTGAGTTTCTCCTACATGCTGTGTACCAATGATGCTTTGTTATATTTGCATGTTTATCTTAAATCTGATCCTAAGCTAGTTATGAATGTAAATCTATGTCTTTTGTGTAGTTTTCCTCTTCTGTGATCTTGCAGGAACTTGGTGAAGCTGGACCAGTAAGGGAGCAGACAGCGAGAAGCGAACAAAGAGGAGAGTGATTGGATCAACAAACTAGTGAAAGACACAGGTTAGTTACATCCTTCCTCTTCGTTTACATTTCATAAAGAAGAATACGAAATTAGTTTTCCTTGTTTGTTGCTAAGGCACTGTCACACCTTAGAGTGGGATAGGGGCGTTCTGAATAGATACCTTTCCCAACAACAACAATAATAACAATAATGGGCTTCTATGGAGCACAATAATAACAATTTGCGGACTAGATGGGCATAACAATATAATAAGGGGGTTTTACAAATAACAATAAGGGGTTACACTAGTAATATAGGGACCTAACATGCCCCCTCTTCTTCAAAAATTCTTGTTCTCAACGCTTGAGTAGTTCTTGATGCTTCTCTATAAATTCTTGTCCTCCCATGTGGAATCCTCAGCGGGTAAGTTCTTCCACTTGATGAGATACTCTGAAATTGATCTATTTCATAGCTATCGATTTCTTGGTTTTGTGACTGCTTCATGTTCCAATATGATTTTTCCTTCCTTGTCAAGTTCTCGCAATATTGTTTAAATGGGGTCTTCTACAACTTTTGAATGAGTTCCCACTCCTTTGGGCATATGGATATCTGTAAGGTCTGATGCTTGGAGGAACACTTCCTAGAATCAAATGAATAGCATGATCGTGATCACGAATAGGTGGGAGGCCTTTGGAAGTCTTAAATACCTTGGAATGATTGTCCAAAATGTTTTGGATATCTAGAGAAATACATGATTTCGATGTGGGATCCTCTAGTGAACATAATTGTGCAATTACACCTCGTTGTTCTCTATTTAGAAGCTTTGTCATGATGTTAGAGTTGATTATATTTCCAAGTTTCCCTTCGATACCCCTTAATTCAACTTCCTTTCCTTCCCAAAAAAATTTCAAGAAAAGTTATTGAAAATTAAAAGCTATCGTATCCAAAGATTGTAGCCATTAGACTCCTAGTAAAACATCAGCACCACCCATTGGAATGGAAAGCATTTGGCTATTCAATACATATTATCCCATGGATCGTTTGATATTATGGAACTTTCCAGAGAAATTTATGGTTCCTCCACTTGCAACCATCACTTGAAAATCTAGTGCTAGATATAGGAAGCAATTCAATTCCTTGGCTATCTTACAATGAATAAAATTATGGGTACTGCCTGAATCAATCAACACTATTACCTTTTTCTTCTTGATATGTCCTTCTATCTTGAGAGCTTGAGGAGTGGTAATTTCTTCCAATGCATTACAGGATATGGTTAGATTCATTTCTTGATGCTCAATGTGATCTTTCACTTCTTGAACATTTTTCTTCTTGATATGTCCTTCAATATTGATAGTTTGAGGAGTGGTAATTCTGGCCAATGCATTACAAGATATGGTCGGATTCACTTCTTATTTCTCAATGTGATCTTTCACTTCTTGAACCTTTTTCTTCTTGATATGTCCTTCTATCTTGAGAGTTTGAGGAGTGGTAATTCGTTCCAATGCTTTACAACATATGGTCGGATTCATTTCTTCTTTCTTTGGAGTGGACTCCTAGTGCATATCCTCTTCTTTGGATGTTTCTTGATCCTTTTCTTCCTCCTCTTCATAATCTATGTAAAAGAATTTCTTCTCAGCACACTTATGACCTTTAGTGTATTTTCTATCACAATTGTAACAAATCCCTTTTTCTGTTTTTTCTTCCAATTATTGTGATGTCAAGCTTGCAGGTTATGGAAGGCTAAGAGAAACAACACTTCCATCTTTATAGTTGTGTGGGGTAGACTTCCTTGTTTCCATAATTTTTCTTTACATGTTTATTGCCAATCTGAATGCCTTCTCCAATGAATCAGTTTCCCAAAGACGAACCTCATGTTCAATGTTATCCTTTAAAGACCTTATGGAGACATCAATCCTCTGCTTCTCTAGAATATCATTTTCCCTTATATTCAATTTTTGAAAGTCCTCAATGTGCTCTGTCATTGAACACTTTTGTTCGATATTTATCAATTGGCTAAAGAAGGTGTTTCTCTTTGTATCCTCATAATGTGCTATCATTTCCTCCGTGAAAATTAACCATGTAACAAGTGGTTTACGAGAACAAAGGCCTTTATACCATAAAAATTCATCTGGTTCTAAATATGAAGATGAAATAAGTACCTTTTTTAACAGTGGTACACCATGTAGATCAAAATATTTCTTGATATATAGTATCCAATTTACCAGATCCTTGCCATCAAACTTCTTCATCTTGCTTTTTCTTGAGTTTAGGAGCTCGATCTTGAAATGACTGTAACTATGCAATTTCAGATCTTTAAAATCTAAAATTTCAGTTTGTAATATCCCTCTGAGTCCTCTTTCTAACTCTGCAAGCTTGATCACAATTGTATTCCTAAAGAAAGATTTATTCCCAATATATTGTGATGACCTAATTATAGACTAGTTTAGTAGAGTGAACTTGTGCGAAATGCCACATGTCAATTTTTCAACCTTAGGTTCTGAAAATTATACACAAAAAAAAACATAGTCTGTCCTCTTTCTGTAACTTCTTACAAAGCTTCAATCTAATTCTCAAAGAGAAAGTTATGATGATTTTCCCAAGGTCACATGTTTAGGATGTAATTCAGAAGTCTGCAAAATCCCTAACTTCCTCACATCATATATCTGACAATATAGCGAGACAAGATCTGAAATTTGAACTCGAGGTTCAGACTGATGTCTTCTCAAATGGGTTTTTGTTTTAGCTTTTGAAACTTCATATAGAAAACGTTATAGTGAAAATTCCACGATGACATAATTTAGATGAAATTCTGGAGCTTTAAAAAAACCTAACTTCCTTAGATCATATCTCCGAAAATATAGCGAGACAATATCTAAAATTCGAACGAGAGGTTCTGTTTGGTTGTGTTATATTCTTTCCATGACTAAGCTATGTAGTTAACCAGGGGGTTAGAGGGGGGGCAGAGCCCCCCCTTCATTGCATCGATTGCATAGCAGGGGGGTCACAAGGGGGGCAGCAGCCCCCCTTTATCCGAGGTGTTTGAGGGGGGTGGTTATCACTCCTCTATGAGGTCTGGGGCAGCACCTTGGGAAATTTTTTTTTAGACCCTATATTAGGTTGGGCGAACCTACCTATGGTTTTTCAATCCATGTTAATGGATGCATCGGCATGTATAAATATGTACTGTAACATCGAAAGGAAAATAATGAAAAATCAAGCTAGTAGTCCCGATTTTGGGATCCAGGGAAAAATATCTGTGTATATGTGTTTTATGTGTTATTCTCTTGCATTGTTTTTTTTCTGTGTTTTAGAATTCATATGCAGGTAATTTTTGTATGGGGTTAAAACCTACATCTGGTATTATAGCTGTTTTGTCTTGAAGGGGACACCTTTGTTGCTAAGGGGTTTTGCTCAGGCATATGGTACACCTGTTCAATGAGAGATCTGTGGCATCGATTCTGGTGGTGAAAGAAGATGGCGAGCCGTGGAAAGATAGAGATCAATAAATTTAATTGTCAGAGTTTTGGGTTATGAAAACTCAAGATGGAGGATTTGTTTGTGGATAAAAATTAGTGGATCGCGGTAGATCCAACTACTAAACCAACGAGAGTGTCCAATGAAGAATGGAAGAAGTTGGATCGAAAGGCAAAGAGCACAATACGATTGTGTGTCTCAGATTCAATATTGTTGAATGTATCAGGGGAAGCTACAACGAAGGCCTTGTGGGGAAAGTTAGGGACTTTGTATGGATCTAAGTCTCTTGTGAATAAACCGTTCCTACGGAAAAAGCTATATAACCTGTTTGGTCAATTTAGTGTGTTCTAAATTGCTATTTAAAATGTCAATCCGGGGTTCATAAACTGACGAAGTGAAGTGTACTATATGTACTAGATAACCATTTCCTTAGTCTTTTGTCATTTTTGAGTTCTTTTTGGTTGTTTATGGATTTATCTTTCCCTAATGTGTGATGGCGAAAATGAAAGTTAAGTATGAAATATGGATGGATGGTGATGGTGATTTCTACAGTGATTTTTCAAAACTTAAAAGTGCTAAAAAAGAAAGCTTTAAAACAATTGTAATGAAATCAATTCTTAAGAAAAAAAGTGAACTAATGACAATGGCCCAGTATCCTTGCTGCTGAATGAAAAGAAAGTAAAGACTGAACTTAAAGCAACTCAAAGTAAAGCAACTAATTCACACTACTTTAACTTTTCTGATCCTTTACCCTTCAGCTCAATCTACCTTGTGGGAAGAAATCATGAACAAGTCAAGCAATATGATATCTAAATGGCAAGAAATTAAATTGCAGAAAAGAAACTAGTCACACTACTTCAACTCTTCTGATCCTTTACCCTTCAGCTCAATCTAACTTGTGGGAAGCAATCATGAATAAGTTTAAGCAATATGATTTAACTAAATTGCAAGAAATTAAATTGCAGAAAGGAAACTAATCACACTACTTTAACTCTTCTGATCCTTTACCCTTCAGCTCAATCTACTTTGTGGGAAGCAATCATGAATAAGTTTAAGCAATATGATAACTAAATCACACTAAAATAAGTAATATTCTGATTTCTTACTAATAGAGTCACTTTACTATAGAAATAAACCATAAACTAATGAGTAGTATGATGTATAAATAACAAAAAAAACAAATCACAACTTGAAAAAGGACAGTGCTGGAATTAAACTTCAGAAAATGAAAGTTAGCAGGAAGGACAAGATGATCTCATATGCCAATAGTTATCAAAAAGATGAAAATTTGCCCGGGCTGCCTAAGAAAACCTACAGAAAAACATTGATCAGCTGACAGCTACAAGAAAGCAGAAGTGAAAATATAAATAGCAGTGAATTAAGAAGCATCAAAACAGCGTATTATGTACAGACTAATGATTATGAAAACAAAAACGTAAGGAAACCAAATAACAACTATACAGGGCTTTAGTGCACAGGGGCCCTCTACCACCTCAGCCAGTCAATGAACAATCACAAGAGCGAGCTCAGCAAAGTAGTCTTCTCATGTATTACAGTAGCAACATATATAAAGCAAAGTACAGTGGGGTAATAACGACAACAGTTCAGAAATTACATATCAAAAAGCTCTTCCACAACTTTCATCAGTGCGTTATTTATAATGAAAAAAGTGTTGAAACTAACTAACTGAATCCTATGCCATTGACTGTGTTGCCAAAGACACGTAGATCTCCTCAGCTGAGATCTATCGTAACTGTCATCACGTCTGTTAAATCTCCGGAGTGGTAGCTGTTGGATTCAGGTTACGAGGATGATCTCTAGGTGTGCCAGTGTCTTCATGGACTGAGGACTGTGCCACGTAAACGTTCACATGCTCAAAACAGAGACGTGCCACCGTTGAATTCCTTGGTTGGCTTTGCCTTTGACCCTTGTTGACCGTGACCTTCCATGGCTGATTTGGCTGATTTGAAGGGACACGTTCCATGTACCTGTCACCTGTAGCTTGCCCATGTGGCTTGTTTCTTCATAGGACACTTGTAGCATAGCTTTTAACAAAATAGTTGCGGAATCCTGTGCTGGGTGCGGAAACCTGTGCTGGTTGCGGAAACTGACAAGTTTCCGCAGCTGCATGAACAAAAACTAAACCAAACAACAGTCATAAGCATAGTCAGAAAACCATGTAAAAAGTTCTTTTTAGACTATAATGCAATGATTTAATAGCTGGGTGGATGAAGTAAGTGGAAAAAGAAGGCTGAGAGGGTGTATAGGAAGGTGCAGGTTTGAGGCTCAACATACCCCCACTGTGAAGGTGTTGCATGTCCTCATGCAACCAAAATTGAGTTATTTCCCTCTAATCCACATGTTCTGAGGCTTCTGCAAGGACATCTAGCCCTCTTTTCTTCTTCTTTGATGCTAACGTCATCATCCTTGGTTTCCTGACTAGACATTTGAACTTGAGGTTAATCAATGCTCTGCTTAAATTTTTGCACATCTTCTTCAGTTTTTTGTTTTTCTTTTGCCACATTCCTAAATGAAGCATAGTGTTATCATTGACAATCTTGTCTACCTTACTTTGCTCTTTGAGTGCTTCATTTTCCTGTTTGATATGCCTATTTAGGACTTCTAACTCAAATACCTCCTGTTTCAAAGACTGAACTTGTGCATCAAGTGGCAAAGTGGTACTCGGTCCTACAGCTGATTGTTCTAAGGATTCCAGGTAGTTATTTGCCTCTTGCTAATTAGGATCTACCTCACGTGTCTTTCTCGGACTAGGCTCAAAATCTGGTGGAGGAGGAAGACTGCTCTCTCTTTCCAGCCGAAAAGGGCTTTCCTCACGTGGAGGACTTGATTCAATGCTTGGCTGAGCTGGAGATTTCTCAAGTGTCTCTTCACCTAAATCAATAAAGTGAGACTATTTTTCTTTGGTTTTATTCCCCTTCCCTTTTAGCCTATTGCTCCTTCTTAAGTATGAACTAGTACTCTTCTCTTGTGCAATCTGTTTTCGTTTTTGCTTTTTCTTGGCTATAGCAGCAGCCTGAAGATCTATTAATCTTTCTGACAGAGGCTGATAATCCTCTTATATGGATTGTTCAAGGGATGGATAAACTTTTGGATGGTTCTTTTGACATTTTCTTTCCTACTTTTAGCTCTATCTTCTTCTTCTTTTTGGATAGTTTCTTGAATTTCTATTGTAGGGGAATCTTGGACTGTAATGTTCTTTTGTTTCCTCCTACTTTTCCTTGGCATCTTTGGTGGACTGCTTCTAGAGGCCTCAGATGGCTCTTGGAAGTAGTTTCTTGTCAAGAATTGCTCCCAAGTATTCTTAGTTTTCTTTAACTGGTCCTCAATAAGAATTTTTATGAGCCCATGATGGTAGAGATGAGGTTTAATATTGCCTACGTGTTTTTGAACTGTAAAACTCATCTTTTTCAAACTTAATAGCAAAAAATGAGGCAAATTAAGAGTGTGACCGTTTATGAAATTCATCATCAGTCTAACATGATACATATACATAGAGCCAAAACGACCTTCACACGTGATAAATTTCTGGATGACTAACAGTAGACTAGACCATTCTTCTTTTAGTGCATGAACAGGGATGCCTCTTGTAAATACGGTGGTATCCATACCTTGGCTTTGTAGCATGATTCTCCATATTTGATCATCCACACTTCTATTTTTAAACCACCCTTCACCTTCTTGAGGTAGGCGCGTGGCAGCTGCTATAGTGGCCTCGGTCACTATGAATTTCAAGTCTCCAATCTCCACTGTTTGTCCATAAAAAGACCTCGCAAAAGCTTTGGTCACCTCCTTTTTATGGCCTTTAGACTTCTGGATGAATCGTAGCCATCTGACTTTCTTCAGAAATTCCTTAGTTGGAGGATAACCCTCTAAGTATTTTGGTCCTTCTGGCTCAGCTCTCAGTAATTTTCCTATCCTCTGTTTTAAATTCCAACTGAGGGTTTTTCTCCGTGTGAGGGTTAAGGGAAAAAAAATAGCTCTATTACAGGGTTTAGGATAGACTGTAGTGACTGCAAGGGGGGTTTAGGATGACTGTAATGACTGCAGTCAGGGTTTAGGATGACTGTAGTGACTGCAGTCAGGGTTTAGAACGAACTGTAGTGGCTGCAGTTAGAAATGGAGAACAGGGGATGGAAGTACCCAAATTACCGGAGGAACAGAGGGTGAGCAGCAGTGAACAAGTTTAAAATAAAATGTGGATGCATGCGAGGAGTATGGTATAAGTGGAGTTGATAAACGAGTGGAGTAATAGCGGAATTGTTCAAATTGGATGACTGTGTATGAAATTTTACACGTCTCAACAGACGGCTGCGGAAATTATGGCTAAGAAGAGTCGTAACACAATAGGTCACATCTCAAGAGTACGGGTAATAAATGGAAGTGCAATCAATCTTGAGTTTAAACTCGGAATAATCTTGAGACCGTTAGGGAAATGAATGCGAGGTGTGTGGAGTGGTATCGTGGAATAGGAGTGGTAGTGGAGCTATCGTATCAAATCATTGCACATAGTAGAACTTGTTATGGTTTAATGACTATGCGTAATTATGACTTGAATTGTTATTTGATAAAGATTGTTGATCATACCTTTGTAAATTTTGTCATTTCTTGCTCAAGGCTTCTAACCAATTGCTTTTCTTTGTTGTCTTGGAGATGCCCCATGTCTTTAGCTCAATTACACCTGCATTTTATGATTATGGCACTAACAGTTGATTGTAAATTTTGAAAACAGAGTGATGTCGGCTGCAGAAATCGTTTCTGGCTGCGGAAACTGTTTCTGGCTGCAGAAACGGTCTCCAGCTGTGGAAACTGAGACATCACCCCCTTAACTGCACAAAGATAGTTAGGGGAAAACCAACTGAATGAAAATGGTCCTGAAGGGGACTTTTATTGATGGAGTGAAATGGAGTGAGTGGAGTGAAATGAAAGTGAAGTGGAGTGAAGTGAAATGGAAATGAGATGAGATGGAGGTGAAGTGAAATGGAAATGAGATGAGATGGAGTTGAAGTGAAATGGTAAGTGAGATGAAGTGAAGATGAAAAGAGGAGAGGAGATATTTTTTTTTGGAAAATATAGAGTGTTAGGTGTCCCTGATTTTCACTCTATATTTTATGTATAAGACCGCCAATCTATGATTGGTTTTCAGGCTTATACACATTTTTTATTTTTATTTTTCAAAAACTGAAAGAAACAAAGATTAGGCTGGTGGGCGAGAAGGATTCTTCTCCACCATCCTGATTGCAGAATTCTCTTGGAACATTTTGACAAACTCCTCTTTTGAAAGTGGCTTATGATAATTTCAATCGGTGGCCATTCACAATAAGAGGAGTCTGAAATTCATCAATGGTCTTGATTCTTACGTCTCCATTGTTAAAGACTTTGTCAATCTCATATGGCCCAAGCCAATGAGTCTAAAATTCTCCTTTGAAGTCTTTAAATTTGCAATCAAACAGTAAAGCCCAATCTCCCTCTTGAAACTTTCTTTCCTTGATATATCTGTCATGCCACTTAGCTCTTTGATGTTGAACTAGATCAGTCCTTAAAATTGCATCTTGTCTGATCTCATCTAGCTCATTCAGCTGCTCCATTCTGTGCTTTTGGGCTTCTGATAGATTCATCCCCAACTGAACTTCCATCTTGAAAGTCTTGACTTGAAACTCAATGGGGAGCAGGACTTCTTTCCCATAAACAAGTTCATAGGGAGAATGTCCTGTTGTGTTCCTCCATGTAGTTTTGTAGGCCCATAAGGCTTCAGGAAGCCTTTTTGCCCAATCTCTTTTGTGTAGATGAACAGTTTTGGTGATGATGTTCTCAAGAACTTTGTTTGTAGATTCTACTTGGCCATTTGCTTGCGGATGGTAAGGAATAGATTTTTTGTGCTTGATTTTTTATTCTTCCATCAGCTTCTCCATCAAATTAGATGTAAATTGACTTCCCTGATCTGTCACAATTTCTCTTGGGCCACCAAAACGAGTAAAAATATCCTCAAAAAGAAATTGAACAACTGAATTTTCAGTGGCAGGAGGCAATGCTTTGGCTTCTACCCATTTAGTGACATAATCAATGCAAACCAATATATATTTCTTTTGTCTAGATGGTAGATTAATGGGTCCAATGAAATCTAAAGCCCATTTTTCAAAGGGTTCGATGAGTACCTGTGGTTGTAATGGCATTTCATTTGAAAGAGTCGGTCTCCCAACTCTCTGGCAGCTGTCACACCTTCTGACATATTGTTTTGAATCTTTGAAGAGGGAAGGCCAATAAGATCCTAAATAAATGATTTTATAAGCCGTCCTCTTGTCAGCAAAGTGTCCACCGCATGGTTCATCATGACATGCCTTGAGGATGTCAGGCATTTCATCTTCCCGAACACATCTTCTAATCACACAATCTAGCCCTGTTTTAAACAATTCATTAGAAATCCATGAATAACTTGAACACTCCTGAATAATTTTTCTCTTTTCATTAGGAAATAAATGTGGCGGTAGCTTCCCTGTAACCAAATAGTTAGCAATATCTACATACCAAGGAGTCTTAGTAGTTACTGTAAACAAATATTCATCTGGAAACTTATACTCTACAGGAGAATCTTCGTTAGTATTTTGGATTCTAGACAAGAAATCAGCTACTGTATTTTGTTTCCCTGGCCTATCCAACACAGTAATATTGAATTCTTGTAAAATTAAAAGCCATCATGTAACTCTGCCATTAGTAACAGGTTTGTTCATGAGATATCTAATTGCAGAATGATCAATATGGTCAAAAGTTTCATAGCCTATTATATAATGTCTAAACTTGTTGATTGCATGAACAACAGCTAAGAACTCTTTCTCAGTCACAGTATAGTTTAATTCAGTGGGAGTCAAATTTTTATTGGTGTAGTAAATGGCATAAGGAACTAAATCCTTTTGACCCAACACAGCTCCTAGAGCTGTATCTGAAGCATCTGTAGAAATATGGAAAGGAAGTTTCCAATTTGGCCCTCTCAAAATGGGTGCTTCAGATATTCTTGTTTTCAAAGTTTCAAATGCAGATTGACAATCAGGATCCCATTTGAATTCACAGTATTTTGTAAGTAATTTGAAGAGTGGAGATGCTATTTTGGTGAAGTTTTCAATAAATCTTCTATAGTATCCAGTAAATCCAAGAAAACTTCTAACATCTTTTTGACAATTTGGAATAAGCAACTTGGAGATGACCTCAACTTTTGATCTATCAACTTTAATCCCATCTCCTGAAATATGATGTCCTAAAACAATCCCTTCAGTAAACGTCATAAAGCATTTTTCATGACTTAATGATAGATTTGTTTCTTTACATCTTATAAGGACTTTTTCCAAATTCTCTAATGCCTCTTCAAACGAATTACCATAAACTGTAAAATCATCCATATAAACCTCTACACAATCATGGATTAGATCAGAAAAGATTCCTAGTGCTGCCCTTCGAAATGTTGCGGGTGCATTACATAACCCAAAAGGAATTACTCGGTAAGAAAAAGTTGCCCATGGACTGGTAAATGTGGTCTTGTCCTGATCTTCATGTGCTACCTGAATCTAATTGTAACCACTAAAACCATCCAAAAATGAAAAATACTTTTTGCCTGCTAAAGTATCTAATACCTGATCGATAAAGGGTAAAGGAAAGTGATCCTTCAAAGTTGCTTTGTTCAATTCCCTGTAATCAATGCATACCCTCCATTTACCATTCTTTTTAGGTACTATAACGAAAGGAGAAACCCATTGGCTATCTGAAATTGGATAAATGAAGTTCACATTAACTTTTGGAGCTCTTCTTTCACTATCTCCCTAAGGTTTGGATTCATCCTTCTTTGAGGTTGTCTGATTGGTCTACTGTTTTCCTCAATGTAGATGTGGTGAATGTAAGTCTTAGGGTCAATACCTTTCATATCGGTATACTCCCATGCAAATGCAGTAGAATGTTTTTGCAAGATTTTGGTTAGCTCTTCCTGTTGTGATCTTTCCAAGTTTTTGTTGATATTCAATGTTTTACCTGGAAAGATCTCAATGGCGGAACTACCAAACTCTTCCATGGAGAAAAGAGACATTTGTCTAGATGATAGATACTCAATGTCAGAATCTAACTGAAATTGTGTGTGGTCATATTCTGAAGATGTTTCAAAATTTTCTAATGTGTTCAGGATTTGACTATCTTCACTAACTTCAGAAATGGTAAAGACCGGTTTTATAGTATCTTCATCATCAACCCACTCATTATCTCCTATTTCTGTAATTTCTTTTGCTGGAGGATACAGATTGAATTTCTTTGTCGAATTACCATCAGAAATATACATATCCCGAGACCTACAACTGATAAAAGCATCAGCTGTGGCTAGCCAAGGTCTTCCTAAGATGAGAGGGTGTCCTCCTAAATTACTCTTGGGAGTTAAAATCATGAAATCTACTGGATATTCCCAAGAGTCTAAGGAGACTGAAATGCCTTCTAATACACCATCTGGCTTAATAATTGATCGATCTGTAAGTTGTAGTAAAGTAGGTGTAAAGAGAAGGTTAGGAAGTTTCAGCTGTTCCATAGTTTGTCTACTCATGATGTTGATAGCAGCCCCTAAATCAATCAAAGTATTTGGAATTTCTACCCCATTGATATGTGTTTTGACAATTGGACTACTGGGATCTACATACTTCTGCATAGTAATTTTTCCCATCATGATGTCTGCAATTTTCCCTACCAGGTGGATTCTCCTTGTATCTCTAGGTTTCCCTCCTGGTCTTTTAAGACTCAACTCCTTTATTGTTTTTGCTAGAATAGGAATCTCTTTAATGGCTTGTAACAAGGGAATCTTGATACAGACATTCTTCAATTCATCTAGAAAATCATAGTCAGGCAACAAGATTTGTTTTTCAACCCCTTTGTCAATTTGTAATCTTTCAGGAAAAGGAGGTGTGGATGAAGATGCAGGTTGCTCAACTATAGGAGTTGTGGGGGTTAGTTCTTTTTCTTTTTCTTTCTGAGTGTTTGGGTTTTGAAGAGATGCTTCAGAACCCTTATTGGCTTCAAGAGATTCTTCCTCAGAAATGCTTTGATTTTGGGCATCTATAGAAGGTTTATCTAAAATTCTACCAGATCTGAGTTGTACATCATTGAGAGGAACAATCATATAGGTAGGAAATTGTTGACCTTCTATCATGTAAGCATTTTGAGGGTTTTTATTATTGGGGTTTGGCAATGGCTGAGAAGGAAGTTGATTTGACTTCTGTTGGAATGGGAGCAAGAGTTGAGAATTTGGATTCTGTTGAGAAGGTTTTTGTTGTTGTGGAAATGGCAATGATAATTGCGGATTTTGATTTGGAAGTTGTGGAGCTTGTTGATTTTGAAAAGATGGAGGATATTGATAAAATTGAGCAAATCTCCCATAAGGATTTTGCATACCTTGTACCCATGATTGAAAAGGATTTTGAGGTTGGGACCAAGGTTGTTGCCAAGGATTCCAATTTGGTGGGGGTTGAAAATTCATAGAGTTGTTAAACCCTTGATTTTTCTGCCCTTGCCAAGGTCTCCTTGCAACAAAACAGAGAGACTCAATTGTATTTGGATCTTATTGAAAGAAAACTTTGAGCCCAGGAATTGAAGGACAATCCTTGGTCTCATGATTCTCTGAACGGATCACACATGTTTCTACAACTTTTGCATCCAAGGGACATTCCCTGAGAGCATGTTTTTTTCTACATTTTGGGCAAAAGATGGCTAAAGCTTCAGCTTCTGCTTTCTGTTTATTGTGGATCTTAAGAGTGTCTAGTTGCTCACTAAGACTCCCTAAGATATCAGTTTTGAATTCATCAAGCATGTTGCCAATCTCATCCCTACTTACCGATCCAGTTGCAGATTTGTTTGCCCTGATGAGAGAAGGATCTCTAGGCCCTTTTTGAGTTTTAGATTTCCTCCTTGAGAGATGGACACACAGTTCTGCTATATCATGAAGTGGAAGTTGAGATATGTCTCCTTTTCCCATCATGTTCAAAATATCTATCCATTCATCTCTAATGGATTTTAATAAAAGGGCTTTCAAGGTTTCCTCATCTAAGTTACTCATTTTTTCTCTTTTCAGATTGTATTGAAATCTTTCAAGTAAATCCTCCAAGTTTTCGTCTTCTTTTTGTACCATTTTGAATAACTCATCCTTGTGATTGGTGGGCATACAATAGTCCAGATACCTATCCAAACATGTTTGTTTCATATCATTCCAAGTCCTAATGGATTGAGTGAGTAATCCCATGAACCATTTCAAAGCTGCTCCTTTCAATGTGGAAGGAAACGGTTTGAGTTTTTGAGAGTCTTCAAGATAATCATAGGTTCGACACATGACCTCAAACTCAAATAGAAATGTTTCAGGATCCTCGTTTCTTAACCCATGAAAGTTTGGGAGGACAAATGGTGAAATATTTTTCATTGTTGCTCGAGAATCCTCATCGACTATAGGAAATCCAAATGAGTTATTTCCATCCCTATTTCCCCCATTGTTACCTCTACCTCCTCCATTATTTCCTCCTCCTCCTCTACCTCTACCAAATCTGTTTACTCCTTCTTCTATCATGGTAGTTTCCCTGGAGACTTCAGAGTCCTCTGGTTCCTCTACTAAGGGTGAACGAGGAGGAATTTCTCCCTCTTCTTCCTCAGGTGATTCTACTTCTTCAATTACAATTTGTTTCCCTGTAGAAGGAAGGAAAGGATCTCTTCCTAATTCAGATTTAATGGATGGTGTGGGAGAGTCAACTACTACCTCTTGAATTCCAGGAATCCTAGGGCTAGGAGTGCAGGTTGGAGATGATGGAGGTGTCTCTTGTCTATTCCTTGAAGTAGATGGAGTTGTAAAAATTGAACTCTTGGCTCTAGCTAAAAATCTTCCCCTAGAATCTCTTGCTCTATGCATGTCATTTTTTTTATTTTTCTTCAAGTCGAGCTAATAATTCTCTTTCTAATCTTCCAGGTCACTCTAGGTGCAAGAAGAGAGCATACTCAAAAAACTATTAAACCAATAACTTTCTCTTTTCTGGTCCTCTAGATCACACTAAGTGCAAGAGGAGAGCATACTTTGAGAGGTTATCAATTTCCCTTCCTTGAAATTTTCTTGTTTTTTTTTTTAAGAAATTGACTACCTAATTTCACTTCCCCGGCAACGGCGCCAAAATGTTTGGTCACTTTAGTGTGTTCTAAATTCCTATTTAAAATGTCAATCCGGGGTTCGTAAACTGACGAAGTGAAGTGTACTATATGTACTAGATAACCATTTCCTTAGTCTTTTGTCGTTTTTGAGTTCTTTTTGGTTGTTTATCGATTTATCTTTCCCTAATGTGTGATGGTGAAAATGAAAGTTAAGTATGAAATATGGATGGATGGTGATGGTGATTTCTACAGTGATTTTTCAAAACTTAAAAGTGCTCAAAAAGAAAGCTTTAAAACAACTGTAATGAAATCAATTCTTAAGAAAAATAGTGAACTAATGACAATGGCCCAGTATCCTTGCTGCTAAATGAAAAGAAAGTAAAAACTGAACTTAAAGCAACTCAAAGTAAAGCAACTAATTCACACTACTTTAACTTTTCTGATCCTTTACCCTTCAGCTCAATCTACCTTGTGGGAAGCAATCTTGAACAAGTCAAGCAATATGATATCTAAATGGAAAGAAATTAAATTGCAGAAAAGAAACTAGCCACACTACTTCAACTCTTCTGATCCTTTACCCTTCAGCTCAATCTAACTTGTGGTAAGCAATCATGAATAAGTTTAAGCAATATGATAACTAAATTGCAAGAAATTAAATTGCAGAAAGGAAACTAATCACACTACTTTAACTCTTCTGATCCTTTACCCTTCAGCTCAATCTACCTTGTGGGAAGCAATCATGAATAAGTTTAAGCAATATGATAACTAAATCACACTACAATAAGTAATATTTTGATTTCTTACTAATAGAGTCACTTGACTATAGAAATAAACCATAAACTAATGAGTAGTATGATGTCTAAATAACAAAAAAAACAAACCACAACTTGAAAAAGGACATTGTTGGAATTAAACTTCAGAAAATGACAGTTAGCAGGAAGGACAAGATGATCTCATATGCCAATAGTTATCAAAAAGATGAAAATTTGCCCGAGCTGCCTAAGAAAACCTACAGAAAAACATTGATCAGCTGACAGCTACAAGAAAGCAGAAGTGAAAATATAAATAGGAGCAAATTAAGAAGCATCAAAACAGCGTATTATGTACAGACTAATGATTATGAAAACAGAAACATAAGGAAACCAAATAACAACTATACAGGGCTTTAGTGCACAGGGGCCCTCTGCCACCTCAGCCAGTCAATGAACAGTCATAAGAGTGAGCTCAGCAAAGTAGTCTTCTCATGTATTATAGTAGCAACATATATAAAGCAAAGTACAGTGGGGTAATAACGACAACAGTTCAGAAATTACATATCAAAAAGCTCTTCCACAGCGTTCATCAATGCGTTATTTATAATGAAAAAAGTGTTGAAACTAACTAACTGAATCCTACACCATTGACTGTGTTGCCAAAGACACGTAGATCTCCTCAGCCAAGATCTAGCGTAACTGTCATCACGTCTATTAAATCTCCGGAGTGGTAGCTATTGGATTCAGGTTACGAGGATGATCTCCAGGTGTGCCGGTGTCTTCGTCGTCTGAGGACTGTGCCACGTAAATGTTCACATACTCAAAACAGAGACGTGCCACCGCTAAATTCCTTGGTTGGCTTTGCCTTTGACCCTTGTTGACCATGACCTTCCATGGATGATTTGGCTGATTTGAAGGGACACGTTCCATGTACCCGTCACCTGTAGCTTGCCCATGTGGCTCGTTTCTTCATAGGACACCTGTAGCACAACTTTTAACAAAATAGCTTCAGAATCCTATGCTGGCTGCGGAAACCTGTGCTGTCAGTTTCCGCAACTGCATGAACAAAAACTAAACCAAACAATAGTCATAAGCATAGTCAGAAAACCATGTAAAAAGTTCTTTTTAGACTATAATGCAATGATTTAACAGCTGGGTGGATGAAGTAAGTGCAAAAAGAAGGCTGAGAGGGTGTATAAGAAGGTGCAGGTTTGAGGCTCAACATAACCTGAGGATGAAAGATGGAGACTCGATGATAGAGCATCTAAATGCATTTAATACTATGGTAAGTTAGTTATTATCTATTGATATTAAAATTTCAGATGAAGATAAGTGCATCAGTTTCTTGTGTTCTCTACCAGATTCATGGGATAATCTAGTTATTGCAATAGGTAGCAATGCAACTACCTTGCAGTTTGATGAAATAGTCTCATCCTTGCTAACGGAGGAGATGAGATAGAAAATTTGGAGAGCCTGAATGGTGATTCCTTGTCTGTACAATAGTCCCAGAATATAAACAAAAATAAGTCATCGAGTGGGAGATCTAAATATCCAAGAAAACCTATAAAGGTGGTGTGCTAGAAATGCGGAAAAGTAGGGCACTACAAAAGGGACTATAAATCTAAAGCTCCTGACAAAGGAAAGGGATCTGATGATGCTTCTTCTATAAAGGAGAAAACCACCTTAGATGAAGGTGGGGATGTGTACTTGGCTTCTTCAAGTACACATGTAGATCATGCGGCATGGTTGATTGACTCAGGTGCATCATTTCACTTCACTCCCCATAGAGAGTGGTTCTGTGAGTATGATAAATACGATGGTGGTGATGTCTTCTTAGGAGACAATAGCAAGGCTAGAATCATTGGTCGTGGAAAAGTAAAGTTGAATTTGCAAGGTGGAAGGGTTAGAACACTTCTGAGCATTCTGCATATTCCTACATTAGCCAAAAATTTGATTTTTGTAAGCAAGCTAGATGATGCAGGTATAAAAATAGTGTTTGAGAAGGATACCCGCAAGATGGCTTGAGGAGCACTGGTATTAATGCAGGGAGTTTGGACTAGAACTCTGTACAAGCTGCAAGGTAGCATTGTTGTTGATGGGTGTAACAATTCTGTAGTTCCTGAAAGTGGAGCAGAAAATCTAGTGGTCTCTAGAGAGAAGACCATGTTGTGGCATCAAAGGCTTGGACATATTGGAGAGAAGGGCCTTTGAATACTTCATGGTAAATTTATGGTAGAAGGTATGAGTAATAGCTCTCTGGATTTTGATTTCTGTGAAAATTGTGTATATGGGAAGTAGAATTGGGTGAGTTTCCCCTCTAGTGGTAAGAGGGCAAAACAGATATTAGAGCTTGTGCACAGTGATGTGTTTGGATCTATGAAGGTTCCATCATTGGGTAAGTTTGTGTACTATGTATCATTTATAGATGACTTCTCAAGGAATACATGGATATATTTCCTGAAGAAGAAATCTAAAGTCTTTGACTAGTTTAAAGAATTTAAGGCTCTAGTGGAAAACCAGACAGAGAAGAAGATAAAGGTGCTGAGGACAGATAATGGTGGAGAGTTTTGCAATAAGGAATTTGAAGAATTCTGTAAGAAGTGTGGTATAACATAGCAGAATACTACTCCATATACACCTCAAAAAAATGGAGTTGTAAAGAATGAACAAGATGTTGATGGAAAGGGCAAGAAGCATGCTCAGTGGTGTCGGGTTAGGACAAGAATTCTGGGCAGAGGCTGTGGAGACAGCATGTTACCTAGTCAATAAATCACCTTCATCAGCGTTGGAGGATAAGACTCCAAAAGAGGTATGGACTGGTAAGAAACCCTCTCTTTCACATCTGATGGTATTTGGATGTGATGCATATGTACATGTTCCAAAGGAGAAACGAACCAAGTTGGATAGTAAATCTGAAAAGTGCATCATTATTGGGTATAAGGATGGTTTAAAGGGCTATAAACCTTGGAACCTAGCAACAAGGAAAGTTTTGTACAGTCGAGATGTGGTGTTCAGAGAGGTGAAAGATGTTACTAAACATGAAGTCCAACCAAAGGAAATTGAGAAGATAGAGTTTGAGCTAAAGGAGGAAGAATCAAACTCCAAAACAGAGGAGGAATCAGAAGATGGAGAGCCACAAACTCCGGGTGTAAGAAGATCAGTTTGAGAAAGAAGGCAGCTAGAAAGGTATAGTCCATCTACTTTCTATTCAAATTTTGCTTTATCTATCACTGATGATGATCCTAGAACTATGAAGGAAGTAGTATTCAGAGGATGGAAAACTCTGGAAAGAGGCCATGGTTGATGAAATGGCATATTTGCACAAAAATGAGGCTTGGGATCTGGTGGAGTTGCCAGCTAGAAGGAAACCCAATGGCAGCAAATGGGTGTTCAAGAAGAAGACAAATGTAGAAGGAAAGGTGGAGAAATACAAAGCTCGGTTGGTAGCAAAAGGTTATTCCATGGCGCCGAGAATTTATTTTGGTGATATTTTTTCTCCTATTGCCAAAGTAAATTCTATTAGATTACTTTTATCTGTTGCTATTGCTTTTGATTTCGAGGTAGAACAGATGGATTTGAAGACAAAATTTCTTCACGGGGATCTGGAAGAGGAGATCTACAGGAAGCAACTTGAAGGCTTTGCAGTGAAGGGTAAGAAAGAACTGGTATGAAAGTTAAAGAAGTCTATGTATGGGTTAAAACAATCACCAAGGATGTGGTATCAGAAATTTCATACATTTATATACGGACTTGGCTTCACCAGAAGCAAAGCAGATCATTGTGTGTATTTTAAATTAATTAGTGACTGTGTTATTTATTTGGTCTTATATGTGGATGATATGTTGCTGGTTGGAAATGACAAAGAAATTATCCAGGATTTGAAGACCCAATTGTCTTCCAAATTCGACATGAAAGATCTTGGTGCTGCAAACTATATTATGGGCATGGAAATTAAAAGAGATCGGAAAAAGAGGAAGATCTAGTTAAACTAGAGGAAGTATGTCAAGACAATACTGCAGAGGTTTAATATGTAGGATAGTAAACCGGTGAAGGTTCCTATTCCTGTAGGTGTAAAGTTATCTACTGAAAAGTGTCCCAAGACACAAGATGAGGAAGAGGATATGTACCGTGTTCCATATGCAAATGCAATTGGTAGCTTGATGTATGCAATGGTCTGTACTAGACCAGACATTACACATGTAGTGGGATTATTGAGTAGGTTTATGTCAAAACTAGGGAAGGAGCATTGGACAACAATGAAGCGGGTTTTCAGGTATTTACATGGCACTAGTGATTATGGTTTGTGCTACCAAGGAAGACCAGGATTGGACAGAGTTTTCGATATCATGGCTTTGTTCATGTAGACTGGGCTGGAGATTGGGATAAGAGAAGATCTACAAGTGGGTATGTGTTTAACCTTTTTGGAGGTGCAGTTAGTTGGATGAGTAAGAAACAATATGTAGTGGCATTATCAACTACAGAGGTAGAATACATGGCAACCACTCATGCAAGCAAGGAAGAAATTTGGTTGTAGAGATTGTGTTCAAGTATGGGGTTAGTACATGGAGCTATAAGGATAGATTGTGACAGACAAAGTGCAATTTTATTGGTAAAGAACCCTGCTTACCATTTAAAGACAAAGCACAATGATGTTTAGCATCACTTTATGAGGGATATGAAAGAAGACAAATAGGTGTTGTTGTTAAAGGTGGACACTTTGAAGAATATTGCAGATGCATTGATAAAATATGTGAGCTCTGAGTAGTTTTCCTGGTGTATAGAAGCAATGGGCATTTCAAGGCTGGAAAAAAAGACTAGGCTCTCTTCTGGCCCCCTGTCGAAAGAAAACAACAAATGGGAGAATGTTGGGTCGTGTTATATTCTTTCCACTACTAACCCACATAGTGAACCAGGGGGTTAGAGGGGGGCGAAGCCCCCCCCCCCCCCTTTGTTGCGCCGATTGTGCATTGGGGGGATCACAGGGGGGTCGATAGCCTCCCCTGTCTAGGGGGTTTGAGGGGGATGGTAGCCCCTCTCTACGGGGTCCAGGGCAGCACCCCGTGAATAATTTTTTTGGACCCTATATTAGGTTGGGTGGACCTATCTATGGTTTTTCAGTCCACGGTATTGGATGCAATGGTTTTTGGTCCATGGTATTGGATGCTTCGGCATGTATAAATATGTACTATAACATTGAAAGGAATATAATGAAAAATCAAGCTGGTAGTTCCAGTTTTGGGATCTAGGGGAAAATATTTGTGTATATGTATTTTATGTGTTATGCTCTCGCATTGTTTATTTTCTTTGATTTAGAATTCATACGTAGGTAATTTATGTACGGGGTTAACTCAAATGTTTTTTTTTAGCTTCTGAAACGTCGCAAAAACATAGTTATAGTGAAAATACCATAATGACCTGTTTGTAGCAGCCAAACTCTAGAATCCAAAGCTCTGATACCAAATGTTATGAAACCAGCTCACAAAAAGATAGAAAAGATAGATGAACACCTTAGAAATAAGCCTCTGCGAGGGGGAAACCTCCTTTACATTACAAAAATGAACAATTATTAGATGATACAAATGACAAGACCTCCTTTCTATATATAGGAGTCTAAGGGATCATAATTTAATCAGAGCTGAAATAACAATAATAATGTAAGGGCACAATAATAACAATAGTGGGCTTCTATGGGGTACAATAATAACAATATGGGGACTACATGGGCACAACAATATAATAAGGGGGTTGTACTAATAACAATAAGGCATTACACTAGTAATATAGGGACCTAACAAAATTTGTCTGATAGAAGAACTGCTTGTAAGGTCTTACTCTTAGGATATTATTGGCCTTCCATTTTCAAAGATACCACCCTTAGGAGGGCACTCAGGATTTTTAAAAACTTACCACAGGGTTAAGAAGGAATTTTTTTGGGATGGCCTTAAATCAGATATTCAAAATTTTGTGGCAGAATGTTTGGTTTGCCAGCAAAATAAAGTTGAAACAATTAAGACACCGGGTCTATTACAACCTTTATCCATTCCAAGCAAACGTTGGGAGGAGGTTTCAATGGATTTTATCACAGGTTTACCCAAGTCTGAGGGAAAGAGTGTCATCATGGTGGTAGTTGACAAACTTACCAAGTATGAAAACTTTTGTGCATTATCACATCCATTTAAAGCCAGTACAGTTTCTACTGCATTTATAGAAACAGTTCAAAAGCTACATGGAAACCCAAAGATTATTGTAAGTGACAGAGATCCCATTTTCACTGGAAATTTTTGGATAGAATTATTTTCTTGTCTTGGTACTCAGTTAGCTCATAGCTCATCTTATCATCCTCAATCTGATGGGCAAACTGAGATAGTAAACAAATTTTTGGAAGGATATCTTCGTTGCTTTGTATCTGATAAACAGACACAATGGGTCAAATGGTTGGCTCTGGCTGAATGGTGGTATAACACTTCCTTCCATACAACAACAAAAATTACCCCATTTATGGTACTTTATGGGTATCAACCACCATCCATCACATCATATTTAAGAGAAAATTCTAAGGTTCAGGCAGTGGAACATCACATCGAACATCAACAACAAGTCCTCCAACTCTTAAAGGATAACCTCGTGTTGGCACAAAATAGAATGAAACAACAGGCAGATCAACATCGCAGTGAAAGAAGTTTTGATGTAGGTGATTGGGTATTCCTACGACTACAACCATATAAGCAAATGTCCCTAAAGCAAGCTAAGAAGGATAATAAATTATCACCAAAGTATTATGGTCCGTACAAGGTGTTGCAAAAGATTGGTACTATGGCATACAAATTGGAGCTTCCTGCAGCTTCTCGATTGCACCTAGTTTTCCATGTTTCATGTTTAAAGAAGGTTATAGGTGACAAGATCCCAATTCAAACAATATTGCCAGAACTTGACGAGGAAGGAAAAATTATATTGGAACCGGAAGCAGTCACAAAAACAAGAACTCGACAACTATGAAATCGATCAATTTCAGAGTATCTTATCAAGTGGAAGAACTTATCCGCTGAAGATTCCACATGGGAGGATGAGAATTTTATGCAAAAGTATCCAAAACTACTCAAGCGTTGAGGAAAACACTTTTTTGAAGGAGAGGGGCATGTTGGGTCCCTATAATACTAGTGATTACCCCATTACTATTGTAGTTATACCCCTTATTTATATTGTTGTGCCCCTATTACCCCCATATTGTTATTTATGTGCCCCATAGAATCCCTCTATTGTTATTTTTGTGGCTTTATATTATTTTTTTCCACTGGAAAAATCAGTAATTTTCATTAAGATTAGAAAATTACATATAGTAGATGCCATTGGCATTGCTGTAATGTTCATAATATCAAAACTTGTCCTGCTAATCAGGAGCTATAGTCAAACAACTATCCAATCTAGACTTTCCTACCCTTCTTTTTTTCCACTTTCCGCCAACCTTCATTGTTAGGCGGAGCTGTTACAATAATCATTTGTGTTTCATTTGTGGCAGCCATGATATCCTTTTCAGAATCTGTACTTGTTGGCGAGTAAGCTCGTTTGCTGCCTCCAGTTTCCTGTCTGGTGTTCTCATATTGCTGCTGTGGGTTACCTGCATTTGTGTCTATTGCTCCTTCGATCAGATATTCATTGTTCTGTAGGTGGTGTGGATAGCTTGCTTTGCTGATTTCTGTATTTATCTTTCCGTCTTCATCTTCTTGTATATTGTTGTTGGTTCCCTCATTCCTTTCCTCTTCTTTTTCCTCTTCTGCATCCTCTGTCCATGTGGCTGAAAATTGCCATCCTTTCGGTTTTGGTGGTTGTCTCCTTTTCCTATCTTTTTTGTTTTGTGGGCATGTACTTTGTAGATGACCTGTTTGTCGACATATGCGGCAACGAAAGGCGGTGTTTTCATAATCCAATGGCTGTGCCCATTGTTTTCCATTGTGGATTAGGATAATGTGCTCTGGTAGGCCTTGACTGAGGTCTACCTCCACACATATCCTGGCAAATGTGTAGATATCCTTAGATAGGCGCTCATGATCTGCTTTTAAAAAAGATCCCAGGGTATTGCCTATTCCTTCCAGTACTTTGTAGTGCCAGAAGTGTATAGGAAGATTAAACAGTTTTACCTAGACTGGCATTTTGGTGACCACCATGCTGTTTGGATCGAAATCCGGGAACCAAGATTTCACGAAAAGGCCAGCGTTACCCCAGAACCATGGCCCTTCGTTCAAAGCATAATCTTTGTCCTTTATGGTGTCAAATTTGACAATAAAGAATCCTTTTGAACAGAGATGGATATCACAGTTTTCTGTCCATATGGAGTAGATCCATTGACGAAGGGCTTCCGGTTTGGGCCAAAATCCATTGAACCTGCATATCACTGCTTTAGTTAAATAATCAGTTTGTATTTCATTTACCTCTGGTGTGGAGATTATTAATGCAGGGTTCTGTGTTGTCTGCTCAACAATGTATGCCCCTGGTGCTGTAGCTTGCTGTTCTGGTTTCTTTTGTGTTTCCATCTTCCCTTTGACTGCATCTTTGAAGGAAACAGGTCCTTTTGAACTTGAGCTGTGGCAGCCTCCGCGCAATCTTGAGCTGAGACAGATTGTAGAGTCTTTTGCTATACCGTAATCCATTAGTTTAAACCCCTCCTGAATTACCTTCCCTGCGTAGAGGAGGAGTTGTTTGTATGGTGGGATTCCCGTCTTTTCATGTATCCTCTGTTTGAGGATTTCTGTTGCCTCCCATAACCCTATTTCAATGCATATTGTGTGCCCTCCCATAGATCTGATAAAGAGAGGGCTTTTTTTGCCCTGAATCTTCTTTTCCGGTGGGTGTGTTTCCAGATCTGATCTGCATGGGGTTAGATCTGCTCTACAGAGGTCTAGATCTGGAAGTTTATGTCCCGATCTGAGTCCGAGTACTGTGGCTCGCAGGGGATCCAAAGCCAAGGTCTCGTCCCATGCTTGATCTGCAATCAAATTAATTGAGGGCTGCCAGAATGTGTTAGATCGGGCTCGCTGCTCTCCGAGAGGGGGTATAGGAACAGTCTGCCGGATCGTTTTCCAAAAGACGCAGGCAGTGCTTCCTATCCCGGGCATAAACCTCTCTGGGGGAAACGCACCTATCCGAAGCTGATTGGGATCCGACTGTATTGATTCAAGAAACCAAGAGCGTTGAGACGTGGTAACCAGATCCGTCCTGCATGAATCATTCTGAGCCGAGAAGGGAAGGAATAATTCCATTCCCTGTTTGCTTTGTTCCGAGCCTTGAGCCTGCTTTCCGATAGTGGATCCGGTCCAGAACCAATAGTAGAGGTTATACGCTGCTAATCCGTCTGCCAGGCTCCCATCCGCTTCTACGCAGTGTAGATCTATGAGTTTAGCGGCAGGGTAAACCAGATCTGAAGCCCTGATCTCTCGAAAAGACGTCATCACCATCGCCTTCATTCTATACTGGTTCGGATCTGTCTGATTTGTTGTATGCAGCCGCGCGCAGTGATAAATGGCACCCAGATCCATCTTGAATGAAACATCCTGAGCCGAGAAGGTAAGGATAAACTCTGGTTTTTGTTTGCCCTGTTCCGAATCTTTGAGCGTCTTTTCGGGTGTAGTTCTGGGCCATATCCAAAGGGAGAGATCTTGCCCAGCGACTGCGTCTGCCAGGCATCCCTTCGATTCTACACAGCGCCGATCAGTTAGGGCAGCGACGACATCGAGACTTTCTGAAACCCTGATCTGAAGATACGCCATCGCCTTCCAGTCCCCTTCTCAATTTCCAAAAATGTTGTCTTCTTGTTCTCTTATTAATGGTAGGCTTTATATTATTATTGTTAGGTCAGCTGGATTATATTGTGACTCCTTAGACTCCTATATATAGAAAGGAGGTTTTGTCATTTATATCATCCAAGAATTGTTCATTTATGTAATGTAAAGGAGGTTGCCCCCTCGAAGAGGCTGAATTCTAAGGCGTTGATCTATCTTTTCTATCTTTTCTTGAGCTGGTTTCATAACAAAAGTGCTGAAGTATCAACCTTCAGGCCTTCAGCTAACAAGTCCCTAGACATTAAAGAGAAATTCAAGGAAATAAAGGCTAGAAATGAACCATTAATGGTCTATGTGTACAATAAATATTTAAAGATAGCTCCTACCAATCAGAATAGGTTGATGTCAGCCTATGACATCAAGGAAGACAAAATGCAGATAGATTTTTTAAGCCCAAAGTACAACAACCTCAGTCAATTGTAGACTACCTCAAAACTGATTTTGAGGTCATTACCAAGGACATTCACCCCCTAGATCATATTGAATTACATAAGCAGATAGGGGAGATGGTATATACCACCTTGACAAGCAAAGCCATGATGGCCCAAAGATTAGAAAATTCATTGAATTATACCACTGCTCAGTTACAGTTAGAAATAGCCTCCTCACAGGCTAACGACAATAGAATCAAATCATTGGAGGAGTTGCTTATTGGATTGGGTCATAACCCAAAAGATGTAAAATCTACAGAGGCCCTGATCAAGAAAAAAGATGAATACATAGCTACCTTGAGAAAGCAGTTAAAGTTGCCTCCATCAAGGAATCCACAAACTGCTGAAGTTATTCAAAAGAAATCTGAAGAAAAGCTTATGGACCTAGTCCTCAAGCTAAATGAACAATTAAAGGACACTGAGCAGGAATTAGAGAAATCATTAAAGAGCAGGCATAGTGAGTCAATCTCTCAACCTCAACATGTAATACCAGTGGTCTCCACAATAGTCCCTTCAACACTTCCAATAGCTATAGCACCAAATGTCCTTTTGGCCATAGCAGAAACAATTACAGGTACAAGCATAGGCACATCAGAGGCAGGAACTTCAAGTCTAAGTACAGAATAATTAATAAAGTCAATGGAGGAAATGAAACTCCAAGTTTCTGAACTCCAAAAGGTAAAAGATAAATTTGTCACCTTAGAGCAGAAGTATGATGTTTCAAAGATCAATTTTGTTGAAGAGCTTAGGAAGAATAAAGGCTTGGCTCAGCAATGAAAAACACTAGAGAAGGACCTCACATTTGAAAAGCCTTAAACAAATATTAGGAAAATTCTATGGACCAACATTACTCAATCAATAAATGATGTTTGGTCATCCATACAAATCATTTTTGAATAGATTGAACTGGTAAAAGTTGCTCTTCAAGAAATTTAGAAAGCCAAGGAAGAGCTAGGAGGAAAGCCTGAGGAAGCTATCAGGCTAATAAAGTTTTTGAACGGTAGGACTAGGCACCAGCTAAAAGAGCTGAATATTGAGGATAGAACTGGGACTATCCTAGAAATCAAGAAGGTATTGACTAAAAGAGCTCTAATGCAGAACCTGGAAAGAAAATTTCAGAATATGCAGGAGGATATAGATGAATTTATGGAGAAGTTTGGCATTTTATAGAGTAAAGGACTTCCCGGTCCTTTAGTTATTAATGATAAATTGATGAGGCATAAAGATTATGTCGACAAATTGGGTCAATATGGAAATAACTAGGCCAGCTCATCAACTAGTGCATCTGCACCCAAGGCACAACCCACAGGCAAAGTTCTCTATGACAGTCTAGAGAACCTTTTTTATGTTGAGCATGAATTAAAACATTTGTTTCCAGTGCAGCTCAATTTTGTAAAATACACAGAGGCTGATGAAAACTTCAGGAAGCTACAAAGGACCAAGATACCAAGGGAAGAGTGGTGGAGAGATATGACAAAATTTTTATGATTTACCTTGGTAAAAAATTAAATTTTCAAAATTTACCATAGTCAATTTTGGTAGAAGAAGGTGAATAAGGATGAAGCAAGTAAGGAGTATCAGAGTAGGTCAAAGAGTATCAGTAAGAAGATGAAAAGCAAACAGCCAGCATAGAATTACAAGCAAGACAGCAAGATGCTCAATCATAGGGCCTACCTCCAACTCATTCACAAAAACAGGGACAACAAGCCATCAATTCACTTTTAACTTCTATCTTCGAGACCATCTATCTCTACTCTTATGTAAAATATAGTTAGTCTTCTTAGATTATATCTCTCTCAGTTATGAGATATTTTATTGTAAATTTTTGTATAAGTACTTCTTGATTCGAAGTACTTAGGGTGGATTCTTAGAGATTTCTGTAGACTCATTATTTTGGAATAGAAGTGTTGTTGGACAACTCTTGTATAGCTGGTTGGATGAAGAAATAAAGAAAAGGACTTTTACAAGATCCATGTGTCAAACACTGGACAAATAAGTATTCTATATCTTATGTGTTTTATTGTTTTCTAGTTTAATATTTCACTTGTGTTTCATATCTGAATAATAAACGAAAAAATATATTTCAGAAAGTGCTTTATTACAATCTATCTTTAAAATCGTTTTTATTCTAAATGTTTTCTTCTAAGCTATCATAGGCAGGGAATTCTTAACTGCTCCTTGCTTCTTAGTTTATCATTGTGGTCATTTAATAAGAAATTCTTAATTGCTTTTTGTTAGTGATCACCCACTTTCCCTCCTCTTAAAATTTGTTGAAGGATTCTTAACTGCCCTTCTTCCCTTTTAAGACCATTTCACCCTTTCAAGTTACCATTTGTCTCCTATTTAGCTATTTTTCCCTGTGAAGCCCTCCTTTATTGAATCAGCCTAATCTAGTGAAGCCATCTTCAGTTGACTCCATAGCGCAATGGCCCGAGATACTCTGTTTTAACCATCTACTTGTGAACTCCACCACCAAATACAATCAAAACCCCCAAGCTTTCATAACTAGCCTAACATCCTATAAAACAAAGCTAAATCTTAGAGAGAGAGCCCTTTTTGCGTATAGATTGGCTAGATTTTGTATTTAAAAGTTTGTTTGTGGTTACCTCGGACACCTTTCCTTCTTTTGACAATTTCAAGGAAAATCTGAGTGCTAACACAACGTAGCAGGCAGAAGCTTACAAGTGTTTCATTGTTGAGGAACACCCATCGCCACAACAGGACACTTGACCGGCCACACGACATGCCACATGTCTTCGAGTCTCAGGTTCTAGGCATTATGTTATCTTTTTTTTTGGGGGGCTTTTTTGGAAAACTTGTTGTCATTTGGTTTTTTTGATGATTTTTTGAAAAACTGGTTAGATACTATGCTTAATTGTTGGTTTCCCCTACATGGGCAGCAAGATAATATTTGCAATTTCATTTTTTAATTGGACTGGTTTCCCGTTATGGGCAGTCACAATCCTGTTTTGCTCTTATATGCCTTAAACTATGGCACGGACATGCAAAGCCTCAATGTACCATTATTTTACAGTAATAGAATTTAGCTTAATTTAGAAAAAAAAATGAATACCGTTCGTAAAATTGGTATCTTGTTTAGTAGCAATGGTGTAATGGATCTGATTTGGCATGAAGTGATCATGCTCTTTTAAAAGAAACTTGGCCTTCTTGTGCATATAATGATCTTCTTTCATCATTTCCTAGAGCTTTCAAAAACTTAGCACCTTTTATGCAATAAAATGTAAGTCTATCAGGAGAGAGAGGTGATCAGTGTCTCTTCATATGATATATACACAAAAAAACTTAGAAATAGTACTAATAAAACAAATTCAAGAAAAATTAAATGCACTTTTACCTGTCTCTTACCAATTTTGATCTTGAAACCTCTTCTCCATACACTTAATGCTTCAAAAAAGATCATAAACCAATTTTGCATAAGCTATTGAATTGTGTCGATTCTACAGCTACCAAATACATAGATTGTTGCACTGCCTTGCCACTTTTAAAACCTGAAATTAGACTCAGATGGTGTTTTTTTTTTAATTATCATAGTTGGGTTCTTAATATTTGTAGGGTTTTTATGTAGGTCTAAACATGTAACTGTGTTTTTCGTTTTTCTTTAGCACTCCATGCTTGTCCATGATCCCATGGATAAAAAAAAATGGTCAAAAATTAAAAGTCTTGAATCAGCTTGAAACTAATGTAAAAGCGTATATCTCATCGTTCTAAATCCAATGCACTTTGTTTCACTGGAATCTGATGTTTTATTAGAAAGTTATGGCTATTTGACATTTTATGAAAAATGGAAAAAATGATGAGGGGTACCACGTGGCAGAGTGGTGATTGGGTAGCGATGAAGTGGTAGAGTGATGATGTGGTAGGGTGTGACTTGGCAGTGATGTGGAGGAGTGAGTGGTTGACACTTGGCATCTTCGGATTGGCTATCACATGGCAAGTTTATGTTGGTCAACAGGTGGGTGAGATGGCCCAACAAGGAAGTGCCATGTGGACCAACCATTCGTTGCCATGTAGCATCCTCGTGGTGGCCAAAATTACATGGAAAGACAAATGACCTCCACTAGAGTTGAAACCTTTACCTCATGCCTACTAACCAAACAATTCACCAACAATGCTACCATGTTCGATGTGAAATACAACCCAAAATTTATGTTTTATGTTTAAAAAGTGTGCCCTTTAGGAGAGGGATCCAGGGCTAAGCCCTAGCCCCTGGTCACATGTGACTCAATATGACCACGAGCGTGGATTTTAGGAGTGGCTTTAACCATCCTAAAAATTTACCTGCCGATCGGGAAGGCTAGATTCTCATGCCGTTCCCAATTTCTAGGCAAACCAGTCAGGTTTGGGTCGATTTGTAGGCTCATTAACAACATAATTGGGTAGAATCTTAAAACTATCATATCTTTCTCAATTTTTAACCAAATGAGGTGTGCAAAGAGACAAAATAGGGGTTATAGATAGTGTTGAATCCATTGGAGGTATCAGTTTGCTTGTTTGAGCTTTCTAAAGGTCTGTAATTCTATTTTTTTTATTGTGAATTTAGATTTCTTTTCCAATTTTTATTAAAAAATTCTAAAACTAACTTTGTTCAATTGTCTTTTCTGATCTTCCAAATCGCAAGAAGAGAGCATAGTCAACAATATTGAAGCTATTTATTCAATTGGAATGAAAAATTTAAAAGACAAAACACAAGGATTTGATCTCTAAATTCATATTGTGGCTCTCAAAACTCTATATATTATCCACTTTTCCTTCTCTTTCTTCTACCTCCTGCGAATTACTAATGATATGGGTGGCTCTTACTGCACCACCAATAAAATAAAATTGAAAAGAAAATGAAATCTAACATTAAAAAAAAAAAAAAATTAAAGACATTTCCTATTCTACTCTACTGGAAATAGAAGAATTTATCAAGTGTATGCATATTTCCAGTGTAACCATGTGCGTAAGAGGATCAAAAATATATTCATGCTAAGGTTAGAAAAACGTACATTAAAAATAATCAAAGCATGAAATACTAGTTACCTAGATAATGCGATTAGGAAGTAAAGAAAGAACAACATTCTTAATCGCCTGTGAATTGCTCCAACTAGTTGTTAATTTCTGTTGCTCACAAAGATTAGTATACAAAATTTTGAAATTTTTGTAAAATTTAATATGCAAAATGATTTTAACATGCTTTTAATCATGCAATTAAAAATGAATGCAACTATAATGGGTTTTTTAAACATCAAAATAAACACCTATGTATACCTCCTCAGCAACGACGCCAAAATGTTGAGTGATTTAATGGTTAGTTAAATCCATGTAATTTAATTTGTCAACCTCGAGGTTTTGTAAATTGACGAGGTATACCTGTATTATATGTACTAGGTGGTTATCTTTTAGATTAGATTAATCTAAATGCAATTAAAACTAAGAAATTAAATCAATCTAATCTAATCCAATCCAAACCAAACATAAAGAAACTAAAATCACACTTGCATAAATGAAAATCACACCACACTTATAGAATTGAAAGCACTCTTACTGAAAGGAAATCACACTCACACTTGCATAATTGAAAGCACACTTGCATGAAAAGAAATAAAATAACAAAACTATACTATGTTACTAATGTACAAAGATGTGCATACTGTGGTTGATGGGGGCCCTCCATTCCTTAGTAAGCACACCAAATTACCATCACATTCTCAAAGTAAAAATGTGCTAGAGAATCTTTGACTCAACTAGTTTATTGATTGGAAGAATAGAATACATAGATAGAAATATGGGTCCATTTAAAGGATGTTCCCCTATTTATACAAAAATTGAGGGTGACTGATCAATAAATGTAGATCCCTCAAATATCTCCTAAATACACATTTATCTCATGTGGTTACAACCAATCTCCTAAAAATGTGAGATACATATCCTCTCAAAATCCTCTCATCCATGATTCTTCTCCTTTGAATATGCATAGATAATGATCATCATCTTCTATAATTACTCTACAAATCTTCATGAGTTGGAACTTGAAATTCGAATTTGTAGTTAAGAGGTGAAGCAGGACCCTTCTAGAAGCTCCAAGTAGGCCTACAATATCACAAAACTTATATCACTTTCATGTATGTATGAAAACATGCTAATTCTATAATATTTAATCACAAATTCACTTAAATTACTTAGAATAAATGAATTTGGGAAATATAATGCTAAACCCATATGATCATGAACGTGGATGACATTTTTGAGGCCCAACAGGCATTAAGGTGTATTCATCAAAGTCCTAGAGATTTGTACTTGACTTAACAAGTGTTAGATATCTAACAATATTCCAACATGAAACATACATGACATAAGTACAAGACCCTTCATCCACAAGAGTGCAGTATATATCTCGATTGAAGATGCACACCAAGATTTAAAAGAAACATGATGAGAAGGTCTAAAATGAGGGGAATTAATGTATTACATGATCAAACATGACTCTAAGGTATCAAACCCTTTGATAGTGGTCAGCAAGGCTTTGTGTTGTGTATGAAATCTCTACAAAACCTCCATAGTAGATATGGAAAAAGGCGCTTAGGATAAATCATCAATACTACTATGATGTTGGGCAACATGTGCATTAGGATTGTGAGTAAATTTATAAAGAATTCCCTTATCTAGTGTGATAATTCTAGTGGGAATAATAGGGATGATCGGTTCCTTAGAAGTAGAACTCGACTCAAGAGTGTCATAAGACTTTTCTCTTTTGTAAAAGTTAACTTTTTTTTTACACATGAGAACATACCCATTACTTCTTGAAGGAAAATAATGTTGCTTCCCATTACCCCCAGGAGGGGGTGAAGGAGATTCCATAACCATTTTTTGTTGTGGCTGGGTGGGGAATGGATGAGTTAAAAAGATTGGTTGTTGGGTTGCTGCCAGTGGTGTAAGAATGTGATGGACTTCATCCATACATGGTCGATCATGAGTCAAATCATATCCTTGACAGATATTACAAGGAAATTTAATTTTACTACATTGTGAATTTGTGCCCCCACTCTAGTTGGGTTGGCCTTGATTAGTTTCCTACATATATTTAGGATTATTATTTTGTTTGTTCTTTTTCTTTTTACCGCAAGGTTCCTAATGATATCGTCGACTTCACTGTGAGAACCTCAATGGATTGATTAGAAGATTGTAATTGTTGAGAACCAAATGCACTTTCTGGGGCTTTGGATGTGACAATCATTTTCGTTTGATGAGAAAATAACTCACTTATAGTATCAAAAGAAACAAAACCGATGACACCATCATTTCTCCATCCCTACTTGGGTCATTATGGGTTAGTTGAAGGTTGAATATCATTAGGAATAATATCATAAGAAATGTAGGATTTTCTACTCCTCAATAGCTTCCCAAACCATAACAACATCCTTGGTTATGAGTGGAAATAAGGATCAGGTAAACTAGCCTTTAAATACCTCATGACAAAGTTTGTTTTACACTAACCTCTTGCATCTTTTTTAGTCATGAATATGATAAAAGATGTGAGTGGATTTATCTTGCTTAAAAGTAAACAAAGGATCAATCCTGAGATCCTTCCACGAAGGTAACTAAAAATTATTCAAGAAGGTATGAGCTAAGGAAGAGAAGTCAGTATAAGATTCCCTATCAAGTTTGATATACCATTTAGTGGAATAATTAGTCAAGGCTACTTAGAAATCCATAAACCTCACAAAATAATCCACCAAATAATTAGAGAAATACCATAGATGGTAGGTGGTGATGTGTCTAGAAGGGTTTTCTCTCAACTTCCCTTCAAACTCAGGAATATCATAAGGAAGTTTAGCGAGCATTGGTAGCCACCTAGGATCATGCCATATGGGGTCACTTTTCATTTTATCGAAATTTTGAATATCAAGAGGTGCTAGATATGGAATCTGTTGTTGGTTAAATGGATCATAAGAGAAGAATATACCCCCTGATGGACCATATGGTCCATCCATATCTTAGTTAATGGTAGATGAATGTGGATCTAGGTTGTATTTTAGGCTAATATACTAAGTTTCTAGGCCAATAGGTGAGGTGTAAGGATGTTGTCCCCTAGGGTAAGTTCCTTGAGAGAAAACAAACTCCCAAAAGCATGAATACTCATGGGATTGTACCCAAGAGTAGAGGAAAAACCTCCCTATGCAAAATCACCGCCATAAGCATTAAGACTTATAGGCATAGTGGTACTAGCAGGGTTAGTTCCCCTAAGTAAATTAATCACTCTAAAGGAAAAGGAACTCCTACAGAAATGTGTCCCACCTAACATAGAACTATTCCAAGGTTGATATGTACTATCAAAAAAATTATTTCCCCTAGACTACTAGAAATAAAAATAGATCCCCCCTACATGTTTCCTAAAGAAGGTAAAGGAACTCTAATTGTATATGAACTAAGAGTGAAGATCCCATCTCCTACTAGTGGACCAAGGTTTTCTCCCATCCCAAAAAAAAATTGGAGGAATGCATAGATGTAGACATATTTAAAATACTTATAGGGTTCATAGAAGTAATTGGTGGAATGACCCTAGAATAGGACAAAGGTGTTGTAGGAGGAATGGAATCTGACACATTAAGTAGTGGTAATGATGACATGACAACAAATACTATTGATATAGAAGTTAAAGTGGTACCCATTCCCCCATAGTAGGTGCAACGTTCTCAACAAACATGTAATGAGAAATAAGATAAAAGGGTTCAATATTGTAAGGCCTTATTTGCATTAAAACAAGGTTTAAAGGGTTTGTTAAAGGTGGGTTTACATGTTGCAATGGGATCTCATCAATCACTTCAATAGTAAAAAAATATTCCCCCTTGGGCCAAGGTTATCCCCACCAACATAGGTTGGTGTAAGCCCTTTTTTGCTAGAGCTACCCTACGTCTCTGAGGTGGTGGACTTTACTCTTCATCATAAAGGTTTAAAATTCTATGAGAACGTCATATATTTTGTTCCACCATGATGAAGATGTTTTATTAAAAAATTAAATTAATTAGGAGACCCCTATTGCCAACTACACACATGGGGGCTTCACTGGGGGAACAATACCATACCATGTGGGTTCATATTGGGGGATATATATTGAGGAAAAAATGACTTAATATATTGGGGGATATATAGGGGGTAAATGGTTTTTATATTGATGGGTATAAAAAATGGAGCTCAAAGTTAATGAAAAAATATAAAGTTGTATAAAAAATGTTGATGAAAAAATGGAAACCTACAATATCTAGTGAAAGTAGGGGTTTTTTAAATTGGGGAGGTGTATTGGGTTCATATTGGTAGGGGGTTAAATAATGTGATTTTTAAAGGTATTCTCCAATATGTAGTCAAATTAGGGGTATTGTTTAGTATGCCATGAACGCAGGAGATATGTCAGAGGTTCATTGAGTGAAGCCCCGGTGACTACACATAGACTAAAAAACACATGTTATAAAGTCTAAGGAGTAAAGAACACACAAATTAAGAGAAATAAAAAGATCTTCTTGCTACCAAAGCTTGGTTCATCAAGGAAAAAATTGTTAATGAAGATGTGGTTAGGAAAACTACACCGATGACCTACCTAACGATCCTTTTAAACCTGACACAAGTACCCTTATTTTTCATGGGGTACGCCTAAGAGGTCTAGGTGATTTTGACCAATGTCTTCCCAAGGATAGCAAGGAAATGCCCCTCACCTTCACCCATGTCAGACACATAATATTATGGCCAATAGAGCTACCATAGACAATAACTCAACCTAGGGGAATAGTCATACATTAGGTCTACATGCAATGGAAACTATGCCTAAAACTCCTTGAGAGGCTACTCAAAGTGAGTTGTAAGCCTATCTAGTGATTTTCCAAGTAATACATGTAGACCGACACCACCATGACAAAAATAAGTAGGATAGATCCATATTCTAGCCTCGATGTGACATCTTGTTTAACCCTTGTGTGACAAGGGATTCCTAGGAAATGTGCCACTACAAATGTATTTTCTCTCCCTATCATAAGATGTTAGGTTTTTTTTTATGGCCTTAAAGAATTTAACTCACTCCCCTATTCGAAGACGCTAACCTAAGATACTATTGGTTTGCTACTAGTGAAAAGTAGAAGTCTCTAACTATTTTTATTACATGCTAGTTTTATGGCTATTATTTACTTAAATGGAAGCAATGTGAAACTGATATGGTGTGTAAAGATTCAAGACATCAGGTCCTAACGCAAGCTATATGTAAATGAAAATTTATGATATTTCGTTAATGAAAGGAACCTATAGAAGGGAAGAGAGTTTATTTTCTTTTCAAAAGAAATAAAACAACCTCACACACTCTCAATTTTCACCCATGAAATTCACTATATTATTAATATAAACAAACCCCAAAAACCAACTTAAGAAAACACTAAAAAAGAGCTCAAACAAAAACAAGCAAGAATACAAAGCACTCAAAACCTCAAACTTGGATTTCCAATAAAAATATCACCAAAATAAATATATCAAAAACTAATAAACATAAAAAGGAAATGCAAATAAAGTTTTAGGAACTTGGTTCAATAGAGTACAACAAACTCATGCATGATCTTCAAAGGTAAAAAAAGCAAACCCTAATTCAAGGTCAACATGAGAGAAGTATGGAAACAAAAGTTAATTTATCAAATATGATCAAGTGAACAATACTGGAGGACTCAACTAGACCTATCAAATATAGTTTCTCACAACCACAAACAAAAAGGAGAAAAGGACTACTGAAAGTAAGAAAATTAAAATAAGACAACTTTGACGAAGACACCAAAATTGAAAATTTCGGTAGATCAAACTCAAAACATATTTTTTATTATATCTCTGACATATATGAACTGACATACTTTGGAAAAAATATATCTAAAAAATTAAATTTATATTTGGCGGAAAACCCCTCAAAAAACTCGAAATCAAAGGATTGTCGTAAGTTAAGCGATGACAAAAAAGAAACAATGTCATAGTTTAACAATGATAAATCAGTAAAAATGTTATCTGTCACTTTGTAATGCACTGAGAACCAATGACAGTCAAATAAAATTACTTTAAAACATGAATCTAAGCCATATATAATCATAATTGAAGCAAATAATACTAGAAAGGACCAAAACTAGGTTGAAAAGTAATAAAGAAAACTTAAGGACAAATAGAAAACCAAAACAAGAAGCAAAAGAGGAGATTAATAACACTAGGGTAGACTCCCTAGTGGAGATTTCAATTTTATTGTGATCTAAATTTATTGTTCTCAAGGAGTTGTTGCTCCATGAACCTTTCCTAGGACTCACCATACCATGTGTGAACAAGTGTGCAATTAAACCATTCCCATATCACATGCAAACACTAATTGAAATTGTAATGGAAGCATGATAAATATTACCTCTTAACCAAAGTAGTATATGGTTGAAGTAGCCAACTTGAGGGAATACACCAGAACTCCTATATCACAAATGCCAAGAAAAATACCTACATACAATCAACCAAAAACACTACCAAAATACTTTCTACAAGAGCACATCACCATAATAATAATTGATAAACAATGACCAACATATAATAATCAAAGGAAATCAATAATAAGGAAGGCAATTGACTTTCCTTATAATAGAATAAGAGTAAAATAATACAATGATATACCATCATATGAAGTCTCTCCTCTCCCACTTACAATCTTGGTCTCCACCTCTAGCAAGGATAGCCTTAACAAAATAAGAGAGATCTTGCATTATATCTAACTCTTTAGATTCAACTTCCCTTTGAATTGACTATTTTATATAGGCATTTTTCCCTCCTTGAGATAATGTATCTCGACACATAGAGGCAAGCTAAGTTAGGAAACTTATACAATAATGTCCCCTAGCCAACTCATGAACAAATAATTCGAGCTAATCTCCTTAGAAATGAAAAAATCTAGAAGGCTCAACAATGTCATGGGTTGCAAAAGGAAAATATGCACCAATAAACTTTGGTTATACGCTATGAACTCAAGGAGTGTCACAGGATGTAAGGCTAAACAATAGCACTACTATAACATAGGTAAAAATTAAAGGAAAAATATATGCATCAAGGTAAACAAGACAAGGGTTTCTGCAACTAACTCAATGTGAACATAGTTACCGATCAAACAGAAACTATTACCTCAAAATAGCTACCCCAAAAATCCCAAAAAAACATGAAAAAACACCTTGAAATCAAAAAGTGTTGATGTCGAAATAAAATTTTTTTTTTCAAAGTAAATTTTCAATATTTTTTAAAAATAATAGTAAAAAACAATAAAATCCATTTTGTTTGTGCAAAAAACGCCTTGAAATTGAGAAGTGTTGATGCCAGAATAACGCTTTGTTTTTCAGGGTACATTTTCAACACTTTTTAGTAATGACGTTAAAAAAAAATATCGTGACTCTGCAAAACTTTAAATTTCCAATGATTTTCAAGCATGACATTAATGTTAAAATATCACGTCTTTGAAAACCCTTAAAATTCCAACAATTTTTAAGCATGACATTAAATTTAAAATATCACTTCTTTGAAAAAACTTAAAATTCCAACAATTTTCAAGCATGGTGCTAAGAAAAACTATTTATAATTATTTTCAGCCATAACATTAAAGATAAAATATCACGACTTAGAAAAACATTAAAAATCTTGACAATAATAGAATTAAAACCAAAGATTGTGACTACAAAACAATCTTAAAATTTCAAGATATTTTAAGCATGACATTATGGAAAAAATTTATGACTAAAAAAACTTTAAATGAACACCTGAATGAAAGAGTTATTATACCAAGAGTATTTTTTTAAATGCTAAATGTATAGCGATTTTGAAATCTTAATCTAAGACAACTTGATACGTTGTGAAAAAAATTTAAAAATCAACTATCAAACTGACACGCAATGTAGGTGAGCTCAACCCATTGTAATGAAAACTTAAAGACCAACCATGAAATTAACACATTGTGGGGCAAACTCGATTCATTATAATGAAAAAATTAAAATCAACTATCAAATTGCACATAATGGGATCAGGTTGCTAGACAAGCATCAACACATACCCCACAAAAATTATATATATATATATATATATATATATATATAGAAAAGATTAGAACGAATTCTCATGAGCTCCATAGTGAAATAGGTCATTGGGCAGTTCCTAAAACGCCATGGATGGAAAGGATCTGCCATATATGTGAGAATAGGAACATCGAGGATAAAAACCACTTCCTCTTAGAGTGCCCCGCGTATAACCACATTAGATCTCAGTTTCACAATCTTTGTTACAATACTGACCTTCCTAGCCTTTTACAATGTCAAAATTATAGTGAGCTCGGGAGGCTTCTCTCCAAGCTTTTTGAGCATAGGAATAAAATCTTAAATCAAAATAGATAATTTGTTTCTTTAGGTCCGATAGACCATTATTTGGTCTCAGCGGACGTTAACCATCATCATCATATATATATATATATATATATATATATATATATATATATATATAAAACATAAAAAACATGACAAGAAAAATCAAATATAAAAAATATATAGTCATGACATAAAAATAAACTATAAAATGTAAAAAAGAATTAAACATACCATGTAAAATTAAAAAAAAAAAACAAAACAAAAAAAAAAATAAAAAAAAAACCACGAGTAAATAAAATAAAAACAAAATAAAAAAAAAAAATTACAAAAATAAAATACAACGTTAAAAAAAATTAAAAACCTAAAAAGAAAAAAAAAATTCCCCGATGACCCCGAGGCCCAACTAGCCAAGGGTGGCAAGGGGACGATTCATGACAAAAAAAAAATTCATAAAATATATATAAAAAAAAAAAATAAACATCATAAAAAAATTTTAAAAAATCAAAATTAACTTGTAAAATGAAAAATTTAAATAAATAAATAATAAAACAACAATAAATAAATAAATATAAAAAACAAACAAAAAAAAATTAAAAATATATATAATATAAGAATATATAAATTAAAATTAAAAAAAAGACCATTTTTAATTAAAAAATAAAATAAAAATAAAAATAAAAACATCATTTAAAAAATTTTGAATAATTATAAAAAAATTAAAAAATTAAAAAATTAAAAATCAAAACAAGAAAAAATCAAAACAATTAATAAAAATAATTTTTTTTTTTTTTTTTTTAAATTATATTTTAAAATTTAAAATATAAAAAATTTTAAAATATTTAAAAAATAAAATAAAATAAAATAAAAACAAATAAACAAACAAACAAACAAAAACACTAAAATTTAAATTAAAAAAATTTAAATTTAAGAATTAAAAAAATAAAAAAAATAGTTATAAAAAAATTAAATATAAAAAAAAATAATAATAAACAATAAACAATAAAATAAAATAAAAACAATATCAAAAAAATATAAAAAGACAAATAAATAAATAAAAAACAATTACAAAATATAACCCCGACCCCCTCCACGCCCCCCCTCCTCCCTCCGCTCCCCTCTCCCCTCCCTCACCCGGCCCCCACCAGACTCCTCGCCCTCACTCCCCTCCCCTCCCCACTCTCGGCTCTCCCCGTCACCCTCTTATCCCCCTCCCCTCCCCGCCCGGGGCCACTGGCTGGGGGCCCAGGTGGGGAGGGGAGGGGAAGGGCCGAGAGTAAGGAGGGGAGGGGGGTGAGGGCAGCAGTTGTGGTGGGGGCTGGGTGGGGGGGAAGGGAAGCGAAGAGGAGGGAAGGGGGGTGACGGCGGGGTGTGAGGTGAGGACCGAGTGTGGGAGGGGAGAGGGGAGCGAAGGGAGGGGGAGGGGAGAGGAGGGAGGGGGTGAGGGTGAAGGGTGGCATGCGGGCAGGGTGGGGGTCGGGTGGTAGTGGTGTGCGGGTTGGGCGTGAGGTGGGGGTCGGGTGGGGCAAGGGAGAGGGGATGGGAAGGAGGGGGTTGTCGGCAGGGGGTGCAGTGTAGACCGTGTAGGGGAGGGCTCGAGAAGGTGGTGAGGGTCGAGGGTGGAGTGGGGGCTAGGTGGGGGAGTGGAGAGAGGGGGTGAGGGTGGGAGGTGGGGTGAAGGATGAGTGGGGAAGGGGTCAGGAGGGGGGTGAGGGTGAGGAGTGGACCGAATTGTTTTGGAACTGTTTTATTTATTTATTTATTTTAATTTGTTTTACTTATTTTTTTATATTGTTTTTTATTTTTTTAATTTAATTGTTTTGTTTTTAAATTTTTTTTTTTTAAGATTTTTTTTAATTGTTTGTTTTTAAAAAAAAAAATTTAATTTTTTTTTTATTTTTAATTTTAATTTTTTAATTGCTTTTTTTTAACTATTTTTTTAATTGGTTTTATTCTTAATTTTATTTTTTGTTGTTTTTTTCTAATTTTTTGTTTTAATTGTTTTTTTTTAAGTTCTTTTTTTTTAAATTGTTTTTTTAGTTGTTTTTTTTTTATGTTTTTTTTTTTTTTACTTTTTCTAATTGTTTTTTTTATTGGTTAATTATTTTTTAATTGTTTTGTATTTTTTTTTTTATGTTATTTCTTTATTTTTCGAGTTTTAATTTAAAAAATAAAAATAAAAAATCTTATATTTTATTTTTATTTAATTTTTAGTTTTTAATTTTTAATTTTTAATTTTGTTTATTTAAATAATTTAATTTAAATATTTTTTATTTTTTATATTAATTATTTTTTTTAATTAATTTTTTTTCTTAATTTTTTTTATTTTAATTTTTTGTGGTAATTATTTGAATCTTTTTTTTTTGTAATCAGGTTTTTTTAATTATTTTTTTTTAACTTTAAAAAATGTTTTTAGATTCCTTTTTGTGTGGATCAATTTGTTTTTTATATTTTTATTTTTATGTTTTATTACTAACATGTTTTATGTTTTATGTTTTTTTATTTTTTTGTCGTGATATTTTTTTTCTTTTTTTTTAATGTTTTTTTCTTTTGTTACGTTTTTTTATATATTTTTATGTTTTATTACTATCATGCTTTTATTATTTTTATTTTTGTCATGCTTTATTTTTTATTTTTATGTTTTATGTTTTTTTTACATTTTTATAGGTTTCTTGTTTTTTGTTTTTTTTTTTTTCGTTTTTAGTTTTTAGTGTTTTTTTTTGTCATGTTTTTATTATTATTATTTTTTTTGTTTTATTACTAACACAAAAATCACCAACATTTAAAAAAACATATCCACACTTAATTCATTAGAAAATTTAAATTGTAAAAACTAAGCCCTCTAAACAAAAAGAGTTGATGCTCATCAACACTTTTCACAATTAAGATGAAAATCACTAACAAAAAAAAAGGGTTCACACTTGATACATAAAAAAATTTAAAGTGTCAAAAATAAGCCCTCTAAAAAAATGTGTTGATGTAGCATCAACACTTTTTAAAATTAGCATGAAAACCACTAACATTTAGAAAAATGTGTTGATGCTGCATCAACTCTTTTCAAAATCAGCATGAAAATCACTAACATCGGAAAAAAAAATGTTCATACTTGATACATAAAAAAATTAAAGTGCCAAAAATATGCTTAAAAAAAAAGTGTATTCTGGCATCACCACTTTTCAAAATCGGGTGGATTTTTGCTACCTCAAAAAAACGGGTGCCAATTCACTTTATCGTTTGATCGATAACTATGTTTGTGGGTAAAATGTGCTAGAACACAATGATGAAGTCCTCTTTTTTTCACCTATGGTTCACGGTCATTGAGTGGCAGCTACATCCATGGGTAATAATCCAGGTAGATCCACCTGAAGGGATCTACATGCCAACTTATCTGGTTGGGCCTATCCCCAAGGGAATTGAGGCGATTTGACCCCATGACCTCCCAATTTGAAAGGTACTTAGCAACGGAAACTCGGCCAATTGAGATATCCCTTGGGGCTAATGATGAAATCCTTATTTCCTCATACTAAGAAATTTAATTGACAAAATGAAATGTATATCAAAATATTTGTTTTTTATTCCAATTATGTAATCCCAAGAATTCTCTTGAATTAAACACCCTTATTAAAAAAACATGAGAATCTAACTCAAATGTAATGAACTATGAACTCATTCAATAATGTAGGCCATTAAAGGTGACCTATTTCTCCTATGCAATCCATAATGCATCCTCTAACTTTTTGTTCATTCACTTTGCTAAATATTCAAAATGATCTTGACCTTTGTTATTCCAACTAACTCTCTTTTCTAATATTTATTATATTTATTTAATTGTTTTAAATGTCAACCTCCTTTCCCATTATTTCATGTCATTTAATTCAAAATCTTCTTCTCCTTCTTTAAGGCTACAAGAATAAAAAACTTTATATATTTGAGAGATATCATAGGCATCTATAAAATAGAACTTATAGGTGTTATTAGAAATTTTCCTCAAAATATTATTGGACCAATTTTATTGTACTTGAGTTTATAATATACGCCTTTGAAAAATATATCCTTTCTATGATGCACAATCATTATTTTACTCTCTTCAAAAACTTCAACCTCGTACACAAATCTTTCGTTTTCCTATAGCTATCATTACTTTGTTGTAGCTTCTTTCTAAAAAATTATCTGCATCAATGCTTCATATATCCTTGACTTTTAGAAATTTAACCAAGTTTATAACACCCTTTGGAGGCCTACCATGTAATATCTAAAGTGGACATTTTCTAGTGGATCTATTCATTAAATTGTTGTAAGATAATTTATCATAGTTACAACTAAATCCTATTTTTCAAGTGTGTCTCCCATAAAATTTCTCAATAACTTTTAAAAAATTAGTTTAACTACCTCTATCTAACCATATATTATGGTGGGCTAGCTACAGGCATTAAGGATAATCGTTCAAACTTGAAACCATTCCTTCAAGTTCAGGTGGAACTCCTTCTAAAGTTTCCTTTGGAATATCAGTCATCAACCTCCAATTTTAGATATTCTTCTAAAATAGCAAAACTACTTAAATTACCCGGTATATGATAAACCTTCAAATTTTCCATGGAACCCAAAGGAAATAAAACCCTAGTTCAAACCTTATCGTGTCCGGAATTTAGATTAACTCACATGCATTTTCCTGAGCAACATCTTTCGGATCTCGTCCCTTCATAATGAATGGCTAGGATCGATCCAAATTCAACTAAATTGAATCATAGTCCATAAAATATCACGTCCGAAATTTAAATTAACTCTTGTGCATCTTTTAACACGATCACCATTGGATCTGACCCCTTCAAGCGAACAGTCGCGATTAACTAAGCTATTAACTTAGTTTTATAATTTATCGTGTTAGATTTTAGAATTAACGTCTGCGCTTGTTAGCACACAATCACCACTAGATCTACTGGATCTGTTGGGTCTGTCCGATCGGATGATTCTGGTTTTCTCCTGGGTTTCTCATGAAATTGATAGGGTTTCCTCGTTCTGCCAAGATTAGCACTTCCACCAAGTTTAGTCTATCTCTAAACTATATTCTGTGATTTTGAATACATCCAGTTATTTCAATGCACAGTGAGTGAAGATTTAGATGCGACAACAGAAGATTATACCAAAATCTAATTCTAAAGGCCCAAACTGGAAATCAACAAACTCAGAAGTATTTCGAAGGAAATTAAAACCTCTCAGATTCGACCATTGACGCAAAATATTCATAGAGATATAGAGAGATTCCAAATTTTACATTCCAATCCTCTTCAGCCAAAATCCCCTTCTACTAATTCAAAACTTACATAAATTCCTGTACATACAACAATCAGATCCTAAATCAATGGATCGAATCTGCCTAATCCTAGATAATATCTAATTTGCATGATATTATACTCGAGAATCCCAACTAAGCATAAATACTTAAATTAATTAGAAGATAACTCAAATCCATAAATTGTAGCTCAAACTCTAACTGGAAAGATTTGTAAAGTGACAGCTAAAGGATCCCACTCCTTTGCTTGTAAACTTTTTTTTATTTTTGGAATAAAATTCAGTCTTTTGTCTTCAAGCCTCATGCTCCTATATCATATTAGCTTATGATATATTGATTTATTCTTAACTTGGAACCCATATTCTTCTAAAGAGTGCTCCAAAAACGTGTAAGGGCTTAGGTATCTCTATTTGACATCATACTCGTAGGAAACACATGCAACCTCATAATTTCTTGAAAACATATCACAACCACATGTGTATCATCGCTAGTATTTTTACACGGTATCAAATGCACCATCTAAATAAAAAATCACCACCTCCACCACTAAATCATAAGTTATTTGCATCTTACATAGTCCCAAAATGAAATTCATGCTTATATCTTTCAATGGCTTCTCATGTACTAGTAAATGAATATATAATCTAGTGTTTTGACTTCATCCTTCCACAATTCGACAAATTCTACAATGCTCAACAAAATTTGTAGCATCCTTGTTAATATTGGACCATAAATGCCTTTCATCCACGAATGTGTTAGTATTATTCACTTTGAAATATTTGCTTAAACCTATGGAATGCATCTTTGAAATGAAGTTCAATATCAACAAACTCCATGGAATACACAACTTTTGATTTTTAAATAAGAACCCCTATAGGATATGGAGGTCCATATTTTGTTTCCTATTCATACCTCATGGTTTTTTGCATGCTCTCTGTTAGTGTTTGTCAGTCTTGCTAGTCACTAGTGATCAAATATGCTTTTACAAGGTTTGTGTTAGGGTCTCAAGTCAAAATTTTATCATCTCATTAGGTTTTCAAAATAAAATTTGATCACTCCCTGGTGTATCTGTTATCACTCATCCGGATCTCCAAGGCTAAGAAAGAGTCTAGCTGAGGTAACCACAAACCAATCTTTTGACTTGGTAGCTAGCCCTACTAAGCCAGAGAGGGCTCTTTCTAAAGGATCACAGCCAATAGGGCTAGATGGATTAGGGTTTTAGACTAGATATGATGTGTAGAGGTTGTTTAATTTGATTTGATGGGGTTGTTGGAAGAGGATTAGGTCAAAGAGACTAGGTCAGGAAAAATAAGGGTATGATTGCAGACATATGATGGAGCAAGGTAGGTAGGCACTCAAACACTTTAAGGTTATGAAGTGAGATGGATAAGAATGGTGAGGTGATAGAAATATCAAGACAAGCATGTATTCTTTCTAAATTGAAGAAAATGGACAAACTATGAAGATTTCCCCAAAACAGAGCATGTAAGATGTATTCTGCTCATTAACTTGAAAATAAACATATCATAGAAGTGAACTGAAACATGGGAGTACAAACATTCAAACATATGAAACAAAAGAAGAAACTATGTTAAAATTCGATACCATGGGTATTCCACCAAAATAGCTGCAACTCATTCATTAAATTCTACAAAATACTGATTACACTAGTGTCTCTGATCAATAGTACAACATCCAACTAAGTTGAACCCTTCTATATGGTGAAGAAAGGGACTAAATAGACATGAAAACCACTTCCCCTCATCCTCGGGGGTCGAATCCATGAGGTGAGAAAGATATTTCACAAAAATATGAAATGATAGCTAACTTGTTGGATAGTCCAAGTGACTCATTCCTATCTTAAATGAACTGATTCATTACACCTCATCTACTTGATATACGTAATGCATTTACCGTAGGTAATAGTAAAAACATGATAGTTACATCCAATTTGATCATTTACATAGGTAAAATCATCTTTTGCCAAGGTGAAAATCAAAATAGGAGAGAAACTTAGAAAATTGGAGAAGACTGTCAAACACACCCTCTCTTTGTCAAACGCGCCCTTTCTCTGTCAAACGCACCCTCCAAGTTTAGGACTGCTTTTAGGTGCCTTCTCAGTGTCCACATTTTCTCCAAAATGGCTTGTTTGAAAGCCCTTAAAGTATACTTTCTATACATGTCTTCATTTCTCAATTTGGAGCTCATTTGCCTTGTCCAAAACCCAATCTCCCAAGACTAGTAAATGTGCAGCACCCAAGCCAGAAATGACGCAAAAAGGTGATTTTTTGGTGGTTTTTGACCTTTTTGACTGACTTCTTTGTCTCCAAATTCCTAGAAAATGCACAAGGTGCATGTCCTCATCACTGTAAATCCAAAAACGAGCGCAGCACCCTAGGTGCTACACATTTGACCCTTTTCACTATGCTAAAAATGCCTCAAGAAGCACAATAATTCACAACTTGCAAGAATTTGCTCAAAACTTGTCAAAATTGGTGGAATGATGGTTGATCATGTGTTTGAGGCATGGAGTGATGTCTCAACAAGAATTTCTAGCCTCCTTTTCTCCTCTTGCTTGGTCAAGGCTTCAATCTTTGCATGGGCTCTTTTGAGCTCGGCTCTTGCAATTTTTTTTCTTATGGCATAATACTTTTCCATCCTTATATGAATATCATTGTCCTTTTTGGCCTTTTCTAGGAGCTTCTGAAGATGATCATCTACACTCTCGAGCCAATACTCCGAGTTCTCATTCATCATTTTGGAAAGTTATTCACTTAGGGTTAGCTGATTAGCAAGTTCAACCTCCTTTTGTCTCTCTAGTTCTAGATCTCTTTTCAGCCCTCTAGTCTTAGGTCTGCTTTTTGGTTCTTGTTCAAGTTTGGGTTCACCATACCTATCATAGGCCTCATCAAGAAATTCCTTGGCTTTCATTTCTTCTCCTTTTTCCTTGATGATTCGAATCTCCATGACATCATTCTTGGCTTGAAGTTGCTGGTTTTCTTACTCATAATATGAAATAATAAATTTAGACCTCTGTAAGTTGGTATAGAGCTCCCTGGTGTATGCATATTTTTCCTTTATGACTATGCTAGTGTCCTCATTGTCATTATGTTCATCTAGGTCAACAAGGTCATAATCATGTTCTGTCTCATGGAGGTCCTCCTCCTCATTCTTGATCTCTACCTCTGTCATTTTTTCTTTGCCTTTGTGTACCTGCTTTGCTGATGAAGAAGGCAAGGCACCTCCCACAATCTGTGGGGAAAACACCTGCCTCTGGCCTCTTTGATAAGTATGTGCCATTTTTCCCAAATCATCCCTCTTAGGCTTGCTAATTTCACTCCTGCTAGGTGACTCAGTCTTAGTGTGAAATGGAGATGATGGTGGTGATGTGGGTGAAAGCGACTGATTTGGTGATGATGTATGAACTATAGACTGAGGTGGAGGAATGGATGTGGAAGGATGAGATGATGAAGGTGCTTCTTAGCCATGCTGAATAGGTGGGACAATGAAAATCTTATTCGATATAAAGGTGTCCCATGCAATTTTAAGCTGATCAAGGTATTGGAGGAATATCATCTTGATGAGGGAGTGGTGAAAGATACTTTGCATTTGATGATCATAATCTTTCTTTTGGGAAATGAATGACATCTTTTCAATGCTCCGGCAAAGATTGTAGGGTATATTGAACATTTTGACTCTTGTGAAATGCATGAGTAATCGAATATGATATGAATAAAGCCTAGAAAACCTACACTCACAAGTGAAGTACCCCATGATGATTTTCATCATGGAAGCATATCTGTCTAGGAGGTAAGAGAAAGGAAAAATCCTCTTTCTCTCATTCTTTTACCTTGGTTTAAGATATGGTTCATAATAGAAATGATCATATTCTCCTTGTTTAAACCATTTTACCCCAACATTTGGCATCCCAGAGATAGCTGATATGATAGTAGGAGATACAGTGAAGGTGACACCAGCAAGGATTACCTAGTTGTCATGGAGTTTGGTGATGAATAATCTGGTCAACACAGGATAATATTGGATCCTTTGTACTTTCTTACAAAACTCAAAACAACCCACATGCTTAAAGCTTGTCACAGTGATGGGAGATGCCATGAGTTCACTGGTATTGGTTGGCTCATGTCTAATTATTCTTCCTCCTCTCTTAGATAGCCTCCTCTCCTGTCTGTATTCCTTACTATGACTTTTTTTCTCTTCTTCTACCATGAGTTATTGGAGTCAAACCTAGGGAGATGATCAAATGTAATGTAGGTGTAGAGAGTATGGAATGGTGTGAGGAAATTGAGGAGATGAAAATGGGGATGTGTGATATGAGGGAGGTAATAGGGGGTAGTTTTCAAATGTAGGAATGGTAGTGGGATGATAGAAAATGAAATCTAGGAATGGGTTTATGTTACTAGGGTTTAGAATTTAGTAGGACACAAAAACCCAATGGAACACCATATAATTCAACTGTGGAGGATAGGAGTGATATGATTTCAACCTACTTGTTTGCTAGAGCATGTTGGTGACACATTTTGAAGCTTGGAGATGATGTAGTGCTCTTTGGGCAATCTCTAGATGTTTTTGGGAAAACATGCAGCAATCTGGTCAAACGCACCCTCTCTTAATAGGCACACAACGCCCTTAGGAAACACTCAGTGTTTTGAGGCAAATGCACAACACTAGTTCAGAATGATCCCTATAGTTTCAAAACGTGTCCTCTACCCTTGTTTTTCCCAATTTCTCGAAAATTCCCTTTTGCTGAGGATGCTTTGAGAGTGTAGGAGTGCAAATTAATGTTGAATTGATGTCTTTGAGAGATTTTATATTTGAATAGGTTTAATTTATGCTTTCAAAACCGACTTTCTAATCTTTCAGTCTCTTTTCAAATTTTTGCACTAATGCACTTTGACTTCTAGCTTTTTCTTTGTAGGTGGATGATGTTGGCAATAGATTTTGAGCGAACAACTTTTGGAACCGTAACTTATTACATATAATGAAAATAAAATTAAATAAATAAATAAAAATATTACATTTATTTTTTTAAATAAAATTACAATCTGAAACCAAACACATACTTTGGAATGAAAATTAGAGCTCAAGAAACCATAGTTACATGTTTGCAAATCCTCTTTGAATGCAAAAGGGATATTATTTCTTTCACTCTCATGATTTTGCTGGACTTATGCAGTGAATGGTGTTTTATTGGACCTTGGAGGAATGAAACCTAGTGACCTGATGGGAACTTGAACAACAAGACTTCAAGTGGACTTGACTGACATAAAACATGATGACATGAGACTTTAAAATGAATGTATGCTCAGCAAGACACATGAAGGTGGGCCAAAAAATGTTGATTTCTTGAGAGGGGCTTTTTGAGTTTTAACTTGGGCTACCATTAGTGAGTAAGTTTTTACATGATGACCTAGGTGGAATGATAAAAATTTCAACATGGGACACTAATATGAGGTAAAAGAGGAATTTTTATCACTGATGGCAGTATGTGAATACTGACTCTAACAATGTCTAGATCTATTACAACTCCTTTCAAAAATTTTATGTTTCGGTCATTGCCATCACTCAGTTGGATGTGCCATCAATGAAAGGTTATCATCATCAGCTCAATCATATCATCATGGCCCTCATTCAACTCAGTGTCACCATTAGGTCATTAGGGTCAAAGTCATCAAAATCTGTCATTTCATTCATAAATCCGCTAAATGAAGGAGTAGTAACAGGGAATTTTCTCTAAAGGTTTTTTTTTCAAAATGTAATTTATTTCAAAATGATGTAATAAGTTCTAATTATCTAAAGTTGCATTGAATTTTCTAAATCTACATAGTTTCCAAGGCAAAAGTGAAAAACATATGGTGGGCCACCCTACCACTATGAAGAAATTGACTTCCACAAGTTATAAAGACCATCACAATTCATTTCTCTCAGTCATTGCATAGGAAAAGAACTCTCACTCGCAAGAAAGCCACCTCCACAACATCTTTCAGAGGAAAAGGATACTCGAAAAACTCAATCAAAATAGCGACAATATGCTTTCCAATAGCTACACTGCACTTTCGAGCTACTATAGTGTGTTTACTCAACAACAGTCAAAAAACTTATTTTCAAGGGTTTTCAAAGAGCAATTAAAGTTTCATCGACATTTCACAAGTAATTTTAGGTCCTTGGACACCTCCTATTAGCTTTATTTCCTTGCTTTCATGTTGCATAACCTCCATTTGTCCCCACACTACGTTTTTGGTCATTTTCCTAGCTGGGATTGTGTAAAAATTCCTTATACTAAATCCTACATCAATTTCATCCCTTTTCACTTCCCAAAGTTTCCTAACTCGCTTACCTACTTCCCTAAATTTTCATACCTTCATTTCCCTTCCCTAAACCCTTCATAATATCCCTTCATCCACTTGCCCTATTTTTACCACTAGGGTTTTCCCTTGCACATTATCAAAATGGAGGAAGAAAATAAGTCTTATAATAAGGGAGCTCAAATATCAAGGTATGAACCACTCAACACTCATGAGTTGATTTCCTCCTCACTGTCCAAGAAATTGTTTCAGAATGTAGGGTGTTTAGGGTTTTGTGAGCAAGTTCAACAAGTCAAGTATCATGCCAAGTTGACTAGCTTGTTTGTCACTAATCTTAGGAGAGATAAGGTCACTATTGCAGGGGTCAGTTTCACCATTTCAACTGAAGCCATAAAAACAACCACAGGGAGACCAAATAGTCGAGAGAAGTGGTTTAAGATCTTGGACTTAGATGTGAAAAACTACAAACCCTTCATTAAAGGTCATTACAGGCACAACATTAAGAAGGTTTTTCCTTTTGAACAAGTCCTTAAGAAGTTCACTCCATTGATGAAGATCATTATGAAGTATTTCAGATGTGAGGGAAGATTTTCAAGATTGTACAAATATCATGTCACATTTCTCATGCATTTCACAAGGGTAAAACCACTTAACCTACCCTACTACCTCTACAAGAGCTTGGCTAAAATGGCAGAGAAGGTGCAACATAAACAAAGTGATCATCATACCAACCTTTTTCACCATGCCCTCATCAAAATCATTGTATTGCATCAGCTTGCACAAAAGAACATCACTCGGGAGATATTCATTCAACCAAATGTCTTTTTGTCTTCTGCTAGTCAAACTACAAGCCAAATTACACCATCAGCACCATCCAAGCACAGGGATATTGGCTCATCTAGAAAAACTACAGTCAAGAGGACACCTAGACTTGAGGTGACTCAAACATATTAGAGAGTAAGGAGATTTTTTTTTACTCCACACACTATAGAAGTGGCCAAGCTTACAACAGTAGAATAGGGATCACCATCATAGCATGAGATACTTTTGCAAGATGAGGATCCATTCCATCTTGACACTGATATAGCAGACTTGAAGGTTAATGAAGAGCATAAGATAGTAAAGTAGGTCATTATGGAGAAATATTCTAAGATCAAAGAGATTAAGGACATCTTGTCTAAGGCCAACTTCATGATTTCATTCCTAGAGCAAGAGAATAAGGAATTGAAGGTAAATCCACTACTCTTACATAAGCATAAGGTTGATGTTAGCAAAGAAGATGTAAAGAGAAAAGTAGTAGTTGACACATACGATTTAGATTAGCATCAAGATCAGGTGACAAGGAAGAGGCCAAGGACAAGAGGACTCAAAAGGGAACTTCTACAGCAAAGAGAACAAATGTCTTCAGCTTACCTAATTGCAATAGAAATCAATGAGAATAAGGAGTTTTGGCTTGAAAAAGTGAATTTCCATTTGGAAAAGCTTCTTAAGAGTGACAAAAAAGACAAAAAATTGCAAAGACACATGGCTACTCATTACTACACAAGGGATTAGGTCTCCAAAGTCAAGATCAAACGGTTGAAGAAAAAACTCAAGGAAATCCTAATTAGAAAAAAAGAGAATGTTAATTTGGATTTTCTTGTCGATTCTTCCCTCATAGAATATCATGCCTTCTCAGGTCTTCATGGAGTACCTCTGGACCAATTCTGAAGAGATTTGGAGAAATTTTGGTTTTTATGAGGTTTTGGAAATTTTTGAGACAAACACTAGGTAAAAAATGCAACGTGCCCCACGCTGCACTTTTGATAGGGAGCTCCAAATGACATTCGATTTGCATATTCAGATTTGGAATCACTTATACATCACTTCTAGCCCTTGGGAGAAACATTTCAATAGCTTTTGGTAGGTGGAAAAGGCCAAAAAATACTGAAAAATCACCTCTCTTCCCTCTTTTTGAAGAGCTTGCTGCACTTTTGAGAATACTTATGGGAGAATGAAGTTTTGGAGGGTTGGGAGTAACCTTTTTCAGTTTTTGAATATTCCATCATGTATCAGGCATCCACAACTTTCTAATGAGTGATCAAGATCCTGATTTGGACCTCGGGAAGGCCTCCAAAAATAAATTCTACCAACTTCATTGTGCTTTCTCCTAGCACGTTGTTCTTTTGACTAAATTCATTGCGTGTTTTCCTGAAAGTACTTTTTCTTAGTTTTATCAGCCAGATTCGAGTTTTTATGATGTAATTACTTGAATTTCATGTAATTATGATGTAATGTAAGGTAAATAAGCTTGTTTAAGGCCTCATTTATGAGGGCAGTTTAGTCAAAGTTTAAATGGAGGATTTGTTTCAACCTCCCTAGACATTAGGGTTTTTGTTGAACACCTCATGTAATTAGTTCTTAAATTGAAGGATTTGACCTTGAGAGAGGGAAAAATGGTTTTCTTCTATATGTATCTAGTTTTCCGTCATAGAACAAGTTGGACATTAATGAGTTGAACTCTTCGAGCTTGTACTTCATCACTTTTGCAGAAATTCAAAGGACAGTTGTAGTTATTATTCAGGAATCCTTGTGTTGCAAGTTTTTGATAATTTTTTCTCTTTGTTATAGCTTTATATGAATGATACTTTCATCCTCTTTCCATGCTTATGCATTTCAATTATCTTCCTTAAAGGTTATAAACAAAATTCTTAGTTTTAAGCTTTGTTTTGTTAGGAACTTCATGTTTATGTCACTTGTCTTATGACAAGTGAATTCATGCTTGCCATGCTCATTTTGATCTCTATTTTTCCGCCCTACGCTACATCTACAAAAACCCAAAGTATCACAAAAGCATACCTAACCTTCTCCTTTATATCTCTTGCAGCTGAAACCTTTCATCTTTTGACCTAGTTCCCTGATTTTCTCTCCTAATCCAGCAAAATCCTAAAATCTTTAAAACGCTAGAGCTGAAAATATCTAGCCTAACATCTTTTCCCATTCCAATCATCATTGGCTGTGACTTCATAGAGAGATCCCACTTTGGTTTACCTTGGCTAGCTACTAAACTCTAAGTGGTTTGAGGTTACCTCCTTCAATCTCCCTTCTCAGCCTTGGGATATTGCGGAGGATTCTCCATGCCTTTCTAAGATCTATGTCCATTGCGTAAAGCTCTCTCATGTTGTCCAAGCTAACAACCTCAATTCTAATGGTATTTAACAACATCACTTTCCATTTTAATGCATCTACAACCTTATTATACTTCCTAGACATATTTCTTGAACAAATAAGTGGCCGCACAAAAAGTATACCCATTTCAAATGATTCTTATTCTTTTACCTTGACTATTTATGTACTAAATAATCTTATGATCATTAATCAAAACAAATTATTTTGGTTATTTTATTAACATCATTCAAATTTTCATTATAAAATGCTATCAAGCTACCATATTGAGTCAATACTACATCAATATCTGAACCATTTGTGTCACAAGCTACTTGAAACACCTCATTGAAATTTGAAAGTTCTAACACTAATTGTTTAGTTACCTTCTTCTTCAAGGTTTAAAAGATTATTTTTCTACTTATATCTATTATAAATATCCTTCTCCATACACTTAATGAGTGGCACACAAATCCAACCAAATTTTGGGTAGAGATTCTAGTAAAAGCTGACCATTTCATGGAAACTTCTTACTTTAAATGTAAAACTTGTTACTAAAAATCCACAAGGGATTTCAAATTTTTAGCATCCATGTCCAAATTGTCATTAGAAACAATCAAATCAAAGTAAACCAATTGTTTTTGGAAGAAATTACATCTCTTCAAGTTAATTTGTATCTTCTCCACATTTAGCCTTTCCAACACGTGTTTCACACGCTCTAAGTGCTCTTCCTTGGGATTGCTAAAATTTAGCATATCATCATTATACACAATGATAAAAATTTATAAAAATGATTTCAATACCTTTTTCACTAATCTCATAAATGTACCGGTCACATTTGTAAATCCAAATGACATAACCAATCATTTGAAGAATCCATCCTTCATCTGAGAAACTATGTTTCATTCATCAAATTCCCTTATCTAAATTTGATGGTATCTACTCTTTAATTACAACTTTAAAAAGTACTTTTACCCATTCAAGAAATATATTAGGTAGTCCATTCTTGGTAACTCAAATTGATAATTAATAGTAATTTTGTTAATAACTTGTGAATCAGTGCACAATCTCCATTCTCTATCCTTTTGTAGTGTTAATACTATTGGGACAACACAAGGACATCAACTTTCTTAGATCGACACCTTGTCAAGTAGATCATGTACATGCTTATTTACTTCTTTAGTTTCGATGAGAGTCATAAATAAGGAGCCTTATTAGATATACTTGATCTTGGAACAAAACCATTCTAATATAAAATACGTTTCATAAGACATTACCACAAGCAAAAATCATTACAAATCACCAAGAAGTATTGAATATTTATTAGCACATGACTATTTTCATTGTCTTCTTGTGGATCCTTTGGAATTATGGTAAAATATTTAATTTTGTCCTTTTCTATTCCTTCAAAAATTCTTATGATAAGCAAAGCATTACCTAATCACCATTTCTACCACTACGTCTAGTATCAACATCATCCATCATTGTTTTCGAATCTTCCACCATTGTAGCATTCAGCATCCTTATTAAACTTGTACATATTTTCCATGTCATTATGGATAACCTTCCTATCAAAAAACCATAGTATACCAAGAAACACATGATATTCATCCATCTTAGCCGCATCACATGATACTTGGAAACTAAAGCTTTTGAAATGAAAAAATAATAAAAAATGGTCCATCACGGTTACTTGTTGACCATTATATAGCCATGATACTAGTTAGTCCTCTATTATGATTTTTTTTGTTATGGTTTAGTAACTTATTTAGTCTTAGGAAAACCATTTTAAGTTTTTTTGATGAAATTTGGTCATGTTTGGCCTAATAAATGTGTTCCCCAAGGTATATTGTTCCATATTTTTAATTTTCAAAATTTTATGAAATAACTGCATCATAAAACAAATATACAAGAGATAATACATCTTGTAAATCATCATTTGTTTTAATAATTGTAGGAAACCTAGGAAAGTTTCAAGATATGGGTCTTAAAGATCAATATCTGGGGGTGGAAAAATACCCATCCACTCATTGAAACTCGATCCTGGAATTTTAGGTAAACATGTGATCAATACACTTAGTTCAACGAGGAAAACACAATATATTTTTGGGATTTCACTCAAATTTTAATTTTCTCAATTTCAACCACAATATGAGCACTAAAGAAAGTATATTTAATGTAGTTTTATCCTTAAAATTGGTCACAATCATCAGCAAATAATATTTTTGGGTATTTTGTTATATTTTTCTTGTAAAGGCATGGAACTAGTGGTTACAAAACAAAGCTTAGACTTTTTTTGATTCAAATAGTATGCATAAATACTTTGTAGCCTATATTCTAGTCTTTTGAAGCCTGTTCCAAGCTATTTAACCTATGATATATGATGTTTCTTTGATTTTCAACTTGTCATAGAAATTTTGTGTGCTTGCTAAGGCGTAGAGGCCCCCCACAAGCCAAAGCTTGTGCATTAATTTTCTATGTTGTTCATTCGCCTTTTATATGTTGGTATTATCTATTCATATATGTTTTATACTCTTTAAACCTTTAGTTTTTCTTATGTAGTTTAACTTACCTTGCTCATAATATCTATTTCATGGTGTACATGTGATCTCCCCATTGTGGATTTTTGGGGTTTGTAGCCCGAATTTTGGTCAAAAGTAATACAAGACCCCACGAAATGCAGGTGCGGAGCGCGAGAGCCTAGGGTTGTCTGCCCTAAAATATTGTATTTTAATATAGAATGTGTTGATTTACCCATGGTCCACAGACCATGGGAATGTATAAATAGAGTGAGGCTCTAAGTGTAGAAGCCAGTTTTTGGAGAGTGAATATTAAGTGATATGGGTTTTTGAATGCGATATTCGATCTGAGTCTTTAAGTCTAAATCTTGGGTTGTAGGAATAGTAAGAGGCTCTACAGCTATGTGCGCAGAGGCCCGGTAGAGTCCATAGTCGTGTGCACAGATCCCTGTCGCTGAGTGCGCAGGGAAAAGTTGGGATCGTAATGGAACAGAAGTTTAATAAAAGCTAAGTTGATTCTGAAATATTGTGCATCTATTTGTAGATTTGTATGTTTATGCTTCTGTTATATGTTTATGCATCTCCTCGGAGTTTATGATTGTGCACACTTGTTATGAATGTTGAATGATTGATAAGAATATTGGGCCCACAAAATTAAGTTAAGATCTATAATAATGATGCAATAAGGATAAAGGATCTAGACCATGCCTCTTTACGCTCTTTACAGAGCTAAACGAAGGTCAGACAGTTGTGTGAAGTAGTGCGAGCGCGCAGGATCTGTTTGCGAACTTCCCAGAATTTGTTAAGACATCACTAGGGTGCGGAAACCTGGTTCCAGCACCCTCCCATACTACCTCGGGTGAGATCTCATTCTGCGCACCACGGACTGTTGTCGAAGGGGCTAGTAGTTTTGGGATTTCTTTGGCTAAATCACTTCTAAACCTAGGTCATACCCCAACAAGCCAACAAATGGTTCCGTTGCTGGGACCAGGATCTGCCTAAGGGATGTCTGATTTCGGAACACTGGAATCCTATGAAGAAGGAAATTGAAGAGTGGTTAGATTAGAAGCTTCATGAGTTCGTGACACAGGAAAACAGAACTCCACAGATATCTGAGAAAAGGTGTCTGGATCGCTGCGTACATACAGAGATCCACGAGATCCTCTTTGCATCCTTCTCTTTGGAACTGTACAAGTGGATCACGAGGCTAGCCAACAGCTAGGGAAGGTACAAGCTCGATCAACTGATAGTGTGGACTCCAGAGTTAGTGCTCAGGCTAAAGGCATCAGAAGATAAGATCGCGTGGGTCGTGGACCATTGGCTCTACCAAATAATAGGGGGATATATCACTGAGTTCGTGATAGACACAACCATGAGCTATAGTGAAGCATAACGACATTTTCTCAAGGGACTGCAAGGTAGGTACATTAAATCCCTGAATACCAAGATTAAGATGTTATGTGAAATGTGGGTTATGTGAATACATTAATTATTGGAACAACGCAGAGTGGAAAGATCTACAAAGGTATCGAAGGATTAGGAAACAGTCCCTTAATTTCACCTTCACGAGAGAGCGAGGAAGAGCACGCTCAGGTTTCTCCAAGAAGTGTGGTCAGTTTGATAAAGCAGCGCATTCTGCATTTATCACCTCCACTTACGCCATCACCCACTTCACCTACTTCACCTCCATCTTAACCCACCCCACCTCCACCACCCCCATGGTTCAGCATGGTGAGCGCGATCAAGCTACCCGTATTCAAAGGAGTAGGGAATGAGGATCTGGACCAGTTCTGGTTCGTGGTAAGAGCAGTGTGGGAAGCACAAGGGGTCACGGATGACAACATTAAGAAGGCCGCAATTGTGAGTGCATTGCAGGATCGCGCACTGACATGGTATATCAAGCACTCAAACGATCACCCAAATGTAGGAATAGCGAAGATCATGTTGGCATTATGACATAGGTCAGCTCTATGGCACTGGTGTGGCACAAGTGTTGTCCTTGATGGCAACTCACTTTGGTGACAGATCTCAGTGTAGGCTCTCAGAATGAAGGAAAAGATATATACGCAGGTTCACCTAGACGAAGGCACATATACACGCGAGTTAGACGTTACAAAGGCGCGTATGCGTATACACATACTTTCACGTAAGGAAAAGCACGTACATGTTGGAAAACTTACTTTTGGTCCATGGTATTTAGTCCTTGGTAATTGAACCTATGGTTTTGGGCCATGGTATCTCGTTAGAAGTGTTGATCCCAAATATTGGGTCCATGGTATTGTTTTGTTATGGTTTTGGACTGTGGTATTGAGGAAGGCCTAAGACTATAAAAGAGAAAAGAGATAATTTGGAAAAGAATGATCAGAGTTATTGAATATATGATAAAGTGCTAGATCTGAAATATTGGTGTTTGGGTTATGGTGTAGATCTGGATCTGAATGAAGAAGGAACCTGAGCGCAAAGAGAAGGATAAGTTTTATTGATGGGTCATATTCTTAAGGCTTGAATAATAGTATCTTTGTATGATTTTGATCCGTTGTATGTGGTGCATGTTTGATCTATAAATATGGTAATCTGGGTTAATTAATGTTTGAATATTTGAAAGAGTGAATTGTCCTTTATAGATCTGTATGTAGGTTCAGTGAAGCGAAAGCGCGTATACACGCTATTTCTGTGAGTAAAAACAGCGTATATGCGGTTGGTCCAAACACAGAAGTGTATGCACGCAGGTTTCTGGTTATTGAAGTAGCATACATCTGTTGAGTTGTGTTCTAGTTGCTTCTGTTTATTGCTGCAATTTTTTGGGTTCAAAATTTGGTGTGTGGTTGCTATTACTGTGTTTTGGGTACAGTTGTTAGAGAAGTGTCTACTTGATTCAATTCTAATTGGTGAAAAGGAGATTGTTTGATGGAGAAAGTCTTGATGATTGATTGACGTTCATGGATCCAGTCTGAAATTTATGAAATGTGGTCCCTGGAAGAAAGATCAGGTTGTAGCCTTCTGTAGGTCAGCACTTGCGTACTAGTATCTTGGCTAGTGCAAGAGCTAAGGGGGTTGTAGCTCCCTTCCAAGAGAAGTTGGAGAACGAGAGAGGGTTGTAGGTCTCAACAGGTTGCAGCCTGTGTACTGGTAAAGGACTGCACCAGTACAGAATCATTGTAAAAAGAAGTTTCTAATTAAAAAGAAGATAGAGACAAGTTGCAGTAGGTGGTTTTCACCCACATTGGGTTTCCACCTTATATCTTGTGTTCTTGTGTAGGATTGTCTTCTACTCTGTTTCACTGTTTCTGGTTACTGTTTATTTGATTCTAATACACAGATTAATAATCAACATCTGTAAGATAAAGTAAATTATAAGTTTGCATGCTATACGCGGGTTTCCTTATACGTAGTTGCGTATATATGCGGTTTTCACTAATTGAAGTAACATATATGATCTAGATTTGAAAAAGGAAATAATTAACTTGATAATACTAATTCACCCCCATCTCAGTATTACTTCCAATAATTAGTATCAGAGCAGGTCCTTCTGAAGAAGCTTGATTGCTTGAAGGAAGATCCATCATCATGAGCAACTACGAGAGAGAAGCATCTATCAGGCCACCAATTTTTGATGGATCCAACTTCATCTATTGAAAGGTAAGAGTCATAGCCTATCTTCGATCTGTTGGTACAGAAGTCTGGGATATCATAGATACAGGGTATACTTTTCCATCCACAACTCCTACAGATTTGGCTGGTAAGAAGAAATATGAAACAAATGCAAAGGCTGTCAATACTCTATTAGGATGTCTATCTCAATCAGAATTCGTCAAGGTTATGCAGTATAAATCCGCAAAAGAAATATGGGACAAGATTGTTCTGAGCTATGAAGGAGATGAACAGGTAAAATGAGAAAAACTTCGAACCCTCAAAATTCAGTATGAAAATCTCAAAATGCACAATGATGAAATTGTGGCTAACTATTTCCTTCGTGTAGATGAGATTGTTAATTGTATGGAAAACTTGGGTGAAGAAATAAAAGAGGTTGTTGTGGTTGAAAAAGTTCTAAGATCTTTGTACTCTAAGTTTGAATCAAAAGTTTCTGCAATAGAAGAAAAGGAGAATCTACAGTACATTACCATGTCACAGGTGCACGGAATTCTAACTGCTTGCGAAATGAGGAAAGGAGGACCATGAGACAGGAGAGAAGTTGCATTCAAGACTTCAGGCAAAGGGGATTACTATGAGTCAGGACATATGTCAGAAGAAGAGGAAGAATCAAATTTTATCAAGAATCTTCAATGGGGTGCTGGAAGATTCAGAGGTAAGTTACCTTTCAAATGCTTTGCTTGTGGAAGAGTCGGTCACTATGCTGCCAAGTGTCCTCATAAAGATAAGCTTGACAAAGGTAAGGAACCTGTTAGATGGAACAAGAAACAGAATGTAAATAAGAAAAGCTATTACACTCATGAAGATAGTGATGGACTTTCAAATAGTGATGAAGATGAACAAGGTTATAATTATAAAATCTTAATGGCTTTTGAAGATGATGATTTTTTGGATGCTATAAATGAAGAAGGTCTTTATGAAGAGATTTCTAAACTCAAAATTTGTTTAGAAGAGAAGAATGTGATCATAGATACTCTACAATTCCAACTTGCTGAAAAGGAAAAACATCATGAAAAGTTAGAATGTGAAATTGTGGGACTTAGAAAAGAGATTGAGAAACAAAAGCTCTTAATATAAGATTTGTTAAAGGATCTGACACTTTCGATGAGATTATGAAAGTGCAGCGTTCTCCACTAATCAAGACAAGTCTGGGATATAATGAAGAAACAACTCAAGCGCAGGAACCATCTACCTCCAAAAGTTATCTTGATGCTGCAAGGAAAAGTGAACAAAGGCCAAATGGAAATCACCAGGTAAATCAGGGACAATTCACCTCAAGAATTAATAAAGACTATCAGATAAATCAGGGGAAATCTACTTCTAGAATGAATAGAAGATACAACCAGCCACAGGTAAAACCTTCTCAATCTTCCTCAAGAATGGATGTCAATAGGAACTACAATCATTTGGCTGGTAGATTTGATAATCACAGGAGTTTCTTAAAGGGCCAATGTTTTTATTGTCATAACTTTGGTCACAAAGCAGCTTAATGTGTTTCCTATAATACAATCATGACTAGAGAAGATCATAAACAGAGGAGTATGACTGGAATCATGAAAAGGACCTACAATAACTTCTTCGCTCTTGAAAATGAAATAGAATGTTCTATTTGTAACAATTTCGGTCATGAAGATTCTGAATGCAGGAGCAGGTTTCGGCAGACAACTCAGAAGGAGCAAGCCTCAAGTGCCAAATCATTGAGAATAAAAGAACCACAACCAGAAAGATGTGGTATAGCCTTATATGCGGAAGGGCAGGAAAATCAATGGTACATTGACAGTGGATGTTCGGAACATATGACAGGTGATAAAGAAAAACTTCAGTCATATAGTTCCTTAGAGAAGGAGAAGAAGGTCTCTTTTGGAAATGACGCCCCTACTCTCATAAAAGGTAAAGGTTCTGTTCAGTTGAAAGAAAGGGTCAAAGTTGGAAATGTCATGTATGTTGATGGATTAAAGCATAATCTATTAAGTGTCAGTCAGATGTGTGATCAAGGAACTGAGGTAATATTTCGATCAAATGGATGTAGTGTTCGTGACCTTGATACATGAAAAATAGTGATCAAAGGCATAAGAACTCCAAATAATTTATACATACTCAAAGAAGGACAACATCAATGCTATCTAAGCAAGAATGATGAACACTAGCTATGGCACAGAAGATTGGGCCATCTTAGCTTCTCACAAATAAGGAAAGCATGCAAATACCAGGCAGTTCGTGGTCTTCTAGACATCAAAATTCCAGACAATACAATATGCAAATCATGTCAGTTTGGTAAGCAAACCAGAACTAACTTCCCTGAGAAGGAAGGATCAGCCAGCAGGCCGCTTGAACTTGTCCATACTGATGTATGTGGTCCATCTAGGAAAGGGTCACCTCGAGGAGAAGAATACTTTATATTATTCATTGATGACTTTTCAAGGATGTGTTGGATAGGACATATGAAGCACAAAGACGAAGCCTTTGAAAAGTTCAAATCATTCAAAGCCTTGGTGGAGAATGAATCAGATCACAGAATCAAATGCCTCAGGTCTAATCGAGGAGGAGAATTTACCCCAAATGAATTTTTCGATTTTTGTGAAGAACATGGAATAAGAATGGAATTCTCTACAACTAGGACTCCTTAGCAAAATGGAGTAGTGGAAAGGATGAACAGAACAGTTCAACAAATGGCTCGTGCTATGCTTGATGAATCTAGAACTCCCGCAACCTTTTGGGGTGAAGCCGCATTTGCTGTAGCTATTATTCTCAACAAAACAAATGTCTAGGTGAATAGCACTCAAACTCCTCATGAGCTCTGGCATGGTGAGACTCCTTCGGTAAAATATTTCAAAATTTTTGGAAGCAAATGCTATATCAAAAATACTGATGAAAATCTTGGCAAGTTTGAACCTAGAGTAGATGAAGGTATTCTCCTTGGTTACTCTCCCCACGACAAAGCTTACAAGTGTTACAATAAAAGGCTTGGAAAAATTGTTGAAAGTATTGATGTAGTAGTTGATGAAGAAGAAAACACTCCTAGGTAGGTAAGATCTGAAGATTTCGAAGATGATGAGGACTATCCTTCAACTTATGATGAAGAAGAAGCTCAAGAGGCACCAAAAGAACAGATAAGGATAGAATATAAGACTCCATCTATGTACATTTAGAAGAATCATCCAGAATCTAAAATTTTGGGGCAGAAAGAGGTAGGTATACAAACAAGAAGAACAATTACAGAAGCATCAAGCTATTTGGCATTGCTCTCCTCCACTGAACCACAAAATGTAAAAGAGGCATGCAAAAATGAATGCTGGGTCAAGGCAATGGATGAAGAACTTGAGAAGATTGAAAAGAATAACACTTGGAAGTTGGTTCCTAGACCAAAAGATAAGAATGTCATAGGGACAAAATGGATATTCAAAAACAAGTTGAATGAAAATGGGGAAGTTATTAGAAACAAGGCCAGACTTATTTGTAAAGGGTATGCTCAACAAGAAGGAATAGACTTTGAAGAAACTTTTGCTCTCGTTGCTAGACTTGAGGCCATCCGAATATTCCTTGTCCTTTCAAGCTTTCAGAAGTTCAACGTATTTCAAATGGACGTGAAATCAACTTTTCTGAATGGAGACTTAGAAGAAGAAGTGTATATTGAGCAACCAAATGGATTCATTCTTGGAAATGATCCAAAATTTGTATGCAGACTTAAGAAGGCTCTCTATGGTCTTAAACAAGCTCCAAGGGCTTGGTATTATCATCTGGACAAATATCTTCATCAACAAGGTTTTTCAAAAGGATCGGCAGATAGCAATCTTTATATAAAAATTGAAAATAACAAATTGCTAATACTTGTTGTGTATGTTGATGATATCATTTTTGGCAGCAATGAAGAAGCTATGAGTCAAAGCTTTGCCTTGGTGATGTAGAAAGAATTCAAAATGTCCTTGCTTGGAGAACTGACATATTTTCTTGGATTACAAATCCAACAAAATGAAGGCGGTATATTTTTATCTCAAACCAAGTACCTCAAACAGATTTTGAAGAAGTATGGCATGGAAGATTTGAAACCAGTATGTACCCATATGGTTACAGGATGCAGCCTCAGTGCAAATGATGAATCAGCAGCAGTGCATCAACCAACTTATAGATCCACGATTAGAAGTCTTATCTATTTAATAGGTACCTGACCAGACATCATGCATGCAGTGGGAATGGTTGGAAGATTTCAGGCAAAGCCTAAGGAAACTCATCTTCATGCAGTAAAGAGAATTTTCAAGTATCTTCAAGGAACTCAAAACTATGACCTGTGGTATCCAAGAGATATAGATCTCACTCTTCATGCTTATACAGATGCATATTGGGCTCGAAGCGTGGATGGCAGAAAAAGCACAAGTGGTAGTGAATTCTTTATGGGTTCCAGATTAGTATCTTGGTTCAACAAGAAACAGAGTTCGATTGCCTTATATACAGCTTAAGCAAAATATGTGGCTGCTGCATCTTGTTACACACAACTCCTTTGGATGAAGTAAACTTTGCAAGATTTTCAAATCACTTGTACGCCTCCTATCTCCATCTTATGTAATAATACAAGTGCTATCAGTATCTCAAAGAATCCTGTCATGCATTCAAAGACTAAGCACATACCGATCAAGTATCATTTTCTCTGAGAACAAGTATTGGAACAAAAGGTCAAATTGGAGTATGTTCCCTCTAAGGAACAAGTTGTTGATATTCTCACCAAACCACTGCCTAGGGAAACTTTTGAATACCTCAGACAGAAGCTGGGAGTAGTTGATGCGTCATCTTGCTGTTGAAACTTGTCTGTTTCAGAGAAAAGTTGGTGTATGCGAGTTGCCTGAGGAGGATCCGTGTACATACGTCGGTTTATGCAGAGACAATCGCGTATATGGTAGTTTGAAAGAAATCAATGGGGACAGACTCTGGTTGAAGAAAGTCTGATATGGGTATGACAGAGACCATCTGGCACAGGTTCAAGGGGAGAAGATAAACTTCTGATAATGCATTGTTGGCATTACATTAGAAGCTCTTGGTTTAGGTTCACAGCTGTTGATCTCAGGTGGAACAAATGTAGAGGGAGAACAAAAGGAAAACATGGTTGTTGATCTGAATAGTGATTGACAGATGCTGCTAATTTGTGACTTTCATAAGTCTTGCTCTAGATATTTCGTCTCTAGGTCATGTATCTCTTTTATGGTGTCAAGGTCATGTAACAGCCTATTTTGGTTTCCCCACTATGCCTGGGATGAATGATGTAATGTACTTGGTTGTCATATGTAAATTTCTGATGTGTCCCCACTTAGTTGGGTGATGGATGTATGAATAAAGTCTTTTTGGTGATAGGAAGGTCATTTATGATGTATGAGTCATGGTTCTTCTTGAAGAAAATCTTTTTGCACATCTTGCCTATAGTCAGGGGGAGCATTTTCAGCACAGCAGAGCAGAGATTTCAGCATGCACTCAGGGGAGCATAACCCTTTGCCCTTGATGACAAAGGGGGAGAATGACTTTGAGGATCTTGGGGTTGCCATCAAGTCCAAAGGGGGAGATTGTTGGCATTATGACACATGTTAGGATATTCCAACACATACGAAATAGTTAATTATAACTTGGTCTAGGATAGAGTTAGGTAAAGTGTGTTTCTTTACTATGTACATTTTGTAACTTACAATCCGATGGTCACGATATGTAGTGATCCAACAGTTCATTCTCTCCTCGGTATTACCGACACTTGATCCGTGGCTTAACACCCGATTGGTCCATGATCTCTATTTAAAGAGCATGGAGGGTCATTTGTAGGTTAACCATCCATGAGATAAGCTTATGTAAATTTTCATTCTTTTATTAATAAATTGCCTGAAGTGGCCGCATTGGCTCAGGCCGTGGACTGTTTCCCTCTTTGAGGGTTTTAACCACATCAAAAGTACTGGTGTATTGATATGTGATATGTTTGTGAGCGGTGTCCTTTGGTCTTCTATCTGAGGAAATTACCCTATAAATTCCTACATGGTATCACAGCTATTTGAGGGTCGCGTCCATTGGTGATCCAAATCTGAAGCCGATAGAACTGCATCCTACTTTCGTTTCCTAGATCTATTATTTTTGACTACTTTCGGGCCAAGAGGTCTGCTCTATTGTGTTGGGAGCATCTGTTCCAGTGTGGAACCCCTTTCGTTTCACGTGAAAAGGTTTCCGATAGCCCTAGCTACGTCATTTTTAAGATCTGGAGGTATACAGTGTTTATTTGCAGTTTACAGTTATTTTCTCTCTGTTTATTTCGGTTTCGGTTTATTTAGCCTTTTTTATTACCGGATCTATACCTTTCATTTTTGTGTATGCTCTTTGCCCCGTGACTCTGTGCGATCTGGGCAAATCAGAAACAGAAAGGAAGGATTTTTCTCATGCGTATGATCTTTTCCGCTGCGCCTTACTGTGATCTCGGAAAATCAGAAACATTAAGGAAAATATTTAGTTTCCGGCTAAAGATGACTTCAAGCCACAAGGTTCATTTTTTTTTTGTATGTTCGTGTTGGGTTTTGTGTTTTTTGTTTTGTAGGGAAAAAGAGCTTTCTCAAAGCAAGCACGCAACCCAAAGCTTCAACCCCCCTCTCTCTCTCTCTCAAACTTTTTGTATAGCTCACTTGGTGCAAAGCTAATTTATGAGAGTAGAGGTCTTGAGTTCAAGTCTCCTTTTTGTGGGGGCAGATTTTTCATTTCTGCACATTCCCGCACTTCGTCGACATCTTCATCAAATTTTCTTCAAAAAGCCATAACTTCTTCATCCGGAAGCTGTTTTCAGAACCGTTTTTTTGCAAAAGCCTAATTTTTCAAGATCTTTCCATTGGAACACTTATTTTTAGCATTTATAGCTTCAGTTTTTGTTAAAATGGAAAGTCCATGCCAAGTTATTCTTGACAACACCAACTACTTCCAATGGTGGTCCTACATTGTGGATTTACTTAGAAGTAAAGGTCTCTACAGAATAGCCTCAGGCCAAGAAACCAAACCGAAAGATGAAGATAAGGCAGCTAAATGGGAAAATAGGCAAGATCAAGCACATGGGTTGATAGGGATGTCTATTTCTCCAGATCTTAGATTCCATATTGTAGAACTTGATACTCCCGATGAAGCATTGAAACAGATTACTAAAGTTTTTGGAATCAAAAATGAACTTAGAGCCCATCAACTTGAAAATGAGTTGCTTACATTGGACCCCAATAATTTTTCTTGCATTGAAGATTTTTTGTCCAAGTTCAAGACCCTGAGACTTCTCTTGGAAGGTGTTAAGGTTAAGAAAGAAGATAGTAACCTTATCTATTCCATTCTTACTAAGTTGGGACCATCTTACTCTGTGTTTGCTTCCACCTTCCATTCTACAAGATAAGCCTTCATTTCTCAAGGACAAGACTACAAGTCCCCTTCCTTTGATTCTTTTTGTGATTCTTTAATAAGAGAACAAGAAAAACTCTTACACCTTGGTCTTCTTAATCTTGGAAACTCTTCCAAGAAAGCGTTAACCGCCCAACAACAACCAAATCCAAAGAATCCTAAGAAGTTGTATCCTAAAAGGAATGGTCCTAAACCAAACAAGGGTCCTAAGCAATCTCAGCCTCAAAATGAAAAATCATTTCAACAAAATGATAAGACAAATAAAAACAAAGGGAAGAAGACTGATAGACATTGCAACTTTTGTAATCAAGATGGCCACTTAGAATCCAAATTCTTTAAGAAGATGGAAGCCTTGGAAGCAATAATGAAGAAGCATAACATCCATTTGGAGCACTCTTCAACTTCAACTTCATATTCAGGAATGGCACTTTCTGCATGTGGTTGTCAAGCATCTCGGTCTGGCTATGCACTAAATGTATCTTCTTCTTCTCATTCTCATGAGTGGCTCATTGATTCTGGAGCTTCTTATCACATGGCCAAAAACAAATCCATGTTTTCTTCTTTAAATTATTGGAACACCAAAAATATATATGTTGGTGATGATAGATCTCTTAGTGTTGTAGGGACTGGAACTGTTCATATAGACAATGGTCAGTTTAATGATGTATTATGTGTTCCAACCTTATCCTGCAACCTTCTATCTGTATATCAGATAACTCATTCAGGTGAAGGTAAAATCATTGAATTTTCACCTCACAATGTTGTAATTAAGGACCTAAGAGATCCTAGACATATTTTAGCTACTGCATTGCTGATGATTCTACAAGGTTGTATAAGTTTCACAACTTTGGGTCATCAAATCTTCCCTCAGTATTTGTTGCTCATAACGATGAAGTGAGCAAACTTTGGCATGAGCAATTTGGTCACTTAAACTATCACTGCCTTCAGAATCTATGTAAAGAAAATATGGTGACAGGTCTTCCAACGGTATCTTGCAGAGATGGTGTTTGTTCTGGATGTGTACTCGGAAAACATCATCAGGACAGTTTTGAAAAATGTGCCTCTTGGCACACCTCAGCCCCTTTACAGCTCATGCATAGTGATTTATGTGGTCCACTTCCAGTTGTTTCATTCTCTGGCTACAATTATTTCTTAACTTTTATTTATGATTTCTCCAGACGCACTTGGGTATACTTCTTAAAACTGAAGAGTGAAGTATTTAACATGTTCTTGGCCTTTAAGGCCTTTTTTGAAAAACAATCCGGACATCAAATTCTTAAGCTAAGATCTAATAATGGCGGAGAATATGTTAACAACAAATTCATCAAGTTTTGCACTAAGAATGGAATTCAAATGCAACATACTACTCCATATACTCCACAACAAAATGGTGTAGCTGAAAGGAAGAATCACACCTTAAAGGAAATGGTTAATTGTATGCTTCAATATAAAGTACTTAATCTTAATTATTGGGCAGAAGCAATTAACTGTGCAAATTACATAATAAATGGCACTCCTACTAAGGTTTTAAAGAATATCACTCCAGAAGAAGCATGGAGCTCAATTAAACTAGATGTAAGTCACTTTCATGTTATTGGAAGTGAAGCATGGGCCCATATTCCAAATGAGAAACATAAAGCTTTAGAACCTAAGAGTGAAAAATGTATTTTTGTTGGATATTCTGAAGATGTCAAAGGATACAGACTCATTCCACTTAACTCCAAAAATGTTATCATTAGAAGAGATGTAAAGTTTGCTGAAAATATATCAGCCTACGAGCCTAGCTCGGCGGATGTGCCACCTCTCCCTATCTCTTCTACTTTTGAAAATATTTCTTCTTCAGATGATGAAAGCGAGGATGAAAATCCTCCCCCACCTTCTTAGGATCCTCCTTCAGCTCCTCAGCTTCAAAAATGGGTCCGTTCTACTCGGGATGCAGCAGGTGATCTTGCCGGTGATCCTACAGATCAGCGACGTACACGTTCTCAGTTTGATAGAGCCTCTTCTTTACTAGCTCAAGCTTCAGTGAATTATGATCCTGACACCTTTGCAGAAGCTTCAGGCCATCCAGATTGGGAAGCAGCTACGAATGAAGAATATCATTCCTTATTGACAAATGATACATGGGATCTTGTTCCTCTACCAAAGGGATGAAAACTTGTTAGATGCAAATGGGTTTACAGAACCAAGTATGGACCAGATGGGAAAGTTGATAAACATAAAGCTCATCTTGTTGCTAAGGGTTTTTCACAAGTTTAAGGCATTGACTATACTGAAACCTTCTCCCCTATTGCCAAAATGAACTCTATCCGCCTTGTTCTTTCCCTTGCTGCCTCTTTCAAATGGGAAGTCGATCAAATGGATGTTAAATCCGCCTTCTTGCATGGGGACTTGCATGAAGAAAAATATATATGGAACAACCTATTGGCTTTATACAAACAGACTCCATCCTTGTATGTCGGCTTAAGAAATCCCTCTATGGTCTCAAGCAAGCTCCTTGAGCTTCGTATGCCAAAATGGATAACTTTCTTTTAGAAAATGGCTTTTCTAGGTGTCATTCTGACAATACTGTCTACACCAAGAAAGTGGGCAAGTCTCTTATCATTCTTGTTCTTTATGTTGATGATCTTATCCTGACTGGTAGTGATCCCAACCTTATAAACCATGTGAAGACTAGCCTTAAAATGAAGTTTGAAATGACAGACTTATGACACTTACATTATTTTCTTGGCCTTCAAGTCTTTCAATCGAAGGAAGGTATTTCCCTTTCCCAGTCCAAGTATGCCTGTGATATTCTACACCATTTTCACATGGAAGATTGTAAGCCAGCCCCTTCTCCCTTTCAGTTTGGAGTCAAACTTTCAGTCACTTGTACTTCTCCTGAAGTTGATGCTACCTTATACCGTCAACTTGTAGGAAAACTTTTGTATCTAACCCATACTCGTCCTGACCTTTCCTTTGTTGTTGGCCTTGTTGCTTGGTTTATGCAAAACCCATGTGAAAGTCATTGGAAAGTAGCTAAAAGAATACTTCATTATGTTCGAGGTACAGTTTAGTTTGGGATTCATTACAGTGCCGAAGCATCTCCTCTATTGGTTGGTTTCACTGATTCCGATTGAGCTGGTGACCCTGATGATAGGAAGTCTACTGCAGGTTATGTGTTCACTCTTGGTTCAGGAACTATTACATGGGCTTGCAAGAAACAAGGTGCCATTTCTCTTTCTTCAGCAGAAGCAGAGTATCATGGTGTCGTAGAAGCTAGTAAGGAAGCCTTGTGGCTTCATTAGATTCGGTCAGATTTTGGCTTTCAACAACAACATCCAACTACACTTTGGTGTGATAATCAAAGTGTCAATCAACTATGCAAAGATCCAATCCAACATCAGCGCAACAAACACATTGGACAGCACATGCACTTCATCGGAAAGCTCATTCACGACCATGCTCTTGAAGTGCAATATTGTTCAACATATGATCAAGTTGCAGACATCTTTACAAAGGCTCTCACAGAGGCGAAGTTCACTAAACTTCGATTTATGGTTGGAGTTCAGGAAGTTGTCACTAAGGGGGGATAGGCTCTAGTGCCTCCTTCCTTCTCCTATTGTGTCATATTTATAAATCCTTCAATCCTACCCCAAGTTTTTCTTAAGGGGGGATGTTAGGATATTCCGACACATAGGAAATAGTTAAGTATAACTTGGTCTAGTATAGAGTTAGGTAAAGCGTGTTTCTTTACTATGTACATTTTGTAACTTACAATCCGACGATCATGATATGTAGTGATCCGACGGTTCATTCTCTCCTCGATATTACTGTCACTTGATCCGTGGCTGAACACCCAATTGGTCCATGATCTCTATTTAAAGAGAATGGTGGGTCATTTGTAGGTTAACCATCCATGAGAGAAGCTTATGTAAATTTTCATTCTTTTATTAATAAATTGCCTGAAGTGGCCTCATTGGCTGAGGCCATGGACTGTTTCCCTCTTTGAGGGTTTTAACCATGTCAAAAGTACTGGTGTATTGATCTGTGATCTGTTTGTGAGTGGTGTCCTTTTGTGTTCTTTCTGAGGAACTTACCCTGTAAATTCCTACAACATTCCGGGGGAGCATGTTCAGCACAACAGAGCAGAGATTTCAGCATGCACTTAGGGGGAGCATAACCCTTTGCCCTTGATGAAAAAGGGGGAGAATGACTTTGAGGATCTTGGGATTACCATCAAGTCCAAAGGGGGAGATTGTTGGCATTATGACACAGGTTGGCTCTATGGCACTGGTGTGGCACAGGTGTTGTCCTTGATGGCAACTCACTTTGGTGACAGATCTCAGTACAGGCTCTCACAATGAAGGAAAAGATATATATGCAGGTTCACCTAGACGAAGGTGCGTATACACATGGGTTAGACGTTACAAAGGCGTGTATGAGGATACACGCACTTTCACGTAAGGAAAAGCACATACATGTTGGAAAACTTACTTTTGGTCCATGGTATTTAGTCCTTGGTAATTGAACCTATGGTTTTGGGCCATTGTATCTCGTCAGAAGTGTTGATCCCAAATATTGGGTCCATGGTATTATTTTGTTATGGTTTTGGACCGTGGCATTGAGGAAGGCCTAAGACTATAAAAGAGGAAAGAGATCATTTGGCAAAGAATGATCTGAATTATTGAATATCTGATAAAGTGCTAGATCTGAAATATTGGTGTTTGGGTTATGGTGCAGATCTGGATCTGAATGAAGAAGGAACCTAAGCACAAAGAGAAGGATAAGTTATATTGATGGGTCGTATTCTTAAGGCTTGAATAATAGTATCTTTGTATTATTTTGATCCATTATATGTGGCGCATGTTTGATCTATAAATCTAGTAATCTAGGTTAATTAATGTCTGAATATTAGAAAGAGTGAATTGTCCTTTATAGATCTATACGTAGGTTCAGTGAAGTGAAAGCGCGTATACACGTTGGTTCAGTGAGTAAAAACAACGTATACACAGGTTGGTCCAAACACAGAAGTGTATGCACGTAGGTTTCTGGTTATTGAAGTACTGTACATCTGTTGAGTTGTGTTCTATTTGCTTTTGTTTATTGCTACAGTGTTCTGGGTTTAGAATTTGGTGTGTGGTTATTGTTACTGTGTTTTTGGTACAGCTGTCAGAGAAGTGTCTACTTGATTCTTCTAATTGGTGAAAAGGAGATTGTTTGATGGAGAAAGTCTTGATGATTGATTGATGTTTATGGATCCAGTCTGAAAATTTATGAAACGTGGTCCCTGGAAGAAAGAGAAGGTTGTAGCCTTCTGTAGGTCAGCACCTACGTACTAGTATCTTGGCTAGCGCAAGAGCTAAGGGGGTTTTAGCTCCCTTCTAGGAGAAGCTGGAGAACGAGAGAGGGTTGTAGCTCTCAGTAGGTTGCAGCCTGCATACTGGTAAAGGAATGCACCAATACAGAATCATTGTAAAAAGAAGTTTCTAATTAAAAAGAAGATAGAGACGAATTGCAGCAGGTGGTTTTCACCCACATTGGGTTTCCACCTTATATCTTGTGTTTTGTGTATGATTGTCTCATGCTCTGTTTCACTATTTCTGGTTACTGTTTATTTGATTATGATACACAGATTAATAATCAACATCTGTAAGATAAAGTAAAGTATAAGTTTGCATGGTATACGCGGGTTTCCTTATATGTAGTTGCGTATATACGCAGTTTTCACTAACTAAATTAGCGTATATGATCTGGATTTGAAAAAGAAAATAATTGACTTGATAATACTGATTCACTCCCCCCTCTTAGTATTATTTCCAACAGATCCAGAATACGCTGAACAGAGAATTTAGCTAGCCAAAATCGGAGACACAGTCAATCATCAGGTTTAAAGAGATCATGGTGCTTCCAGGCGAGACCCCCAGGGATCTGGATTAGAGACTGAAGAGTACGATCCGCAAGGCTAATATGATGCTAACGGATGCGCAGCACCATGTGTGGTTTGTGGCATCTTTGACACCACACCTGAGGACAATGCTATCACAACAGAAGCTTTCAATCCAGGCAGAAGCATTGGAAATGGCAATGAGGTTGCGTGAAACACCAATACAGGATATAGGATTGGGAGTTCAACAGATCCACGCACAGCTTCAGAATCTCTGCCTATAAATTCAGAGCTTGAAGTAGGATAGTGCACCTCGGCCCAAGGCGCTCGAAGAAGTGTGGTGCATAAAATGTAAAGGCCAGGGCCATTACAAAGACCAGGGCTGAGGTCGAGGACGAGGAGGAATGGGGCCAGGAAGGGGTCAAGGATAGTTAATCTATTATAATTGCAGAGAAATGGGGCACTACACTCGCGATTGTACCAACCCAATGAGAATATCTTGTTGGTATTGTTCTCAGTTTGATCACGAAATGGTATATTTTCCTACGTTGATCACACAAATGCGCGAGAAAGGGGTAGTACAGCCTACTATGACTTAGAATATCCAAATGATGAGGTATGAACCACGTGAAGAAGACCCCGACATGAACATGATGCTCAGAAGTGGCGTGACCACAGGGGAAGACAAGGGGAAGCAACGCGAGGAAGATACATGGGTTCACAAGGCTCCTACAAAGGAACCTGAGTTTGACTTGGAACACGCAAAGGAGATGTTTATGGAAGCTAAGAAGAGCTTCGCGAAGGCCTCTACATCAAGTAGTAAGGATCAACTAGAGCCAGGAATGGATCCTTCTATGCTTACTACCTTTTTAGAGACATGCAGGAAACTGTTGCGCGATAATAAGGTAGCTAAAGGACTACAGGAGTTGATAACTAGGTGCGCAGGGTCAGGTTAACCGCGCGTAGTCTAGAAACTAGGAAAGCATACATTACGCACCGGGAAGGAAATGAGATTAATGGCACAGATTGGCGAATATGAAATGGATCAGGTAATCCTAGACCTAGGTTCAAACGCAAATGTGTTACCAAAGAAGACATGGGAATACATGGGCATGCCCACATTACAGTGGTCCCCTATTCAATTACAGATGGTGAACCAACAAAAGATCTTGCCCATGGGAAGGTTGCAAGGGGTAACAATGGACATCGAAGGCACAAGCACGCAAACGGACTTTGAGGTAATAGATATTGTGGATGACAGCAACCCTTACCCCATGTTGCTAGGAATAAACTGGGCCACTGATATGAATGGAGTCATCAACCTAAAGAAGTGGAAGATGATATTCAAGAAAATGTCTCTACACATAGTAGTTCCACTAGATCCAATTGAAGGAGCGCACTGCACCGAACCTATGCGCAACGAGGAGCTAGATTTCATTTACCAGATAACAGTGCAAGACTAGGATCGGGTAAACCTGACTACAGATGGGAGAATCTCATGGGAGAGCGATTGTTCCTGTACTTCGAATTCAGATGAAGAGATAGAACGTTAGCAGAATCGGTTGCACGAAGTGACAACACTGAATTGCAACATGATGATTAGATCATTGCAATGCATGACAACAAAAGCAAGGGAATTGCCAACATATGATTGGGTAATAGGAGTGGATGAATTCTTAGACAAATTTGAAAATGGAGTACTGGAACAGCAGCAGTACGATGCGTTGGAATGGGTGTTGTGCGCGACACCTGCATGATGGTGGAGTACACATCAGAGGACTATGGGGAACTAGCATGAATGTAGAAGACGAATGTGCTTACGATTTGGAAGTCCCCAGTGTCGAACACAAGCTAGGAAGCCAGGATGAAGTAGTCTGCACACCCACCTATGTCGATGGGTGCAAACGTGTGTTATGCAAGCACATCCAGGACTAAGGATCAAAAATAAAAACCCGACACGGCAGCAGGAAAAGCAACAAAATTTCCACATCAGAGCCTTCACAAAACTATGTGGAATCATGAACAGAGTCTACCAGATGAGATGAACTAATTGGGAACTATATGTGCCAGTGGTTTGATGGGCCTATAGTGCCATGTGAAAGAACCTGAGTGCGGAAATGGTTCCAAAGACAACGAGCAGAGTCAAGGCCATAGATTTGGGAAAGAATCCTCATGCAATCACTCCTATAATTGTGATAGTGCAAAGGGACCAAAGCGAAGAGATTATGCAACCGCACGAGGATGAACATATGCAGGTTCAAGAAGCCATTCAGTGAGGGAACCTTAAGCTTCATGAACTCGAAGAATATTGGGTACGACTGAACCAAGAATGCATATTAATGGACAAGGATATCAGAAAGCTGGATACCAAAATCTCGTAAGCATTATGCGTTGACAGAAGGACGGGGCCACGTATGGGCAACCCTACCATAGCACTAGAAGATTGTTGACAAGAATTTTTGGCTATACTACCATGGCTACTACTGCACCTTATCAGAAAAATTCACCAACGAAGCACATCACATAAGGAAGAATGTGATGCATTGATGGGCACAAGGGTAACTAAGAGAGGCCCGCAGACTGGATTGAAAGGTGACTTGAAGCCTTGCACCAGCAGTGAGACCACCTGACTATCTGTAGGAAGCATAGTCTTAGTGCTCCAAGCATTTGAAAGAGACCACGAGACGTAAACAAGTTTGTATGGGAACTGCACGACACAGAAGTTGCGCGTAGGATCAATATGATGCACAGGTCGCTTTTGTGCACAAGTGATTTGATGATGAGATCTAAAACATTTATTAAGGTATTACGGACTCATGTGCATGGATATGCCTATGTTACTTTATGCAATGGATCAATAAGATTGTGAAATACATAGACAATGAAGCAGTAAAGAAGCATAATAGACAATACATAAACACAACAAATTTAATAAGGAGTTCACCCAATACTCCTGGGCTATATCTCCTGGTCCAGCCTTCAGTGGTGACCTTTCTATTATGTCTTCAAAACAAAGTTTTTACAACAGTGAGCTTAACTTGAGCCTCACACAAAAAATACAAAAACAATAAGGCTTTACTTGGATTCGCCAAGTCTCTCTTGAGTACACAGACTCTCCTCACTGGCTCTTTATCTTTGTTGCTCTGTCTCAACACTACCTTCAATACTACCTACCTTTATCTTCTATTTTCTATGGCTTTAAAGCCAATCTGCTCTGCCTATTCATTTCCACTTCTCAGCTTTCTATCTCCCTCTTCTAGCATTAAATAATCATTGCATAATACCTTAAGGGGAGGTGGCCACCTATTCTGCAACGGATGAGTGCATCGGGCCTTTGAAATCCCTGAAACGACCATTCTCTATTTACACAGAGAAATGCATTCAAACACAGGAAAAGTATGCCAAACACTATTTATAGGACTTCAAACTTTCTGAATTCACCTTATAACTCTTATCAAATCCACCTGTATATCGATATAGTATCTCCATCATTGATCTAGGAGATCTAGATCCAACAGTCATGGTTCATTTAGAGCGGCTATTTGATACGAGTGTTAACTGCTTGATGAGGGTGGTTTTCTCTCTCCTCAGCCTAGACATGTGGCAGCCATTATATGAGATCAGGTAGAGCTCGGCCCAAACCACTTACCGCCTTTGGCCCACCCGAAATCCTGCTTATATCGTGATTTCCCTTTGTATTAAAAATACATAAAAACTGTGAAAATACTGCAAAAATGGCTTATGACATATTTCAAATATTATGTATTTTCATTCCCAAACCCCTTCAGATCTAGGTTTTATCACATCGGCGTTGTTTCTTTGTATTTTTTTAATAAACAAAATACATGGAATTACATTACAAATGCCAATCAACAGATCTGAAACTTTATAAAATATCGTTTGTAATTCTATCAGGTTGGGTTGTTGCGTATATATATATATATATATATACATATATGTCCACCCCTCTGTATGGCTTTGATGCGACTTGTCGCGGTTGCATGTTGCATGGGCCCCAATTCATGGTAAGTGCTTCTATTGAAATCCATTGATGCGATATGGCAATGCAACATGGGCCGTCAATCTGCATGCTTGATCAACGGTCCTCGTTGACCCCGCCAATCGCTATCGAAACATACATATGGTCTCTACCGATAACCTCTAATAGCCTTTGCCGATTGTGATATGCCACTCAAATCTAGACCGTTGATTGGCTAGATCTGGTGGCTACTGTGCATTCACTGTTGAAGCCTCTGATAACCCAGTTTTCCTTGTTTTCTTATGTTTTTCGCCTCCCGATAGTGTTTTTCTGCCTTTTTGAAGGTTTTCCCATGCAATAATTTTTATCTTTTGAATGATTTTGAAGACTTAGAGAGTATCTTAGGATCCTTTTGGATCACTCCTTCCCACTGAAAAGGCTTTTGGACCACCAAAAGTTGGTTTCTAAGCATCAACCAAGTGAGGATACAACTTCCTCACTGCGCTACTCGGTTTTGAACCTTTGAGTCCAATTCTTGGGTACTCGAAATCCCTTCTGCATGTGGTTCTCACCTTTCTATCCAGAATTGTATCTTCCTGCAACTCATTGAGATATTCAGGCAACAGATCATCAATAGGAGGCAATTGACTTTGTTCTTCGGGATCTTCAATTAGTGAAGGTTCAAACAGTCTTAAAGTTTTTGCATTTACCACTGAATAGATGTGCATGTAAGCTGGAAAATCAAGGTGGAAATAATTCTCACCAATTTTCTCAAGTACCTTGAAAGGCCCATACCTTATTGGCTTCAACTTCTTTCATTCACCTTGCATTATGTCTTTGTTGATATATAACCAGACTTGATCACCAACTTGGAAGCTATGCTCCATCCGATGCTTATAATGCCTTGCCTTGTACTTGGCTTGGCTCTTTTCCAGCTATTCCTACACTACCTGGTGAATTTCTTGGATCTGTTCAATGAACCTTGTTGCTTTGTCCACATCGTTGTGTCCATCAACTGCTATATCTTTTTCAAAGACAAAATCCAAGGGAGACCTTGGTATAAAACCAAAAAAAGTCTCAAAAGGAGATCTCTGTGTAGAATAATGCTTAGCACAGTTGTAAGCATGTTGCACATAACATAAATGTTCATCCCAAAACTTGGGATGCTTGCTGCAATAACCCCTGAGAAACTAGGTCACTATCATATTGACCACTTCTGTTTGGCCATCTGTTAGTGGATGAAAGGTTGTGCTCTTCTTCAGTCTAGTGTCCATCAGTTCCCACAAACTTGACCAAAATTTCCCAACAAATGGGGAATCTTAATCAGATACAATGGAAGTGGGTAACCCAAAATGCACCTAGACATGCTCAAAGAACAACTTCACTGTTTGTTCAGCTGTAATCTGCTTGTTACAAGGTATTAAAATACACATTTTGCTAAACCTATCCACAATAACATATAAATAGTCATGACCTTTTCTAGATTTTGGCAATACTCCAACAAAGTCCATGGAAACACTTTCCCAAGGACAAGAAGGAACTGGTAGTGGAGTGTATAAGCCTAGTTTTCTACTATTGGGCCTACTTCTAGCACACATGGTACACCCTTTAATATATCTAGAAACTGTTTCATGCATTCTTGGCCAGTAGCAAAATCTTTGTAGTTAAGCAACTGTTTTACTTACACCAAAATGACCTGATATTAGAGAAGTGTGTGCTTCTTGGATTATATTAACTCTTTCAGTTTGAGGAATACATAAATTTCCCAAATGATACAAGAGTTGGTCCTTAACATGATAATCCAATTCTTCTACTTGTTTTCCATGACTTAAACTTGCATATACATCTTTAAAATCTACATCTTGAGCATATTGTTAAATGTAGATTTCATGCATTACTGAGTTATGCTTAATTATAGTAGATGCATTTATGATTGGTCTGGACAACATATCTGCAACTTTATTGTGTATGCCTTTCTTATATCTAATGACTAGATGAAACTGCTGTAGGAAAACCATCCACCTATAGTGTCTTGATTGCTGCAATTTAGTTTTTGAGTGCAAATACTGGTGGTTGATGATCAGTACGTATAAATGTTTCTTTTCCCATTATGTAATGTTTCCACTTCTTTACACTCTATACTAATGCATACAATTCTTTATCATATGTGGGATAATTAACTACTGCAGAATTAAATGTCTCAGAATGGTAGCATATGGGTTTACCATGTTGCATCAACACTGCTCCCATGGCATAGTCACTGGCATCTGTTTCAATCTCAAATGGTTTTTGAAGATCTGGCAATGCTAGCACTAGTGCTATAATAATTTTTTCTTTCAAGGTGTCGAAGGCTTTCTGTTGTTTGTCTCCCCACTGAAACACCTTGTTCAATCCTGTCAAATCATGTAAGGGAGTTGCAATTAAGGAAAAGTTAGCAATAAACTTTCTCCAATATTGTGCTGCTCCTAGGAAGCTTCTAACTTCAGTAGCAGATTTGGGTTTAGGCCAGTTTACAATGACTTCAACCTTAGAGGGATCTATCTTCAATTCACAACCCCCTAAAATATGACCCAAATAATTCAAAGATGTTTTGCCAAATTCACATTTTGATAACGTAACATAGATATTTTTTTTTTTCAAAACATCTAAACTCTTCTTTACATGCTTCAAATGTTCTTCCCATGTTTTAATAAAAACAAGAATATCATCTAAATATACAATTACAAAATCATCAATAAAATGTCGAGTACATCATCCATTACTCTCATGAAATTGGCAGGAGCATTAGTCAAGACAAAAGGCATAACTAGCCATTCGTATAGCCCTTGCTTTGTTTTGAAAGCAGTCTTCCATGCATCTTGTTCTGCTACTCTTACCTGATGGTAACCACTGCATAAGTCCAACTTGGAAAAGTAAACAGCTTCTTTCAGCTGATCCAATAGATCATCAATGCGAGGAAGGGGATAACGATTCTTGATTGTTATTTTACTCAGTGCTTTATAATCAATGCACTCCTCCATGAACCATCTTTCTTTCTCACCAACACGATCGGAGATCCACATGGTGATGTGCTTGGTCTTATGAACCCTTTCTCGAGTAGCTCTTGTACCTGATTCTTGATCTTTGCATTCTTTAAAGTGGATAACCTACACATTCCGATGTTAGGCAATGGAGCATCTTGTTGCAAATGAATATCATGTACAATTTCCCTCTTGGGTGGCAGACCTTTAGGTTCCTGAAATAGGATATCATATTCTGAAACAAATTTTTCTAAATCAGCTTTCTATTTAGCATCACAACCTTCAAATATAATGGTTTTATTAGGGTTCTTTTCCTTCACAACCATCAGTAAAAATTGCTTGTGTGAATTTACAATTCTTTTCATCTGCCATGAGCTTATGGGAGTGTAATTATTTTTGAGTTTATGAGCTCTTACAATATATTCTATTCCATCTTTGGTGAGTTGATACTTAGTTTCAAATTTATAAAAAACGGCTTTTATATCATACAAGTAAGGACTTCCTAAAAAATTTCCACATATATCCAAGAGAACGATATCTAACTCAACCTCATCTACAAATGCTGACCCAAAAGAAAACCTAATTTTACATTGTCTAGTCACTTGTAGCTTGGCTTTATCACATACCCAACCTAATGGATATGGCTTCTTGTGAGGTGTGGTTAGTAATCCAAACTTCTTTACAATTGCCTCAGAAATCAAGTTTACTTGTGAGCCACTATCAAATAAAGTATCAATCTGTTGATGCTTGGAAATAACTCTAATATGAAAAAGCGCATGCCTTTTCCTCTCATTTTCTTCATTATCAATAGTTTGTGCAGAATTACTAGTAAATGCTCCAAAATTTTTACCTTTTATACTTTTAGCTATGACTGTTGTTTCATCACCTGAGTCTAACCCCAAATCTTTCTGAATAATGACAGCAGCCTTCTTCTTATTTCCATCAAACTTCTTGGGTTTCAGCTCCGGATGCAAAGACTAGCAATGTTCATCATCATGTCCATCCTTCTTGTAGTGAGTGCATGAAGGTTTGGCCTTATGTACAGCATTTGCCTTCCTCTCTTTCCATTTCTGCTTCCTCTTTTCCTTGTTCTTGCTTGCAGTGGGTTTTGATGATCCCCCAATCTCTGGGTTCACATTCTTGCCTCTAGCCTCTAGATGTGTAGCCTGAACGGATACCTCATCTATCCTAGTAGGGTTAAACATGAGAATGGTGTGCCTCAAATAACTATGTAGACCACCTATATACTTTAGAAAAGTTTCAGGTGAGTCTAAAGAAATTCCTTGAATCAAAGCTCCTCTTCTAAATTCCTAGGTATAGCTTTGTACACTTTGCCCCTTTAATTGGCAAAGAGTTTGCTAACTCATCATAGCTTGCTGCATATAAGCTAGTGGATAGAATTGTTTTTTAATGGCAAAAACAAATTCACTCCAGGCAGAAAGAATTTTACCATGCTTCTTCAAATCAGCTTGTGTCCTGCCTTCCCACTAGACTAAGGCAGCTCCTCCAAGGCGTAGGCTAGCCAGATGAATTTTACTCCTGTTTGAATCAATATTCTACATCGTGCAATACACATCAATATGTCTAATCCAGTTATCTAGATTCTCTACATTTAATTCTCCATCATATATTGGCAAATCAAATTTTACATCTAACTTAATCAAAGATGTTTTCTTCTTTTTATTTTCAGAGCTATCAAGAGGTGTTGATGTAGAAGTCTTTTCTCCTTTCTCTTTGCCTTCAGAATGGCCATCTAGAAGATGCTCTTCTATTCCTTTGCCTTTTTTGGAGGTTGAATTATCTTCACCTCTACCTTTCTTAAATTCTTGGTACACCTCTTCTACCATGGCTCTCATGCTCATGAAACTGTCCATGAACTGAGAGTCTGATTCCAAGGGAATTTCTTCTATAATTTTCCTCCTAGGATAGATTCTACCAATTTCTGGGTTAGCCTCAACTAGTTCTCCTTCTCCTAATTTGAGCTTTAACCTAGTTAGAATTCAACAATCCAGCACAAGCTTGTCTAACCTTAGCAACCTAAAGCTCTGATACCGCTTGATCTGATAATGAGAGATAGGACATTTATTAAGGTATTATAGACTCATGTGCATGGATATGCCTATGTTACTTTATGCAATGGATCGATAAGATTGTGAAATACACAGACAATGAAGCAGTAAAGAAGCATAACAGACAATACATAAACACATCAATTTTAATAAGGAGTTCACCCAATACTCCTGAGCTACATCTCCTGGTCCAGCCTTCAGTGGTGACCTCTCTATTATGTCTTCAAAATGTAGTTTTTACAACAGTGAGCTCAACTTGAGCCTCACATAATAGATACAAAAACAATAAGGCTTTACTTGGATTCCCCAAGTTTCTCCTGAGTACACAGACTCTCCTCACTAGCTCTCTGTCTCTATTGCTTTGTCTCAGCACTACCTTCAATACTGCATGCCTCTGTCTTCTATTTTCTATGGCTTAAAATCTAATCTGCTCTGCCTGCTTATTTCCACTTCTCGGCTTTTTTTCTCCTGGCCTCTGTCCACTCAAATCCCTCTTCTAGAATTAAATAATCATTGCATAATGCCTTAAGGAGAGGTCGACACCTATTCTGCAATGGATGAGTGCATCGGGCCTTTGAAATTCCTAAAACGGCCATTCTCTGTTTACACAGAGAAATGCATTCAAACACAAGAAAAGTCCACCAAACATTCTTTATCGGACTTCAAACTTTCTGAATTCGCCTTATAACTCTTATCGAATCTGCCTGTATATCGATATAGTATCTCCACCATTGATCTGGGAGATCTAGATCCAACGGTCATGGTTTATTTCAGGTGGCTCTTTCATACGAGGGTTAACCACTTGATGAGGGTGGTTTTCTCTCTCCTCATGATGGACACGTGGTAGCCATTGTATGGGATCGGGTGGAGCCCGGCCAAACCACTTACCACCTTTGGCCCACTCGAAATCCCACTTACATCATGATTTCCATTTTTATTAAGAATACATTAAAACTATGAAAATACCGCAAAAATGGATTTTGACAGATTTCAAATATTATGTATTTTCATTCCCAAACCCCTTCAGGTCAGGGTTTTATCGCATCAGCGCTATTTCTTTGTATTTCATTTAATAAATGAAATACATGGAATTACAATAAAAATGCCAATTGATGGATCTGAAACTTTATAAAATATCATTTGTAATTCTATTTGGTCCAGTGTTCATGTATATATATACATATATGTCCCCCCCTCTGTATGGCTCTGATGCAAATTTGTGATGCAACTTGTCGTAGTCGCATGTCGCATGGGCCCCTGGTCATGGTAAGTGCTTCTATTGAAATCCGCGAATGCGATATGGTGGTGCAACGTGGGTTGTCGATCTGCATGCTTGATCGATAATCCTCATTGACCCCACCGATCGTTATTGCGACATACATATGGTCTCTGCCGATAACCTCCCATAGTCTTTGCCAATTGTGATATGTTGCTTAGATTTGGACCGTTGATCGGCTAAATTTAACGACTACTGTGCATTCACTATTGAAGCCTCTGATAAGCATGTTTCCTTGTTTTCTTGTGTTTTCACCTCCCGATAGTGTTTTTTGCATTTTTGAAGGTTTTCCCATGCGATAATTTTGATCTTTTTAATGATTTTGAAGACTTAGAGAGTATGTTAGGATCCATTTGGATTAACCAGGGACTACGCTGATGTGCGAACAGGCTGGAAAGTGACCATTGGTGTCACTTTTCATGACAAGATGGCCAATTTAAGACAACGAGGAGTGGACGGCGGACAATTAAGACACAAAGTCAGAGCTAGATTTGGGACTATCTATCGCCAATCTCGCATTAATGAGCCAAATCTGGGGGGAACAGTCAAATTTGAATTCAAAAGGACCTATAAATCACAGGCGGCCCTCCAGCGAACAACCCTTGGGATTTTGCGAATTAAGATGTTGTGTTATCGAGCGAGCATGAACCTGATGAATCTGGAGGGTGTAAGAGCAAGTTTGTGGTTTGAAGCATTGTCAAAGGAGACACAGGATTCCCTGATCAAAATAATGTCAACAACCAAGGGAGCCACGCAGAGTTCTACACCACTAGTAGGGGATGCACCAGAAATCTCTAAATCGTCCCGGATGCTGAGGCCCAAAAAGGACCCACAAGTAGGACTGGTCTATATGTCTCCATGAAATCCGCGGTTTGGCAAGCTGTCGATGGAAGAAAAGGGAAAAATGGTTAATATTGAGAGCGATGATGAGGAGGAGGATCCTCAGACCTTTGTAGAAGAGATGGAACCAGAGGAAGATATGGAAGAAGACATCCAGCCAATACGCGCCACAACAAAGCTGCCCAGGTATGTCCCTCCGCGGAAAGGGAGGTTAAAGGTACCTAAAGATTTTTATGTCGTTAAAAGCACACTCAACACCCTGTTCCTCCCTGAGGGAGTTCTGTTTGAAGGTTCGGATGTGGGCCGCATACCCATAATGAAATTTGAAGACTGGGACCTCACGGATAGCGAGAATTTCCCTCCTTTGGAGACTAGACAGCTGATGGAACAAAGCACGGAGGGGACAATTACAACACTGCAACAACGAACATGGTTGCATGGGGTGGAGGAGGCCAGGCTACTCCACCTCCTATCGATTACACACTTTCATCGTGCCCTAATCACAATATTTGTCATCAAGAAACTGCATTGCCTTGTGAACGATGGGTACTTGTCACTGGAGGAGCCCATTCCCATCACGGTGGAGCTCATTCATAGGATTTCTCAGCTTCCCTATATGGGAAGGGACCCCATGGAAATAGCTGGCACAAGTGAAGACTTCGCGATTTCGGAGGCCATGAAAAAGAAATATATGTTGGAGAAAAAGCAGAGGAGTTATGTTATTACTAGTATTCAGAACAAAGGGGTCCGCGTCGCTACCCAGTTGTTGGTAGGAAAGGTGATGAGGAAATTTCATGGCAATGAGGTACCAACAACAGTCATCGTATTGGCCAAGTAATTTGCAGAAGGGGTACGGTTCAACTAGGAATAGTTCCTCTGCGACGAGTTCCTAACGAACTGTAGGGAGGCCCAAGAGCAAGATAAGACCTTCCACTATGCATGGCTGCTCAAATCCATCATGTTGGTTACAGGTGAATTGCCTGAGAATATTCAGTTTCCTCCCCTTGACCAGGACTGGCTAGAGGTAGTAAAATACGCGTCATTCTGGGCGACAAAGGATGCCACACGAATGCAAGAAACCGAGATCTTTTGGGTATTGATGGAGGTGAGTGTATGACTGTGGATCAAAAAACAGTCGTGCCTATCTACCTTCATATACAAAAATTTGAAGAGCTTTGTAGACTTTAAAGCAGATATACATAATGTGTATATCAGGGCGCAGAAGGATCCAGAGCAGAAGTGGACCACACTCCCCTTCATCGCAATAGATGACGATGTTTTCACAGTGCTTGACACATGGCCACTGAAATGGCGTGCACCAGATCTGGTGGTGCGCGATGAGATGGAGATTCAAAGAAAAAATGCTGCCACCAAGTTGCTAGCACAACAGAAGAAGAATGAACAGCTAGTTGAAGAAGTACGGGCATCCTGAGAGGCAACAAAGGCTGTCGCGGAAAAGATAATAGCAGTAGGAGCCACTACAACACAGGAATAGAGAGGCCTAAACTTGACCACAGGGCATGGGATAGATGATACGATGGAAGGCACGGGCCCAAGCACCACCTTTACACAATTGAAACGACCATGCGTGACAGAAAAAACAGGGCCACGGAAGAAGACCAAGGCTTCCAAGTTGGATGGGGAGCCTATTACACTGACCTAGGGTGACTTATACGACATCGGAAACACAATTCGTGAAGTCACCAGGGAGGCACTCTAGGAGGCAACGACGGAGTAGCAGAGTGTTGGGGTCACTCAGGACGCAACTCCAAGAACTTCAAGTGCGTCGCCCACAACAGGGAATGGTAGTCGCCTACAAGACTACGGGTACATCAGCAACTAAGTAGTTGTTGTGGGCCAAAATAACTAATACCATCATGCTGCTAGAAGAAGCACTGACAATGGAAAACATGGAGGATAGAGCCACGGTAGGCCAGCTCAAGGGACTATGACTAAACTTCATTGCCCTTCCACAAGAGATATTATGCCAGCTGTAGGATGGAGCAACAATAGAGCTCTGCACTAGGGAAGGATACGCAGTACAGATGCTCAGTGAACAGTGCACCAACATCGCGCAGCTGAACCTCCAATGCGATGAAGCAACAACACAGTCTCAGCAGTTGGAGCAAATTATCGAGGAAGCATGTCGTCGCATACCCAAGCTAGAGATTGCAGCAGATTTACCAATAGGTATATGGATCAACAAACTAGCCAGTGGATTCCACGAGGAAAAGGAGGAAGCAACAAGGATCCAGTTGGACCTCAACCTACAAATCACAGAGCTAAGGCTGAAGGAACAGCCCTATAGACTGCTGGAAGTGAGAGAGAAGTGGCACCATGCCATTCAATCATGGTTGGAAGCAATAGAGCGCACCATACAAGATTTCATAGGCTTGTTAGATCAATCACTCGTAATGTTCACTTCATTGCAGGAAGACCCAATGCTACAGGGGTTAGGGACAGAAGTGTGGGAGTTGCAGTAAGCCTATGACAATGTCCGGGGGATCAAGTAGACAGTTTCCCTTACTCAGCGGCTGGCCAAGATGAGGGAGGCCCAGTTTCTAAAGTCACAGGTGGACGTCGCACATCAGAAAGAAGCAGTGCTTAAAGAATGCATCCAGCCTTGGCTCGAGGAAGCATTCATGGTCACCGTCAAGATCGAGGGAAAGTTGGCACAAATGTAGGGCGTATATGCACTTAGGCAAGGAATTGCACTCGACAACAAAGAATCAAAGATATGCACACAATGGGTACAACAGACAACGGAAGAATGTGCTAGAGACGTAAGTGAAGCGTAGGGTTGCTAGATGAACTTCGCGTGAAGATCACCGCACCAGCCGAGTGACTTGGGACGAGTCACGATGATTGTGTTTGGGGCCTATTGGGCAGCGGATTCCCCCATAGCATATTTTTGGGGCTTGTAGCCTGAATTTTGGTCAAAAGTAATATAATACCCCACAAAATGTGGGTGCGAAGCACGAGAGTCTAGGATTGTCTGCCCTAAAATACTATAATTTAATATCAAATGTGTTGGCCTACCCATGGTCCGTGGACCATGCGAATGTATAAATAGAACGAGGCTCTAAGTGTAGAAATCTGTTTTTGGAAAGTGGATCTTAAGTGATATGGGTTTTTGAATGAGATATTCACTATGAGTCTGTAAGTATGAGTCTTGGGTTGTAGGAATAGGAAGAGGCTCTACAGATGTGTGCACAAAGGCCTAGTAGAGTCTATAGCTGTGTGCGCGAACCCCTACAGCTGAGTGCACAGAGTGGAGTTGGGATTGTAATGGAATAGAAGTTTAATAAAAGCTAAGTTGTTTTGAAATATTGTGCATCTATTCATAGATCTGTATGTTTATGCTTTTGTTATATGTTTATGCATCTCCTTTCATTTTATGATTGTGTGCACTTGTTATGAATTTTGAATGATTGATAAGAATATTGGGCCCACAAAATTAAGTTAAGATGTATAATAATAACACAGTAAGGATAAAGGATCTAAACTGCACCTCTTCGCACTCTTTACAGAGCTATGTGAATGTCAGACAGCTGCGCGGAGCAGTGTGAGCACGCAGGATTGGTTCGTGAAATTTCCAGACTTCATCAAGACATCCCTAGGGTGCAGAAACCTAGTCCCAGCACCCACCCATAATACCTCGAGTGAGACCTCAGTCCGCGCACCGCAGACTATTGCTGAAAGGGCTGGCAATTTCGAGATTTTTTTGGCTAAATCACTTCTAAACCTAGGTCAGGCCCCAACAAGCCAACACTCACATTCATATGTCATATTGTTGTTCATATCATTTTTATATTGTTGTTTATACTTAATCATTTCAAGTTGTTAGATGATCCAAAATACATAATTCATAGTTCACAAAGTTAGGATAGAATATTCATTTATTTAGAATATTTAATTAAATATTGGAGACACTTATAAATAGAATATTGTTGTAAAAGATATGACATCTAGAATAATGCCGTATCTTAGGCTCCAATTTAGGAGTAGAGTTAGTAGATTGCTTAAAATTACATTTATTATAAATGGACACTTGTTAATTTAATAAGTAGTCCATAACTAGAACAGGTTAGGAAATTAAGCTTCTATAGAGTTCATTCTCCTGATTGCAATAGTGTTGGAGTGTGAGTGTAAACTCTTGCAAAATTATTATGTAATTTATTTTCTTGATTAATAAAATTGCGTCTGAGAACACTTCTGCCATTATTTCAGAGCTTTAGTAATGCAGTCGATGTGAGGAGGAGATTCAAACTCTACAAGTTATTGGAAAACTCCATTGAATTGATCAATAAATGATTGGTATACAAATTGCCCAGTTTATATATATATATATATATATATATATATATATATATATATATATACATATATATATATATATATATATACATATATATATATATATATATAGATATAGATAGATAGATAGATAGATAGATAGATATAGATATAGATATATAGATAGATAGATACAGATATAGATATATATAGATATATATATATATATATATATATATATATATATATATATATATGATATTTATATTTTTAAATCTGAAAATCAATTTTTTTATTATTATCAAAATTTGCTCCCGTGTCTTGAATTTATGTTATGTTCTTCGCTTCAATACATTGTTTTGGCGTGACAAGCACATCCTCCACAGTCATATCTAGCCCACTTTCAACCATCATATCCCCAGATTGCCTTAGGAAATTCTCATTATCAAACTATTGTCTTTTCTTTTTGTAACTCTCGGCCTAGCTATTCTGGTTCTTGAAACAGACCTAATTTATTTTTTTCCTAGTTCCATCCCTAGATCTCACAACAACCGGAGTCCATCCATCCTTAGAAAACAAGAATCTCACCTGGTCCTCTCAAACAACAACATATTCTCTTTTTCCAAACCCTTTGTTAGAATAAGGATTCGACTTCTTCACATGTTTCTGATAGAACCTCGGCCTTGGTGATGCCGCATTTTCTTCTACTTCACCTCCCATTGAAATATTTCCACAATGCATGAATTTTTTTCAATAGAAGGAAATGAGAGGCCAAAGTATTCGAAACCCCTTTTGAAAAACGAACAACAACCCAACCTATTTTTAGCAATGACAATCACTATTTCAGACCTGCATTGGACATAAATTACATTGCCTCGGGATTGAGGATGTGGGTACCTTAAGAAATGGTTGGATGTGATGTTTTTAGCATTGACACTCACTATTTCAGACCTACATTGGACAAAAATTACATTTCTTCGGGATTGAAGGTGTGGGTACCTCAAGAAACCAATCGATTTGATGGGCGAGTGGTGTTATAGGTTTATTGTTATTCTTGTTTATGTATATGCATGTGGATTTTGAAGGAACAACTGGGAAATCCAGATTGGTGTGAAACAGATCTGATTTGGTGGCAAGAAGGCCCAATGTTTCTTTTTTAGAGCAATAATATTTCGTTGTCTGTGATAATATTGAAGAAATAAGTATTGTGTTGTGAGAGAATTGAAGATGGTGTCAGGGACTGAAACAATGAAAGACGTGCTTCAGGTGGACACAAGAAGGTTGTGGAACACCACAGCGAAAGACAACCACAATTAGGGAGTAGAATTGTTCTTTCACGCTTCAGAAGGATGCAAGGAGTTTGTGGAATTCCACATTGAAAGATAACCACAATTAGAGAGCAGAATTTTTCATAACAATGGATGGCATCAAGCCAGCTTGAAACTTGAATGATTTGAAATAAGGTTTTTGTTTTCGTGGAAGTAATAAGGGAATTTTAAATTGTTAAACTTTGTAATATTTATAATAAGGAGGAATTTTTTATCTGAAGAGGTAAGGAATTTATTTGTAATTCTTGGAATAATAAGGAGATTTTATTTGTTGTAATTTTTTCATTTTTTTTATTTTGGAAAGATAAGAGTGACATTGTAACTCAAATTAATTTTTTACTTTGAGGGGGGGTTAAAGTACATTTCGCATAAAAATTTACAAGGGATTGTAAATCATTCAAATTTTGAAATATTTCATTGTAAAATTCTTAAGAGAAATTGACTAGAGCCAACTGCAAAGCTCAGTCATTTTTCTCCCCCAATGACTATACAAGGGTCAACACCAAGACCTGATAGATTGTTTTTGTGTGGTGTGTTTTGTGTGATGTGTTGCTCATATTTTTCATGTTCTTTATTCTTTTTGGTGCAAAGCTTCAAAACTACAATGTTGATGTTAATTAATCTATTCCCTGATTTTGATAAGCTTGGAGGGGTGAAATCATATAAGACATGGAAACGTCTCATTGAAAGCACTCTAATATATAATGAATTATGGCATGACATATGTGATGGAGACATTAAGCCTAATAAACCCACAGATGTAACTTCACTTGCAAAATGGGAAGTTAAAAATATCAAGGCACTAGCTCTTATAAAGTCTTCAGTTAATTATGAGATGTATATTCATATTGAAAATGCCTCAGATGCATGGTATGCTTTGTGTACTTTCAAAGGTATATTTGATACAAAACCTGAACCAAAAAAGGTTGATCTACAACTTAAGTTTCTTCAACAAAAACCAACTTAAGGAGGAGATGTCCTTGGGTATATCTCTAGGCTTAAAAATATTAAGCAAGAAATAGTAAAAGTTAGATTTCCAATAGTAGATGACAGTTTCATGACCACAATTCTAATTTCTAGTCATCCTACACACATTTTTTGGAAACTATACAATTGACCAAAAAGTTAGATAAATTAAAGTTTGATGAGCTAAGTGAGATGTTGGCTCAACATGACAAAAATTTTGGGAAGAAGAAACAAGGGGAAGATGTCTTCTTCATAGAGGCCAGCACAAGTAAATCATCAACTGACAATTCTAGAGCACATTTCAATCAACATCCAGTAGCACATAGTGGACAAGGTTGTGGAAGAAGCCAAAGTAGAGGAAACTTTCAAGGAAGAGGAAACAATCAAGGCAGGGGAAACTTTCAAAATAAAGGCAACTTTCAATGTAGAGGAAACAATCAAGGAAGAGGTCAAATTCAAGGAAGAGGGAAAACTAAAAGAAGAGGTCAAAGTAGAGGTAGAGGACAATATCAAGGAAGAGGCAGTGACTTGAATCAAATTTTCTGTAGAAGATGTAATAGAGTGGGCCATTTTGCAGAATATTTTAGAACTTCCATTGATAAAATTCCGAAGTTCCATCAAAACAAAACTCAATTTCCATTGATAAAGATAATGATGGTTTGGAATATGTCTTCACATCAAGTCAAAGATCAGAATCAACAGCATTAGTTTCCACTTTTCTTCAAAGTGATTATGAATATGCATGGATTTTAGATACAGGAGAAACTCAACAAATGAATTTTTGACAAGACTTCTTTTGGAACTTCCAACCATGCCACCTTAGTTCAATCTTTCTTGTTGATGACACAAAACATACTCCTTATGGAAAAGGTGTCGTTAAATTTTATTTTCCCAACATTGGAGAAAGATTTATTTCAAGTGTATTGTATGTAGCCCCTTTAAAAAGAATTTGTTGTCTTTAGTCTCGATCTGACAAGATGGACATTAGGTGGTTTTGGAGGATGGCCTAGTTAAAATTAATTCAATCAAACGGAACATGAAAATAGTGATGATAGGATATGAAGGTGGAAAACTGTTAAGAATAAAAGGCACATTTATTCCAAGGAATTCTGACTTTGCAGGCACAACAAGCACAGACATTTCAGCTATCAGATTATGGCATGTGAGATATGGATATCTAAACTTTGACAGTCTCTCTCAACTGCAAAAACAAGGAATGGTTAAGGGACTTCATACCTTCAAGAAATAAAATGCAAGATGTGAAGATTGCATTTATGGAAAACAAAGTCAAGAGACTTGGCCGACAAGTTCATGGCAAGCAAATAGGCGTTTGCAATTAGTAGACAGTGACATTTGTGGACGCTTGCAATCTTCTCTAGGAGGTTGCAAATATTTCTTACTCTTTATTGATGATTTTAGCAGAATGACATGGGTTTAATTACTGAAGCATAAGTCAGAGGCATTTGAAAATTTTAAAACTTTTCGTCAACTTGTTGAAATTGAACTCAAAGAAAATATTGACACTCTTAGAACTGACAATGGAGGAGAATTCAATTCAAATGAATTCCAATGTTACTACAGAGACAATGGGATCAAATGGAATATTACAAATATCTACACTCCACAGAAAAATGGAGTAGTAGAAAGAATGAATTGTACTTTGTTTGGAATGGTGAGATCTATGTTAACTTTTAAAAATTTAAGTTCTATTTATTGCACAGAAGCAATACATACATATGTTTACTTAAGGAACGGGTCTCCCACTACTTATTTGGATGGAATCACACCTTATGAAGCATGGCTTGGTTTCACACCTAAAGTTAAAAACCTTAGAGTTTATGGTTCCATGTGTTATGCCTTAGTTCCAAAAGAAAAATGAACTAAGCTTCACTCGCGAAGTTTGAAATGCACAATGATTGGATATTCAGATGATAAGGAAGGATATAGGCTTCTGTAGAATGGGAAATTTATTGTCAGTAGAGATGTAATTTTTAATGAAACTAAGAGTAAGAGTGCTGAAGAAATAAAACATCTTCTTCAAAAATTGGAAACAAAAGCAGATAAAATGAAAGGAAACATTCAAAGTCAACCAAATTCACAATATTGGTATGAACTTGATTTTCCTTCCTCTGAAGATGATTCATCTAGTCCATCTACTTCACCGAAACAGTCTAGGTCTTCTGGCAGTTCATCAGAATCTCCTAGTAGTAGTATTTCTTCTGACATTGATTCTTCGCCCCGAGAATCTGCAGTTGATCAACATACCTCTCTTTACATTAATCCTCTTTATAATGATCATGAATTTTTAGAATCTCAAACAAGTGAACATCAATTGCCAAAATGGGTTGTTCAACTTTTGAAAGATGAAAGGCCTATTGAGAAAAGTAAAACAGGGACAAGGGGGTAAACCAAGAATGAAGGAAATTTTTCCTTGATCACAAATGATTTTACTGAACCCTCCATGTACAAAGAGGCAGTAAAGTATGAAGAATGGAAACAAGCTATGATTGAAGAATATAAGGCAGTTCAAGACAACAACACTTGAAAACTTTTTGATTGTCCTCAAAGTGTTAAACCCATTGGATGCAAATGGGTTTACAAAATTAAGTACAACCAAAATGGAGAAATTGACAAGTACAAAGCTAGACTTGTGGCTAAGGGTGTTGCGCAGCAGGAAGGCATTGATTATGAGGAAAATTTTGCTCCTACAGTAAAATGGAACACCATCCACTTAACACTCGCATTAGCAGCACAACAAGGATGGAAAGTTCATCAGATGGATGTAAAGAGTGCTTTCCTCAACAAAGATTTACAGGAAGATGTATATATGACACAACTACTAGGTTCTGAAATTGAAGGGAAAGAACATAAAGTATGCAAATTGATCAAGGCTTTATATGGGTTAGAACAATCTCCACAAGCTTGGTATGTCAAAATGGATGAATACCTTCGGAAAGTTGGCTTTAAACGAATTGAATCTAATGATACTTTGTATGTACGTCAATAAGATAAAAATCTGGTGATTCTTGTTATGTATGTAGATGATTTGATCATTACTGGAAACAATGATGATCATATTGTACAAGTGAAAAAGGAGTTACATGCCGGATTTAAGATGACAAATTTGCGACTACTTTGCTATTATCTTGGGGTTGAAGTATTCCAACGTCCACATCATTTTTTCATTTCTCAGAGTAAGTATGTATCAGAAGTTCCTCAGCTATTTGAAATGCAGGATTACAAGTCCATTCTTACCCCCATGGAACAAAACTTGAAACTTTCAAAATTTGAAGGGAGGGGAAAGGTGGACAACACTACTTATAGACAGTTGATTGGCAACCTGATTTATCTAACAACCACTTGACCAGATCTATCTTATGTAGTTAGTATTCTTTCACATTTTATGCAGGAACCACAAGATAACCATTGGAATGTAGCTAAAAGGGTTCTATGATATATCCAAGGAACAAAAGATTTTGGTCTTCTTTACAAAAAGACTAAAAAATTTGTACTTGGCAAATTTTTAGATGCCGACTTTGTAGGAAGTATTGATGATTGAGCATCAACCTCCGGTTATTTAATGAACATGGCGTCAGCTGTAGTATCTTGGAGTTTCAAGAAACAAGCAACAGTGGCCACTACTTCAGCCGAAGCAAAATACATATCATCATGGGAAGCAACATGTGAAATTGTTTGGTTGCGCAAAGTTTTGCAGGATTTGGGCTTTCCTCAAGCAAAAGCTACATCATTATTCACTGACAATCAATCAACCATAAATCTTGCTAAAAATCTAGTTTTTCATTCCAAAAAAAAAACATGTGGACACCAAGTATCATTACATCAGATCTCTCATTCCCAAGGACATCATTAAGCTAGTTTAATGTCCCTCAGAAGATCAGGTCTCTGATATTTTCACAAAACCACTTGGCAGGATCAAATTTACTAAGTTCAGAGATGAAATTGGTATCTTTTGTAATGTATCTTTGGATCATTGGGGGAATGTTAGATGATCCAAAATACATAGTTCATAGTTCACAAAGTTAGGATAGAATATTCATTTATTTAGAATATTTAATTAAATATTGGAGACACCTAGAAATATAATATTGTTGTAAAAGATATGACATCTAGAATAATGTCGTATCTTAGGCTCTAATTTAGGAGTAGAGTTAGTAGATTGGTTAGAATTTCATTTATTGTAAATGGACACTTGTTAATTTAATTATTCCATAACTAGAATAGGTTAGGAAATTAAGCTTATATATAGCTCATTCTCCTGATTGCAAGAGTGTTGGAGTGTGTGTGTAAACTCTTGCAAAATTATTATGTAATTTCTTTTCTTGATTAATAAAATTGTGTGTCTGAGGACACTTATGCCATTACAAGTATAGTTGATGAATGTTACTTATCAGAGCGTAGTTTCTTCTTAACAAGGTAATATAGTTGACAAAGTTGAGGAAAGAACTAGTAGTGTCATCCACCACCTTTCTTGGTGGAAAATGCCCTAACCCTTTTGACAACTTTTCACATGCACACACATATTATTAAGCACCATAATTCATTTTTTTAATTGAATTATTGTTCATTTATTTCTTTCTTAAATTAGATCATTTATTTAAGCACATGCTAATTAAGAAGATGAGTAGAAGGATATATGAGTGACCATCCATTTTCTCTCTCATAAATGGAGAATGCCATAATGGATCCTCAACTATTCAATTCATGTTGGGTTAAATTTTATTAGATTGAATAAAGGAATACCATAGTGTCCATTTTCTCTTACCAACAATAGAGTTCCTAGAATCACTAATCCATAAGACCTAAACCTCTTAATCACTTCTTCAATTTCGGTGATTTGCAAGCATTTGGGTGTGCCTTATATTCTCAACAATATGTTTAGTTTAAAATTCTTATCTCATTCTTCCTTTATTTAACTTAACTTTTGATTATAATCTTTATTTATGATTTCAATTAGCTAACTTTAACACTTAAACCTAGAAGTGATAGACAATCTAGCCTAAATCTCTACATATTGTACTGTGCTTCTACATTTACAAACACTGGATTGATACCAATATCATGTCCTAGTTTATGTACTTATGTTGGCCTAACATTTTTGGTGTCATCACTAGGGGAGCACATTTTTAGTTAAGTTAGAGTTTTATTCAAATTTTGTATTTTTCACAAATATAATCATATAGGTTTTGGAGGAGTGGAGGCAATAAGACGAGATGGAAGAACCTATGCATTCATTTTAGTTGAGTATATACAACACCAAATCATGTTTATATCCATTTATTTAATTTACATGTAGTTTGAATAATGTTGGTTTATGCATTCTTTTAGATCTAGAGATAAAAAAGGTAGATTTTCAAAGAAACACCCCACTACTAATCAAATTTAAATGGTATCAAGAACATCTAGAAACTACAAATAAATAGTCTAATAATAGATCATACCCACTATTAGAAAATTAACTATTGAGCAAATTGAGAAAAAATATATGAAGGAAAATGGTTGACACTTGTGAAAAGACAAGTGTTATTGCAACATAAAATGTTAGATCCCTATAATACTAGTGTATTCCCTTATTGTTCTTGTTAATGTGGCCCCCTTATTGTTACTGTTGTGCCCTTACATTATTATTGTTATGTCAGATCTGATTATGCTGTGACCCCTTAGACTCCTATATATAGAAAGGAGGTTTTGTCATTTGAATCATCCAAGAATTGTTCATTTGTGTAATGTAAAGGAGGTTTTCCCCTCAAAGATGATAATTTTGAAGTTTTTGATATATCTCTTTTTATATTTCATGATTTGGTTGCATAACATTTAGTATCATAGAAAAATGGGTGACAAAGATGTTGGGTTATGACTTTGAAATCATCTACAAAAAATGGAAGAAAAATGTTGTTGCAGATGCACTCTCAAGAAAGGATGGGGACATGGAAGCATTTCTCTGTGCCATTTCGATTCTCCAACCAGATTGGATAACCAGAGCAAGGGATTAATAAAAGAATGAAGAAGAAGTGTGGGAACTCATTCAAAATTTGTATCAATATCCCTGTAAATCTGATACATTTAGCTACAAAACTTATTCATTATGGTAGAAATATCACTTATACCTTTATAGGAATTCCCAACTCAAACAAAAGATTCTTCTAGAATCACATAGCTCTCCCTTAGGAGGGCACTCAGGATTTTTGAAAACATACCACAGGGTTAAGAAGGATTTTTTGCGATGGCCTTAAATTTTATATTCAAATGTTTGTGGCGGAATGTTTGGTTTTCCAACAAAATAAATTTGAGACAATTAAGACCTCAAGTCTCTTACAACCTTTATCCATTCCAAGTCAATGATGGGAGGAGGTTTCAATGGATTTTATCATAGGTTTACGCAAGTTCAAAGGAAATAGTGTCATCATGGTGGTGTAACACTTCCTTCCATACTGCAGCAAAAATGACCTCATTTATGGCACTTTATGCATATCATCCATTTTCCATCACATCATCTTTAATAGAAAATTCTAAGGTTCAATAAGTGGAAGATCACATCGAGCATCAACAATAAGTTCTCCAACTCTTAAATGATAACCTCACTTTGGTGTAGAATAGAATGAAAGAATGGGCATAACAACATCATAATGAAAGAAGTTTTGATGTAGACTATTGGATATTTTTACAACTACAGGCATACAAACAAATGCCCCTCAAGAAATATAAGAAGGATAATAAATTATCATCAAATTATTATGGTCCTTACAAGGTGTTGTAAAAGATTGGTACTATGGCATACAAATTGGAGCTTCATGCATCTTCCCGAGTGCATACAGTTTTCCATGTTTCATGCTTAAGTTTATAGGTGACAAACTCCCATTTCAAACAATATTGATAGAAGTTGATGAGGAAGGAAAAATAATATTGGAACCTGAAGCAGTCATGGAAGCAAGAACTTGACAGCTATGAAATCGATCAATTTGAAAGTATCTCATCAAGTGGAAGAACTTACTCATTGAAGATTCCACATGGGAGAGTGAGAATTTTATACAGAAGCATCAATAACTACTCAAGTGTTGAGGACAACACTTTTTTGATGGAGAGGGGCATGTTAGCTCCCTATAATACTAGTGTATTCCCTTATTGTTATTGTCAGTGTAGCCCCCTTATTATTATTGTTGTGCCCATGTAGTCCCCATATTATTATTTTTGCGCCCCATAGAATCCCATTAATGTTATTGTTGTTCCCTTACATTATTATTGTTATGTCAGTTCTTATTATATTGTGACCCCTTAGATTCCTATATATAGAAAGGAGGTTTTTTCATTTGATTCATCCAATAATTTTTCATTTGTGTAATGTAAAGGAAGTTTCCCCCTCAAAGAGGCTCATTTTGAAGTCATTGATCTATTTATTATTCTATTCTGTGAGCTGATTGCATTACATAATACTAAGCAAAAACAAGTACAAGGAAACCCTTTAGTTGAATGATCAAGAAAAGCAATCCTTCAACAAGTGTTTGAAGAGATAGGAATGCATAAAGAAGAAAAATTTAAAGGTAGTGAACCAATTTGTCAACTAGTATTTGAAGAACTAGGACCATCTGCAAAAAACAACCTAAAGTCACTAGTGAACTATTAGGAGGAGATCTTTATTGGACTAAGGACTCATCAAATTTGTTTCAAGGAAAAATGGAAGATATAGATAGATAATGGGAACGTAGGGAAAAATAAGTAGAAGAAAGACATGAATATGAACAAGAATTACTTGAAGTAGAAAGAAAAAGAAGATAAGAAGGGACAAGAATTAAAGAACAAAGGGGAAGAAAATCTAAAGTAGAACATGACGAAAGGGAATCAAATGTAGGAGGAAGAAAATTTAGAAGTAAAGAATAATATTGGGAGGATGAAACTGCTTTTTGGTTTCTTATTTTAGATGCACAATTTTTTTTTCAGAAATGAGGTAAAAATGAAGAACATTCCTCCTTCCATTCTTCCGATCTCATATGATATGTATACTGAAGACCCTGATGCTTTTTATTTTTATTTTTTGTCATACATATGGATCTACATATGATAATAAAAACCCTCTTGTATTCCCTGCTACTCTAAAAGGATATACATTAAAATGGTTTATGGGATGACAATAATCAACCATAATATATTGAGATGATATGAGAGAAAAACTCTTGAGAAAGTATCAACCTTACTATCAAATCTAGAATGCTAAAGAATATGTTTTTAGGATGAGTCAAAAGGAATATGAAAGTATGGAATATTATCTAGAAATATTTACATATAATTTACAAAATTCAAAGAAAAGTGGTATAATTCCTTAAGTTTAGATGGAAAATATTATTGACAATAATTCGAGATTAATATGTAGATTTTCTCAATCTTATGTGGTGACAAGATATTTCTTGATTACCCTGTGACTAAATTATTGAATGTTGTAGGAAATACACCAGAGAAAGAACTAAATTAGGTAAAGGAAACAAGGATGCACTCTCAAAGGTTACTAAGTCAACTTTTGGAGGAGTCACTAGAGTAGAACTTAGAAATTTATTAGATAATTTGAAAACATACCTTGCAAATACTCTTGGTTCCCAAAATGATACATTGAAAAATAGAAATATGCAAGAAGAAAAAATGAAGTAATATTTATATTTTTCCATAAATTCCAAAATAAACATCCATTATGTTAATGTACCGTGGATAATATTGGTGTTTATGGAATTTGTGCAGAAAAACATCCAACAGAAAATTGCCCAATAATAGCAGCATTGAAGGAAACCAATATAAGAGAAGGTGAATAAAAATAGTTAGTTTACTTTTCTCTGGTTCACCTCCAGGCAAGACTTGGTAGCCTCAACCTACAAGTATGTCTTTAAATCCAAACCCACAATTTTGTTATTGTAAAAATCTTGTACATAATATATATACTGCTCATAATCCACGGTAGGTTTGGCCTCCTCAACGACCTCCAAACCAACCATATCAACAAGGTTGGCGAGGAAATTTTTATGGAAACTAACCTCCATATAATTCCCAATAGCCTTAAAAATAGCCTTATCAACAACCTTACCAACAATATTATCATCCTTATCAACAATATTTTCAACAACCATTTCAATAAAAACCTCCTTTCTAGCAGTTTAAACCACATCAAACTTTCCAATGATGATTTTTGATACCACAATTAACCCAACCATAGTATCTTCCTTTTCCTTCTAATCAACGTTATTCTATACCTACTCAATTACTAGACTAATTAGTGGAAAACCCTAATGATGAAGTGGATAAACATATATATAATGTGGAAGAAGAAAGGATTCCCACTTATGAAATTGTTTCTATTAATAATATTCACTTAAGGTCAGGAAAATTATTACAAACGGAATTGCCTATTAGCATAGAAGAAAATGAATATATCAAGGAAATTCCAAGTAAAACTAACACATCAATAATCATAGCATTAGAGGAAATTTCATCCTAAAAGTGCCCATGAAATTTCTTTGTACATAATATGTAAACCAATCAAAATCCTTTAAATTTAACAAGATATACATGTAAATATTTTGGAAAGAAAATAAAAATGGCTAACTTTTTAATTGTATTTTTGGCTTATATCTTTATAGGTTTACTCAAATTTCAAGTGTAGACACTCATTTGATGTGGAATTATATTTCACATCCAATGAGTACCCATTATGCATACTTCTCATAACACCCACATTGATAAAAATTGAGGATATATTAAAAAAACATGTCGAGCACATTTTCTTTAAGAATCTTCAATTTTAATCAATGTGGATCTTCTCAAAAGTATGCATAATGGGTACTCGTTGGATGTGGAATTTAATTGTGCACCCAATGAGTGCCTATACTTGAAATTTGAGTAAACCTATAAGGAGATAAGCCAAAAATACAATTAAAAATAAATAAATATAAGTAGTTTTCATCTGAAATTTATAACTCTTATTTTATTATTTTAACTATTATTTTATTATTTATCCTCAAGATGCCACTTTTAGGCTGAAATTTCCTCTAATAAGAAAGCTAAAATCATAGAAACATCTAAAACCATAGAATCTCACTAGGATCAATCGATAGCTACCTAAATACCTCTCTTTCTAGAGAGGTTAGTTGTAGGAAAATTAATGATTCCTCTTGAGCATGATTTCCCAGATCAATTGAAACAATATATTTGTTAAAATTCATTTATTTCAAGATATTAATATATATATATATATATATATATATATATATATATATATATATATATATATATATATATATATATATATATCCTAAAACAATCAAGGAATCTTGTTTTTAAATATAAGAAAATAAAGAAAGATACGACTACAGTATATGTCATTGGTCATTCAGCTAGCCTAATGTCAAAGTCAATTTAAGTTGAAAAGTATGTTTATCCAACCATTCATATGGTTACAATTACGATTGACAATATTCTAATACCAAATACTTTAATTTATTTAGGCACAACAATCAATGTAATGACAACGGATAAAATCCAAAGTTTGAATTTATATAATATTCAACCAATACCCACAATAATTGAATTAATTTATAGATAAAGGATTATGCTAGAAGGTGTAATAGAAGATTTAATAGTATCATTAAATTCCTAATAATATCCAATAGAAATTTTAGTTTTATAACCCACATCTAACTTGGGTCGACATACCCTCATCCTCAAAAGGCCATGGTTGGCTACAGTTGATGCATTCATTAGTTGTAGATCAGAACAAATGACAATTTCAAAATAGAACAAAAGTAAGAAAATAACATTATATCCCATGGTAAAAATTTAAATGAATTACAACTATTGTTATGGTTTGAACAAACTCATTCAGAAGAAGACATGATTCAATCAATTTTTTTTACTAATCAAGCTATCAATTTTGGGGATGCATCAAATGATAATATGCTAGATTAGTTCATTTATAATCACGATGTTTCGGAGAAACTAAGAAAAATTCAATATGTGGTGGTAAACAATCTTTTGGAACAAAATTTTCAAGAAATTGCATAATAAATTCATTATGATATTCGTTTCAAGAAATTTTTCCTATAAATTCAATGGTCAATTCAAATACTAAAATTGTGGAACTTGAACCAATAAAAACTTTAAATATTACTTCCACATTGGAAGCATCTCAAGAAGATCAAATAATTAAAGTGGTAAAAAATATTGCAAAGAATTTGCTCATAAACACACATATATGCAAGGTATTCATACTAGTGCATGTGTTCATCACATTTATTTGATAGAAAATAAAATACCTATAAGAAAATCTCAATGATAGATGAATCTAATGTTAAAGGAGATAGTAAAAGAAGAAATTCAAAAATTATTAAAGGTAGATTTCATCTACCCTATGTCTAACATCCAATCAGTTTCTTCCTTAGTTGTGGTGCCTAAGAAAAATGGAAAGTAGTGAGTATGTGTAGATTACATAGAATTGAATAAAGGTACCCTTAAATATCATTTTCCATTACTATTCATAGATCAAGTCCCAGAAACCTTATATGGAAAGATATATTTTTCCTTTCTAGATGGATTTAATGATTATAATGAAATAAAAATAATTATAGAAGATTGGGACAAGACCACGTTCACAAGTCGTTAGGGAACATACACATATAAGGTATTACCCCTTAGCCCGTGTAATTCAGCAACAAATTTTCAAGGAGCTGTCCTTGTCGTCTTTATTGATTTGATTCATGAATGTTTTGAAATTTATATGGATGATTTTTTTGTATATGGTTATAAATTGAAGAATCCTTAATCGATCTTGAATTTTTTTTTCGAAAAGATGTATAAAAATTAATCTATCCCATAGAAATGAGAAATATTGTATGCTATTAACAAAAGGAATTATTTTGGGACACCTTGTATTTCCTGCAAGAATGATTGTAAATTGATCTAAAATTGAAATTATTGTTAATTTTCTTAATCCATCAAGTGAACGAGAAGTCTTGATTTGTGTAGGTTGTATAGGGTATTATCATAGATTCATTGAAAATTTTAGTAATATAGTTGTGCCCATGTTGAAAATACTCACCAAAGACATGATTTTATTGGAATTCCTACTACAAAATTTCTTTTGAAACTATCAAAGAAAAATTATCCACAACACCATTTTTAAGACCTAGTTGGTCTTTACCATTTCACGTCTCTACAGATGCATCTAATACTACATTAGGGCCATCATTAGGTCAAAATGTAGATCTTAATACCTATTTCATTTACTTTATTAGTAAAATTTAAGCCTACCAAACTCAATTATATTGTCACTAAAAAGGACATGTTAACAATTGTGCATGCAATAAACAAGTTCCAACATCATGTTACTCATTAGAAAGCCTTTATTCACATGGATCATTCTGATATTAAATATTTAATGAATAAACATATTACTAATGGTAGGATTTCACAATGATTTTTATTGTTGTAGTAATTTGATATCACTATCATTGATCATCTTGTAATGGAAAATTAAGTAAAAAAAATTCTCTCCCACCTGAAAAACCCTAATGAGATTGATTTGGTTTTCACTGACTTTCAATAGGAATATCTATTTGATATATCAATTAAAACATTGTGGTTTTTTATGTGGAAAATTATTTGTCTTTAGGAAAACTACCACCTCATTTTACATCAAAAGAGAAAAAAGGAGTGGTTAAGAAAAGTGTTAGATATGGTTGGATTAACGAGAATATCTCCTACATAGGATATGATTTTGTTATTAGACAATGTGTTAGAGAAGATGAAATATTTGATATTCTAACAGTTTGTCGTAGTGAACTATGTGGAGGGCATTTTTCAAACAAAAGAATTACCTATGAAATCCTTAATCAAGGCTATTATTGTTCATTCTTTTTCAAAGATGCAAGATAACATGTTCAAATATGTGAGTTCTATGAAAGGACGGGTTGACCAATAACATCTGATGAAATGCCCCTACAACCACAATTTCTTCTAGAACCATTCGAAAAAAGGTCTCTAGATTTTGTTAGACCAATCAACACTAAATCAAAAGGGAATAGATACATTCTGGTATGTATTGACTATGTTACCAAATGGGGAGAAGATAAAGAATTATCTTTTAAGTAGTCAGTGGTGAAAATTCTCTTTGAAGACATATTTGTTATATTTGGAATCCCTCAAGAAATTGTCATTGGTCAGGGAGTGCAATTCACATTCATGTTGGTGCAAGAAGTAATGGAGAAATATAAGATCAAACAAGTGCCTCTACTCTTTATCACCCATAATCATATGGCCAAGTAATCAACCAATAATATTTTAGAAACAACCATGACTAAGAAAGTCCAATTACATAGAAAGGACTAGGCGTATAAGCTTCTAGAATATTTGTGGGCATACATAACCACTTAGAAGAGCACTACTAGTTTTACTCCTTACAAACTAGTATTCAGTAAAAAAATTATTATTCATATTGAATTTCAAGCCCAAACATTTAGATTAACAGCATAATCAAGGTTAGATTTATGTGAAATTCAAAAAAAAAATACGCAATTAAATCAACTTGATGAATCTAGACAATAATTTTTTTATCCTAACATGATAATCCAACAATAGAGATAAAAATGGCATGACAAATTCATTAAAAAGGAGGAATTGAAAGTTTGCGATTAGGCTTTTATCTTTGATTCCAAATTCAAAGATTTCAATAGAAAAAACACCACTTGTTGGCTAGGAACCTATGAAGTAGAATAAATGTTTGATAATGGAGCAATCAAGGTAGGGACAATTGATGAAGGAGTCCCATTTGTGGTTAATGACCACAGACTAAAGCTATATCAAAAATATTTCAATTAAGAAGAATTTATTCCCCTAATATTTCAACCACAGGGGCTTCACTATGGGAGCAATATCATACCATGTGCATTCATATTTGGGGATATATATTGAGGAAAAAATGACATAATATATTAAGCATATAATAGTGGGTAAAGGGTTTTTATATTGAAAAGTATAAAAAATGTAGCTCAAAGTTAATGAAAAAATGGATACCTGCAATATCTAGTGAAAGTAGGGGATTTTTAAATTGAAAAGGTGTATTGGGTTCATATTGGTAGGGGGTTAAATAATGTGATTTTTAGACGTATTTTCAAATATGTAGTCAAATTAAGGGTATTGTTTAGTATGCAATGAACACATGTGATATGTCAGAGGTTCATTGAGTGAAGCCCTCGTGATTTCAACAAGCCAACTTGCAGGTTATGCGTATTGGCAACAATACTTCTAATCCTCTTCCATTCGAAAAATTATTCTTCCCATAAAATAAAAATATATATATGAAAAAACAGTAAGCGAAAAAAAGAGTTTACTTGTGAAAACCTAAGTTCATGGCACAACCTAAATTTTAATTTTCATTGGAAAAATAAGTAATTTGCTCATGAAAATTCCAAATAAATGATCCATCCAGTGTTTTTGTTTAAAAATTATAAAGTACTCTCTGATGATGGTTTAGATACTTTGAACGGGATACTTTATAGAAATATTTTTAAGTTCCTATAATATAGATCTTTATTTTCAAATATTATATATGAGAATAATGTACATATCCAAAAGTACTAATTTTCCTCTACTACATACATTATATCCATATTGAAGAATTATGTAGATGGTTGATCATGAATGAAAAGTTCCTCCAAGTCTCCATTAGAAAATAATGTCATCACTTGTCCAAGAAAATAAGATTATGAACAAAAAAATCATTAATGGAGAAACACTATTTCCTATGTTAAAGGAAATTTAAGGGAGAAAGTACTTCAAGGTTAGTCAAATTATATGGCTACATCAGCAAAAAAGAGCTATAAGTTACCTGCCACATCATTAAAGAACCTATTAGCAATATAAAGTCAACTGCAAGGAGAAGGTTTAGTAAATCCTTATAGTGTTCATTTTATTTCATTTAATTTTAGAATTAAAAGTGTGACAAAACATACCATCTCCTAATATTTCATTATCACAAAATTTTGGTTGTTTGAAAGCCCATTTTTTTTGTGCTTTCTTTAATAAATTCAACAAAATCCTCGTTTTATCCTATAAATCCCTACTTTGAAAATACAAACTTTAGTATGTAAATTTTTCCATTTTCTCAAAATTAGAATAACCTATATTTTTATATCATCATCTCATTCTTGTATCATATACATTATAGTTCTATATCATTGTTTACACTCAAGTTGATATTATTCCCTAGTGTACAAGTTACAATAAATCATTGTGGTACTAATGTTTAGCCCAAAGTTACAATTGGTTCCCAAATAATATGTTTGTTCTAAATAATAATTGTAGAAGTGAATCGAGAAACATTAGCATTTTTATTTTGATGTGTGAAATATGTTCTGCATGAACATAGTTTCTTCATATTAATGCACTTTGAAACATATGGTTTAGTTTTCCCTGCATTCATTTTAGTAGTATCCACAAGCTTGTTATTGATATTAAAAGATGTCCATCTTAATACTTGGCATCATCAATTGTATTTGAAATCAACATCTTTGGATTTTCTGTAAAATTACCTTGAGCACTAATTTTTCCCACTTCTTTATGCATTTTTTATAAGAATTCTTTTCTATTTGAGATCCATATTGTAATAATTTTGAACTTTAACAAATAACTAGGGAATCATTGGAGGTGTAAGACAAATCTTGGACAAAGATGTGGGTGTTTTGAAGAAGAACACCGGCTAAGTGCTTGATTGTAAAGGAGGAAGAAAGTATTCCTACCATATCTATTATTATCTCTTGTTGATGTTTTCTATCCCTATTTAAAAATACTATGCAATTGAAAAATCAATCATCAATATGTTATGTAAGGTATGGTGTAGTTGGAAGAGAAATTTAGCTATGTATTTTCTTCCCTCTAATTTTTCCTTGATAAAAAAAAATGTTTAAATGGAACTACTTAGATTTAATAGGTGCCGAGAATGTAAGATTTATGTGGATACATCCCGTATCCAAGCTATTTTCCTAGAAAATGGATGAGCATTATGGTTGGGTATCTAGGTGCTTAAGTAAATGGAAAAATGTCCTTAGGATGGCTAGTTTTTTATTATGAATACTTAGGTTGATGTTAGGCCTTATAGTATAATAGGTTCTAAGTCAATCTATGTGGTATAAGTGCTCAATCAAAAGGTATGGTTTGTTGTTACCTAGTATAATTTTCTAGATAAACTTCTTCTAGTTCTTAGCCTGTATGTTGATTCATATAATAGTCTTATATTTAAATGAATATCATGAATAATCTTATTTTGAGGTGTAGAATGTGTTATACTAAAACATAGTTGCTTCATAGTAGTGCACATTGAAACAAATAGTTTAGCTTTCCTTCCATTCATTTCATCCAGACCCACATGTCCATTGTTGATATTTTGAGATGTCCATCTTAATACTTGGCATCATCAATGGTGTATAAAACCAAATCTTTGTGCTTTCTCGTAACACTAACTTGAGGTGTAATCTTTCATACTCATTTATGAATTTTTAACATGTCTGTTTTGGTATTGGTGTTAAGGGAAATGCTCCCCTAGGGCTTTTGGGTTGAAACCCTAGCAGATTGAAAGTTGTCTATACAGAGAAACACACATTCACACAGCCATTATGCTATTATAAGAAAATTCTATGATAAGGGGCGTACCTGAGGTCCTATGTTTGAGAAGGTCCTTTAGGGTCCAAACCCTTCTTCAAGTTCCTTTTGCTCCTTTGTCCTACAAAACAATCAATTCCAGAGAGCACAACAGTATATGGCCAAAACCTTATAAAGAAACCATCTTCATGTTATAAAGAAAGGTAGTTAGTGATGAAATTTAAACAACCATTCACATATGAATTCTAACATGAATATCATAAACATGAAGAAGATTTATATTAGGAACCAAGACATGTGTTTCTTTTATTATAGACAAATAAAGTACAGAAAAGGAATAATTTCACCTGAGTCGTCCTTTCGAAGGCTCCAAGCAAAGCTTTCTTCCGAATTCGTCTAGCCTCAAGCCTTTAACAAACTCCTTCCATGACTTACTCCATGATGTCACAAGTAGTGGATGAACATCAACACACAAGGAAACAAGGGTTTCCTGTACAAATGGGGGAAGTGCAGGAGGCACAAGGATCTTCAGACCTGGTTAGGGAAAAATCTCAGCATAATAACCTTTCTCTCTCTTCTCTCCTTGCTTAGGCCTTCACATTGAAGCCTTTTTATACTTCTCCCAAAGTAGTTTTTTAGTTGGGAGTTGGTTGGGAACAGTTGGGCCACGGGCACTAACAGGTGATCAGCAGGTAAAACCCGCGATCTCCGCCCGAAATCAAGGAGTTTTATATTTTTTTAAGTGTTTTAATACATATACGCATGTTGGGTATATGCCTACCCACGTATACACGTGTTTAACTTAGGGCAATGTCGCGTATAAGGGATAAAACACTATTTTTAAAATTTTGGACTAGGTCTGGAAGGAGGGGTTGCCCTAGGCCATGAGTGCAGCATCACAAATCATAAGAGTGAGATTTGGAGCTATAATAGATGACCCCTAATATATGAGGTCAGAAGGGGTACATGATGGCCAAAATGTATTAAGCAAGTACATGGAAAGGAAATCTGTCAAAAACCGAGAAGAACTTCACCAGAATTCAGCCTGCCAAGCCACAAAACGAGATCAGAAAGAAACACTGTATGAGGCGGGAATACCCATGCTCAGAAAAATTAAATCATGTTCGCATATCAAGTACAAGCGGATCCACTAAGAATACAAGTATAAATGACTGGAAAATACATAATGGATCATCTAATCATGATCAAACAAGTACATGTCTGAATATCACATATAAGACTGTCAATGATGCTAAAAGATGAAACAGACCACTGATATCAAAGACTAATCCCGAAAGGTATCAACTGAACATGATGGAATAGGATGATACTACACTGCAAACTTAGGTGCCAGCATATAGAATGTCTCCATGACTGACTGCAACATATATGGTGGAACGGTATCAACTAGCAGCAACAGGAGCAACTGTCAAGTGAACCAATGAATGTTGATACAACTTGAGGTCTTCACCGACCACCGTGGTACATTTCTACACCATGGGAATAAATGATCTGAAGTCGACCATGTGAGAAATCATTTGATTACCGGTCATTGATGTATATTGTTAACGAACGCGAGACTACTCACCGATAATGATAATGAGCATCAAGGTACACAGTACAATCTAACAAGTGTGAATAGATGAGCTAGAGTCAAACACCTGTAAGAATCTATTGATCAGGAGACAATGATGGTTTCCCACTATTGATAGCAAAGGATCTGCCACTAATGACTGCAAACCCCAAGGTACTACCAAATGGACTCTAGATCTCTGCCCCAGAGCAATGAGTCGGAGTCAATAGGGAAAGATCCGCTAGAAGGAAGGCATTAAGGCATCCTTCATCAATCTAGCGCGAGTGTAATCCGTATGCCAATAATGTGGAAGGAATCGGACGAAAGAGATGTAGTAAACCAATCGAAGTACGTTTCGGGCGTACACAAGATGTGGCTAGCGCACGACAGAAACCCTCTGAACCAACCAATAATGCAAACTGACACAGAGGCGAGGTATCCACCAATAGGGTCAAATGGAAACCAAGGTACTGCACGAATCCCAATGTGTGATAATGTAGACTGATGTCGAACACAACGGAAACCACTTAGTCAAAGATCCATGATACTGATCAATGTTGAGCACAAGGTGACCTATCAATAATGAAAATAGGGCCAGGGTGCAACTCTAGGCCTATCCTCAGAGGAAGATGTCGTCATCGATAAGGACAAGACCCGCCAGCAAGAAGTCAATGGAGACCTTCTCAAACCAGCACGAGTAAAGGACCAATATAACTGATGTGATGATAGACATGACATTGACAACCAAGGATGGCCGACTGAAAAATGAGTCAAGAGACACCACAGAGAGGCTGACTCAAGCTAACTTCCCTTGAACAAAAGCAAGACTTAATGTGACTATGTGGCAGCATATGATGACTCTGTATAAGTTCGTCATGCAAGAGGCACAAATGAACCCTCCATATGATTGGAAGAGATAACTAATCGGGGGAGTACTGACTCAATAACAAGGTTACGGCATACCTAAGTCAAACTAAATCCTGCCCAAATGGAGGAGACTTTGCTTTGAATGCTTTTTTCAAGGGCGACATGACTGACTCTAGCTGCCAACAATAAATGGAAATATTGTCCCGTTCCCGCTCTTTTTTGGAATATTTAATTTTTTTGTCTTTTTCTGTTAAGCTTGAAAAAGAATAAAAGAATGCTATGGTATAGTTGAAAGAACGAGTATCGGTGAAACAGATGATCTAGTTCTTGGGAATGGAATGTTCCTATGCTGAATGCAGGGAGGTGAAAACTGGTCAGTGACACTCAAAGGTGCGTTCCTTCCACGGGTCAAGGTGTGTCAAGCTGCAGAAGTCAAAGGTATGAAAGGTTGATTTTACAGTCGTCATGGTCAAAAGTTGGCTTAAACACGACTCCAAGTGAAGCCGGCTCTAGGCCAAAAGGTGCAAGTGGTCAACATGCAATGCAGTAGTACAACTCAACACAAAGGAGCCTCTAGGGTATAAGGCCAGAATGAAGCGAAGAAGCAAAGAGGAATGAGTCTTCAACGCATAAGTCATGGCGGGACTATAGAGGACTCCCGAGCCTACTCAAATCGGAGCAGCATGGGCAACAAATGTCAGTGAGGTGCTAACTACAATGCCCATGTAAAGGATGGCTCTACCATCGTGTCATGATTTAAAGAATCAGTGAGTGAAGATGGCTTATGAACCATAACACGATGGGGTCGACCCTATGGCAGATGTATCGACAAATGGAGGCTAGTATGCATAATGAAACGAAAAAATGGTGTCCCTAACCTATATGCCAGTGAGAAAACGATACCTACCATGATGGGTCAGCAGTCATGGAACCATCTCAAAACTGTCGAAAAAACGTCCAAAATGTCCTGAAAATCAAACCATTCTCGACATTCCAAGCTCCCAAGTTAAAAGTCACATGAGGCCAAACAAAATAAAATTTTGAAAAAAATTTGCATTTTCAAAATCTATAAAAGAGCTTTTGGACTCACCATTTTCACCATTTGAGTTTGAGAGCAAAGAATTGGATCAAAAGGAGCAAACTTCCCATACACCAAATTCAACCATTCAGATTCTTCAGAAACCTCCAGGTAACTCTTAGACTTATCTTGCAATTGATTGTAACTAGTTTTAAGATTTTTAATTAATGTTTTACCGTTGAATTTTTTGCCAAAAATTTCCCCGCAGCGTATATGCGGGTTGGTAATACGAAACCCACGTACACACGGGCCCTATACGCAACTGTGTGCATAGGGACCCGCGTATACGCCGCGAACATTTTTAACCAAAAAACTAACGGTTGAAAATCATTTTTTGCTCAGAATGCTGGTCACCTGGCAAGAAAGAGAGCATGACGCGGTGGATAATGAAGTCATGAATTATCCTGATGCTTTGGAAGCCCTACGGGGTGCGGTTTGCTTAAATTCTTCAAACTACCGAATATGAAAACAAACACACGTCTGCTTGACATGCTCATTGAATATTGGGATATCGAGGAGGATGCCTTTATGATTACTAGATGCCACTCAGGATAGAAGTGGAGGATATCTATTTCATCACAGGCCTTTCTCGAAGGGGAGAGCTAATACATTCTCGGGGCAGGACATGGAGCAGTCTCACGATCAAGGACTACATATAGATATATTGCCCGAGACATCCCAAGAAGGTTGGGAGTCAGATTTCCATCACACATGTGGCGAGTTTATCACTGAGGATAATCTTGTTCACCATAGCTCGAGTGAACAGATTATCTTCTCTGCATCAGGCATCACAGCTAACCATGAGCGTGGCAGTTGACTGTCTCACCACTGTGTTTGACTAATGTACTCCTCTTCTGGCCAACATGAAGAGCCAACTCACTTCTATCAAGAGGGGATAGACCAAAAAATTTGGATATGGGACTATTCTATGCTCTTTCTTTTTTGAGAAGGTCCCCGCACTCCGCCCTAGGGTAGCAGTTTCCATCAGCACCCCACGAGATCCACGCATGGGCCGGTGGGCTGACCTGATGAAATGTCTAGGGGGTGGGGAGGTCCCACGGACTGAATTTGACGATGACTTCTTTACCTGGTGGGATCAGCAGATCATCGCCATAGATGACTACCCCTATGCTGGGTTGGATTTCTGAGGAGATCCTGATCTAGCATTACCACCGAACGCAGCATGGGGCGACATTGGTAAGTATTTTTTGATTTTATGATTTTTTTGGATTTTTGAAATATGATGATGAATTTTGAAAAATATTTTTGATGGGATTCAAATGACTAATATGATGATCATGTTCCAGATATTGGGTCGGTATGACGAGATGGGTTCCCGCGGCATGGACGGCGTGGCCGAGGAGCCGAAGAGGTGGCTGTTGATACAGAACGACTTCTACATAATGTCTAGTGACACTTGGTGAGACTGAGTCAGCGAGTACCAATGGCTACCATAGAGGACCTTCTTGAGGATATGCAATGTCATGTGGTTGGCATGTCACGTGACTGAGTTCGCACTTTTCAGCGTGTGGCCAATGCAATAGTTACTTACTTAGCCGCTTATCCTGAGCTGGGGCACTAGATATGCCGGACATGATTATGGGCATTTGAGTTCCAATTTTGTATATTTTTGCAACAACCTCACCCTTAAATACTGGTGATATAAACATGGATCCCTTACCTGATAAATGTTGTTTAATTGTGACACTATCAATTGAGAATCAAGATAAACTACCAACAAGTCGATCTTGTGAGAAAATTCCTCGAATAGTAAATTAATAGCAGCGGTATACCCAGCCATATTGTTTGAAGCGGGACCAATGCATACTCCCCTTGATATCATCAATTGACCAATTGGATAATAGAGTACCCAAGCTGGGGAAGCGAGATTCGGTGTGTGCCAACTAGCACCATCGGCGAATCGAAAAATAGACCAAGTCATCCATTAACACCTGTCACAGCAGACCAAAAAGTGTTGATATCAAAAAAATCTCGATGATATATGTACAAATATACATAATGTACAAAGAAGCCATTGCCTAACTCCTACTTAAGAAAATTACTTCATTAGGTAGAGCCCGTTTCGGGGCTCCGCTAGCTTGTTTCCCTCAAACTCTATTAACTCATATGACCCTTTTTCTAAAACTCGTTTGACAATGAAAGGACCGTACCACATAGGCTTAAACTTTCCTGCCCCCAAGGTGTCCTTATCTTAGTCATAGACCAAGACAAGGTCACCTTCAGAAAAGACTCGAGGATGGAAAACTTTATCATACTGCATTTTAACCCTTTTCTTATGAGCCTCATTCATTGTGGCAGCATCCCGACACTGCTCATCGAGATGTCCAAGTGAAGGAGGCGCTCTTCGAGACTTGAAGTCTCTGGAAGGAGCTCAACAGCTAACTTAAGAGATGGAATTTCACATTCAACCGGAAAGATAGATTCCATCCCATAAACCAACTGAAAAGGTGTAAAACCAGTAGCAGTCTCTACAGAGGTTCGGTATGCCCAAAGAGCCGAATACAACATAACATGTCAATTGGAACGATTTTTGTCGATTTTCTGTTGGAGGATCGTCTTAAGAGTTTTATTGACTGCCTTGACCTGTCCATTAGCCTGAGGATAATAAGGAGATGAATGCTCCTCCCGAAAACCCAATTTGAGAGCCAATTCAGACCTCAATTGATTCTGGAAATGATTGCCATGATCAGTGACAATCTCTCTCGAGATACTGAATCTTGAGATAATCTCATTAAAAAGGAACAATGTTGCCATGTCACTATCATTTTTATAATTCGGCATGGCCTCGGCCCACTTCGTAAAGTAGTCTATAGCCATGATAGTGTACCTGTGATTCGCCACTGAAGGTGGATTACAAGTTGTAAAATCAATACCCCACTTAGTAAAGGGACCGACGGTGACAACAGGAAAAAGAGGAGCCGAATGCACACACATCTTCCGAGTATAAATTTGACAGGGGTGACAACGTTTGACCACTTCCACATAGTCTTTAAAGAGTGAAGGCCAAAAATAGCCGACACGTAAGATGCGCTGGGCTGTAGCAAGCCCTGATAAATAACCACCACAAGCTCCACTGTGGCAGTCATTTAGCACTAACTCTGCTTCCTCTAAGGTTAAACAATGCTGAAGGATTGAATCAACCCCTTGACGGTATAATGTATCACCAATGATAACATAATTTTTAGCCAGGTGACATAATTTTCGACGTTCATCCCTGGAGAAAGTAGAGGGAAACTTCGAAGTCTAGAGATAGACAATGATATCTCCATACCAAGGGTTGAGTGAAGAGATGAGGAATAACTGTTCGTCGGGAAAACTTTCCTCATAAACAGTATCCTCTCAACAAGGCAGATCAGAAATTAGCTCAGCGAAAACTATGGATTTCTTAGACTTGGCAGACAAGAACTCGAGATAAAATTCTTGCAAAATGATTATCCATCGATTATATTTCCTCCCAATCACTCGCCTACTGAGGACAAATTGAAATGGATTAACCGTCGCTAAGACAAAAGTTTTGCGTAGCAAGATATAATGACGGAGCCGCTGGACAGCATGGACAGCTGCCAAGGCCAACTTCTCAACCGGAGAATAGCAAAGTTCAGGACCTATTAAGCCTCGGCTCAAATAATAAATCACATGCTCGGTGAGAGCATCGTCCTCCTGAACGAGAACCATACTGATGGTTGATTCTGCTGCAGCGAGATATAAAAGGAGGTCTCTACCATAATCCGGTGGACTCAAAAGTGGGGCAGAGACTAATGCATTTTTCAAAGCATCAAACGACCGCTGCACAAAGTCATCCCACACAAATGGAACTCCTTTTCATAGCAAACGCATGAACCCTTTAGTGATCTCGGCATAGTTTGCTACAAACCGTCTTAAGAAATTAGCCTTCCCTTGAAGACTTTGAAGTTGTCGAATTGAGGACGGGGGAGGTAATTGAAGTATTGCCTCAACCTTGAAGGGATCAACCTGAATCCCTTCATTTGACACAATGAACCCTAACAACCAACCGGATGTAACCGCGAAAATGCACTTGTTTGGATTCAACCGGATTTTATAAAAACGATATCGCTCGGAAACCATTCGAAGATGACTAGGGTGATCAGTTCTCTTTCGAGAACGAGCAGCGAGATCGTCCAAGTATGCTTTGATGACATGTTTGATGTCGTGGTAAGCATATGACATGGCCGTTGAAAAGTGGCTCCAGCATTTTTAAGACCAAAAGGCATCTTTCTATATGCAAAGGTACCCCAGGGACATATAAAGGATGTCTTATGTTGATCTTCAGGACGGATAGAAATTTGATTATAACCAGAAAAACCATCCATGAAGGAAAAAATCTCATTACCCGCACACTCGTCGATAATCTGATCAATGAATGGCATGGGGTAATTATCTTTCAGACAAGCCTTGTTTAGGTCCCTAAAATCGATGCATACTCAGATTGTTCCTTGCTTTTTATCCACAGGGACTGGATTAGAAACCCAATCAGTAAGAGGAACAAGGTATATGAAACCCGCCTTTAGCAGCTTCTCAACTTCGGCTTTGATAGCTGCTGCTTTCCTAGGGTTAACTGGTCGAAGCCTTTGACGAACTCGTTTGGCATTTTTGTACGTCTTGATCTCATGTTGAACTATAAATGGGTCAATTCCAGGCATTTCTTCATAAGACCAAGCAAATACATCTCGAAATTCCTTAAAAAGGTCGGTGTAAATTTGAATTTCTTCAGGGGAACATTCAATTCCAATGAAGAGATTCTCGATCACGTTAGGGTCCCTAGAGATGTTTATAGGTATCGTTTTTGAAATCACCGACATATTACCTTTGGCACGAACGTGTGCTAGAGCCAAAGGATTTGACATCATACAAACATCGCTAGTAAAGAGCTCGGAGAATCTAGATTCTACTTCCTGCAATGGAGGAAGAAAGTATGAACGATGGTGTAAGTCTTCCCAAGGTTGATCTATACCCATCATTGCTTCGAGGATTGCTTCTTCAGAAGGTAAAACCAAATCTAAGCAGTCCAAGGTAGAGGTAGAATCAAGGCTCCAGGCCGAGGCCACATCACCATCTAACTCCTCTTCGAAAAAAGGAGTAGAGTGGTCATCTGCAGAGTTGACGATAGACTGATATCTAAGCTCAGCTGCAGATATAAGGAATGCCATTCCATTTACTTGTCCTTCAACTAATATGGTCGTAGGTGAAGGCAAGGTCCAAGGATCTGAAAAATAATGAGTTCGGAAGAACTCTTCTCGAGGAGACTCCTTAGATGATGAAACAACATTGATTCTAGCAAAAGGAGAGGGAAGATCAAAGGTACTTATTAATGAGGAATACATCCCCACTCCTAAATTCTCAGTAGGCGGATGAAGGTTATCCACTAAAGGAATAGTAGAGTCAGATATTGCTTGAGGATCGACTAGACAATAATCCAATTGATCAACCTTAACGATTTTCCCCTCATGAGGAAAGAAAATGACATGAAATAGAGTCGAAACAATGGCATCCATTTCGTATACCCAGTTCCTTCCTAAGAGGAGATTGTAGTCTAGGTTAGCATCTATGACTTCTACTTCAATATTGACGACCTTCCCCCCAACACATATAGGAAAAGTTGGGATAATCCCATGTGGCTTATGAGAATGACCATCGAATGTGGTCAAGACGGTAGGTGAAAGAACAGCCGAGGGCGATCCAATAGCCTTCCAGCATGACATTGACATGACACACGTGGAAGCTCCTTCATCAATAACGGTACAAAAAATGTTAATTTTCCGGTATGTAGACTTTATTTGGAAAGCCATATGATGAGGGAGTCGCTTTTTGACATTTAACATGTCAAAAGTGAGCACTAAAGAGTTAGTTGGATCAACTGCCCCAATCGCGGAAAGTAAAGCACTTTGCTGAGCTGGACACGACTGGAGAACCTCTAAAGAGAACATGGCGCACTGACTCTGAGCCAGATCCTCAACAATGGAGTAATTCTGGGCAGCCCTAGCATTAGGATTAATAGTCACGTGTTTAGCGGATCCTTTCGGTATCCGTGATATAGTCTCGATAAGGGGTTGCTCAATATGAAGGTCGGTATTTCCGGGAGCAGTCTTGTCCTTGGAAGTTTCAGCTTCACCATAATCACGTGACCTAGCCACATGGACGTTAGAACCCATCATGAAAACATTTGATGATTTTTCCCCTTCCTGGTTGCCCCGTGCGGAGGTTCCAGGGTTTAAACTCGCGCCAGCAAGAAGCCGCTGCCCTTGGGAAAAAGGGTTGGTTAACACAGCCTGAGAACTAGAAGTCGCTTGCTACCCTAACAAGTGCTGAGAGTCTTCAATCTTGGGGCAAAGGTGAGTTAAATGGTCTCCACTGCACAACTTGCATGGAAACTTGACTTTCTTTCTAGACTCATTTCTACCACCACCAGCATTATTGTCGGATTTATTTGCGTCAGCCTTCCCATCCTGGTTCTTTCTCTTACCTCATCCTTTCTTTTTCCCATTGGAATTTTGATTTCCTTTGGGGTTATCAGATTGGACGGCATTAATCGAAGAGGTTTGGGAAGCCAGAGGGTTAGACGATGTGACTTGGTTGTTAGAAGTAGTTTGTAAAGACAACTGCTGCAATTGGTTCAACAAGTTCACCGCATTTGTGTCTACCGACCCAACGATACCATCTGCATGGGGACTCGGCTTCAACTTGGCTATGTCAACCTTACACCAAGGAGCATCTGGCAAGTATTTTTGTAGGATCCCAGACTAAGAGTAGATCAATTCTAATTGTTGGACCCTAAAAATGGCTTGCTCCTCCGAATAGACTCCAGACATGGAGACATCCTTAGAGATCTCAGGTTGTAAAGATTTCAAAAAACATTCGAGATAGTACTCCAGAGGGATTTCAGCTTTAATGAGGCTCTTTCTCCATCTCCATTCCTGAATGTGGTCAGAAATGTGGGTTGCCTTATCATGATGAAAAGTGGCCAGAAGTTCAGTTTCGGCATCATAACGAACAGGCAACTGGAAATGATTTAAGAAAATATTGGCTAAGTCAGTGAAAGATGTAAAGCTACCCCCTGGCAACTCTATATACCATTTGGCCGCATTACCAGTCAAGGTGTGTTGAAAAAGTCTCAACCTAATCGAGTCGTAGATAAGGGAGTTAGATGAGCACCACAAATGGAATGTGGTTACATGGTCGCCTAGGCCTTCACGACTCTTCCCTTCAAATTTTGGAATGTCCGAAGGGAGTTTGGTTGGGACCGGAGGCCAGGCCGGATTGTATTTGATTGGATCATTTGTTAACTTAGTGAGATCTGGCAAGTTCAAAGTTGCCAGAAACGGAAGCCTACGAGGACCTTGGGGATTCCACCCAGACTAGGCAGAGCTGCCAAAGTTCTGAAAAGATTGGCCTGGATTTTGGAAGGCACCAGGCTGCCCGAAGTAACCAGCAGAGTTGGTTGAACCAAAAGGCAAGCCTTGTGATCTAGCAAAATTCGGAGTTTGACCAACTGCGGCCGCAAAGCCGCCATAACAAGCAAAGTTTCCTCCTAAAGGATTATAAGGAGTTGATAACCCCTGATACGGATTCCAAGCCAAAGCTAAGGGAGGAATAATTTGAAATGAACTAAATGTGGAGTACAGCCTATTCCCTTGTTGGCCGAAAAACAGATTCCTAGTTCTCGCGCCGCTAACCCCAGGGTTAGTCCAACCTTGGAAAGGATTGTTGTTTTGTCCTATAGAAGAAAAAGGCATGGATCCTATTGTCGAGTTGGAATGTGGTATATGACCACTTCCAAAAGGAAAACCCTGGAATGAAGCTGATCCACCCATCATGGACATCACGACACTAAATGGAACTGATGGAATACCCTGTGAATGGGTACCAAATGGGAAGAATCCAGAACTAAAAGCATTGGTTTGGGAATTTCCACTTGTGGACGGAATGGAGGTAGACCCAACTAAAGATGTGCTAGAAAAAGATCCAAACAAAGAAGCAGAGGAGATGGAAATCGTTCCTCCCCCCTGTAGGGATGTTGGAGTCTGCATAGTTGTAGCACTTGTAGCAGAAGCCATGCTTCCAGTAGTGGTCATCGACGGTAATCACGTAACGTGACCTGGACTTGCCGGTCTATGCGTCAGAGTCCTAACATATTGTAATACTTCCAGATGGCTAGATGGTAGGGGAGAATTCGGAGCTGCTAATGACTCTGAGAGTTCTTATACCTCTATGTTATTCTTTGTTTGAAAGAGAACTTGAGAAAGAACTGGAGTGTTCCTCTCTTGTTTTGCGGAAGTGCCAGGCCTTGCTTGAACACTAATGCCCCCGAGAGGAGGATCAATCCCCGATGCGTCAACTGCCGTGGGACGAAACCCACCAGTAGTATTACTTCTGCGCCTTCTAGGAGAAGGCTCTAAAATTGGTGGTGAAAGACCACGAAGTCTTCGAGATCATCTAGGTGATCGGTCAACCACTTTGAATTTTTTGTTAAGGTCTAACTAAAGACTCAAAAAATTGAAAGTTAGGCCAAATAAGAGCACAGAGCACACACTATAAAGTCCCTAAAGATATCAGCCAGTCAAACAACTTCCAAGTATTTTCGTTCCGAGTGATTAGGACCGGACACCAAAATACAAGAAAGTGAATTAAGGTGCCTTCTGAAGATAGTCTGGGATGATGAGGGCTGAGTCCTATTAGCGAAGGTAACAGAGGAAGTTATGCTGACCTCCTAACAACAGCCTGCACCGATGCAAGCCCCAAAGCTTCACAAGGGTGCCCTCCAATAGTACCGTTGAGAGTGATGCAACGTCGACCTCAGGTGTCATGGGATTCCCCTCCGCATCCACCTGTGTAGATCCCTAGGAGTAGCAACTATGGATACCAACTCGTCGCATAAGCCAGGCGGAACAATCGTGAGGTAAGTTTGGACAAGTAGGAGAGGGGGTATCTCTCTTCCCTGTCTTCACAGACCCTCGTGCTTAACTCCCAGATCCAGAGCTTTCCTGTTCTTCCTAACGCTATTGGATTTTCACTCACTATCCAAACTCTTATGTTTGACAGTTTAAATGGCCTTGGAGAGTTAACTCTCCACTCACCTAATCCAAGGCCCTAAAATCCTAAAACTTATTGGTGTATCTAACATGATAAAAAAAAGTTTTAGTGAATTTTAATTAGCGCTTGATTTTAAAATAGGATGTTCTTTAAGTCACGGGATAAACGGAAGTGAAACTAGTGGTGTTTTGACATAAGAAATTAATAAAAACCAAACTACATGAAAATGCACTTGTTTTCGTTTTTCGATGAAAAGAAATCTCTACAGGGTTCAGAGGAACTTCAAATAAAAAAAAAAAATTTCTTTTCATTAATTCACGCTTCACACTCACAAAAGCTAAAAAAGCTATGGATGCCTAAAAAGATATACAAATCTATCCTAATGCAACAAATATATGCTGATGCAAGATTCGAAACTACTCTAAAATCAAGAAATGAAAGTTTCTTGCTTATCAACTTCTATTTTTCCACTTAAAATGTTTAGATGGAATATGAGATGCTATCATTCATTTCGTCTAAACACTAAAAACAAGTTTCAAGACAAACAAAAAGCACTTTCATTCACTAAAAGGAAACCAAATCAAAACCAAGTTCAAGAAAGCAAAACTAAGTTTTTCAAAAAGTTTTCTTCAAAAGCAACAACAAAAGAGTCTTTTCAAAAATGCTCTCAACAAGACTGAAACTTTGTGATTGAAGAATAGGCAACAAACACTTTTGCAAGTTGACACCACAGAATGGATGAAAACTCAACAAAAAGAGATGTGTTTAAAGATGCTCTTAAAAATCAAAAGCAGCAATGAAATCTTTGGCAACAAAGACCAAAAAGATCAAAAAGACAAATTTCAAGAAAGTATCAATCAACAACTTTCATGAAACAAGGAAGTTGATGGTCACAAAAAGTGGTTTTTTCAAGCAAACAAAAAGTCACCAAAAGCAAGATTTAACACAAAGATTGAGATCAATCTTCCTGTCCTAATGAATCAGAGCAGCCAAGATTCCCAGCAAGAAATCTTGCATGCTTAAGAAAAATGATGACGCTTGCAACAACAAACAACAAAAACAAGACCAACACTTCTTACACTCAGAGAGAATTTGGAACAAGATGCTTGCTGTAAAACTAACAACTGATACTGGAAAGTGATTGTTTAAGACTGAATCAAACCATCAAACAGACCTTCAGAGACAAAGATTTAAAAATCTTGAAAATTGCAAGATATACACGACTGTACTGATGTACAGATTGCGTGTATACGCGACTGCGCCTAAGGAAACCTGCATATACGTGGGTTCACTTAAGGAAACATGCATATATACGCTTCTGTAAGCAAGAAAAACATGCGTATATATGCTTCTATAAGCAAGAAAAACAACGTATATAAAATATTTCAAGAAAAATAAAAAATAGTCTGAAGAAGCTGGCAAAACTTAGAATTCAAGAACAGACCACACAGCAGCAGCAAGAAAACAAGCAGTTGAGCCTTGATTGGCTTGAAAACACCCAAACAAGCAACAACAACAGTGTTGTCCCTAGCGGAGTTGCCAATTCTGTTAAGGGAAATGTTCCCCTAGGGCTTTTGGGTTGAAACCTTAGCAGACTGAAAGTTGTCTATACAGAGAAACACACATTCACATAGCCATTATGCTATTATAAGTAAATTCTATGATAAGGGGCGTACCTGAGGTCCTACGTTTGAGAAGGTTCTTTAGGGTCCAAACCCTTCTTCGAGTTCCTTTTGCTCCTTTGTCCTACAAAACAACCAATTCCAGAGAGCACAGTAGTATATGGCCAAAACTTTATAAAGAAACCATCTTCATGTTATAAAGAAATGTAGTTAGTTATGAAATTTAAACAACCATTCACATATGAATTCTAACATGAATATCATAAACATGAAGAAGATTTATATCAGGAACCAAGACATGTGTTTCTTTTATTATAGACAAATAAAGTACAGAAAAGGAATAATTTCACCTGAGTCGTCCTTTCGCAGGCTCCAAGCAAAGCTTTCTTCCGGATTCGTCCAGCCTCAAGCCTTTAACAAACTCCTTCCATGACTTACTCCATGATGTCACAAGTAGTGGATGAACATCAACACACAAGCAAACAAGGGTTTCCTGTACAAATGGGGGAAGTGCAGGAGGCACAAGGATCTTCCAACCTGGTCAGGGAAAGATCTCAGCATAATAACATTTCTCTCTCTTCTCTCCTTGCTCAGGCCTTCCCATTGAAGCCTTTTTATACTTCTCCCAAAGTATTTTTTTAGTTGGGAGTTGTTTGGGAACAGTTGGGCCACGGGCACTAACAGGTGATCAGCAGGTAAAACCCGCGATCTCCACCCGAAATTAAGGAGTTTTATATTTTTTTAAGTGTTTTAATACATATACGCGGGTTGGGTATATGTCTACCCATCTATACATGCGTTTAACTTAGGGCAATGTCGCGTATAAGGGATAAAACACTGTTTTTTAAACCTTGGACCAGGTTTGGAAGGATGGGTTGCCCTAGGCCATGAGTGTAGCATCACAAACCATAAGGGTGAGATTTGGAGCTATAACAATTGGAAATCCATTTGGTTAAAATTTGAAACTCTAACAATTGATAGGGGAAGTATTAGAGATTTGAATCAATGCCCGAAAAAAGATGTGGAAAATTCAAACAAAGATAAAAAAATATGTTTGTGATTGCAAAGGAGGAAGAATATATTATTTTCATATATATCATCATCTCGTGTTAATATTGTTTAGCACTATGTGACAATATTATACAATGTAAAAAATCATTCATGAATCTACTTGGTAAGGTGTGTCATAGATTGAAGAGAAATTCAACTACATATTTTTTTCCCTTTCTTCAATAAAACATTATTGGATGAATGTGGCAACATAATTCCTTAGATCAGTTAATGCAAAGAATGTAATATTAATGTGGATACGTCCCATATCTTGAATATTTTCTTACAAAATTGATGAGCACCATGGTTGGGTACCTAGGTTTATTGGTATATGAAAATGTTTCCATATGATGGCCAATTGTTCATCCTTTATATATAGGTTTATATTAGGCCCTCAACTACAACAACTTCCAAGTAAATTTGTGGTACCAATGCTTGACCCAAAGCTAGGGTTATTTCCATGGAAATCATTATTCATTTCATATGTATCATGGATTTTATAAATGGAGGTGAATATTGTATTAAATGTCCATTTTAAAGTAGGTGAATCATTCATTCTTTTCATAGACAAATATATGAGCTTTGTGAACAATTATTTGTTGAAAAATGTCATTATGTGAAACTTTTTAATTAAATTATTTGCATTGGATGAATATTTATGATCCATTATTTCATGCATTGCGTAACTATAGTGTTGGGTAGATATAATTAGTATTAATTTTTTTGATCATATATTTAATATGAATATTATTGGAATTTACTTTTTATATGAGCATTTATCATTGTAGTCTCACAAGTACATATTTCAATAGAGAATATCAATATAAGTTTAGACACTCATGAACATTGTTATTATTAATATTATGAAATAATCTATTATTTTTTAATACCTCAACCCTACTATCAATTGAAGGGATAATAGAAACATTGATTATTCAAGTAAAATAAATGATTTTTGTTCAAGTAAAATCAATGCAATGCAAGACTAAAAAATAAAAATAAAAAACTTAAATTAAAGTTTATAAAAATAAAAATTCATAAGTGGGAAAAAAATACATATAACCACAACTTATATAAAACTCATAATTTCGAAAGATCCACAAAATCATATACTATATTATAGAATGAAATAAAAAAGAATTACTTAAAACATATATATTGATATCTTTAAACCAATGTTAAAATCCATAAATGACATGATAAATAACAAAAAATGCATACACTTTCGAAGTTGAAATAGATATCCTCCAATACTCAAGGAAGCAAGTGTTTCCTTTAAAAGGAGGTAATTCTCAAGGAGGAAGTTGTCCACTTGAGGTGGAAAGACAGTTGTTGTGAAAGAAACACTAACCACCTCCCCTAACTGGAAAAGTTCCCAGAGAAAAGGAGGGGAGGAGAGGAAAATCTGCGTTGTATTGACAGGCAGAGGAAAAAAGGAAAGAATCCAATAAGGAAAGAAAAGTGGCTAAGTCTGGTGATGACCAGATAGCCCTCCTCCCTGTACGAGCACTTGTAGAGGACTGCGGTCTAGCAAGAAGAAAGGGGGGAGATTCTAGTCCTGAAGGACGAATCTCATGGTCGGGTGAAAGACAGTAGACCCTGATTCGGGTGACTGTCAGGAACAACTCTTCAACCGGAGAACTCCAGGTACGTAAGAAACCTCTGTGTTGGGACTATTTAGAACGCTATATAATGTTATTCCTTTTTCTCTGTTTCCTCTTTATATTATGAAAGGGGAGTGGGAGAAATTTTCTTACAGGGAATCAAGATGGGAAACTGAGCGGAGGTATGGTTATCCTCCTAAAGGAACTTTTACTGATGCTAGTGTTTAGTAGCTTGTGAAAAGTTTTGAATCTTGTTCAATTTAAAAAAAAAAAAAAAAAAAAAAAAAATTATGGGAGTCAAATGCGTGAGTGGTCTGCTGGAAAATATTTTCAGAGATTATAAGAATAATGGTAAAATAGAAAACTCATAGGCTCACCATAGATTCAGAGGCTTCAAAAAGACTATCATTATAGCAAAAAGAATACATTCCATTAACAACTGAAAGACCCATAGGGTTCTTTCTTTATTCTCTTCACATGCCTTATTTCAAGAAACGCAGAAAAGTATAACATTTAAAATTAGAACCCCAGAATATTCATGGAATGAAAAATATAATTAGACTATAAAGAAAACTCTGAGTGGAAAAGTCGCAACCGCGAGGGTATGTAGACTTCATGCCCAGAGTCTAATTGCTTCCACAAGCATGTAGATAAAATCTATAGATAGAAATGTAAGCACACGAATATATATTCACAACAACAGGAAGGCAATCTTGCCAATCTTGGCACCATACAAGACAAGTAAATCAGAGAGAATGCATGAAAGTGTAACCTAGCTCTAAGGAGCGAATTTCAAGTATTAATCCTGTAGGGTATACGAACAAGAATCTAGCAGCAAGAAGAGCTAGACTTATAGTCATTGTCAGAAAAATAAATAAATAAAAAAAAAATAAAAAAAAAAACACACATAAACCTGCTAAGCATAAACCGTTTACCATCATGCGAAGAGCATTACATCGTGCACTATACATTATGAAATGTCATGCACCATACAATATGAAATGAAAACCCCGCTGGCGAATGAAGGAATGTACAGAACAACATTAATTATATAATTACAAAGATGCACTATCACAGTGATAAAAACATCATAATTCAATAACTCATGAAACTTAACAAGGGTTTATATATATAGAATTTCAAGGAATAAGGTAATGCACCACAGGGAAGGTGCCCATCCCTCAACTGACACAACTCGGCTGTGGAGACCAGACCAACACTAGAAGAACTGGAGTATACATAAATATTGTGTTCATGAACAATCTTGAAAATGTAGGGAGCCACAAAATTTTCACCAAGGGAAATAACTCGAATAAAATTATTTAACAGAGGATCCATTACATAAGCAAATGTATAAGAGAGCTCGAGGGCTCATCAAAATATAGTTAGCAGTTCAAAAACGCTTTCAAGGGATGGATTCCCAACCCTTATATGAGCTGGGTGGACCTACCAGGCTCAAGTCCTTCCAATACTCTGTACATTAAGCAAAAAGGAGAAGTTGTAAGGGACAGGGCCAGAGGGCCATTACTAACCGTCAAAGATAAAGAGCTCTTTATATCATGCTAAGAACCCTTACTTCTTGCAGAAAAACATTTAAGTTAACAAATGACAAGCAGAAATCTTGTAGGAACTTACCTGTTAGCCGAGCTCTGAGAGGTTAGGATCCGAAAGCTAGGCAGCTACACCCACACCCATGCATAACTTTCTGGAGTAAGACCCGTATTCCTCCTCCATAGGAAACATAGACAAACCTGAAGCATATTAGAACTTTTGGGCTGGAGAGATAACAAAGGAATACAGTAAGAGTGTGAAAAAAAAAAAAAAAAAAAAAACTTACAGACAGTAGGGTGAAATTCTTACCTTAAGGAAGCTACTGCTAAAAACCCAGTCCCAAATCGATCCGAAACTTGGCAAAGCTCTAGATGCATAACCATTCATTGTCAATCAGAGGTTCTGAGCATGTTCGGCACCAGGAAGTAAAATGGAGTTGTTGCAAGGGTGAGGCCAAATGCTTTTGGAAACATCAATGGATCGATTAACTGAGTTGATGTGTATCGAGCGAGCCTCACCCTCGAATGGGATACCTTGCTTCCACACCGTCAATGCGGGGAGGAGCCCGAGGGTGCGGAAGCAGAGAGTTCATAGACCATACCCTCATCACATGAACGAGCCAATAGACATAAATGCCAAGGCCGGGTGTAAGGAGCAGCTTTGCCAACATTAAACCCGGCAGACAATTCTCTGTCCTCAGCGGGATATTTCCAATTACACTCATGAATGACCAGATAATTATACACATAGCCATTTCTATTATGTTGCCTACGTGTAGGTAGCATTAAAGTTGAAATGTTTGCATTCATAAGCATGTAAGGGTGGTATAGAATATGTGTATTTGTAAAAATAAATTATTACACACAAGTTAATTCGTGGGGACATTACAAGTGGTATCAGAGCCTAGTATCAAAAATAGTGGCCTCTGGGAATTGGAATTGATATACAGATTGAATATAATTTATTTCCATCTCTAACGAGCAGTTAATTTTTTTTTTTTTTTGCGTGACTACTCACCTGTTATTTTTATGGTTAAGTACAGGAGAAATATTAATAATATGAGGAAATCAGACAGTGTGTCACACAGATTTGTAGTGGGACAAGGACCTGCAGAGAATAACCCCAAATTATGGGTACATCTTGGAGAGGAGGCTCGCAATACAAACCTTGCAATTTTGGAGACAGCGCAGGAATTAAAAAATGAAATGGCTCGATTGAGGGAGGATAACACAAGGTTAACAATGGAACAGGAGATAATTATAAAGAGCCTATCTGACAAGCAAAATCAGCAACCACTGAATCCCAGTGTTGAGGAACAAAGGATGTCAGGGGAACAGAATCAAAACACAGAACCTGAAGAGTCAGAAGGAAGGGAGGAGGAACGATCTGATAATGCCTCCGAACAGTAGACATCAAAAAGGAAATGGATAGAGTTACAAGGGGAATTCTGCAAGATCAAACCGCCACACTTTGACGGAGAACAAGAGGAGGCAACTGAGGCGTGGTTGATTAATATGAACAAATATTTCCAGCTGTATGAATATGATCACAATCTTAAGGCAAGGTTGGCCATTTTCCAATTGCAAGGGAAAGCCACCCTGTGGTGGGAGGAGGTTAAGATGGTAAAAGGAGTGAGTGAATAGACTATCACTTGGGAAAAATTTCAAAAATACTTTAAAGAAAGATACATGACAGAACGCTTCTATGATGAAAAGGCAAGAGAGTTCCATGACCTGTAAATAGGAAAACAAACTATGGACGAGTTAATCACTTGTTTACTTCGTTACTATGTTATGTGGCTTATATTCGGGAAGAAAAAGCTAAAGTACAAAGGTTTTTCAGTAGTTTACCCTTCAATATGAGAGAAAGAATCGAATTTGACAGCCCAAAGACGATGGACGAGGCTATACGCAAAGCCCGAATTTTCTACCAGCAAAGCAAGCAGAATGGAGAAATCCTAGGTAACAGATGGGTCAATAAGAAAAGCAGCAAGCTGGCTGGAAGCACTAAAGGTAATCGCAAAGGTGGTAACAAAGGGTTCGCCAAGGGACAAAACAGCAGAAGCATACAACAGAACTCGCTCCGATTAAAGTCCCTCCATTGAGTCCAAAACCAATGAACAACCTGGAAAAATAGATAACGAAAGGATAGCAAGGCCTCTAGTGCAATGTTGGGGTTGTGGTGGACCCCATTACGTTAAAAACTACCCTCATCGAAAAGGAACTGAACAAGTTTCCCAAGTCTATGAAGCTTCTATGGTTGGCGATGTAGGATGGAGTTTACCAAAGATTAATGCTGCTCTAGAGGATCATCAGTCGGAGTACTAGCCGACCATGGTGGAATTTGAAGGTAAACTCTTAGACCTTGTTGTAACTATTTTAACTGACCCTGGCACAACATTAAGTTATATTAGTTCTAGAATTGTGGAGCACTGTAAGTTGCAACCTGTTAAGATTAAGGACCCTTGGCTAGTTCAGTTGGCAATAGAGGAAAAAAGATGGGTAAATGCTAAGATCAAAAACTGCCCTTTAAAAATAGCAGGACAGTCAGTTAGAGCATATTTAAATGTGCTTCCCCTTGGTTCGTACGATATATTAATTTGTATGGACTGGTTAGAGAAAAACTGGTCCACAATTAATTGTAAAACCAGGAATTTGCTGATGTGTTTCCGGAGGAGATTCCTGGACTACCACCTAAAAGAGATATAGATTTTACCATTGAATTAGTGCCAGGAGCAGCCTCGGTATCCCGAGCACCCTACAGAATGAGCATACTAAAATTGACAGAATTAAAAATGAAATTACAGGAGTTGTTGGATAAAAACTATATCTGCCCCAGTGTGTCACCCTGGGGAGCCCCGGTGTTGTTCGTTAAGAATAAAGACGGGACCCTTTGCATGTGTATAGATTATCATCAACTAAACAAATTGACGATCAAAAACAAATATCCTCTGCCCAATACCGATGAACTATTTGATCAGGTAAAGGGAGCAACAGTTTTCTCAAAGATTGACTTGCGATCAGGGTATGACCAAGTCAGGATTAAAGAGGAGGATATAGCTAAGACAACTTTTAGAACACGATATGGCCATTATGAATTTGTGGTGTTACCCTTTGGGTTGACCAACGCCCCCACAAATTTTATGTGTCTAATGAAAAGTGTATTTCACCAGTATTTGGATAAGTTCATACTGATTTTCATTGACGATATATTGATTTATTCTTGGACTATGGAGGAGCACCAGGAGCACCTCAGATTAGTATTGCAAACCCTCCGAGAACACCAACTATATGCTAAGTTCAGCAAATGTGAATTTTACAAAGAATAAATACAATATTTGGGACATATGATTACTAAGGAAGGAATCGCAGTGGATCCCGAAAAGGTAATGACTATAATGGAATGGCCGGTACCTAAAGATGTGGTGGACATCCAATCCTTCATGGGGTTAGCAGGCTATTACAGATGGTTTGTGGAAGGATTTTCAAGGGTAGCTTATCCCATTACTTCCTTATAGAAAAAGGGAAGGGCTTTTAGGTGGACCCCTGAATGTCAAAAAAGTTTCAAGCAACTTAAATACCTGCTCACCACCACACCCATTTTGACCATAGCTAATCCCAACAAAGAATATGTGGTGTGAACAGACGCAAGTAAAGAAGGAGTAGGAGGTATGTTGATGTAGGAAGGGAAGGTAATAGCTTACGAATCAAGAAAATTAAAGGACCATGAGCAGAAATATTCTGTTTACGATCTAGAGTTGGCAGTTGTGATTCACACCCTGAAAATGTGGCGACAATACCTTATGGGAAGAAAATTTATGTTATTGACAGATCACCACACTCTGACCAATTATTTTAGTCAGCCCACTCTAAATGCAAGGCAAGCACGATGGGTGAATTTCCTAAGTGGTTTTGATTTTGAGATCAAGCATTTAAAAGGGAAGGAGAATTAGGTGGCGGACGCTTTGAGTCAGAAATTGCAATGCCTATACGAAATTTCTTGTAGTGAAGGGAAAAGCCCCTTCGAGGAAATGATTAAAAAGGCAGCCGAACAAGATGTTGTTTATCAGCAAATAAAACAGCAAGTGCAGCAACCAGCCAGCAAAGAAAAACAACCAGATTATGCTTTGGATGTTGCTAAAACGTTGTATTATAAAGGGAGGTTGTACATGCCCAATCAGAACAATATTAAAAATCGGATATTGGATGAGTATCATAAGAGTCATTACGCTGAACACCCAGGATATCAAAAGATGATCACTGCACTTCGAAAAGAATATTATTGGCTGGGAATGAAGAAAGATGTGGCTAGTTATTTGGCACGACGTCTAGATTGTCAGCAAATTAAAGTAGAACACCAACATCATGTGGGTTTATTACAACCATTACCCATCCCAGAATGGAAGTCGGAAACCATCACTATGGACTTTATAACAAGTTTGACTAAGTCAAATAAAAATAACGACTCCATCATGGTGGTGGTGGACAAACTTAGTAAGTCAGCACATTTTACACCGGTGCAATCTACCTACAGAGTTGTGCAGATTGCCCATGTGTTCATGCAAAATATATTTAAGCTACATGGGTTACCAAAGACAATAATTTCAGACCATGATGTAAAATTTACATCGGTCTTTTGGAAAACATTGATTGAATAATTAGGAACTCAACTGAACTTTAGCACGGCTTATCACCCTCAAACTGACGGGCAAACTGAATGGGTGAACCAGGTGGTGGAAGATATGTTGAGAGCATATGTGATGCAGCAACCAACCAAGTGGGAGGACTATCTACACTTGGTTAAGTTCGCATACAATAATGGCTATCATACATCATTGCTAATGAGCCCTTTTGAAGTATTGTATGGACGGAAGTGTCGTACCCCCTCGAGCTGGAGTCGATTGGAAGACAGATTGATGTTAGGTCCTGAAATACTTAAGGAGATGGAGGAACTGGTTAAAAAGGTACGATCTAATCTCAAGGCAGCTCAGGATAGGTAAAAGAACCTTGTTGACCATAAAAGGAGGTTTAAGAAATATTAGGTCGGTGATCATGTGTATGTGAGAATTTGAGCAAGAAAGAGAACATTACATTGGAGCGAGTGTGCTAAGTTGGCACCTCGATATTGTGGACCATTCCAGATCTTAGAAAAAATTGGGTTGGTGGCTTACCAGCTTGCTCTGCCAAGTCACATATGAGTCCACAATGTCTTTCATGTCTCCGTGTTAAAAAAATATGTTTATGATCCTAAACATGTGATTAAATGGCAAGATATTTAGGTGAGAATTATCTATGATAGATCAGCCTAAATGTTTTTCTTTTAAAGGAAAACTGACTTAGGATGTTGCATGTTGCAAGTAGAACCGGTAGGAGAAATCAGGGTTGAACCATTGAGCATCCTCGACTGGAGAGAACTAACGTTGCAGAAGCGGGATATTACCCAAGTTAGAGTGCAGTGATAGAACTTTGGGCCTGATGAGGCCACTTGGGAAGATGAATAAATTATGAAAAGGACTTATCCAGGGTTGTTCATAGCTGAAGGACATCGGGACGATGTCCAATCTCGGGGGGGAAGAAGTAATGCCATGGGATAAAAATGTAAATATTTGATTTACTGTGGTAAATATAAAATGAACCTGTTATTATTATCTATTTAAAATTTTAAATATAATTTGTTTTCATTATGAGATGAAGGAAGTGTTTCCTTAAAAAGGAGGTAATTCTCAAGGAGGAAGTTGTCCTCTTGAGGTGGAAAGACAGTTGTTGTGAAAGCAACCCTAACTACCTCCCCTAACTGGAAAAGTTTCCAGAGAAAAGGAGGGGAGGAGAGGAAAATCTACGTTGTAGTGACAGGCAGAGGAGAAAAGGAAAGAATCCAATAAGGAAAGAAAAGTGGCTAAGTCTGGTGATGACCAGATAGCCCTCCTCATTGTACAAGCACTTGCAGAGGACTGCGGTCTAGCAAGAAGCAAGGTGGGAGATTCTGGTCCTGAAGGACGAATCTCATGGTCGAGTGGATTGAAAGACAACAGATCCTGATTTGGGTGACTGTCAGGAACAACTGTTCATCTGGAGAACTCCAGGTACGTAAGAAACCTCTGTGTTGGGACTCTTTAGAAAGTTGTATAATGTTATTCTTTTTTCTCTATTTCCTCTTCAAGGGAAGTGGGAGAAATTTTCTTACAGGGAATCAGGACAGGAAACTGAGCGGAGGTATGGTTATCCTCCTAAAGGAGCTTTTACTGATGCTAGTGTTTAGTAACTTGTGAAGAGTTTCGAATCTTGTTCATTTTTTAAAAAATATCTAGGAGTCAAATATGTGAGTGGTCTGCTAGGAAATATTTTCAGAGATTATAAGAATAATGGTAAAATAGAAAACTCACCGGCTCACCATAGATTCAGAGTCTTCAAAAGGACTTTCATTATGGCAAAATGAAATACATTCCATTAACAATTGAAAGACCAATAGGGTTCTTTCTTTATTCTCTTCACATGCCTTATTTCAAGAAACGCAGAAAAGTGTAACATTTAAAATTGGAACCCCGAAACATTCATGGAATGAAAAATATAATTAGACTATAAAGAAAACTCTGAGTGGCAAAGTCACAACTGCGAGGGTATGTAGACTTCATGCCTAGAGTCTAATTTCTTCCACTACCATGCAGCTAAAATTTATAAGATAGCAATGTAAGCACACAAATATATATTCACAACAATAGGAAGGCAATCTTGCCAATCTTGGCACCATATGGGACAAGTATATCAGAGAGAATGCGTGAAAGTGTAACCTGGCTCTGAGGAGAAAATTTCAGGTATTAATATTGTAGGGTATACGAACAAGAATCTAGCAGCGAGAAGAGCCAGACTTATAATCATTGTCAGAAAAAAACAAACACATAAACCTGCTAAGCATAAACCCTTTACCATCATGCGAAGAGCATTACGCCGTGCAATGTACATTATGAAATTTCATGCACCATACAATATGAAATGAAAACCCCACTGGCGAACGGAGGAATGTACAGAACAACATTATTTATATATTTACAAAGATGCACTGTCACAGTGATAAAAACATCATAATTCAATAACTCATGAAACTTAACGAGGGTTTATATATATAGAATTTCAAGGAATAAGGTAATGTGGTATAGGGAAGGTGCTCATCCCTCAACTGATAGAACTCAGGTTGTTGATACTAGAGCAACAGTAGAAGAACTAGAGTATACATAAATATTGTGTGCATGAATAATCTTGAAAACGTAGGGAGCCACAAAATGTTCACCAAGGGAAATAACCCAAATAAAATTATTTAACAGAGGATCCATTACATAAGCAAATGTATAAGAGAGCTCGAGGGCTCATCAAAATATAGTTAACAGTTCAAAAACCCTTTCGAGGGATGGATTCCCAACCCTTATATGAGCTGGGCGAACCTTCCAGGCTCAAGTCTTGCCAATACTCTGTACATTAAGCAAAAAGGAGAAGCCATAAGGGACGAGGCCAGAGGACCATTACTAACCATCAAAGATAAAGAACTCTTTATATCATGCTAAGAACCCTTACTTCTTGGAGCAAAACATTTAGGTTAACAAATGACAAGCGGAAATCTCATAGGAACTTACCTGTCAGCCGAGCTCTAAGAGGTTAGGACCCAAAAGCTGGGCAACTACACCCACACCCATGCATAACTTGCTTGAGTAATACCTGTATTCCTCCTCCATAGGAAACAGAGACAAACTTGAAGCATATTAGAACTTTCAGGCTAAACATATAACAAAGGAATACAGTAAGAGTGTGAAAAAAAAACTTACAAACAGCAGGGTGAAATTCTTACCACAAGGCAGTTGTTGCTAAAAACCCGGTCCCAAATCGATCTGGAACTTGGCAAAGCTCCAGAGCCATAACCATTCATCGTCAAGCAGAGGTTATGAACGTGTTCTACACCAGGAAGGAAAATGGAGTTGTTGCAAGGTCGAGGCCAAATGCCTTTGGAAACATCAATGGATCGATTAACTGAGTTGATGTGTATAGAGCCAGCCTCACCCTCGGATGGGCTACCTTGCTTCCACACGGTCGATGCAAGGAGGAGCCCAAGGGCGCGGAAGCAGAGGGTTCATAGACCATACCCTCATCACGTGAACGAGCCAGCAGACATAAATGCCAAGGCCAAGTGTAAGGAGCAGCTTTGCCAGCATTAAATCCAGCAGACAATTCTCTATCCTCCATGGGATATTTCCAATTACGCTCATGAATGACCAAATAATTCTATACATAGTCATTTCCATTGTGTTGCCTCTTTGTATGTAGCATTAAAGTTTAAATGTTTGCATTCAGAAGCATGCAAGGGTGGTATAGAATATGTGTATTTGTAAAAAAAAAAATATTACACGCAGTTTAATTCGTGGGGACATTACATTAAAACACATTTGCAACTATATATTTATCTATTTAAGTTGTTTACAACATGCCTAAGGTATATTTGTTTTAACCTATGTTAAAGTCAATAAAGTGGAAAAAATTATAAAATAAAAGAATATATGCAACCACAACTTATATAAGAACTCATAATTTTAGAAGGCTCTCTCTTTCTCTCATTCTAATTCCTAAAACAACTAAAAAATCTAATTCATTTGGAAAATACCTTTATATTCCATATGAGGAGAGTACATGTTTTAGTCATCCACTGACTATTCATTCTCAACAACAAGGCTTGAAGCTATTACATCAAAGATTATCATATCGCTTACAAACTTGGGCTAGGAGGATCCCATCATTCCTCATAGCCACTCAAGATAAAATCAATTGATTATATTGGTCTATTTAAATTATATATTCCACAATGAAATATATCAATCCTTAAATAAGTTTCATCATATTAAATACCATGGATCAATACTATGGACTACTAGATACCATGGGGTTTGAAGCTATTTATGACATTACCTTTAAATAGGATTTGTTACATCAAATACCATTGAAAAATACCATGGATCACTCAATAACATGGTCTTGAAAACTATTTATGACAAAAAAATGTTATCTCTACTTCAAAAAAAAAATATTCAAATCTTTTCTTAATCACTTAAACAAAGATGAATATAACTTTTCCCTATTTATATCAAAAAAATAATTCATAATATTATCTCCAAAATTACCCCTTTGCCTATATTTAATTTTAAAATATATATATTTAGTTACTACATAGCATGTTATTCGAGACTACAGTCTTAAAAGTAAATGGAAAGCATGATAAAATATGTTTTGCTGAAACAATAGTTTAGCTCAAACATACTTCAAGCCTTCCATTCATTTGAGTAGACTGCGTAATTCATTATTGATAGCTGAAAATATCCATTTTAATAGGCGTTATCTATTGTGTTTGAAATCAACCCTGTGAGCTTCTTTATTCTCTATGACATTAGTTTGAGGTTTTGCACTTCCTTATGCATTTTTCAGAAACATACTTCGTTTGTCAAAGTCTCCCTGCCCAGTTCTTTTGGAATTATTTTTTAAATCACTCATCACTCTTGATGCAATAGAGTGTTTTTAGAGCCTTAGTCAATGATCATGGTGACCATTAAAATGTAAATTAAGTATTGATAGAAAAAATTATAAAATATAACTTGTGTGTTGTATTCCATTAAAAAAACATGATCATATAAAAATGTAAATCACACCTCAGGTCAAAAAAATGCATGTCCACCCTCCCAGTTATCTACAAATTAACAAGTGTCATAACAATTTGGTCATCCCACCATTTAGACAATCAAATTCATTCCACATCAAAGATGATTTAAATAGAGAATCACATTCATTCCGCATCAAAGATGATCTAAAGAACAGTCGAAAGAGTACACTATAACCTGTTTCCAACCATGACCACCTATAACCTGTTTCCAACATTTTAATCATCCCGCCATGACCACCTATGTAAGAGTATCTCATTCTAGTAGCAAAGATGCTCCTTAAAGTATAAAGAGCAGTTGAAAAGGCACACTATAACCTGACTGCATCCAAACGAATGATGAGATCCAAAGATGAGAAAATGCCAAGCAATTTTCTTATAACATGAGAATGCATGCAAACGAATGATGATATCCAAAAGAAGAGAAAATGTCATTTTCTTATAACATTTTAATCATCCTCTAGCCTAAACTTATTTAAATATGAGTATCTCATTCTACATTAAAGATGCTTTGAAGAGATAAAAGAGAAACTGGAAAAACACACTATAACATGTTAGCAACGAGAGTTGATGAATACGAATGATGAGATCCTATACTCATCAGCAGAGAAAACGCCAAAGATTGATGAATACAAATGATTTGTTCGAAGAAATCTGCAGCTGTGTGGACTTCTTTTCAAACATGTAAGCATGCAGTGCTAGTTATGATATCAAACATGTACACTAGCCTAAACTTATTTATGGTGTAGAGCTTAAGGACCGACCTGTCGAAGTTTGAATTTGTAGAACAAGTGGTGGAACAGATCATGCTGGAGCAGAGGATTGCAGTGCTGGATCTCACTTTGGAAGAGAACCCTGCACGATGGTGAGCAATGCATAAAATCGCGTTGCACTCATGGGACGTATTTATTTACTAAAATATATTTTGGTTGAGCTTGTTTTTTTTTACCTAAAGAAATAGGTTAACTGTCTAAACACAAAGCTATATGGGAGGAGTGAAAGAGTCTAGGAGTAAAAGAGTCACTTTACCAACTATTAATAGCTTGTAGTTTCAGATAAGTTCACTTTTTTTGAATAACAATAATAATTTTACATTTATAAATTGCAATTAGTGATAAATGTATTTATTATTGGTTTGACAACTGAGTTGTGAGAAATTTAAAAAATAAAATGATTATCTATCAAAATGGAAGTAAAATCGTTACCCTTAAAGCATGAAAACTGAGACCATGTGCTTAAACCATGAGTATGCACATATTTAACGAGATGAACATGTGATTCATGAAACCATAAACCAGAGAAAGGGTGTATGGTCTCATGAAAAAGATGTTCTTCTCATTAAATACATCCAAATTCATGAAGAAGCCCATGAGTTTTATAATTCATCAAAGCTCGTGCAGTCTTCTATGTCACTCCATAGTTGAGGATTTATTCTTCAACACTCGAACGAAACAAGAGCAGAATCAGCAAAATGGCATAAAAGGAGAGAATGAAGAACTGGGTTTCATCCATAGAACGAGGAGTGAGTAAATTTGTGAGAGGTGAGTACCTTTTATAATTTAATAGCCGTGCTGTCTCTATAATGCATGGTGTACCTAGAGGTTTTTTCCATGTAAGAAAGTATCGTTCACGCGAAATGCTTTCCCTTTTTTATAATAAATATTGTTTGTTGCAGAGATGATGGATAATTTTTTATTATATTTTCCAGACTGACTTAAGTATAAAGTCTTAAAGTATATTTGCAGCGATACTCCCAAAGCGTTTTCTTTCATTCATGTATGGACACTCTGTGGCCTGTACCAAGTGGTTTTGCTATCATGGGCCTATATCATTATCAATGTCGGTGAAGGAACTTTTATATTTGGAACTGTTATATCAAGTTGTTTTTTCGAATCATGTATTGGCAGAGTGTACTCTGTATTTGTACCAAATAATGTATTAACAGAGTGTGGTCTGTACCAAGCATTTTCTTTATGTTGGGTATGTATCATTGTTGAAGCTATTTGAAGGTATTACCTTCTTTATGTTGGATATGTATCCTTGTTAAAGGCTTTTGAAGGTATAAAGCTAATGTTATATATGACCATTATTTTGTTTTCCATGTCTTTTTTCTTTTGAAAGTATAAAGCTAATGTTATATATGACTATTATTTTGTTTTTTATATCTTTTTTCTTTTGTATATCTTTATCTATTTTATTAGAGCATTTGTTTCAATCATGTATCAATAGAGTATGGTATTTATAAAGCATTTTCTTTATATTTAGTCTATATTATTGTCAATGTTTTTATAGAATTGTTATTTGTGATCTATATTTTGTTTTCTATATATTTTTCTTAATATTTCTCACTCTAGCATATTCATATTAGTAGTGGATGGTGGACGCGATAGGAATTACCAATGAGTAAATTGACAAAAAGTATATTTGTAATTTTTGACAATGAAAATAACACTAAAATAGATTGAAAAAGATGGAAAACAAACACTATCAATATAATTAAATTATTACAATTTTTTTTTATCAAAAAGCAAAGAGAAGAAAAAATATCCATATTAACATATCATTAAATTATATTACTCATTATTATAATGTTATTTATTAAGTTCTTGAAAATTTTGATCATGTGAACCTATTAACATATTTAATAGGATTCAAATAGAATTTAAAAATAGTTTCAAACAACGTAAATCAATGTTTAAGTAAGATATAATACTTACAAATCAACAAAGCACAAAAGAAAACATCAATCTCTTAGCCACAATATATTATGTAGAATAAAATAATTTAGAGTCTACATGGAAACCACCAACAATCTTGGATGATGACATTAAACCTTTATTGAAGGGAATGTCTATCTTAGCCACCCATTGTCACTTTGGTGTCATTTCTTCCCACTTCTAGGTTGATATGTCCTAGACCAAAATGGAGGGAATACCTAAAATGACCAAATTAGGTCAACGTTGTTAAGATAAATTGGACCTTACTAGGTTAAGGTTGTAAAGATAAATAAGACTTTGTTTAACAAGGATGCACACACCCCTCTCAAGGAAAATCGCAGAGAAAATGTAACAAGTTTGCATACTCATGACCTTTAGGTACTTGACCCACAATGTAAAGGATTATCTATTTGTCACCAAAATGATTTTCACATATAGATGAGATAAAAACGTGTATTACCAATGGAAAGATTGCAATCATAATGTCAAGCTCATATAACAAATTTACATGTAATTGTGCAATTGCTATGATGATAGCATTATAATGAAATTCTTGCCAAGAATGTTTACTCCCCACACTAAAAAGAAAACATAGACTTCACTCAACCCTGGCTTATAAAAGCAACATCACACTCATTCATGCCTTTTACAATGGTTTTGTGGTGTGTGGAGATGATGAATGAGAAAATTCAATAGGTAGATCCTTACCAACTATTTTAAATGATAAGGGATAGATGTAGTACCAGATATAGTGACATAATTACACCGACTAGTTAGTTTATTCTTCAATTACAATTTTTTAGTTATTCATTTAGATTGGATCATTATAGTATTTGTCCTCCATCTTAATTATTTTAGGGTGAAAAAATTGGAAGAATCAACTAGCAAGACCATTTTTACTTGAGGCCCCATTTTGGAAAATTTTGGGTGTAAAACTCTGCAGCCACATTGAGGCATTAAATGACCACTTTTGGTGGTCTTGAATTTTATATAGATCTAGATTTCATAATATATGCATAATACCTCTCCAATGGCTCAAGAATCACCTCCGTCAAAGCTTGTATGAGAAATTTATGCCTCTTAGAAATTGACCTATTGTACTTAACCATCATAATTCAAGAGGATTTCATGCCAAACCCATTTTTTATGGAAACTGTGTTATCCATGTGGGAAATATGAAGAATACTCTAGAAGGGTTGAGTTCTAACTCATGTTCAAGGTTTAATAAGTCAAATGAAACCCCTAGTTGGTTATCATAATATGTTATAATCAAACCACTAAGAGGGAAATGGGCTCCATTCTATTGTTTGAAACTAGCTTAATACTATTGATCGAGGGTTGAATAAGTATTGAGACCAATTTAAACAGTTATTTCCAATTTTTTACTTTTTATTTAATTAGCATTCAATCATTTAAGCAGCAATCAACACATGAATCACATAACAACGCCATAAACAACACACACATATGACATAGATACTTTTACATCGAAACCCATAAAGGGGTAAAACCACCAACCTTGTTTTATTATGATATAGATCTAAAGCCACAACTTCTAATAAAATCAAGTGTTATGAGAACTGACTCACTGGAGGCACCAACCCCAAGTTGTTTTGCTGGCACCGACTAGCTGGAAGCACCAACACCCTAGTTTGTTTTCTTTGCATTATCTAGCAGGAAGAACCAACTCCCCGATTTACAAGCCATTACTTCTAGGAGGAACCAACCCCCAATTGTTTCTCAAGAACCCACCTCAAGGAAGCAACAAATCCCTAATGTGAAAGAAACAACCTATTAATTTGTGCATATCCCTATTTGATGCTCTGAGATCCATAGGTTCCATATTCATATTAAAGTTGTGTCGCTCTCTCTTAGTTTCAAATCTTACTTAGCCTGATATCTCACAATGTACTTAACATCCTTAGTCTCAATCTCTACCTTACATCTCTTCTCACACTTATATATAATCACAATTTTTCATGTATGTTACATGAACTGAGTCTTCCATAGTCTTAGCACATTCTACAGTTGGCCCTCACATCTCTTGGCCCTCTTAGACACTTGGCCTTCTCATCTCTTGATTTTCTTGATTGTTCTTTAGTTACACTCAATTTTGAAAATGTCTCATCCTACTCTCACTATAGAAGCCTCATCCTTTTTCTCTTAGTGAGAGAACTTCAACCCTATAGAAGCCTTGATTTATTTCTAATTTGGAGGCACATCATACCCCCCTATTGAAAGTGTTTCTTATCCTCTGAGCAACTTAGTGACCTAAATCTACCTCATTCATGGCCCTCATGGCCTCTCTCTTGTACATTCCTCATTATTTTATCTTAAGAAGCTTGGTTGTAGGTTCTGCAAGGACAAGCACAAGAATGTAGTTGTTATTTTCATACATTTGTTTAGCGGCCTTTCAAGCACAACAACATAACTTTCATCTTTACAAGTGAGCTTTGTTGGCTTGTAGGTCAAATTGGCATCATATCTATTGCATTCACACCCTCTCCCTTAACACGTTCATTCCATTTTCACTCATTTTTCTAAAACCATTTTTGCATAGAAAAATCATAGTTTTTCTAGAGACCATTAACCTACCTTTTCCCCTTTTGCAAGATGGGTTCTTGAAGCGTTTTTGGTTTGGAAAGGTCTTCCACATCCTTTTCCAACCTCCTTCTACGTTTTTCCACCATTTGGACACCTCTAGAACCGTCAAAATGCACTCGGATGCGATCCTGTAGCAATACAGAGCATCTTATAGCATCTTATAGAAGACCTATACCAGACCTGAAGCATCATGTAGCACATCACAGAACCTATCAGCTCATGACCAGAATTGCACCTTATGCCTAACTTTTTCTCTTACATTTATAACATCTTTTGGGCCTTGGTGATAAGCTAGAAGAGATCAAAGACCTCTTGGAAACCATCTTTTCTTCTATTTGTGTCACAACAAGTTTTATTAGGTCTTTCTTAGGCACTTTGGTTTTGGTGTTTAGCACAGTCTCTGCCTCTGCTTCTCTTTCTTCTTCCTTGACCTTTTTTCTTTTGGATTATCTCCCTATTCTCCATCCTCTACTTTTATATATTAACTTCTTCTTCTTCTTCTTGGATGTGGTCTCCCCTTTATTGAAACCCCCTCCCATCATTCCCACTATAGTTTTTTAGAGTTGTTACAAGGGAATTCTACTATCAACTATTAGTTTTCATAGCAACTTAGAGGTTTAGAGAAAAGATAAAGGAATTGTTCTCTTTGCTAACTAGGGGAAGAAAATTTGCATGCACAACTCAAAACAAGCTCATTCTCCTACTATCATGGTTATCTTACAAGAAAAATATAGAACTTCAATTTCTTTGTACTTTTAGGAGTTTTCTACAGGATGCTTTTATGGACAAAATATGAAAAATTCCCTATGTTTTCTGTGCATAGGAGGTGAGGATAATTAGTTATTTACCCTTCCCTTGGATGTCCCTCTTTAGATATATTGTTTTGGTGACAAAGTTGCTCAAATCAGTCTTTTTGCAACTCTCTGGAATTTCTTGTAGCACATTGTCTTCTCCTATAGAAAAATTGTCCCATCTTGTAGTAGTTATGTTTCTCCTATAGCAACTTTGTTTCTCATATAGCAGTTATGCCTTATCCTGTAGCATCTCCAAATCAACTCTGCATCTCTTTTGTAGCACCCTAGGTAACCCCTCATAGCATCCAACTCAACATTCTATGCCTTAATAACCCTGTCTAACTATTTTGGGAATGAGCATCGATGCAACTGAATTTGATCTTTTTTATTTTATTTCTTTTTGTGGTAGTGGGCTCGATGTGCTTACTGAGCTAGTGCACATTCATCGTAATTATCACTTCCCCACTTCAAATTTTCCATGTTGCATGAGTGTTTAAATAAAATACAGTCTTACTATTCAAGGGTGGCCATGTTTACTGGCCACCTTTAGCCTATAAAACCTTCTCTCATGTGTTGCATTGAAAAAAATTATTTTGACCATAATATGCTCAACAAGAGAGGTGAAGAATAATGCATACTTGTGCCTACCTGATATCAAGTTGTTGTAGATGCATGCATGCTACTACTAAACCAGTGATCAACCAAATATTCATTGAAGGTGTTCTTCCTCATTATTTTCTCATGCACGGGTATTTATTTGAGAAAACTTGATGATGTTCTCTTGTAGGTGTTTAGCTGATACAATTTCCTTTTTCATGCAAGTCCCTCCAGTGCTCAATCTGTCTTTGTTGGAGTGGATTAGTTTCCTCTTCAAGGATGGTATGGCTTCATCAAAACACAAGGATGGCCTTTTTAATGCTCATATATGGTCAAGTCTTCACTATGAAGCTGCAACAGTCCTCTGCTCCTGGTTCTGTTGGATTTGTGCAAGCTTCTATAGGATTGATCTCTCTCTTGTGGAGGTCACACAGATCCCTCCAAAACCTCATCCAAACCATATGCTGCTTCATGAAATGAATTTAGTGACTTCCATGAATCATGTTGAGCCTAGGGATGGGAATAGCAAATCTGATGGTGGTGAAAGCTTGTGAAGAAGGGGTGAAGGAGAAGTCTATTTTCTTTATTTTTTTATTTTTTCATGAACAGAGGTGGAACCTTGAAAAGACGTTGGTTGTATGGAGTAGATGAGATGTGAAGGAGGTTTGATGAACCTCTCCTAACATTTTCAAGCGAAAAAAATGATTTTTTGATCCCTTTTTCTAAGCATATCTTACTCCTATAGAAAATATGGACAATCCTATAGCACTAAAGGACAATCTTGTTGCAAACTTGTTTTATCCATATCTCTCAAATGGAACATTGTATTGACTTGAAATATTTTAATAATGTTTCCATCATCCTTATGCACATCCCCCTAAACAATATTGGCCAATTGATACATGAATCGTGGGAAAAATATAAAATGGTTGTAGGTGATGAAGGTCAATTTCTCGAAATGTGTGCACTAAATTTGTTGAAACTTTTTTAGAATGGTTCCATCATCCATATGAATCTCCCCATGAAACTACTCAACCAATAGATGGAAAATTTTCGAGATATGGTAAAAACGATTTATGCTCTTAGGACAACAAGAAAATGAATGGGAAAAGCTTGGGAATGATGGGTGAATGTTGGAAATGGATGAGGATGATGGATTGGGATGTACTTGGTCCTTCTTGAGTAGTTTCATAAAAGGTAAGAAGCCCAAGGTTGTTGCTTTTGACTTTCTTCTTGCCCCATTGCTCATTTCTTTCTTTCTCCCTTTTTGTGGCATTGACTTGTTTCTTTTCCTTATACAGGTGGAGGGGTACCTGCATGTAAACACATATATGCAACTATAAAAACAAAAAAAAAATATTGCATTTTTTTTTGCTTTTTTCCTCTTTTCTCATATTTTTTTCTTTAGGCCTACTAGCTACCTCAATGAGGTTTTCCTCTAGTAGGTCTGCCTAGGTACCTCAGAGGAGGTTTTCGTCTCTGATCTTTTCTCTTTTTTTCTTTCTAACCCACTGGTTGCCTCAAGGGGGTTTTCAATCAGTGAGCCAATCGCAGATGCCTCAAAAGAGGTTTTCACCTAAGATCTTATTATTTTCATCTTATTTTTTCTCTTTTCCCATTTTTTCTTTCTTTTTTCTGTCCCACTCCTTTTGAAAAAAAAAATTTGGTGTAGGAATACTTACAATGGATCCATGTGCATAACAAGATGATATATAAACTCATGTGTAGTCTTGAAACATATTCTTTGACATGTACCTAAATATTATAGACCAAATGCTTTGACTTTGTTGATATCAAACATTGTTGAAGAAGAGAGGGATGCTCCATCTTGCTAGTTTTCTAGAACCAAACCTCAATATAGCTTCGATGCCCTTGGTTCACTTGCTCATATGGATCATTCTTCATGTCTTATTTTTATATGCCATTCAAATCTTATACTATTTTTCAATTAGCCCCTTGAACACATAAAGGATCTGAAGATAAGAATTGTAAAAATTCTTCAATATCAGGCTCTAATGGCTAATCTCCATCAAATGTTCTCCATGATTATTTAGTCTCCTTTGGAGCTTCTTCTTTTGGAAGTTACTCAAGACATATATCCCTAGTGAAAAGCGTTGGGATAAATTATGTGAATTACTGGAGTAAGAAGATGACTTGGTTTTACAACTCAGCATCAACAACACAACATGAATTTGAAGGGCCAGATATTCAACAGTTCCACCAATCTAGTGTCAGCACTTTAGACAGTTCCAATTTTCCTAAAGTTTTGTAACAATTAGATTGATTCAGTTTAGGAATTCTTAAATACATCCTAGTCAATTTTGACGAGATATTTTGTAAATAACTTATAAATACTTCTCTTTTTGAAGTATAAAGGGTTGATTTTTGCATTCTAGAAAGCTATTGTACTATTTTAATTTGATGGGTTTATCAGTAATAAAAAAGACATTCTTCATAGGATTCATCTTCTCTCATTGTCTATGTGTTTATTTCTTTATTTCCATACTTATGTTTTCTTAAATCTGAATTATTTTATAGAATGTTGATGAACAGAATTTGTTGAAAAATATACTATGATTTTGTTTGTGGATAATTTAAATGTTTTCTTCTGATATCATGTTAAATAATTCATAATTTCTCTTTAACTTCAATTTAACTTATATCTTTTCTTCTATCGCACTTCATTTAAACATAAAGGATCCAGTCAGTTCAGCTACCTTGCCATGTGAAACTCCTTTCAAAATCTGAAACAGATCCACGTTAAGTTGTAGACTCCATATCCCAATGGAATTTTTAGGCATTTAATCAACCAATCAATTTTAAAATCAAACCCTAAACTCCCATAAATAGCCTAATATCTAAATACAACAAAGTTAAATCTGATAGAGAGATCCCTCTCTGAAGTTGGCAGGGCTAGATACCAGCGTCCAAAGTGGTTTTGTGGTTACCTATGTGTTTCTCTTTTGCAACCTCAGGAAATTAAAGAGTGCTAACACACCCTCCCTAGAAACGGCGCTAAAAAGTGATGAGCCCTAGTATTGCAACAAGAATGTTGCAACTCCTAGGGCTATCAACTTAAATTATCAACCTAGGTTTCATACAAACTTAATAGGGGTTGGATATGTATGTGCAGTAGACACCTTCTTATTCCTAGTTAAACTCACTTTGATGCAAGTGAAAGAAGGAAATTAAGCAACTTTAATTGAGCAAAGGTCTAGGTAATCTTTCAATTCTAGGGTAAATAACAATAAGAAAACCTATTCTACTTTTGCTAGAAAGTAAATTGTAGAAAGGAAATAGATTCTATTTGAAAAAAAAGTAAATCATAATGAAAACTTAAGAAAATATAATCTATCTTGACGGAAAGGAAATCTATTCTATTTTCTTAGGAAAGGAATGTCCTATATTATTCTTGCAAGAAGGAAATCATACTTTGTATGAAGTAAATTACAGGAAAGAAATCTAGATTAATTACAGAAATCAACATTCAAGATGCAAGAAATGTAAGAGATAAATGATGACCTAACAAAACATAAGCTCATCCAAAGTGTCCTCATAGCATTCATAGGATATATATCTACTTATATCATGAATTTAGACTGAATTTGGGCAAGTAGGATCTCGAAACAAATTACTACAAGATTGCTACAGGATTGTTACTCCTCGAGATAACTTGTCGAATGCCTAAGAAAGTTAAATGAAAATGAGATGGGGAAAAGTTAACTATTAAATGGGATCTCTTAGGACTCCATTCCAAGTGGAATCACTCAAAAATACACCTGTTAACATTTTCTAAAAAATAGTAGAAAATTACTACTCTAAAAAATAGAAATTCTAGAACTAATGAGCTAGTCAACCTACGAAATCGCTAACCTAATAAAGTGAAAATGCTATGGGGTAAATTTTGTTATTAACTTGTATGTTCTTATGAATCAAAAAAAATTGAATAAACGCAAATGAAGCTCATTAAACATTCTAAGAAATAGCATAAAATTACTACTATTTTTCTACAAGAGACTTCTAGAAATTCTATATTTGTGAATTAGTAAATCAATCCATGTAGCTCAATGATGAATATTACGTTTCAAAGTTGTTCTAAAGATTAATCATGTTTTTGAATATCTAAATAACTTGCAATAAAAATCATTTCAAGAATTTAACCAATATGTACAACAAAAGAAGTATGAATAGTAAATGCAGAGATAAGAGATGCAAGTGAAAAATACATTTAAACGAAATAAAGAAATTATGCAAGATAGCCCTGAGGCTCCTGATATGGCCAATCCCAATGATAATCATATTCCTTCGAAGGAAACAAAGCTTTAGAAGCTAAAAATGGCACCAAACTTTATTATTTGAGTCAATCCAAGTGCATCCCTGCTACAAATGAAAGTGGAACTACTAAATAACATGTTTTCTCCATAAGAAGACAAAGAAATATATGCCCCTAGAGGAAAATTAGAATTGGTATTTATACAAAGTGATTAGGAAGAATTCTACTTGAAAGGAGGCAACATTCCCCTCTAAAATCCATCAAAAAGTGGATCTAGTTCCCAACACTAGGAATTTGCATTAAATGACAGGGAACACATTCCTAGATTTTCTCAATCACTAGAGCTCCATAATTTGTTCAATAATTTCGTCATACCATGTTCATTTATTATCCAATCTTGGTCCCACTTTAGCAAGGAGAAAGTCCCTATATTATCTCATTCTCCAAGTCTTCATAATCTACCCAATATTCTCATAATATTCTAAAAAATAAATAATATTAGGCACATAATATGAAATTATATCTAAACCTTCCTAATAAACATATTAAAGCCAAAAAAATTTCATGTAATGAAAAAAGAGAGTTTTGATGTGTTGAAGGATGGTTAGATGGGCCTTAATTTATGTCTAATTTGGAGGCCCATCAATTATCCAAATACCACAGACACCTGTACCATGGTAATCTCCAAGTCAATACCACGAGTAAATACCATGGTTATGCCAATACCATGGACACATGTACCATGGTATTCTCCAAGTCAATACCATGGTTATGCCAATACCACAGACCCCCGTACCATGGTAATCTCCAAGCAAATACCATATGCATATACCATGGTAATACCAATACCTGTAATGCCAATACTAAGTGCTAACCTGGACCACACAAAAACCAATACCAAAGTAATCAACTGACTCATACTTAAACCTGCAACCGCACACTTAAAACATGAAAAACACACCTGCAACCACACCCATAAGATCGCATCAATGCGGTTAAGGGCATACAAACACATGCATAAGACTGGTTCCATGCAGAGTATAGGGAAAGCCAAGAACTGTAAAACAAACCTATGCCAACCTTCTTCCTCACTTCTTTATCTCTTGAAAAATTGTCAACATATCTATGATAAGCCATGCAACCCAATCACCTGCCATAACATCTAAAACCAGTCACACAAACCAACAAATCCATCTGTAACAAGCCATACACAAGCCACCTACAACACAAACAATTGCAACAAGTGGCATAAATCAACAAATCCATCTATAAAAGTCCACACACAAGCCATATATCATAGCTCATGCAACATCATCAAAACACATACGAAGTTTTTCCATCTGCCATAAGATCCATACAAAAGCCAATAACACCTACAACCAATCAAACATATACATATACAATCAACTACATCTCATGATATCATCTTGCTACTAGGTTGAGATTAATGCCAACCATAAACACTACACCCAACAACTACATCATCAATGCCAGTAATCTCCCCCTTTGGCATTGATTGCAACCCTAGCTAAAACATCCAACCGATATTGGCCTTCGGAAAAAGTCTCTGAAATTGATGTCCTCATGCATTCCCCCTTGACATCAATGGAAAAATGATAAAAAAACTCATCTATGGTGGCATCATTGTATTGATCATCCAATGCAAAGGGAATATCTCCCCCTGGACATGAACTGGATATAACCACAATACAACTCACTCACTCCTCCTCATAGCAACATATAACAGTAGAAATCTCTCTTGTAGGAGAGTTCTTGGAAGGAAAATGTTTCTTTGTAGGAGAAATAAGAACCACTCTAGAAGGAGGTTTACTCTGAGTCAAAGTTTTGTAATGTACTATTTCTTTGCTAAGATCAATAAACTGGCCTAGCCATTGGAGTAGGGATCGGAGACATAACCCAGGAGGGGTGAACTCACTTATCACATGGTTTTCCTCTTCTTCATTTTCATCATGTTATGTTTCACATTATTTTGTTTTATCTTTAACTTCTTTTAAGAATAACTATTCATGGTTCAACAAGTTATGAACTAAGTGACTGTTTAAAGACCCAAATTTATCAAGAGTTGTAAAGTGTCAGAGGACAATCGAGTTTCATTTTTCAGATCACAAATGCACACTCTTTTTATTTTCCCCCTTTTTTTAATTTTCAAAGTTTAATCGTTGATTCTTTTTAAAGTGAAAGTACTTCCTTGTTTTTCAGAGTACTCAACCATAATATTCAACATATAATTTTCAGGGAAGTACGTGGAGTTAAATGGCCAAATTCAACTAATACATTCAAATTTAATACCATTTGGAAAAAAAAAACACGTAGAGATAATTTAAGACTTACACCAGCTACTGATGGTACATTTCTTGGATGATCTCCCCTTGAATTTCTATATTTCTTGTTTCAAGCTCACCCTGGGGCCGAGATGGCCTCAATTTTATTTTTTCTCTTTCTTTCTCTAACTTCTCTTGGTTTTCACTTGTTGATTTCTTTGATGCAAGGTAGAAGAATTTGCACCAAGGCTTATTTTCTTCCATATAGACTCCATAATTACAATAGGCATCTTATAGTCTTTGGCCATATGCCCAATATTATCACAAATAAAAAACCTTATATGCACAGGAAATATAGGAAATGGATCAAATATTTGGTTGGTTTTCTTTATAATTCTTATGTCTTGAACCCTGCAGTCAACAGATTTATGTCTGAAACCATTACATAAATAACAGTAATCAAATTTGTGTACCTAGATATTAATGGGGCTTCTTTTCCTATATTAATTGCTTGAGAATTCTTCTCATCTGACTGCTTCTTTTGTTGGGAAAATCTTGTCATTTTTCTTCTACAATTAGCTTAAGTGTAATCAAATTTTTGACAGTTAAAACATATGATATTTTTTATACCCTTCACTTTCATATTTCTTGGCTTCTGACCTTGATGATGATTTTCTTCATTGTTGTTGGAAGTTTCTACTTTGAGCTTTTTAAATTTTTCCTCATTTTCTCCTTTTTGGCTAGATTTGATTTGTTCTTTTCCAGCTTATAATTTCTTACAATGGTTTATATGATCCTTAAGTTGACTGCCAATTTATTCTTCAGCCTTGCTTGCCTTCTCCAATGGATTTTTCAGATCAATTTTTTCTTCCTTGAAAACAAACTCTCTCTCTTTGAGAATATGAAGAAGATTCTTTATATCTCTTTGGTTTCCTTGATCCAATGTTGAAGTGCTCCAAGAAAACTCTAAGTGTCCAAGCGTGTGAGAGAGAGATAATAGAGAGAGAGCTCCAAAACTGAACTAACAAAAAGGTACCAATTGATCCTTAGAAGCAATTTTGTTAGTGAGTCCTTATTTTCTTCAATTTTCCATTATTTTCCTTCATTTTCCTCCTCATGCAAATTTGTGACATTTCACCTCCATTTTCTCCTAATTTGCATTATTTTCATAAATAAATGTCAATAAATTCCACTTTGTCTTTCCAAAGCCTTTTCCATTTCCATTTCCAATTTCCATAACCGTAATAAGTGAAATGAAAACCCATGATAGGATGTTTTTCCCCAACATTCATCTTGGAATAAGTGTCCCATAACCATGGTTATTATTTTTCCTTTATTAACTTTTATTTACATGGAATTTTCACCAGGGCTATTACAAAACCTTACCCCTTGGGGAAACACTATCCTTACCTCTTGAGGAATCAACTTCAAAACATGGATTATTGTAGAGCAGTAAAAAGGGTCTTTTTCACCTCTATTTACGCTACATTAATTATCAATTCAAGTACGATTTGTTATCTCAAAGAGTGTACTCAGTTTGAGGTGGTCACTTGTCAAGAGTAATGCTAGTAGTATAGCGCTTTTGCAAAAGTAAATAAATGCTGGAAACAAATTCTAAATGTAATGGCAAGAACTTGAAATGCTTTGTAACTAAATCATTCATTAAAGAAACTACAACACTTCATCAGTTAAGGGTGCAATAATGATAACTCTTCCCTTTGTAAATTGATGCAATTGAAAAGTAATCAAGGAGAAGATCATCAATCTGGGAACTGGACAGTAATAGTCAATGTTCACTATAGTTTCGGATCGGTATGTTCACACCAAAGAAATTACTTGAAATGATAATTCAATTAACAGGAAAGGGAACAACAACTAATCTATTTTAGAAATATTGAACAACAAAGCTTTAACCTATAGATATGAATTAAGTAGCAATTGTAATCTAAAGGAATTAAGAAGAAATTTTTACCTCAGAAACGATTTGAACAGCAAACCGAAAATGGAACAGCAAACTAAGGTAAGTTTACAAAATATTAAACTGTAACCTGAATCAAATGTAAATGCATAACAAGCTAAATCGAATGTTACACACAGCGCGTCTATACTGAGGGAAGCAGTAATCTGAGTTTCGGCATAACAACTATTAATCACTATTATGAAGAAACAACAGTTGCAGTTACCATGGAACAACAATCCCAATGAACAGCAATCACACTTAGAGGTAAATCGTAGCTAAATAGACAATAGTACTGATCTATAAATACACAACATTGTTACTCTGTAACGGAACAGCAATGCTATACAGTAATATCAATCAGTAAAGGAATGACAATGTGATATAAATTCAGAATGAATAGCATAACATTCCAGTTGCAGAAGATAACCTTACTATTCGAATATGAATGAAATATAATAGAGCCAATACATGAAATGATAAGGAACAACAGATTACTGAATGAAGCAAATAAGAGAAATCAAACCACACACAACTTGGAATTGGAAAATAATGGTACAGGAATCAAGTGATCCACTAGGGCTATGCCCTTAGCCTCCAGGGATGCACTATTGTGATTACTCTAGAATCAAAGAGGGAACAGCAACAAAGTTTATGTATTAATCATGAAAATAGAGTTACAATAATCGCTCTTTAAAGTGAGTCGATGATCAAAGCTTAAGTTACAACAGTGAATTCTATAAAACAACAATAGTCCGCCCCTTGGGCTAGCAATGTTGTCCCTTTTTATAGTGGCCACGTGGAAATACCAAAGTTACAGGTATTCTTTAAGGTAGCAATCCCTCAGGATCAAAGGATCCTGAGGGATTCGCCGTATCATTATTTCTCAGTTATACCTTCATTCTCTTGCACCGATTTCGTATCTCCTCTTCCTTTTCTTGGCTTATGCGCTCCAATCTGAATTGCCTCATTTTGAGGTGGTTCCCTGTCAAAGGGACAACAGTTGGTTTCATCTTGTCTTTTCCTTTGGAATGGCGATCTTCCATTTTTTCCATTTTCTGCATAGGAAAATGTAATAATTAGTCATTTTATGTTATTCACAAATCTCCTAGATTTTATCATAATCCTTCATCATATGCCCATTTCATAATGTAAAGAAGTTATGAATTAAAGAAAAAGATAACGAAATAAGTGGCAATTACATACCTTCTCTAATGCTCAACACACCCCCCTGCTTACCCTTTTTCATGCCCTCATGAAAACATTGTAATCGACATGCAAGGCAGTTAGGAAATAGGCTGGAGAAGGGTTCTTAGTAGGTGGTCTACAACCATGATTCCTAGCTAAGAATTCAAAAATATGCCCTGTCTGACCTTCAGGAAATTCATATAAAGCTCTATATCCTAGTGCAGGGTACCAAATGACTGGACTTTGGAATCTACAGCCTAACCAAGATGGGCCTTCTCTCAAAATGAGGTCACCATAGATACCCAAGCGGTTAGAAACTAGCTTAAAATTCTCATAATTGAATGGTTCTCTATTTTGGATATTCTGATTAGAAGTCTGGTATCGGAATTTGGCTGTTGCTATGGCAAGGTCTTTGATGGTAAAGAAGTATTCTACCCCTTGCTGGATGACTATTGTGTGAATAGGTCCCAATGTCTGGATCACACCCTGAGTTCTCATTAGGCTCCTATGTTTATTCCATAATTGCAATGGGTCTCTAGGTTCACCCCTCACCCATAGATCTAATCCATTCTCCTATTTTTGAAAGACATTGTAGGCTTTAAGCCACTTTATCTGATTAACACCAAAAGAAATAAATGCCTTCAGTTAGACATCACCCACAAAAGGGCTAGGGTTTTTTTTTGTTTCTCCATCTAATACAAGATTGTGCAAATAAAATTCACATAACAATCGTTGAACTTTCACCCTGTAATGCTTACAATAGTTTATGAAGTCATCAATGGTTTTTATCTCTATAGGTACTCCTGCCTTGACAGATTTAATTTTCAATTGTAAATATCATTCCATTAAAAATAAAGCATAGTTTCTAGCAGGTGCCCTACATGCTATAACATTAGTATACAAAGAACATAAGGTATCCATTTCATTTATGACACTGTCTAGTCTATGGGTTACCTTTTCGACTCTTTCCTCTACCTTTCGCCATCCTTCAGAGGCTTGGCTTTCTGATGCATTGATGTTTTTCAACTGCTGTTGTAACTTCTGGTATTTTTCTTGAGGAACAGTCTCCTCTCTGAGTTTCTCTATTGTTTATTGGGCCTGTGCCAAATCTTTTCGCAAAGATACTATCCTCAGGTCATTATCCAACATGATAATTTTGGGCTGGAGATCTACTTTGATCTCTTATTATGACATCTCATCTTTATGGTCTATGTTTCCTTCTCGCTAGAGGACAGTGCCTCTGTCTAGATTTCCTTATCACAGTCTAGTGCGTTGTTTGTTTGTACTTCTACATTTGCAACAGCCAGTTGTTGTTCCTTTTGATTCTGAATAACAGGTTGGACTTGAGTCTTCTTAGTCTTTTTCTTATGGGGTTGTGTCTGGGTGGTTGGATGCTTTGCCATAGAGGTTCCTTTTGATTTCTTCCCCATTTTCAAGACTCTTATCTGTTGTCGAAGTTGCTCAATCGCGTTAAGCAATCTCTGTTGTTCCTTTCGCAATCTTTTAATTTCCTCTATTTTCTTGGAAGGAATAATCGTTTGTTTTTTCAGGACTGGGCTTTGTACCTCAGGCATTGTACCTTCGCCTTGGCTAATTTCCTTGGTTCCTTCTTGGGATACTTCTTCAGTGTTCTACTGATCAGATTTTTCAGGGGTAGAAACCCTAGTTTGTTCTGCTGTCTCCTGGGCAACTTCTTCTTCTACCTCTTCTTCATCGTGCAATTATTTGGGTGTATTCTAACTAGGAACAGATTGTTCCTCTTCCTCATCCTCATCACTCTTCTCCCCAGATACAATCTTATCATAAGCAGAGTGATCCTCTTCTTCTTCCTCCTCATCACACAGTTCCTTGGATGCACTTTTATCATGACCAGAGTGCTCCTACGACCCTTCTTCGATATGGGGGTTGAGTGGGCTGTGAGATTGGACATATTCGCCCATATTGGCCAGAATTTGGGCCAATTCATCTTCTTGCGGAGCATTTTGCAGTGGACTTTCGCTGCATTTCTCTGTTTCCTCCCCTTCTTCCTGACTGGATTGCTCAGTCTCCTCCTCAGGTTCTCCTTCATCATTTTCCTCCAATTCTTTTTCATTCTCCCCACCTTCCAATTATGGGGGTTGTTTGTCTTCTGAATCATGTATTTCCATAGGTTGACTAATGTTTCCCTGGGAATTTCCCAACATTCCTCTGCTCCTTACCAACCTAACATATTTTCTTCCTTTCACTGGTCTACTCGATGTATTGGCAATATGTTTTCGTTTTGGGGCTAGCAAAGCCAGTCCCCCATATATCGAGAAAATCAACTCTTCCCAACTACTCTGCTATTGGGCAAGACTGTAGCTGAATATTAGTAGTATTAACCCATGGTGGCTTACCATTGACTCTACATGACGAGATTTCTTCATGCTTCGGGCAACATCTTGTAATAAAAAATTTAAAAGCACAGGCAAATTCACAGCACATTTTTGCTTTAACACGGCTAAAAGTTTGAGATGGCGTGGTCTTACCACGTCTTTTCTGCCATCGCAAGTGATGTAGCTCTGGATAATTCTCGTAAATTCTACCCACAGCTCTCCTAGGGTTTCCGGCAGGACTCCTTTCCCTTTGACAATAAGGTTTTAGTAAGGTTTTGCCCTTCATCTGGGAATATGGTTATGGCATCTTGCAGTCTCACCTTTTTCAGAGTCCACACAGGTCCAGCAGCTGGCAGTCCCGAAACTTCTGCAATTATGTCATCAGTGACTACTATCTGTCTCCCTCTCACCATGGAATGATTTTCTTGCAAGTTCTGCAGAAACTCGATTGCCACCATCTCATTGGATTGTTGTAGACGGTTAAGGTAAGCTATCCATCCTGCCCTTGCTAAGATTTCTCGTGCAGCATCAGAGACCATTAACACCTATGGCTCACTACGAATTGATCTTCCTCCCATCTTAATCATGCTTAGCACACTGTGAAAACACAGAGACAACAATGGAACAACAGGTTGTTCAAATTTTTTTCTCACTGTTAAGAAAGCACAGAGAAGATGATGGAACAGCAAGATGTTCAAATTTCTAACTTACTGCTAATTTTTGTAGAGCAAAACACGGAAATGGCGTCGGAACAACAAGCCATGCATATTGGGAAAAAAAATACTATTAAGCTTGCTATTCCCAAGTCATAATTTCTTTGAATGATGAGATGACACGTATGCCAGCGAATTATGATGATCACCCGTGCCCCCCTGTAATGTGATAGGCCATCCTCAGTTGTCAAATAAAGGAGCAACATGTTGAACTGAAATGGTACAGAGGAATAAAGGAACAATGTATAAAGATATGCCATGTTTACAAAAATGAGCAGATTACCGAAATCGAGGCGTATGATAGAATTGCTAATAAATATGGAAATGTTGTGATATGATGTGATAAATGGAGGATATGACAGCTGACGTGAATAAAAGTTGTGATGCGATCATTATCGAATTTTACCGTCATGATTGATTTGTAAATGATTTTCATGTATCAAAGGTTTGAAAGGGTTATATACATAGTCTCATTTGAAAGCACTTATAAAGATATAAGAAGAAGGGTTTTATAATTACTATTGGTGTATAATAAATATGACTTCAATACCATCAATAGAGCTTTGTTGCCCACAGGTGTCCATAACCTTGACAGAGTTGTTTATTTCACCCTTGGAACCATAATCCTTTGTGTATGCCTAGGAAAGTGTTGTGCAATGTCAGAATGGAGTCCATTGTGCTGGCTTGGTAACCATATGAATCACAATGCCATTCACCAGGAAGGAGTGAAAGGTGGGCAGGCCGGCTTGTGATGAGACCTCCTGTTCCAAGGACTTTTTATTTTTCTGATGTGCCTCTTGGATCATATCCCTAGTGTGGTGGCCATAATGGGAATGCCACTTCACTTTCTTCCTTATGATCATGGTAGGCTGGCTCTTGATGAGACCCCCTATCCTTCATCTGAAAAATCATGTTAGTAAGCATATAGATAAACATTTTTTATTTTCCTTCTTTTCTTTTATATAGCACTTTTCCTATTTATATATAGAGGGTTGTTCGACACTCCTTAAATGTAGGGATGGTGGAGGAAGTCTAAACATCTCAATAGAGAAAAATATGCCCTTATTCTTATTCAATAATAATGATCAAAGAGAATTATGGGGATTTAGAAAGAACCATCATGATAAAAATAATCAATCATATTGGTATTAGTAAAATAATGATGCAAGGTGATAAATAGCTGTGTCCTTTCCTCTTTTCTCTTATCAATTCAAAGCAATTTCTTCTAAAGATGACGATTTTTGTGTGATTCTCTGATTTCAGTGTCTTCTAGTTTCTATATTCTTGCATAAATGTATAGTTGTGCCTTAAATGACCATCACTGACAAAAAATCCTCTAAATGGTAAAACACACATTCACAAAAAGAAGAAAAATGCATTCCAAAAGTGTTGTTCTCAAGATGGAATGACTGTTGTTTCTTTATAGGGACAACAAAAGAATATTTACACACAAAAACCACAAGCAAAAAGGAAAAAAACTTGCTCGAAATTGTTGTCCCTTGAGAGGAACAGTAGTTGTTCCTTAATCGGAACAGCAAATAAAGCAAGTGAAAACAACAAATGCGAAAATGTTGTTCCTTCGGAAAGGAATAGTAAAAACAAAAGTGTTGTTCCTTCGGAAATGAATAGCAAAAAAATGAAAGTGTTGTTCCTTCAGAAAGGAATAGCAGAAAATGAAAGCGTTGTCCCTTTGGAAAGGAACAACAAAGAACGAAAGTGTTGTTCCTTCAGAAAGGAACAGCAAAAAATGAAAGTGACGTTCCTTCATAAAGGAATAGCAAAAAACAAAAGTCTTATTCCTTTGGAAAGGAACAGTAAGAATGCAGATATGTTGTTCCTTAGGAAAGGAACAACAAAAATGCAGAGGTGTTGTTCCTTAGGAAAGGAACAGCAAAACATGAAAGTGATGTTCCTTTGGAAAGGAACAGCAAAAAGACAGAAATGTTGTTCCTTTGGAAAGGAATAGCAGAATGCAAAAGTGTTGTTCGTTCAGAAAGGAACAGCGAACGGCGAAAATGTTGTTCCTTCATAAAGGAACAGAAAAATGAAAAAAGTGTTGTTTCTTCGAAAAGGAACAGCAATCAGCGAAAATGTTGTTCTTTCGGAAAGGAACAACAAAATTCAAAAGTGTTGTTCCTTCGAAAAGGAACAGCAAAATGGCGGAGATGTTGTTCCTTCGGAAAGGAACAGCAAAATGCAAAAGCGTTGTTCCTTCGAAAAGGAACAGCAAAGCAGTGAAAATGTTGTTCCTTCTGAAAGGAACAGCAAGAATGCAACAGTGTTGTTCCTTCAAAAAGGAATAACAAAGCAGTGAAAATGTTGTTCCTTCGAAAAGGAGCAGCAAAAATGCAAAAATATGTACAGAAAGTAATAAAACAAAAAGAATTATGTACAAAATTTAAAAGCAACCAAATCACTTAGTGAACCAAAGGTGACGAAGAGTTTTCTTCCTCAGCTAGAATCTGCATGTCGGAGTCTTCCCGAAGTTGCTGGTAGAAGGATTCCCGAGTAAGTGGTTTGCGGTACAGTCAAACTCGGTGGCCATTTGCTTTAAGGGTATGTCTAGATCCGTCAATGGTAGCTAAAGTAATGGTGCCATTATCATGTACCTTCTAGATTTCATATGGTCCCAACCAACGAGTCTAAAGTTTCCCCGGAAAATCTTGAAACCTGGAATCGTATAGGAGTGCCAAATCTCCTTTGTTGAAGACTTTCTTCTTGATGAGGGTGTCATGCCATTTTGCTCTCTGTTGTTAGATTAATGCATTATGATGAAGAGCGGAGAGACTGATTTCATCGAGCACGTTGATTTGTTATAGTCTATTAATCCGAGCCTCATTTAAATCTAGACCGACTTCTTGTGTTGTTCTCAAGGTTTGTATTTCAAATTCTATTGGAAAGATAGGTTCCTTTCCAAATACTAGCTGATATGGTGAATACCCGGTAGTGTTTCTCCATGTTGTTTTGTATGCCCAAGAGGCTTCCGACAATCTTGTAGCCCAATCGCGTCTGTGTGACACAATGGTTTTTGTTAGTATTACTTCTATTACTTTATTCGTGCTCTCTACTTGGCCATTTGCCTATGGGTGGTATGGAGTGGTAATTTTATGCTGAATATGATAGTTTTTTAATGTTGCAGCAACTTTATTACCAACAAATTGTGGTCCCCATCCGTGATTATGTCTCTTGGGAGGCCATATCGCACAAATATCTAGAATAGGAAATGAATGATAGAATCCTCTGTAGCTCTTGGAAGTGCCTCTGCTTCAACCCATTTGGTCACATATTCCATTGCTACCAAAATATATATTTTCTGATTTGATTATGGGTTGATCGGACCAACAAAATCGAGCACCCAACGCTCAAATGGTTCAATGACTAGCTATGGGTTCAAAGGCATTTCATCGGACCGTCCAAGGCGTCCTACTCTTTGGCAATTATCACAAGCTTGAACAAATTTCTTTGCATCTTTGAGCATTGTGGGCCAGTAATACCCTATTTGCAGAACTTTGTGACCAGTTCTTCGATCTACGAAATGTCCACCACATGGTCCGTCATGACAGGCTTTGAAAATGTCAAATATTTCATCTTCACAGACGCATCTTCTGATGTGCATATCTGCCCCTATATGAATGAGGTAGACCCCAATCCAAGAAAATCGGGTACTACGTTGCACGATTTGTTTTCATTCATTGGGTGTCAGATGTTTTGGTAATTTACCTACTGCTAAATAATTCACAACATCAGCATACCAAGGTGTTTTGACAGTAACATTGAACAAATGTTCATCTGGAAATTGATCTTTTACTGTTGCTGCGTCCACTGGCTTTGGCATTCGTGAGAGAAAGTCAGCTACAGGATTTTCTTTCCCAAGTTGATATTTTATTGTGATGTCAAATTCCTGCAATAAAATCAACCATCTTGTTATTCTACCATTTGTAATTGGTTTATTTTCTAAATATTTTATGGCAGAGTGATCTATATATAAAACAACAGGATATCCAGTGATATAATGCCTAAATTTATTTACAGCATGTATTACAGCTAAAAATTATTTTTCAGTAATAGTATAGTTTAACTCAGCAGGAGACAAATTCTTGCTAATATAATAGATTGCATATGGTTTTTTGTCTTCTTCCTACCCAAGGACTGCTCCAATAGCTGTGTCTGAAGCATTTGATGAAATTTGAAATGGCAGGTCCCAATTTGGACTCTTGAGGACTGGGGCTGTTAACACAAGCTTTTTCAGATCCTTAAAAGCAAGGTCACATTTATCTGTCCAAATAAAATCAACATTCTCTGTTAGTGTGTATAGAGGTGCAGCTATTTGAGAAAAATGTTCTATAAATCTCCTATAATAACCAAAAAATCCAAGAAAACTGCGTACCTCTATCTGTGTGGTAGGAGTAGGTATTAACAAAATTATTTGAATTTTGGCCGGATCTACCTGTATTCCAGCTGCTGAGATATAATGACCTAGGATGAGTCCTTTAGTCATCATCATATAACATTTTTCATGGCTCAAGCAGAGCCTGGTGGCGATACATTGTTGCAGCACCTTTTCCAATGTGTCTAGTGCTGGGTTGAAATCATCTCCGTATGGTGTGAAATCATCCATGTATACTTCGAGCCCTTCATTTATTAAATCTGAAAAGATGCTAAGGATAGCCCTTTGAAATGTGGCAGGGGCATTGCATAGACCAAAGGGTAAAACTATATAGGAAAACGTTCCCCAAGGACACGTAAAAGTAGTTTTGTCCTGGTCTTCAGGGGCAATCTGAATCTAATTGTATCCACTAAAGCCATCCAAGAAAGAAAAGAATTTCTTTCCTACTAATGTATCTAATACTTGGCCAATGAATGGAAGAGGAAAGTGGTCTTTCTGGGTTGCTTTATTTAATTCTCTATAATCTACACAAATCCTCCACTTTCCATTCTTCTTTAGCAACACTACAAGTGGAGAGACCCATTTGCTATCGGAGATTAGATAAATAAAGTTTACATATAAAAGTTTTTGTAGTTTAGCTTTCACAATGTATTTTAGATGAGGGTTAAGTCTTCTTTGGGGTTGGCGAACAAGTCGCGCATCCTTTTCTATATAAATGTGGTGTGTACATAGCTAGGGATTGATTCCCTTCATGTCCAGATAATCCCATGCAAAAGCTTCCTTGTATTTTCTCAGTAGTTGGATCAGTTTCTCTTCTTTTTTTAGGAGTCAAGTTATTATTGATGTTTATGTTGGGATTATGATACAGGTGTTGTCCTTGATGGCAACTCACTCAGATGATAGATCATAGTGCAGCAGGTCAAGAGAGAGGTATACGCAGGTTAACCTTGATGAAAGTGTGTATACACGCGGGTGAGCAGAACAAAAGGCGCGTATACATACACACGCATGTTCACAGAAGGAAAGGCGCGTACATGTTGGAAAACTAATTTTTGGTCCGTGGTACTTGGTCCGAAGTGTTGACCCCAGGTATTGGGTCCAAGGTATTGGTTCTACATTGTTTTGGACCATGGTATTGAGAGAGGCCTAAACCTATATAAGGAGAAGATCATTAGGCCAAAGGGGGGGCAAGAGAGCAAGTGATGAATATCTGATGAAGTGTGAGATCTAGTATGCAGATTATGGGTTTGTGATGCTTTGCTTGATGTGAACCAAGAAAGCACCCATGTGGATGATGTTGAATGATGGAGCGAGATCTTAAGGCTTGGAATGTTTTATCATTATATGGTTTGATCATGGATAGACTAGATCTGAATTATTGATGCATGTTTATCATGTAAATGTTATGTTCTAGGTATAATTGATGTCTGGAATAGCTGCAAAGTTATAAGTTAGAATTTGCAGATCTGTACGTGGGTTAGCTTTGGTAAAAGTGTGTATACATGTAGGTTTGGTTCATCATAGTAGCGTATACTGTATGAAGTATGATATTTTGAAGTTGCAGTTGGATTTGATTATTATTGCAGAGTTCTGTTGTCTGTTCTATGTTCTGGTGACTTTGTTGTTGACAGGGTTTCAGTGTTCAGTATTAGGTGATTCAGAGATCAAGGATGCAGGTGTATTTGATGGGTGTTTTGCAGTGATTATTGATTTTGTGCTTCAATGTTTTTTATGGATCCAGTATGAAAATTGGATGAAACGTGGCCTTCAGATTATGGTGTTGTTCTTTAGGAGTATCCAGTATGAAAATTTATGAAATGTGGTCCCTGGAGGAAGAGAGAAGATCATATCCTTCTGTAGGCCAGCACCTACATACTGGTAAACATATTGGCCAATACAAGAGCCAGGCAGTTGGAGCTCCCTTCCAGTAGCAGCTGGAAAACAAGTGAATGTTGGAGCCTTCAGTAGGCTGGTGCCTACGTACTAGTAAATGGATCAGCTAGTACAAGAGCTAAGGGGGTTGTAGCTCCCTTCTAGTAGAAACTGGAGAATGAGAGAAGGTTGTAGCCTTCTGCAGGTAGAAGCCTGCATATTGGTGTAAGACTGCACCAATACATAAATAATGTAAAAAGAAGTTTCTTATCAAAAGAAGATAGAGACAAATTGCAGCAGGTGGTTTTCACCCACATTGGGTTTCCACCTTACATCTTGGTGTTCATGTGTGCTTCTTATGTGTGATGATCTGTTCTGTTTTACTGCACCTATTTACTATTAATGAAGTTTTGATGCACTGATTAAAGATCAACATATAATGGATTAGTTGAATCATAAGTTTACTGGATATATGCTAGTTGCATTAGACACAGATGCGTGTACACATGGGTTCCCTTAACTGAAGTAGCGTATATATATCTGAGTATGAAAATGAAAAAGTGTTTGATTTGATAATACTGATTCACCCCCCCTCTTCTCAATATTATTTCCAACAGTTTAAAGTTTTTCCTGGCTCAGTCTCTATAGTTTTGCTATTTGAAACAGAGGTAGTAGGTATTGCTTGATCATGAGTGTCTTTAAGAGGATCTTCTTCTAGTTCATTATCAAATGATGCCTCTAACATGTGACATTGTACGTGGGATCTAGATTCAGCTTGGTTAATGAAGTTGTTAATCACATCATCCTCTGTTTGATCTTTGAAATTGGGCGCATCTTTTATGGTTAATGGGGATCTAATATTTTCGGTAAGGTATGATACAGGATGTTTGTTAGTTTTTATTATTATTACACTTGGTTGGGCTAGAGGGTATAGGGATAGATTCTTGATGTTACTCCCTCTAGTTATGGTCATATTGCCTTGTCGACAGCCAATGTAAGCATCAGCGATTGCAAGCCAAGGTCTACCTAAAATTAACGGATGTCCATCAAGTCGATTTTTGGGGTTTATTATCAGAAAGTCGACAAGATATTCCTAGGAATCAACGGATACCATGACATCATGTAGTGCACCTTCCAGCCTAACCACTGATCGATCAGCCAGTTCTAATAAAGTGGAAGTTGGTTCTACTGATGTAATGCCCAATTTTTGACAAGTGATGATTGTTAAGATATTAATTGCAGCCCCTAAATCAACTAAGGCATTTGAAAAGGTTTTTCCATTGACTTGTACTGTCACTATTGGATTTCTTGGCTCTTCATATTTGATGGGTGCTTCTCTTCCTGATAACAGGTCAGATAAGGTGCCAACTACTTGGACTGTTGGGTTATTTGTTATTCTCCTCCTTGATTTTTTTATACATAGCTCTTTGATGGTTTTTGCATATATTGGGATATCTTGGATAGCTTGGAGGAGTGGAATTTTTATGTAAAAATTCTTTAGTTCTCCCAGAATATCAAAATCAGAGTGTTCTATAGGGTGTAGTATGATTAATCATTCTGGGAATGGGGGAGAAGATGTGGTCACTTGGTCATGATTCTGTTTCCTGACCACATCTTCTTCTTGTAATGGTTTTTCTGCGAGTAACTCATTTTCAACTTGAACATTTTTATCTCCCTCTATTTCTATGATGCACCCAAACCTTAATTGAAGGTCATTGTGCTCCCTTAGATTGGTTTCTAGTTCTGGTGTTTCAATTATTTGAATAGATTGAACTGGTCTGTTATTTAGGTTCGGGTTGGCTTGGGCTGGGAGTTGCGGTCTTCAATTGGAATGTGGATTTTGTTGTAGTGCTAGCAGTGTAGGTTGAGGGAGTGGAATGGTTTATACTGGCTGATTCATCGGCCTTTGCTAGTTTGTTTGCCAGGCTTGACTCTGCGAAGTGGGAGGGTACCATTGTGTCAGATATGCATTGTTTTGCCAATATGGTGGAGCGTACGAAAAATTTGGCCAATTTGATTGCCTTACTTGATTCGGCCATGGTGATGATGAAGGAAATGGTTGTTGTGACCAATTTGAGTAGGGAGGCTGATTTTGCCACATTGTATTATATTGTTGAGCATGATATTGTGGAGGCTGGAAATAAGAAGCTGGATCGGGGAACATACCTGATTGTCGCGGCTGCCATTGACGACACTGATTAAGTAGGTACATCGGTTTTGTTTCTTCTTCCACTTCTTTGTATACTTCTTTCAAACCAGGAAGTGAGGGGCAGCTCTCTGTAGAGTGGTAATTTGTAAAAATAGCACAAACTTGAACTGCATCTAATGGGCACTCTTTGTGGCTATGTTTCTTTCTACATCTGGGATAGAATATTGCCAGATTTTACTCTGCCTCTGTTTTTTCTGTTTGGCTTGCATAATATCGAGCTGCGTTGTCAGAGTCCCCAATATATCATTTTTGAAATTTTCTAGTAGATTTCCAATTTCTGCGTGAGTTACTCCTTCTCCAAAGATCTTGTTGTCCCTTGTAAACCTGTCATGTTCCACTCGTTCTAGCCTTGTGCTACCTTGTGAGCTCCTAATACATAAATCAATGATGTTAGCTTCTTGATACATGTCCCATTTTCCCATAATATTTATTGTTTCAATCCATTGTTCCTTCATACCTTTAATTAATGTTGTTTTTAATACATTGTCAGGTAAGGGTAATGATGCATAAGGAGATCTTTGAAGATTATACTGAAAATGTTCAACATATTCTTCTAGTGTTTCATTAGGTCTAGCTACCATCTGAAATATTTCATCCTTTAACTCTTTGGACCTACAATAATCGTGATATTTCTTCAGGAAAGCACCTTTCTGTTAGAAAAGTATATTTTATGGAGCATTGGAACACATAAAATATTGTAGGAATATGAACACAAAAAATGCATTAAACAAGAGAGACACAGATATACGTGGTTCACCCAGTTTGGGCTACATCCACCCCGAATAGCCAATCCTTCCTTTCTATTATCCAGCAAAATGAAGAGACACAACCTACAGCAGATCCACTGTAATATCCTCTGTTCTCTCTCACAGTCTCACCTCTCTGTTTCTCGCTCACAGAATACACATCTATTACACAGCCTCAAATACAATGCCCTCATACAAAGAGAGGGGTTGCCTTATAGGGAAAAAAAACCCTAAACTAAACGTAAGTTCTACCGTCAGATCATCTGCCTAATGAACGACCCAGATTGACTAGAAATTACTATACTCTTATAAGGCAATTTTACATCTGTTTTTGGCTTCAGGGGCGCTGCCCCCAAGACCCCACCGGGGGGACGCTGGCCCCCGGGCCCCCCAGCTGGGGGGTATTGGCCCCCCCGAACCCCCGCGGGGGGACCAAGTGCCCCCCGCACCCCCCCACGTGGAGGGGTGTACAAACTTCTTGTGGTATACATACGACTAAAGCAAAGACCCCCTGAACAATCATGCTCCACATCCAACAATCTCCCACTTGGAGAATGATTGTAGCAACTCTACCGCTGCTTCATTTGCTGGACAATCAATCCTCTTTGGACCTGGCTATTTCTCATCTTCATCGTCATCCTTGAAGACCAATTGAAACTGAGCATATTCTCAGTTTCTCCCTGGTTGCAACTTTTGTTAGCATATCTGCAGGATTCTGGCTAGTGTGTATCTTTTCGAGCTTCAATTCTCCATCTTCCAACACTGATCATATGAAATGGTACTTGAGCTATATGTGTTTAGTCCTGGAATTAAATGCTAAGTTCTTTGCAAGATGAATGGCACTTTGGATATCACTATATAATGTGCCCATATCATGCTCTTTACCCAATTCACCCATAAACTTTTGTAACCAAATCATTTCTTTACTAGCATCTGTAGCAGCAACATACTCTGCTTCTGTTGTCGAAAGTGCAACAACACTTTGGATTTTTGAAACCCAACTGACAGTTGTTCCACCAATAGTAAATACATATCCTATAGTGCTCCTCTTGTTATCTTTGTCACCTGCCATATCTGCATCAACATATCCCTGTAGGGAAATGTTTGAACCACCAAAGCATAATGCTTGGTTTGTGGTACCTTTCAAATATTTGAGAATCCACTTCACTGCCATCCAATGTTCCTTTCCTGGATTGTTCATGTACCTGCTTACAACTCCCACTGCATGTGCAATATCAGGCCTTGTGCAGACCATTGCATACATTAAGCTTCCAATTGCTGATGCATATGGAACTTTAGACATATAATCCATGTCTTGTTGGGTCTTTGGGTACATTTCCTTACTAAGTTTGAAATGGCTAGCAAAAGGTGTACTAACTAGTTTTGCATTGTGCATATTAAATTTTTTTAACACCTTTTGTATGTACTCATTCTGAGACAATGTTAATTTGCGATTTTTCCTGTCTCTAGTTATTCTCATACCAAGGATTTGTTTTGCAACTCCCAAAACCTTCATTGCAAATGAATTTGCCAATTTTATTTTCAGCACATTTATTTCTTTCATGTTAGACCCTGCAACAAGCATGTCATCTACATATAATAACAATATAATATAGCTGCCATGATTTTGCTTTTTCAGATAAACACAATGACCAAAGTGACATCTAGTATAACCTTGTTCAGACATAAACTTGTCAAATTTTAGATACCACTGCCTTGGAGCTTGTTTTAAGACATACAAGCTCTTCTTCAACCTGCACACTAGTTTCTCCTTCCCTTTTACCTCATATCCTTGTGGCTACTGCATATATATCTCTTCCTCCAAATACCCATGGAGAAAGGCTATCTTTACATCTAACTGCTCAAGATGAAAATCTTCAGCTACCACTAGACTTAAAATAGTTCTGATTGAAATCATTTATAACAATAGGAGAAAATATTTCATCAAAATCAATACCTTTCTTCTGTGCAAACCCCTTCACCACAAGTCTAGCTTTGTACCTTTGTTTTCCTCCATCTTCTTCCTTCAACCTGTAAACCCATTTATTCTGCAATGTAGTTTTACCTGCAGGCAACCTGACTAAGTCCCAAGTCTAGTTATGCATTAAGGAGTCCATCTCTTCTTCCATGGCTACCTCCCACTTCTTCCTGCTTTCAACCTGCATTGCTTCTTCATAACATTCTGGTTCACCAGAATCAGTCAACAATAAATAATATAATGAAGGAGAGTATCGTTCAGGGGGTCTACTTATCCTGGTAGATCTTCTAACACCACTTTCAGGAGTTTGGGGTGCCTATTGTTGTTTTGGTGGTTGCTGTTGTTGTGGTTGTTGATTATTAATATTTTTAGGCACCTTTACTTTTTCAGTGATTTCGTCAAGAACCGCATATTCCTTGTTTTCTTTTTCTTACTTCTTTTCCTGCAACTGATTCTTATACAACACCTTTTCATTGAATATTACATCTCTGCTCCTAATGATTTTTTGATTTTTGTAATCACATAAGTGATAACCAAAATAATTAACACCATATCCAATAAAGGTACATTTATTTGACTTTGCCTCAAGCTTTGTTATGTGTTCTTTATCAATATGGACCAAGGCCTCACAACCAAAAGGCTTTAAAAAAGATTAGTTTACCTTTTTACCTGTCCATGATTCCTCTGGAACACCACCATCCAAGGAACTTGAAGGCCCTTTGTTTATTAGATAAATAGTAGTATCTATGGCATCTGCCCAAAATTGTAAAGGCAATCTTGCATGCAATCTCATGCACCTTGCACGCTCCATGATTGTTCTGTTCATCCTTTCTGACACACCATTTTCTTGTGGTGTCCTTGGAATTGTCTTCTCTTTGCAAATTCCATGCTCTGAACAGTACCTATCAAAATCTTTGCTGCAATATTCACCTCTATTTTCTGATCTAAGACACTTCAATTTCTTTCCTATCTCAATCTCAACCAAAGCTTTCTATTTCTTGAAAGTATCAAATACATTAGATTTATTCTTAATACAATAAATCCGAGTTTTTCTAGTTGAATCATCAATAAAAGTAACATAATAACGAGAGCCACCAAGAGATGATACCTGAGCAGGTCCCCATACATCTGTATGCACAAGCTCTAATTTTTCATTCTTCTTTTCTTTCCCAACTCTGAGAAATTTGACTCTCTTCTGTTTTCCATAAATGCAATTTTCACAGAAGTCTAAATCAACATTCTTCAAACCCAGCAAAAAATTCCTTGAGTGAAGAATCTTCATCCCCTTTTCACTCATGTGTCCAAGCCTATGATGCCATAATGTTGCATCTTCTCCTTTGGAAGTTAAAGCATTAACAAATTTAGAAATACCATTGCATAAATAAAATGTACCAACCTTTTCACCTTTTTCTATTACCAGGGCTCCTTTGGTGACCTTCCAAGCTTTATCTATGAAATTTGTCACACAACCTTCACTGCCTAACTGCCCTGTTGAAATCAGATTTTTCTTTAGATCTGGAACATGCCTTACCTCCTTTAGTAGCCATTGGTTTCCATTCTACTGTTTTACAAGAACCTTACCCATTCCAACAATTTTACAGGATTTATCATCACCCAAACGAACTTGTCCAAAATCTCCTTGAACATAGTCATGAAAGTATTTCTTATCAGGTGTGGCATGGAATGAGGCCCCTGAATCTACCACCCAGGAATCAATAATATTTTCAAAAGAAAGAATCAAAGCATCTTGTAACACCTCACCTGTCACATTTGCTTCATGATTGTTTTCTTGCTGTGCATCTCCTTCTTTTCCCTTCCAAGATCTATAGTCTTTCTTTAGGTGTCCTTTCTTTCTGCATTTCTAGCACACTATCCCTTATCTATACTTGGATCTGCCTTTCCTTGATTTACTACGATATCCTGAGCTCTTTCCTCTTTCCATTTTTCTTCCCCTAGACTCTGCACTCAAAGCATTACCTGATGTCTCACTGGAGCTTTTCCGTTGCTTTTCCTCGCTAAGGATAGCACCGACAACATCATCAAACTTTAAAGCACTAGATCCAGACACTAAGTTACTAATGGCCATTACTAAACCATTCCAACTTTCTAGTAATGAGAACAAGAATAACAGAGCTCTAAATTCATCATCAAAGTTAACCCCTACAGAACATAACTGACTTGTAACAGTATTAAAATCATTTAAATGGTCTGCAACAGATCCACCTTTCGACATATTCATATTAAATAATTGTTTCATAAGAAATACCTTGTTTGAGGCCGAGGGTTTTCAATATAGTTTCTCCAACGCCTTAATCAAACCCTCTATCATTGTTTCCTTCAAAATGTTTAAGGCAACCGATGCTGCGAGGCACAACCGTATTGTTCCATGTGCCTTTCTATCTATAAGGTTCCATTCTTCATCTTTCATACCCGTCGGCATCTTTTCTTTTCCGCCCAATGGTAGGTATAGATATTTCTGATACAGATAATCTTCCATCTACATCTTCCACAGCGAGAAGTTTTGGCCATTAAATTTCTCGACCCTAAACTTACCATCTTCCACCATTTCTCCCACTCGAATGAGGAACCCTTATTTCCTGCGAGTTTATCAGCCAAATAGACCTTCGGCTCTAATACCAGTTTCTAGAAAATTATATTTTACAGAGCAATGGAACACATAAAATATTGCAGAAATATAAACACAAAAAACGCATAAAACAAGAGAGACACAGATATACGTGGTTCACCCAGTTTGGGCTACGTCCACCCCGAACAGCCAATCCTTCCTTTCTATTATCCAGCAAAATGAAGAGACACAACCTACAACAGATCTGTTGTAATATCCTCTATTTTCTCTCACAGTCTCACCTCTCTGTTTCTTGCTCAAAGAATACACATCTATTACACAGCCTCAAATACAATGCCCTCATACAAAGAGAGGGGTTGCCTTCTAGGGCAAAAAACCCTAAACTAAACATAAGTTCTACCATCAGATCATCTGCCTAATGAATGGCCCAGATTGACTAGAAATTACTATACTTTTATAAGGCAATTTTACATCTATTTTTGGCTTCAGGAGCACTGCCCCCGAGCCCCCACCGGGGGACCGCTAGTCCCCAGGCCTCCCAGCCGAGGGGGATCGGCCCCCCCGGACCCCCGCGGGGGGGACAAGTCCCCCCTGCACCCCCCCGAATGGAGGGGTGTACAAACTTCCTGGTGTATACATACGGCTGAAACAAAGACCTCTGAACAATCATGCTCCACATCCAACACTTTCATCTAATTCCAGTCATTTATAACACCTCCACCCAACCCCATAAACCATCATAAAGCAACTCCTTTTAATGTAGATGGAAATAGTTTCAGCTTTTGGGGGTCGGTGGTATAGTCATATCCCCTGGATAGCACATTGAATTCGAGCAAAAATGCATCTGGGTCTTCCGATGTTAGGCCATGAAATGTAGGGATATACTGGAGAGGAATTGCCTTCATAAGTGCACTAACTGCAGTATCTACAATGGGATATTGCAGTGTGGAGGTTTGGGGGGTTGGCTTGTTCTAGGCCATTTGGTTAAATTTGTGCCAATAACCTTCTAGGATTTCTAGGAGGGTATTCCTATGTTGGTTAGATGGAGCAGGGATGGCCTTAACAGGAATGGCCTTAACAACACTCCCTTTGTCTGGGATGATGAGAGTTCTTAATGTCTAGGGGGATTTTAGCTCTTGAGGTTCTTCAACTTTGTTCTGGATGATTTTTGCAACACTTCCATTATTTGGGCTGCTTAATGGTTTAACTATTCCAAGAGGAGATCTTGGTTCTTCATTTTCCCCTGTTTCTCCTCTCCCTTCATAGAGATTACTAAGGTTCCCTTCTTCCAATTATTTTGGGCTAGAATTCTCAATTTCTTGAAAATCCTGCCCCTCAATTTGGTTGTGAACCTCAGCAAAGGCTATAGATGGTGATCCTGTGGCCTGAAGGGAAATAGTAGGCTATCTAGAAGCAACTTTTATAGGTCCTAATGAAGGCTAAGATTCTGCTTTTTTAAGGATTTCATCTATAAAGGTCGATTGTCCAAGGGTCACCAGCCCCTTAGCTTTATCAGGCTTGGGTAGTGGTTTAGGATTCTTTTCAGGATTTTTCTGCTTAGTCATGCACACAAATCAAATGTTGATTTCTACCCAAAACAACAGCAAATCTGCAGGAAAGTGGGCAGGGGAGCAAGGCTATTACATGCCCCATACGTAGGTTCTTACCTTCCATTTTTAAAACCCAATTCTCTCCTAGCAGGTACTTACACTACTCTCAAAGGAAACAAATGGCTACACTCTTCCCCGACAATGGCGCCAAAATGTCGAGCAGTAAAAAGGGTCTTTTTCACCTCTATTTACCCTACATTAATTATCAGTCCAGGGACGATTTTTTATCTCAAAGAGTGTACTCAATTTGAGGCAGTCACTTGTCAAGAGTAATGCTAGTAGTATAGCGCTTTTGCAAAAGTAAATAAATGTTGGAAACAAATTCTAAATGTAATGGAAAGACTTGAAATGCTTTGTAACTAAATAATTCATTTAAGAAACTACAGCACTTCATCAGTCAAGGGTGCAATAATGATAACTCTTCCCTTTGTAAACTGATGCAATTGAAAAGCAATCAAGGAGAAGATCATCAATCTGGGAACTAGACAACAATAGTTAATGTTCACTACAGTTTCAGATCGGTATGTTCACACCAAAGCAATTACTTGAAATGATAATTCAATTAATAGGAAAGGGAACAACAACTAATATATTTTAGAAAGATTGAACAGAAAAGCTTTAACCTATAGATATGAATTAAGCAGCAATTGTAATCTAAAGGAATTAAGCAGCAATCTTTACCTCAAAAATGATTTGAATAGCAAACCGAAAATGGAACAGAAAACTAAGGTAAGTTTACAAAATATTGAACAGAAACCTGAATCAAATGTAAACGCACAGCAAGCTAAATCGAATGTTACACACAATGTGTCTATACTAAGGGAAGCAGTAATCTGAGTTTCGGCATAACAACTATTAATCATAGTTATGAAGAAACAACAGTTGCAATTACCATGGAACATCAATCCCAATGAACAACAATAACACTTAGAGGTAGATTGTAGCTAAATAGACAATAGTACCGATCTATAAATACGCAGCACTGTTACTCTATAAACGAACAATAATGGTAACCTGTAACGGAACAGCAATGTTATATAGTAATATCAATCGGTAAAGGAATGGAAATGTGATATAAATTTAGAATGAATAGCATAACATTCCAGTTGCAGAAGATAACCTTACTATTCGAATATGAATGAAATATAATAGAGCCAATACATGAAATCATAAGGAACAGCAGATTACTAAATGAAGCAAATAAGAGAAATCAAACCACACACGACTTGGAATTGGAAAATAATGGTATAGGAAGCAAGTGATCCACTAGGGTCAGGCCCTTAGCCTCTAGGGATGCACTGCTGTGATTACTCCATAATCAAAGACATAACAGCAACAAAGTTTATGTATTAATCATGAAAACGGAGTTACAGTAATCGCTCTTTAAGGAGAGTCGATGATCAAAGTTTAAGTTACAACAGTGAATTCTATAAAACAACAATAATCTGCCTCTTGGGCTAGCATTGCTATCCCTTTTTATAGCGGCCAGGCAGAAATACCAAAGATACAGGTATTCTTTAAGGTAGCAATCCCTCAGGATCAAAGGATCTTGAGGGATTCGCCGTATCGTTATTTCTCTGTTATCCCTTCGTTCTCTTGCACCGATTTGGTATCTCCTCTTCCTTTTCCTGGCTTATGTGCTCCAATCTTGATTGCCTCATTTGGATGCGGTTCCCTATCAAAGGGACAACAGTTGGTTTCATCTTGTATTTTCCTTTGGAATGACGATCTTCCATTTTTTCCATTTTCTGCATAGGAAAAGGCAATAATTAGTCATTTTATGTTATTCACAAATCTCCTAAATTTTATCATAATCCTTCATCATATTCCCATTTCCTAACGTAAAGAAGTTATGAATTAAAGGAAAAGATAACAAAATAAGTGGGAATTACATACCTTCTCTAATGCTCAGCAATTATCTTCTTCTAATCCATTGATCTCAAGAGAATCACTATCACTACATGCATAAGGAAACATAAAACCAAAAATCAGATTATCACTACATTTACCTTCAGCATTCTTTACCAGCAAGAAGTGGGGTTCTTCTAAATTAGAAATCTTCTTCACTTGTTTGCTTCTCTTTCTTTTCTGAGACCACTTCCTCTTATTCTTGGCCATGGCCCATGATCTAATCTCAAGTTATCAAGCTTAAAAAGGGAACCCTACTCTGATACCAATTGTTGGAAATGGCCTTACTACTGAGAGGGGGACGTGGGGGTGAATCAGTAGTGACTGTGATTTTCTGATTTTTTTCTTTTTATGAAAACACCGAATGATTAGTGAGCCAACATCAAAACATAATTAATAGCTTGTAGAAACATTACAGTAACAAAGTAAGAACACCATGAACAATCAACAATAAACCATGTACAAAGGAGAACACAATGTTTCTAGTGGAAAACCCTCTCCAACGTAAAAATCCACCTATTGTTGTTGCTGCTCAAATTTTCTATTATGCTGAACAAATATTTACATACAGGAGCTACCATCCAGTAGCTAGAAGACTCGACTACAAATATTCTACTCACAACATTAGTTAGAAAGACTCTTCTCTCATGACTCTATGAACAACCCTTCGCTAGAATCCACCACAACCAACAAGCCTCACCCAACTCTACTCGACTCTAGAGAAACTAGTTCTCATGCTAATCTGTCTACTAGAATGTGAAGCCTCTATGCATTCACCACCTCCCTGCAAACCATGTTTCATGCATTTTTAAATTGGGCTCTCAAACCTTCTCAACATGAGCAACCCAGCAGCCTCACAAATCTGAATCTGAAAATGATAATTTGATATGCAACCTCTACTCAGCACATCTACATATATGTAATATGCTAGACAAAAAAAATGTGGCATTGGCTCACACTCTCACTCCATCAATCACAAAACACCATACTCTCACACAAGTATTTGCCAAAATATCCTCAACAATTCTCCACGTGAATACAAGAGGAAAATATCATGGTTAATGCAATACCATGAATACCAGTACTATGGTAATATCCAAGTCAAGACCACAGGTAAATACCATGATTATGCCAATGCCATGGACACATGTACCATGGTAATCTCCAAGTCAATGCCATGGCAAATAACATGGTTATGCCAATACCACAGACCCCTTCACCATGGTAATCTCCAAGCCAATACCATAGGCAGATACCATGCTAATACCAATACATGTAATGCCAATACTAAGTGCCAACCTGGATCACACATAAACCAATACCAAGGTAATGATATAAATCATACTTAAACATGCAACTGCACACACAAAACATGAAAAAGGCGACTACAAGTGCACCCATAAGACTGCATCATTGTAGTTAAGGGTCTATAAATGCATGCATTAGACTAGCTCCATGCGGAGTATAGGGAAAACCAACAACCTTAGCACAAACCTCTGCAAACCTTCTTCCTCACTTCCTCAACTCTTGAAAAATTGTCAACATATATGTGATAATCCCTGCAACCTAGTCGCATGTCATAACATCTACAACTAGTGGTGCAACCCAACAAATCCATCTATAACAAGCCACACACAAGCCATCTACAACACAAACAACTATAACCAGTGGCAGAAACCAACAAATCCATCTGTAACAAGACACACACAATCCATAGATGCTAGCTCATGCCACATCATCGACATACATACCAAGCTACTCTAGTTGTCATAGGATCCATACAAAAGCCAATAACACATGCAACTAATCAAACATATGCATATATAATCAATTGCATCACATGTTATCATCCTGCTACTAGGTTGACATCAATTCCAACCATCAAGACTACATCCAACAATGACATTATCAATTCCAAAAATTGTTGTTTTGTATATGCAGATTCAGGATTGGGATGTGTGGGATGGGAAGTTTATCCTTTAGTTGTTGTGTCATAGTTACCAGGTTGTTTGCCCTTAACCATTTGCTTGGGTGTGGCATGTTGTGTGGGCTCTTCACCTTGATCTTGTGTATAATATATTTTTCTAAACCTCAAGTCATATCTCTTATGCAACTCAACATTCATGATGTCTAAAAATTTCTTGGATTAATAATCTATTTCTTCTTGACCTAAAGGAGCATCATGATCATCCTCTTCTCATCCCTAAACTTCTACTTCATGCTCCTCTTTTGACAGAGTTGAGTATTTATTTTCCTAAATTTTAAGTGTGTCTTCAATGCCTTCTTCAAAGTCATTTTCTATATACAAAGGAGGTTGTACTTGCTCTCGTTGGTCTTTTATTTCTCTATGCAGAAGTTGGAAGGGAGGTCTCCTATATTTGGGATTGAAATTTTTATTAGGGCCTTGTTGCATTTGTTTGGGAGGGTTTTTTCTCCAATTCCAACTTCACTAGCTTCCTTTACAGGTTTCTTATTATCTTATTCATCTCATCTAACTTCAACTCTTGAGTCTCCTTGGCTTCACCTAAGTGTTGGAAGTAATGCTTCAATGTCATGTATAGTTGTCATTGTGAGTCCCTAGGTGTCAATCTAGAAGTAGTCGGTTTCCTATGTGTAAGTTGTAGTCATTATCTAGATGTGTCAAAGTGTGTTATGTCCTATATATATGTAACTATTGTGATGAATAATAATATATTGTGATTTGTGTTGTGTTGTGCAATCTCTTTGTGATTATCTCTCAATTTCTAACATGGTATCAAAGCCTATTTGAGCCCAACTCTCTCACAAGAGGGCTCAGGATAATTGAAAGATATGAGGGTTGAACTATAAGATTAGTGTGTAGATAGTAAGAGTATATTACTATATTTTTTTTCTTGTGTATTTCGTATTATATTTTTGTGTATTGTGTGGGTTTCTTGCCTTCAAATAGCACCAGATCGGGCCATTTCTCTTCTATGGAGAATTGGGTGGCTTCATTCTCAACATTTTGTATATAAAAGTGCCTTTTGTTGTGGTCAATATTAATTGGTGGCTGATCTCATGGAAGTAGAAGGGCTCACTACTTTTGTATTAAGCTCTCTTTTAGCCAGCGTGTGACTGGCCATTAGGCATGGGACAAAGTGCATGAAGTTCTTGACCAAGCTGGTTGGAATTCTCAGGTTTTTTGTTATTTTTTTAAGATCCATAGATCAGTTATCTATGTGCTTTTAGGTGTAGGGGTAGCCAATTTCATGCAAAGAAACTTCGTCCACAACGATACACACATTTCGGTGCTCACATTGTGTGCGTTTGATTGGATCAGCTTACTGAAGAGTTCTACTACATAAAACTAACATCCTTGGTTTGCTATGAGAATAAGGTGCCGCTACATATCGTGAATGACAAGCAACGAATGGTGTGCATAGTTGAGCATGAAATTTGTAAGATCTTTCAACATTGGATTCCAAAATCTATCATTACCCAACTATATTCAATGGGACAATCAATACAAACATGAGATCATGAGACGAGGATGTTTGTGGAGGCAGAGAATGTTGAGTCCACCATTTTTTGAATTGAACAAAAGCCTTTCCAAGTGGAACGATTTCCTAGGATATCTCAGCATACAAAGGTTTTGAAAACTTCATTGGAAGATCCCCCACGAGTACCAAGGATGAGAGATGCAAGTTAGCAAATTGGATAGTGGTGCATCATGATCTAATGGAAATTGGATCAACATCTTCTCTTATGGGATCAAGCCACGAGATAACCATAGGCTTTGATTTCAATCTCACCTAAAGAAAAGTGTCATCTAACTTAGAGGATTTCTACAACAAGAATGCACTGATTGGCATAATTTCTCCAAACTATGCTTATTGGAAATGGTGCATGAATATGCTCATCAACTTTGACAAGGTGGGAGGTGCCTGTGTTTTATGAAGTCAAACTTTTCATTGCATGCCCATGAGGAGGAAGGAAGCAAAAATAACCAACTTGGCCTCCACATGACGTTCCTCAATTTCTGTGGTGTCAAATACTTTAGAGCCATAGATATGTCACGGTTGTAGTATGTTTTTTGGAAGTTACAATATATATTTTTTGGTCATGTTTAGAAAATTGGTGTGCAAATCTATTATGATTTTATTTCTAAAATAGAAAGACCAGTTAATGAACAGAAAAACATCTTTCAAGTTAATAGTTCTCAAAGTTCTTCGGTGCTAAGAGAACACATCACTTACTCGGTCATGTTGACTCTGTTATGTGCTAATGTGTCTTATCATTCTTCGATGCTTCAAGAACATTAGTTACAAGTTTTTTTCATATGTATAAAAGTGCATATGTCAAAAATGTCAGTTGTATGCTGGACTGCTAGATAAACTCAATACATAGACAGCTTACCTATATAACTATAAGTATGTATTTCAATGCATACTACTAGGATGGAAGCATGCCCATAGAGATATTCAATATCTAGGCTATTCTTCAGGGTAGTTTAGAAGCGTCAGTTGTACAAAGTTCGTCAACAATGGTCAAACGCAGTCATGTTTAAAATGGAGGTCAAGTGGCAGCTCGAAGATTTGGTGGTGAAGAAAGAGGGATGTTTGTGAGATTCCATAATGGATGTGAGTGTTGATGAAGACCAGTGAGACAGATATCATATTGTTGTTGTAATATGTGATTTTAATTCTTTCCATGTAAACGTTAAGGGAGGGTGTTGGAAGTAATGCTTCCATGTCATGTATAGTTGTTTTTGTGAGTCCCTAGGTGTCAATCTAGAAGTAGTCGGTTTCCTATTGTAAGTTGTAGTCATGATCTAGATGTGTCAAATTCAGTGTGTTATGTCCTATATATATGTAACTATTGCGATGAACAAGAATATAGTGTGATTTGTATTGTGTTGTGAAATATCTCTGTGCTTATATCTCAATGTCTAACACAAAGAAACTAGCTTCCTTTTTCCCCTTTCTCCTATCACTATGTCCTAATTTTCCCTTCAACTTCTTTGTGGATGAAAAATTCACCTCTACCTCCAAAGCATCAGTATGGATCTGGTTCAGTGCGGGGAATTTCCTTTCTATCCGAGTAAACCCAAGTTCTGATTCGAAGGCTCCATCAAATACCACCTTAGATACTACCTATGGGGGTTTAACCTCAGGATACAAACTATTATAAAATTTGTTAAATCATTTTATAAACTCGTTGAAATCTGCATTTGGTGTTTTCTCTATTTCATTAAATTTAGTCAGAAAGTATTCAATCTTCTTCTCGCACTATTTATGCATAAAGATGTTCTCTAATTCTTCCCAAATGTTGATTGAGATGTTAAGAAAAGTCTTGAACCATTTTCTAGCCTCCCCATCCAAAGATTGAACCTCAACACCGCATCTAGATGCTCAACATTCAAGTTTTCTGCCAAGGCACAAAACATTTAAATATGTTTATGGGCTATAACATCATCTTCCCCAATGAATCTAGGCAGAAGTTTAAGGTAGTCTTGAGAGATTGTGTTCATGGGTTGTGGCAAGTTAAAAGGGGCATATCTGTTGAGAAAAATGCTAGATACAACCACATTTTTTAAAGGATGTTGATGAATATTCACTAAAGGAACAATGTGGGGATAGTGTGGACAATAACTATTAAAATTGGGTGTGAAACAACTATGAAAGCTTGAGATGTGCTAGGAGTGAGAATATATTTAATTTCTTCAACTCCAGGGAAGGTATGAAGCATAAAAGAATGAGGATTGATAGAGATTTCCTCGGACTTAGGTTTTGAAAAGTAAAAGCCTGGCGGGGGAAAACATTTCTTTGAAAATTCTAAAACCCTAGATGTGGTTTGAGGAGAATTTATCTCACTCTAGGAACTAGAATTTGAGATTTCTGTGGAAAAACAATTGGATCTAGAGTTTTGGGGGTCTTTCTTTCCAGATTCTCTTGAGGATAATTCTTTCTGGGTTAGAGACATGAGGATTTTTATGCTAAGAAGTATTTGAATGAGTATGAGGCCTCCTGAAAGGCAGGATTACAGTCTAAAAAACCCCTTACGTGAGATATCTTAACCCACACTTCCTTTGCTCACCAAACAAAGGAATGCACAAAAATCATACTCAAGGAAATATATTTTGATTTGTTCCGTGGCAACGATGATAGAATATGATTTGGTCCCTGGAGATAACCTCTCGGTTGAAAAGAGTTCAATTCCTAGGAAACCTTAATATGCCTTAAGGATTTATCCATTCCACTCAAGGATTATATATGAATTGGTAAATTTTTGTCCAATTATCCTACTTAGAGGTACATTCAATTTATACATAAATGATGTGACATTATAGAGAGTTAATGGTTAGATCTGGTGGCCTACACATAGAGAGTGCAGTTTCATTGACTATTGTAGTATAGGTGAAAGAGGAAATTCAAGGAAAGAAAACAAGTGCAAAGGGCTGAACCCACAATTCTATACACTAGATTTTAGTAGAATCATGTGCTAAAGTAAGAAAGTGAGATGCATAAATAATGGAGTGCATTTAAGGCTTCTAACTTAACATATCATAGGTACTATTTAGCATCACATAATATTTTCCATCGGTTTGAAATTTTGTAAGATGTCAGAGAAAGAGAACTGAGTGTAGTTTATTTTATATTAATTTCAGGGTTGAAGGCTAAAATAGTGACACGTGACATTACGTACAAGTTTGCTCTACCGAGTCCGTCCATAATCAGGTCATTGTGGGAGATTTAACATAACAATATCTTAAAGAATCTAATTTTGGTCTGACTTGTGGCATTCAAAAAAATACTCAAAAGGATACCATAGGAAGCAATTTTAGACCTTGGAGATCCGAAATTTAAAAGTTACAACTATTTAAATATCAAGCTCCTAAAAGCAAGAAAAAAGTGTGTATTTTTTTAAAATTGCATAACTTTTATTTGAAAAAATAGTTTTAAGTGATTTGAAGGGAATATTGAAGTAGATATATCAGTATTAGGTTCTAAAATTCCTCCAAAATAAAATAATTCTACACCCATTAATACCTTAGAAAACTCTACTGTGATGCATGAAGATGAAGAATTGCAGCATGATATATCAAAATTACAGGACCAAGTGCAACAAATTTCACTCTCACAAAGAGAAACTAAAGATGAACTAAAAGGGGACATGGATGGTTTAAAAGCAGAAATAAAATGTGACATGGATGGTATAAAAGGATCATGGAGGTTTTTAAGGTAGACATGGATGCAATGAATGTCAAGTTAGAAGGGTTGACAAATTTGTTACAAGAAAGGCATCCTAGTGGTGACAAGGTAATCCATGAAAGTCATGATGAGGACAAAGAGAATATGAATTACAATTTTAGAGAATCCATTGTGGGGTTTAAGAGAAACCACATTTCAAAGATAGATATGAGGAAGTTTGATGGCAGGGATCTAGTAACATGGATAATACATATGGTGCAATATTTTGATCTACAAGATGTGCAACCCTCATGAAAGGTATGTATTGCATCTTTATATTTGGAACCCAATCAGTTTGTATGGTAAAGATGGATTTTTTCTCAAAAACCACTTGTCACCTGGTCAATTTTTACAGTGGAAATGATAGCACATTATGAAGATACAAAGAGCAACACCTTCTTTAGCCAATTGATAAATCTCAAACAAAAGGGTTCAATGGCAAAGCACATTGAAGACTTCCAAAAATTGAATATTAGGGTAATTCATTGGACAATGCATTCAGGGTGGCAACAAAAGTTGGAAGAAAATTATGGCAACAAGGAAGTCTTCCACTCACAACAGTAAATATGAAAGTCTTGTTGCTCCTAGTCTTCCACAACCTACAAGGTTGACACCTAAATAATTGGAGGAAAAAAGAGAAAAGGGGCTTTGTTATAGTTGTGATAGAAAATACACTAAATTTCATAAGTGTGCTGAGAAGAAATTATTTTACATATATTGTGAAGAGGAGGAAAAGGAGCAAGAAACGTCAAAAGAGGAGGACATGCACTAGGAACAAAGCCCATCAAAAGAAGAAATGAATCTGGCCATATCTTTTAATGCATTAGAAAGAATTACCAATCCTAAAACTCTCAAGATAGAAGGATATGTCAAGAACAAAAAGGTAATATAGTTGATTGATTTAGGTAATACCCATAATTTTATTCATTGTAAGATAACCAAGGAAATGGATTGATTCCTGTATCTAGCACCATAATGTCAAGTAATGGTTGCAAATGGAGGAACTATAAATTTCTATCGAATTTTCCATAATATTAAGCTAACCATGGGGGAATATGTATTGAATAGTCCAATTCTTTCCATTCCAATGGGTGGTGTTGATGTTGTACTAGGAATACACTGGTTACAATCTTTGGGGGCGATAACTTTCAATTTTCAAAAACTTTTCTTTAATTGTTTTTGGGAAGGTGTTATCAACTAGGCTGGTGGGGGCTGGGCTGTGTCAACCCTTCAACCTAGGGTAACTATTTCAAACCAGATTTTGGTTGGAAGTTAGCCCTTCCAATCTGAGAGGGCTCTCTCAATATTTCTTTTTTTAAATAAAAATGGCTAACTCTGGTTTCTATGTGATTTTCAAGTGAAAGTGTGTGAGGACATACACCATGCAGCGTGGAGTCAATTAAAGAAAAACAACAGCAAACAACATTGTTTTATGGAAGCTAAGGCATCTTTAGTTTACTAATGTGGAAATGGGCATTCACAGTAATCACATCAAATTCAAGGAAGTTAGAGCAATGCAACATTGAATTCCAAGTAATCAAATAAGCTTTGAAAACTAATAACAACATAGGATGGAACTAAAACTAAAATGAATCTGAGGTTAAAACAGAGTATTGTTGGAAACTGTATTTCTATTAACTGAAAAATATAAAACAATGGTTTCCTCACATCATTGATTCCCTCCCCCCCTCCCCTATGCAGAGTCGAGTCTCTACATATTTATAGAGAAATATCTCTTTTACAAAATATGCCACCTGGGCTAGATTCCATCAATATCTATGAGATCAAATTCTATATGATTAATAAAAGTTTGAGCCTTCATAATAATTTCTATTACAACAGAGTTTGAATACAAATGGAAGTCATATGAACAAAACCTATCTAACAATTACAATTATTTAGGAAAATCAAATTGTTGTAGTGTGGCACTATATTTGTGGAAACTGGAACATCTAGCTCTTCAAAATCTTGCTGTGTTGTTTCTGGTAAAATTTGCTGAGAGTGCCCTATTATCCTCTACGTTTCGCTTCCCTTTGTGTCTTGCTGCCTTCTTTTCTCGCATCTCGTTTAATGACCATGCTACTAAAGAAACATTGAAAAACATCCTCATTGCCTCATGAAGCAGAAGCGAAATAGATATTTTAATATTCACAATCTGGGTCATTGATCCAGCCCTTTTTACATCGAAATCGCAACAAAGGAGAAGGTACTTTTAACACTAATTCATGGTAATTTCCTGATTTTTCAGACGTGATGGTTTATAGAACACATCACATAAAATAGCGCATTCGGGAGGGTTCTCGCACATCACAATCACAAGTCGGAAAGGACTTTGAGGAGGAGGAACTTATGACAGTGTGATGCCCAATTGTGATATCACAATCGGCAGGAGAAGGGTTATCACAATCAGCAACAGAATAGATATTGCAATCAGCAAGATAGAGGAAAGACTTGTGATATCGCAATCAGCAGAGGATGTTTCTATATGCGATATCAACGGAGGGTTTTGAGATATTTGATATCGATGGAGGGGCCCAATTAGCAAGCAGGATGATATCATAATCAGTGTGTGGAAGAGTTATGTGATATCAACAAGGAAAGAAATATAGCAATCAGCTAGTGGAAGGAGGAACTTAATTGCGATAGATGGGAATATTTTGCAATATATGATATCGCAATCGCAAAAGGAAAACGGAATGAGCGGATATGTATTGCAAAAGGGAAAAGGCCCAACAACGATATATTTTCGGATCTAAGACTTATAAAAGGACCGTGACAAGTTTTATGAAGGTTTTGAAGTATTACAAAGGAAAATGTGGAAATGCAGCTAGAGTTAGAAATACTAAGGGATTATGGCTAGAGTTGAAAAATGATTTACCGCTAGAGTTGGAAATGGGCCTGCGAATTAAATGGGATGAGTGTGAGAAATGGGTTTTAGAGAATATGGGAATTTCTCCAAAACAATTAAAATAGACCTGTCCTTCCTTCTTTAATCTCCAAATCCGAAGCACAACAACCTCTTTCATAAAAACAACAAATAGATGCAAAGTTCAGTGATGGAAAAGCTTAACTAATAAAACTAAAATGTATTTCTAGTGGTTATCATGGATAACAGAAGGAAGGGAATTTGAATTAAGTGTTGTCTCAGGGAAACCAAGAAATATAATTAACTCTAATGGCAAGACAAAGCTTCTGAAGAAATAAAAACAAGGTGTAATTGCACAACTATTCTCACTAGAGGTTCAAACACTAAAATCATCTATTTCTCTAGATCTCCAAAAATAATTGGACAATCATTGCAAGGTGTTTGAGGCTGCCAAATTCCTCCCACCTATTCATGATCATGATCATGCTATTCATTTGATTCCAGGAAGTATTCATCCAAACATCAGGCCTTACAAGTATCCTTATGTGCAAAAGAGTGAAATTGGATGTATGGTTGCAAAAATGCCAGAGGCTGGTATAATTCAACCTAGTCAAAGTTCTTTCTTTGCTCCAGTAGTATTGGTGCATAGGAGGATGGATCATGGAGTATGTGTATGGATTATAGGGAGCTCACAAATATTTATTGAAAATAAATATCCCATTCATGTCATTGATGAATTGTTGGATGAATTACATGGAGCAATGTACTTCACCAAGATAAATCTCCATTCAGGATATCATCAAATTAGAATGAAGAGTGAAGACATTTTGAAAACAACATTTAGAACTCATAAGGGTCATTATGAATTTTTGGTCATGCCTTTTGGCCTTACTAATGCACCTTCCACATTTCAAGGTTTGATGAATTCCATTTCCAAACCCTTCCTTAGACAAATTGTGTTAGTATTTTTTTTATGATATACTAATCTACAAAAAGTCTTGGAAGGATCATGTTCAACATGTTGATAGGGTGCTCAATTGTTAGAGGAGAAACAATTATATGCAAAAACCTCCAAATGTTTCTTTGGAGTACAGGAGGTGGAATATTTTGGACATATTGTATCTCATGAGGGTGTTAAGTTAAACCCTACTAAAATTAAATCCATCAAGGAATGGAAAATTCCCACAACCATAAAGCATGTTCAAGGATTTCTCGAGTTGACAAGGTATTATCACAAGTTTATTAATAATTATGGGAGAATAGAAGCACCTCTAACATCATTATTGATGAAAGATGCATTTTCTTGGACTCTAGAAGCAACAAAGGCCTTTGAACATCTTAAAGAGGCAATGTGCCAAGCACCTTAGCTATGCCATAATTCACAAAAACGTTTATTATATAATGTGATACCTCGGGAAATGGAATTGGTGTTGTTTGAATGTAGGAAGGAATACCCATTTCTTTTGAAATTCATCTAATCAAAAGAAAGTATTTGCACAAACCTATTTATGAGGAGGAAATGTTGGCAATACTACATGCACTAAAGAAATGGTGACCTTACCTAATGGGAAGACACTTCAAGGTAAGAACAAATCATGATAGCCTTGAATACTTTTTGGAACAAAGATTATCTTCAGAAGAGAAGAAAAAATGGGTGACAAAGATGTTAGGTTATGAGTTTGAAATCATCTACACAAATGAAAGAAAAATGTTGTTGCAGATGCACTCTTAAGAAAGGATAAGGATGTGGAAGTATTTCTTTGTTCCATTTCTATTATCCAACCTGAGTGGATAACCAGAGCAAGGGATGAATGGAAGAATGATGAATAGGTTTTGTCACTCATTCAAAAGTTGCAGCAGGATCCCAAGACATCTAATACAATTAGCTGGAAGAATGATTCATTATGGTACAAAGATCGCTTATATCTTTGTAATAATTTCCAACTCAAAAAAAAAAAATATTTTAGAATTGCACACCTCTCCCTTAGGATGGAACTCAGTATTTTTAAAAACTTACCATAGGGTCAAGAAGGATTTTTTTTGGGATGGCCTTAAATATGATATTCATAATTTTATGGCAGAATGTTTGGTTTGCCAACAAAATAACGTTGAGGCAATTAAGACCCCGAGTCTATTACAACCTTTAATCATTCCAAGTCAGCGTTGGGAGGAGGCCTCAATGGATTTTATCATAGGTTTACCCAAGTCTAAAGGAAATAGTGTCATCATGGTGGTACTTGATAGACTTACCAAGTATGCACACTTTTGTGCATTATCTCATCCTTTTAAATCCAGTACAGTTGCTACCACATTTATGGAAACAATTCAAAATATACATGGAAACCCAAAGATTATAGCAAGTGATGGAGATCCCATTTTCACTAGAAATTTTTGGACGAAATTATTTTCTTTTCTTGGTACTCAATTAGCTCATAGCTCATCTTATCATCCTCAATTTGATGGGAAAATTGAGAGAGTGAACAAATTTTTGGAAGGATACATTTATTTCTTTTTATATGATAAACAAACACAATGGTCAAGTGGTTATGTCTAGCTGAATTGTGGTATAACACTTCCTTCCATACTGTAGCAAAAATTACTCCATTTATGGCACTTTATGGATATCATCCACCATCCATCACATAATATTTAAGGGAAAATTCTAAGGTCCAAGTCGTGTAAGATCACATCAAGCATCAACAACAAGTTCTCTAACTCTTAAAGGATAACTTCACTCTAGTGCATAATCAGATGAAAGAACAAGCAGATCATTATCATAGTAAAAGAAGTTTTGATGTAGGTGCTTGGGTATTTTCACAGGTAAAACCATACAATCAAATGTCTCTCAAGCAAGCTAAGAAGGATAATAGATTATCACCCAAGCACTATGGTCCTTTCAAGGTGTTGTAAAATATTGGTACTATGGAATACAAATTGGAGCTTCTTGCATCTTTCCATGTACATCCAGTTTTCCATGTTCTTGTAGAAATTTCCTACAAATTTATCCCTATGATAGCATGTAGAAAATCTATTGTAGGTTAACTCGATAATGCAATATAAATCAAATAAGAATACTATAACCTACTTATACTATCAATTTGTGGAAGCTTAAAGATCGAGCTGAATAATATAACCAGAAGAAGAAGAATCAATGTCACAATACACATGAAAATACTTTGGGGAAAGCCTCATCTCAAAACCCCACTATCTGTATTATCATACAAGGTGGAAATACATAGGAATTATACAAAGCCTTAGCTCTCACAGCTAGCCAGCTCTCAGTACAATCTTCACAGATGCTCACAGGAAATCTTGGCTTCTCTCTAGCCTTCCTCTCTGCCCTCCAAGCTCCAATTTCCTTGCACTGTTCCTTGTGGATGATTCTCCTGTTACCAAGTGTAACACTCTCCCACACACTGTTAGAACTGCACAATCCTCAAGGAATGATTCCTTAACTGCATGTATGAGTTTTATTTATAAGAAAACACATGCAACTGATAGTACATTTTCCTTGACATTAATCTCAATTGGGTCTTTCTTAGAATAGACATGCATGAGTTTCTAATGAGGGAATATTTAGTTAACTAGAGTAGAACTAGTTGGATACATGCATGCATCAACTGACTGATAACTCACAATTAGTTCCTCAAACAGTTTGGAACTAATTTAACTGGACTTAACTCATTAAACTGAGTTAACTAATTACAACTCAAATATAACTCAATCTTATCTCCTTAATATAAGGGATAAATCTTGCATGACTTCAAAAAGACTTCTAACTTGAATTTCTCCAACTAATTAATTCAAAATGAATTAATTAATTATTTCCAAGTAGTTGTTAAGACTAAATTTTATTTTAATTCACAATTTAATTCAAGGTTAAATTAAATTGGAATATTCGTGTTCTCATATTTCAACAGTGACATGCTTAAAGAAGGTTATCGGTGAGAAGCTTCCAGTTCAAACAGTGTTGCCAAAACTTGAAAAAGAAGGAAAAAACATATTTGAGCCTGAAGCAGTCATGAAAACAAGAACCTGAAAGCTACAAAATAGATCAATTTCAGAGCATCTCATTATGTGGAAGAACCTACCTCTTGAAGATTCCACAAGGGAGGATGCGAATTTTATACAGAAGCACCCAAAACTACTCAAGGGGTGAGGACAACACTTTTTTGAAGGAAAGGGGCATGTCAGGTCCCTATAATACTATTGTAAACCCCTTATTGTTAATTTTTTGCCCATGTATCCCCCATATTGTTATTGTTGTGCACCTACATTATTATTGTTATGTAGGCTGTGATTATATTGTAACCCCTTAGATTCCTATTTATACAGAGGAGGTAATTTCATTTGTATCATCCAATAATTGTTCATTTATGTATTTAATGGAGGTTTCCCCCTCTAAGAGGCTAATTTTTTATTCGTTGATCTATATTTTTTGTGAGATGATTGCATAACATCTCAGGTCATTGCATGACTTTTCATTGACGTACATGATGAATTTTTCTACAGTCCTCGCATTTTCAACATCCTTATTCTTGGGTGACAAGATGAAAAATTCAATGTTCTTGACTCCAGTTCTCTATTATGCAACTAAATTCAAGTGCTCCCATATGTTTTTCACCTTAGAAATTATCCCATCCCATATTATTTTTCTTGCTTGGATGAGATACATATTACCTTTCAATTTATTCTTTATCTCTTTGATCTTGTCATGCGCAGCTTTCAAATCTATTATGGCATGTTCCACACTTCCCCTACTTGTCTCGAGTTGTTTCTCCTTCTTTGAGAGTAGATACTTGGTATTGTCCAGTTCAATCTATATTTTCTTGAGCTTACTCTCTGATAGTTGCAAATTAGAAATAGCTTTGGTCAATTGTTCTATGGGGTTCTATGGGTTTTAGGACATAAATGCAACACAAATGTGAGAATTAATTCTCTGTTAAAGCTCTGCAAACTTCTACTTGAGAGCCACTACCTCATTATTTCTCTCTGTCAATTCTTTGGCCATAATTTCCTTCTAATTTTCTACCTAGGCCAACTCCTTTATATGTACATGTTTTGTTGCAGGAATCTTATGATGTTGCCTCAATGATTGAATCTTAGATTGCAAGCCTTGTATAATGGTATCCATAATAACTTTCTAATTTAGGTCTACCCGAAGTTTGAAAATTAACTCATTAAAGCCCTTATTTTGCTAATGAAGATCCCTTGAATTAGCCTTCTCCTGTTTTATTTTGGTGGCAAATTTCTCCAATACTTTTATCTACCTTACTGATAGTCAAGGCTCACTTGCTCAACTCACTGTAGTTCATCTCCCCTACTTGCATGTATGAGTTGATATTGTATTTCAAGGGAGCACTAGCCATGTCCAATGACAAATCGACTGTACTGAATTTTTGTCCAGATGAAATGGATTACACTGAAGGATGATATAATGAAAACTTTATTTGTTTTCTTTCCATGTTCATGAGAGGAAACACGCTGGTTTGGTATGTGACAGAATGAGATGTTAGTTGTGATAGCATTTCATCCTTAATCTTCTTGTTTCTATCCTCTATCATCTTCGCTTCCTTCCATTTAGGGTCTACGGATGATGTGCTTCTTAATGAGCCAAGGATTTCTACCTCAGTTGAGCTAGAGGTGGCAACCTATTGTGGGTATTCTAAGAGCACTTGGAAACCTACCCGGTCCATATTTCCCTTAGTCAATTTGACTTGAATCTCTCTATAGTTTTGTTATTGTAGTTTGGCATTTTTATTTGATGTTGTATCCTCCATCACGATGTCTCCAGCCTCATCAACACTCCTTTTCTATGATTTCTCTTTTGCGCTTAGTGTCTCAACCTCCATTCTAATTAATAAGCCAGGAGTCTAAATTATCTTTCCACTCCAACTCAAGTTTAGATTCATGTTCATAAGAAAAATCATTTATTTTTCTCCTCCTCTTAGATAAAATATCATGATGATCATAGTTCCATACTTCTCCTATTTAAAAGTTTAATTCCCTTAACATATCTTCTACCTACTGGAAGGCTTGCCTAGTGTTCACAATGAAATGACCCACAGTTCTTCCAAGCTTAAATATACAACCTTGCTTGGAAAGGATAAAGTGGACTTGGTCAACATTTAAGCTTTTCCTAACAAACTATAAGGCAGAGATCCTCATAAGCATAAACACAGGTAATTGATAAGTAGGCAGTTCAAATCCATACACTCTGATCTCAATACAATCTTCAAATAGGAACCGATCACCCACCCTGGTATCCTTGCTAAGCCGAAGGAGCTCTTTCTACTGAGGTAGGACTTTAGGGGGGGAGTAAATATTGATGATCTTATATGCAGTGGACATAAAGGTGGAAATAAACTAGGAAAACCCTTTACTTTTATACTTCTTCTTTAGAGAACTATCCAAGTCAACTACAAATTTTCTCTGCTTGTTAGAGTTAATAATGCTTAGGCGTAGGTAGTGAAATTCCCCCACATGAGTGTACAGGAACAAGTAGATCAATATGGAATAGTATTTGAAACAGGAAGTAATTTAAAAGTGGTTAAACAAAAACTTGATAGCTTCAGCAAGAAATGCAAGCATATGAAGAACAATGTTATGATACATCATTAAATTTAAGAACCCTAGAGTATATTCGGTGACATTTTTCGTTTCATACTCACCTAACAACAACAAAAATATGACAAAAATACATCGCACAGTTTTTGAAAATAAGGAAATAGGGAATGTTGCTGAATTTTAGGGAAATTGAGCATTGGAAGATGAAATTCGCTGGAATAAGGCATGTATTTCTGCAATTGAGAGTCCGCTAAAATTGGAAATGAGGGTGATCTCTGTGATTTCTCTAGGTTAAGGGATTTTGGGTAAACAAAAGTGTTTTGGATCAATTCTGGGGTGACTTCTAGAATTTTCTCGTGAGTGGATGAGATGAAATAATGTTTCCCCTTAATGTAGGTATCCATAATGTAAGACACAAACTCAGGGATTGGGTATAATGTTGAGGCAATGAGGTAGTATAACCTAGATTTGACAAATCAAAACAGGTCACATTTGTTCATGTAGCTACCATGTAAGTCAAAATGAAGGTCTAAAATGTGTAGGGGCCACAAGGGTTCATGCACCTCTGCCTCAATGTCCATAAGGGGTTCTATGTGGCCTAAGGGATTCAACTCTTGGGGTTTGGGAGTCTTTGGTGTATATTTTTTTATTTTAATCATGGTAATGACATTATGATGACAAGATACTATGGATTACCTAGTAACCAGAGGCGGTCGAATGTTGTGGGCATGAGGAGGGCTTTGTGTATGTCAATGTTTCGATGAATGACATTGTGAACTATTGAAACAAAATAAAATAAATGAATTTGAATGGTAATAGTCAATTTATGGATTGTGGGTGGGTAAAACAAGGCGGTGACATGCAGGCAGAACATGGCATGGTCATATTGGATGAGAAGCAAGGGGTGAATAACCTATGATATTTCATGCTCGTTTGTCGCGCTCGCCTGAAGGGTGGTCCCCTAACTCTTGGGGTTTCAACTCTTGGGCTTTGGGAGCCAAGGCTTATTTTCTCAACTCACTCTAGATCATCTCGCTTGCTTCCCTGTACAAGTTGATCTTGTCTTACAAGGGAACACTAGCCATGTCCAATGATAATCAATGGTACTGAATTATGGTCTAAATGGAATTGACTGCACTAAAGGATGATATAATAAAAATTCCTTTTGGTTTCTTTCCAGGTCCATGGCAGAAAAAAACGTAGTTTGGTATGGGACTTTTTGAGATGCAAACTATGATAGCATTTCATCCCTAAAATTCTTATTCCTCTCCTTTGTCATCTTCCCTTCCTCCCATTTAGGGCTTTCTATTGATGTGCTTCCTAATGAGCCAAGGATTTCTACCTCAGTTGAGCTAGAGGTGACAGCCTATTGTGGGTCTTCTAAGAACACATGGAAACTTGGATGGTCCATATTTCCCTTGGTCAATCTAACTTTAATATTTTCATCATTTTGTTCTTGCAGTTTGGCCTTTCTAGTTGATGGTGCATCCTCCATCATCATGTCTCGAGCCTCATCACAACCCCTTTTATGGGCTTTCTTTTTTTTTCTTGGTGTCCCAACCTCCATTCCTATATTAATAGGCCAAGAGTCTAAATTATCTTTCTAATCCAACTAAATTTTAGATTCATGTTCATAAGAAAAATCATTGATTCCTCTCCTCCTCTTAGATAGAATGTCGTGAGGATCATACTGCCAAACTTCTCTTATTTCAAAGTTTAATTCCTTTAACATATCTTCTACCTATTGGAAGGCTTACGTAATGTTCACAATGAAAGGGCCCACAACTCTTCCAAGCTTAAACATATAAACTTTCTTGGCAAGGAAAAGGTGGATTTAATCAACATTTAATATTTTCCTTATAAACTCTAAGATAAATATCCTCAAAGGAATAAACACAGGTAATTGATAAGGAGGTAGTTCAAATCCATACACTCAGATTTCAATATAATCTACAAATAGAAACTGGTCCCCTACCCTAGTATCCTTTCTAGGATGAAGGATCTCTTTCTGCTGAGGAAAGACTATAGAGGGAGAGGCATTGTTGATGGTCTTATATGCAGTCGACATAAGGGAGGAAATAAACTAGGAAAACCCCTTATTGTTATAATTCTTCTTCAGAGCATTGTCCCAATCAACTACATATTTTCTCTGCTTGTTAGAGTCTATAATGCTCAAGCCTAGGTAGTCAAATTCATCCACATGAATGTATAGGAATAAGTAGATCAATATGGAATATACTCTAAAATATGAGGCAAGGTAAAAGTTGTTAAAATGAAACTTGATAGCTTCAACAAGAAATGCAGGAATATCAAGAACAATGTCAGGATTCATCATTAAATTTAAGAACCCTAAATTAGATTTGGTGACATTGGTTTTTTCATCATCGCCTAACAATAGTATAATTACAAAAAAAATAGGTTGCAGAGTTTCTAAAAACAAGGAAATAGGAAATGTTTCTGAATTTGAGGGAAATTGAGCATAGGGAGTTGAAATATGTTGGAATAAGGCTTGTCTTTCTCCAACTGAGAGTCCATTAAAATTGGAAATGATGGTGGTCTCTATGAATTTATCTAGGTTAGGGAATTTTGGCTAAACAAAGGTGTTTTGGATCAATTCTAGGGTGATTTCTTGAATTGGTGGATGAGATGTGAAAGAGTTTCTCTTTAATGTAGGTGGCCATAAGGCAAGATGCGAACTCATGGAATGGGTATATGGTTAGGGAGATAAGGTAGTATAACCTAGATTCGATGACTGAAAACATGTCTTATTTATTCAGGTAGCTACCCTATAAGTTAAAACAAAGGTCTGACATGTGCAGGAGGCAAAAGGGGTCATGCACCACTGCCTCAACGTCCATAAGGGGTTCTATGTGGCCCAAGGATTTCAACTCTTGGGGTTTAAGAGTATTTGGTTCATATTTCTTCATTTTAATCATGATAATTCCATTATGTATTACCTGGTAACCGGAGGAGGTCGAACATTGTGGGCACGAGGAGGGCTCTGTGTTGGTCAATGTTTAGGTGAACGGCATTGCAAACAAGTGAAACAATAGAAAATAGACGACTTTGAATGGAAATAGTTGATTTATGGAGTGTGGGAAGGTAAAACAAGGGGGTGACATGGAGGTGGTACATGGCATGGCCATATTGGATGAGAAGCATGGGGTGAATCACCTATGAGATTTCGCGCTCGTCTATCATGCTCACCAGATGGGTGGTCCCTACTTGATGACATTTCTGCCTTGTTGACATGATGAGTGGCATTCCTATTTACTGCCCTCCAATGAGGTGCCTGGATGGGTTCAAATACAGGGCTCGGCCCCCCAAAATCAATCCTCGTTGTTGATTAGTCGCACTCTGCTTTTTGAATTTGACTCTCCAAGGGATAGGTGCCAGCTTAATAGCCATGCTTGTTACCCCACCAAAACCTCACCAGGATTGGGCCACTCCAAAATTAATGGTGATCCACCTCATAAGGGCCTGCTCTTTAATCATTTGATGTAACATGTGGGGGAAGTCCACAATTTAATGCCTACATACATTAGGACTTATGAATCATTTTTGAAGAAAAAAATGTTACTCCATTCCCATATTCCTTTTTCTATTTTCCCTGGCCTTTCCCTCTTCTTTTTTATTTCCTTCTCTATTTTTTTCTTTTTTTCTTAAGTTTTCAAATATTCCATATGTAAATGAATGGTCCTATTCTGTTGCATGAATAATGAAAGGAATGATTAAGATGATACAACATGGGCAATTTGGACAAAGGCACTAGGTGTTTGCATGATTAGAAAGGAGGAAGAAAGTATTCCTAACATATGTATTATTATCTCTTCTTATAGTTTCGTAACCTTGTTTGACAATACTATGTAATGTGAAAATAAATCATGAGTATGCTAGGTAAGGTGTGGTGTAGTTGGAAGAGAAGTCTATCTATGCGTTCTCTTCCCTTTAATTTTTCCTTGATAAAAAATAATGTTGTAGTGTAATTCCTTGGATTGATAGGTGCAAATTTCATAATTTCTCATAACACTACCATCAATTGTGATCTTGCCAATTCATTTATGAATTTTTTACATGTATTTTTTGGTATTGGAAACCCATTTTTTTTTAAATTTGAAGCTCTAACAAATGATATGGAAAATATTAGAGATCCAAGACAATACCTAGAAAATATATGTGGAAGATTCAAACAAAGATACCAAATATGTGTATGATTGCAAATGAGGAAGAAAGTATTCTTGTCATATGTATCATCATATCTTGTTGATATTTGTAGCACTATGTGACAATATTATACAATGTAAAAAAATCATTCATGAATCTACATGGTAAGGTGTGGCATAAATGGAAGGGAAATTTAGCTACATATTTTGTTCCCTTTTTTTTCCTCAATAAAACACTATTAGATTAATGTTGCAACATAAGTCCATAGATTGGCTAGTCAAAGAATGTAAGATTAATGTGGACACGTCCCATATTTAGGTTATTTTCTTAGATAGCTAATGAGCACCAAGGTTGGGTACTTAGGTTTCTCGGTATATGAAACTATGTCGATATGATGGCCAATTGTTCATTCGTTACAATTGACTTTATATTAGGCCTTGGAGTACAAAATTTTCCTAGTAAATTTGTTGTACCAATGCTTGACCCAAAGCTATGGTTAGTTCCATAGAAGTCTTTAAGCATTTTATATATATCGTAGGGTTTATAAAAGGAGGATAATATTGTATTAACTACCCATTTTAAAGTAGTTGAATCATTCAATCTTTTCATGGAAAAGTATATGAGCTTTGTGAATAATTATTTGATGAAAAATTCCATTATGTGAAACCTTTTAATTAAATTATTTATATTGGATGAATGTTTATGGCCTTTATTTCTTGTGTTGGGTAAATATATATCGTATTAATTTTTTGATCATATGTTTAATATGCATATTTTATTGCAATTTACTACATATATGAGTGTTTATCATTATAGTCTTACAAGTGCATATTTCAATAGAAAATATCAATATAAGTTTGGACACCCATGGACATTGTTATAATTAATATTATGAAATAATCTAATTAAAAAAAAAAAAAAACCTATGCTACTCTCAACTGGAGGGATAATGCAAACATTGATTATTCAGGTAAAATCAATGCAATGCAAGACTAAAAAAAATAATTAACTTAAATTAAAGTTTATAAAAATAAAATTCATAAGTGGAAAAAAATACATGTGACCACAACTTATACAAAACTTATAAATTCAAATGATGCATGTAACTACAAATCATATAATACATTATAGTATGAAATAACAAAAAATTACTTAAAGCATATATATTGATATCCTTTTAATCCAATGTTAATATCCATAAATGACATGATACATAACAAAAGAAACATTATAATCATATCTCAATATATTGTAAACTAGAAGGAATCACTAACCTCCAAAGTGAATTCAATAAGTCAATACAATATTAAATGATTAATATAAATTCATTATTCAACTAGCTCGGTGCAACATCATAGTAAAAATACCAAAAACAAAGTTATGTTGGGTTGTGTTATATTCTTTCCATGACTTGCCCACATAGTTAACCAAAGAGTTAGAGGGGGGGCAGAGCCCCCCCTTCGTTGCATTAATTGTGTAGCGGCGGGGTCACAGGGGGTTTTAGGGGTGTAGGTAACCCCCCTCTATGGGGTCTAGGGCAGCGCCCCAGAAAATTTTGTTTTTTGGCCCTATATTAGGATGGGCAGACCTACCTATGGTTTTGTGCATGTTTTTTGCACATGGTTTTGGACGTGATGGTTTTCGGTTCGTGGTTTTGGACGCAATGGTTTTCAGTCCATGATATTGGATACTTCGGCATGTATAAATATGTATTGTAACATTAAAAGGAACATAATGAAAAATCAAGCTGGTAGTCTCGATTTTGGGATCCAGGGGAAAATCTATGTGTATATGTGTCTTATGTGTTATGCTCTCGCATTGTTTATTTTTTGTGTTTTATAATTCATATGCAGGTAATTTTTGTACAGGGTTAAAACCTACATCATTTTGGCTTCAATGGGATGCCTTTGTTGCTGAGAGGTTTCTCTCAATCCTGTGGTAGACCCTGTTTAGTGGGAGATCTACGAGATCGATTCTGGTGGTGAAAGAAGATGGTGAGCAGTAGAAAGATAGAGATCGAAAAATTTAATGGTCAGAGTTTTTAGTTGTGGAAACTCAAGATGGAGGATATGTTGGTGGATAAAGATCAATGGATCATAGTAGATCCAGTTACTAAACCAACGGGAGTGTCCGATGAAGAATGGAAGAAGTTGGATCGAAAGGCAAAGAGCACAATATGATTGTGTGTCTCAGATTCAGTATTGCTGAATGTATCAAGGGAAGCTACATCAAGGGCTTTGTGTGGCAAGTTAGGTACTTTGTACCAATCTAAGTCTCTAGTGAATAAATTGTTCCTACGGAAAAAGCTGTATAACCTAAGGATGAAATATGGAAACTCAGTGACATAGCATCTGAATGCATTGAATATTGTGGTAAGTCAGTTATTATCTGTTGATATTAAAATTTCAGATGAAGATAAGTGCATCAGTTTGTTTTGTTCTCTACTAGATTCGTGGGATAGTCTGGTTATTGCAGTAGGTAGCAATGCAACTGCCTTGCATTTTGATAAAATAGTCTCATCCTTGCTGATGGAGGAAATGAGATGGAAAAATATGGAGAGCCAGAATGGTGATGCCTTGTCTGTGTGAGGACAGTCCCAGAGTAGAAACAAAAATAAGTCATTGAGTGGGAGGTATAAATCTAGAGGGAGATCTAAATCTCTAGGAAAATCTGTAAAGGTGGTGTACTAGAAATGCGGAAAGGAAGGGCACTACAAAAGGGACTGTAAATTTAAATCTCCTTATAAAGGAAAGGGATCTGATAATTCTCCCTCTGCAAAGGCGAAAACCACCTCAGATGAAGGTGGGGATATGAACTTGGCTTCTTCAAGTACACATGTAGATCATGAGGCATGGATGATTGACTCAGGTGCATCCTTTCACTTCACTCCCCATAGAGAGTGGTTCTGCGAGTATGAGAAATATGATGGTGGTGATGTCTTCTTGGGGGATGACAAGAAGGCTAGAATCATTGGTCGTGGAAAAGTAAAGTTGAATTTGCAAGGTGGAAGGGTTAGAACACTTCCAAGTGTTTTTCATATTCCTACATTGGCTATAAATCTGATTTCCATAAGCAAGCTGGGTGATGCAAGTAAAAAAAAAATGTTCGAGAAGGATACCTGCAAGATCATTTGGGGAGCACTATTATTGATGTGTGGAGTTTGGATTGGAACTCTGTACAAGCTGCAAAGAAGCAGTGTTGTTGATGGGTGCAACAGTTCTATGGTTCCTAAAATTGGAGAAGAAAATCTAGTGGTCTCTAGAGAGAAGACCATGTTGTTGCATCTGCTAAACAGTGTCCCAAGGCACAAGAAGAGGAAGAGGGAATGTCCCATGTTCCATATGCAAGTGCAGTCGGTAGCCTAATGTATGTAATGGTTTGTACTAGACTAGACATTGCACATGCAGTGGGAGTATTGAGCAGGCTTATGTTTAAACTAGGGAAGGAGCACTCGACAGTAGTGAAGTGGGTTTTCAGGTATTTGCATGGCACTAGTGATTATGGTTTGTGCTACCAAGGAAGACCAGTATTGGATAGAGTGTTGGATATTCGTGGCTTTGTTTATGTAGACTGGGCTAGAGATCTGGATCAGAGAATATCTGCAAGTGGGTATGTGTTTAACCTATTTGGAGGTGTAGTTAGTTGGATGAGAAAGAAACAATTTGTAGTGGCACTATCAACTACAGAGACAAAATACATGGCAGCCACTCATGTAAGCAAGGGAACAGTTTGGCTCCAGAGATTGTGTTCAAGTATGGGGTTAGTACAGGGAGCTATAAGGATAGATTGTGACAGCCAAAGTGTAATTTTCTTAGCAAAGAACCCTGCATATCATTCAAAGACAATGCACATTGATGTTCAGTATCACTTTGTGAGGGATGTGATAGAAGACAAAAAGGTGTTGCTGGTAAAGGTGGACACTTTAAAGAATACTGCATATGCATTGACAAAATCTGTGAGCTCTGAGAAGTTCTCTTGGTGTAAAGAAACAATGGGCATTGTAGGGCTGGATAAATGACTAAGCTCTCTTGTGGCCCCCTGTGGAAAGAAAACAACAAGTGGGAGAATGGTGGGTTGTGTTATATTATTTCCATGACTAGCTCACATAGTTAACTAGGGGGTTAGAGGGGGGTGGAGCCCCCCCTTCGTTGCGCTGATTGCGTAGCGGGGGGGTCATGGGAGGTTTTACGGGTGTACGTAACACCCCTCTATGGGGTCTGTGGCAACGCCTCGGAAAATTTTGTTTTTTGGACCCTATATTCGGTTGGGCAGACCTACCTATGAGTTTGCACATGTTTTTGCACATGGTTTTGGATGCAATGGTTTTTGGTCCATGGTTTGGATGCGATGGTTTTCGGTCCATGGTATTGGATGCTTCGGCATGTATAAATATGTATTGTAACATTAAAAGGAACATAATGAAAAATCAAGTTGGTAGTCCCGGTTTTGGGATCCAGGGGGAAATCTCTGTGTATATGTGTTTTATGTGTTATGATCTCGCATTGTTTATCTTCTGTGTTTTAGAATTCATATGCAGGTAATTTCTGTATGGGGTTAAAACCTACAAGTTAAAATTCATTTCTGAGTATATATTGGAAAATTTGAATTTTTATCTTGGAAATAAATTTATGTTGATCCATATGAGGAGAATTCTTAACAACAAGGCTTGAAGCCATTACATCAAAGATCATCATATCACTTGCAAGAATTGAACTTGGTCTAGGAGGATGCCAACCATTCCACCCAACAACTCAAGATAAAACCAATTGATTATATTGGACCATCTAATTATATATTCAATAATGAGATATATTGAAACCTTAAATAGGCTTCATCACATCAAATATTGTGGATCAATACTATGGACTATTGTATAAATTTGATATAAATTGCAACTACTCAAGATTTTGAACTGGAAACAAGAGACACAATTCTACTCTACTAATTTTCGGAATATAAATCACAATTATTAACAACATCCATAGACATGCAATAAGAAAAACTACAAATACATAGTGATTTCTAGGGGAACCCAACTAGGAAAAATTGTTAAACACACATGGGCAACAACAAATAGGAAAGATAAAACATGAGAGTACATTTTTTATTAACAAGAGGTATACATTTATAGTACATTATGTGACCGTTGGGTTCCACATCCCAAGGTCTCTTAGACTCCTTTTGTCTATTCGGCTTCCACGCTAACCCATGGAGGATTAGGTGTCCAACATTCCCCCCCTAATCTGAAGGGTTATGTATGAGTCCAAGAAGAGAGCTGTAATACAAAATGTGCAGAAATGCATGGCAACACTAGGCTGAATGTGCTCTCTGAAATTTTGGTATAAAGGGCGGTGGTTTAAGGATGACCACCAACACTGGAATGCTTAGTGCAGTTCCCGAAACTCTTCCAAAACTGGCAAGAAACTGAATTCTTCTGCTAGACGAAGTGCTCCTATTTTTTTAAAGAGGGAAACCTTCAACCATGAAAGGGAGGTCTCACCCTGCATAAAAGGGAGAACTTCAACCTAAAAAGGGAAGTCTCAAAACTGTGATGGTTTAAGGATGACCAACAACTCTGGAATGCTTAATGCAATTCCTGGAACTCTTCCAAAACTGGCAAGAAGCTGGAGTCTTCTGCTAGAGGAAGTGTCCTCAATTTTGTTCCTAGAATTCTTTCAAAACTCACAAGAAGTTGAAGTCTTCTGCTAGAGGCAGTGTCCCAGATTACCAACTAAAGGCATGCTCAGGGGCATCTTTGTTTCTGGCTACAACTCTGAAACTGGTGTGGCAGGTTGTGCCCTCAGGCTCGCTTGATGTGGCTTTGAAGCTTGTAGATGACCATCATTTCCCCCCCTATCAGATACAAGGTGAAATGATGGAGAAAACTCAACTGCAAGACTGTTCAATACTCTGGAACAAGTTCTGACATGTGTTTGGAATATCTTCTTGGCTGTTGATGCCCATTGCCAAGAAGTGATCCATCCAAGATGAATCTTTGTTCTTGCAGGACGTTTGTTTCTGAAGCATCTGTGTAAAGAATGATTGGTTTTATGACAGTGCTTACATGGATGAAGATCAAAATAGTGATCTTTCAAATGGCCAACTCGGTCACAGTGTTGGCATTTCACAATCTGTTGTTGTTGTTGTTGTTGTTGTGGAAGAGGGGCAGAGTCTGGAACAGCTGGAGGTGAACTGTCATGAGGAGCAGGTGAACTGTCATGAATGAATCTCGCACTCTCAAACTGAATGGGCTTTGAGTAGTCTAGAATATGAAAGGACAAGTCCTTCTCATATCCAAGACCGGTTCTGTGCTTGTTGTGGACAAGTTGTTCCGAAGTTCTGATGATGGGCTTGGGAAGTGCAGACTGAACTTCTACATCTGCATGTAACCTTGCTACTTTATGGGAGTCTGTTTCGATCCTCTGAACAGAAACAGGTTCAGAATGATGACTCCTCTGTTTTAATTATTCTTGTTGAAGCTGAGCTTCGAGCTGCAAAAAATCAATTTTCTCTTGTGCATTTCGTAGACAGACCTGAATGTCTGTGAGAGAAACTTTGCTAGATTTTAATGTATCATGATTAGTAGACAATATCAGAGTTTTGAGGAACTCTAATACTTCATTGATTCTGGCCATTTTTTCTTCAATGTCAGATTTACACCTTAAAAATTGATCACAACTATTACTCAATGTAGAAAAGTAATACCCACTCACAGTACACAACAATATCCTTTATAAATGTTAGCAAATGATCAGTGTGCAACCAGCAAGCACTAGTTAAATAAACAATGTATCAATGCAGCAATTAATTAAGTCACGGTTTCATTGACCATAGAAACATAATTTTGACCAGTAAAAGAACCAACAAATCAGTCACCTCGATTAGACTGTTCCTCTGGCTAGTGAAGAATTTAGAAAAATGGAATCAGACTGTAAAGATTGTTGTCCAAGTTTTTCTTAGTAATGAGAAGCGCCTTTGCATTCAGATCTTTTAGCAACTAGGTTTTATTCAAGACACTTGCTTTGTTGAGACTACAAAGGGTGCTATTTCGCAGCTTCTAAATTTTGCTGAGGTGATTACAATAAGTCGCCGGTCTCTGGAAAGGCTCTTTAGGGTTCTGGATATGTTTTTTTTTAATACAAAAAACATACTGAAGCATAAAATATAGAACACAATAAATATTCCATGGCCCAATGGATAAGGCGCTGGTCTATGAAACCATACAATATTTAAGGCTTCTCTGAGTGTCGCATTCCACACTGAATTATACACGGAGATCAATGCTTCATTCACTATTTCAACGTAATAGCATCACCACATATGTAATCTGATGTTTGGTATTGCACAGAATCTACTCTCACCTCACAACAGGCTGCTACCATACACATATATACATCGTTAAAAAAACCTTCTCAGGCCAACGCTCCATTTGAAGGTTCCAACTATTGTGTTCACACCAATATTTAATCCAGGTCCCAAGCTAGTATGATCTCAATCGTTCAATCAGGTTCTTCATACGTTACCCTCATTCCAACCATCACTGATGCTAGCGTACTCTAACCCGTTATGATCATAGCATGCATCCTTTTGATACCACTAACAACAACACTCTAAACAACAAGAGGAAAACGACTGTTTTCAACAGTTAGTGGATGACTAGCAAATAAAAAACAGTAGCGAGAGATAAACTGTTAGCCGAGAAATGACTTTGTTACTCTTGATATGGGCAGAGCAGCTCAAGGGATAGCAGTAGCAGAAATCGTTTATGTGCATTCGATGGCATCCAAAACCGTAATTTTTTTTTCGATTTTTATAATACATCAGTGAACATATAACAATATTTCTAAATGAGTTTCAGCATACCATTATTCATTGAATAGATACCATATCCTCACTCTTAAGTCCGCATATGAACTCTGAATGTTCCGTCGTGAGACTATTCTTCGAGTGTTACAACTGTCATTGCAGAATTTTTTTTTTATTGGGATTCATTTCTACCAAAACGGAAAGAGTTGTTGTTCTTTTATGTAAAGAACCTTGCTAACGCGCTGAAAGATATGAACTAGGATCTAAGCCAATGGTGCCCGCTAATCGATGATAGATGCTTTCTACAGTGGCTTGTCAAGATACCTTCAAATTAGGAGCAACTGAGGGCACGTCATATCACTGCTCAACAAATCAACAAAGTAGAAGAACTTTGGAAAACAAGCCCTGATGTGACCCTTGAAGATCTCGAGAAGCTCGGTGTAGATGATGAGCCGCAACCTGTTGCTGGTGATGCACTGCGTTTGCGTGAATCAGATAGCCTCCAAGCTTAGGAAGACCAAGGAAATTCCACATGGCTTCCTTGGATGATGAGTCTAAGCATGCTCAATCCAAGTTCCAGCAAGAAGATAAAATTGTGTTGCAACATGGTTCTACGGTTCAGAAATCCTCTAAATCTAATGATACAGATTGTGAAGGTTCAGATGATCTTCAAAAAAATGATGAGACTGAAAAAAGGCGATTTTGATTTTTCCCAAAATCACTGCAACAGGGATTTCCAAGATTCATTTGATTCCTTTGTCAGATCTCTGAAAAAACCAATTAAACGCTTAAATAATCAAGATTTGGAAGACAAGCGAAATCTTGGATACCCCGAGGATGAAGGGAAGGACAAACAATTCTCATCTCACAGAAAATGATGCAAGCATCACTAAAAATAGAAATGTAGTATGATATCAAATGTGTCCAAGAAGGTCGGACCAGCGTTCAACTCAATCAACAGAGCAGCGTTCAACGTTTATTTAAAAACGCATATGACAGAGGGCACAGTCTAGAAAGAAGGACGCATATATGACACTACCACAAAAGGCGTCAAGCAACCAGGCAGAATATAGACAATTTTGACCAAAACCTGCAAGTCGGACCAGCGATATCACCGAGCATAATGGTTTGGAGGGTGGACCATTTCAGAGAGAATAAAACGTATATGATAGATACCACAGACACAGGGACACAACAGAGGGAAAATCAATTGTCTATTCCAACAAATGGAGATATATGTATTCAAATGCGATGAACTACGCTCAAACTTCAAGCTCAACGCCAACACATGAATCAATCAGCGATATGATTGCACCCAGACTTCACAATGCACATAACATTAATGGTCAGAGTAGGTAACTTGAACAGAAATGAGCCAGCGTGCCAGGAATTTTAACTCTCAATGTTTTTGCATGGCCTTCAACACATAGCAGAGGTCATATTTATAACCAAATTCCACAGTCCAAGGAATACGTTGCATATTTAAATATGGACCAACGCATCTAGCTCAATAAGACCAACCCATCTACCTCACACTATTTCAATGCTTTCCATACACCACATTGTGGTATTCATTCAACGCACCAAAAATTATACATATGCTAGCACAAATATATACAATGAATTCAATCATATATAAATATTTAGACCAACACATATATAGATTTTTTATTAGGAGTAGGCATATAAACTTCAAAATGTGTACCACTATTTCAATGCTCTATTCCGAGTAAAGCTTCAACACCAGAGCATGAATTAATCAACGAGCAATATCACTGCACTGAGAGTTCACGACCCACATAACATTAATGGTCAATGCATAGGTCTGGTGAAAGAAACACAACAAAAGGCCACAAGAGAACAGTGACTCAAATATGATCAGGGCCAGAATTCGCCGGCTCTGATACCATGTTACACACACATGGGCAACAACAAATAGGAAAGATAAAACATGACAGTACAATTTTTATTAACAAGAGATATACATTTATAGTACATTATGTGACCGTTGGGTTCCACATCCCAAGGTCTCTTGGGCTCCTTTTGTCTTTTCGGCTTCCATGCTAACCCATGGAGGATTAGGTGTCCAACAAAAATCCCCCCAAGCCTCTTTGCATTAAACAATTGAATAGAGAAACTGTTACAATTGTTTTCTCTAGCTTTGATCACAACCTACAAAAGAAAAATTATTCTTTCTACTAATTGAGAACCTATGGCCAACACTTAGCCACTTTATGCCTCCTCCGACCTCTTATTTCTTGCATAAATTTGAGCTTATTCAGGTTCCTAAACAATAGGAAAGTCCCTATTTCCTTGCACAATTACCAAGGAATTGATCTCTTGGTTGCATGAAACAAATGTACATTCAACTAGTATACAAATCATGTTACACTAGCCTTCTCTCCTCCACTCCATCTAAGAAATTCAACTTCCATGCATGCATGAGCTATTTTGGGCTGCTTGATTAGTTAACTGAAGATCTTTAAGTTAGACTGTTGTCTCACTACACAACTAACTATTAATTGTTAAATGTTAGTTAACTGAGTAAAACTAAAAATAACTTAACTAGATTGCTAAAATTTAGTAATCACACATCCATGACTGAACTCCAAACCCACTAACTCGAATTTACTAAGCTAATTGAGTGATAAGAGCCATGTCACACTAGTTAACTTCCTCCAAGTTGTCCTACTAATGTGGAATTGATTTACCCTGACTAAGGCTAAAGTCAAATTGAGCCTTTCTTGCTACAATTTCTAATACTCCTTCTTAGAAAGAAAGGGATTTTGCACCACCCCTATCCAACACCTGTGGAATGCACTATAGCACTACCTATAATTGTTGTGCCTTCTACTACAACATCTACAACTGAGAAACATCAGAAAAGAACATTCAATCTATTGTGTCTCTGCAACTGTCTACTAGGAAAACTACACTAATGTTGATTCTACATTGAGCCTCTTGCACTACTAACAACAATGCTATGTGCTCCTCAGGATTTGACTACACCAACTAACACTGATCCTTTTTCTACTGAACACTATGGCCCGTTGTAGCAAGGTAATTGATCTAGAATGTTTTCGCTTATATATGTGTAGAAAAGAATCACATGCAAAATTGCAACTTAACAAAAAAATGTGCACATAAGAAAAGAAGAAGTAAACACATAAAAGGCACAAAAGAAGACACCCAGGCTTGATAACGGAATTCATCCAATTCGGACTACATCTCAGAGCCCAGCTCAATAATGGGGAGGCCTTTCTTATTAAATGGCATGAAAGAAAATATAATTACAATCATCAAATGTCCACAAGAGGCTTATACCTCCAATCTGCAAGATGGATGTGAAATGGATGCTTGATGATGGAGAGGTAAATAGCACCAATGCGTCCGTAGCAATGAAAGGGGCTGGAGTCATGTAGAATTGTCTAAACACAGACAAATATGCTCTCTTGGCCTCCTACCAACGAAACAGCATGCTACAACAAAAATGCCTCCTCCCCACTCTTTCCATTGATTGGGTTTTATAACGGGTTTTTGGACAGAATCCCCTTTAAATCGGGGATGTCTAGTTAACAATGGAGTTTGGTGTTGTGGAAGGATCGGCGGGCGTAACTACCTCTTAAAATGACCTTTTTATCGTTGAGGCGATATGGCCTTAAAATCCTGAAAAACACTAAAAATCCGCCCCAAAACCATTTACCCAGACTTCAAAATTGGTGAAATCGGGCATATATTTTATATCAGGTCCAACCCGAGGTCGTAAATTGGAGTATCATTGTCCCTAAGGTCCTATAACAGGGGAACTGTCGACCGCTGATTGCCAATCGCCGATATTGGCATCGGTCGATCGCGTTGGTGTCCCATTCATAGATCGCTCGAGTGTCCCGATAATGATCCTGTCAATTATTTGATTGCGAATCGCCGATATTGGCATCGGTCGATCGCGTTGGTGTCCCATTCATAGATCGCTCGAGTGTCCCGATAATGATCCTGTCAATTATTTGATCGCCGATCGCTTTGCCTGTTCACCGATATATATATATATATATATATATATATATATATATATATATATATATATATATATATATATATATATATATATATATATATATATATATATATATATATATATATATATATATATATATATAGATATATACATATATATATATATACATATATGTATAGATATATACATATACATATATATATATATATATATATATATATATATATATATATATATATATGTATAGATATATACATATATATACATATATATATATATATATATATATATATATATATATATATATGTATATATACGTATATACATATATGTATAGATATATATATATATATATACATATATGTATATATATATAATATGTATATATATATATATATATATATATATATATATATATATATATATATATATATATATATATATATATATATATATATATATATATATATATATATATATATATATATATATATATATATATATATATATAACCTCTTATCCATTTGCCCGCCGATCTGCCAATCCAATTTAGTCGGAGATTGGCTATCAGGGTTTCCTCAACGCCTTTTCTAAGTTGCCTCTATGCATCCTCCGACTGCAAGTTTGCCTTTAAGGCTCAAAACCCATTTTCAAAGGAAAATCCTCATTTTCTTAAGGATCAAAGAAGCCTTCCTTGTGCAATAACTTCATTATCCAGACTCGGATTGAAGTGTCATTCACACCGTTGGAATCAGGATGACGAGATCTACGCTCTGATCCTAAGTTGACTTCATTCTGATCACTTTGATTTCTAAGTTTTTCCATGCCATTGTATCTAAATATCCACCTGGATCAATCCTCCCCATTGAGGAGCTTTTGGACTGCCAAGAGCTTTTCATTAGTCAATTGGCAAGTGAGGGAACTATTCCCCCACTTTCTCTTTCTCTAGCCATCTGGCCTTGCTAGGGTGCATTCCCTTGAATCCAACTCGAAGGTATTCTACATCTCCTTGCCGTGAAGTCCTGGTTCTTATATCGAGGATGATGTCTTCAGGCAACTCATTGAGATATTCTGGTGCAAAATCATCGACTATAGGAATTGTGCCCACCTCATCAGTGTCCATGATCAAAGGTGGTTCATACAGCTTTAGGTTCTCCACATTCACTACTGAGTACATCTGCATATATATCGGCAAGTCAAGATGAAAGGAATTGTTCCCAATCTTCTCCAATATGGTGAATGGTCCATACCAGATTGGCCACAACTTCTTTCCTTCTCCCTTCATCCTTTATTTGTTGATGTGGAACCGCACCTTGTCGCCCACTTGGAATTGATGGTCGACTCGGTGTTTATCATGTCAAACCTTGTAACGGGCTTGAATTTTCTCCAACTGCTCTTTCATGGCTTGGTGAATCAATTGGATTCGCTGAATGAACTGCTGAGCTTTGTCCCTATCATTATGTCCACTGGAGTAATCTTCCCTTCCAAAGACCATATCAAAAGGGTCCTTTGGTAGGTAACCAAAACATGTCTCGAATGGTGAACGTTGCGTAGATGAATGCACTGCTCGCTTGTAGGAATGTTTTATATAGGGGAGATGTTCATCCCACAACTTGGGATGTTTCCCACAATAGCCTCGTAATAAGTGTACCATGGTATGGTTAACAACCTTTGTCTGTCCGTCGGTCTGCGGGTGAAATGTCGTGCTTCTTTTCAATTTGGTGTCCATCATCCTCCACAAGCTAGTCCAAAACTCTCCAAGGAAGCGAGAGTCTTGATCTGACACAATTGATGTGGGTAATCCAAAGTGGACCGAAATATGCTAAAAGAAAAGAGAAGCAGTCTGCTTTGCAGTAATCTGCTTTTTACAAGGCATTAGAATACACATCTTGCTAAAACGGTCAACGATGACATACAAATAGTCATGAATCTTCCTAAAAAAAGGTAAACCTCCTACAAATTCCATTGATACACTTTCCGATGGACAACTCAGAATAGGGAGTGGTGTGTAGAGCCCAAGTTTTCTATTAGAGAGCTTTGAAACAGAACACATCACACAACCCTTTACATAGCGAGTCACAATGTTTTTTATATGAGGCCAAAAACAAAATATTTGTAGATGACATAAAGTATTTTCGACACCAAAGTGTCCAAACACAAGAGAGGTGTGGGCCTCTCGAATTACATGTACTCTTTCTCCTGTGGGAATACACAATTTACCAAGGTGATACAACAATTTCCCCTGTAAGTTATAGTTGTCCACCTATAAACCATGGGTTAGTTTTGCAAAAACCTCCTTAAAGTCATCATCATTAGTATATTGTTCAGTATAACTCTCAAAAGATAATGAAGCATTATGCAAAATAACAGAAGTAGAAATAGGAGGGCGAGATATCATATCGGCCACTTTATTGCTAGTGCCCTTCTTATACTTTATTACTAGATGAAATTGTTGAAGAAAGCCCATCCACTTGAAATGACGAGATTGTTGCAACCTGGTTTGTGACTGAAGGTACTACAAGGGATGATGATCTGTATGGATGATGGTCTCCTTGCTGATTAGGTAGTGTTTCCACTTTTTCACACTCTACACAAATACATAAAGCTCCTTGTCATAGGTGGGATAGTTTATCACATCTTGAGAAAACTTCTCAGAATAGTAACAAATTGGCTTCTTTTACTTCATCAGTATAGCTCCCATGGCATAACCGCTGGCATCGGTTTTGCTCTCAAATGGCTGTTGGAGATTAGGTAAGGCTAAGACTGGTGCGGTGCTAATTTTTTCCTTCAATTTTTTGAAGGAATTTCGTTATCTTCCTCCCCATTGGAAGACCTGTTTCACACTTGTCAAGGTGTGCAAAGGTGCTACAATAACAGAGAAATTAGCAATAAATATCTTCCAATACTAAATTGCACCTAAAAAGCTACGGACCTCGGTTACATTAATATGCTTAGGCCAATTTACAATTGCTTCAACTTTAGAGGGATCAATTTTTAACTGACCATGACCAACAATATGACCTAGGTAACCCAAAGAGGTTTTCCCGAACTCAAACTTTGACAATTTTACAAAGAGTTTTTCCTTTTTCAACACATCAAGCACTTTCTTTACATGACTCACATGTTCAAACCAACTCTTTCTAAAAACTTGTATATCATCTAATACACGAGAACAAACTCATCAATGAAAGGCTGAAATATATCATTCATAACTTGCATAAAGGTGGCTAGAGCATTGCAAAGCCTGAATGGCATCACCATCCATTCGAACAACCCCTGCTTGGTCTTGAAAGCGGTTTTCCACACATCCTGCTCTGCAATTCTGACCTGGTGATAGCCACTGCGCAAATCCAACTTTGTGAAATATACAACACTTTTTAATTGGTCTAATAAATCATCTATGTGTGGGAGGGGATAGCGATTTTTCACTGATATCTTGTTGAGCACGCGGTAGTCCATGTACATCCTCCAGCTATCATCTTTCTTTGGCACTAGAACAATCGGCGAACCACATGGAGAGGAGCTCGGCCTGATGATGCCTTGGTCCAGCAATTCCTGCACTTGCCTCTTGATTTCCTCCATCTCAATTGCCAACATCCTATACACGCCAATATTTGACAAAGAGGTGTCATGCAATAGATGGATTTCGTGTTGGATTTCCCTCTTCAAAGGTAGTCCCTTCGACTCCTAAAACAGTTCATTATAATCAGAAATCAATTCCATTAATTCCTGTTTATGCTTCCCATCGCAGCCCTAGAACGCATCAGCGAATTCGACCTCTTTCTCCCTTACAACCATAAGCATGCATGTTTTACTGGAATTCACCAGTCTTTTCATTTTCCCAACACTTACGAGGCTGGCATTAATCTTATTTTGATGAGCCCACACTATGTATTCTACCCCATCCTTGGTGATGTGATATTTATTCTCATGGCAGAAAAATATTGCTTTTCTATCATACAGGTATGGGCTCCCTAATACCATGCCACAGATATCCAGTGGTATTACATCCATTTCTACTTCATCTACCAGCTTAGACGCAATCACAAATTTGACCTTGCATTGTTGGGTTACATTCAATTTCTCTTTATCATGTATCCATCCCAACAGGTAAGGTTTTGGTTGTGGTTTTGTCTCTAAGCCAAGCTTCTTTACCAGGGATTTTGCAATTAAGTTTGCTTGGGACCCAGTATCAAACAGAGTTTCTACTTTGATGTGATTTACTACAACCCTAATATGAAATAATTCAATTCTTTTTCTATAGGGACTCATCTACAGAACTGGTACTTTCATGAAATTTAGAATCAACTGGAGGTGTAAGGGTACCTTCTGTTCCCACTGTTGTGAACAGCGCTTCATCTCCTGAATCTGATCCAAGGTCTTGTTGTGCCGCTGCTACTATTTTCTACATCCCTTTTCCTCCATACTTCTTTGGACACTATTTTGGGTGCTGCTTCCAACAGTGATCGTCATCGTGGCCTTCCTTCTTGCAATGATTGCAATAAGGCCACTCTCCCTCTTTGGCTGATGTTGTTTTCTTCTCCTTCCCTTTCCATTTCGCTTTGGATTTTCCATTGGGAGGTTTGAAAGGTGGCTTTCTGGATTGATCCTCTCTTTCATTCTTGCCCCTATTCTCAATATGAATTGCTTTCATGCTGGCTGAATCAATAGTGGTTGGTTGAAACAATAACAATGAATGCCTAATATAACTATGTAGTGAGCCAATATAATTAGTTACAACTTCAGGTGCATCAAGTGCAATACCCAAATTCAGTGCTTGCTTCCTAAACTCTTTTGTAAAACTCTGAACATCCTTCCCTTTGCCTTGCCTTAAATATTTCCAAATCATCAAAGTTTATGTTTGTATCCTAAGGGATAAAATTGTTCCTTTAACGCAGAAGTGAAATCAGACCATGAGGAAAAGAGCTTACCCACATTTTTACTGCTCTGCAATTTGCTCTCCCACCAAATGTGAGCTATGTTGCCCAACCGTAGAGAAGCCAGCCGGATTTTCGCCTCATCCTCTATGATTTGCTAAATCCAGCAGTAAACCTCAATCTGCCTGATCCAATTATTAAGCTTCTCTACGTTACTTTCACCATTAAACACAAGAAGATCAAATTTAACATCTAATTTAAACAAATGTTTCTTAGATGCATCCTTTGGATTTCTTTGATTATGGTGGTGAGACGAAGGAGAGCTTTCACTACCAGAAGGAGAAGGAAGGGGTTCTTCTCCACCATTCCCATGTGCTAAACCTTGTCCTTCTAGATTTCTCTCCTCTTCTTTCTCCAGTCTTAAAACTAGCTAACTGATGTTCTCTGCCATTGAATAGAAATTCTTTCTGAAATTACTCTCATCTTCAATATGAGCTTCATCTTCTGCTATGTTTCTCCTTCGAGGTGCATGCCCTGCTTCTGGATCAAAAGGTTCTAGTTCCCCTTCACCTCTTTGAAGCCTGCCTCTTGTTAGCATGCAAACATGCAATTCACATCTAAAAAGCCTTGCTTTGATACCACTTGATCTAGAATGTTTTCGCTTATTGATTTATAAAAAAGAATCACATGCAAAATTGCAACTTAAAACAAAAATGTGCACATGAGAAAAGAAGAAGTAAACACATAAAAGGCACAAAAGAAGACACCAAGGCTTGATAACAAAGTTCGTCCAATTCAGACTATGTCTCCAGGCCCAACTCAACAATGGGGAGGCCTTTCTTATTAAATGGCATGAAAGAATAGACAATTACAATCATCAACTATCCACAAGAGGCTTATACCTACAATCTTCAAGATGGCTGTGAAATGGATGTCTGATGATGGAGAGGTAAATAGCACCAATGCATCCGTAGCAATGGAAGGGGCTGGAGTCATGTAGAACTATCTAAACACAGACAAATATGCTCTCTCGACCTCCTGCCAATGAAATAACGCACTGCAACAAAAATTCCTCCTCCCCGCTCTTTCCATCGATCGGGTTTTATAATGGGTTTTCGGACAGAATCCCCTTTAAATCGGGGTTGTCTGGTTAACAATGGAGGTCGATGTTGTGGAAGGATCGATGGGCATAACTGCCTGTTAAAATGACCTTTTTATCGTTGAGGCAATAATGCCTTAAAGTCCCGAAAAAACACAAAAACCCGCCCCAAAACCATTTACCCAGACTTGAAAACTGGTGAAATCGGGCATGTATCCATATCGGGTCCGACCTAAGGTCACAAATCGATGTATCATTGTCCCTAAGGTATTGTATCCAGGGAACTATCGATTGCACATATCGACTTCGACTAATCGCGTTGGTGTCTCGCTCATATATCGCTCCGGTGTCCCGATAACGATACCGCCAATTTTTTGATCGTCGATCACTCTGCGATTGCACTGTTAGAATCAGGATGACGAGATCTATGCTCTGATCCTAAGTTGACTTCATTCTGATCACTTTGATTTTTGAGTCTTTCCATGCCATTGTATCTGAAGATCCACTTGTATTAGTAATGATCCATGAGGAGGACACCTCAAAGGACGCTTCCCAATTCTCAGTAACTCCAGGACTAAAACTCTAGATTTACCCTCCTCACTCCTGGTGGTATAGCTTCAATTTCTCTCTTTACCCACTTAACTCGAGCTAGTCCTCACCACCATCATCCTACTAGTCAACCCAATTGCCAACTGGCTGAGGCTCCATCTTCAGATCTCTATCCTGCTCCCTCTCAACTACCACATCTCTAATCTCTTCCTTTCTTCTCAAGGCTGCACATGCATCTCCCTATAATGTGTAGGGGTTCTCGATATTGACACCAATATGCTTGATATGAGCTGAAGAAAAATGCTTAAGGTATACCTTCCCATTGTTGAAGACTACCTCATACCCTTTGCCTTCAATCCTCAATTTGTTCATGAGACCAAGTTTTATGGCATCACTGCTATTTTCAAATAGCTTAGTAAGGATATTCCACATAGTAAAGGGAGTTTCCTTTCTATGTAATTTTGAGACTATGTGGTCTCTCACACCCTCCAAGATGATCCTCTTGGCTATAGAAAAATCCTTCTTCCATTTGGCTAATGGTTATGCATCATATTGCTGGGGTTTCACAATGTCAGTTTTAACATATTCTAACACAGCATTATCATCAAGCATTACTTCCATTTGCTCCTTCCAGGCTATGAAATTCGAGCTAACCTCCAGGGCATACTCCAATCTCAGTCCGTTGAAAGACATTCTCGCGGATCTAAAGAAAAACTACAACACTAAAGCTACAAATTTAGAATTCTTTAGGGATAAATTCAAAATACTTGTTCTAATGTTATTTTAGGGCTTTGATACCATGTAGAAATTTGATAGAAATTGAAACTACTCAAGATTTTGAACTGAAAACAAGAGACACAATTCTACTTTACTAATCTATGGAATATAAAACACAATTTGGAACAACATGCATAGACATGCAACAAGCAAAACCACAACTACACTGTGATTTCTAGGGGAACCCAACTGGGAAAAACCCCTCAAGCCTCTTTGCATTAATGAGTTGAAGAGAGAAACTATTACGATTGCTTGCTCCAGCTCTGAGCACAACCTACGAAAGAATAATTGTTCTCTATATTGATTGAGGAACTCTAGCCAACACTTAGCCACTTTATGCCTCCTCTAACCTCCTATTTCCTTACGCAAATATGAGCTAATTCAGGCTCTTAAACAATAAGGAAGTCGTTATTTCCTTGCACAATCCCCAAGGAATTTATCTCCAAACTGCATGCAAAAATTGTACACTCAAATAGTATAAAACTCATGTTACACTAGCCTTGTCTCCTCCACTCCAGCTGAGCAATTCGAGTTCCATGCATGCATGAGCTATTTTGGGCTGATTGATAGTTAACTAACATATCTTTGAGTTAGACAATTATCTCACTACACAACTAACTTTCAAATGACTCTATTAATTGTTGAAGGTCATTTAATTGAGTATAACTGAAAATAACTGAACTAGATTGCTAAAATTTAGTAACCACACATGCATTGTTGAACTCCAAGCCCACTAACTCAAATTTACTGAGCTAACTAAGTGAAAAGAACCATGTCACACTAGTTAATTGCCTCCAATTCGATTTACTCAATTTGACTAAGGCTAAAGTAATCAAATTGCGTCTTTCTCGCTACAATTTCTAACAACTATTAGATACCATGAGATTTGAAACTATTTAAGATTTTTTCTTTAAATAAACTTCATAACATCAAATACCATTAAGAAACAACATAGATGAATCAATAACATAACATCAAATACCATTAAGAAATAACATGCATCATTCAATAACATACTCTTGAAAACTATTTATGACAAATATATATATATATATATATATTATATCTACTTACCAATTAAATAAATATGATTTCAAATTTCTCTTGATCGTTAAAACGTAAAACATATCTGCATATAATTTTTACTAATAAATATATGATATGACTATTTATATCCAAAAATAATTCATACATCACAAAATATCATCAATAAAATTCTCCTTTTAACCATATTTGGTCTCTAAAAAAAATTAAGGTGTTTGGTTATTCGCTCGTATGTTTTTAGAGATAATAGTCTTACAAGTGAATGGAAAACCATATTTGATCTTAAAAAAAAATAGGGTGTTTGGTTACTCGCTAATATGTTTTTGGAGACAAGAGTCTTACAAGTGAATAGAAAGCATGGTAAAATATATTTTACCTAAACTTATATGTTTTGCTAGTTTAATTCAAGTATACTTCAAGCCTTCCATTCATTCGAGTGGAGTTCGTAATTCATTATTGATATTTGAAGATATCCATTTTAACATGCGTTATCTATTTGTTGTGGGGAAAAGTATCCGACTCGGAATGACCCTATCCCGACTCTAAGGGTGATAGTTCCTTAGCAACAACTGAAAGTAAAGCTTTGATAGTTTTCCTTTATGAAAGTACAGAGAAGGAAGAAAAGATTGACCAACCGATGTCTTTCGCTTTTGTCGATCCTGTCTTCTCTCTTTGCCTCTTGTTCCCAGCTCTTTGCTCCCTTTGCCGGCCCAGCTACACAAAGATCCTGTGAAAACAAGAGAGGGAAGCTACAAGAAACATGTACTCATAACTGATGCATGGATTAGAATGAATCAAATATACAGATAAAAACAATACATCATTGCAATACAAGTATATAGGAGAACATCAAAGCTTTATTGATAGAAGAAAAAGGTTCTGAGAAGGTTACAACCATAAATGGCTCCAATCCAGCAGCACCTCCCCAGCAGCAAGAAATCTCCTCTTCCCCTCTATAAAAGCAATCACCCAATAGCTCTAACTGTAAACCAACAGCACTTCCTTGCTTTGTACAAAATTCCAGCCTCCCTAGACCTCATAGAAGAGCTCTATATATAGGAGATTTGGAGAAAGGATGAGTCAGCTTGAGGCTGGCATAAAGCTGACTAGTGTCCTCTCCCACTTTAGTTAAACTTCAGTTCTTATGTCCACTTGGAGATCCTTGCTTACACATGGAGATCAAGTACCTCTTACTCATCACAGGGCGAATTCTTTGAACCAAGTGTCAGTTTGGAAGCTTCCTGGGCAGTTGACACCTTGCAGAATGACTGTGCCACTTGGCCAATCTCGCCCAGCGCAGGTAGCCTTCATTGGTTTTGACTTTCAGCGCAGGTACAAGGAGGAGCAGTTGACATTCAGCGCAATTGCTCAGTGGAGCAGCTGACATGATCCAAAAATAGCCTGTTTTGAGTGTTTTTTCAGGTGGAGAACTGATGGGAAGTGCTGTGGTTTGCTGACCTTGTTCTTCTAGGGGTAAGAACAACATGTTTAGGGACTGAGGATCCCTGTAATTATTGACATTTCATGCTCCATGCTGCGAGGCACAAAAATGTCTATAACAGTTGCCCCCTAAAGCATGAGGCCGTTTATCGGGTGAAATGCTTTATCTAGAGGGTCTGAAGTTCATTCCAGTGCTGAGGAGGCGCCCTGTAATACAATACAATACAATACATTATTTTTCATTTTGTTTTCATGATCTAGCTGAGGCGGGCATTCCCATGCTCAGCTTTATAAATACATTTTGGTACATAGAACAGACGATCGTCTGATGGTAGACTGATAATTCTCTGCTGAAATTATCATCCTTTGAGTAGGATGATCATCTGCTGCAATGATGTACATGACAAATGCTTTTATATTTCCTGAATATGTATCGCAGCCCGAATGGATGAAACTAGATCCGGGGTCTTCAAACTCGTTCGATCTTCACTCTAAGTACAAGTCGATCCATGTGAGAATTTCGCTGAAGTCGAACATGGAAAGACATCGCTTGATTACCGGTCAATGATGAAAACCGTTAACAAGCGCGAGAGGAATCACCGATAATGATAATGACCCTCAAGGTACTGCAGTACAATTCACGTGGCGTGAATAAAGGACTTGGCGTCGAACGCCACGCAAAATCTTCTGGTCGAAGGTCATTGATGTATACCTGTCGCCGGAAGTGAGAAACTTGCCATTGAGGCATGCAAGCTTCAAAGTACTGATGGGGTTGTTCCTAGATCAACTTCTTGGATAAAGAGCTGAAGTCGACAAGAAGCGATCCGTCAAAGGAGGGCCTTAATGAATCCCACATCAATGACACGGAACGGAGCTAATGATTTTAGCGGAGGTGAAAACAAACTGTGACATATGATTCAGGGTGGCGATCATGAATGGATGAAGTATGATGTATGGCAGTGGATGGGACACGGTTGACACTTTCAGAATGACCTCTCTTGAACATATAACGACATTGATGCGATGGATCGGTAGCATTACCCCAAAATGTGGATGGTTTGGCGAAGACCATGGTGATGAGACCGGTGAATGAAACAACCCAACCCGATGTAGTACGGAAGAAAAGTGTCATGTTCAAGAGCGACTTGCTACCATTAAGCTTTGATGTTCTCCCAATTTTTCCCCAGTCATTTCTGACCAGTACCTCTTTATTTTTGTCAAGCTTGAGGAGGATAACATATGCTTGTTCTATAACCTGCCCTTCGGGCAAGCCCATCGCTATGATTTAACGAGCTTAGCGATAGGGAAACTCGTTCTCGTCTAAAGACAAGTTTGTCGCTATTTAATCATTTTAACGAGTCTAACGACAAGGAAAACTCGGTCCTTTTCATTTTTAGAGAGTCTGAAAAGGTACAGAAAGTTAACTCCATAATTCCTTTTTCGTCATCTAATCCCTTAAGTCCGAAAAAGTATAAAACAATACAGAAGGGATGGGTGTTCGGTACTTTTAACGAGCCGAACAAGACAAGCGCTCGATCTTTTTGTGCAATAATCCCTCAGGTCCAAAAAGATTAAAATCTAGAGGAGGGATAGCTCTTCCGGTCGCTTTAACGAGCTGGAAGGCCAAAACTCGGCAAACTTTTCATATTTTACGAGTCAGAAAAGAGCTCAAAGATGACTCGTCTTTTGAGGAACGAGTGATAAACAGGGATAGCAACTGATTCCAGGTACAAATTGGAATTTTCCAATCACGGTAGTGTCACAAGGATGGCTGGGTGAAATCACTCTTCGCAGCTGTTCCTCAAAATGGGTAAACAATCCTATGGGGGTGAACGACCGGCCAAATGACGGTGGAGGTGATGGATGAAAACACGACCAAGGTTTTTAAGGCTGATAATTTTACGATCGCAATGGTTATTTACCGGGATAGGTTCATTTTTACTGAGCTTGAACCCTGGTGGAAACTTTTGCTCACGCTTTTCTATTTTTTAACGAGCATAAATTCCGCGGTAAAACTGCTCGATTCATGGTCAGATTTGATTTTTTACTTTTACTAGCTTTTCTCTTTTCAAATGTAGTACTTCACCTTCAATTGCTGCAACAAACTTTGTTAGAAATGGACAATATTTGCATGAAAATGAGATTATAACCCTAATATTTAACTTTAAACTGTGTAAAAAGTCATAAAAAGGTGTTTTTACCTCTCATTTACCATTTCATTTGCATTTTGCTTGTTGGAGCTCTGGAGGTGCCTCTTCTTCCTTGATTTTCACCAGCTGATTCCGGGAGATTCTGTGGACGATTTTCGGCGCCGTTTGGACCAGGTAGGAGCTAAACCTTAGCCCTTCACTTTCATGGTTTCCTTTTTCAGTTTCATGCATATTTTTCAGGGTTTCTGAGCCTCAGGGGTTTCATCAAGGCGCCCTGGCATCAGCGCAGGTTCTCCTTTCGAAACCTGCGCTGCATGTCAGGTTGTCTTAAGGCAGACTGCACCTCAGCGCAAGGGAGAGACTCTCTGCCTGCGCTGGGCCTAGAAAAACTGATCCTGCATGTGATTTTCGATGATTTTTCGCCAGTTTTTCATCAAAATTAGGAACTTACTCCTTCTCTTGTTTGCTTGCAGGGAACTTTGAACAAAATGTCCCTTACATGGCGAGAACGAGAACATGAAGCAGAGGACATGGTTGCACTCCATGACCCGGTCACGGTGAACGCGCTTCGGAACTGTGGCCTACTGAAGTTCTTCCGTATCTCTAGCATGAGAGCACAGATTTCTTTACTGCAGTATATGCTTGATGCTTGGGATCCTGTTAACCAAGTATTCCAGATTAGGGGGAAAACCATCCCCTTGACCATAGAGGACATGTACTTCTTGACTGGGCTGTCAAGGCGGGGTGCCCCCGTTTCTTTGTCAGGTACGGCTCGAGGGACTAATTCCACCAGAGACTATATTCGTCAGTATTGCCGGGAAGGTTCACAGCCGAGCAAAGACGGCAAGATCAATATCCGTGACATCACTGACAGGTCTCTTAGGTCCATTCTGTTTACCATTGGTAGGATGGCCGGTAGCGCAGCTTTACATGTTGCCAACAGATCTTACATGCAGCACGCCTTGGAGTGTCTCCAACCGAAAGTGTTTAACTGGTGTGATGCAGTACTTGTTCAGATGAACAGTCAATTGACCAAGGTAAAGGACGGGAGGCTGAAGAACTTTGGATTTGGTTCTATTCTGACTGCCTTCGCCTTGGAGAAAATCCCATTGATGCAGCCTCAGTACATCATACTTGACTTGCCTTCTCCGACCGAGCCACGCATGCAGAGGTGGGTTGACCACATGTCCCGACATGCTGGTCAACCTCAGATTACTTTCACTGAGGCCTTCTTTAGGTGGTTCGAGCGCCAGGAGATGGCGTTTTCTGAGTATCCATATGTGGGTATGGACTACCGAGGTGATCCGGACTTGGTGCTACCGGATGGCGAGCAATGGGGTGCTATCGGTAAAATCTCTGACCATATCACTGTTTATTGTTTTTACTCATGATGTTACTGTGCAAAACTGATCAAACTCTTGGGTGCATGCAGATGTTGGTCCTGTTCGTCCAGCAGCCCGTCCACGATCGCCAGCTGCTGCCCCAGCAGCAGAGCCTGCTAGGAGAGTTGTTATTCGCGACCTTGGTGATACTGAGATACTTGCAGCTGTGCAGGAGCAGGTTGAGAGCCTTACTCGTGGTCTTCCGGATGTACAGATTGACGAGTTACCTTTACAGTTGCAGCGGCACACTATTGGCGTACCTAGACGATGGACTCGTCTCTTGCGCATGATTGCACAGACCGTGACGTACTATCATGAGCACCACTAGGCTAGGGTGCCCCCTAGCATCTTTTTGAGTTCTAGGTCATACGACCAATTTTGTTTTGATTACAGCACATCATGTACAAACTATAAACAGCTTTATATATTTTGATTTTCGGGGTTTATTCTGGTTTATTTGCGATCCACTTGCATAGCACCGATGCATCTCTTTTTATATATGTCGTAAATGTCTATCTAATACATAGTTTGCTAATGAATCTGTTAATGTGTTCAAGTTTCTGGAAATATGTTGGTATTGAATCGAATCAAACTCTCTTTCCAAAATCTTAACCCTTAGAAACATTCGATAAATAGCTGGATTGCGGACTGAATATATACCAGTGAGTTGTAGTATCACAAGCTGTGAGTCTAACCTAACAATTAGTCGACGTATACCATGAGCGATGGTATCAGAGAGGAGTTCAATCAACGCGCTATACTCAGCGATGTTGTTCGTTGACTGCCCAATACACACACCTCTGAAACTCACTAACTCGCCGCTTGGGTCAAAAATGGCCCAGGCTGCGGAGGACAAATTCCGCGTACTACGACTCGCTCCGTCGGCATATCCTACATATGTCTCAGAAAAATTCGACATCTGCAACAAACGAGAAGGGTGGATTACTAAACCGAAACAAACACTTTAGCGAAAACAAAATACAACAAAAGCACTCAGGTTACTATTCAGGCATAGTAACGCTTGAGGTACAACCCGTTGCGGGGTTGCGCCAGTGGTATCCCGTCATAATCCATTAACTCGTAGGCTCCTTTTGCTAACACCCTTTTAACAATATAGGGACCCATCCATAAGGACTTAAATTTCCCTGCTCCTAATTTGTCGGATTCTTGGTCGTAAAGCAAAACCAAGTCACCTTCAGAGAAGATACGAGGTTTGACATTCTTGTCGAACTGTGCCTTGACTCGTTTCTTATGGGCTTCGTTCGCCAAAGCGGCGTCACGACGGTTTTCATCCAACTGGATCAATTCCAAGAAACGAGCCTCTTCTTCTGAGGTTCCGGGGAGGAGGTCAATTGCGAGTTTAAGAGACGAAATTTCGCACTGGATCGGTAAGACTGCCTCCAGGCCATACACCAATTGGAATGGTGTGAACCCAGTGGCGTTCTTTACCGAGGTTCGGTAAGCCCACAATGCTGAGTACAGGAGTAGGTGCCATCTTCTTTTGTGAACCCCGATCATCCTTTGCAACATACGCTTCAGGACCTTGTTGATTGCCTCAACTTGTCCGTTGGCTTGTGGATAATATGGGGTAGAGCTGTCGTGAGATAGCCCTAGTTTGGCAGCTAATTCAACCATCATGTGATTGCGAAAATGCGATCCATGATCTGTCACTATAGCCTGCGGAACGCCGAACCTGGCGACTACATGATTAAAAAAGAAAAGGGCAGCTGTTTCACCAGTGTTATCCAATGTAGGCATCGCCTCGGCCCATTTGGTAAAATAGTCAACAGCGACTATAATATACCCATGCCCCCCGTCGAGGTGGGGTTACATTGCATGAAATCGATGCCCCACTTGGCGAAAGGCCCAACAGCAACTATAGGCTGCAAAGGTGCGGGCGGTCTCCTGGTTTTGCTATCAAAGATCTGACACGCATGGCAACTTCTGACAGCTATTATGCAATCTTTAAACATAGTTGGCCAGAAATATCCTGCTCGTAAGATTCTTTGTGCTGTTGCATATCCAGATTGATGCCCCCCGCACGCGCCTGAATGACAATCATTCAGGGCTTTCTCGGCCTCCTCATGGGTAAGGCACCTCCTCAGAACCGTATCGACACCACGACGGTAAAGTGTATCACCGACGATCATGTAGTCTTTAGATTGGTATCGTACACGCTTCTGTTCCGAGTGTGAGGTATTAGGCCTAAATTTTTGGGTTTGGAGATAAACAATGATGTCTCCATACCACTCATCGCTTACTGATATCAGAAACAAATTTTCATCCACGATTGACTCTTCTGATGTTTCATCGTTGGACGACGATGGGAGATCGCATAATAATTCCGCGAAAACTAGAGCTTTCTTCGATTTGGATTTTACAAAATCCAAATCAAACTCTTGAAGGATCGCTATCCATTTTGAATATTTGCCCCCAAGCAACTGTCGCGACAGTATATACGTCATGGGGTTGCAATCTGACAGAATGGTAGTTTTCCTAAAGAGGACATAATGTCGAAACCTTTGAATCGCTTGAACAGCAGCAAGCGCTAGTTTTTCAACATAGGAATATTTACTTTCTGTGTCATTTAAGTTTTTACTTAAATAATAAATAGGATGTTCAATTCCATCGACTTCTTGCACTAAGACCATCGCAATGGTCGTATCTGCTGCAGCTAGATACAGGTTAAAATCTCTTTGATAGTCCGGGGCGTACATTAATGACGCTCTTACTAGGGAATCTTTCAGAGCGTCAAAGGAAGCTTGCGCAACCTGGTCCCAGACAAAAGGTACATCTTTTTTCAAAAGACGAGTATAAACTTTGGCAAGTTCTGCGTAATTTGGAATGAACCTCCTCAGAAAGTTTGCTTTCCCTTGGAGTTTCTGAATCTGAAGCAAATTTGAAGGTGGAGGCAAATTCATGATTGCCTGAACCTTACAGGGGTCGAGACGAATCCCATCCTTAGAGACTACAAAGCCAAGTAAACGACCAGAACCGACGCAAAACACACACTTGTGCGGATTGAGTCTTATCTTGTAGTGTCGGCAACGTAGAAATATTGCTCTCAAATGCCGCGGATGATCAGTCCGCTTCTGCGAATGAGCCGGAAGATCGTCGAGGTAAGGTTGAACGATGTTCTTGATGTCATGGAAGGCATAATTCATTGCCCTCTGAAACGTCGCCCCTGCGTTCTTCAAACCAAAGGGTAATTTTCGATAAGCGAATGTGCCCCACGGACAAATAAATGCAGTCTTAGACTGGTCCTGTGGGCGGATATTTATTTGATTATACCCGGAAAATCCATCCATAAAGGAAAAGATTTCACATCCGGCGCATTCATCAATTATCTGGTCGATGAAGGGTGTAGGGTAGTTGTCCTTTGGACAAGCTTGGTTTACATCCCTATAGTCGACGCACACTCTTATCGTCCCTTGTTTTTTCATAACAGGGACAATATTCGATACCCAATCGGTTAGAGGAACCGGGTAGATGAATCCAGCATGGAGAAGTTTTTCAACTTCTGCCTTAATGGCAGCGGCTTTCTTGGGGTGCACCTGCCGAAGCCGTTGTCTTACTGGTTTGACATCAGGATACATTTTAATCTCATGTTCAACTATGCTCGAGTCAATGCCTGGCATTTCATCATATGACCATGCAAAGACATCTCTAAATTCGCGAAAGAGAGCACCATATATTTCCAGTTCTGAAGGGGAACAACTTTTGCCGACATGAATATTCTCTACAACATCAGGTTTTGTCGAGATGTTTATGGCTACGGTCTCTTCAATATTGGATAGGTTTCGCTCTGAATCCACCGTATTTACAGTATTTGTTAGGAATTCAAACACTGAAGGGTGATATAGGTCGTGTTGAGTTTCTTCTTCACACTCTGGAAGAAGGGAACGATGGTGGTGATCATTCCATGGTGCCCCCTCAATCATCATTGATTGTAAGATTCCTTCGTCAGTCCCATGAACTTTTGACCATGGATCTAATGGGGTACCATATTCTCCAGACCTATCTACCCAAACGCTTGACGAGCGTTGATTTGGGCTCGCCTCCCATGCCTGAAACATTGATTGCTACAATATTTCTATAGGGCTAGGTGGCAAAACCACTTGATAATCCATGACGACCTTGTCTCCTGCGAGCTTCGAAGAAGATACCATGTTGCATGTTGCTACAAACGGGATATTCCCTACATGGAAAGGAGGTGGCAACGCGAAAGTTCCCATCATTGTGGGATCTTTTAGCAAGCCTACTCCGATATCTTGCACTGAATGGTCGCTCCCATGGATCATGGGAATGCTTCCAGTAACTTGTGAACCATTAGGGAGGAAATTCTGTTGGTCGACGATCGTAATCCCTCCTTCAAACGGGAATGCGATCTTCCTAAAATACGTCGACACTACAGCTGCCATGGCATATATCCATGGTCTTCCCAGTAGGATGTTATAGTCAAGATTGCCATCAATGACTTCAACATCAATTTCCACTGTTTTTCCTCCTAGTTCAACCTTAAAGTTATTTAGGATACCGTACGGAGTGTACGTCCTACCATCAAATGCTTTCAATGTCGTCGAAGATCGCGACAAGGTTGGAGATCCAAGAGTTTTCCAGCAACTCATCGACATGATACATGTCGATGCTCCCTCATCAATAATCGTTCTATGAACAGTTTTGTTGAGTGCTTTCACTTGAATAAGGAAAGCTAGTTGCGCTGGCAACCGAGGATCATATCCTCTGTGATCAAAGGATACAAGATTGGAATCTTTAGGATCCACTCCACCAATTGCTGATAACAATGCCTGCCTTTGGGATGGACAATTTTGCAGTATGGCGATTGGGCCAAATCTTCCACTATGTTATAATGCTGCGCCGCTCTGGCGTGAGGATTAAATGTCGACTTGTGTACTACTCCCTTAGGTGGCTTTATTGTTAATTCATGCGTGAGGGGGGGTACAGCTTCTGCCGAAGTTGTTGTCGAACTACTGGGTTGATCTTTCCCTTTGTCGTTCGACACCGGCGGATTCCCATAATCTTTATTCCTGGTCGAGATTAAAGCATCATTTTGCTTAGAAACCGACAACATAAGCACTTGTGACGGGGAAGCATTTCCACTATCAACCATATTTTGACCTGGGGTGGGAAACGGATCAGTCAACACGGCTGAAGTTTGGGAACTTTTAAAGAACCTCTTTAACTCAGCTTTGAACGGACAGTTGTTTGTCGAATGATCCTCATCGCATATATGACATGGATAATTTTGTTTCCCTTGCCCAGGAGGGTTCGAGGAAGTTTTTTGAGGGGATGAGTCACCCTGTTTCTTCTTCTTCCCTTTGTTTTGTTTCTTCTTGCTTCCTGGTTGATTGGAGTTTTTGCCTTTATCCGTAGATACAGCATTTACCTCCGAAGCAAGAATCTCTTGATTTGCTTTTTGATTCGAAGTCTTACGGGCTTTCTTATTTGAATCCTTTGTCGACTTAGCGTTTGTAGTTCCAATCACGCCATCACCGGCATGAGAGTCACTATTCGATCCGGGAGGAGGAGGGATTGAAAATTCCGGTCTGGGGGCGTCAGGTATCTTATCATAGAGCATGCCCGACTGAGTATATACTAAGTCCAAATATTGAGCACGAGCAATAACCTGCTCCTCTGTTACGACTCCTCCCTTGGCCACATCTTCTGTTATAGCAGGAAGAAGCGACTTTATAAACCACTCAGCTAATAGCTGATCTGGAACATAGGTCTTTACCATTCTGTAACGACGACGCCACTCATGTATATGATCTGATATATGTGTGGCCGTTGTCTGCTTGAAATTGGTCAAGATCTCTGTTCCAGTTTCGTACCTTATAGGTAACTGAAAGTGTGTTAAGAAAGTCGTGGCTAGGGAACTAAAATTGTCGAAAGAGGCTCTAGGTAATTCAATATACTATTTAGCCGCCGGACCAGTCAATGTCCTCTGGAAAAGGCGAAGCCTTATCGAATCATCATTCAAGGTATTCGACGAACACCACAGATGGAATGTCATCACATGATTCGACGGGTCTTCGCCAGGATTTCCATTGAATTTAGGAATGTCCGAAGGAAGTTTGTGAGGAATCGCTGGCCACCAATGGGCATAGGCGATTGGATCGTTCGTCAATCGATGTAAATCTGGTAATTCTAGAGTTGCCACGAATGGCAACTGCTGACTCAGGTTTGGCGAGGCGTACCCAGGATACGATGGAATCGCCTGAGTAGTAGGCCTTTGCATACCAGCATAATGCAACTGATGTTGATATGACTGATATGGCTGGTGGGCTTGGCCACTGTAAAGTGGTTGATTTAACCCGTTCTGAATATAGGGTTGCCCACTATTCGCAAAGATCTGTTGTTCAGATCCCTGGTACACCTGTTGAAACTGAGGTTGTTGGTATTGCACCATCCATGGTTGCGAAGCCATGTTTTGCTGTGCGATACTAACCGACGGACCAAGATGCGGGGTTATGGTTCCCGTTTGTGTCTGTGTCGTCCCGGCAGTTGGCGATTGTGGTTGTGTTGCAGGTTCAATGGGCTGTTGCATTACAACTTGGGGTTGACATACAACAGGCATCGATTGAACTTGCGACACGGTTACAATTGCTGGCGTCGTCGGGATACTAGACATAGGTACACACTGTTGCATGGAATATACAACTCTTGGTTGTTGGGGTAACATAGGTACCCAACCACTCGTCGTTACTTCAGTCAAACCTGAATGTTGTTGAAAACTGCCGTATGGGCATCCCCCCGGAAGGGGAAGTGAAAGGGCATATTGCCCCCCATATGGTAACAATCCGGAACTCAAGGGTATAGATTGCCTTTGAGGACTGGATGGCCCAAACTGATTTCCAAAGGGATCAATTTGTCTAGTTTCAACATAAGAATTACCGGGTATTATACCGGAAGAACAAACTGGAACAGACCAAGTTGTCGTAATAGTCCCTGGGTGGACTCCTCCTAGCTGATGAGAGCTAGTCGGGACAGCTGGTATGCCGGCAAACATCGTTGGAGTGACAGCAGGAGTTTCTGCTGTCGCTGTGTCATTTGGCACAGTCCTAGATGTCGACGGCTGCTCAGACATTTTAAGTCTATCCAATAAACTGCCTAACGATTCTACAGGAACTTCCAGTGGCGATGGACAAACTTCTGATGCAGAAGGAAAAAGAGTGGCGCCTACTCCAAAATGAGTTGGAGTATTTGCTTGCTGGTCCTCTACGATTTCCTCTATTGCAATCAGACCAGGAGGAAGAGGAAGACCGTCAGGTCCGTAAAAGATTTCTGGTGCCAAAGAAGGGGTTGCTTCGACAGCGACAGTTGTTTGAGCAACAAGACTCTGTGGACCGGTTTCAGATGGAACTGGTTCAGTTATGCAAGTACTTGTCTTCAGACTAGGATCAGTACAACTGTCCCTCTGTTGCTGTTGAACTTCTTTAATAGAGGCAGGGATTCCAGAAATATTAGGAGTGACCAGAATCTCAGATGTTGTCGGAACTGTTGTTCTAACTTTAATGGGAGATTTTGACCCGGTCAAGCGAGTTCGCTTCGTCCGTACTATTCTCGATTCCGGAGACAAAGACGGTTGACTCGCGAGTCTCCTCGAACGACGGAGTTTTAATTGACTTTCCTCCACGGTTGCAGATTACTTGATCAACTAAAATACAAAAAAAAGGGGAATTATGTTTCCGTATTGAATGAATTTTATTAGACGCTTTTAGACACAACTTTGCTTTTTCATGTTTTAAGAGTCGAGAAAAAGCTAAAGATGACTCTAGTTGCCTTCGATGTATTAACGAGCCCGAAGTGACAAATGCTCGGTTGGACTTTTTCAGTTATAGAGTTTGAAAAAGGCCAAAAGAAACTGCTCTGGAGATCTAGGCAGAGGGTGTGCCAAACCTTTCGCGAAACCACAGAATACGTTTTACGGTACGGGTGGTCGATCTTCGTGAATGCTGTGTTCACTGCATCGCGATCAGTAGGGCGGCCGACACAGCTTCCTAAGGATAAAGGATAAATGCCTATAGGGGTCTCCCAATATACGCGACGGTACGCGGGAGCACAAGTCCGTATTAGTGCTATCGTCCCTCAGGAGGAATCACCCACCTTCGTAGAGATCGACAGTCACTACGTTTAACGACGCCGGAACACGTCTCTACCTAGACCTCTATTGTGAGCGTTATGTTACAAAGCGTTTTTAGATTCATTCAATATATTTTAAGTTGATCTTGTTTAGCAGTTTGTCTTTCAGGATCACCACGAGATGTATTGGTACAAATTCCTAAATGCAGCTAAAATGATAAGCAAGCTTTACAATCTTTTTAGCTTTGAAAATCCTAACTACTGAGGGGAGAGAAAAACATAATCTTTCCACACAGAGCACAAAGCACAAACTAATGCACTTTCTCCTAGATCAATCACGCAAACTTATCAAAAATGCAAATGCAAGATGCATGTATTTCTTTTCTTTTCCCTTAATGTTGATGTAGACAAAAGGAAACTGTCGTATAATTTTCGAATTCAATTTGAAGCGTAAACAAACAAGTTTTGTCTAAAATCAAAAGACGCCTTACAGGTACTTGTTTCGACACTAAAAATGTATGAATTCAAACCATAAAATGAAAAACAAACAAACTCAAACAGCCATGAACAGTAATAAAACTAGCTCTTAAGATCACAAAGACACTTTTACAGTTCAGGATCTAAGAGGCCACAGCTATACTGGTTTGCTTTTCACAATGGGAAACTGTAACTGAAACAAGAAATACTGAAAGAACAATCACAGTTTCATCACACAACTGAGGCGGAATAATGTCAAGGAAAGTTGGTTTGCAGCAAGTACAAATGACAAGCAATCAGCAGCAAAATAACAGTGAAAACAGGGCCAAGACTCAGTGGGAAACCTCAGGAAGACATAGCCTAACTGGTTCAGCGCAGGCTCTGGTCTGTCAAACTGACTCTCAGCGCAGTTCCCGAAGGGAGTACCTGCGCTGAAATGCAGACTGCCTTTGGACAGCCTGCACTGAGACACGAGAGTTGTGTTTACAAGGATTTCCGGGTCATAAAAAGCTCAAAAATTCACTGTTTTTGCTGAAATAAAAAGCTATAGGTCAAGTACAAGCTAAGGGATGATCAAGAGGATGAAAAGCTATCACAAAGAGCACAAGAGTCTTTTGTAGATCAGCTCTTCAAACCATGAATCTGCTCAGAAAATGAGCAAGAGTAGCAGCCCCTCTACTTCGCTTTTGATATAGTCAAAAGCTTTTCGATTTGGTACTCTTTTCTTCAGGAAATGAATAGCAAAGATACTACAAACACCAACAAGATACTAGGCTCCCCAGCGGAGTCGCCAGTTTGTTGTGGGGAAAAGTATCCGACTCGGAATGACCCTATCCCGACTCTAAGGGTGATAGTTCCTTAGCAACAACTGAAAGTAAAGCTTTGATAGTTTTCCTTTATGAAAGTACAGAGAAGGAAGAAAAGATTGACCAACCGATGTCTTTCGCTTTTGTCGATCCTGTCTTCTCTCTTTGCCTCTTGTTCCCAGCTCTTTGCTCCCTTTGTCGGCCCAGCTACACAAAGATCCTGCGAAAACAAGAGAGGGAAACTACAAGAAACATGTACTCATAACTGATGCATGGATTAGAATGAATCAAATATACAGATAAAAACAATACATCATTGCAATACAAGTATATAGGAAAACATCAAATCTTTATTGATAGAAGAAAAAGGTTCTGAGAAGGTTACAACCATAAATGGCTCCAATCCAACAGCACCTCCCCAGCAGCAAGAAATCTCCTCTTCCCCTCTATAAAAGCAATCACCCAATAGCTCTAACTGTAAACCAACAACACTTCCTTGCTTTGTACAAAATTCCAGCCTCCCTAGACCTCATAGAAGAGCTCTATATATAGGAGATTTGGAGAAAGGATGAGTCAGCTTGAGGCTGGCATAAAGCTGACTAGTGTCCTCTCCCACTTTAGTTAAACTTCAGTTCTTAAGTCCACTTGGAGATCCTTGCTTACACATGGAGATCAAGTACCTCTTACTCATCACAGGGCGAATTCTTTGAACCAAGTGTCAGTTTGGAAGCTTCCTGGGCAGTTGACACCTTGCAGAATGACTGTGCCACTTGGCCAATCTCGCCCAGCGCAAGTAGCCTTCATTGGTTTTGACTTTCAGCGCAGGTACAAGGAGGAGCAGTTGACATTCAGCGCAGTTGCTCAGTGGAGCAGCTGACATGATCCAAAAATAGCCTGTTTTGAGTGTTTTTTCAGGTGGAGAACTGATGGGAAGTGCTGTGGTTTGCTGACCTTGTTCTTCTAGGGGTAAGAACAACATGTTTAGGGACTGAGGATCCCTGTAATTATTGACATTTCATACTCCATGCTGCGAGGCACAAAAATGTCTATAACACTATTGTTTCTCACATGAACACTTTGGGCTTCTTTATGACATTAGTTTGAGGGGTGTTTCTTTTTTTTTAAATGCATTTTTCGCTTCTTTTCTTTTTTTATGCATTTTTCACAAGCATGCTTTGATACATATTTTATAAAAAATATTTAGTTGTACAAAGTCCCATGCTTAGCTTTTTTTTAAAATTACTCATCACTTAAGATGCAACGTAAAGTGTTTTTAAAGACTTTGTCAAAGATAATTGGTAATAAAGTTGGTGGTAATTATTAAAACATCAAATAAATGTTAAATATGGATATGAAAAATTATGAAACATAATTTGTATGTTGTATTCAATAAAAATAATTATAACATAAAAATGTAAATCACAACTCATGCCAAAAAAAATACTTTTCCACTCTTCTATTTATCTACAAATTAACCAAATTTATCATACAATTTAGTCACCCTATTATTTATATAATCTCATTCATTTTGTATAAAAGGTGCTTCAAATTAACCAAATTTATCATACAATTTGGTCATCCCACTATTTATACAATCTCATTCATTCTATATGAAAAATGCTTTAAAGAACAATCGAAAAAGCACATTATAATCTGTTTCCAATTGGTTATAACAATATAATCATCCCTGTAAGAGTATCTCATGCTAGTATAAACGAATGATGAGATCCATCGGAAGAAAAAACTCCAACCAATTTTCTTATAAGTAGTTTTTTTTTTAAATAACATTTATAAGCTTGCTTCGCAAATAGGGCGGAGCACCTACAGGGGGAGCGCCTTCAGAGACCTACCAGCATCTTCCAGCTAGAGATGATAGCCTATTAGAGCGACCAACTAGCAGCAATGGAGTGGTTTGACGGACGACGAACCAGCAACTAACAACACACATCCCGAACCAATGATCTCTCAGCTTCTGGATCCTGCCACTCAAATATCGCGCCACGCCTCATCTTCTTTCATGCACGTAGGTATACTAGCCTATGCTTTCCATTGCTAAGATCACTGCTACATGTCATCCGTAGATGCTCCATACATGCATGCGCGTCGTAGGGTGGACAAGCGCTTGTTTAAGGTGTTCACTTCGTAAGGGTCCGTAAGTTTTAAATCCTTTTCTTCTTTGACGCGCGCGGCTTTCTGCCCTCCTGGCCCCTACTTCTCCTTTCATCTGGTCTGGGGAGACTTACGTCTGTTATCCCATGTCTTAGTCTGAAACGATGTCCTTCGAATTTGTTACGCCTCAGTAAGTATCTCTCGCATAATGTTGGTTGGATGCTCGGTGCATGTGTTCTCTGGCGCTCACGCTCGTGGTGGTCGCTCGTGTTTGAGGTTAGTACCCGGGTTCCATTCTATGCCTTTTGGATTTTTCTTTTAAAAAATATATATAAAGCTGGTTCATATCACGTTGTTATGCTTTGTAAAAGGACTTCAAACCATAATTTCATGATTCAAGTTCCATAAGTTTTTATCAGCTGGAATTGGAATATCCTTTTATATGTCTGAGTTCGATACAGCAATCTTCATGAGTGTTTTCTAGCCTGCTTCATCTTTTGAACCTGCCCTCAATATGTTAAAGGATCTTTTACATAAATTTAGAAAGCTCATAGTCTTATACAAGCCGTGTACAGACATAAGGTTCAGAATTGGTGACTGGTGGTGTATTTTTGAGGTTTATTGTTGCTGTTATGCATGTAATGAGTCTCCTTCATCTTAGTATAGCTCTCAGAAGTCTCGCAATCGAATCCTCCCAATTCTCCTAGCGCGGCACAGCAGCTCCCCCCATGTCGGAAATTCTTTCCGATGATCGGTTTTTTCCCTGACTTTTACCTGAAATTTCAAATTGGCATCGGGATTGGAATCCTCTGTCCTTCAACATCTGGTCATGTACCTGGTATATCTACAAAATCCTAGGAACATCCTTTTTGTGGTCAAATCGACGGCCAGATGACATCATTCATAAAGTTTTAGATGTTGCATTGTTCTGAAGATTGATCCTGAGATGGTATAGGCATTAATCCTAGATATGTCGTGTATATGTCCTTTCTGACTTCCCGATTATTCTTCATTCCTACCTTGGTGTTAGGACAGCTTTCTCCATCACCTTTTTCTATCCAGGTATTTATTCCATCCAGGTTTTCCTTCTGACGGAAGCCAGAGGCCTTTAAAGTTTTAGTACTCTTCCGGATTTGGTAACTGACCAAAAAATCACCAAAATCCAAGGCAAGATCTTTTGGAGGCATATGGACGGGGAGCCCGATGCCCCTACCATGGAGGACCTGATCCGGGCCACCATGGAAGCTAAGAGGGCATGGGAGAATGCCACGTTGTCTGGAGACTGGCAAACGACTTTGGATGACGTGGTTGTAAAACCATCTATCCAAGGTTCCGATATGCAAAAATCCCGTAGGGAAGAGAGTGTGGAACAGAAGAAACAAGGACCTCATGAGCACCAAAATTGCTATAACAAGACCCGAAAACCTGTTAAAATTACCGCTCCTCCTTCGGCAATAAAGATTGATAGTGTGCATCTGACTGAAAGGATCGAGAGTTTACAGAACCTTGCCCTTATAGGTAGATGGCACTTCCCCGAAATGACTGATGCCGATATGAGGAAATGGCTAGCAACCCATTGGAAACCAGTGATAGGATATATTCCTATTATATCAAGCCTTATGAAGGAGTGGTACTGCTTCCACTTTCTAAATGCTGCTGATGCTGATGCAATTCAAAAATGTCCGTGGGTCTTCAAAAGGAGTTTCCTTGCTCTGTATAGGTGGTATATTGGCTTCGACCCGCTGAAAAATACACCCTCAAACAATCTCATATGGGTGAAATGTCCAAATCTTCCCTTAGAGCTATGGTCAAAGGAAACCCTCGAGGAGATTGGTAATTCTATAGGTAGATTTATCTATGTTGATCCATGGTGTTTAGGAGAAAAGGATAAAAGAATAGCTTGGATTCTCATAGAAAAATCGTACAGGGGGGGATATCCAGATCATATTGAGATTGCTTGGAGAGATCAGATAATCAGGCAAAGATTGGATTTCTGGGGCATACTGTTCAGATGCGCAGCTTGTCATAAAACTGGCCATTTAATAAGAAATTGTCCCAATCACAAGTTTCATAAAAACGGGCTTCTTAGCCAAAAGGCGTAGAGACAGTTCTTATCGATTAGTCCTTCCTCCACAGAGTTGCTGGAAGGCCACCTCCTTAAATCTACAGCATCCCCACGAGCATTAACACAGGATCCTCCTCTGTCCCCAGGAACCAGTCATGGCAACCCTGATAATTTCAATAGCCCCCTGAACAGCAATCCTATAGAGTTTCAATGCTCTCCTATCCCGGAACCAAGAGACGATCAAGCTATTCCTCCCCCGAGTCCCATGCGGGTAAAGGATTTCTCAGTTGGTTCTATCCCCATTCCTATTTCGTCTTCATCACCTCCCCCTGATCATAGTCTCTTATCCCATATAAAAGGAAAGGAACCTTGTGTGTCGGTTACCCCTGTAAACTCCCCTGCATCATCACCTATCAATCCTTATGATAGCGATTTGGATTTTTTACTCAACCGAAGGTCTCTTGAATTGGAGCCTTTAACGATCCATAAACCCAGGAACCAGGCGTCGCCTCTCATCAGCCCGGAATCTGCAAAAAATATAACTGTAAGAAAAAAGAGTCGAGGTGGCAGCAGACATTTTAGAGGAAGAACTACTGTCACAGACAGAGGGGTTAGAAATCTTTCTTTGGTTGATGTTCCTATTTATGATATGCCAGATTCACAGCCTCTTAGAGCAAGCATGGCTGGTGAATCCTCCAAATGACTTCTATTATTTCTATGAATATCAGGGGTCTTGGCATTGATCCCAAATTTATAACGCTGAAGAATTTTTTCTTCTCTTCCAGGCCCGGAATAATTCTTATCCAGGAAACTATGCACAGTCGAGAAGCCACCATTTCTTACTTCAGGAAAATGCTTCCATCTTGGTATATGGTAGCTACAGAGGCTCGAGGTTTATCAGGGGGTCTAGCAACTCTATGGGATCCTTCGCGAATAAGAGCTAAAGCATATAAATGTTTTGCTGGGATCATCATATCGGCATCCATCAGGGGCAAAGATATTCCTATTAATATCTTAAACATTTATGTGCCATACAAAAATAGAGCTCCTTATTGGGAAAATTATTTTTCATCAGATATGTTTGATATTGAACATCTCCTAATTGTAGGTGATTTAAATGTAACACTGAGCTCGGAAGAGTGCTGGGGTTATGGGAAGAAAAAGGACCCGCTTGCTGATTACATAAAGCTTGAGCTGCTAAACAAAAATATGGTGGATATCATCCCTCCGGAGATGAAGCCGACATGGACAAATGGCAGAACTGATAAGGCCTATATTGCTAAAAGAATTGATCGATTCCTTGTACATATCAGTATTCTAGATAAGATGGGCATGCCCTTTACAGCAGTGGAAAATGTACTGGTATCGGATCATAGACCTATCCTTTTATCTTGGCTGGAAAAGGATTTCAGAAAGGGATATCCCTTCAAGTTCAACAGAACTCTCTTACAGGATCCAGCATTTAATGAATATATTTCCAGTGCATGGAAAGAGCTAACAGCAAAGGATAAGCTTCCCCCTTTTTTAACATTCAGAGACAAGATGACAGAGATGAGAAAACTAGTGAAGAAATGGCAAATTCAAAAAAGGCAGAAAGATAAGCGGATCTTTAGTCAGTCCAACAAGAGCTGGACACTCTTTTGAAATTATCAGATTCTAACTCATGCTCTTTCAGTCTGAAATGTAGCATAAGAGAACTGGAAAGGAAAAAATTTAAATTGTTGAAGCAAGAGGAATCTTTTTGGAGGCTTAAAAGCAGGGCTTTATGGCTTCAGGAAGGCGACAAAAACACTAAGTTTTTTCATAACTATGCAAACACCAGACGGGTTAAAAACTCCATATGGAAGATAAGGGATGAAAATGGAGGTGTTATTACAAAGCAGGCTGTCAGTTATTTCAAGAAACAATACAGCAGAGGGAAAGACATTGCCTTCCGGGACACTCTATGGGGTATTGAGTTGATTCCTCAAATGTTTGATGATGAGAAGAATGAGGCCCTGTTCCAGCCAATCACTGAAGATGAGCTTCTCGAAATTATGAAGTCTTTCAAGAAAGACAAGAGCCCCAGCCCAGATGGCTGGACAATTGAGTTCTTCATCCACTTTTTTGACCTCATCAAACAGGATCTTCTGAGGATGGTGGAAGCATCCAGGATGTCTGGTAGCATTCACCATATTACTACTTCTACTCTGATTGCCCTTATCCCAAAAAAGGGTGTGCCAGACTCCTTTCATGACTTTAGACTAATCTCTCTATGCAATATCTCTTTCAAAATCATCACAAAGGTTATTGCTGAGAGAATCAAAGAAACGTTGGCTTCCTGCTTATCATCGAATCAACATGCTTTTCTGAAGGGGCGCAATATATTGGATGCCGTGGCCAATACTCAGGAGTGCCTGCACTCTATGTCCTCTCAAAATATAGAAGTTGCCATTATGAAAATTGATTTGCAAAAAGCTTACGATTGCTTAGATTGGGGGTTTATTGAAAGTCTTTTGGCAAAGATTGGCCTGAAATCCAACTCCATTCGATGGATCATGGCTTGTGTAGTTAATGTAAACTATGCGGTTATCATCAACGGTATTCCCTCTCATTTTTTTCAAGCAGAGAAAGGCTTGCGTCAGGGATGCCCCCTCTCGCCTCTTTTGTTCATTTTGGCCATGAATTCCCTAAGCACCCACATCAACAAAGCGGTTGCTGAAAACAAGTGCAAACCTATTAAGATCTGCAGGCACAACTTCATTTCGCACAACCTCTTTGTTGATGATGTCCTCTTATTTGCAATGTTATGCAGAACATCATGGATATGCTTAAAAGATATTCTCGAAAGATTCCAAAGAGCGTCGGGGCTTTTTATCAACAAAGCGAAATCTTTACTATACCACAATGATACCAATATGGAAATGGTAAATTGGATTTCTCAGCTTTTTGGTATAGAGTCAAAATCGCTTAAGGAAGGCCTCATATATTTAGGTTTTCATCTCAAAGCTAAAGCTTACTCAAGGAACGACTGGCAATGGCTGATTGATAGATTTTTTAAGAAGATATCAGCATGGGAACATAGATGTCTATCCTTGGCAGGCAGGGTCATCCTTTCTCAATCTGTTTTGTTGCAGCTGGCGGTTTTTTGGGCACATTTGTTTATCCTTCCGGCTAGCATTATTCAAAACATGACCAAGATCACGGCTAACTTTATTTGGGGAGCCAAATCTGAACAGAGAAAATTCCATCTCTCCAAAATGGACAGTATTTCATTGCCTAAGCATCTTGGGGGCTGGGGACTAATGGATCTGAGGCTTTTTGGGAAAGCCCTCGTTTGCAAATCGCTTTGGAGAGGAATATTTGGGGATGGTCCATGGAGTATTACGGTAAAGCAAAAATATATGAAAGGCAAAGGACTAGAATATTGGTTTAGAACAGGTGCAATTGGATCTAAACAAGGATCTGCCATATGGCTCAGCTTCAGGAAGGTCGAGAAATATTTTTTGAAGAATCTAAAATGGAGGATGTTCTCTGGAAAAAATATCTTAATTGGTTTGGATCCTATTGCATGCTCTCAGGGAAGCATATCCATTCCAGACAATCTCATCTTTACCTTTCATAGGATTGGTTATTTTACATGGGACAAGCTCATTTCTGATTGGAGCGGCCTTTCGCCCTTATGGAAGGATGCCTCTGATATCGGTTTGCCAGCCGATTTGTGTTCATCCTGGAACAATGTCAAAGCCGCTTTAGTATCAAGTGGGATTCTACGTGCAGGGTTAAAAGACCACTTAACATGGTCACTATCAAATACTCATATGACAGCTCAAGTAAAAGACATTTATTCTGATATTGTTGCTGCAAAGGCCTCGTCTTCAAGATCAAAATTCCTGATGGCTTTCTGGAAATTGGGCTGCCCTCTTAAGATGATTCTCTTCTCATGGTTGGTGTATAACAATAAGAACCTGACATGGGATAACTTGAGGAAGAGGAGCTGGCATGGCCCAAGTAGATGCTCGATGTGTGAAGCTGACGAGGAGACAAATCTTCATATGTTCTTCCAATGCAAGGCATCCCAACAAATCTGGTATGAATTAGCCACCTCTTTTGGTTTTCCTCATATTGTTTTTGTTTCTATCCATGCAGCGTTCGAGTGGTGGTGCAGGCAAAAGGAGCCTATGCGTATTCTGGTAGTCATTATGTTATGGAGTGCGTGGAAATGGAGAAATTACAAGATTTTCAAAGACTCAAAGATCCCTTACAAGTCTATCCTGCATAATATTTATGCAATCTATGATTCAGTCCCAAGAAAGCCGCCCAAATAAGTTTTGGGTTAATCTTATGGCCGTTGTGTCTTTTTTGTTCTCGGCATATCTGTCGCTTTTGCTTTATTTGGCTCATATATAGACTGCAACAGGTTTCTTTCGGCATCTGCTATCATGTGTACATTGCTTTGAATCTGTGACTGGTTCCTCTCAGTCTTTATCTCTTTTTTCTGCTATATGTTTTATGTGCTGGGTGTTTCTCTTTGCACCTGTATATTTATGTCTGTTGGGATGATCTTTTTATTGTAGCCTCTCGGGCTGCTCCCTTTTGTATCTTATCAGGCTTTTTATATTGTCTTAATATAATCTATTGACACTTTTTCTTCTGAAAGAAAAGCTTGCTTCGCAAATAAAATTTAGTGATAAATGTGTCCACTACTAGTTTGACAATTAAATTATCAAAAATTTCAACACTATCTAAAAATAAAATAATTAAAATAGAAATAAAATTATTACTAATAAAACATAAAAACTGACGCTATGTATCTAAATAAAAATACAGTTGTTACTTGCCAGGCTTGAAAACTGAGACTTGTATAAATATGTTTAAAGAGATGAACATTTGCTTCATGAGACCATATTCTCATGAAAAAATAATTTTCTCATTAAACACACCAACACCCAAATTCATGGGGAAGCCCACGAGTTTTATAATTCATCAAAGCTCGTGCAGTCTTCTATGTCATTCCATTCCAGAAGCCATAGTTGAGGATATATTCTTCAACACTCGAACAAAACAAGAGCGTCTGGAATCAGCAAATGAAGATATTGCAGGGACGGCATCTTGAAAAACTAGGGTTTCATCCATAGAACGAGGAGTGAGTAAATTTGTGAGAGCTGAGTCCTTTTATAATTTAATTTGTGAGAGCTGACCCTATAATGCATAGTGTACCTAGACTTTTTTTCAATGCAAGAAAGTATCGTATAGGAAAGTGTCAGAGATGATAGATACTATTATTTGTAGCAGAGATGATGGATAATTTTTTATTATATTTTTAAGACTGACTTAAGTATAAAATCTTAAAGTATATTTGGAGCGATGCTCCCAAAGCATTTTCTTTCATCCATGTATGGAGACACTGTGGCCTGTACCAAGTGTTTTTGCTATCATGGGCCTGTATCATTATCAATGTCTGTGAAGGAACTGTTATATTTGGAAACTATTTTGTTTCCCCTATCTTCCTTGTAATATGTCGTTATCTATGTCTTTTCGAAACACGTGTTATCAGAGTGTAATCTGTATTTGTACCAAATAATGTATTAATAGAGTATGGTCTGTACCAAGCATTTTCTTTATGTTGGGTATGTATCATTGTTAAAGCTTTTGAAGGTATAAAGGTAATGTTATACATGAACATTATTTTGTTTTCCATATCTTCTTTCTGGTATATCTTTATCTATCTTACCAAAGTAGTTTCAATCATGTATAATCATGTATTAACAGAGTATGGTATTTATAATTTTTTCTTTTATATTTAGTTTATATTATTGAATTGTTATTGTGATAAATATTTTGTTTCTTAAGCTAGCATATTCTATTAGTAATGGATGGTAGATGCGATATTTTGTAAAAAGATAATGAAACATATATTGAAATAGATTGAAAAAGATGGAAAACAAAAAATTATCAATATAACTAAATTTTTTTATTCAAAAATAAAAAGAAGAAAAAATATCCATATTAACATATTATTTAATGATAATACTTATTATTATAAAATTATTTATTAAGTTCTTTAAAATTTTGATCATGTTAACCTATTGAATAGGATTTACATAAAAACCAAAAATAGTTTCAGACAACATAAATCAATGTATAAGTAAGATATAATATTCATAAATCACAAAACACAAAAGAAAACATCAATCTCTTAGTCATAATATATTGTGTAGAATAAAATAATTTAGAGTCTACATGGAAACCACAAACCACCATGGACAATGACATTAAACCTTTTGTGAAGGGAATGTCCATCTTAGCCACCCATTGTCACTTTGGTGTCCTTTCCTCTCACTTTTGGGTTGATATGTCCTAGGCCTCCTGAGGGAATACCTAAAATGACCAAACTAGGTCAATGTTGTCAAAATAAATAGGACCTTAGGTTAAGGATGTAAAACTAAATAACACTTAGTTTAACCAATAAGTAAATGGATGCACACACCCCTCTCTGACAAATCATAGAGAAAATGTAACAAGTTTGCATAGTCATTACCTTTAGGTACTTGACCCACAATATAAAGGATTATATATTTGTCACCAAAATGATTTGCACAATTAGATGAGATAAAAACTCATATATCAATGGAAAGATTGCAATCGTAATGTTAAGATCATATAAGAAGTAAGATCATAATTGTTATGATGATATCATTATAACCAAACAGTTTCCAAGAATGTTTACTCCCTACAATAAAAAGAAAACACAGACTTCATTCAACCTTGAGTTATAAAAGAAACAACACACCCATTCACACCTTTTACAATGGTTTTGTGGTGTGTGGAGATGATGAATGATAAAATTCAATAGGTAGAACCTTACCATTAAATGATAAGGAATAGATGTAATACATGTTAGAAACATGATTACACCCACTAGTTAGTTTGTTCTTCAATTATAATTTTTTTTGGTTATTCATTTAGATTGGATCATTATAGTATTTTTCCTCTAGCTTAATTATTTTAGAGTGAAAATTTTGGAAGAATCAACTTGCAAGGTCATTTTTACTAGAGGCCCAATTTTGGAAAAATTTAGGTGAAAAATGCAAGAGCCACTTTGAGGCATTAAATGACCACTTTTTGTGGTCTTGGACTTAATATGGATCTATATTTCATAATATATGCATAATACCTTTCCAATGGCTCAAGAATCACCTCAATCAAAGCTTGTATGAGAAAGTTATGTCTCTCAGAAATTGACCTATCATAATTAACCACGTAATTCAAGAGGATGCCACGTCAATCCCAAATTCTCATGGAAAAGGTGTTAGCCATGTGGGAAATATGAATAATATTCTAGAAGGGTTGAATTCTAGCTCAAGTTCAAGGTTTAAGAAGTCAACTTAAACCCCTAGTTGGTTATCATTATATGTTATAATAAAACCACTAAGAGGAAAATGGGTTCCATTCTATTGTTGGAAACTAGGTTAATACTAAGGGGGAATGAATAAGTAATAATACCAATTTAAACAATTATTCACTATTTTGTATTTTCTATTTAATCAGCACCCAATCATTTAGGCAACAGCATAATCATCACATGAATCACACAACAATACCATAAACAACACAAATATATGACATATATATTTTTACATTGAAACCCATAAAGGAATAAAACCACCAAACTTGTTTTATTTTGATGTAGATCTAAAGCCACAACTTCTAATTACATCAATTTTTATGAGCACCCACTCACAGGAGGCACTAACCCCCAAGCTATTTAGCTGGCACCAACTAGCAGAAAGCACTAGCTCCCTAATTTGTTTTGTTGACATTAACTTGCACAAAGAACCAACTCCCTGATTTTCAAGCCATTACTTGTAGGAAGAACCAACCCCCAATTGTTTCTCAGGCACCAACATTAAGGAAGCAACAAATCCCTAATGTGCAAGCATCAATCTACTCATCCATGCATATTCCTTTTTCATGCACTCAGATCCACAGGTTTTCTATTCATACTAAAATTGTGTTTCTCTCTCTCATCTACAACTCTTACTTAGCCTAATATCTCACAATGTACTTAGCATCCTTAGTCTTAGTCTCTACTATGCATCTCTTCACACACTTAGATCTAATCACAAAGTTTCATATATGTTACATCAACTAAGTCTTTCGTAGTCTTCACACTTTCTAAAGTTTACCCTCACATCTCTTAGCCATCTTAGACACTTGGCCTTATTGGCTCTTACCTTTCTTGATAATTTTCTAGTTACACTCATCTTTGACAAAGTCTCATCCTATTCTCACTATAGAAGGCTCATCCTTTTTATCTTATTGAGATAACTTCAAAACTTAGCACAATTGAATTTTATTCTTCTGACAATTTGCATGTGGCTCAAAAAATACCATACCATTGTTTTTACCCCTAGTAAAATTATCTTGATTAACAATAGCAACATACTCAATTCATGCATCCACCAAAATCTTCTAACTGTCATCTTACCAAACTTTGGTTCCCATAATGTCAGATTTCATTTTGTGTCGCACCTTTCTCAATATTGTCTTAGCACATGTGACCCTAAGCCATGTTGAATTAAGCATGGAGAGCATTAAGCTTCACACTAGTTTAATACATACATGCCCTTAACCTTAAGTTCTTGGGATTTAGATGCCTCAGGGCTTAAACCACACTTTTACATTAAAGTCACAAATTCTCACAAGCTAACCCCTTGGCACAAATCCTTATTCTTTCCCATTTCTTCTATTGAGATCATCATTTTCCACATGGAAATCTCTATGTGGTGCAACATGTCACTTACATTCAACCCACTTTTCCACCCAATAGCCCATTTTTTCCTACCACGTATAGTGCTCCCAAGGCACCACATCATCATGATTTTCATTTCATGACCACCTCTCTTCCAATTGTTTCCTCATCATTGGAGCATGTCAAATCCATTTTTCTTCCATATGCCAGTCTCTTATGGGGCCATATTGTCTTTTTGTTGAGTCATGCCTAGCTGAAATCAACTTGTCATAGCATGGAATGGAGGGGTTTCCTGAACTCCATGTTTTGTAATTATTCTCCTTGTTAACTAAAAAAACCTAGAGAGGAAAATTTATGTTATAAACTATTTTCATGAAGAATCTTTATCCCATGCCATTTGTCTCACATTGTGCCCAACAACTCATAGTGCCAAAGCTCTCAAACAATACCTCCATGGTGCAACATGAACTTTTATGTTAGGTAATGGATATATATCTCTCTCCTAGAGTCTATCAATTATGGACCTTTTCCAGGTCTACATGGAACAATCTACCTAAACCTCCATAGTGAGACGTGAAATTTCACCTCTATTGATGACTTGATTTTTGTCTTGCACCTTCTGTCAACCACAAAATACTTAAAACCTTAGCGAACATTTTTACTTCTACATCGCGATGATGTGTTGTTCTAGTTGTCTTACCTCATTACCTCATGATGATCTGTTGTTCTAGTTGTTATAGTTGTTTGATACTCTAAATGGGAAGGCCAATGATGATTTAATTCAAACATTTAGGCTTGTATGTTACGTTTTCAGCCACTTGGAGTTCCTCTCTATTGATTGAATTTAATTTCGTAGGATGAATTTTTGGAGGATACTCTTACATCGAAAGAATGATGGAGAACATATTTGCACAAATTAACAATTTAAAGAGTGCACAAATTCTTTCAAAGAGGACACTAAAAAAATGTGTTCAAAACCTCGCAAATGAAAGCCTATAAGAGGAATTTGCTTCAAGCACCAATCACTGAAACAAAACAAACATGACGAATGAACGCCTTTATTTATTCAAGTTCAACCTTAAGGCTTGGAGCACCATTATTGTTTAGGGGTGATGAACAATGACTAGACAATATGGCAACCAACTAAACAACTTCAGTAGATGGGATAAATAATTTTATGTAGCCATAGACCGTCGTAAGCACTCGCTTAATATCTTTTCAAGGCCAACATTTACTTGTTATGTTTAAAAGGATAGAAATCAAATGGATATAGAATCAATCACACATAAAGAACACCCATAATTACCCTAGGAAAACCCCAACTCTGGGAAAAACACAGCCTGATAGAATTCTATTAGATTTCGGCCATAACCTTGACCAAGATTGTCGAGGAACCCTGCTCATCACTTGGTCCCATACACTGATCGAGGAGACCCTGCTCAACCCTTGGCCCCTCACACTGGTCGAGGAGACCCTACTCTGATAAAGAATGGAAACGAAAAGTGGAGTAGATATTTCTCTTCTTAATATTCATAATAGCTAAATATATTACATTGTAAACATCAATAATAAATTACTCGAGTAGAACTCGACACCTATGGAGTAGAACTGAAGCAAAATTGAACTATCTATGACACCTAGCAGACAAAAAAATCAAATGTGATGACACTTAGTAGACAGTGATATTAATATCTCAACATCGCCTCCTAATCTTAACAATTACAAGTGGAGGCACTTACAATGCCTAATTTCTCTCTTTGAAATTCAAATACATTCTTTCCCAATGGATTTTTGAAAATATCTACAAGTTGATCTTTGGAACCACAAAAAGCAAGTACTATGTCCCCATCATTGACAAGCTCATGGATGAAATGAAAATGTGTGTCAATGTGCTTGTTCTTTTTGTGGAAAACATGATTTTTTTATAAAGAAATTATTGAATTATTGTCACAATAAATAGGAGTTGGATCATTTTGAACATTTGATAGATCTTTCAATAATCTTCTCAACCACACTACTTGACAAGCTGCTAAATGTTTTGCTACATTTTGTGCCTCAATAAAAGATATTGAAACAATTCATTATTTCTTGGATTCCCATGAAATAAAATTGGTTCCAAGATGAAAAGCATATCGTAAGGTTCTTTATGATCATCTAAAATCCTTGCATAATTTTTGTATATATAAACTCCAAGTGAACCATCTTTAGAATGTGTATAGAAAAAAACATACTTTATGGTCCCTGCAATATACCTTAAGATCATTTTTGCAACCTTCCAATGAGAAATCTTAGGTGATTGCATAAACCTGGAGACAAAACTTGTTGCAAACATGATATCAGGTCTAGTTGCAGTGAGATACAACAAACTACCAACTAGACTTTTATACAATGTGGGATCAACTAGTGGTGTTGTATCTTCTTTGTTCAGCTTGGTGCATTGAGAAATTAGTGTATCAGCTGATTTGCAATTGGTCATTCTGAACTTTTGGATGATGTCAGTGGCATATTTTTGTTGACCAACAAAAATTCCATTAGCAGATTGTTGAATTTCAATGCCTAAGAAGTATTTCATGACCCCTAGATCAGTCATATCAAACTTTGTTTGCATTGTTTCTTTGAAGTCTTCTAACATCATATTGCCTATATAAAGAAGATCATCTATGTAAAGACATAAAATAATAATTTTACCTTCATGAGTTTTGGTTTATAAAGTTGTCTCATAGTTATTTCTGTAAAAACCACTTTTGATGAGATAGTGTCAATGCGAACATACCAAGCTCTTGGAGCTTGTTTCAAGACATACAAGGCTTTCTTCAATCTTTATAGCTTATGCTCCTGTCCTGGAACTTCAAAAATAGGAGACTGCTCTACATAAAATTCTTCCTGTAATATACCATTTAGGAAGGCATATTTTACAGCAAGCTAATCTAATTTCCATCTGTGTTGAGTTGTTGTGGATAAAATGGTTCTCACAGTGTCTAACCTTGCCACTAGAATAAAGGTGTTGAGGTATAAAAGGTGTCTTTTTAACTCCTAATTATCTTCACATTAGTTTATCAATCCGGGCAAGATTTTCTATTTCAAGAGTGCACACAGTTTGTGGCGACTATTTACTCAAGAGTAATGTTTCTAAATTGCAGTACAGTGCTATCAAATACAAGAGTAAATGGATGCTTTAAATAAAACTCACTTGCAATTAAAGGAAACTCAATTCTCTGAAACTAAATCTTTTACTTGACAAAGTAACAACAATTATGAGTCAAGGATACAGTAGTAGTAACTCATTCCTTTTTTAACTAATGCAAACTAAATCAAGCATAAATAATATCCTCAATCTGAGAGCTTTGATAGTAATAGCCAATGTTCTTTACAGTGGTTGATCTCACACACACCACACTAAAGAACCAATTGGAAATGACAATGTATCAAATCAATAATGCTACTGCGACTTATCGAAATGAGATAATTATGCTATCTGTAAGAATGCTAAAATGAATAGTGAAGCCCTATAAGTAAAATGAACAGCGAAGCTCTATAAGTAAAATGAACAGCACAACAATATACATGCAAAAAGCAGTGATCTTGTTATGAGGGAAATGAACAGAAACACAATTCAATTATAGCAATTGTATTATATATTAATCATATGCAAAATAGTTACAGCCAGTTTGTGCTTTGTTTCAACAATGAGAGTCGATGATCAAAGCAAAAATACAAAAGTAATTTCTGAATAATCTCCCCTTGTTCTTCACAATTGTTGTCCCTTTTATAATGGCCAGGCGGATAAAATAGGAACAGTGGATAGAACAGTAACAACGATGATCCGCTCAATCTTCCATCTTCAGTTAGTTCTTTGTCTTTTGCGTTGATGTTGTGATATTCTCTATCCTTATCCATAACTACACACTCCATCCTTGGCTTGTTGCCTGTACGCTACTTCCTAGTGAAGGAACGATAGTTACTCCTCTTCTTCTTTTTCCTTCTCTCGGGTGCGGAACGGTAGTTTTATCGTTTCATCTTTTTCCTACATGAGAAAAGACAATAATTAGCTAAATTGTAATAATAAGTAGTTCCCTAGTTTTTACTATAATCCCTTGATATATGAATATCTTTAGAATATAAAGGGAATATAATTAAAGGAAAGGATGATGAAATAAATGGCAAATTCATACCTTTTCCATAGCTCAACACACTCCCCTACTTACCCTTTTTCATGCCCTCATGAAAACCATGTAGTTTGAGCGCAAAGCAGTCAATGAATAAGCTGGAGAAGCGATGTCATGAGGTGGTCTAAAACCATGATTTTTAGCCAAAATTTCAAATATGGGCCCTGTCTCTCCTTCAGGTAATTCGTATATGGCTTTATATCCTTCTGCATGATACCAGACAATAGGACAACGAAATCGATAGCCTAGCCAATATGGCCCTTCCCTCAAGATGAGGTTGTTATAAGTAACTAAGTGATCTGTAGCTAATTTAAAGTTTTTATAGTTAAATGGTTCTTTGTCCTATACATTATGATTGGAAGTTTTCCATCTGAATGTAGCTGCTGCCAAAGAATTGTCTTTGATAGAGAGAAAATACTCTACCCCTTGCTGGACAATTTCTTTGTAGATGGTCCCAAGGTCCGGATTACTCCTTCCTTTTGCATTAGACTCTTATGTTTGGTCAGCAATTGCAATGGGTTTTTCGGTTCACCCCTGACCCAAAGGTCCAGCCCATTTTCTTGTCTTTGGAAAGTATTATGGGCTTTGAACCACTTCAACTGGTTAACAGCAAATGAAATGAATGCTTGAAACTGTACATCACGCACAAAATGGCTGGGGTTCTTCTCCATTTCTTCTTCCAATATAAAATTATGAAAATAAAACTCACAGAGTAATCGTTGAACTTTTACGCCATGGTGTTTACAGCAGTTTATAAAATCCTCAAAAGTTTTTAATTCTATGGGTTTCCCTGCCCTAACAGCCTTCATTTTTAACTGTAAATACCTTTCTAATAAAAATAAAGCATAGTTCTGACACATGACTATTTCCGGTCTGTTCTTTATCTTTTCAGTTCTTTCTTCTTCCCTCCGACACTTCTCGAAGAACTCACTTTCTGACGCGTTGATATTCCACAATTGCCTCTGTAATTCCTAGTACCTTTCTTGGGGAACAGTCTTTTCCTCAAGCTTCTTTATAGTTAGTTGAGCCTGTGCCAGCTTCTCTTGAAGACTTGTTATACGAGGATCACTACTTATTAAAACATCTCTGGCTTGGATATCTATCTGGGTGTCTGCACCATTGGAGGGTATTGCCTCCATTTGAACAGTAGTATTGCATAAATGTACAGTCTCTATTTGGTCAGTTGCTTTTGTAATGGTTGCATGTTGTTCATTATCGTTTTGAATGAGTATGGGCTCAGCTTGAGTCTCTGTAGCCCTTGTATCATGGAATTCAATTTGAATGGTTGCATTCATCATTTTCGGGGTTCTACTTGCAATTTTTCTCCTTTTTAATATTCTTATCTCTTGTCTAAGTCTCTTCACTAAGCTCTATAGCTTCTGGTGTTCCTTTTGCAACATCTTAATTCCACTTTTCTTCTTCTTGGGAGGAACAACTATTTCACTAACCGTTTCTGCTCTTACTGAGCTTGGTTGCTCAGTTGGGTTTTGTTCTCCAAGGGCTATGTCTTTGCCCTGACTAGTTTCCATTTCCTTTGTTTGGCCCATATCTTCTGTGTTTAGATCGACCTGACTAAGTTCTTCTGGAGAGGTAACCCTAGTTTCATCTGCCTTTTCTTGAGTGGTTTATGCCCTTGCTTCTACTTCACCAACTATTTCTTCTGATATATTCCTATTATGGGCAAAGTCCTCTTCTGATTGTGCTGCTTCAACATTGAGGTTGAGCAGACTTTCAGGCTGAATATATTCACTCATATTGGCCAAAATTTGGGCCAATTCCTCCTCATATAATTGGTCTTGTGATGGAATTGTGCCGGGAGTTAGGGGAAGTTTTGCTTCATCCCTCTCTTCTTCACTAGTATGATCTGTTTCTTCCTCAAGTTCTGATTCTTGGTTGTCTCTTCCTTCCAGCTGTAAGGGTTGCTCATTTTCAAGGCTAGATAATTCTAAAGGTTGGCTGCTACTACCTTAGAGGTTCTTAGCTATTCCCATGCTTGTTCTCAATTTGGAAGAGTGTCTACGTTTCTTTGGTCTGCTTGCTATGATGGTGGTTCTTTTTTTTTGGGGGGGGGGTGCAGGTAAGGCTAATCCCCCGTCTATAGCAAACACTAATTATTCCCAACTGGTTTGTTGCTAGACAAGATTGTATCTTACTATCAACTGAATTAGACAATGATGACTTGCAACCGTATCTATATGACGGGATTTCTTTATGCTTTGAGCAGCGTCATGCAACAAAAAGTTCAAATATGCAGGTAGGTTTACAGGACATTTTTGTTTTAAAACTGCTAGTAATTTAAGGTGGCATGCTCCTACCACATCCTTTCTTCCATCGCATGTAATGTAGCTCTGAACTACTCTAGCCAGCTTTTCCTATTGTTCTCTGAGAGATGACAGGCAGACTCCTTTACCTTTGACAATTAGGTTCTGACCCTCGTCCCGAAAGATGGCCATGGCGTCTTGAAGCCTCAATTTTTTATGTGTCCATATGGGTCTGACTTCCAGTAGTCCAGATACGTTAGCTATTACTATATCCATCACTGTTATTCGTCTTCCTCTTACTATAGAATGATCATCCTGCAAATTCTGCAAAAATTCGATAGCCACAGTTTCATGGGGTTGCTGCAGTCGTGTAAAATATGTGACCCATCTAGCCCTTACTAAAATTTCTCATGCAACATCGAAAACTGCTAGTGTCTATGGCTCGCTGTGTACTGATCGTCCTCCCATTTTGTCTAAGTTCTGCACACTGTTATTTTTACACAGCAATGCACAGAGCCAACAATGGAACAACAAACTGTAAATATCAGATAATACCTTTTCTTTAACATAGATACCATTAAAACTTGCTATTATGGGATATTATCCAGCCTAGTACAACCAAATAAAAGACTGACACATATGCAAAAGTGCTTTGGAAGTCACCCACGCCCCCCTGAAAAATGATAGGTCACCTTCGACTGGTTAAATGGAGGAATGACGTACTGATGGCCATCATACCGTGGTGAAAAAATGGCAAGGTGTACATATTTATGAAAAGATCACAAAAATATTGAGTTGTTGAAATTGATGCATTAGAATGGAAATTATGAATAAATATGGAGATGCTATGGAGTGATGCGAAAAAGGGAAAAGGACAGCTGACGTAGGTAAGATGCTATGTGGTCATTATTCCACTCAAACCATTATGATTGACTTTTTAAACGATATTTCATGCATAAAATGTTCAAAAGGAATTGGGAACATAATCTCTTTTGAAATAAAGATAAAGAAATAAGAAAAGGGTTTATAATTACTATTGATGTTTGAAATATATGACTCCAATACCATCAGCAGAGCTCTGTTGCCCACAGGTGTTTATAACCTTGACAAAGTTGCTTTTTCACCCTTTGGAACCATAATCCTTTATGTATGCCTAGGAAAGTGCCTTGTGATGTCAGAATGGAGGCCATTGTGTTGGCTTGGTAACCAGATGGATCACAATGCCATTCACTGGGAAGGAGTGAAAGGTGGACAGGCCAGCTCGTGATGAGACCTCCTATTCCAAGGACTTTTATTTTTCTGATGTGTCCATTGGATCATATCCCTGGTGTGGTGGCCATAGTGGGAATGCCACTTCACTGCTTCCTTATGATCATGGTAGGCTGGCTCATGATGAGACCCCCTATCCTCCATCTGCCAAATCATAGAATTGTTAGTGAACATATATATATATATATATATATATATATATATATATATATATATATATATATATATATATATATATATATATATATATATATATATATATATATATATACATATTATATATATATATATATACATATATATATGTATATATATGTATATATATATATGTATATATATGTATATATATATATATATATATATATATATACATATACATATTATATATATATATATACATATATATATGTATATATATATATGTATATATATGTATATATATATATATATATATATATATATATATATATATATATTTCTCTTCTTTTTTTTCCTTTTCTTTTATATAGCACTTCCTATTTATATATAGAGGATGGCTCCACACTCCTTAAGAGTAGGGATGGTGGAAGAAGTCTAAACATATCAATAGAATAAAATATGCCCTTATTCTTATTTAGTAATTAATAGTCAAAGAGAATTATGAGAATTAGGGAAGAACCAACACGACAAAAGTAATCAATCAATTTGAGTTCTAGTGAAAATAAGGCGAGCAAAGTAATATAGATAGTTGTCTCCTTCCCTTTCTCTAATCAATACAAGGCAATCTCATTAAAGATAATAATTTTTATTTGATTTGCTTATTCCAGCAACCTCTAATTTTGTATCCTTGCATAAATTTGTATTCTTGATTCCAAAGGATCATAAAGAGTGAAACATTATTCACAAAAAAAATGCACTCAAAAAAAGTTGTTGTTCCTTAAATGGAACGGCTGTTGTTCTTTAAGAGGAACAACAAAAAGACAACTGCCCGCAAAATTGTTGTTCCCTAAGAGGAACGGAAAAAAAAATTCACACGAAACTGCTGTTCCTTAAGAGGAACAATAAGTAAAACAGACGCAAAGAAAAATGTTGATCCTTCAGTGGAACAACATAAAAACAAACTGAAGCAAAACTGTTGTTCCTTAAAAGGAACGGCAACAAGAAAAAAATGACAAACTGTTGTTCCTTAAAAGGAACAGCAGTTGTTCCTTATGAGGAACAACAACTGTTCCTTAAATGGAACAACGTAAACATGTGGATACCATACTGTTGTTCCTTAGATGGAATGGCTATGGTTCCTTATAGAGGGAACAACAACTGTTCCTTAAAAAAAATAGCGTAAACAAATGTAAATGGGATTGTTGTTCCTTAAATGGAATGGTTGTTGTTCCTTAAGAGGAAAAGCAGTTGTTCCTTAAGAGGAACAGCAACATACAAAAATGGAGAACTGTTGTTCCTCAAATGGAACGGCTATTGTTCCTTAAGAGGAACAACGGTTGTTCCTTAAGAGGAACAACAAACATTCAAAAATGAAAATTTGATGTTCCTTAAATGGAACAGTTATTGTTCCTTAAGAAGAACAACAAAAAAATGAAAAAATGGTGTTCCTTAAGAGGAACGGTTGTTGTTCCTTAGGGGGAACAATAGTTGTTCCTTAAGAGGAACAACAAAAATACAAACACGCAAAACTATTGTTCCTTAAGAGGAACGGTTGCTGTTCCTTAAGAGGAACAATAGCTATTCCTTAAGAGGAACAGTAGTTGTTCCTTAAGAGGAACAACAAAAGTACAAACACGTGAAACTGTTATTCCTTAAGAGGAACGGTTGTTGTTCCTTAAGAGGAATGGCAGTTGTTCCTTAAGAGGAAAAGCAAAAATACAAACAGGTGAGAATGTTGTTTCTTAAATGGAACGGTTGTTGTTCCTTAAGAGAAACAACAGCTTTCCCTTAAATGGAACAGCAAAAATAGACCACACGCGACACTGGTGTTCCTTAAATGGAATGGCTATTGTTCCTTAAGAGGAACAACAATTGTTCCTTAAGAGGAACAGCAATTGTTCCTTAAGAGGAACAACAAAAATGCAAACACGCACATTACTATTCCTTAATTGGAACGACTACTTTTCCTTAAGAGGAACAACAAAAATATAAGCATGTGCAAAACTATTGTTCCTTAAAACAGCTGTTGTTCCTTAAGAGGAACAACAAAAATAAAACACACGAAAAAACTATTGTTCCTTAAATGGAATGGTTGTTGTTCCTTAAGAGGAACAACAAAAAGAAAACACACGCAAAAACTGTTGCTCCTTAAATGGAGCAGTTGTTGTTCCTTAAGAGGAATAGCATGAAAATTAAATAAAGAGAAAAGTGTTGTTCCTTAAATGGAACGGTTGTTGTTCCTTAAATGGAATGGTTGTTGTTCCTTAAATGGAACGGTTGTTGTTCCTTAAATGGAACAACACTAAAATCTATACAAAAAACAGTTTATACAAGCAAATTTTTAAAAAAGAAAAGTTTATATACAAAATTCAAAAGAAAATGAGTTGTTTATGGATTGATGTTAAGGATGGGTTAACCTCCTCGGAAAGAATTTTCATGTTGGAATCTTCCTGTAACTATTGGTAAAAGGACTCCCTGGTAAGCGGTTTGTGATAAAGTCGCACTCGATGACCATTCACTTTGAAAGAATATCCAGATCCATCAATGGTTGTCAATGTAATGGTGCCATTATCATGCACTTTTTGTATCTCATAAGGTCCAAGCCATCGTGTCTGGAGTTTTCCGGGGAAATCCTGGAACCTTGAATCGTATAGGAGTGCCCAGTCTCCTTCATGGAAGATCTTCTTTTTAATAAGGGCATCGTGCCATTTCACCCTCTGCTGTTGAATTAATGCAGTGTGTTGAAGAGTTGAGAGCCTAATTTCATCTAATTCATTGATTTGTTGTAATTTATTGGTCTGAGCTTCATTTAAATTCAAACCCACCTCCTGCACTGTTCTTAATGTTTGAATCTCAAATTCGATTGGGAAGATGGGTTCCTTACCAAATACCAATTGATATGGTGAATATCCTGTGGTGTTTCTCCATGTTGTGTGGTATGCCCACAAGGCTTATGGCAGTCTTGAAGCGCAGTCACGTCTGTGTGATGCAATTGTTTTTGTAAGTATTGCCTCAATCACCTTATTAGTACTTTCTACTTAGCCATTTTCCTGTGGGTGGTATGGAGTTGTAATCTTGTGTCGGATATGGTAATTTCTCAATGTTGTGGCAATATTGTTACCTACAAATTGCGGTCCTCTATCTTTAATTATGTCTCTTGGCAAGCCATATCGCACAAATAATTGGAAAAGAAAACGTATTATTGAATCCTCTGTAGCTCTTGGCAGCTCCTCTGCTTCAACCCATTTAGTAACATACTCTGTTGCAACCAGTATGTATGTTTTTTTATTGGATGATGGGTTAATAGGACCAACAAAATCTAGCGCCCGCCACTCAAAAGGCTTGATTACTAATTGTGGGTTCAGAGGCATCTCATCAAATTGTCCAAGGCATCATGCCCTCTGGCAGTTATCACAAGCTTGAACAAAAATTTTAGCATCTTTAAAGATAGTGGGCCAGTAATAGCCTGTTTGTAAGACTTTGTGACCAGTTCTGTGGTCTGCAAAATGTCTGCCACAGGGCCCATCGTGGCATGCTTTTAGAATGTCAAACACTTCATCTTCTCGGAGACATCTTCTGATGTGCATATCTACCCTTGTATGGAATAAGTAGCCCCAAATCCAAGAGAATCGAATACTATGCTGCACTATTTGTTTTCTTTCATTAGGCGTTAGGTGCTTGGGTAATTTTCCCACTGCCAAGTAATTTGCAACTTCAGCATACCATGGTGTTCTGACAATAACATCAAATAAATATTCATCAAATTGATCCTCAACTGCTACTACGTCCGTTGGCTTTGGCATTCGTGAGAGAAAATCAACTACAGGGTTTTCTTTTCTAGGTTGATCCTTAATTGTGATGTCAAATTCTTGCAAGAGAATCAACCATATTGTCACTCTTCCATTTGTAACGGGTTTATTTGCTAAATACTTAATGGCAAAGTGATCTGTATATAAAACTATAGGATATCCAGTTATATAGTGTCTAAATTTATTTACAGCATATATTACAGCTAAGAATTCTTTTTCAATCACAGTATAGTTTAATTCAGTGGGAGATAGATTTTTGTTGATATAATATATTGCATATGGCTTTTTATCTTCTTCATGTCCAAGAACTACTCTGATTGTTGTGTCTGAAGCATCAGATGAAATTTGGAATGGCATATCCCAATTTGGGCCCCTTAGCACTGCAATCGTTGATACAAGCCTTTTTAGATCCTCAAAATCATGGTCACATTTATCTATCCAAATAAATCAATATTTCATGTTAATGCTTATAAAGGTGCAGCAATCTGAGAAAAATGCTTTATAAATCTTCTATAATAACCAGAAAATCCCAAAAAATTGCGTACCTCTGTTTGTGTGGTAGGGGTAGGTATTAACAAAAATATCTGAATTTTAGCTAGATCTACCTGTATTCCAGCTGCTGAGATATAATGACCTAAGATGAGTCCCTTAGTCATCATCATATGACACTTTTCATGGCTCAAACAGAGCCTTGTAGCAATGCATCTTTGCAGCACTTTTTCTAATGTTTGTAATGCTGGCTCAAAGTCATCCCCATAAGGTGTGAATTCATCCATATATACTTCAAGCCCTTCATTTATTAAATCTGAAAAATGCTGAGTACAACCCTTTGAAATGTGGCAGGAGCATTGCATAGCCCAAAGGGTAAGACCCTGTAAGCAAATGTTCCCCAAGGATAGGTAAAGGTAGTTTTATCCTAATCTTTAGGGGCAATCTAGATCTAATTGTATCCACTGAAGCCATCTAGGAAAGAAAAGAATTTATTTCTTGCTAAAGTGTCCAAGACCTGATCAATGAATGGAAGGGGGAAGTGGTTTTTTTGGGTTGCTTTATTCAGTTCTCTATAGTCAACACATATCCACCACTTTCCATTCTTTTTTGACACCACTACTAATGGAGAGACCCACTTGTGGTCAGATATTGGGTAGATAAATTTTACATCTAAAAGTTTTTGCAATTCAACTTTCACAATATCCTTAAGATGAGGATTTAATCTCCGTTGGGGTTGGCGAATGAGTCTAGCATCCTTTTTGATCCAGGTGGATGTTGGTGGCCACCCACCTATCCCATTTGGACCCCCACAACTGTCTCTTTCAGTTTTTCAGTTTCCGTAATTATAGCATAGTTTACTACTTTTAGCAGTTTTTCGGGTCCTAAACTTCTGGAGCCATTTTGAGGCCCTAAACAACGTTTTTTGGGAAAATCCACGCCAGCAATTTTTCTTATAAAAATCGTCTTTTCCGTCGTAGTCCTCGGAGAGATCTTTCCAACAGGCTATCATGCGCATCAAACGGAGATAGTACGACCAATTCGCGACCCCGGGAAGTTGATGTACCAACTTACCCAAAAACGGGGCCCACAATTTGGCGTTTCATCTTCTAGGGTTAGGTTTTGGAATGTGAAGGGTTTTCCATTGTTTCTCAACAATAAATAGGCCCTTGAGCCTCATTTTAACACAGTTCGAAACAGTTCAGAGGCATGTAGTGGACACATCTCTTCTCAGAGATAAGCTACCATCGCCCTAGCTGGGTTATTTCTATTTGTAAACATATTTCAGTATTCTCCATTAATGAAATGAAGTATTAATTCTGCTGCATCTCTGTTTTTCTTTGCATGTCCCCAACGAGGTCGGGATATAAGGAGCTAGGGCTTGAATTGGTCGAACCTTTGCAAGAGCAGCCTCGCAAATCTCGACGACCTCCCATGGCGGATGAGAAGAAAGACGAGGGGGCAGGAGATCCTATCAGAATCTTGCTCGAAGAAGCCCTCGAGCGGCAAAGGAATGCGATGATGGATAGCTTTGCGCAGATCCTTCAGCAGCTACCTAGAGGTGACGCATCGGCTTCCAACAACTACTCTGGAAACGCCACACCGTTTAAGGTACAAGTTAATTTTGAAATCCCCATCTTCGAGGGTCAAATAGACGCAGATGCCGTAGATAAATGGTTAAATCTGCTAGATGGGTATTTTTCTGTTCATGAATTTTCAAGTCGGGAAAAGATTGTTTTCGCTCTTCTCAAAGCAGCCCCCCACGTTAAGGACTAGTGGGAAACATACTGCGAGCAGAAGGATGAAAGTACAGGCTCACTATTTTCAGCCGCCCCCACTTGGAATGAATTCCGGGATGCCATCAAGGAGTAGTACTACCCTGTAAAAAGCTATGAGGACAAATACATCAAATGGACCACACTGCGGCAGGGATGAGACCAAGATGTACCAGAGTTCACAAATATTTTTCATACCCTTCGCACACAGTTGGGTATCAAAGATTCTGAGCTGCATCTGGTACTCAAATACCACGGCTGCCTACACAGATACATCCAGGAAGAGATGGAGTTCTTGAACATCTCCTCACTCGGCACAGCATACCGATACGCTGTCAAAATCGAGCAAAAGTTCAAACAAAAGAATCGAGACTTTGGATCTGCAAATCCGAAGCCCAAAGGACAAAGCCAAGGCGGGGTGACCCAAGACAACCCGTCAGAAAAGAACAACACCATGAAGCCAAAGAAGGACACAGGAAAGTGGTGTGAGTTCCACAAGAGTCCCACTCATAACACAAGTGAGTGTCGGACCAAGCAGTCGCTGGTGGCCGAGTTGAAGGCTTCTGAATCAGATGCATGTTCCGACTCTGAGTCAGAACCTGACAAGGGGAATGACAAAGGGAAGCAGATCATTGATGCGGATCCCAGCGCCAATATTTCTACTGCCAAGATCCAGAAACATGAGCCCGAAGATCCAGAGGAGGGGGAACGTCTTTTCCACTCACAGATGTGGGTGAAGGGTTCGCCGCTGTAATTTATTGTCGACAGTGGCAGCCAAAAGAACCTCATTTCAGCAGAGGTCGTGAAGCGGTTAGGCCTACCAACTACACCACACTCACAGCCGTACAGTATCGGTTAGCTTCACGAAGGACGAGATCTCAAAGTTCGCCAGCAGTGCCACCTTCCCTATAGCATCAAGCCCTTCACAGACGAGGTATTGTGTGATGTTACACCTCTGGATGTTTGTGATGTACTATTAGGCCAGCCATACTTGTGGAGGCGACATGCTGTGTATGAGTCAAGGCCTCGTGCTATCATCATTTCTTTGGATAATTCATTATACAGGATACCAAAGGTAGCCCCACCTACCGCCACCTCTTTGATTACTGCTAAGAAAGGCAGCAAGCTCATCTCATAGACTAGGAAATTTATTTTCTGTCTAGTTCGCTCCCAAAGTAAGGGGAAGATCACTGCTACATCCATGACCCCAGCGAAGGGTTCCTCCACACAGCAGCAGCAACAGAGGGATACAGTCGTGACAGAACACAGGAACAGCTTCTCCTTACCCGGAGGTGTACCACACAAGTTTCAGGTGGACGACAAAGTTTGGTTACATTTGCAGAGGGAGCACCTTACCAGAACCCATCAGAAACTCAGACCACTTTGACATGGTCCTTACACGAGTAACAAGGCTACGGGAAACAATGCTTTGAAGCACAACATTCCTCCATTCCTTCACTTGCACTGAGTGTTCAATGTGGACCATCGCCGACCATGCTCCCCACCATTTCTGGACACATCAGAGATTGCAGAACAGCTCACCAGAGACCCAGATCAGCAGAAGCTTCCTCATCTCAGGGAGGAACTCAACGCAACGGGGACCATTGCTTCCTACGGGGGGAGGAATGATCCAGGTGGATGTTGGTGGCCACCCACCTATCCCATTTGGACCCCCACAACTGTCTCTTTCAGTTTTTCAGTTTCCGTAATTATAGCATAGTTTACTATTTTTAGCAGTTTTTCGTGTCCTAAACTTCTAGAGCCGTTTTGAGGCCCTAAACAACGTTTTTTGGGAAATCCACGCCAGCAATTTTTCTATTAAAAATCGTCTTTTCCGTCGTAGTCCTCGGATATATCTTTCCAACGGGCTATCATGCGCATCAAACGGAGATAGTACGACCAATTCGCGACCCCGGGAAGTTGATGTACCAACTTACCCAAAAACGGGGCCCACAATTTGGCGTTTCATCTTCTAGGGTTAGGTTTTGGAATGTGAAGGGTTTTCCATTGTTTCTCAACAATAAATAGGCCCTTGAGCCTCATTTTAACACAGTTCGAAACAATTCAGAGGCATGTAGCGGACACATCTCTTCTCAGAGATAAGCTACCATCGCCCTAGCTGGGTTATTTCTATTTGTAAGCATATTTCAGTATTCTCCATTAATGAAATGAAGTATTAATTCCACTGCATCTCTATTTTTATGGTTATCGCATCTCTGTATTTATGGTTATCTATGTAGTCTATTGCGTTCCTGCTTAAATCCGGATCACTTTTCTGTATAGATGTGGTGCATACACAACTGGGGATCAATTCCTTTCATGTCTGGGTAATCCCATGCAAAGGCTTCTTTATATTTTCTCAGGAGTTGAACCAACATTTCTTCTTGTTCAGCAGTCAGGTTTTGTTAATGTTCAGATTTTTTCCTGGCTCAATTTCTATGGTTTTGCTGTTGTAAATAGAGGTGGATGGTATTGATTGATCATGAGTATCTTTTAGGGGATCTTCTTCTACATCATTATCGAATGTTGCTTCGATCATGTGACACTTTAGATGGGATCTGGTTTCTGGTTGGTTAATGAAGCTGTTAATGATGTCATCCTCTAGCTGGTCTTTAAATTTGAGGGCATCTTCTATGGTTAGTGGTGATCTAATGTTTTCAGTTAGGTATGATATAGGTTTTTTTTTTGTTTTGATTATTGTTAAACTAGGCTGGGCTGGAGGATATAAGGCTAAATTCTTTACATTGCTTCCTCTTGCTATAGTCATGCTGCCTTGTCGACAGCCAATGTAAGCATCAACAGTTGCTAGCCAAGGTCTACCTAGAATTAAGGGGTGTCCATCCAGTCGGTTTTAGAATTGATGATCAGAAAGTCTACAGGGTATTTCCAGGAGTCTATAGACACCATTACATCATGTAATGTGCCTTCTGGTCTGACTACCAATCGGTCAACCAACTCCAATAAGGTTGTAGTTGGGTCTAATGATGTAATACCAAGTTTTTGACAAGTGGTGGTTGTAAGAATATTGATTGCAACTCCTAAATCAACTAAGTCATTGGGGAAGGAGCATCCATTGATTTGAACCTTGACTATATGATTTCCTGGGTCCTCATATTTTACATGTGCTTCTCTTCCTGATAGTAGGTCAGACAGGGTACCGACTACATGGATAGTTGGATTAGTTGTTATTTTCCTCTTTAGCTTTTTCATACATAATTCTTTGATAGTTTTTGCATAAATCGGGATGTCTTGAATAGCCTGGAGGAGTGGAATTTTTATACACAAATTTTTAGTTCTCCCAAAAGATCAAAATCAGGATGTTCTCTGGGGCGAGGTATGATCAGTCATTTTGCAAATGGTGGAGAAGAGGTGGTTGCTTGTTCATGAGTTTTATGTCTAGGCAGATTTTGTTCTTGTAGTGTTTGTTCTATGGGTAATGGGTTTTCAGTTTGAACATTTTTATCTCACTCTGATTCTATTATACGCCCAGATCTCAATTGAAGGTTGTTGCACTCCCTTAACTTGGTTTCTGGTTCTGGTCCTTCAATTATTTGCACTGATTGAGCTGGTCTATTGTTGGGGCTCGGGTTTGGTTAGGTTGGGAGCTACGGTCTTAAGTTGGTCTAGGAGTTTTTTTGCAATATATAAGGTGCTGGAAGTGTGGGTTGAGGGAGAGGTATCATTCCAGCTGGCTGATTTATAGGTCTTTGCCAATTCGACTTCTAGTTTTGACTCTGCGAGGTGGACGGTGACCATTGTATTAAATATGCATTATTTTTCCAAAATGGTGGACAATAAGGAAAGTTCGGCCAATTGGTTTGATTTGTTTGATTTGGCCATGGTGATATGGGGAATGGCTACTGTGACCAGCTAGAGAAAGGTGGCTGATTCTGCCACATTCCATTATACTGCTGAGCATTATACTAAGGAGATTGATAAGAAGAGGATGAATCAATGGGCATACCTATTTGTTGTGACTGCCACTAGCAGCACTGATTTAGTAGGTAAACCATTTCTGTTTCTTCTTTTACTTCTTTGTAGACTGCTTTCAGTCGTGGGAGCGATGGGCAGCTTTCTGTGGTGTGATTTTTCGTACAAATAGCACAGATTTTGATTGTTACTGTATCCAGCGAACACTCTTTGTGGCTATGTTTCTTTCTGCATCTAGGGTAGAATATCGCCAAATTTTCTTCTGCTTCTGCTTGCTTTTGTTTAGCTTGCATAATTTCCAACTGTGTTGTCAGAGTCCCTAGAATATCAATTTTGAAATCTTCTAATAGATTGTTGATTTCTGTGCAAGTTATACCTCCACTGGAGATCTTGTTATCCCTTGTGATCATGTCACGTTCTGCTGGCTTCAGTCTTGTGCTGCCTCTTGAACTCCTGATACACAAATCAATGATGTCAGCAAAATTTTCCTGATATATGTCACCTTTACCCATAATGTTTAATGTTTCAATCCATTGTTCTTTCATCCCTTTAATTAGTGTAGTTTTTAACACGTTGTCAAGCAAGGGTAAAGATGCATAAGGAGATATCTGGAGATTGTATTGAAAGCGTTCTACATATTCCTCCAGTGTTTCACTAGGTCTTGTTGTCATTTGAAATATTTCATCCTTTAATTCTTTGTATCTACAATAGTCCTGATATTTCTTTAGAAAAGTAGTTTTCAACTAATCCCAGTCATTTACAACGCCCCCCCTAACCCCATAAACCATCATAAAGCTACTCCTTTTAATGTGGAGGGAAATAATTTTAGTTTTTGGGGATCGGTGGTATAGTCATACCCTGGCATAATACATCAAACTCAAACAGAAATGCATCTGGATCCTCTGATGTTAGGCCATGGAATGTAGGAATATTTTGGAGAGGAATGGCCTTCATAGGTGCATTAACTACAGTGTTCACGATGGGATACTGCAGTGTGGAGGTTTGAGGTGTTTGCTGGTTCTGGGCCATTTGATCAAATATGTGCCAATACCCTTCAGGGATCTCTAGAGAGTTATTCCTAGGATGACTAGAAGGAATAAGAATGAGCTTAACAGCACTTCCTTGGTCTGGGATGATGAGTGTTCCTTGCTGAACTACTATCTGGGGGGATCTTGGCTCCTCAGGTTCTTTTACTTTGTTTTGGATAAACTTGACAGCACTCCCCGTATCTGGTCTGCTGAGTGTTTGAACTATTTTTAGAGGGGATCTTAGCTATTTTATTTCCCCTATTTCTCCTCCTCCTTCACGGACATTACTAGAATTCGCTTCTTATAAAGAAATTGGGCAAGAATTCTCAATTTCTTGAAAATCTTGCTCAGTTTCTTCTGTTTTGTTGTGCACCTTAGCAAAGACTATAGATGGTGAGTCTGTGGCCTGAAGGGAGCCAGAAGGTTATCTAGAAGCAACTTTCTTAGGGCCTACTGAGGGCTGAGATTCGACTTTCTTAATGATATCGTCTATGGAGGTTGATTGACCAAGGGTCACTGGTCCGTTAGCTTTGTTGGGTTTGGGTAGTGGTTTCAGATTATTTTCAAGTTTTTCCTCTTAGTCATACACACAACTCAAATATTAATTTCTACCCTAAGTTCTTTAACAATCCTGCTAGAAAGTAGGCGGGGGAGTAGGGATTTTACATGCTCTGTACGTAGGTTCTTACCTTCCGTTTTTAATACCCAACTCTTTCTTAATAGACACCCATCAAATGCACACTACTCCTTAAAAATGGCTACACTCTCCTTGGCAACAGCACCAAAATGTTGAGGTATAAAAGGTGTCTTTTTAACTCTTAATTATCTTCACATTAGTTTATCAATTCGGGCAAGATTTTCTATTTCAAGAGTGTACACAGTTTGTGGCAGCTATTTACTCAAGAGTAATGTTTCTAAATTGCAGTACAGTGCTATCAAATACAAGAGTAAATGGATGCTTTAAATAAAACTCACTTGCAACTAAAGGAAACTCAATGCTCTGAAACTAAATCATTTACTTGACAAAGTAACAGCAATTATCAGTCAAGGATACAGTAGCAATAACTCATTCCTTGTTTAACTGATGCAAACTAAATCAAGCATAAATAAGATCCTCAATCTGAGAGCTTTGACAGTAATAGCCAATGTTCTTTACAGTTGTTGATCTCACACACACCACACTAAATAACCAATTGGAAATGACAATGTATTAAATCAATAATGCCACTGCGACTTATCGAAATGAGATAATTATGCTATCTGTAAGAATGCTAAAAGGAAAAACTAAATGATTGCAGAAAGTAAATGAGCAACAATGCTTTATAATATAAATGAAAAAAAAAACTTATGTGACTGCAATGAACATCAAAGCTAAGTTACTGAAATGAACAGTGAATCTCTGTAAGTAAAATGAACAGCACAACAATATACTTGCAAAAAGCAGCGATATTGTTATGAGGGAAATGAACAGCAACACAATTCAATCACAGCATATAAAAGAGATCAATTCATTAAGTCTGGAAATACGAAACAATAAAGTAATGTGACCACAATAGATAGAAATGAAACCAAACCATCACATGGCAGAAATTGTAAAGGAATGATACAAGGACAACCAGTGAATCCACCAGGGCCGGGCCCTTAGCCGCTAGTGAACACCGCCGGATTACTTCAGTATAAAAGAAGGAACATCAACTGTATTATATATTAATCATATGCAAAATAGTTACAGCCAGTTCATGCTCTGTTTCAACAATGAGAGTCGATGATCAAAGTAAAAATACAAAAGTAATTTCTGAATAATCTCTCCCTATTCTTCACAATCGTTGCCCCTTTTATAATGGCTAGGTGGATAAAATAGGAACAGCGGATAGAACAGTAACAGTGATCCCTCAAGATCAAGAGATCCTAAGAGATCCACTTAATCTTCTATCTTCAGTTAGCTCTTTGTCTTTTGCGTTGATGCTGTGATATTGTCTGTCCTTATCCATAACTATGCGCTCCATCGTTGGCTTGCTGCCTGTAAGCTGCTTCCTGGTGAAGTAACAACAGTTACTGCTTTTTGTCTTTTTCCTTCTCTCGGGTAGGGAACGGTAGTTTTCCCATTTCATCTTTTTCCTACATGAGAAAAGACGATAATTAGCTAAATTGTAATAATAAATAGTTCCCTAGTTTTTACTACAATCCCTTGATATATGAATATCTTTAGAATATAAAGGGAATATAATTAAAGGAAAGGATGATTAAATAAATAGCAAATTCATACCTTTTCCATAGCTCAACAAAAGGTTTCACCATAGTCGACACGAAACTGTTGTGAGAATCCTTTAGCAACCAACCTTGCCTTATGTTTCTCAATCTCTCTTTTTTCATTCAGCTTGGTCTTATATACCCATTTTACATCAATCTTGGTTTTGTTTCTTGCGAGATAAACTATTTCCCATGTCTGGTTCTTCTCTATAGAAGCAATTTCTTGGTTCATTGCATCAACCCAATGTTTCTCTTTAACTTCTTCTTCGAAATGGGTTGGTTGCACAAACATATTTTGTTGGTCAAACTCATGCTCTTACTCATATATTTCTCTTATGTTTCTTGCTTTGTGACTGACTTTTGAAGATGTTAAATCAGTGATGGGTTCATTGTTTGAAGATGTACCATTTTCAGAATGGCATAGCTCTTCTTGAACCTACAATCTTCGTAGTTGTGGTTTATAAACTGGCTAATTTGAACCTTCATCAACATGATCAATACAAGATTTATTTTAAAAAAAATTAACATCTCTACTTAAGACAAACTTCTTGGTAACTAGATTGTAAAGTATGTAGGACATTGACTATTCACTATAGCCTACAAAAATACATCTTTCACTCCAATCATCAAGCTTCTTTCTTAGCTGCTTAGGGACATGTGTAAATGCTACTGATCCAATAATTTTAAAGTGAGATACATTTACCTTTTTACCATCACAAGCTTCTTAAGGTACTGTATCTTGGATACTAGTTGTTGGAGATCTTTTAAGAGCATACACTATTGTCGAAACTGCTTTAGCCTAATAGTTATTTGACAACTTCTTCTCATGGAGCATACACCTGGCCATGTTCATGATTGACTGATTTTTCCTTTCTTCTGTGGAGTATATCTTGTTGTGTTGTGGATGATGATTCCTGGTTTTTGAAAAAAATCTTTGACGTCATTGGAGTTGTACTCTCCTCCTCTATCTGACCTGAGAAATTTTAAAGGCTTTCCACTTAGCTTTTCTATTTATGCTTTGCGTTCTTTGAACCTTGAGAATGTGTTTGATTTATTTTTGAGAAAATACACCCATATCTTCTGTTATAATCATCAATAAATGCCAGAAAATAAAGACTACCACTAATGGATTGTGTTTGCATTGGGCCACATATATCTATATGGACTATCTCTAAAGTCTCTTTTGCTCTAGAGGAAGAAGTGGGAAATATATCTCTTTTATGCTTGGATAGAACACAAATTTCACAATTACAATGTTTTTCATTCATAACAAGGAGACCAATGTCGATTGAATGCTTTTGAAGCATACTTAGACTCTTAAATGGGATGTGGTCATACCTAGAATGCGATAACTGAGACTCATCTATTCTTGACACATTGTGGACAAAATACTGTGAGAGATTTTGACTCCTAAAAGTGAATGGAAAGAAGAATGAATATGGTTTTGGCTTCTCGTGAGCACCCCCGAGCCCTGGCCGTCTGATCCCTGAGCCCGCGCCCTCGCCTCCAGGCCTGGCCTGGCAGGGCCTCCTCTGCTCTCCTGCCCTCTCCGCGCTGACCCCGCCTTCGGGGCTCCTGCTTCTGGCTGTCCTGCCCCTCCACTGAGCGTAGCGGACCTGCAATGGCAGGTTCCGCTCCCCCCCCTCCGATCTTTGAAACCCCTAAGGAATCATTCGCAGCCCTCCTATCTAATCACGCAAAAGCCAAATCCCGACCCTCCCAATCAAAGTTTATCAAGAAGTTAGATGAAATTCCTGAAGTAAATCTGCCCCCAGCTCTGCCTAGAAAATCGGCAATAGCTCTATCGGAAAGAGGCTTGGTAGGACAGTTCACAGGCCTCTGGCCTTCTCCAAGAACGGTCCAAAAATGGGTGGAGCGTAACTGGAATTCAATGATCCAAGGGAAGATAGCCATCCGGTTTTGCGGGCGTGGTTACTACACCTTTCTATTCGAAACAAAGGAAGACAAGCAACTCATCTTTCGCAACGGACCCTATTTCATGGACACAAGAGGGCTATACCTGAATCGTTGGACCCCGGACTTTGATCCGGAAATGGATATCCCCAGCGCGGTCCCTGTTTGGGTGCGCCTCCCCCATCTGCCCCTGCACTGCTGGGGGGATGAATCGGTCAAGGCGATCGGCAACGCAGTTGGAAAATACATAGACAGATCGGAACCGAGGGAAAACATGCATGCATGCGCTAGGATCTGCGTTGAAGTCGATCTTGGAAAAGGACTGCCGGAAGCCGTAAAGCTAAGAGTGGATCAATGGTTGCACATCCAACAGCTGGACTACGAACAACTGCCCTTCAAATGCAAGGTATGTCACGAATACGGTCATTTCGCTAATAGATGCAGTAAGTTGAAAGAAAATGAGGCCACACAAAATGAGGAAAACTCTGAAGGACCTTGGGAGCAAGTCAAAAGGAAAAAGCCCTCTCCAAATCCGGGTATCAACACCTCAGCCCCTCCAGCATCAAATCAACCCCCCCCCCCTCCCCCTCCTCCCCCTACCTTCCCTTCCTCTTCCAACCCCTTTGAAACCCTAACAGAAGAAGTCCCGGCCTCCCCTCCCCACTCCCTCGCCCTACCTCTCCCTGCTCTAATCCTCCTCCCTCCCCCCCCCCCCCCCCCCCCCCCCATCGAAAGAATCCTTACAAGAAATAAAGCCAAGGAAACACATCAGTCATCGGACCCTCCTAGGAAAGTTGGCCGAAAGACAAACAAAAAGTTAAGAGATGAAACAACAGCAAAAGAAATGGCAACCGGCACCCAACAACCATTGGATTCCTTCTTAGGCAAGTCAAAAGGAAGTGGAGAGAAGGCCAAGGAGAAATCAGGACCTCACCCCAACACTGGTAAATAATGAATTTGGTCTCTTGGAATTGTAGGGGGCTCGGCATACCTGTAAAGCTGAAAGCAATCAAGGATCTCTTAAACCAGGAAAAGCCTGATATCCTCCTAATCCAGGAGACCAAAATCACCGAGCAAGACTTCCTCCTCCAAACTCAAAGATTCAGAAACTACCTTGGCATTTCAATAGGCTCATCAGGAGCTTCAGGTGGAATAGGAACCTTATGGAATAAAAACAAATGGGAAATCATCAGCTCCCAGCTCTGCAACTGGTGGATACGAACAGAATTAAAAAACAAAAGCACCAGAGATTCTTACCACATCTACAACATTTACGCTCCTAACCACTACAGAGACAAAGCAAGCTGCTGGAATACTCTAGAAACGGATCTCAACACCATGAACAGCAGTGGGCTAATCCTTGGAGGAGATCTGAATCTAATAAGGCAGATAGATGAAAAATATGGGGGAAACTTCCACGCTGACCAATCCAAAGACAAGTTAGAATCCATCATTCAACATTTCAAATTGATTGACCCCCCTCTAACAAATGGCAAATACACATGGACAAACAGAAGAGCAGGGATACACAACATAAAAGAGAGGCTTGACAGGTTCTTAGTTCAGGAAGGAGTAGCAGAAAATTACAAAGCTATCAGGAGCCACATAATACATGGCACGACATCAGATCACAAGGCCGTGGTTCTCTCCATGGACAATGGTGCAAATTGGGGCCCTCTCCCTTTTAAATACAACAGAGCCTGGGATTCTCATGAGGATTTCCGCAACCTTGTAAAGGACCAGTGGTCGATTGAAGTCATCGGCTCACCCCATTTCGTATGGGAGTCAAAGCTAAAACATCTTAGGACAGCCATAAAGAAATGGGCTAGGGAAAACGCAACTGCTGAAAAGAAAAAGAAAACAGAGCTGCAAGTCGAAATGGAGAAATGGCATAAAGAAAAAGAACAGGTGCAATACACAGCCGAGGACTTAGACAAGGAAAAACAGCTATATAAAGAGCTTTACAGGCAGAATCGCATAGAGGAAGAAGAGCTAAGAATAAAATCCCGCTGTCTTTGGTTAAAAGCTCGGGACAAAAACTCCTCCTTCTTCCACAATAATGCTAAGATCAGAAGGGCAATCAACCAGATAAACAGAATAGAAGTTGAGGGGAGAGAGCTGAGGGATCAAGAAGCCATAAAAAATGCAGCACATGCGCACTTCAAAGCCCTCCTCTCGACGGACCAGCATCAGGATAGCGATGACTTCCTAAGTATAATCAAGAGAAAGATAACAGAGGAACACAACACCAAGCTGGAGAAAGAACCCACAATAGAAGAAATTCAAGAGACTATCTTTGGCATGCAGCAAGACAAGGCCCCCGGGCCGGATGGCTTCACAGTTGCATTTTATAAACAACACTGGGACACTATAAAGAAGGACTTTGCAAGAATGGTAAAAAATACATTTAGAAAACATAAATTGGGGGACAACACAAAGTCTTCCCACATAGCCTTGATCCCCAAGGAAGCCAACCCCAAATCCTTTGATAGATTCCGGCCCATCTCGCTTTGTAACGTCTCTTATAAAATCATCACAAAAATAATAGCAAACAGGAAAAAGAATCTTCTCCCACTCATAATCTCAGAGAATCAGGGAGGTTTTGTCCCAAAGAGGCAGATCATAGATAATGTTATTCTAGTCCAGGAAGCAATACACAGCAGTTACAACAGAGGAGAGCGTGGGATGATCATTAAGCTGGACATGGCCAACGCGTTTGATCGTGTAGATCACTCCTTCCTTTGTTCGGTCTTAAAGAATTTCGGGTTCTCTCCCAATTTTATCAGCTTGATTAGAGCTTGTATCTTTGACTCCTGGACCGCCCCGTTGATCAATGGCAGGCCCAGCATCTCATTCAGAAGTTCCAGAGGCCTGAGGCAAGGCTGCCCCCTCTCCCCCTTCCTCTTCATTATCATGGCAGAATCTCTCAGTATCCACCTAGAAAACCTGCGCAGCAAGAGAGAAATCACAGGCATCCGCATTGAGAGAGGGATCAAGGAAATAAATCACTCATTGTTTGCAGATGACACTCTACTTATAGGGGGTGCCTCCAGTCTAATGGCTAGAAGGTTCAAAAAGGTCCTGGATGCTTTCCTCCAAGCCTCAGGAGGCAAACTGAATAACAGCAAGTGCAAGCTCTACACTTGGAATGTGCCTCATCAGATTCAGCAAAGAATCTCCCAAATCCTGGAGATCCCTCTTCAAAAAAATTGGAGTTCTTTCCCTTATCTGGGCCTGCCCCTGGCGAAGGAACACATTAAAGCAGAAGTTTGGACAAATCACATGGAAAAAATGAGAGGTCACCTTCAAAACTGGGGAGCCTCTTGGCTCAATCTAGCTGGCAGAACCATCCTTATAAAGGCTGTCCTCTCTGGACTTCCAATATATCAATATGCAATCATTATGGCCCCTGCTAGTATCCACAAACACATGGAGCTCATAATGAGAAGTTTCCTCTGGCAAGGAGGTAAACAAGACACCAAAAAATTCAGTCTAGTAAGCTGGGATCAAGTAACCCTTCCTTATGAAAAAGGAGGCCTATCTATAAAAATCCCGAGCCTCTCCAACCAGGCGCTGGGGCTCAAGCTGATCTGGAGGATTCTCACCGGAACTGGCTCGTGGTGGGTGGAGGCAATAAAAAAAAAGTACCTTAGAGGCCTAAATTCCAACATCCTCAACGACCCCATAGCTGACAGGCCCTGCACCCCGATGTGGCGTTTAGTGAAGAAAGTTCTGCCACACTTCAAGGAAAATGTCTCCAAGCTCCCAGGTAATGGCCAAAGTATTAATATATGGACTGACAGAATATTGAACTCCAATCAAAGAACTTCTGTTCAAGAGCTCAGACCCTTGCAAAATTGGATGGAGGAGAGACACATAATCACTTTGCATGATATATCCTTATGGAATCATAATAGATGGCAGGCTTGGAAAGATCTGAATACACCTCTGGAATTAAAACCTCTGTGGCACAATCTGAAGCTCTCATTATCTGGATCAGCTCCAATAAGCAAGGACAAAGAGGATAGATATATTTGGGATACGGGGGGAGGGTCCTTCACGGTAAAGGAAGGATATAAATCTCTCCAAACTCCAACCCTCACTGACACTTGGAACCTCTACCCAGCGGCCTGGAAGACCGAATGCCTTCCAAAGGTAAAGCACTTCAATTGGACTCTTCTAAAAGGCAGAATTCTTACAGCAGAGAACCTGAGAAAGAGAGGGATACAAGGACCTTCGATCTGCAGCTTCTGTGGGGAAGAGGAAGAGTCAATTCAGCACTCTTTCATTCTCTGCTCGTTTTCCCAAAGCTGCTGGAACAGGATAACAAGACCCCTGAACATTAGAGAACTCCCTGAACAGATGCATAACCTCTAGAAGAATTGGAAAAGAGCCTACCCATACACTAAGAAGGGAAAAAATAATATCATTAGACTCTGGAAATGCATCCCCGCTACTCTGTGTTGGAACCTCTGGCTCGCAAGGAATAAACATGTCTTCCAAAATAAAAGGCCTAACATGGATAGGGTAATAGCTAAAACCATAGCTAATATCTCGGAGGTGATAAGTGCAAACTTCATTGCTCTCCCAGACCAAGAGAGTTGGACACAAGAGGAAAAGGAATGGTACAGCAGTTTCAAAGTGAATCACGCTCTGAATCCTCCTGCACAGAATAAAGCCAATTGGAAACTCAGGGGTACAAAAGATGAAGTAAGGCAATGGATAAACAAGCAAGACCGACCACTTCTTTTCTTTGATGGAGCATCGAAGAACAACCCCGGAGCAGCGGGAGCAGGAGGAGTCATAAAAGACCAAGAAGGAAATTACATTTGCAGCTATGAATGGGGATTGGGAAAGACATCGAACAATGTAGCTGAAGCTTACAGTCTCCTCCTCGGCACAACAATTCTATTAAACCGGGGTCTAAAAAATCCAATTATTATTGGAGACTCGGCTATCATAATCTCAGCAATGGTCAATGACAAAGATTTTAACAGAGAAGGCCTCAACAATATCAGGAAGAGGATTTCAGAGAACATTCGGAATCTTGGGGATGTCATCTTCAGACATGTGCTGAGGGTGCATAATGACGAGGTCGACGCCCTTGCCAACAAAGCGGTAAACCGACAGCAGGGACAAGTCTGTGAAAATGAGAAAACCTATGATAAAGATATCCCATAATCACTCTAGCAGTCATTCAGTCCATCAGCACAGTCACTCTGAATTCTGTCAGTTCAGTGATCATACCATCTGCCCATCCTAGGAAACTTATCCCACTCCTCACACACTTCCGCCCTTCTCCTCCTTTCTCGATTACAGTCATACCCGTGATCTCCCTCCTGGCATGGTAGGCATACGTCTTACCAGGCTTCTTGGGCTGAGACCATCGTATCCAAAGCTAGATTTGCAGTCAGAGCACGCAGGCCCCATTATCCCGCTCCTTCATTCAGTCTGGCTTCCCCCTCTTCTATATATACCGGCCCCTCCGAGCTCTCTTCACACTCTAACAGCGCAGCCCCTGTCTCAGACAAAAAGAATTTGTGTCCTGGAAGGTAGCGAAACTCAGGAGTTCAAAAGTCCGAGTTCAGAAGCTCGAGAGCCTCAGTGCGTGATCAGAAGCCCGAGTTCCCCTCGTCTCCTCAGGACAAAGCAAGCCGCCATCCAGAGCTTCGTAACACAGCTCCCATCCTCGGCCATCCTCAGGTATAGCTCAAGTCATCTCTTAAAGCTCTGTTTACTAATCTACTCTTTTCAAGTTATGGCAGCAAATAGACAACAGCAACAAGCACAGGAGGGCGCAGCGCAGCAAGGAAATCCATTGGACAGAGTGTTAGGGAATGACACCTGCACTCTGTGTAAACAACATATGTTCATGATAGCTCGTTCTGTTAAACATCACAAAGAGCTGAGGGATGACTTTCTGGCAGATAGTCGCTCTAAAAGAAAGAAGCTGGTTAAGCAGAGGAAGGAAATTGAGGGACCCAAGGAGAAGTGCCAGCATCTAGAGGAGGCAATCAACCACATCAAACAACTCACGGACAGCATGCAGGCGGAGGCACCCACCAAGGCAAGCCAAAAGGATGAAGAAAGAGATGAACAGAGGGAAGAAACAGTTAACCAGTTCTGGTGTTAGTTTTATGAATAGTAAAGTAAAGCTTATAGATGGTCTGTTTGTAAGGCAGTATAGTAGGTATCTATTTCAGCACTTCCTTCTCAAGTTAATCTCACAGAAGTCAAGGGCTGCGCCCCGATTTTGGACTTTACTTGTGAATGTTCTTCTTGAATCCTATGTAATAGCTCTAGCTTTCCTAGTTTTTTAATATATGAGTAACCGATCTTGTGAAAAAAAAAAAAAAAAAAGTGAATGGAAACATCTTATTCTTGGTTTTTTCAACCTTTTCTATCAGTCTTCTATTGGGTGATTTGTCATAGATATAACATGTGTTCCCTTTGAATATTACATTGTAATCATGTACCATCAATTGTCCTACACTAATGAGGTAATGCTTTAGATGTGGAACATAATAAACATCAGGTATGTATTTATGTTGATTCTGTTTAGCTAGAATAGGGACAATACCTTTTCCTTCAGATTTAATACAAGAACGATCTCCAAGTGTAATTTCTAATGTTATGGAAGCATTAAGATAAGAAAGAAGATTTTTGTAACCTAACATATGATTGCTACAACCATTGTCCTACAACCAAAGGTCCTTGTTGTGAGTGTCTTCAAAAAGATGGAAGGAAAGAAACATTGTTTCATAGGATTCTCCTTCATTGTTGGAGAGATGGACACCGCCTCTTTGTTGATTTGATTGTGTCTTTCTACATTCATTTTCATAATGCCCAAATTTCTTGCAGTAATGACATTGAACATTAGATCTTCTCCATGTTCTAATTCTTTGTGTTCGGTTTTGTGGATGTCTCCATTGCTTTGTTGCATGATGATGTTATGATTAGCCCCTACCTCGTCCTCTACCTCGCTTGTTGCCGCCTCTATATCCTCTGCCTCTACCCATGCTAAAAGAGAGTTTGCTTTAAAAGCTTGTTCCATGGAATCTTTTATCGAGTCTTATTTCATGTGCCATAAGTGATTCAGTCAACTATTCTACTGAGAAAGTTGTAAAATATTTGGATTCCAAATGGTTGCTACAATCATGTCATATTTCTTGAGAAGGCTTTGAAGGAATTTTTCAACAATCTTTTGATCTGTAATGGTTTCACCAATGAGTTTGATCTCATTGAATATTCCCATGAATCTGGTCATGAACTGATCCACATTTTGTGAGTTAGACATCTTTAGGGTTTCAAACTGGGCTCTAAATGTCTGCATTACCTTGATACAAATCTTTCAAGATTTCCCAAGCCTCTTTTGCTATGGATGCGCTAGTTATTTTGTCGAAGATAGAGTCATCGATTGAGTTTTGTATCCAACATTTGGCTGTGTGATCTTTCTTTCTAAGTTCAATAGTTACATTCCTTTGATTATTAGGCATGGTCGCCTATGTTTCTTGGGTCAACTCTACATAGGCATTCTGAAGTGTATCCTAACACTTGAGCTTGCAAAAATGTCTTCATTCTTAAAGTTCAAAACTCGTAATTTTTTCAACGAATTGGAGGAAACCATTTCTTCAATTGCAAATGTGACACCTTTTTACAGTATTCTTTTTAAGACTATATAAAATCTCTTTAAAAATACAACACATTTTGTTTCCATAACAAACTCCTCTCCTTTCTTTTTTTTTTAATAATATTTTATTTAAATAAACTCTTTTTTCTAATTTATTTTAAATAAAAAATAATAAAAAACCATTTTTTTTAAATCACTTATGCGGCTTGGAACAAAAAACAACAACAAAACACAACACTTTTTAAAATGGTATCACATCATACAAATAAACAAACACTTTTCAAATTGTATTAAAAACTGGGTCTCCGTGAATATAAAGAGCGAGACCTTTTTAATAAGAAGAAATCTCCTCACTAGAACTTTGAACCACGGACTTGAAACGTTTGACCTTCCTCGTGGAGCCCGCGCACTAATGGAGTTGAGCCAACAAATTAAAAATATTAACTGTTCAACGCACTTGCTGAGTTGCATTGCAGTTTTCGTAAGTTAATGTCACTTGATCACAGTCGAGGGGAGGGGTGCGTTGATTATTAAAAAAAAAATTAAAGAAAAACCTTATAACTTTTCTTTGCTTTTTTTTTTTTCAATTGAGGGAGATAACTATCTCTTTTGTCCGTAACTAACTTTTTCAAAATAATGGAGGTTTCTTCTTTTCCTCGAATTTTTTTTGTCTCAGCTGCGCTCTCTAGAGTCTTATGCAATTTTAAACTCTGATATCATGACAAAGAATGAAAACGAAAAAGGGAGTAGAGATTTTTTTTCTCAATATTCAAAATAGCTAAATAGATTACATTATAAACATCAATAATAAATTACTAGAGTAGTATGCAACAGAATCAAATGTGATGACACTTAGAGATTAATATCTATGACACCTAGCATACAACAGAATCAAATATAATGACGCCTAGAGAATAATATCTCAACATGATCGACCCTTGGCACCTTGCTTTGGCATACTTACAATGGAGACAAATAGGCCCATTTATAGGCTTCTTTCCAACCAAATACAACTGGCATAATACCACGGGTCATAAAACCATGTGTTAAGTTAATCCTAACATTACCTATATTGGCAAGGACTTCTATCCAACCAAATACAATTGGCATAATACCACTTGCCACAAAACCATGTGCCTAAATCATTAGCTATAGAGTGTCATTATCAGTCAAGGTTAATCCTAACATTACCTATATTGACAAAGATAGTAACCATACACTCACTTCGTATTAAGGAAGCTTCCTCTACACAATAAAAATCTAGCCACTATTTTATTAGAAAAAGAGTGGTGCTAGGGCCTTTTTGATCATGTTGGAGATTCCCACCATTCATAAAATAAAAAATAAAAAATAAAAAATTAATGAAAAAATAAAAAATTAGTGTGTGGAGAAAGAAAGTGTAAAAAAAGTATGCAAGAAAAGTACTTGTGTAAAGTGAAAGACACAGAGACAAACTCCTCAGCACACCCTTTCTCACACACTCCCGCGTAATTATGTAAAAAAAAAAAAATACAATCACATCAAAAATGAGAATCATCATACTAAGCATCATACTTCTTGATATTTAAGCATGGAAATAGCACAACAGAAAGGAGTACAATGAGATGACACCACCATGTAGTCATCACCGTCTCAGTGCTAACAGCCAGGAGTACACAGTATTGTTAGACTGGGAAGGTTACATCTTTGATCTAAAAATAGCGATTCAAGCTTAGATCTAAATTTGTAGTTGTTTATTAACCTTAATTTCAAAACTGGAATGCTAAATTTTTATTGTATTCACAAGTGATTTTATCCATAAGTACTGAAATATTTTAATTTGGTAGTTATATTCATGACATCCACGTTAAGTGTAAGGCATTTTTACAGCACATAGATGGATTTGCACTCATCTTACTCAAGACCTAGAAATGTATAAAACCCTAGAATGTGATACTCCACAGGCAGCAATTTCTTTGCTATAAAAAACATTAATTTATCGTATAACAGATTCTCAGGAGAGTGATAACGCTATTGCATATATTTCATGAAATGTTTCTGGCACTTTATTCTATGAATGCCAAGTTAAAGGAGCTTATAGACCAGTGCCTGTAATGCCACATAAAATTGCAACATTAAACCCATGTTATATGTGGTATGGAGAAGACTGCCACAATGAAAAGGGTTGTTCTGCATTAACTTCCCAGAGATGTATCTCATCTTCAATTATGGATGGCATGCCGGCTGCCATGCAAATTAATTCATCGTCACTTGTAAAATTGTATTGTTTGCTCAAATTATCTTCTTCCTGCTGCATGATGTTATTAACAATTGCAGAAAGACTACCAGGGTCTGGCGGTATCATGCATCCCTGATCGATGTCATGAAGTGGGTGAAGTTGCGATTTCATTTCAGCATTAATTGTCGATTTGGTTTCGGCTTCTGCAATCCCGTGTGGAATATGAGGACCATCATGAGAATTATGAGGCTGCCCCTCACTTTTCAGAAATGAGTCGCTGGATAATCCTTTCGTCTCTTCATTGTGATGGGAAGGGGAAAATCCGGCTGCGCGAGTGCAGTGAGGTTTGACCACATGACAATGGTGATGTAATATTTTCTTGCGCAGTGTGGTGTTCCAATGATTCTTGACGGCCAAAGCTGTACGCCCTGGTAATCTGCCTGCAATGAGGGACCACCTGCAAATTCCAGAGACGTATCTCATTCTTGAGAGTCAGAGGGAGGAAAAGCAAGGGATTATTTGAACGTAAACATAAGATTAGGTTAAACGACAGACTCAACCAATTTTACGTAACAAACATTTTCACTCGGTAAAGACGAATGACTTAAGGAGCGAAGAAATATATTTCCCTATAAGCATATCGGAATCCATATTTAGTGTATTTTTATTTTGTTTGCAAATTGTGCACATTAAATTGGTTTGGAAGAACCTCAATTGTACAGTCGAAATTATAAATTTTGGTAATTTTTTATAAAATTAAATATATTAATTATTAATTGAGTCGAAATTATAAATTTTGGTAATTTTTTATTTAAATTTAATATATTAATTATTAACAGTATAGTTATATAAACCAAATAATTAGTAAATATGGATGAATATTAATTTATAATAAATATCAAAACATATAAATTATAATTTTATTTTAAATTAATATTATATATAGTAAGATTTTTTATTATCACACTTGTTCATAACTCATTTTATATCACACTTGTTCATATCACATTTTTTTAATTAATCATTTTTATTAAAAGGGGGAAATTTTTCTCTATTCCGAGCGCCAATGTCTAACGTTGTAGGAGGGAATATAAACACCTCATAAAGTAAGCTAGTCTCTGAAGTCATGCACCAAAATGGAGAATGGAATAGCATCTTCATTTAAGGAGCCCAATCCAACAAAAGGAGACTAGGAAGTTGGCTCCCTAAGGCAGTTATTGATCCTAAATTTCAGGTGAACTCAAGCTAGATTGTTGAATTCATCGAGTATATGCATGACCATGCACTCATTGGAAATTTTTTGGGGATCTGGCCAATTGAGAAAGCTATCACTCATTGGGTTTACAACAAATGGAATCCCAAGGGCCAAATAAAACTAGAATTGGGAGTAAAGGGCTTCTTTACCATTATGTTAGCAAGTCTAGATGACTGAAATTGGGCTTTTGACACTGGCCCATATTTTTTTTAACTTTGCAAGACTTTACCTACAGTTCTGGGTAGAAAGGTTTATGCCAAACAAAGAATACCTCATTGTGGCACCCATGTCGATTTTCATGTACTCATTGTCGTGCAAGCTTTGGGATTAGGAGATTAGTAGGTATTGGAATTGTTTAGGGCATTTTGTCAAGGCATTTGAACCCACTAGGAAAGGAAAATATATATCTTATGCATGAATATTGTCTACATGAATATCTCAGAGCCATTGCGAGAATCAATAGATCCATACTTCCAAGATGACTTGTAGAAGCAAATGATGGACTATGTTCACATTCCTTTTAGATGCTAGTGGTACCATGAATATCACAACCTATACCACAATTTCCCATTGGTAACCTCAAACACCAATTCCAACCCCCCCAAGTTTTAGGACAATGAGGGTTTCACGGTAGTGTAAAGGAGCCGTGAAAACCCTAAGATTTCATGCACATATCATAATCTAAAAACAAAAAAATGGGTGGGATCAAGCAGACCATCCCAAAATAAATATGAGTCGTTGGTATATTTAGAAGCCCATGTTTCCGCAAGGACAATAAAATTGATGGAATGGAGATGAAGGGATTTGTGGGACAACCCTCATCATTAAGCCAACCCTAGGTGGCACCTTCAGCCGATATTCAAGAGCCACCATTAATGCAAGGACAACCTGCAACATGGGCAGTTGTCGACACAGCTAACCAGCCACACTTCCCTCTAATTTTCTTGCATGCAATCCTTGAGGACACATAAAATCTCCCTCATGAAGTGGAATATATGAACCTAGACTCTCCAAATCTCCTTGCATTGGCAAAGTCATGGGAAGGAAAAAACCCTTTCACTTTGCCAAAGCATCAAGTATGCCTTTTGGGAAAAACATATCTAAAATACAAGCATGTAGCAATGGAATCCAAATCAAATGCATCAAGAAGCAAATCATTGGGTGTGCTATCACATACGCTTAAAGATTCACTGAAAGCACATAAATTGGAAATGAAGTGGGGCCATAAAACCAATTCGTAGTTGCTAGGTAATATTGAAGCATCACTAGTCAAGTCAGGATGGGTAACAGTTATCCTTGAGGTTTTCTGAGGCTCTAATAAATATCAACCATGAACTTTATTTCGTAAAATGTGAGGGACCTAGATAATAAGGGGAAACAAAGTCTCCTTAGATAAAAGTGGAAAGAAGAATACCCTTTAATCATGATGATCCAAGAAACTAAATTACTATGTGGAACCCTTTATGATATCATCAAGAAATGGGGGGAAGTTTGTCAGGAATTTGCCATAGATTTTTAGGGCTACTTGGAAGGTACGACCATCATTTGGAACTAGGAGAATATTAGGGCCACAATCATGTTTGCTTCATTTTGTATCCTCACTATCCACATTTAGTACATAGATTTTTGGGAGTACTACCATATTTCAAATTTATACAACCCTAATATTCCATAACATGAAGTGTTATTCCTATCATCCATATTTATAATAACTAAACTAATAGCCCCATTCCCATGGATAATTTGGGGAGACTTAAATGTAATCAAGTCACTTGAGGAGAAAAAGGGGGGAGTTAGGGAGCCAGAGGTAGAGGAAACCATTTTCTAGGAGATAATTGATGAAGTGAAACTAGTGGAGATAGAAACGAAGAATGGGGTTTTTACCTGGAATAATTCGAGGGAAGGCTAGCACCAATTTGCTTCTAAGTTAGATTGGGTTCTTATCTAGGAGAATATTCTAACATGGGGAACATTCATAGAGGAAAACATAATGTGTAGTCATGGATCAGACCATTGGGATATAAGATTGTATATTCACCTCAAATCCAAACCACAAAACCAAGCTTTTAGGTTTGATAAGTTCTAACTTAAGGACCCATAATTCCTATCCAATGTCTAGCAATGGTGGGAGAAATTAAAGAAAATAATAGGTTTACTCGTATTCAGGATTTGCAAGAAACTAAAGCACATCAATGGGAGGGTAAATAGGTGGAAGAAGGGAAGGGTTGTAAATATCATATATGAGAAGCAAAAATTGGAGCAATGAATGGAGAAAATCCAATAGGAGGTAATATTTTTGGAGAATCAAAAGGCCTTGTCGAGGAGGAAGCATAAACTCTAGAAGAGATGGAGGAGAGAAGGAAGCAAGACGAGATCGTATGGACACAAAAGGCATGGATCTAATGGCTTAAACAGTGGAGAAGGAATACGATATTTTTTCACAAATATATGTTGTGTCATAGGTTCCAAAATGGATATCCATAATATTAGACCCATATGGTAAGAAGTTGGAGACCATAAGGTGGTAACGTAAGAGTTGGTTTATTTCTATCAAAATATCATGATTGAAAGTACAAATGACATAGGCAAGGCGATTCACGATGAATCTGAGCACATCCCTAGGCTAATTATAATAAATTAGAACGAGTCATTCTTAAGGAAGACTGAGTATGAGGAGGTGAAAGCAATGGTCATGGTGATGCCCCACAATAAATCCCTAGGACCTTATGGATTCACCACAAAAAATTTCAAAGATTACTGTCTAGTGATAGGAGAAGAGGTGTCGCAAGTAATTGACAAGTCTCGCCAGTCTAAAAATATCCTCAATACCTTAGACACGACCTTCTTCAGATTAGTTTCTAAGATGTAGAAAGTGGATCACCCTAATGGCTACAAAACCATTTCATTGTGCAAAGTGATTTACAAGATAATCACTAAGATAATATCCAATATATTGAAGTCATTCCTTCCCAAGCTAATATCCATATAGCAAATAGGATTTTTCAAAGGAAGGAAAATTCTAGATGGTATAATGTTTTCCCATGAAGCGATTCATCCCTTGAATATTACCAAAAAAAGGTATGATGATTAAACTGGACCTATCAAAAGCATATGATAGATTGAACTCAAATAATTTGTGTAGAATTCTCCAAGCCCTTGATTTTGCGGAAGATTGGATTGCTTCGATCTATAACCTTATATCCTCTACTTATTTTTTTGTCTCGATAAATGGATCTCCATCTATCCCCTTTACATCCTTCAAGGGGATTAGAAAATGGGATGTCCTGTCTCCTTTTCTATTTATATTGATTGTCGAGGGTATTAGAAGGTTGTTCAAGACAACAATAGCTAATCATCAGCTCTATGGTTTGCAGCTATTTTGAGAATAACTTCCTTTGACTCACCAATACTTTGTGGATGAAACAATGGGCATGGTGTACGAGGCGTGATATTTCAATAAAATTATGGATAGGTTTTCCACGGCTTCATGTATGGAGATTACTAAACGCAAATTGTAGGTATTCTTTTAATGTGGCTTTGATGGTCCAAAGACATGTGGCACATATCTTGGGAATTCAAATTAGTAAAGTCCCATCAAAATAATTAGGATCCCCCTTAGTCAAGAGCTCTCTTAAATGGATCCTATGGGAAGATCTCATCACAAAATTTTGTAGTAAATTGGTTGGTTGGACTTTTCATACCTTGAATATGGTTGAGAAACTTGTTCGATTGAAAGCAGTTCTCTAGTAGCAAAGAAAGTGGCCATTGGTAGCCTAGGAAAACTATGCAAATCGAAACTAAAAGGTAGTCTAGGTTTAAGGGATCCACTATTGTAGCAACATTTTTGGGTGTGAATATTTGGTCAAGGTAGTTACAAGGGGACCAATATCTATGGTAAAGGATTTGGAAAAATAAGTATGCCCCACAAACTCCTCAACGGAACCTAATCAGGATGAATAACATTACCCTAAGATGATTAATCTAGAACCTAGCAACAAAAGGCATGGAATTGATTTAGAAGCATTGCTTTTGGGAGATTAAGAATGGTTAAATGCCATCATTTTGGGATGATTCATGGAAAAAATTTCCAAAATTGGGAGAGCAAGAAGACTTGGAGAAAATAAAATAGCAAATGATAGCTTGGGAAAGAGCAACGATGACATATTGTTGTAGGGAGAGAGATCTATACTAGAAATGGTGGCAATGGATTGTACCAGAGAAATGGAATCCCAAACTGGATGGGAGTGTGTCGTAGAAATTATGGAGCTATCTATAGAAGTGGAGAATTCTTGTGTTCAACTTAGAGGACAAAATTCAAAGGGGGTATCAATCATGAGGCACTTCTCTATGAGAAAAGCATATCAACTGGGGGTGGGATTTCAAGATATTCAAAAGGAGGAGGTCTGGTATAAAATATGGAAGAAAAAGGTATGGCAAAAAATATCCATTTTTTTGCTTCTACTTCAGAATAAACCAATGACGTGGGAGAATATTTAAGAGGAATTACTATGGTTCCTCTAAGTGTCCTTTACGCCTTATATATTGGAAGACTTACACCATTTGTTTAATTTCTACAGTTTCTCTGTGGGGCTATGGAATAAATTATAAAAACAATTGTTGACATCTAAGAGATATCCAATGAGTTATCTAATACTTCTATTAGATGGATATTCTAGGCCTTCTCCAATCCAATTCTCAATCAGATTTGGACCTTGATGCCTGGATTCTTATTGTGGAGGATCTCGAAGGAATGAAACAAAAGAAATTTTAAAGGGAAGTTGATTCCCCTCAAACTATCTAGCATGTTGTAGTTAAGAAAATTAAAGAATTAATCCTAACTAAGGTGTGCTCTAATCAAGAATAGCATGTGAAAGGTCAATAATCAAGGCTTTTAAAGTAATAGTTCCCCCCATCTCCTAAGGGGATCCATCCAACTCTGCCCCCTTCTAGTTACCTCCTCTGCCTAAGTCTTTTAAACCCAACTTTGATGGTGAAGAAAAAGGAAATCAATGGATTGTAGAATACAGAGGGATAATCAGTGATAGTAGAGGTAGGCTTGTGTTCATTTAATCTGGAACAATGAGAGTGAATAATAACAATGTCGTGGATTTAACAAGCCTCCATACGGGGCTCAAATATGCTCAGATGCAAAGATTCTCTAAAATTGTGGTGGAAGGAGATTCTAAAATAATAGTCAATATGGCTCAGAACCTCTAGAATGGATCCAATACCCATAAGGTTCAACAACTTGGAGATTGGAATCCCTCCTAAAACAAGTCTCCTCCCTCAGATTTAGACTCTATTTTTTGGCCATGTTAGAAGAGCAGGGAACAAAATAGCTCATTTCCTGGAAAACTATAGATGTATGGAAACCTCCAATCAAATAGACTCAAAGTGGTATCTCTTAGCATAATCGCCTTTGAAAAGGGCCTACTATAAATTAGCTTGGAAGGATTACACAACCCTATATGGGGTGAAAAGCATGTCGGAGGGGGGGAGGAGGGGTGTGGGTGGACGCCACCACCCCACTTGGAACACACATTATGGGACATGGCATCCATTCTCTGTGGAAAATAATGTTTTTATTACACAATCTCAATAGAGCATGTTTGTGTATTAATGGAATGGATGTTGGAATTGAGCTCGCAAACCATGAATGGGGTGTTAATTCTATGTAATCATGTGAGGCCATATGTTGGCATAATGACGATTATTCTATTAAATTAAAGGGAGGAGAAGGGGTATAGGCAAGCTATGGGATTTTGACAATCTGAATTGATTCACCAAAAGAAAAATAATGTAGAATATCATCCTTGTGTGTCCCTATTTTTCTGTTTTAACATCATTCCTTTTCCCTTACATAAGCCTGTTTGGAATTGCAGAATGCAGGGAAAGTATGTGGGAGAGGCCTCAAGCAGAGGGACGAGGTGTCATCAGTTGGGTGTCCTCAGCTTTGTCTCTATGGATTTTTCATTAAGCGTGGAAGATTGCAGCCGTTCCTCAGGTCACATTTTGGTTGTGTTGTGTGGTGGAGGGATTTTGGCCATCCTGGAAGGAGATGGTTCAATCTAGGTGAGTTATATAGGTAGGAAGGCCTAGGCTTGTCCCTCTTGTATTTATGTCAGCAACTGTAGAGAAAAAATTGAGTTTATCAGCTCGCTATGAAGCAGGGTGATGAGGGGTGGTAAGCTTTGTCCCAGCTGCATTGTCATTATGGATTTCACTTTAGTATGAAAAACTTATGTTTACTCCAAATCACATTTCCTATTTGCTTTATATCAAGGGGGATTCAGTGCTCTAGAAATTGGCTAGGCCAATCTGGGTAAATTACGTAAGTTTGTTTTGGTGTAGGTTTCCTTAAAAGCCTAACTGGGTGGGGTGTTGGAGTTGGGTAGTCATGGCACTAGTTAGGACAGATCATTTATTCAATTGTGGATGGTATATTGTTTTTGTTTTCAATTTCATTGATTATTTTAACAGTAGTTGGAGATATGACACTTTGGGGGGGATTTACTTGAGTAAGGCAAGGAAGACTCAACAATTTGTTGTTCATACTAGTTTTATCGTTGGTTCCTAGACTTTGGTTTTGGTATCTTGCTTAGCATCCCCACCCCCTAGTATCTTTCAAGACTTATTTATGTTCTATTACCTTTGTTAAGATTTTATAAGAATTAGGGTTGTGGTATTTGTGGCCATGGTAATGCTGAAGTGGAAATCATTGTGTTGGATAAATTACCTTGTGGAATTCTATGTTATGCCCTTTGATGTTGGGGCTTGGCGATCTGACACGTTGGGTGACTTATGGTTTAACATAGGGCCTTACGTGGGGGATTCTATGTTGTGGTAAGTACTCTTTGGCCCTTGTTGAGCCAACGATTGCTAATCATTGGATTAGTTGGTGTTGGAGTATCAACATCCACGTGGTATAATGCCACATCAAATTGTGGGAGTTGGGAGAGGGGTTGGATATTATCAATATTAGGCCTAGCGAGGGAAATCTCGTATGCAATAAAGAATGGAGGGATTCTCTCGGCACTGCCTAGAGATGAAAACTCACCCTGTTTAAGATGAATTTTCCCAATCTGAGGTTGCATCCCCCATGCGAAAATCTTCCCTTTATGATATAGAAGTCTTTGTTGAGGGGGATGATTGGATCCCTAACACTAAAAATATCAGGGATTGGTTCAATCAGTACATGCAAACTATTTTTTTGTATTGGAAGATGAATTTCATTTTGGGGCATAAGTTGGTGGATAGACATAAGCAACAAGAGAACATCATGCATTCTCTAGATTGAATTCATAGCTAATTAGGTAAAGTGGACCATAAGATTGACACGATTTAGAAATAGTTAGGTATTCCTCAGCAAATGGCAACAACTAATGAGGGCACCAAGGAACTATGTAGATCACTATTTCATATTATAACCTCTCTAGATAGTTTTTGATGACCTTGTTCTTTATAGTTTTGGAGAACAGTTTCTCTTGGTTTTGTATCCTAGGAAAGGTCCACAATTACATTCTAGATTGTCTTTTCCCTTTTTTCTTACAACTAATGTTGTCCTTTCTTAAGAGATTTTCTTTCCAGTTATGGTTATGTTTCCTTAGTGAGAGACTGATGAGTCAATGAAACGTTTGGATGTAATTGCCATTTTTTGAAGATAAAAGAAGTTCACTTCATAGAAAATAGTGTGGGGGCACATAACTACTTTGGATTTGTGGCTTCCTTAGTAAGAGACTGATGAGTCGATGAAACTTTTGGATGTAATTACCATTTTTTGAAGATAATAGGAATTCACTTCATAGAAAATAGTGTGGGGACACATAACTACTTTGGATTTGTGGTTTCCTTAGTGAGAGACTGATGAGTCAATGAAACTTTTGGATATAATTACCATTTTTTTGAAGATAATAGAAATTCACTTTATAGAAAATAGTGTGGGGGGACATCACTGCTTTGGAAACAAATCACAATCTTTGATGTGTGCATACTACTAAAAATATTCTAGAATATTCATGAAGGTTAAATCCTTACTATCCACCTAATAATTATTCATAACTGAATTAAAACTATGGAAACTCTATTCTGAAAGAGACATCCTTGAGGCCATAATAATTATTAGATGGATGGTAGGGATTTAACCTCCATAAAATATTCTTAATAGTAGTGAGAGAGATAGAAGATTAAAAATAGTGTTTTGATGTTCATTGACATTTATTAAATATTCACAATATATAACTACACTAGATAATAATTTATAATAAAAAATTAATATTTTTTAAAATTTATAAATTTTAATTAAATATTATATTTAGATTATTTTTTTAACTATTATTGAATAATTATTAATATGTACTATAAATAATGTATATTAATTATTTTTTTAAGAAAATCATCATAAAGATAGTAAATTACTTTTTAAGAAAATCATCATAGAGATAGTAAATTAAGATGGAAATGAGGGAAAGTAATTTTTTTAAAATATATTATAAACTTATAGATTATGTACATATCTAATATTTTTTATATCATAACTTTATAGAAATCTGAACACTTTTATAAAAAGCATTTATGATATTATTGTATGGCTGATGTATAATATTTGTATTTGTGTTTCTATGAAATGTAGTGTTTTATTTTTGTGAAAACGTTTTATTTAACCTGCTTTAGAATTATTTTAATAAAAATTATTATATAATTATATTGAACATAATGAGATATTATGCAATTCAATATTAGGGAATAATCTAATATTATGCGACATACTTTGTAATATATATGGGAAAGTAATGTAATTTTACATTATTGTATTAAGGGTATAGAAATATTTTATAAAATATATATTTATATAAAAATAAATAAATAATATTTAATAAATTTGATTTTTTTAGGTTTATAATAAATTTAGATTACTTTTAATGTTAATATTACTATATTTTAATTTTTGATTTATTAAAAAATGTATTTTTTTATTCGTCAAAGATAAGGCATCAAATTTGTTGAGTATAATTTTTTTTAATTTTTATATATTAAAAAGTGCATATATCAAGAAGTTTGATTTTCCTAGGTGTTTGATAAATTAAGAGTTAAGATGAACTTATATTGGTTTATTTCAAATTAAGAGTTAAGATGAACTTATATTGGTTTATTTCAAGACACTTTTTCCTCTTTCTAAATCTCTTATCTATATAGATTAATTTATATAAAATAAACATTAAAATATTTGTAAAATTATAATCACTTTTTCTCTATATATATGAAGTTTATATTAAACATTTAATTAACATAAACATTGTAATATTTTATTCAAAATATAAAAATAAAAATATAAGAAGTTTTTTATTTCTTTATCTTTATATAGAAAATTAATAAAAAAATTGTGTCATAAAATTTAAATATCTTTTGAAAGGAGTTCGGATTTTCCACAGTGTTCATGTTTAGAAGTCGACGTTTCGAGTCTGCAACTAGACTCATCATCAGGACAAATTTTGTGAGGAGAAAAGAAGGTGATTTTTAGGTATAAATATGAAACCCAGGATGCGAAGTCCAATGGCCGACACTTTTTCTTATTGATGATTTTAATTATTTTAAGCTTTATGATTTTACATTTATACAATTTTTATTTATTATAAGCTTTATGATTTATACATATTTTTATACCTAACTTGCAATTTATTTTTAATTATTCTATATAAATTACAATTTTATATTTTGTCTTATTATGTTATTATGCCTTATAAAATTTTTTTATTTTTTTTTATTTTTTATTTTTTTTTCTCATTAATTCTGGTTTGTGTTTATTTATATTTATGATGTTATTCCTAATTTATAAAAATATGATTTTATTATTATTGTTATGAAAGTTATTTATTATGACTTCTTCATTTTAAGATTATTTAGTATTATTCTTATTAGTATATTTGATATTTAATGCTCATTTTGTTTATATTCATTATTTGTTATTTGTTAATGCTATTTTAATTCTATAATATTCTTTAACTCCTATTATCTGTATTATTATTAATGACATTCATTATGTTATGATGTTTATGAAGTTATTCTTCATTGATTAAATTGAGATTTTATTATTATTGTTATGTAAGTTATTTATTATGTCTATTTATAAATAATTAATTTGTTATTAAAATCTCTTTTTTCAATTCATAAGACTGTTTTGTATTATTCTTATTAGTATTTTAATATTTAATGCTTTTTTTGTTTATATTTAATATTTGTTATTGTTAATGCTATTTATATTTATTATTATGTTCCTTATTATCTATATTGTTATTAATGTTATTTATTATGGTATTAGCTATATCTCCTTTATATATGTTTATTGTTATCTATTATGATTGATATTTATAATGATATTTATTAATGTTCTACTATATATACTTATTAATATTTCTATTATTTACCTATTATAAAGGATGCGGGCTTATTGATAGTTGTTAATCTATATTATTATATATGTTATTTACTAAGATATCTAAAATTGTTTTCTTATACCTGTTTATTATATCTATTACAATTTTTATTTGTTTTTATATTTGCTTATAAGTATATGATGGCAGGTTAGGAATTTATAACATTGTTATTAAGATTATTGGCGGGGGTTAGCACGGGGTTCCAATTTTTGCTAATTTCCATGCCACCATCCCTATTAAGGTTTCTAGGATGTTTAATGATTTCAATAGCTTCCCTAACTTTACGCTTAAAATGGTGTTCTACATTAGCAATGACTTTGGTGTCTTCTAAGCAAATATGATGATTAGTTCTACCTACATGCTCAGCTAAGGCTGAGGACTTGGTTCTTTCGTTACGAATGTCTGCACTATGCTCTTTGAGTCTAATCCTAACCGATCTACCAGTTTCTCCTATGTATTGGTCCCCACAAGAACATTTAATGATATAAACTCCTTTTTGCTGAAATAGTTCTTGGTTATCCTTAACAGATCTCATTCTTTGCTTTATGGTGGACAAGGGTTTGAAAGCAGTTTTTATGTTTTTCTTATTGAGGATTTTGGCTATTTTGTCAGTGACTCCTTGGATGTAAGGAAGGCAGGTATTGGAGGCTGGGTTGTCTTTAGTTTTGTTTTTATTGTTATCAGCTTTTGCTTTTTGAATGGCTTTGCATATGTTTTCCTTGCTGTACCCTAGGTTGGCAAAGGTTCTTTTAAGGTAGGAAATTTCTTCATCAGTATGGTTTATATCAGAGATTCTATAAGCTCTAGTGAAGAGGGTTTGAAGAACTCCCATTTTTTGGGCGGGGTGGTGATGAGAGTCGGCATGCAGGGGTGGTGATGAGAGTCTTACTTATTATTATAAATTAAAAATAAAAAAAAACTTATAAATTAAATATAAATTTTCAAATACCATTAATTTGATCTCTACCTCCATTCCTTTATTTTTATATACAAATTAATAAAAAATTATTTCATAAAATCTAAATACCTTATTATTATGAATTACAAATTACTTAAAAAAAAAATATTATAAATTAAATTATAAATTTTCAGTACCATTAATTTTATCTCTATATAAAGTTTGACATATAATGATATTAATGATAGTATGTATAATATTTTATTTATTCCAGAGACTAAAATATTTTCTTCCCTATTAATATTTATTTTCAATATTATATTTTTTTTATGTAAAGACTTTTTAATATAAATTTATTACAAAACATCTCTATAAAATACCTCTCCACATACCTCTCCACTCAATAGAATATAAATAAATATTTTATATATTTTTTTAATAATTACTTTTATCCTATTCATTTTCGAGAATCTTAATTCCAAATAAAATCTAAAACGAAAATATATCTACATAGGAATAATAGAAATTTCATTCCCTCCCCCAGCCAAACATATCCATATCTTCACAATGGATCTAACATTTTAATCATTCATTAAAATGAGTTTATTCTATATGCAGTCTAAGAGATCACCTCACCTGTTTCCAATGAGTTTGTGCATCCGAAGGATGAGATCCTCTTCATCAGAAGAGAAAACACTCAAGTTGAGTTCAGGATGTAGATAGCTCGTCCAACGAAATCTGCAGCTCTTTGCATTTCGATTCAAACCTGCAGTGCCAATTATATATAAGCACTCTATATTTTATGGATATTCTATGTATTTATTATATCTAAAATTATAATTATATATATGGATGGTTGGGTTTATTATTTTTTTTGAATTTAAAAAAATAGTGTTGGATATTAGAGAAACCAATGCTCCCTTGCGTTTCCTTACATAGACTAACAGTCTCTTATAGATGATTATCTTTTAGCTATGTGCAGTTTTTTTAATAGCAATGGTGATCACCAACAAGTGGTATCAGAGAGTAGGTCATGAGTTAGATACATATTTGGCTAATGTAGAGAGATTGTTAGACATTGGATAAACCAACTGCCAAAGCCTAACTCTTAAGGACCACTAATTGATAATTTCAGGTGACATGTTTCCTCGAATAACAGTTATGAATTAGTTGTTGGACATTGGATAAACCAACTGCCAAAGTCTGACTCTTAGAGACCACTAACAGATAATTTCAGATGACCTGTTTTCTTGAATAACAGTAATAAATCATTGGCTGATAATTTCCCTACTGCACAACTGACTTATAATAAATTTTCTTACTGTTAAATTATATATTATATGTGTATATGTCTTTTTTTCTGAACTAAACTGAGGCACAGTTTTTACCTGAGAGTCGTGAAACCTGAGACCATTTGCCTTCTCCATGAATTTGGATGTGTTTAACCAGAAGACGATCTTCTTCCCTAGACCACGGACGCCTTCCCTCCAATCCCATGACTTATTATTCATCAAACTTCTCTTTCATGGGGTCTTCCATTTATGAAACCATTGTGGAAGCCATAGTTGGTCTGCAATTTGACCTTAAAAAAATTGGCAGTTTTATAAACGTGGAGAGAATTGGATGTTGCAGGGAAGATGTTGAAGGAAGATGTTGCACCATGAAGATAAACGTGGAGAGAATACCTTGCTTTACATTGATAAAATGCCTAGCTAAATTCTGGTAAGCGCGTACCTTTCATTTATCCCACACAGGAATTTCTGAAATGGTAAAAGTATTAAAGCAAACTATCGTCACATTTTCCTTTTTACTTCGTTGTCCTGTCTGCTCTGCACTCACGTTCAGTACTTTTCATATATGTAGGAAAACCTTTGCCCTCACCAATATTTTCCATTTTTAATAAATATTATTAAAATATAGATAACTTTTGACAATACTTTCGAAACCAATTTTCAGGCCAAGAATATTTTGGCTCAGATTTTCCTTATTAATTTTGTATTTTTTAAAATTTATATAATTTTTTAATTCCAATTTCTTTTATCTTTTAGTTTCAAAACTCCAATTTTTATTCTTTGAAAATTTTCTATTTGAAAATTTTCTATTTGATGTTTCAAACTTTGCTAAAGTTCTTTTGAGTTGATACCTTCATTTTTTCCATTTTGAGAGTATTGGTTGGATGAAAAACAATACAATAATCTAATTCAGATCATTGATCTAAAATATTGGTCATAATTGTTGTTACATGGGTTACTTGGCCTTCTAAAATGTCAACAATTGTTGACTTTATGAACCATTATATTGCAATAGAAACAAACCAAAGATACTTGCCATACCTTTTTAATTTGTGATTGTCTTTTTTGGCTTTGATTGCTTGGTCCCTAAAGAGTTGGAGTAGATATGGATGGCACAGTGGATATGGATGTCATAATCATATCAAAGTGGATGTGGATGCCATAATCATATACCTTCTTCCAAGCCTCTACAAGCATATTTGAGTGGATAATTACACATTTTTCTAACTACCTTTTCCTCCATGGGAATGGATTCCTTTATGATTCTTTTTTGCTTAAAAAAAGTGGCTTTAGTTGAATTAATGTTGACTTCTCATCCATTATATCTTATACATTCATGCTTAGGACTCTATTAAGGTACAATGGGAATAGGAATCCCTTGGTTGTCATTTCCAAACTCTTGGTCATTGTATCCCATTTTCCTCATGAACTTAGAATTCATTGCTCTAGTGTTCTTTTCAATGTCGCTAAATGTATTTTTAGGAATGGTCTTGGAAGGTGATTTTACCATGTTTGGCTCTATCATGGTGTTCACTTTCATAGTGGCAATAGAAAGGTATTGCTTGGTCTCTTAGATAAGTAGTTGTAGTTGCTTTAAGGTTTCTTCCTTCACTTTCAAATATTGGTATATCCTACTTGCTTCAATGAACCTTTTCTCTTACAACCTATTCATTTCTATTATTTCCTTATGGTGGTGAAGATTTCTTGGCATTTGCTGATTTATTTTTCCAGCTTATCCACTTTCTATTTCCAATAAAGACTTTCCTCTTATCTTTACATGTTGAAGTCCCTTAACTCTTTTGGCTTCCCTCTAAGTATTTTCCCATGGAAGCTACTTAAAGGTCTCTAACAAACCTACTTTGATATCATATGATCCATAAGGGTGGGCCTATGGCTTATCCATTTTGCCAACATGGATACATACTGGAATAAAAATAAATGACATCTTTGCAATTATAACTAGGTTGAGATCATGCCTCTTGAATTATTGTGTATTAACTAGTTACAATGCTTGAACAAAAAAATCTAGCCCAATTGAATGCCAACCAATAGAAAGTATGTAATATCTTTCATATTTGGCTCAAGGTATGCATATAGACTCTTGGAAAAAGGATAACCTTGAGTTCATCTAGTTGAAAAAATCGTTGCTCAGAGGAAGGGGAAATGGCCTAGGTAAAATAAGATACCCAACAAGACTAGAAATCCCCAACAATCCACCAAACTCAATTAACTATTGATATTCAACATCTATATAAAATGGATGGAAGAATATAGATAGTTGTTTGCATTCATTAAATACTAATGGAAATAGGTGTGTAAGTAAAATATGAAAAGTACAAGTTGAAACTTTTCATCATATTCATGTATGTAACTAACAATAAAAATATACACCATAAATGATAGCAATAATATCACCCATATAATTATAAAAAAATTAAAGCAAATAGAAAGAGGCCAAGATGTTCTTGGAAAACCAAGTAAGAAATTGTTTACAAAACGGTGAGCTACACATAGATTTAGCATCTAATTACTAGCTAGCATGAACTTTGAAAATGGTCATGGATCAACAACAATATTTTCTCATCATAAGATACACTCAATTTCTTCATCTCCTCTAATCATTAAGCAATCCACTTCCTTCAATTATCATCTTTGTTATTTCAATTATCAACTTTATTATTTCAATTGTTCATTTTCTCTTTCATGTTCCATTCAATACTCTTATTCATGGCTACCTTTAATGTTAATGAGTTATCTTGAAAGGCCAAATATCATAAAAATCCACTTCAACTTTTAAAATAAACTTGAATGTTTCTTCAACTTTACTAAAAACAATTTAATTATTACTATAAAAGTTAACCTTTAAAATAAACTTGAATGTTTCTTTAACTTTACTAAAAACAATTTAATTATTACTATAAAAGTTAACCTTTTCAATAGATATCCCATTTAAAACATAATTAAAAACCTCTCTTAATTTTTCTCATCTAAACAATCAAATTACATTACGGAAAAAGCTTAAAAATAAACCATTGTTAAAGATTAAGGATATTAGGTTTAAAACAATGGCACAATTAAATGGACTAAAATAAGATAAAGAGGCAATTGTGTATTGCTTCTATTGAGTAGGGAAATTGTGTATTTTTTTTATGTCTTTGAAAAAAAAAAAAAAAAATGGTTAAAAATTAAGAATATTATCTTTAAGCAAAAAATAGCAGAATTAAATAGATTAAAATAGGACAAAGAAGCAATTGTGTATTCCTTTGGATGCCATTGAGTAGGGAAATTGTGTATTTCTTTGGATGCCATTGAGCATGGAATATAGGGAAACCAAATGTTCTTATGGTTAAACCTTAAAGATGGAACATAAGAAAATATTAAAGATGGACAATATGAAAATATGTTATTTTGGTATAATTATTGTTTTCTCTTTTAAGGTGGTACAAATTATGTCATTATGTTGATAGACATGTTTATTTTGGAATAGAGTTTCTAGAATTTTAATTTAATTATAAATTATTATTAAGTGGATAGTAAGGATTTAACCTCCACAAAATATACTAAAATATTCATAATAGTATTCATAAATAAAATGTTGAGATTGATCTTCAAAGTCATCTTTCTTATTTTTTTATTTAAATTGATTAATGAAAAAAATACCATATGAATGAGTTACGGTTTTTTGGGGCATGTGGTATTGATAAGCCATGAGATTGTAATAAATTTATTTACAAATTAAGAATCTCCTTGATCAAGTTAGGATGAATCTCTAAAATTAAGAATCTTATTACATGTTTCTTAATGTGTGTGTTAATTTATTTTAATTAATAATAATAAATAAAGTTATAATTTAGTCTATTTTTATAACTTTTAATTATAGCAATGTGAAATGTTTTATGAAGTGTTTTAATGTTTATCATAAATTGATGTCCATCTTTGTTTATCAGCCATTAAAAAATAAATTTAATATATATTTTTTAAATTTTGAATACTTATTTATATTTTTAAAATTAAATATGATTTTGTATTAATTTAAAATAATATTTTTGTAATTATTAATTTTTTAATTAAAAAAATCAAATTAATAATATTGGTATAGATTTATTTATTTTTGTTAAAATTATAAATCTAAATATATACCATATCTATATTGGAAACTACCTAAACATGTTTAATGTAAAATGCAATATCTATATTGAAAACTACCTGAACATGTTTAGTTAAGGTAAAATACAATATCTATATTGGAAACTACCTATTGACTAAGGCGTACTTTGCTTAAATACATTGCCTTCGTGTGGAAGTTCTGAAGGGAGAATCGATGCATAATTGATTTTATATCTCAAATAAATAATATTGCTTTTTGTGATATTTCATTAATGTAAACATAAAGTTGAGTTTAGCGAGAAGATATTAAGGATATTTTATTTATTATTAAAGGCTAGAAAGTTCGATGTGTAAACAAATTTTGAGTTACTAAATTAGAAAGGTTATTAGGTTAGAAGAAATCAAAAATCTAATTAGGAAATTAATTTTTCAAGTAAATCTTTGATATAAGTATTATATTAATTAATTTATTATTTTTTTCTAACTAATTTGCACATGAAATTTTCTAGTCTCTAATAATGGGTAAGTTTTCTAATCTCTAATAATGATAGAAATATCCAATAAAATCTCTCAAGAATTATTTTTTAAAAACTTTCAATTATAAATAACTAAATATAAAGATCTCAAATGACTTAAATATTTTTAAATACAATAAAAGATGTAATAATAATATTATAATAATTTAATTATAATTTTTTAACTAAGAAAATAACTTCATAGAAAAGTGTGTATATTTATTAACTTTTTTATATCATAAACTTAAACTTAATACCATGATTGAACACTTTCATAAAATGTATTTAATATAGTTTATCTATAATATTTAGATGGTTATATAAAAGATAGTGTTTTATTTGTGTGAATGGTTTTATTTAACATATTCTACATTTTAATAAAAAATATTATTAGATATCATTTTGGGATTCAACTGCGTTAAATAAGTCATTAATGTATGACCATTTCCATGAGAGGTAGTCGTAACATATGACCATTTCAATGGAGATTAACTTATGACCATTTCCATGAGAGGTAGTCGTAACTTATGACCATTTCCATGAGAGGTAGTCGTAACGTATGATCATTTCAATGGAGATTAACTTATGACCATTTCCATGAGAGGTAGTCATAACGTATGACCATTTCCAGGAGAGCTAATCTTAACTGAAAACTTCTCATGATTTTTGAATAGTTGGGTGAAGAAGTGAGATTGAAACTAGTGATTTTTGAATAGTTCACTTAGCACTCATTGCATACGTATGACCATTTCCATGAGAGGTAGTCATAACTGACTAACTTCTCATGATTTATGAAGGGTTGGGTGAAGAAGTGGGATTGAAACTAGTGATTTTTGAATAGTTCACTTAGCACTCATTGCATACGTATGACCATTTCCATGAGAGGTAGTCGTAACTGACTAACTTCTCATGATTTTTGAATAGTTGGGTGAAGAAGTGGGATTGAAACTAGTGATTTTTGAATAGTTCACTTAGCACTCATTGCATTGGGTGACGCTCACAAGGGTGAAGAAGTGGGATTGAAACTAGTGAAATGAATCACATGCATCCATCATCACTTACGGGGCTTGCATGATTTTTGAATAGTTGGGTGAAGAAGTGGAATTGAAACTAGTGATTTTTGAATAGTTCACTTAGAACTCATTGCATCGGGTGATGCTCACAGGGGTGAAGAAGTGGGACTGAAACTAGTGAAATGAATCACATAGCATCCATCATCACTTCTGGGGCTTGCACCCAGTAACCAGGACTTCCCGGGAGGTCACCCATCCTAGATCGCCTCTGGCTCAAGCGCGCTTAACTGTGGATTTTTCCCCACAATCAAGCCCACTTAGCTTGCTACCCCATTTTCACAACCTTAGCAAGTATTGTGCCTCGTGAACCATTCAAGTAGAGATCCCTTCACTCTTTTTGAATTTAAGTATGGGGGTTTACGCAATGCATTATATTAGATATCATTTTTGGATTCAACTGTGTTAAGTAAGTCATTAACATATGACCATTTCCATGAGAGACAGTAATAACTTACTAACATCTCATGATTTTTGAATAGTTCACTTAGCACTCATTGCATCGGATGATGCTCACAGGGGTGAAGAAGTAGGATTGAATGGTTCATGAGGCAAAATACTTGCTAAGGTTTTGCAAATAGAGTAGCAAGCTAAGTGGGCTTGATTGTGGGGAAACTCTAGAGTTAAGCGTGCTTGAGCTAGAGGCGATCTGGGATGGGTGACCTCCCGGGAAGTCCTGGTTACTGGGTGCAAGCCCCGAAAGTGATGATTTATTTCACTAGTTTCAATCCCACTTCGCTCACACCCGATGCAATGAGTGCTAAGTGAACTATTCAAAAATCATGAGAAGTTAGTCAGTTATGACTACCTCTAATGGAAATGGTCATACATTAATGACTTACTTAACGCAGTTGAATCACAAAATGATATCTAATACTAATGACTTACTTAACGTAGTTGAATCCAAAAATGATATCTAATACCTCTCATGGAAATGGTCATACCTTAATGACTTACTTAACGTAGTTGAATCCCAAAATGATATCTAATATAATGCACTGCGTAAATCCTCATACTTAAAAAATATATTATATATAATTATATTAAAAATAGTGGAATGCTTTGCAAATTAATATAGTTGATCTATAATATTTAGATGGTTATCTAAAAGATAGTGTTTTATTAGTGTGAATGGTTTTATTTAACATATTCTATATTTTAATAAAAAAATATTATATAATTGCATTAAAAAGAATGGAATGCTTTGGAATTTCATATGAAAGAGAAATTATGTAATATTTGAATAAATATATTTTTCTCTATATTTAAAATGAATTTAAATTAGTTTTAATATGAGGATATATTTAACTTAATTTGATCTATTACTATACATGAATCAAATTTTTTGAGTTATAATTTTTTTTCAATTTCTTGCATAGTAAACGAGGTTTACACATCAAGAAATTTGATATTTATCAATGTTTGATCAACTCATTATTAAGATGAATTTATAATGATTTACATTAAATTATTTTTTTCTTTCTCTCCAAATATCACATTGATATAAAATTATTTTACATTAAAGTATGCATGAAATAATTAATCTATGATCAACATACATATATATATATATATATATATATATATATATATATATATATTTGATATTGAAATATTAATTACCAAGAAAAATGTATGTGGAAAGTATACTTTGAAATATGGAAATAAAAATATAAGAATTTTTTAGCTAAAAAAAATTGGTTCTTTGTATAAATTGATACTCAATTATATTATTTAATATGGAAATCCCAATATTTTATTTATAGTTGTCAATAAATTATTATTATTATTATGTAAATATTACATATCAACTCTGTATTAAATATAAAAAGTATTTCACTATTATTAAATTTCATTTACAAGCTTTTTATTAAATAGTGAAATGATTATAAATAAGTAAAAAAAATTAGAAAATTTTCACTATCATTTATTTTATATCTATCTACAAAATTTGATTTAAAATGATATTATAGTAATGGATATTGAAATCTTTTATTTATTTGTAATATATATTAAAAATTTTCATTTATTATTGTGTTATTAATATTTTTTTAATATATTTTTTATTATTATATTATATTAAGACGTCAGCCTCTCATATTAAATTATACATATAATTAAATATTATATTTCACAAAAATAAAACAAAATTAAACATAATATTTTATATAAATAAAATTTACTTCCCCACATATACATATATAAGTTATATTAATATTATATAATAATTTAAAAAATAATAATATTGAGCAGTAATAATAAAATATTTATCAACTAAATATTCCGTATATTTTTAATAAATTACTTTGATCCTCGTCATTTCTGAGAATCTTAATTCTGGTAAGCGAGTACCTTTCATTTATCCCACACAGTAAGTTCCGAAATGGTAAAAGTATTAAAGCAAACTATTTATGCTACTTACAACAAAAGATGTTACATTTTTATTTTTACTCCCTTGTCCTTTGTACTCTGCACCTTTCATGTAAGTAGGCAAACCTTTGCTTTCACGAATACTTTCCATCTTTAATAAATATTATTAAATTAGGGATAACCTTTGACAATACCTTAGAAACCGATTTTCAGGCCAAGAATATTTTTTGTTCCCCACTCTGGATATGATCTCAAAGCATTTTCTTTCTGGGTTTGTCTGAGGCAAAGAATATTTTTGGTTCTCCACTGTAGTTAGTTTTTCAGAGTATTTTTTTTGGAGTGCGGAGGTGGAGTTGGAGGAATTATTCGAATTATTAAAAGGGATTGAAATTTGGATAAAAAATTAAAAAAAAATGATAGTAATTATGTTTGAATCATATTTTTGATAATGGAAATAGATTCAACACTATCAAAAAAAATTTTAAAACACCCAAAATATTAAATTTTAACCCTAAATTAAATTTAGAAAAATTCAAATAAAACCAAAATTTCCATAATTTTCGGAAGAAAAAAAATCAACTAGACTCAAGCTTTCTTTCTAGGGTTGTATTAGTGCCCACGTCTTTGCAATTCCTTCTTGACTTATAGTCGTAATATATGACATAATAATCTCTCTCTTCCAATATCTTTCACATTTTCTTTATTAATTTTTGTAATTTATATAAATTTTTATAATATGTACGTAGATTAAATTAAATTAAAGTTTTTGAAATATGAATTTTTTTATTAAATACTATTTAAAAATTAATTTTTTGGATAACTAAGTTTATATTGAATAAAGATATATACCAGTTTTTATTTGAAAATCCAAAATATTTTGATATCTTTTAACATCAAAACTCCAATTCCTTCGAGCTAGATTATAAATATTTGTGAAAAAATACAAAATAATCTTATAAGATATTTTCACATCTCTTAACCCTAATTCTGAATAGGAAAATTTCTAAGTGGGTCAGGTTTAAAATCCTCTTTTTTTAAATGTAATCATGTCCCAGGGATTGCTTTTTTACAAAACCTTTGTATTTTTGCATTTTATATAAAGTAGGAGATTTTTAATAATTAGATGGATTGATTTATTAATATATAGCAAGAGATTTTTAATGATGAGATAGATTGATTTATAAATATTATATGTTAATTTTAATTTTTTAATTATTTAATTTTTTAAATTATATTATTTAATATATTAAATATATTTCAAATAAATAAAATAAAAATATTATTATGAAAAAATAATAACAATTCACATATTAATAATATTTTAAAAAATATATTATCTTTTTTAAACGAAAATGATTTTAAATAAAAATATGAAAAGAAATTAAAAAGCTCAAAAATATTTTTGTAAAAGATTTTCCTATATCTTAATTCTAAAACTCAAATTCCTTGGAAATTAAATAATTAAAGATATGCAATTTTTTTTTTTAATCTTCAAAATATTAGTATTTCCACATCTCTTAATTCCAATTTTAAATAGCAAATATTTTATTTGTATTAGTTTTAATTTTTTTTAAGATGTATATAAACAATTTCAGGGAAGTTTTTTCATTTCAATGTAAAAAGTGTTTTTATGGATAGGTTTTATGTTTTTTTATATAGTTTTGAGTTTGTGTTTAGTTATTTAGTTGTTTATATTTTCTAATTGTATATAATGAGAGATTTTCAATAATTAGGTAAATTGATTTATTAGTTTGTTTAGTTTTTGTGACTTTTTGGTAATTATAATCAAAGTTTTTATAAAATGTTGAATATTTACATTTTTTGTAAATTCAAAAATATTTTCTTAATTTTTTGAAAATCTTATTTCTAATTTTCTATTGAAAATCTCATTTTTAATTTTCGATTGGCTAAGTTAGAGCTTTGATGTGACATAATTCCCCTAGTGGAGGGAAATTGAATTTTAGTATTTGTCATTGCCTAACAAATTATTTTAAAATGAAAATAAGACTAATTTTTTAAATGGTCATTTTGTTGGTGAGTACTCTGAGATTGACACTGACATAATGTTTTGAGCAAGTCCTTTAGGTAAGGGGGGGAGAAGGCATTCTGTCGATGAGTACTTTGACACTAACACATATACTCCTAATGCGTTTACCTCTTATTGCATTTTATTTTATTTTTCATTTTAAATTTTTACAAATTTAGTTGTGTGGGAAAACAAGTGTATGGAACCATGAATGTATATGGAATGAAAGGATGTGCAGAAAAGAGGGTATGTATAGGAGAACGAGGGTGTAAAGAGAACTTTCTACCACAAACATGAAATTATTTTAACTTTAAGCATAAACTTATTTAAATCCAATATTAAATGAAGTTTCTTTTAATGTGTGTGAGAAAAAAGTGTTATGTGAGAGAACATTTGTGAAAAGAAAGGAACAAAAAATGTCATTTGCAATGCACTGCATCTCCTCCGCATACATTTCCCCTCTCGACACTTCTTTCACATACCTCTCTCCTACACAACATTATATATTAATCGATTAATTAGTGTTTTGACTTATTAAACTTTAGGGCTTGAAAAGTTTAGTTTATGTGTATATCAGGTGCAAAATAAGGGTGGGTGATTAATTACCCTCACTACTATGACGACATGGGCTCATTTTATTTGATATTGGGAGGCGAAGGAGTTATGGAAAAATTGCTTTGTGGATGAACTGATGCAAAATTTTCAAAACTATGTTTGACGGTTTTGATCATTCCACCATAATCAACAGTTGATACCGAGTGCATGGTCCTTCTTCTAACCTCAATCAACTTCCTACACTATGGACTAACATATATTAGAATGTATTTCTTTTCAGTCTTTATTCGTTGAATCAATTCACATATCACAGACTCCATACACTTGTTGTTCCACATAGCTAATGTTTCATTACTAGCTAATGTTTTACTTTGACTAGATTTTTGTTCAATATTTACATGTTTATTTTTATGTTTCTTTCGTACTAGTCCGAGTCCTATAACTTTAAAAAATTTATCAAAGTAGAAGCAATGAATCTTGGTATTCACAGTTTTTGAATACTAAGTGCATTTATAATCCCACAATTGTGAATTAAATACCTATTATTCAATATTAAATGAAACGTATTTTTAGTGCATGTGAGGAAGAAGTGTTGTATGAGAGAATAGTTGTGTGGAGCTAGAAACATAAACTTTCTTCTGCAACGGTGTGGAGCTAGGAACATAAACTTTCTTCTGCAATGTTCTATACCTCTACATACATTCCCACAAACCTCTCTACTGCACAACACTGCGTATTAATCAATTTATTAGTAGTTTTGGCTTATTAAATTTTGGGTGATTAATTGTCCCCACTACTATGTCAATGTGGGATCCTTTTATTTGACCTTCCTAAAAACTAAGAGCATTTTTTATTTCACATTTGTCAACTAAATACTTATTATTCAATATTAAATGAAGTGGCGTTTAAATGTCTATGAGGAATGAGTATTGTGTGGGAGAACGAGTGTCTAGAGTAAGGAACAAAAACTTTCATCCATAATGTTCAACATCTCTACATGCATTTTCCCTTCACACACCTCTCTCCCACACAATACTACATATAAATCAATTAATTAACGATTTTGGCTTATTAAATTTTGGGGCATAAAGTTTGGTTTTCATGTATATTAGGTGTGAAATAAGGGTGGGCGATTAACTAGCCCCTCTACTATGTTGACATGGGTTTTTTTCAATTTGGTATCAAGATGCAAAGAAAGTGTGGAAAAACTATTTTGTGAATAATCTGATGTATAGTTTTCAAAACTACGTTTGATGGCTTTCATCATTCCACCATAATTAGTGGCTAATATCGAGTGTGGGATCCTTCTTCTAATCTCAATCAAATTCCCATGTTGTAGACTAGTATATATTAAAATATAAATCTTTCTACAAACAAGTATATATTAAAATATAAATATTTTCAACATTTATTCAAAAAATTGATGTGTAATCAGGACATCATTTGAGTGCTTAAATATCATTTACTCTAATAGCTTGTTTCGTTGCTAGGTAATGTTTTACTTTGACTAGATTTTTGTTTAATATTGACATATTTATTTTGATGTTTCTTTTGCATGAATCCTCCTATTGATTTAAATATTTTAACAAAGTAGAATCAATGAATATTGGTATTTATGGTTCGTGAATTCTAAGTGTAATTGTGATCTTGCATTTGTGAATTAAATATTTATTATCCAATAGTAAACGAAGTTTCATTTTAATGCATGTTAGGAAGAATTTTTGCGCAAAAGAATGAGTGTACGGAGCAAGGAACAACAAATTTCTTCCACAATGTTATGTATTTCTACATACATTTCGCCTTGGCACACTTCTTCCACACACCTCCCTCTCGCACACATGAACATACATGTTTTTTTAGTTTTATAAAATATTAATGATCTAGATTGGATCATTATATCGTTTATCATCCATCTCGATGCTTTCAGAGTGGGAAAAATGGAGGAATCAACTCTCAAGACCATTTTTACCGGCAGGACCCAATTTGGCAAATTGTGGTTTGAAACCTTCTAGGAGAATTTTGAGGCATCTAACAACATTTTGTGGGGGTAAAATTTTATTATTTTAGTGTGCCACAATTCCTATTCTACACACAAATACCTTTCCAATTGCGCAAGAATAATTCTAGAGGATGTCACATCATCCCCCATTATTTATGTAAAAGGAGCTAGCCACACGATTATGATGAAGAAGACTCTATAAGAGTCTATATTGTAACTCTATTTAAGAGTTGAGGTAGTCAAATCTAACCACTAGTATGCTATCGGGCTATGTTATAATTGGGCCACTAGGAGGAAAAGATGTTCCGTTCTTTTGAGTGCATTTGTTCCATAGCTAAGAAAAAATAACGGAAATCAATAGGACATAGAGCATAGACAAAAGATTTGTGCACTATAGTGGCCTACAGAACACAAGCCATACTTCTTTGTACTTGCAGATATTTTCTATTTAGAGAAACAGAGTAGGGTGGCCCACCTTCCAGCTAGGTTTCCCCCCTTCCAGCTAGGTTTCCCCCAAACAGGGTTTCCAAGATGATATCTTGTGTCAAATATGTGTGTGTGAGATTTTATTTTAATGTTGTTTATTTGCATAATTTTTAGTTTGCATACATGCACTATTAACAACATTCTATAGATTTCGAAATCTAAAAATAAATAAAGTTGTAATAATGCAAATTTTTTATTTTAAATATAATTTTATGAGATCTATTGTGACAAATTATCCAATGAAATATCTACAGAAATTTATGGATAAATATTCTACAGGCTAATATGAAAGAGATGTAATTCCTTTTGTGTTCATCCTCGATTTGACATGTGTCCTTTTAAAATAAAAACAAAATATTCAATAGAAAAATAATTCCAGTTATAATAAATAAATATATATATATATATATATTTTGTTAGTTTTCAATTATATATATATATATATATATAGTTAATTTTAATTGAAAACATTATAAAATATTAACAATCTCATAATATTCACTTTATTAATTGTTGATATTACAACACATTATAAAAAAAATTGTGATAAAAATAATTTATTTCCACTTTTAGTCATAAATAAAATAATAAAATTTCTACTCAAAATAACATAATTTTAGATGTGGTGGAATAAAGGTTAATTGGATTGAAAGACATGCAGTAAAACTTGCTCGAGAAAGAATAAGGCAAATTCGATAACCAAGGAAAAAATTATAAAGTTAAGCATGCATTAATGGGAAGTGGAAATTAAATAGAAATGTGGTTGATGTATGATTTTTGGATGATGCTTATTCAAGACTATGTTTCCTAAAACCTATGTTTCCTAAAAATGCATATTACATGAGCATATTGCATAATTAATTTGACCTAAGTTCAAAGAGTTTAGGAACATTTTGATTAAAATAAAATATAAATTATTTATATGGATTATGGATTATTTTATTTTTGAATAATCTTATGACTGGATATTGTTGGGTCTTATTTTAATTCTTTATTAAAATAAGTATAATTATGGTTTCTGTCCGTGAAAGTTAGCTTGTAGTAAGGCTTCTCCATAAAATTAATTCTTAAGAAAATTTAAATAGATTGGCCCTTCTAATAATTGTTTTTTCTTCTATAGCTGCCCAACCTAATTTGTGATTTACAAACCATTATGTTATATTCTCTGTTGAGACATTGACTAGCACAACATTTAAAAAATGTTACTAATAGTGATAAATCAACTTGCATTTACTAATAGTAGTAATAGTTGTATCCACCACTGCTTTGATAATGAATTATGATGATTTTTTTCACAAATAAAATAAATAAATAATGAATTGGCATCCTCAGTTTAGATTGACATACTTAATAAGGTTTATGTTACAAACATGTAGGGAATTTCATTTATGAAATACTAAATGAATTAATGGTTGAAGAAATAGATTTATAGAAGTAGATAGAAATTGATATTTAAAATTATTTTATTTTTAAAGGTGTAGAAATTGATATATATATTTTTTTCAAATATGTATTTAATGGAGATGAAATAAAGTAAATTGTAGTTTGGCATTTAAAAAGATATTTTAGAATGTGGATTTTATATTTAGATTAATATATTGAATGATATTTGTTGGGTAATTATTGTGTTTAAAGTTTTGAAATGTTCAAAGTGTTGAGTGGACATTGGACAAAATTTAAAATGAAAATTAAAAATAAAAATAAAAAATAATTGTTCAAAATAATTTTCGAATTTTTAAATGTAAGTTTTCATAAATATTTTTTTGTATTGAAGAATAGTCTTTTGGACATGGTGTTTATCCAAACACAATTTTTTCAATAGGTTAAACAACTATGAAAATCTATATTTTAAAATTATGAATCATTTTCGATTATTACCTTGAGACTTTTGTGTTGATGCGTAAATCAGCTATACATTACAAAACTTTAAACATCGTAATTATCCCAAAGAAGCTTTTATTCAAATATATTTTTATTTAGATTATGTATTAAATTAGTATAGGATAAACTTAATGGTTAACTTTGTTCATATTACTAGATACATAAAACTTATGTTAAAAAGAAATTTAAATTTTAAAATTTAGTGATAAGTTTAAAAAATTTATAATTTATTTAAAAAGCATGATTAATTTTTTTTTTAAATACAATAAAATATTAACTATAATTTTTTATTTTTGTTAATATATATATATATATATATATATTTATTTATTTTTATTTAATGATAAATTAAAAAATTTATTATAAATAATTTATATTAATTATGCTTTAAAATAAATTTAGATTAAAAACTAGAAACTAATGAGTGTAATTTTTTTTAATTATATATATATCTTTTTACATCACATGAATCACAGAGTTCAATGATTTTTTTGGGAAAAATGAAACTGTACAGTGTTAGGGTTTTTTGGACGAGGCGGCTGCCCTGGCCTGTATGCGGGGCATCAAGGACGCTAATACACTGGGCTCCCAGGGCTTAGTGACCACAGGCGAGACTCAGACAAAGGAGGTCAATGCATCTAGGGCGGGAAGACTGTCCTTGCCAGAACGAATTAACGGATTAGCTAGCAGAAGGATTTATGCCATGGGCTCACCCTAGATTGAATGGCAGATTTGGGGCATGAGGAAGGATTTTCGAGGGATGCAGGCTGGATATTACACTGAGGTTTATGCCTTTGACCACTCCTTGCTTTGGGACTAGTTATCCTGTCACTACAGGTACCCAACTACTTGTTGCATGACGACGCAGGGCATCACGCAGTGTTCCTCTCGGTGGCCAGACCTTCGGTTTCTCATTGAGATGGTGGAGCAGGTTTTGCGGGCTTGCCCTCCCCAGTGCCCTAGTGTGGAGGAGGGTGGGAAATACCATATGACAAGAGCAAGGACCCCATATGTTGAGGTAATAACCCTGGCGCCTACACCCCCTTAGAGGTGCCGGTTGTTGCTCATTACCAAGATGGAATTCTCTGACCACTGTCGCGGCATGCAACAAGCAGAACAATACGCAATGAGGACAAGACCTGTTCAGGCGGAGAATCGATGGATGGGTCACAGGATCATCGGTGTTGCGTTGGGGGCCGAATCAATGACATACGTACACTTGCACTTTGTCTCCAAAAGGGGCAGAGGGAACTTTTCATCTGACTGGCTACCTCCAATATCTACTGCGAATGTCGGGATCCATGAATGCCCACTGTATCTGGGGAGATGTATTATCAATAGTCCCCCTGTGTCTTGAACAGATCTGGGATTGGTTCATGGATTGTATGAAGGGGCTCGTCATCGAGTACCAACCAACATGTGTATTCCTCTATCCACAATACCTATCAATCTATTGGCCTACAAGAGGGTTATCAAACACAAAAGGGACTTTAGCTCCTGGAACCAAGCCTTCAGAACATTGGAGGAGTACCCTCATACTACACTGCTTTATGGAGATATTGAAGTTGCATGGTCCTGCATGACCCAGAAGACCACAGAACCCCCTTCCTTGGTAACTTCTAATCGCTTTCAAATTTTTATTATAACCCCTTCGGGGAAGTCTTCCTTGATTTGGATTCTAGCAACAGACTGTGTTTTGAACCTGAAGAATATCATCGCCCAACAAATTAGCTATCTGGTTGGACTACAACATCTATTATATGAGAGCAAAACCCTATAGGATCTTAGATCCATGTTGGACTACAACATTATGTCAGAATCTACTATAACACTCAACCTAAGACTGCGAGGTGGTGCAGCAACCTTCTGTACAACAAAACAAACAGAAGGAGGCAATGGGACAAGCACAAAAAATAAAAACAACACAGATTCACAACAAAAGCACAAAAATGGAGGAATTTCTTTCAAGAACATCCTACAAGGGGGAAAAACTCCTATAGTGACCCCAAAGCAAGCTGGAATAAAAACCTAGTCCATACATTGTTGAGTAGCTAAATTATATACCATAACTAAATATAGATATACGAGAAACCGATGAGACATGTAATAATTTTGAATCAAAAGCCATCATTTGTCGATTCAATTGTTTCTAGCCAAAATTGTTTGAACTTTTCCATTGGATATTCAGAAACTGGACTCTACATTGTGAGATTCACCTCTGTTCCAAGGGGTTTTTCATTGTCAAATTCCCTTCAACAAAGACAAGAGACATTATACTATAGGAGGGACCATGGTTTTGGGGATCTATGGGCCTTTTCATCACACCATGGTTTCCGGAATTCAATGCCAATATTATGGTCATTTCGAAGATGTCAGTTTGGGTCTGTCTGCACAACCTCCCATTACACTTTTGGGACCATCAAGTCCTTGCTGGTATAGGCAATACCATGGGCAGATATATTAAAATGGACACACAAAGAGTGGAGGAAAGAATTTATACATTCGCACGCATCTATGTGGAAGTAGATCTCAGTAAAGGCTTACTGGACTGCATAGAACTGAAGCATAAACAACGAAGCTCGACACAGACACTAAACTATGAAAATACAGCATTTAGGTGCAAAATATGTCGGCAAATAGGACATCTACAAAATACGTGTCCCGGAGACAAAAAAAGGCATCCGAAGAAAGAAGAAAACAGGGAAACAACACAAGGGTTGGCAATTTGCCCCTCCAGATCCTGAAGAGGGGGAGGAAGTTGATGTGGAAGAGCCCATACCCAATGAGAACAATCAAACATACAATGAATCAGAAGTCCAGGAGATAACTCTGCAACAGCCTGTGGAACCACAACTTGCAAAGATGTCAGATACAATGGAAAACAGTGGAACCAAACGACTACACACATCAAAGACCTCTAATTCTGACAAGGAAAATCCTCGACCAAGCGCTAAAAATCCGCTTGCACTTGTATCCACGATGCCGTCTCAAGGGGAGTGGCGCAAGGTCGAGAAGAAGAAGGGGAGGAAAACATGATTTTTTCCCCATTTGTACATTAACTTTTCTTTTTAAACCCCTGATTTGAGGTCATTGACTTGCAGATGAAATGCGACTTAGCATATGCAACATGTAATTTTGTTTTCATTAATAAAATTACAACTTTTCTTACGGGAAAAAACTTTTTACATCACACTTTTTTTACATTAATCAAAACTTTAATATAAAACTGTAAAAAGTTTAGTTTCGAATTCATATCCATGTAAAGTTGATGTATATTCCATGTGTTTGTGTAGGAAGACAAATAGTTTATTATAGTGAAATGGTTTCATTTAACCTATTTTATAAATAAAATAAATTTAAATAATTTTTATTAAAATATTTTATTAGAAAATAATATATATCATATTATTTAACTTATTTTATAAATAAAATTAATTTAAATTAATTTTATTAAAATATTTTATTAGAAAATAATATATATCATATTAAATTATAAATTTAATAGGAAGAAATAGTCCATCTACCAAATTCAAGTCCTTCTAGTAACATTTGCGATATACATATATTCCTTATACATATATTCCTCATATAAAATATGCAGCGATATACATATATTCCTCATATAAAATATGCAACTAAACTGAGGTACAGTTCTTACCAGTGAGTTGTGAAACCTGAAACCGTTTCCCTTCTCCGTGGGCTTGGATGTGTTTAACCAGAAGACAATCTTCTTGACGAGACCATGGACGCCTTCCCTCCAAGCTCATGTCTATTATTATTCATCAAACTTCACCTTCATGCAGTCTATGAAGCCATTCTGCATGTCGGCGCAGTTGTGGATATATAGTTGAGGACATTCGAACGAAAGAGGAAGAGAATCTTGGTCCGGTAGAGTAGAGGATCAGGAAGGAAGATGTTGCAGGGACGGCACCCTGAGGATGAACGTGGAGAGAATAGCTGGCTTTTCATTCATGGAACGCCGCGTGAAATTCAGGTAGGCGAGTACCTTTCATTTATCCCACATGGGAAGCTCCAAAAGTGTAGAGTACTGAAGCAAACTATTTATACTACTTATAACCCAAGATATCTTGCAAACTACTTATGACGAAAGTTAATCTGCTTCTTAATTCTGTGTCCCCTGTACTCTGAATCAACGGCCAGAGTTCTTTTCATGTAAGAGACTTTTGTTCACTCAAATATTTTCCATTTTTAATAAATGTTTATTATCTTTAGGTTTAGGGACATTTATTGTCTTTGGGTTTATGGATAACTTTTGACAGTATTTTAGAAACTGAATTTCAGTCAAAGAGTATTTTGGCTGCACACTGCTTTCAAAGCATTTTCTTTCTGGTGTCTGTATCATTTCTTTTTGACTTACAGGCACCATATTTAGAGAACCATATCTTTTCAAGGAGTGTTCACATCTTTCGATGCTGGAACCATCTCTTTTCAAATATTGTTCACATCTTCTAACTCTTTTATACATATAGAACTTTAGACATATAGAACTTTAGATATACCATGTTATGTATTTTAAAAAGTTTAAAATCAATTTAGATTGTTCACATCTTTCGATTCTTTTAATTCTTTCATACATATAGAGCTTTAGTTTTAGTTCTTTTCTACATATAGAGCTTTAGATATACCATGTTATGTAGTTAAAAAAGTTTAAAATAATGTTCTGTATTTTAAAATTTTAAAATCAATTTAAATTTATCTTGCTTAAATACCATGTTGTCTTTTAAAAATTTTAAAATAATGTTCTGCATTTTAAAATTTAAAATAAATTTAAATTTCAGCAATAATGTTCTGTATTTTTAAAATTTAAAATAAATTTAAATTTATCTTGCTGAAAGGAGATTTAATTTTTTTTAAATATATTTTTTTCATATTAGATTTATAAATCTTTATAGAGTTGGTTTATATATATAAAATAATAATAATGTATTTTAAAAAGTTTAAAATCAATTTAAATATATCATGTTATGTATCTTAAAAATCAATTTAAATATATCATATTATGTATTTTAAAAAGTTTAAAATCAATTTAAAATTATCTTGTTTAAAGGGGATTTAATTTTTGAAATATATTTTTCCATATTAGATTTATAAATCTAGATTATATATATATAAAAAATTTATTTTTACAAGGTTAGATTGGTATTGGACAAAGATATATGGAAATTATTTGAAACAATAACTAAAACGTTTATACAAATTATTTTACATTTCTTAGTTTTTCATTTTGAACAACAGAATTTTTAAGTTTTACTTCTTTGAAATTTTTGTGAGTAGTTGTTTAAAGATTTTGAATTGGAATTTTGTTTTAAACAAAATGTATGGGACACTTTTGATGATTATCTTGTGATATTGTGTATGATCAACTTCAACTTCTTCGGGTAAATGTAAAGGATGAAAGAGTATAAAAAAATACCCAAGGATGCAAAGCTAAACAATTCTTCTACTGAGAGAGCACAAGATGAAGAAATAAAACACACTTTGTTGCTTGAGAAAATAAGCTATATATGAACCTAATTTATAGGAACAATATAGGCTTCTTACAATAGCTAGAAGATAAGATTTATGACTCGATAGATAAGGATAACACTGACAACGCAGTTGATAAGATCGCTACGTAAGCTTACCAATTTCAATTTTTGTTGGAACTCTAACACCCCCCATAAGCGAAATGTAGGGAGGAAAATAAAGAAAAAAGAACACAAAGAACGGGTCCCAACAACTAGGCCTTTTTAGGTACCCATGTACAACATTTCATAAGAAAGAAAGAAGGAAAGACAATGAAGAGATAAAGGAAGGAGGACTCAAGATGACCCCTCAAGGACAACTTCCTTTTCTCCAAGAATATGTCTTAATTGAAGAAATCTTGGTGAAGCCAAGGACTTTGTAAAAATATCTTCTATTTGTTCTTCGGTAGGTACATATCCTAGGCTGAGAACGTCATCTTGAATAGGTTGGCGAATGAAGTGCAGATGAATCTCAATGTGTTTTTTCCATTGATGCTCCACAGGATTTCTAGAAATTTTTATTGCACTTTGATTATCACACCATAAGGGAGTAGATTGATCATGTTGAATGCCAAAATCAAGCAACAACTGTCACAACCAAATAACTTTTTGACTTGCAAGAACTGCATCTCTATACTCAGCTTCTGCTTTAGATAATGAAATTGTTGATTGTTTCTTGCAGGACCAAGCAATAGGAGGAGAACCAAGACTAGAAACAAATCCAGAGGTGGATTTCCGATCATCCACTGATCCAGCCTATTCAAAATCAGTGAAACCTACAAGCTCACAAGAACCAATAGTATATTGAATCCCAAAATGAGAAGTTCCTTGAATATATCTGAGAATATGCTTTGCTACTTTATAGTGACTCTGATGAGGATCCTAAGAAAATATAGAGACCAACCCAACTACATAAGCAATGTTAGGTTAGGTGTGTGTCAAATAAAGTAGATTGCCAACAAGTTTGCGATACAATGTAGGATCCACCCTAAGAGTGGTGCAACTAGCAGTAAGAATAACACAAAATTGAAAAGGAGTAGGAGAAGGCTTACAATTATCCATGCCAAAACGTTGGAGTAAATCAAGAGCATATTTCTGCTCAAAGATGGTGATTCCTTTTGAAGATTGGTGAACCTACAATCTAAGAAAGTAGTGTAGAAGACCAAGATATGTCATAGCAAATTGTCCCATCAATGTTTCCTTAACATTCTAAATCATAGATGAAAAAATTCCTCTGAGGATCAGATCATCCACATACAATTTAACTAGAATCGATAAATCAAAGCCATGTCTCTTAGTGTAGATTGTTGGATCAAACTGAAAACAAATGAACCGTGAGGAAAGCAGAAAACTATGCATCTTCTCATACCAAGCTCTAGGAGCTTTTTTGAGACCATATAAAGATTGCCTAAGCCTAGAGACAAGTGAAGGATCCTGCACAAAACTAGGGGGTTGTTCCATGTAAATCTCCTCATGTAGATCACCATGCAGAAAAGCATGCTTAACATCCATTTGGTAAATTGACCATACTTGGGAGGCTGCAAGAGAAAGCACCAGATGAATAGAATCCATCTTGGCAACAGAAGTGAAAGTCTCAAAATAGTCAATTCCTTCAACCTGTGAAAATCCCTTAGCCACAAGATGTGCCTTATGTTTGTCTACCGATCCATCTGTTGCATATTTGGTTCTATAGACCCACTTGCAATGGACCAAATTGTGTATCTTTGGAAGAGAAATAAGATCCCAAGTATGATTCTTCATCCAAGAAGAATACTCTTTTGTCATGGTAGCTTCCCACTTAGGTTTTCCAAGAGCATCAGAAAATTGTTATGGGTCCTCTGAAATGGCATGACTTAAAAGCGAGATATCTACATATTGTGGTTGATTTGAAGCTAGATAATTGAAATTAGTTGCATCATAGCCAAATATATCAGGGTTATTTCTATTACAAAGACTTCTCCTCAAGGAATTATCTAGAACAGGTTGCTCCTATACGGGTTCTACTGGTGCTGATGGAAGATTTTCTTCTGGTTGAGGATGTTCAATAGAACTTTCTTCTACTTCCACATTTATAAATGCATCACAATGATTAGAACCATAATCAACAATTGAAGATGAGGTAGTAGGGGAAGAAGATGATCCTGGACTGATATTTTCATCAAAATGAACATCTCTTCGAAACAAAACTTCCTTTGAGTTAGGATCAAGGAGTCGAAAAGCTTTCATGTCCTCACAATAACCAAAAAATATCAATTGTTGACTTTTATTTTCCATGGCTTTGCATTTTTCATCTGGAATAAATGCCCAAGAAGGACTACTAAATACCCTAAAAAAAGACACATCAAGCTTCTCATGTGTCCAAGTTTCCATTGGAGTTATATTTTTAACCACCTTATGAGGCATCTTGTTTTGAATGTAATTAGCACAAAAATCGCTTCATCCCAAAAATTAGGTGCCAAGTTCTTGGAATGAATCATGTAATTAACCATCTCCTTAAGTGTTCTATTCTTCTGTTCATCTACACCATTTTGCTGAGGGGTGTAGGGAACAAAATGTTGATGAAGAATGTCATTTTCTTTGCAAAAAATTGAAATTCCTTGTTGACATATTCCCCCCCATTATCTATGTGTATCTTTTTAATGAAGCATGAATATTGTTTCTCAACAAGTGCTTTAAATGTATTCAAGGTTGCAAAGACTTCGCTCTTGTACTTGAGAAAATAAACCCAAGAGTATTGTGAAAATTCATCAATAAAAGTTAATGCATATTTGGCCACTCAAAAAGGAGTTGAAAATGTCATTAGATCACTGTGCACCAAATCAAGAGGTTCTTTACCCCTTGAGCCTTTCCCTTTAGGAAAGGGATCTTGATGTTATTTTCCAAGGGCATAACCTGCAGATATTCCATCAATACATGAAATCTTAGGAAGACCTAAAACCAAATTTTGAGTTTACATTTGCTGCAAATATCTATAATTGAGATAACCAAATTTTTCATGCCAAAGCATACTCAATGAATCAACATGAGCTATTAAGGAAGAAGCAGAAGAAGGCTTGAAGTAGACAACCTTATATAATCTAGAGGCATGATCAACTTTTCCAATAGAAACAATAACTGTAAGATCATGTAGCTTTCCAATTACTACTTCATTTGGACAAAAACTCTACAGTTATCCCATTACCGAAATGACAAATCTAATAAAAGGAAAATAAATTTGCATAAATTTCAAGGACTGGGAGCACATTGGTAATGCACCCATGTGTCATTTTTATAATGTCTGATCCCAAGACTTCAAGTTGTGTAGAGTCACCAACTACAATTTGTGAGATGTTGCTATGTGATGTAGAGGGAAGTAGGTCTTGACAAGGAGTCATATGATGTGAAGCTCTTGAATCAAGTATCCAATTGTCTGTACATTTACGTATGGCTTGGGCTAATATAGCATGTCCCTTTCTTATTGAAATATTGTGCTTTGATTAAACTATTTTGGATATTCCACAGGATAGTTCGTCACAACAGATCTGATAATAATATATTAAAATACTAAAATTTAACACTATTACAGTTTTATTAAATTTATAGATTTGTATATTTAATTGTAATTAGGGCATGCATGTGAATGGAAATTATGCAGAAAAGTAAAGAATGAAAAAATAAGCTCTCACACACACACATAAGAAACAATATATGCTCTTCGAGAAACCCTTTTGGGAGAAAAACCCATCTGGAAGGTGTAGAAATTCCTTTTAGATTCAAACTATAGGTTGTAATATGCTAAAAAATTGACTTGAATCTACTCTACTCATCAGTAGAAACAATCATTAATCGATGAAATCACAAAGCATAAAAGAGAAAGAATTAAATCACACATAACACAATAATTTTTTGGGGAAATCCATAGCTAAAAAACCTTGCTATCTGTATATTGCATTAATCAGAAAATATGAGAAGATTACAATGCTTTTCTCAAGCCCGAGCAACCTCTGCACTATATGTATCTATCTCACTGCCTCACAAACACCTCAAGCCAATACTTTGCAAAATATGTTGTCTTCCAAGCTCTTATTTCTGTACACGGTTTCCTAGGGAATTAACCCATATTTAATAGGGAAATTCCACAAATATGAATTTTGCAATCCTCATAGGAAATCCTATGATTGCATGCACCACCTGTGCAATTCATATGATTATACAACTGATAGTACATTGTCCCTAAACTCCAATCTCAACTGGGTCTTTTTCTAATCTGACATGCATGAGTTAATGTAAGTGAATCTTTAGTTTATTGGTTGATTAGTGTCAATTACACCCCACTACTGGATCTCCCACTAATTCGTCCATTAGTTGGAATTAGTTTGACTGACTTTAACTTAGTTAAAATGAATTAAATAATGACAACTAAAAATAAATTCAACCAACTCTCCTAAAAAGTAGGATACACTCTACATTACTCTATTTAGACTCCCAACTTGAATTCACTGAGCCAACTAAGTCAAATTAACATAGTTAACTATTACAAGTTTCTATGCAAATCAAAATTACAATTTAATTCCCAATTTAATTCAAGGACAAATTAAATTAGGATTTTCTTGTTGCATTTTCAACACTCCCTCTCAACAAGAAAGGGATTATTTGTTGATTTTTGGTAGCATTGGGTGTGCTCTAAGTTTTAAACTTTGTAGGGAGTCTTAGACACATGCATTCTCCAATACCCATAAATCGTTTAGGGAAATTCCACCCGAAGGTAGTTTTATTAAAATACTTAATTATTTTTTATGGGACCCTAAGTCTAAACATAGGAAATTAAAATAATTAATGGGTGTTAATCTAAATTGTGGGTGAAACTTCTAGAATAAGACATAGGTCAAGTTAATATGATCCTAGCCATTGATTAGGATCTAATATGGGTCGTTGATTGATCAACGAGAGGAGTATAAGAGGAGGCTTAATGGGCACTTGGAGAACACACCAGAGACAGATACTCAGTTACCCAAGTAAGATCGATTTTCTCACTAGTCGAAGTTCAGCAAGAGAAAATCGAATCAAACGGAGAGTTGCAAGTGAGAAAGGAAGAGAGGGCATCAACATCTTTCAAGAGTGCAGGGCAAGAAGACACAGAGTAGGGAGAGTCAGCGGAGAAGTAGGTTGATGCAGAAAGAGGCAATGCAGAGGCTGGGACTGCATGAGCAGTTTGATGATGGTCCATCGTGGGAAAAATTGACGTAGGGGGACGCAGAAGGACTCAAAGGGAAGAGGAGTACTTCTCTTGGATCAGAAATCTGTCAAGAAGCGTCTATAAATTTTGTCACTTATGTTTTGTTGGTTGTAACTTGTACATGAGATTTTGCTAAAGAATAATAAAGAAACCCTCATCTACTGCACCAGTTTCCCACATTGGGCTTTTCAGGGGATGATTATCCAAAAATAAATGTGTCATTTTGATTGTATTTGTGCCATTATTTTTCTTTGCATTTACTTTCTACAATATTTTAATTGTGAAGGCTGCAGTAGAATGTATTTAGATATTTTCTGTAAGAACACTATGAATAACTTATTTCTGAGATAATAAGTAGAATAAATAATATTAATCACTGCAGTTGGATTTCTATTTAGACATTTTCACGTTATCTACTACCCTGAACCTGCCTCTGTGAAACTCGAATTTGCATCTTGACAAAGCCTTTGTCAAAATATATGCATCCTGCTCCTCTGTAGGAATGTACTCCAGCAACATGATTCTCCTCTACACAAAATCTCATAGATGGTGATACTAGATGTCGATATACTTAGATCGATCATGAAAAAATGATTCTCAAAGAGTTTGATACAACTCTAATTATCACAATAAATCACTGTACAATCCATCTTCTAACCAAATAACCCAACAAGGATCTTCCTCATCTAGATAGCCTCACAAGTTGCTTAACTAGCAACCATGTACTCTACTTCTACTAAACTGAGTGCAATTGATCTCTTCTTCATGTTGTACCAAGAAACTATTGTTGACCCAATACTGAAGATTCCCCCTGATGTGCTCTTCCTGTCAGATGACCTCCATACATAATCTTCATCTGTGAAGACTTGAAGCTTCACTCCCTCTATTAGTTTGTACCAAAAACCAAATTGAGTGGTGCCTTTAAGGTATCTCAACACGTGTTCAACTACCTTCCAATAAAGTTTGGTTGGCTTAACCATGGCTTGACTAAGTTGGTCAACTGGAAAACACATGTTTGGTCGTATTTTCACCAAATACATAAGTGAACCCACAAGTTGTCTATAAATAGTAGCCTCTACTACTTCACTTGAAGTAGCATCTTCATTCCTCCAATTACCTACTAGAGGAGTCTCCATGGGTTTTTTTATCTCCGTGTTGAACTTCTTCAATATCTTGTTGGCATACTTTCCCTGAGAGAAACAATTCCTCATCTCCTTGCTATACTTCCATACCAAGAAAGTAATCCATGAGCCCCAACTCCTTCATCTCAGATTCTCTTGCAAGTTCCTCTTTGTAAGATTTTATCAGCTTCTTATCACCTGTTAGAATGAAATCATCGACATATCATACAATTTACCTTCAACCATGATATGGTAAAGGTTCACATCTACTTCACTATTGGTGAATCCCTACCTGGTGAAATAGCTGTCAATCCTAGTGTACCAAGCACGAGGTGCTTGTTTTAGTCTATACAATGGTTTCTTGAGTCTACACACATGTGACTCTTTGTTGAAGGTCTCAAATCCTTTTAGATTCTCAATATACACCTCTTCCTCAATCATATCATTGAGGAATGTTGTCTTCACATCCATCTGATGTATCTTCCATCCCATCTGCGCTGAAAATGCTAGAATATTCTAATAGATGAGTACCTTTCTACTGGAGTAAAGGTGTCATCGTAATCAATTCCCTCCACCTGAGAGAATCATCTAGCCACAAATCTAGCCTTGTGTTTCTCCACACTCCCATTTGTTGCTTGCTTTACCTTGTAAATCCATCTGGAACTCACCACCGACTTGTCTGTTGGTCTTGGGACTACTTCCCAAAAAAAAATTCTGATAATGGATTCATACTCCTCAACCATGGCATCAACCCATGGTTTCTCCACTACTTTCTCAAATGAGGATGGTTCAAACTCTACACCCTCGCTCATCAGATCCATGAAGCCAGTGTACCGATATGGTGACCTCCTCTACCTACACTACGATGTGGGTGCTCCCACATTCTCTCTAGCATCATGCATCAATCTGTCAGCCTCTCTGGTGCACTTCCTTCCATCCCTAGAATTCTCTGCATGAGTGGGTGCTTCCACTCTCTGCTCCTCTGAATGTGGCTTCTCCACATCATCCTGAGGTTCCTCCTTTGGAGCTAAAATCTCCTCATCTGCATGTAACTAAAGCTCCCTCTCAAGGGAACATCTCATGCTATTCTCTTCATTGAAATTCCAATCTCTACGAGCCATTGTCATCATGTTAGATGGCAGGTACACCTGATAATTGTGAGGTGTGGCATTGTACCCTAAAAATATGTCCAACTCAGTTGTTGGCTCTAACTTTTTTCATGCATCATTGGTAACATGACAGTAGACTGATGAACCAAAGATCTTGAAATGTGCCACACATGGTTTATTACGTGAAAAAACTTCTTTAGGGGTACTCATCTTGAGAATTCGATGAGGGCTTTTGTTCTACAAAAAAAACAGTTGTGTTGCATGCTTCAACCCACAAGTGGAACAGTTGGCCCTGATTATGTAACATCACTAGTGTAACTCCCATAATACTTTTGTTCTTATTTGCAGCCACCCCATTCTACTTTGGGTGATGAGGTGCTATTAACTCCTATTGAATGCCTTCTAATGCACATAATTTCTTGAATTAATTCAACACATATTCTCCACTTTTATCACTTTTGAGAGCTTTACCATTCCTAGCAGTATGTTTCTCATCAAGTTCTTTAAATTCACAAAAATTAGTGAATGTCTGATCTTTATTTTGCATTGAAGAAAATCCAGCACTTATGAGAAAAATCATCAACAAATATTACATAATACATGTGCTTGGTCGTGGATGCTATCGAGAATAGTCCACACAAATCTAAGTGAACTCAATCAAGGATCACTTGCGCTCGACTGTCTTTATCATGAAAGGAAGATTTGGTGTACATCACCACTAACACCCTTTGCATGTGTCTCTCTTCTCTAGTGTGCCCTTGGGAAGTCTTGTAGAAATTTGCTGCATGATTTTTAAAGCTCTGTGGTGAAAGTGACCCAATTTTCTATGCCACAACTCACTGATGTCTTGACTTTTCACCTTCTCTTCTTTAGTGCCCAAAGAAATGCATTCTTCTACATCCAATTTTTAGAGTTTCTTCACCCAAAACCCAATCTGCTTCACCTGTCTTAAGGCTATGTGATGAAGGAAAGACTTTCCCTTGCTAAATATCACATCATAGCCACGATCCTCCAACATGGAACTAAAACCAAATTCTTCTTAAACCCTAGAACATACATGACATATTTTAATGTGCGAGGAGTACTAGACTCCCTCTGAAAGGTAACAGTATTGATTTCAGTCGTGTTATACCTCCCATTATCTCCCATCTCGATGTGCATCTAGAGGTCCTTCTCCTCCAAGTCACAAAAGAACTCTTTGTTGTAGATCATATAGAATGAGGCTCTACTATCCACGTACCACACACCACCCATCATCAATGTCACCATGCCAGCGATGAGGGTGAAATATAGCTTGAATTGTGAAGCAAGAGATTCACCTACCACTCGTCCTGAGGGCTTCTTACTGGGCTTCTTGTGCAAAAACTTTGTGGCATAGTGTCCCAGCTCATGGCAGTGAAAACATTTAATCTTCGACAAGTCATTCTTCTTGCCTCCCTTACTGGAATCTAGTTTGGAATGGGATGACTTCCCCTTCCCTTTATTTTCCTTTTCAACTAACACACAGTTCTCCTCATCATCTTGCTTGGATGAGGATCCATCTCTAGCACTCCGTCAAATCTCTTCTTGTACCAAGTCGAACCATAATCATTCCCACTCTGGAGGCTTCTCCCTCCCATTAAATGAGTCCTAGTAGTTGTGCTAGCTCTTAGGAAGTCCTAGAAGTACTAGGCTCACCAGATCATCTTCAGAAATTATAACACTGACACTTCCAATCTCATCCCAACATTGGGTGAACTTGTTCAAGTACTTCGGTATTATGTTGCCCTTATCCATCTTGATCTTTCTGAGCTTGTCCTTCAATGCCAACTTCCTGTGGTCACTATTGTTTTGGAATAAGTATGGCAAGGCCTTCCACATTGCATTTGGAGTTTCCTTATCAAGGGGGTTTGAGACAATATGAACTCGAACTCCTTCTAGGATAATCCTTCTCATCTTTGTCACACACTTTCTCCACTCTGCTAGATCTTGAGCATCGATTGGATTAGGAATATATTTGTCTATGAATTCCTTTAGCCCTTTGTCTTCCAACACTTCCTCCATCATATCTTTCTATTGTAGCAGCTACAAACACCCTCCAAAATTTTTCCCATGCTTCATTTTGGAGCCTCCCTTCTAAATTATAGCAACTCATCTTGCACTAACCCAAGTACTTATGCTTTGATTGAGCCTCATCCTTTGCATCATGGCTTGTGTTTTCTTACTTGGTTTACTGTCTAACCCACAAGCCAATCTATTGACTTGGTTTTCATCTTGTTTTGGGCTTGCCTTAGAGAACTACGCAATCCTTGAGGGAAACTGACCTTGCTCTCAAGAATTGCACAGTTCAAGCTGACAGTGAGCCTTTAGCTCCAAAATTGCATATATCTAGTTGAAATCCAGCCTTCAGATGGGAAATTTTGCAAAGCATGAGAGGCATCCCATAGCCACTCAGCCCAAAAATTGCGCAGAAGCCTCTTGCCTAGAATTTGTTCAGTGCATGAGCCAGTGAGTTGCCCAATCCATCACAGAACTGCGTAATCTCTTTGGGAAATGCATGCCATCTTTTCCCAAAAAAAAGAAAATAAAAGAAAATAAAAAATCATCCCTAGAAAATAGGGATCCATTTTTAGCAGTCCAAAGGAGGCACTTGAGTTATTTTGGAAAATGTCGCCAAGTGTCGCTTTTTCCTTGATTTTTGGCCTTCGCGTCATAAACGCTAAATTGCCAAATTTATTTAATCAACGCTACTAGAGCTCATTTGGACATTCGATCTTGGAGATCTGGCATTCCCAAGGAGATCAAGGAACCTTCAGTGTGATCACCATCACTTTTCCAGGTAAGTCTTGCTTTTCTAGTCTTTTGTTGCTTTTTTCTGTCACTTTTGCTTGTTTACCTTGTGAGAGTATTGTTTCACTTGTTTTTTTAAATGATCACTGGAATTTTAACTTGTTTTAGCTTGTAGAAGTGTTTTTTTAAGTTTTTCATTTCCTTTCCCAAGTGTCAATGCATTACACGGTTTTTTCACTAGTGGTCGTCATTGCAGCAACTCTCTCCACATTCTTCGTTTTCCTTCAGTTTGATTGATTCTTTCACATGTCTCAATTGCATGCATCATCATTTAGTCAAATATTCACTCAACATCTCACCATGCTTCAAATTTGTTCAATTTCACACTCCCCTTGGGCAGATCTAGGCTTCCCTTGCTCGAATATCACTTTCCTTTGCCAGCGCTGCATTCTGGGAGATCAAGGCATCTTACTTTTCTTCTGGAACTGTGCAAAGGTTACCCTGGCCTGGCTCCAACTACACACTACATAGTTCTAGGAGCCAGCCTCTCAATGCTGGCCATTGAGACTATGCAATGCAGAGTCTCTCCTAGCCTATGCCCAGACTGACCTGTGCATTGCGCAGTTACAGTCAGCAAGCCTCCCCCACGAACTATTGGGACTGCATAGTGTGCAGTTCCAGCAAGAAGCCAGTCACCTCGGTGAACCAAAATTATGCAATCTCTCCTAGCATTAGCTCGATTTGTTGCTTGACATGATCTTGAAGTTGATTTTTGTTTTAAACTAACATTTTCATTCCATGAGTGTCCTCTCTATCTCCATGTACAACAATTGTTGATCATCTCTCTAACATTTATAGTTAACATGGCTTCCAAGAGAGCTGCATCAAAGGAAACTGTCGAGAGTAGTATTGGGGAAGCAGTTGACCAGGTGTCAGTTAACTTGCCATTTAATGCAGACACTTAGTTGTTCATTGAGAAGGGCACTAAGTTGACATGGCGTAGATTAAGGATACTTTTACAAAGGACTTCAAGGAAGACTTAGAGGACCTACAGGTTTATATCAGTATGTAGTGATCAGGATTTTACAAGGTTGTATGCAGGTACCCCACCTTCCCATGTGCAGAAATTATTAGTTGGATTGTCTCACACACATATCCAGAGACTATGACATTAAGAGTTGCCATCGGGATAGAGCTTTCCACCTTCACAGTGGAGAAATATCATCTGATGTGTCATTTACCTCAGTCAGTGAGGTGCATGGACACACTTTTCTATGCCACACATAGCCAGGTGAACACGAGAGATATATTCAAGCGCTGGGTGAAAGAGTCGTCAAGGTTCAGGAAAACACCCAACTATGTTTATAAGACCAAGTCACTTAAGAAGGCCTACCAGTTCTTGATCATATTTTCATGCCGAATATACGGTCAAGAAAGAACCAAGACCTTTCGTGAAGGTTGGGTAGTTATGTTGGACCTACTGGTAAATGATGGAAGGCCATTCAACTAGTCAGACTTGTTGGTTTATCAGTTGAAAGTCCATGTGACTAATGCTCAGAATCCACCCAAGGATGAGCAAGCGAGATTCTACATGTTCGCATACTTACTGGATGAAACCTCTTCCCACCAACGATTTCTTGGCATGAACTAGAGATGGACACCGAAAGAGACTACCATCAATATTTCTTGCAAGTTGATTTCCAATTGCAGCTAATGAAGAGTAATGGCAAGGTTGACTGACCATTTCATCATCCCATTTACAAGTTGATCTTTGAGCAGGATCCACCTTGTATGTCCCTAGAAACAATGGAGGCGATACATAACATTGCATATTGGTATGACTCACCTACTAGCACCTTTGGTAGAGAGAAGCCTCTACATGTTCTACCAAGGTATGCCACGAACAAGTTGGTCATGCAAGAGGTCTCCTATCACCTCTCCACAGGGTTATCAACAGGACTGCACAAGAAGAAGAAGGCACCATGGCCCGCTCTTCCTTTGCAGATCAGGTTATACGATATTAAGAGCTCGAAATATGCAGATGTCGAGACTCAAGAGATATTTAATTTCAATTTCGGTACCAAGGACTTTAATCCATATGATCCCCATGGTATTTTCAAGAACCACTATGCGAAGGTGTACTATCCATGGATCCATGGGACATTTCACTAGCACAAGGAGGACCCTTGGATATACTATTACAATGACTCCAAACTCCACAAGTTAGTCAATATAGCCACAACTTAGAAGACTTCTCTACAGGCAATAGCAACAAATGAAGAAACAATAAAAACAACAATAAGCAGCAATCCGGCCCAAGACCAGGGCAAGAGGAATATTATCGAGAACCTAGAGACAGAGAAAAGATGTAAGATGAGAGAAGATCCCATCACTGAGAAATCAGCTTTGGTAGTGGAGGGAAAAAGGGAGTAGCGAATAAAGAGGGCAAAGCAAAGGAAGAAAGAAAATCAAAGGCTGGAGGAAGCAGAACGACATTTGCAAGAAACGAAGAAGAAGTTGACGGAAGAGCAGGAGATGAGAAGGAGATAAAGGGAAGATAAGCACAAACAGGAGGAAGAAGAAAGGCAAGGCACAATGTCAAAGAAAACAGTGCCCATACAAGTTGAGGAGTCAGAACAACCAGCAGGTGAAGAAGAGGGTGAACAAATGTAGGATCGGGATCTTGCTCAACAGATTGAGGAACTGATTGAAGTGATGGACATGGAGTTGAGGGATGATCCACATAATTAATACACTGACGTTATGCAAAGAGCATCCGAGGTCACCTCTCACTCTCCACCACCTCCATTATTAGAACCAACCCCGAGCGAGTAAGGAGAGGCTGTTCTCCTTGATGATGATCTAGTTATAGATGTGTACAATCTTTCATTTGACGAGTTGCAGAAGAATATTGTACAGGTGCATAGGAAACACATTCTGAATGATCATGTGTCACCTACATTCTTGAAGGAAAGGGTGCTAGTGTTAGATGTCAGAAAGCATCTAGCTTCCATTGTCGATGCCACCTTGGCCTATGCAAGAGCCACAAGCTCCAATGTTAAGTTCCTCTTGGCTGAGAATGAACAAATGGAAAATAACTTGCATGTAGCTAGGCAAGAGGAAAAGAAACTCAAATTTGAATGCAGTTTCCACAATGGTAGAGATGAGGAAAGAAATACTTGATGAAGTATCAACACTTGAGACTACCATGCAAAAGCTCTATGACAGATTTGTCACCGTGCATAAAGAAATTGTAGATGTGAATGGCTTACAGTAGTAGAGGAAAGAGTTTTTTCAAACTCTCAGGAACATACATGTTGCCATCGTCCATGTGCAAGAGTGGAAAATGCAGTATAAAGGAGCCCCGCTTCACTTGCCAAATATGATGAAGCCTCAAGTAGAGTTAGACAAACAAAAGGTTCAGATGTTGATCTAAAACTATGAGAAGCTCACCCCATTCATATCCAACATACATGCCTCATATGCATAGTTGTACAAGAGTTTGGATGTCATGGTGAGAACGCACATGATATCTGTTAGGTTCCTATACCAATAGGTTTCATTTTTCATGATTGACCTGGGAAGTGCTAAATATGTTCATCTTTTCATGCTGCAAAGGTTCCATATTTTGTAAAAGAATTAGAGAGAGTTAAAAAATGTAAAGAGGGTATGCCCTAAAAGAAAAATCAAAGGGCAAGAAAAATCAATTGGTCAGAAAAAATGATAAAAATGAACCCCAAAGAAAGACCAGGAAAGTGGCTAGCCAAAATGCCACTGCTAGCTTGATGGATGGCCCAACAGTTCAATCTGGACCATGCCATGTTTTAAATTGCTGGTTCTAGACTAGAGAATGAATATCTGTCCAAACAGTTCAAGCTTGGCAGATCACTAGCTAGGTAGAGAAATTAAGGAGCCCAACTGCTTAATCTGGGCCCTTGGAAGGAATAAGGGTAGATTTAGATAGGAGGGCAGTCAAAAGAAAAGAGGATAATCAGGGTCTGCAAGTCTAAGTGCACCCATTCAAAAGGAAGAAAAAATGTTAGGTGTATTAGGCTGGGTAGGTAGTTTGAGGTTGCAGAAGCAAGGTTTGGATCACTTGATGTATTATCAATCAGAGCTTATCTCATCAATGAAAGAAATGTCAAAGCAGTTGTTTGATGGCAGAACTATGGAAGCATGTCTAACTCCCTTTCACCCTCCCCCTCAAAGTTTCTTACTAACACCCCTTAAGGACCTTGGGATCTGCCCAATAAGTCCTGCTCTCACTTCATTTTTGTCAAATACTAAGTCAAGTTTTGGGTTTTCTTAAGGAAAAGAAGCCACATTTCTTGTGTAAAAACCTTTTCTTCCACATTCCATTCACTTCCTATATCTAAGTTTTCCTTCATAAACTTAGTTTCATGCCCCTACACTTTCACTTCACAAGGTCATATTAACTTCTAACTCTATTATATAGCTCCCTAACCTATGTTCTCACCCCTATTTTCTACAAAAACTATGTAAAAATCCCAAAAAATATATTAAATATCCCACCCTAAAGCACTATAGCTTTGTAATTCAGTCTTGGGGAATAATAGTCCATTTGGGACTATTATGAACCCTTCCGCGTCCTAAATCCGGAATTAGTTTAACCTCTGGTTAAATTAACAACCATAATACCCCTTCCTAAACCATAGTTTACTAATCCCTCTGCGCTCATATATATTTCCGGGTTTCTATTTAAAAGTTTAAACTAAACACTAAACTTTACCCCGGCGCATACCCATAAACCCATATAACCCAAAGTCTAAACCCCCGCAGCACTATATAAATATTTAAATATATAGCGGGCCCCCGTACGTTAACCTGCCGCCACCTTCGCACCCCGTCGGCCCTCCGATCCACTCTCCCAGATCCGACGCTCCATGTTGATATCGGAGCGCCCCCAACGTACGGGAGTTAGCGTCCAACGGAGGGTGGTTTTACCACCGTACGCAGGGACGCGTGCCCTGTTTTCATTGTGTCGGGCCTCCTCTGACACTTACCGCCCCCGTACAGAAGACGGTCCAATAAAAACCACTTACCGCCTTCTGTCCGGGTGCCACGTCGCCGATGACATCACCTCCGCGTCAACCCACTCCTGCTCCGTGTCACCGCCACCACATCTGCCTGTGTCCCTACCCTGCCACCGTGTCCTATGCCATGTCATCGGCCCAGTCAACTGCCACGTCACCGTGCCGTACCCGGGACCCGCCGATGACGTCATAGCAAAAAAGCGCCAAAATGCCGCAAAAGCCCAAATTTGCGTTAAAACTCGCGAAAAACGTCGTTTTTGTTTGTTTTTTATGCAAACAAACGGCGCAAGTGCTTGCATGCAACTCACGTCCAGTTCGCATTCGATGTGCCCGTCAGCCACCAAGGCCTACTCGACCTGCAACCCGACCTCTTCGGCCTCCGCCAGCAGCTATCCACCACAGCATCTCTCAATTTAACAGGTATTTACCCGAAGAAACGCCCATAACCCTGTTTTTATAGCTTCTCTGCAAAATTCGCCAATACACCTAAAAAATTCACTTGAAACACGTTGGCACCTGCGACCTTTTCCTCTCTGCCCCACTATATAACTTCATTTGTGGCCAAAACCCGGCATCTCTGCCCCCTCTGATAAAATTTCCATCGCTAGCTCGAATTCCAGCTCCAATTTGCCCGCGGAACCACTAAAGACAGTTTGCTAAAGCCCTTTATTTTTCTCCCTCTCCAGTGTACTTATTGCAGAGCCCTCCACACTCTTCATTCCCCTTAAGTTTTACTCCTCAAGAACATCTCTGCACAGAACTTAAAACTGTGAGTTCCTTGCCCACAAAACCTTCATCAGAACTCTGTCCCTTGCTGAAATACAGGCCTAATTCAACTGTAATCACAGTCAAAACATGGAGGCCCCAGTTGCCCTCAATATTGCACCACTAAATGCACCCCATAGGCAGTTAGAATGGATTCCACTGGCAGATAGAGACTACCAAATTGCTGATATGGAAGGAGACAAGCCTCATCTTCAGGCTTTCTGTGAGATAAGGAGTAAATTCAAAAACAAAACTGATCCATTAAGAATATGGGAGTCCAACATGCCCATGTACTACTTGCCCTCAGTAAATGTTTTTCCTGACCTCATCCATCAGTGTTGTTCCAATTATGATCCTTCTCAGAGGGCAGTGATGGGCCCTGCTGGCAAAGTCCTCTTCTACATTACTCCTCAGTCTATCAATGAGATGTTGCAATTCAAACCAACTCAGCCTTTGGTCCCCCTTTCCATGAAGAATCTGCTAGATCAAGCCTCAAAATTTCCCTCTGCAGAGATTGACCGAATTGCTAAATTGTTTATGCCACCAGACTGTTACTCCAGATTCACAATCCCTTATCTCCATGTTGCATTTACTGAGGAGGGAAAAATGCTTATAGATATCATCTCCTACATCCTAGGATTCAGAACAAGTGAAATTGTGGACAACACTGTCTTTGCCTTGATGTCTATCTTCACTCCAGGACAGCCCCCTGCTGTCCAATATGATTATGCTACCTTCATAGCTGATAAGATTCATGAGAAATTCATGAACCTAGAAAGGGAAAGGGTATTCAAATACACCTCATATATCTATCATTTGCTGCTATATTATCAGCCTGAAAGTTTCCCAGTCGTCCTCAGAAAATTGGATGCTAGGGGGGAGAGGAGGTCAGTCATATTTTGGTCATCAGTATTCCATCATGTTAGTAGCTCCCCATACACATATTGTGAATTCATTGACCTTTTTGTCTATCCAGCTACCTGCTTACTATCAACAGATCCTCCCCCAAGACTCACTAATGAGATGCAGAAGATTCTACAGCTTTCCAAAAGCTACATCATTGGTGACTGGTATTTTTACCAAAACCACACAATAATCAAGGTTTATGGTTGTGAATTAGCCCCCTACCAACTGCCAAAATATGTCCCTATGAGACTCTTTGCCTTAGAATACTTTCGGAAATTTGGTAATGCAGATATGATTCATTTTCATGGCAAAAGCAAAAAGGCACAGCTGAAAATCAAACATCAATTGGCCCCCTTCATTTTCAATAAGAGAGAAGAAGCATGGAAGGATGCTGATCAGATTCTGGGAGAGAAACTTAAGCTCAAACTAAGTTTCATTTGGTCACCATATGATCCCAATCACTTTATAAGCCTTAGAAGAATCAAATATAGGCTTGCAGGATATGTACATTACAATATCCCTCAACTTGAACAATATGCCAATCAACAAGAATGGGTAGAAGGCACCCTAATGGAAGAGCTCACTGAAGAAGAAATAACAGAAAAAGCATTCAAGAATCTGGAAAAATCTGTTGACTTGGAATCTTTTGGACAGGTCTTTTTTACAGCTCCTCGGCACCTTGGAGAAGGCACCTCTTCTGCCACGGCCCCCCAGCAACCTGCCCAAGTAAGTGCCCCACCTGCAGCAACAGATAAAGGAAAAGTGGTGCAACATTCAGAAGAACAAGTGCACAATTTGGGACAACAAGAAACAATGGCAGATCAGCCGGTTTCTACAGATGGACAGAGTCAAGGGCAAGACCCCTTAACTCAAGCAAAAGTGACTGAAATTCCTGTACTGCAGACACCTCTTAATGAGGAAAGGGCAAAGAAGAGAGATAGACAGGAAGAGACCCCTCCAGGGACATCTACAGAGCAGCAAGGAGAGAAGAGACAAAGGTTAAATCCTTTTTCGGAGGAAGAGATGCCAGAGGGGCCCACTGAACAGCAAATTCCCCCAAGCATGGAGACATCGGCCAGCTCCTTTCAGCAGGAGCAAGAGAGACAACAGGGGGTGGAGGTAACATCCACCAGGCAACAGGGCCGACAGGGCTCTGATATTAAAAAAGCATTCACTGATATCAAAGCTAGGAATGAGCCAGTGAGATTACAGTTGTACAACCAGCTAATAAGGATGGCCCCTACCAATCAGCAAAGGCTAATGGCAGCCTATGACATCCAGGAAGGGAGAATGACCCTCGGTCACTTCAGACCTACAACTCAACAACCCCAATCAGCTGCTGACTACATTAGAACCAATCTGGAAGTGTTCGCCAAGGATATCCATCCGATGGACCAGATTGAATTGCACAAGCAGACTGGGGAGATGGTATATTCTACTTTAGCAGATAAAACATTGTTAGCCCACATATTGCAAAACTCTTTGCACAATACTACTGCCCAACTAGAGTTGGAGAAAGCTTCGTCATAGGCCAAGGACAATAGAATCAAGTCCTTGGAAGAAATCATCATAGAGCTGGGACATGATCCCACTGATCCCAAAGGTGTGCAAGCTTTGATTAAAAAGAAAGATGAAGACATAGCTGCCCTTAGAAGACAAATCAAGCTGTCACCCACATTGCATCCTCAAACTACAGAGGTGGCACAACAAAAAGAGGAGCAGGATGTCGTAGCTTTGCTTACAACCTTACATAAAAGGTTGGTAGAGACAGAGAGTGCCCTGGAGGCATCATTACAGGGAAGACAGGGAGAGTTGGCCTCTCAGCCAATTCAAACAGCTCAGATTCTTACAGCTGCTCCTCCTACGGCCACCACAACAGTCCCTCCCACTGTTACAACATCAGAAGCAGGTGCTTCAAGCTCAGCACCAATTTCAACAACTACTGCAGCACCTACAGAGCAAGAAACCAGCTTTAGAATGGACAATATGATGAAAGAAATAGAAGCCTTGGAATTGCAAATGGCAGAATTGAAAGAAACCAAGGAAAAGTTGGCTAGAATTGAGGAAAAATATGACAAATCAAAGCAAGAAGTAGCTGAGAAGACAAGGGAAGTGAAAGCCTTGGAAAGAAGAATAAATGAGCTGAAGAAAGAGCTCACTTTTGATAAAACTCTAGCAAATATCAAGAAAATTTTGTGGGCCAATATTGGCCAATCCATTACAGACCAATGGCAATCCATTGAAACCATTCATGAGCAAATGGATTTAATAAGCTTGGCTCAGTTTGAAAACCAAAAGGCTAGAACATCTTTAGGAAACATGCCCGAGCAAGCTAATAGAATGATCCAATTTTTGAATACTCGCACCGAAGGGCAGCTGGCAGCAATGGGAATAAGGAATAGGACTAAAACTATTTTGCTAATAAAAAGGGTGCTAACCCTTAGGAATTTTGTGCAGAAATTGGAAAGAAAATGCCAAGAGATGCAAGCAGAGGTGGATGAGTTCAGAATAAAGATCACAGCATTACAGAGCAGAGGGCTGCTTAGCCTAGTAACTAGTGCTGGAAGACTACTATCACATGATAATTATGCCAACAGGGTGAACAATTATGCTGCCAATCAAATCACAGCTTCCTCAAGCACATCAAAAGAGACAGGGCCTCCATTTGGACAGAGTGTCTTTGATAAATTAGAAAATCTATTCTACATTGCACATGAGATAAACCATCTCTTTGAAGACCAACCAAACTTTTACAGATATACAGAAGCTGATGAAACACTGATAAAGATACAAAGGCATCAACTACCTATAAAAGATTGGTGGAGAGGAATGATGGAGACGTTGCTCAAGTGATTTTGGTTATTAATTATTTTTGTAAACTACAATTCAGCATCTACAGATGGCACTGTCCACCTGTCAAAGGATCAAAGCAACGTAAAGCAGAATTGGAATGTTAACTACAGCTCATTAAATGTAAAGTAGCATAGCACCAAAGATGAAGACCAAGATGACAACAGGCAGCATACTAGCATCAAAATAGCACATGCAAAATAAATGTGCAGTAGACAGCCGACTCATTCAGCCCAGAAAGTCAAAATTTTCTAACAAGATAGACAGCTAGCAAGCCAATATTAATTGCAGTGTTTAATTCTTCATTTACTCCCTTGGAGGAGTTGGTGATGTAATTTATTACATGAAGACTCAGCATCTAGATATTTTGTATCTTATTTTTGTATATATACCTCCCCATAGAACGTATTTGGGGTTGGTTGGTGATTCTCTCTAAGAGCTACGCTGTAAATTTTCAGACTTTTAATACAAATTGCTGGTGAAGTTGATGCTCTCTGTGCTGTCTGGATGTGAAATGAACTGCGTTCTGCTACAGAATTCCTGTGTCGTTTAATGGAACAATAAGTTATTCTAAACCGTGTTTTGTCTTTCTGTGTTTGCAAATTTCACATATGTTTCATGATCTTAGTAACAGAGAAGAAAGAATAGCTCAGGACTTGTTTGAATACACCCTCTGCTCAATCTCTGTTTCTAACTGTGTTTTCTTCTAAATTAGTCATAAATATGAATCCTTAATTGCTCATGTTTGAGTTGATTCTCTCATTATGGATGTTGTTTAGGAATTCTTAATTTCTCCTAGATAATATTCTCACACTTTCCCTCTATCAACATAGTGAAAGATCCTTGAATGCCTTTCATTCCCTGATTTCATGCCATCAATTCCCAGATTTGAAGAATTGTTCCATAGGTGCCTGTCTGGCCCTGTAGCATTACCCTTTCCACAAGAAACACTTACAGCAGTATCCCATCATTGACTTCATTGCCCAATGGTCTAAACTATTCTGAAACTGCATCCCAGTTCTACCTGAAATTATCATCCAACCAAATTTAAAACCAAACTCTGTACATCATAACTAGCCTAAAATTAATCCACAACAAAGTTAAATCATAAAGAGAGAGCCCTCTCTGGTTGCAGGTAGGCTAGGACTTGTAGCTAAAAGATTGGTTAGTGGTTACTTCGGTCGTATTCCCTTAGGAGCCAGGGAACAACCTGAGTGATAACAATATCTTCAATCGATTCCCTCACTAAGGCTAAACACAAGAACCAAGTATGGCTAGAGACCAACAAGTACATGGAGCAACTAAGGCGAGAGGTCACTAGGGATGAATTGGAGCTCAGCACACATAACATGAATAAGTACATTGGTGGTCCCATTGTGGTCAACGCAATGTTGCACATGCTTCAAGACGAGTTGGATACAGGTTCCACAACCATATAACTAGATGCTATGGAGGTAAGAGTCCACTATCAGAAAGACACCATCAAGAATTTTGGGGACATCATCACACATTACCAAGCTTGGTATGAGTATGTTACCAAGAAGCACCAAGTGAAGGTTGTGGAGTTGGTATTTCCCCAAAATTCGAAATCATAGTGTTTTGTCTTGTTAGGCTATCTCTAGCCTATTTTGTCTCACATGGGTACATGTGGAAAATGTAATATTATTTGTAAATATGTTGTAAGTGAAATTCCAAGTGTCATTAGTAGAATGTAAAAGGTCATCATGTTATGTAATGAGTCATTTGTAAATAAGTTGAAGAGTCATGACGGTAGTCAAAGAGTCACAAAGGGGAATGTCAAGGGTCACCCCACCCTTTGTTATAAATAGAACCTCTTAACTCATAGAACGGGCTTTTAGGATCCAAGCTTTTGGCTAGGCTTATGCTTAGGAAAGGCTTGGGAGTATTGTGAGGAGCCTTGGCTTCTCCATAGCATAGAGTGAGTATTCTTCTTTGGAGGAGCAGGTGTTCTTGATTGTAATGTTCCACTACTGGGGCTAGTGGTCGTCAATGGTGTATGTGTGGATGGAAATTTCACTTATAATAATAATAACAAAGCCAACAAGCTTTCATGCATATGTTGTTATTGTAGTTGGACTATTCTAGTATGTTTAGCAATGTATGTTGTTTAACTTACGCATATTCTTATGAACTACTTTGTATGCAATTGTATGAATCTTGTTGAATGTGTGTTGTTGGATTAACCTGTCAGTCTAATTTGTTGACTATTTCACATTTTATCTTGTGATATCATTCTGCTCGTGTGTTCCTTTCAAGATGAAAACTATTACAAGATTCTAAGGGGCACACTTCCTTCCCCCCCCCATGTGTTAGAACCCTCGTGCATCTCACTTAACTCACTACAAGGTCACACACTTACTTCCACCCAAATTTATCATACTTATCTCTGTGCATTATCGTGGTCAAGGCATTACACTACCACCCACTGTTGGGACTCCTACTCCAAACGGTTTGAGGTCTAGTTGGGACTTCTTATCAGGGATATCCACTGAATGTTGGTGGTTCCAAGACCATCAATACCTTCCAAGAAATATAGTTCGAACTACCCTCAAGGGCATATTCGAGTCTCAACCCGTAGAATGACATCCTATTGGCTCTGAAGTATGATAGTGAAAATTTGATTTCTCTTGCAAAATACAAACTCTTCTATAGTGATTTCACCTCTGATACCATGTAGAAATTCCTTTTACATTCAAACTGCAGATTGTAATATGTTAAAACAATTGAATTGAATCTACTCTTCTCATCAGCAGAAACAATAATTGATCAATGAAATCGTGAAGCATAAAAGAGAAAGAATTTAATCACACATAACACAATAATTTTTTGGGGAAATTCATAGCTAAAAACCCCTGATATTTTTATATTGCATTAATCAGAAAATATGTGAATATTACAATGCTTTTTTCAAGCCTGAGAAACCTCTACACTATCTCTATCTATCTCACTATTTCACAAACTAGGTCAAGCCAATACTTAGCCAAATCTACTACCTGCCAAGCTCCTATTTCTTTGTGCATTTTCCTAGGGAATTAGCCCATGTTTAATTGGGAAATTATACAAATATGAATTGTGCAATATTAATAGGCCTTCCTCTGATTGCATGCACCACCTTACAATTCAGATGATTATACAACTGATAATACATTGTCCCTGAACTCCAATCTCAACTAGGTCTTTCTCTAATCTGACATTTATGAATTAATTATCAATGAATCTTTAGTTTACTGGTTGATCAACGCTGGTTACACCCCACTACTGGATCTCCCACTAATTTCTCCATCAATTGGAACTAGTTTAACTAACTTTAACTTAGTTAAGATGAATTAAATAATTACAACTCAAAATAAACACAACCAGGGTTCCTAAAAGGTAGGAGACACTCTACATGACTCTAGTTGGACTCCCAACTCAAATTAATTAATCCAACATCAAATTAACTTAGTTAACTATTAAAAGTTGCTAGGAGAATTGGAATTACAATTTAATTCCTAATTTAATTCAAGGACAAATTAAATTAGGATTTTCTTGTTGCATTTTTAACAGAAGGTGAGGCCGCTTCACTCTCTTTCTGTGTCTAGAAATATGACTACATGTACAAAGAAGTAATGCATGTGGCCTATGGGCTAATACAATTCACAGAGCCTCTCTGTGTTCTCTACCTCCTATCTCTCCTAGCTATCTTTTCTTAGCTATGGAACAAAATTCTCTTGAAAGAATGTAATGCCGCTTCCTCCTAGTACCCTGGTTATAACATGACCCGATAGCCTACTAGTGGTTAATTTTGACTACATGAACTCTTAACTAGAGTTAAAATATACACTCTTCTAGATTATTTTACATCATAATCACGTGGCTAGCCCCTTTTCCATGAATAATTGGGAATGACATGGCATCCTCCAAAACTATAGATGTCAAAACATGAAGGTCAACTTCTGAGTGGCATAACTTTTGCATACAGATTGTGATTGACGCGCTTCTTACGTCGTTGGAAATATCCCTGTGTGTAGAATAGCATAAAAATTATGCGTTATAAAGAAACAAAGTTTTACCACCAAAAAACGTCATTTGATGCCTCAAAATTCTCCTGGAAGGCTTTAGACCCTGTTTTGCCAAACTGGGTCCCACCGGTAGAATGGTCCCATGAGTTGATTCCTCTATTTTATCCACTCCAAATGCATCAAGGTCGATGAAAAATGATATAATAATACAATTCATATCACACCTCCCCATTTGGGAACCTTTTTCCCCCAAAAAGATTTTATTGACTAAGGTGAGGAAAGTTTTCCTCCACCTTCTCTCTAGTGTACCATTTAGATTTGCCTGGAAGTTGTCCCTTCAATCCAATCTTCCAAAGGTCATGTTGCCCCTGTCTTGTAGTTCTAGACCTCTTCTACAAAACTGTATCTTCTATCAAATCTGCCTGAGCATCTAGTGCTAAATCCTCCACAGAAGGTAGGACTTGTTCCTCTTCGTGATCTAACATGGAAGGCTCATAGAGTTTCAAATTCTTTACATTCATAACTGAGTAAATGCACCTATATGGTGGTAAACTGAGATGATGGGAATTATCACCCACCTTTTCTTGTATCTCAAAGGGGACATAACTCAGAGCCTTGCTTTTCTTACCATGCCCCTGCAACCTCTCCTTATTCAACTATGGCCATACTATGTATCCCACCCTGAACGATTTCTCTATTTTGTGTTGATCATCCCTGACCTATACTTCTCATGTGACTTTTGTAGTGTATCTTGTACATGTAGATGGATCTGCCTGATCTTCTATACATGTAGATGGATCTGCCCCATCTATTTGTGGATGGAACGTTATAGATCTCTTCAACTTTGTGTCCATATTCTCCCACAATGTAGTCCAAAATGCACTAAGAAATCTTGTATCCCTATCTAAAATGATGCCCCTTGGTATCCCAAAGTGCACCCAAACTTGTCCAAAGAACAAGTTTGTTACTGATTTTCTGTTTATGTCCTTTTAATAGGGCATCAGAGCACACATCTTGTTGAACCTTTCAACTACCACAAATAGGTAGTCATGTCCCGTCTTAGTTGTCGGTAAACCTCCCACAAAGTCCATGGAAATTATTTCCCAAGGATGAGTAGCTACACGTAAGGGATGATATAGACCCTATTTCGTAATACTATGCTTGTTGGTACAACAAAGCATGCATCCTCTTATTAACCTAGCTACCTACTCTTACATCTTGGGCCAATACACATATCCTTGCAAGTTAGCCACAGTCTTCCCTACATCAAAGTGCTTTGCAACCCTAGAAGTGTGAGCCTCTCTGATCAACTACAATCGCTCACCTTTAGGAACACATAGCTTATCCAACCTGTAGAGTAAACCATCCCAAAGATGATAGTCAATGATGTTGTCACCATCATGCACATGGCTCTAACTCTGAAACTGCTGACACACCTCCTTGAATTCCTCATCCTCTAAATATGCCTCTCGTATGCATCATGGGTGAATGGATCCATGTGCATAAGAGTCCCCAAATCTATAATCTTCGATGTGGGTGGCCTTAAAAGCATGTCGGCCAACTTTTTGGTGTTGCCCTTCTTATACTTGATCACCAAATGAAACTATTATAAAAACCCCATCCATTTCTAATGGCTGATCTGTTGTAGCTTATAGTGGGCCTGCAAGTACTGTAACAATTGGTGATCTGTGTGGATTATTGTTTCCTTTCCCATGAGATAGTGCTTCCACTTCTTCACAGCTTGCACCATGGCATAGAGCTCCTTATTGTAGATAGGGTAGTTAGGAATTGCCCCATGAAATACTTCATAATAGTAGCATACAAGCCTTCCTCCCTGCATCAAGACAACTCCCATAGCATAGCTACTCACATCTATCTCCACTTCAAAGGTTCACTGCATGTTTAGTAATTCTAGAATTGGTGCTTGGCTGGTCTTCTTCTTTAGCTCTTCAAAATCCCTTTTCTAACCTTTTCCCCATTGGAAACTCTTGCCACTTGGTGTTATGGCATGGAGCAGTTTTGATACCACTAAAAATGAGGCTATGAATTTCCTTAAGTACTATGTTTCCCCAATGAAACTAATAACCTTAGAAACATTAGTAGGCATTGACCATTTCATGATGGCCTCCATCTTGGAAGGATATTTCTCCTCCATTGATCACATACCCCAGATACACCAAAGACTATTGCACAAACTCGCACTTCTTGATATTTTCTAGTAGTTGATGCTTCTTCAATGTTTCTAGCATCTACATCAAATGTGACATATGCTCCTCCTAGGTAGCACTGTATACCAGTATATCATCCAAATAAACATTAACAAATGAACCTAAAGGGCACAGTACATCATTCATTAATCTCATAAATGTAGATGGTGCATTACATAGGCCAAATGACATGACTAACCACTCATACAAACCTTGCATGGTTTTGAAGTTGGCCTTCCAGATATCTTCTTCTTTGACTCGAACCCGGTGATATCTAGACTTCAATTCCAGCTTGGTGAAGTATTTTTATTGTTGTAACTGATCCAAAAAATCATCTATCCTGGGCAAGGCGTATCCGTTCTTGAGTGTTATGTTTGTTCAACGCCCTGTAATCTATATGCATCTGCTAGTCCCATCCTTCTTCGGCACAATAATGATGGGTGACCCACATGATGATGTACTCGGTCGAACGATACCCTATTCTAGCATAAACTGCAACTATTTCTTCACCTCACTTTCTTCTATAATAGACTTCTTATATAACCCAGTATTTGGAAATGGGGTTTCTGGCAATAGTTGGATCTCATGCTCCACTTCTCTCTTACGTGGTAACCCTTTAGGCTCTCAAAACACATCCTTGTATGACTATAAAAAATCCTCCATTTGTTGTTTATTTTTCCTAGTACACCACTCCAGGGATGCCTTGTCTCTTATTGACTCCTTCGTAGACTAACTTTCTCTTAAAAACAATAAACACACTTCTTGCTAGAACTAATCAATTTCTTGGCTTGGTTGGCACTTAGTAGTGAAATATTTGACTTGCTTTTGTGTGCGTTGATGATGAACAATTTTCCACCCTTGATGAGCCAGTTTTGGTTAACTCTCCTCATGAATATTGCATCACGCAAGTAGATGTATGGACTCCCAAACACAACTCCACATACATCAAGGGGAACCACATCCGTATGTACTTCATCAATAAAATCAACACTGATAACAAATCTAATTTTACATTGTTTTGTTACCTTCAAATCTACATCCTCATTTACCCATCCCAATGGATATGGGTTTGGATGATCACAAACTTCTAGCCCCGATTTCTTGACCAGATATGTTGCAATGAGATTCACCTGTGATCCTGAGTCAAACATGGCATCAATTTTGTCTCCTTGACCTATATCTTTATATGGAAGAGTTTGGTCATTTCCTTCTCTTCCTGTTGCTGAAGGCTACTTAGATTCACCTCCTTTGGCATTGATGTACAAACAATCTTCTCCTCCGCGTCTAAGTTTCTTTCAACTTGGTTGCTCAAATCCATGGCCATGAGATTCTTATTTTTGTTATATTTCTTATTGTTCTTTGGGTTTAGCTTTGGATGCGACTTCCAACACTTCTTCTTTGTATGGCCATCAATGTTGTAGTGGTTGCTATGATATTTGCAATGGTGTGTTGTGGTTGTCATATTTTTATATTTCCCCTTTTTTTCTTCTTCTTCCTCTCCTTAAAAGTGTCTTGTTGGTCATTATGCTTTGGTCCACTTCATTGTGCTCTCTTCAGGCCTATTTTCTCCAGGTATTGTGCTTGTACACAAACTGCGTCCACGGATTTGGGCTTGAACAACATCACTTGCTCACACAGATGGTGGTGAAAACCCCCCAAATACTTGAGGAGTACGTCTTGGTACTTTGGAGAGACACCCAACATTGTAACCATCTTCCTGAATTCTGTGGTGTACTCATGCACACTTTGGCCCGACTTTTTCCTGAAGTAATGCCACCAGCTCCACTAGTCCTCCACGTAACCAATGGGATAAAACTGTGACTTAATGAAGGTTTTTAAATCCTCCCACTTAACCACTAGAGGTTCTCCCTCCAACCTTAGGGGTTCTATGTGTCTCCCCCACTAACTTAGTGCATTTCCCTCTAATTTCAACCGTGCAAATGAGAATTTTTTTCCCTTCCTCAATCTGATGGACACTGAAATAAACTTCTAGTTGTTGTAGCTTGTGGTTCAGGTTCAAAGCGTCAATATCACTGTGGTACAGCTTGATATTGAATTTTACTTCCATTTTAAATAGGGACTGTAATTGGTTTACAACACTCAAACTAGGTTGATCTTTTTTCGGTCCTTTCCTCGACTAGTTCTCTGTTTCTCCCCTATTTTTTTATCCTTGTTCTGATTTGTCCTCTGCATTTGAACCCGCATATTCTCCAAATATCCCCAAATTTTTATTCAAGGTCGTCATGAGGAGGCTTACATTGCAGTTGATATCTATGACTTGTTGTTCCAATCGTGAAAACCTCACCTCTGCATGATCATGAGGTTCGTTTATAGATTCGTCACCCATAATTAAGGTTTTATGATTTTCAACCCCGTCGATCTAGATTCCTGCAATCTCCACAAAATACCCAAGGAAAATTTCTCTTATACCAAATGATCTTAAACTATCGTGGATATTCCACAGGGCAGTTTTTCACAACATATCTGATAATAATATATGAAAATACTAAAATTTTACACTATTACAATTTTATTAAAATTCTATATTTGTAGATTTAATTGTAATTAGTGCCTGCATGTGAATAGAAATTATGCAGAAAAACAGAGAATGAAAAAATAATCTCTCATGCACACACACATATAATACACAAGATATTCTCTCTGGGAAACCCTTTCGAGAGAAAACCCTAGCTAGAAGGTGAGGTCGATTCGCTCTCTTTCTATGTCTCGAAATATGGCCGCATGTATAAAGAAGTAATTTCTATGGCCCATGGGCTACTATAGTGTAGAGATCCTCTCAGTATTCTCTACCTCCTATCTCTCCTAGCCATCTTTGTTCAGCTATGGAACAAAATTCTCTAAAAAGAATGAAATGTCTCTTCCTCCTAGTGGTCCGATTATAACACAGCACAATAGCCTACTTGTGGTTAATTTTGACTACATCAACTCTTAACTAGAGTTAAACTATAGAATATTCTAGAGTATTTTACATCATAATCATGTGGCTAGACCATTTTCCATGAATAATGGAGGCTAACACGAAATCCTCCCGAACTATAGGTGCAAAACAGGTCAACTTCTGAGTGGCATAACTTGTGCATACAGACTCTGTTGGATGCACTTCTTGCGCTATTGGAAATATATCTATGTGTATAATAATATGAAATGGTGCTACGCAAAATAGGAAAATTTTGACCCCCAAAAAGCATCATTTGATGCCTCAAAATGCTTTTAGAAGGTTTCAGACCCTGTTTTTCCAAACTAGGTCCCTCTGGTAAAAATGATCCTGTGAGTTGATTCCTCCACTTTTTCCCCTCCAAATGCATTGAGGTGGATGAAAAACAATATAATGATCCAATTCAGATCGGTATTCTTCATGGCCTCTTCTAAGGCATTCAACTTTATCCAACATCTTGTTTCAATATGTCCCTGTTTGCTACAAAATGTACAAATTTCATTTGTTTTGGTCTTCTTCTTTTCCTGCTTTTTGTTTGTCTTTGAGGAGGATTATTCATTCTTAGAAACTGGAGGAGAAGACTTAGTATTCTACATAGTCTTGGAGGGAGTCTCACAGGCTTGTGCAAAATTTTTCTTTGGTTAAAACTGAGCTTTGTGCTTACCTTTGGAGTTATGAGCCACCAAAGCTTGATTTGAAGAGCCAGAGAGAAAATATAGTTGCTTGAGCTTAGATTGTTTTTGTATGTTAGGATCACAAAATATCTCAAAGTTGGGCATTTGAAATTTGTCACCAAGGGCATCCCTTGATGCATAGAAGGTAGATGCAAAAACTTGAAAATGACCCTTTAGTTTTGACAAAATCAAGAAAATACATTCAACATCTTTTTTTCTTTGCCACATGCTTTTAATTGAGACAACAAAGACCTGAATTGAGCAAGATACTCCTCAATAGAGGCATGTTCATTAGGTACTAAGGCTAATAATTTAGTTTCTAATTCTAATGCATGGAACTCGTTGATACCTCCAAATATTGAAGCTAGTTTTTCCCAACTTTCTTTGGGAGTTGAACATTCTTCAAGATGAAATAATAGGTTGTCTGAAACATGCAACCCAATTAGCCCCATTGCTTCATCTAGTTTATTCTTGTAGGCAAATATTTCAACTTCTTTTGTAAAATTCAGCTAGTTTTCACTTAATGTTTGCCACAACCCCTTAGATTGTAGCAGTTGTTGCATTTTTCTTTTCTAGATATGATAATTCTATGGATTAAGTAACTCTATTATCCTTAACTTCGCCATAATTTCAAAACCCAAAATTTACTACAAGAGAAGACCTAAAAGAAAATTTCCCAAATCTTTTTTTCCAAGTGAAAGAATTGCCAAGAATTTTTGCTAGAAAAATGCAAGTAATATTTTCCTAGTTTCTCCTTTTTACTCGAGTCAATAAATTTTGACCAATTTTCCTTTTAATCCAAAAAAAAATGCTCACTTCTTCTTTTAACTGAGGGAAAAAGCTTTAGCCGTAAATATTTTTTTAACTGTAATGTTTCTTCCCAAAAGAGGTCAAATTAAAATGAGAAACAAAGGGAAACCCTTGTCAATTTTCCTTTTTATTCAAGGTGTTTTTCTCCCTTAAAAAAATGTGGGAAAATTATAAACAACCTTTCTCCATTTTTTGAAAAATTTATGTGGGCAAACATAAGAAAAAGGAAAATAACTTACGATTGATTGTTGAACGAATCTGCATGCACTGCAAATGCATTGCTCAAATCTTCAATATAACTCTTTCATTTCATCTATAAACAATTACAACACTTCCACCACCCATTTGAAATACCACGATTACAAACAACTAGAAAAATATGGAATTTCAATGTAATCAAGTGGTTGGAAAAGGTTTGCGCAAATGTGAGATTAGAAAATGAAGTATCCTCACTTACACATTTCCTTGGCAATTAACAAATCCCAAATAGATATAGATCTATAAACAAATCTTTAAATCTTTAAAATAGATCTAAAAAAAAAAGAGAAGGGAGCTCGCAGTTAAGCTCGTACCATGAAAGAGTATAAAAAATACCCAAGGATCACACTCCAAAGCTAAACAATTCTTCTACCAAGGGATCACAAGATGAAGAACGAAGAGAAAACACACTTCATTGCTTGAGAAAATGATCTATACATGAACCTGATTCATAAGAACAATATAGGCTTCTAGTGATAGCTAGAAGATAAGACTGATGACTCAATAGATAAGGATAAGGCTGATAATGCAGTTGATAAGATCGTTACATAAGCTTACAAGTTTCAATATTTATTGGAAATCTAACAAAGGAATATCAGATAGACACACCTTTTATCTAAGTGGGACTGTGTTTATAAGATACCTTTATGTTGTTTATATTTCTAGACTTAGTAGACAACACCTTAATAAACAACACATGATTCCTTATGTGAAACTAATTGCCACTTGCTAGCTGTTGATGCTAGTGTTCAATGAAGCACCTTATGTGTATGATAGCTTTGTCAAGGAAAATCCAAAGCAACAGAATTAATATTTTTCAAGTATTAATGATAATCTTCAAACATCTCTAAAAAATTCCTTTACATTGGGTACCTACATAGACTACATCTTAAGAACATGTGAAGCCTTTAATCCATTTCAATTATAAGTTTGATGTGGAAAGAACATTGAGGTGTCCCTTTATAGAATAAAACATGCAAAGCCTTTAATCCATTTTAATTATAAGTTTGATGTGGAAAGAACATTGAGGTGTCCCTTTATAGAATACAAGGTCAATGGAATGAAATTAACTTTAGAGCTATATTTGTGAAGATAATACTCCAATCCTTTTCCAACTTATATAAACTAGTGCCACTCATTGGATTCATCAATCATAGATAAGTGTTTTACCATCCTAGTCAAGGTGAATATATAGAGAAAACTTATGAAAAGAGAAAAAAAAATACCATTAAGCCCTATACTTTGTAAATTACTTTAGAGAGTGGACAGAAAAGGTGAAAACACCAATCAATATTGACAACAATTGTTGGCAGTCTTCTTGACTCTTATAGCAATTCTTTGCAAAGCTAGTTAGGGGACATTTGAAGTTGATTCAACCCCCACGTGAAGAAATAATTCTAAGACAACTAAATATCATTGATATGGTTACTCAAAATCAAGATTAACATGCATAGTCCCTTGGATTGAAATCCTAAATTTTGTCACACTTTTAGAATTATAATTTGTACTATGTAGCTCCATGTCACAGCTACTAGTTTCTAGATGAAATGGGGAAACTTTAAAGTACAATAACAAATAAAATCTCCCTGAGTGTCATATTTAGGTTAATAGTATATTCACTCGAACAAAGAACCTTAAAATAACTTTAAGTCGACATAAGATAAGAAAAAAAAAAAAAATATATATATATATATATATAATAATTTAATAATAATAATTATGATAAATTGGAATGTTTTTTATGTTACATTAAATTATCAAGGTTGGAAAAAGGCCATAGTTAATAAATTTTGTTGAAACTTAAAATGTTGCATCATGCTAAGTTATTTTAACCTAAAGATCATACTCTTAGAAACAAGTTACTCAAGGAACTTGAAAAATTATTTTCAACGAAGATAAAATGGAAAATATAAGAAAGGGGTTAGAGTGTGATATATGACAGAGATGCTAAGAACTCAAGGTCACAAGGCCATTGCAACACTATAGAGAAATATTTCGATTGGTGGATTTTCCACTCAACACACAGATCTTTTCTGCTTTGATTTATCTTTGTTTATCAACTTTTTCTTCTTTTCATGGTGGCTATAAGCCTTTGCAATGTTTTTCTTCAGTTATAACAAAAACCCATTTTTTTTAAGATTTTATTCTTGTTGTTTTTAACATTTGGACAAGTACTTATACAAAGCAGAATTTGTTTCTTTTTTAGATTTTTAATAGATTGTTCATTCTCTAGGTTATATATTTTGTTAAAACTTGTAGAACAAGTCTAGCATTAATGTTGCTTGTTGCATATTGCTTATAAATGTTTTTTTTCTTATAAGCTAAAACTTGCATGTTTTTTTGTTGTTATTGTAGCTATTGGGTTTATATAGGGTTTTAATTTTTTCTTATGTACATTAAAATTTGTTTAAAAATGTTTCCAATATACTTTCATCCTTATCAAGGTAGTTAAAGACTACCACCCTTGGTAACCCTTTTGACAACTTCTTCTAGGTACCAAGTAATATCTATGATATTCTCTTCAACATATGAGACTTTCTTCCTACCATTCACTTAAACTTTTATGTGTCTATGTGTTGGGATAAAGGTGCCTATTGAAATGATTAAGATCTAGCGAACTTGGAAAATATGATTCCTACTTGTATTAGGTGTGATTATTTCTATGTAAAGGAGTTTTCTCCTATTTTCTAGGAGTTATTTAGATCTAGTTGTTTCCTAGATTGATGTGTGGTGAGATATTATCTCAACCAACTGATTGTGTGTTTAAGACATTTTCCCTATCTTGAGACTACATTTCATGTATATATGTAATATCATTTCATCAATGTAATTGTGTTCCTTATGCAAATTTAACTAGTGATCTAGTTCAAGTTGAATAATGTCTCTGGCCTGTGATATTACTACAACATGTATTTTACATATAAACTTTTAAATTTGGAATTTGTTGGTGTTTAAGGAAGTTTTTTTCAGGCTATTTAGAGCAATTATCATTTTAATACGTGGAGGGATTACCTCCTCAATAACAAGAGCCAGCTTGAAGCCGAAATAAGGGAGAAGATTGTTCCTCTAGGGATATAACATTATTCTCTTCCATAGAATAATGTTACATTCATAGATGTAAGCATTTGGAGGAGAGAATATTGTCAGTTTCATTAACTGCTGTAGCATGAAGTGTCTTAATGTTGGGAGAGGTTTCCAAGTTTTTAAAACTACTAATATTTGTGAAACATGCGACCTTCAATAAGTGCATACCCCGTGGTGTGATTTTTTTTCAAATAGTTTTCTAAAGTCATTTGTGGGCAAAGATAGAGAAATTTGATGTTTTGTTAATCTGAAACTTTATATTTTATGTCTTGGAATCATGAATAAAAGTATTGAGCTTTATTGAGCTTAGCTAACTCAATATAGGTAAAGTTATTGTGTTCCAAGACCTAATTGACAAAGACAAAGATGCCCAAGATGTGAACAATTTCAAAAGATGAGGTAAAGGAGCAATAATAGCAATTGAAGGATGATGGACAACCAAGTGAAATTTTGTGTGAGTTTGTGGAATAGACTTACGATTTAAGTCTATTATATGTCACATACATGTATTAATAAGCAATTCTATGATTTTTTGTAGTGGTTTTTCAAAGTTTTGTAATAGTATGTACCTCATAACTCCATGAGTTGGAGTGTGTAATGTAAGCCTGATGATGCATGTGTACCCCCATAAAGTTCGTGGTAATTTTTAAACCACTTGGGACGTGTAGGTTTGTGGTAAGTTGGAAACCACTTTGTAGTGTAGGTTTGTGGTAAGCCATAAACCACGTTTGAGATTGAAGTAGATAGGGATTCCTATAGGCATGGTTTAGGGTCAGCCGACAAAACTCTAGGCATGGTTTAGGGTAAGCCGATAAAACCCAAAGCATGGTTATGGGTAATTTGAGAAAACCCATGATGATGATGATTGAGGGGGACTTCCAGGTGCAAGTACAGGTATGCAATTATAATGGTTGACAAAACCATGTATGTGAAGGGCATCCTAGTAGACTAGTGATTGCAACGGTTTGGAACCCATGAATCCTAGTAGATGGTTGTTCCTTTATATGGGTGTCAATGTATTTTCTAATCATGTTTGTAAACATCACGACCATAACTAGACTTTGTTGATTAAGATCGAGACAAGTAGTCATTAAGGGGGTGAATTGGAAAATATAATTCCTACTTGTCTTAGGTGTGATTATTTCTATGTAAAGGAGTTTGTTCCTATTCTCTAGGAGTTGTTTAGATCTATTTGTTTCCTATATTGGTGTGTGGTTAAGATATTCTCTCAACCAACTGATTGTGTGTCTAAGACAATTTCTGTTAGGTCCCTATACTACCAGTGTAACCCCTTATTGTTATTAATACAACCCCCTTATTATATTGTTGTACCCATGTAGTCCCCATATTGTTATTATTGTGCCCCATAGAAACCCACTATTATTATTGTTGTGCCCTTACATTATTATTGTTATGTCGGCTCTGATTATCTTATGACCCCTATAGAAAAGAGGTCTTGTCATTTGTATCATCTAAGAATTGTTCATTTGTTTAATGTAAAGGAGGTTTCCCCCTCGAAGAGGCTGAATTCTAAGGCATTTATATCTCTTTTCTATCTTTTTGAGAGTTGGTTTCATAACATTTGGTATCAAAGCTTTGGATTCTAGGGTTTCACTACTCCAAACAGGTCATTGTGGTAGTTTCGCTATAACATTTTTTCTGCGATGGTTTAGAAGCTAAAAAACAAACCCATTTAAGAAGAAATCTTGTGAACCTCGCATCCAAATTTCAGATCTTCTCTCGCTATAGTTTGGGAGATATGATCTGAGGAAGTTAGGGAATTTGAAAGCTCCATAATTTCATATAAAACAGGTCATCGTGGACTTTTTGCTATAACCTTTTTGCTACGAAGTTTTAGAAGCTAAATAAAAAACCCATTTGAGAAGAAATCAATCTGAACCTTGGGTCCGAATTATAGATCTTTTATCACTATACTTTCGGATATATGATCTGAGGAAGTTAGGGTTTTTCCAGACTCTCGAATTACATCCTAAATAGGTGACATTGGGAAAATCATCCTAACTTTCTCTCTGAGCATCGGATTGGAATTTCGTAAGAAGTTACTGAAAGAGAATAGACTGTATTTTGTTTGGGTATAACTTTCAGAACCTAAGGTTGAAACAGTGACACGTGGCACATCGTACAAGTTCACTCTACTTAACTAGTCTATAATTACCTCATCGCGGTAGATTAGGAATAAATATTTCTTCTGGAATCCAATTGCGATCAGTTTTGTGGAGTTAGAAAGAGGGCTTAGAGGGATATTATAGGCCGAGATTTCAAAACTTAAAGATCTGAAATTACAAAGTTATGGTCGTTTCAAGATCGAGCTCCTAAAATCAAGAAAAAGCGAGATGGGGAAGTTTGATGGCAAGGATCCGATAAATTGGATAGTACAGATGGAGAAATATTTTGATCTACATGGTGTACCACTATTACAAAAGGTACGTATTGCATCTAATTATTTAAAACCGAAACAATTTTTATGGTATAATGGTCTTTGTTCTCGTAAACCACTTGTTATGTGGTCAATTTTCACGGAGGAAATGATAGCACATTATGAGGATACAAAGAGAAACACTTTCTTCAGCCAGTTGATAAATCTCAAACAAAAGCGTTCAATGGAAGAGAACATTGAGGACTTTCAAAAATTGAATATAAGGGTAAATGATATTCCGTAGAAGCAAAGAATTGATGTCTTCATAGGGACTTTAAAGGATAACATTCAACATGAGGTTCATCTTTGGGAACCTGATTCATTGGAGAAGGCATTCAAGTTGGCAAGAAAAATTGAAAGCGAAATTATAGAAACAAGGAAGCCCACCACTCACAACTATAAATATGGAAGTGTTTTTTCTCCTAACCTCCCACAACCTACAAGGTTTACACCATAAGAATTTGAAGAAAAAGAGAGAGAGGGCTTTGTTACATTTGTGATAGCAAATACACTAAAGGTCATTAGTGTGCTGAGAAGAAATTATTTTACATAGATTGTGAAGAGGAGGAAGAAAAGGATCAAGAAACTTCGAAAGAAGAGGATATACACCAAGAACCAACCCTAGAGAATGAAGAAATGAATCCGGCCATATCTTTTAAAGCATTGGCAAGAATTACCACTCCTCAAACTCTCAAGATATAAGGACATATCAAGAAGAAAAAGGTTCAAGAAGTGAAAGACCACATCGAGAAAGAAGAAATGAATCTGACCATATCTTGTAATGCATTGGTCGGGATCACCACTCCTCAAACTATCAAGATAGAAGGACATATCAAGAAGAAAAATGTAATAGTGTTGATTGATTCAAGCAATACCCATAATTTTATTCATTATAAAATAACCAAGGAATTGAATTGCTTCCTATACCCAACACCAAAGTGTCAAGTGATGGTTGCAAGTAGAGGAACCATAAATTTCTCTGGAAAGTGCCATAATATCAAGCTATCAATGGGAGAATATGTATTGAATAGCCCAATGATTTCCATTCCAATGGGTGGTGCTGATGTTGTACTAAGAGTCCAATGGCTACAATCTTTGGGTACAATAGCTTTTAATTTTCAAGAACTTTTTATGAAATTGTGTGCGGAAGGAAAGGAAGTTGAATTAAAGGGTATTGCAGGGAAATCGGGAAAGATAATCAGCTATAACGGTATGAAAAAGCTTCTAAATAAGGAACAACAAGGCGTAATTGCACAATTATGTTCGCTAGAGGTTCCCACATCGAAATCATCAATTTCTGCATATCCCCAAAAAGTCTTGGACAATCATTCCAAGGTATTTGAGACTCCCAAAGGCCTCCCACCTATTCGTGACCATGATCATGTTATTCATTTGATTCAGGAAGTGTTTCTCCAAACATCAGGCCTGTCAGGCGGAAAGAGTCGATAGTGCGGACACAAATCAACCTCCCTAGGAGCCTAAGACTCTCTAGTGACAAACAAGACAAACAAGAGCAATCCTTCTCTAAACATGCATTTACTATATAAGAAATCAAGTGTTTAGATCCTACCTGTAGTCCAACGCTGTTGTAGCAGTCCAGCTCCGCGGATCCGGATGAGCTCCTCCTTCACTTTGAAACCTGCATCCACTAACAATCAAACGATTAAATAGCACTTGATAATCTCATAGAATAAAACATATTTAACACATAGACCAAGGAGTACATGAAACAACTCATGAATAACAAGTTATTGAGAAGAATGGACTCATTTGCATTAATAGGAAACAAAAGGAACAATTACAACCTGAGCCTTGGTGTTGTGCAAGTCCCTCCCAGGGTCCATCAAGAGTTATCCTTTACTTTGACAAAGCTCACCCACTTCCAAATAGAACAAGTAAAGATGACAATCTCTCCTCACAAGCTTCTAAATGGGAGTCCTAATTCCTGCAGCATCTACCCTTAGAAATGTTTAGCTTTCAACCTCTCCTCCTTCTGGCCCAATGCTTGTATTTATAGTGCTCAAGAGGAAGTTAATCAGGTCCACCATCAATGGGATAATCCCCTCTTTGGATGGGATAGCTCCCTTATTGATGGGATAAGTTCCTCTTTGGTAGGGGTACATGAACCATCTGGAGGCGCTCAATACACATCGAACAACCTTCTAGAATGTTCTAGAAATGACCACAAGTAACTTTTTAAAGATGAAACTTGCGCATTTTGACCTTTACAGGGGGACGCACCTGCCCCTTTACATACAGAGCGTCCAAGGACACAGTTTTTGTGAACATTGGGTGCGTACCCACAGGTAAGGTTGAGAGAACCTGCGTACCCAGAGATAAATACATTTATAAAGACTTTCTCTCTTTTTGGAGTTTGACATGGAGAGCAGAGGCATAAGACTTGCCTAAGAGGATAGCATGACTGTTGATAGAGCCATACTAACTGTAAATAGTCATGGTGACATTTTTTAGTGTAACAGATTGCCCCCTAAATTGCGAAGCCTGTAATAAATTAGGGTTTTGTTTTATCTAGGAAGGGTGAAGCACTTTATCATTTCAAGGATTATCTCGTGGAGAGCCTGGTCAGAACCTGCAATTTTCAACACAAAATACATGTATAAGATTATATCATCACTGAGGTAGGCATTCCCATACTCAGATCAAAACTTTAACTAACTGACTAACTACTCTGATACAGGAATGATCTTGCAATACATCATAATCATAGACTTTTGTAGACACAGTATGGGCGCAGCCATCTGTTTATGATTAGTCTACTTAGATAATGAACACAAAACTCCTCACAGCCTGGATGGTGGAAACTAGATCCAGGGTCTTCATTTCTGCTTCCCGAATTGGTACGATTCTAGCCATGCGAATAAATGAGTTGATGTCGAACATGGTAGAAACCACTCGATTACCAGTCGATGATGTAAACTGTTAACAAGTGTGAGAGAGACCACCAGTAATGTCAATGGTTCTCAAAGTACCCAGTACAATCCATGAGATGTGAATGAATGAGTTGATGTCGAACATTTCACGGAATCCTTCGATCGAAAGTCAATGATGTAAACTGACGTCAAAGGCGAGAAACCTGCCATTGATGCATGCAGACTTCAAGGCACTGACGATTTCTAAGTCATCTCTCTAGATAATGTGCTGATGTCGATAGAAAGTGACCCGTTGTAGGCAAGCCCACAACACGAAATCATTGTTCAAGTTGAAGAAATGTTGCTGTAAGGACTGACTCAAGGATGGTCAAATGGATGACAAGTATTTTGCAGATGAAAGTTTTGCTTGCAGACCTCTTGAGCACATAACGACACAACAGATGGCTTGGTGACGAATGACTCAAAGTTAATCCCCGGAACCCGGCTGAAGACTTTCAATGTGGTTTGATCAACTGTGAGGTAAAGGATTTCCCAACCCAGGTGAATGAAAAGTGTCGTGTTCAAGAGTGGTAATAAAGTTTCTTCTGAGACAAAGGATAACAAATAGGCTCATTCTTCTCTTTTTTCCCCCACCATTTCTGGCAAGTACCTCTTTATTTTTAACAAGCTTGAGGAGGATAACATATGCTTGATTATAAGCTCATCCTTCGAATGAGTCCAACCTAGTTTTGATTCGAACCCTAGGAAGGAGTGGTTCGTTCCTGTTTGTAATTGAACAGGTCCTTTACTGTGAAATTTTAACGAGTCCAGTATAGGAGAAACTCGGCGTTTTTCAATTTTAGAGAGTCTGAAAAACTTAAGAAGACTCCAGGTTGAACTTTTTCGTAAATTTGTGTCCCCCAAGCCCGAAAAAGTATAAAATAATACCTGGGAGAACCGCTTGATCTTGCGACCAAGGAGTACTTTCATAATTAGTGCCACTGACCTGAAAAGTAAAAAGCTATCAAGGATACGTCGTTTTATTTCCAATATCGAGTTTGAAACAACAAAAACCCGGCAATCTTTTCGTGTTTTTACGGTCAGAAAAGGGCTATAAGAGGACCGTCTTTTAATTCCGTTTTAACGAGTGTAAAAGAAAAACTCGGCAATCTTTTCATATTTTGAGAGTCTGAAAAGGGCTTAAAAGAGAACTCCAAGGTTTCACTTTTCGTAAGTTTTAATGAGTTCGAAAAAATGATAAAAATGTACTCATATGGCCGAATTTCAATTTAATTTACGAGCAGGAAAAGACGGAAAGAACTCGGCATTTTCATTTGTTTTACGAGAATGAAAGATAGCAAAATAATCTCGGGATTTTCATGAGTTTAATGAGTCTTGAAAACAACTGAAATTGACTCGAGATATGTTTCATTTTTACAAAAGCTTGAAACAGGGAAAAACTATGCTTCAAAGTAGTTTCATTTTTTCACAAGCTTGAAACAGAGAGAAAACTGTGCTTGATGCCCCCTAAGCGTAAATGCTAGAGCGCATGCCCCCCAGCTTCATTTCATTCAACCAGTTGGATGAAATGAAGGTTGAGTTACGAGATCATTTGAAAGACTCGACCTAAAACTCTAAAAAAAAATTATGCAAAAACTGAAATAACTAACCTAAATATACAACTTAACATCTACGAGATCTTGTCAAACTCTCGATTCAAGTAGAGGAGGATTTGTTTCATTTTTTAACGAGCTTGACACAGGAAAAGAACTATGCTCAGATTCAGTTTCATGTTTACGCAAGCTTGAAACGAAAAACTATGCTTGTTATAAGTTCACATGCCCCCAGCATAATGACGCAAAACGAGGTACATGCCCCCCAAGCTTCATTGCATTCAATGAGGTGGATGGAATGAAGCTTTACTTTCAAGATCTTGGAAAGACTTGTGGGAGTTGTTTCATTTTTTAGTGAGGTTGACACAGGAAAAGAACTATCCTCAAAACCCTTGTTTCATTTTTTAAACGAGCTTGACACAAGATAAGGAACTATGCTCATAACTACTCTCTACAATCTACCTAACAAAAACTCTACTCTAAAAACCTTGATTCATTTTTTAACGAGCTTGACACAAGACAAGGAACTATGCTCTAAAATCCTTGATTCATTTTTTAATGAGCTTGACACAAGACAAGGAACTATGCTCATAACTACTCTCTACAATCTACCTAACAAAAAATCTACTCTAAAAACCTTGATTCATTTTTTAACGAGCTTGACACAAGACAAGGAACTATGCTCTTAAATCCTTGATTCATTTTTTAATGAGCTTGACACAAGACAAGGAACTATGCTCATAACTACTCTCTACCATCTACCTACTTAACCTACCCTTGTTTCATTTTTGAACGAGCTTGACACAAGACAAGGAACTATGCTCACGACTCCTTGTTTCATTTTTTAACGAGCTTGACACAAGACAAGGAACTATGCTCAAAAAGTTTGCATGCCCCGAGTATAATGATGCAAAGTGAGGTACATGCCCCCCAGGCTTCATTGCATTCAACCGGATGGATGAAATGAAGGTTTACTTTCAATATTTAACTTGAAAAGGGAGTTGTTTCATTTTTAAGGAGGTTGACACAAGAAAAGAACTATCCTCATACCTAATTCATTTTTTAACGAGGTTGACTCAGTAACAGGAACTATCCTCAAAATCCTACATTCTACAATCCACCTACATATCCTAAAATCTACCTGATTCATTTTTTAATGAGGTTGACTCAGTAAAAGAACTAGCCTCATGCTAGCCTGTTTCATTTTTTAACGAGGTTGATACAGGAAAAAACTATCCTCATACTCACTGATTCGTTTTTTAATGAGGTCGACACAGTAAAAGGAACTTTCCTCGTACACACTGATTCATTTTTTAACGAGGTTGACACAGTAAAAGGAACTTTCCTCGTACACACTGATTCATTTTTTAACGAGGTTGACACAGTAAAAGGAACTTTCCTCACAACATCCAGTTTCATTTTTTAACGAGGTTGAGACGGGAACAAACTATCCTTACTTTATCCAGTTTCATTTTTTAACGAGGTTGAGACGGGAACAAACTATCCTCACTTTATCCAGTTTCATTTTTTAACGAGGTTGAGATGGGAACAAACTATCCTCACTACAGCCTATTTCATTTTTTAACGAGGTTGATATAGGAAAAAACTATCCTCGCACCTGATTCATTTTTTAATGAGGTTGACTCAGTAACAGGAACTATCCTCAGACCAACTGATTCATTTTTTAACGAGGTTGACACAGTAAAAGGAACTTTCCTCGTACACACTGATTCATTTTTTAACGAGGTTGACTCAGTCAAAGGAACTATCCTCATACACACTGATTCATTTTTTAACGAGGTTGACACAGTAAAAGAACTATCCTCATGCTAGCCTGTTTCATTTTTTAACGAGGTTGATACAGGAAAAAACTATCCTCGTACTCACTGATTCATTTTTTAATGAGGTTGACACAGTAAAAGGAACTTTCCTCACACTCACTGATTCATTTTTTAACGAGGTCGACACAGTAAAAGGAACTTTCCTCGTACACTGATTCATTTTTTAACGAGGTTGACACAGTAAAAGGAACTTTCCTCACTAACACTGATTCATTTTTTAACGAGGTTGACACAGTAAAAGGAACTTTCCTCACTAACACTGATTCATTTTTTAACGAGGTTGACATAGTAAAAGGAACTTTCCTCACAAATCCTTGTTTCATTTTTTAATGAGCTTGACACAAGACAAGGAACTATGCTCATGACTTCCAGTTTCATTTTTTAATGAGGTTGAGACTAGAAGAAACTATCCTCACATACACTGATCATGGCTTCCAACTGGAAGAAAGACATGTCAATGGACACACCTTGATCATGGCTTCCAAAAGGTCTTCATCAGAAGGAAGAACACTTCTCTGGAAGGAACACATGTCAAGGGACTCAAAAGGGATAAGAACATCGTGTTCAAATAATCCCATAGAGTTTTCCATGTCAATTACCGGATCTAAATCAACAGTGAGAGGCTCACTTACATCGGTAACTGAAAACATGGGACCAGTTGCCACATAATTAACCCGTGGCAGGGTAGATACCACTTTAGAATCAGGAACATTTAGGGGGGTCATATTATTGGTAGTTGAAACAAGACTAGGGAACGAAAGCTGGTCTACAGTCACAATACTGCCATTGTGAGGGAAAGACATCACGCGAAAGAGTGTCGATACGACAGCTTTCATTGCATAAACATAGTCTCGCCCAAGGAGTAAATTGAAATCCAAGGGACCTCGAACTACCATAAGATCAATACAGACAGTTTTACCTTCCAAGGTAATAGAAAACTTAGGAAGGATCCCTAAAGGTTCACTAATGGTTCTGTTAAAAGCTTTCAGATTCTGCGTAATAGGCGCAAGCTGAGGGGAACCCAAAGCTTTCCAAACAGTTGAGGATAAAATACTAACAGAAGCACCCTCATCTACCTGAGTACGATGTATGTCCCTACCACCAGCCTTGACAATGATTTGGAAAGGGATGGAGGAAGGAAGACGAGGTTCTGTCAGTCTATTCCAATCAAAGGAAAAGACCTCAGTACTTGGAGGGGGTTCTGTAGAAACAGGTAAAATGCCCCCCGTCATAGAAGAATCCGATGTAACAAGAAGAACATCAGCGGTATGAAATTTACTCTCGAAAGGGAGAGTGTGATCGACCGAATGTGAAATTGAATCGACCACTTGATCAACTAATTGATCATCAACCTGAGTGACATGAGTTTCACTCTCCAATGGAAGAGTGTGATCGACCGTACTTGAATTTAGATCAATCACTCCGTCAGTTGACGGTAGGTTGGGAGAAAGTTTACGGTAACCAGTTGGAAATTCTTGCTGTGGAATAGTAAGGTTTTCCAACAATGTTGAGGCTTCATCCATGTGAGGGCAAATGTGAGTTTGATGACTCCCTTTGCATAACTTACAAGGAAACCTAACTTTACCCTTTTTCCCAGGAACCTGACTATCACTAGTTGATGGATCAATGGAAAGTTGATGAGATTTTTCTGACCATACTTCCAAGACCTTTGGAATACCAGGACAATTGACAAGGAAGTGGTCACCCTTACATAGCCTGCAAGGGTATTTGGGTTTACGATGCATGTCGGAGTTTTCCTCAACATCACTAACACTTACAGTCGTGGTTGGTTGGTTGACTTCTTTCTTATCTTGCTTCTTCTTCTTCTTCTTCTTCTTCCCTTTCTTCTTCTTCTTAGCCTCCTGGTTACTGGCATCAAGGCTTTTACCAGGCGAAGAGGAAGAAATGGAGGAAGAAAAATTAGGCGAAGAAGGTAAAGGGTCAACAGAAGGTTGGTGATGTTGAGATGGTGAACTCTGTTGAGGTGAAGCATTCGGTTGAGGTGGAACAATTGGAGTACTTTGGGCCAACGAAGTCGAAAGGTAACCATATCGGTAAACCTATTGTAAATCCAGGTAATGACAAAGTAGCCATATAAGGAGGACCAACATTTCCAAAGTAAGGAAAAGTACTAGGATTCTCGTTAGGAGGGGTTCCTAGGTTGGTAAATTCCGGAACATTTGCCATTATATTCAACTTCAGTGAATTTTATTAACAATTTTTAAAACTAAAATTAACAATTCACAATTCACACCTATGGTCTCTAAAAGTAAAAACAAACAAATTAACACGCGCTATCAAATCTAGGAGTCAAACCACACACAAACAGTAACCTTCCGGACCGAAAACACTAGTTGGTGATGAAGCCCAACATCGCAGAATTCAGTACAGAAGTGGCGGGTGGAATAGTTACCCCGGCAACCTGCTTAATGAATAGACTGGACCAAGTTCCTCCACTTTAACCGTCTCGAGTGAAGTGAACCCCCCAGAAAATCCAAGTGAGTCTAGCCGACGTCTGCTCCAGGTACAGTGGGATCTTCCCTCCACCGTCACCTCGGGTAGAATCCTAAAGATAATGGTCACTAAGGTTACCAACAACAACAAATATACCTGGGGGAACAGTCTACGACCCGATAGCACGCAAGGGCAGAGTAACAAGCTCAATCCCCTTGCCGGCTCCTTGACAATAATCCAAGGTTTACCGACAAGTGACCCCAGGCTCCTCGACAATAATCCGAGGTTTACCGTTTGTAGTACGTGCGTATCTGGCATCTTTCCCAATGAAGGAGGATTGATCCCCTCACTGGTTCGGACACGGTCTCGTGCTTCTCCTTTAAGAGGAGCTTTCCCAGAGTACAAATGAAACAGTTGGATTTATCCTACCACAAGATGAGCTACTTGTTTGGTTTACTGTCTTGGATTGTTAACTAGATCCTAATCCAAGACACTAGCCTAAGCTAGTTGGTGTATCAGAGCCCTAGAAATGTAAAAATTACTAGATGAATTTTAATTAAGCGCTGTGTTATTAAGGCTGTTATTACTCAAATGGGTAAATGGATACGAAACCAATGGTGTTATGACCCGACTCAACTGAATGCAATCGAATATGATAATGTAATCTTTTCAATTCGATGAATCCTAACTAAAGTAAGGAGAGAGTTTCCATTCACTTCCAACAATGCAAAAAATTGATCACTAAGAGAAAATATAACAAATTCTCTAATGCACTAATTTTATCAAGAAAAACTAATGCAAATCAATTCCAAACCTTTTTTTATTTTTATTTTTGTGTAAATTCAAATCAAAGAAAACTGATCTAAATCTACAATTAATTTTCCAGAATGTAAACTATGCAATTGTAATCGATGCACAATTCACTTGAAAAGTATGCAAATGTAATCTATGCACATTTTTCATTCATATTCTGAAAATAAGAATTCTAATTATGCAAATGTGATCTATGCAAGAGAATTCTCAGACACAAGATGATTCTAATGTAATCTAAGAACCAATCAAGTGCAAGTTGAGAAAATTGGGTGCGAGTTCCAAAGATCAAAAAATAAGAACACTCAAAGGCGATTAACACTCATACACAATTTAGCTCCCCCCGGCGAATGAGGGGGAATTTTTTTTTGCAAAAACAAAAGCAAAAAGATGCAAAATTGTGAAAAGACTGAGACAAACCTCCAAGTAATGACCAAAGGAAAACAAATCAAGAATTTCTCAAAAAAGAGACTCAAAACACCCAATTGATGAAAGCTTAAAGCAGGAATGCCAATGAAACAATCTTAGGTGAAGATCTTTGACAGGAGACTAATGGATCTGGGCAGTAAAAACTAAGAAAAAGCAAAATCTAAGAGAAAAAATGCAAAAAATGGAAATTTCTTAAATTTTAGCAGGGGACGCAGGCAACCCGTTAAGACAGGTGCGGGCCCGCTCTGTGCACACAGAGACAGTGCGTCCAAAGACGCACTGTGCAATACTCAGAGGGTGCGTCCTACTGGAAAATTCAAGAAAAACTAAATTGAATCTAACCCTAAGCTAACCCACCCAAAAACAAAGTCACAGAGCCAAAAACCAGAAAATAAATGACTTTTCTCAGATCAAAGTTGCATACAAAGGAAAAGACATTCACATCAATGGAATCCCCAGCGGAGTCGCCATTTTGTCAGGCGGAAAGAGTCGATAGTGCGGACACAAATCAACCTCCCTAGGAGCCTAAGACTCTCTAGTGACAAACAAGACAAACAAGAGAAATCCTTCTCTAAACATGCATTTACTATATAAGAAATCAAGTGTTTAGATCCTACCTGTAGTCCAACGCTGTTGTAGCAGTCCAGCTCCGCGGATCCGGATGAGCTCCTCCTTCACTTTGAAACCTGCATCCACTAACAATCAAACAATTAAATAGCACTTGATAATCTCATAGAATAAAACATATTTAACACATAGACCAAGGAGTACATGAAACAACTCATGAATAACAAGTTATTGAGAAGAATGGACTCATTTGCATTAATAGGAAACAAAAGGAACAATTACAACCTGAGCCTTGGTGTTGTGCAAGTCCCTCCCAGGGTCCATCAAGAGTTATCCTTTACTTTGACAAAGCTCACCCACTTCCAAATAGAACAAGTAAAGATGACAATCTCTCCTCACAAGCTTCTAAATGGGAGTCCTAATTCCTGCAGCATCTACCCTTAGAAATGTTTAGCTTTCAACCTCTCCTCCTTCTGGCCCAATGCCTGTATTTATAGTGCTCAAGAGGAAGTTAATCAGGTCCACCATCAATGGGATAATCCCCTCTTTGGATGGGATAGCTCCCTTATTGATGGGATAAGTTCCTCTTTGGTAGGGGTACATGAACCATCTGGAGGCGCTCAATACACGTCGAACAACCTTCTAGAATGTTCTAGAAGTGACCACAAGTAACTTTTTAAAGATGAAACTTGCACATTTCGACCTTTACAGGGGGACGCACCTGCCCCTTTACATACAGAGCGTCCAAGGACACAGTTTTTGTGAACATTGGGTGCGTACCCGCAGGTAAGGTTGAGAGAACCTGTGTACCCAGAGATAAATACATTTATAAAGACTTTCTCTCTTTTTGGAGTTTGACATGGAGAGCAGAGGCATAAGACTTGCCTAAGAGGATAGCATGACTGTTGATAGAGCCATACTAACTGTAAATAGTCATGGTGACATTTTTTAGTGTAATAAGGCTGTACATATATCCCTATGCCCAAAAGAGTGAAATTTAACGTATGGTTGCAGAAATGCTAGAGGTTGGTATAATTCAACCTAGTCAAAGTTCTTTCTCTTCTCTAGTAGTATTGGTGCATAAGAAGGATGGATCATGGCACATGTCTGAATTATAGGGAGCTCAACAAGCTCACTATTAAAGATAAATTTCCCATTCCTTTCATTAATGAATTATTGGATGAATTGCATGGATCAATTTACTTCACCAAGTTGGATCTTCATTCAGGATATCATCAAATTAGAATGAAGATTGAAGACATTCTGAAAGCGGCATTTAGAACTCATGAGGGTCATTATGAATTTTTGGTCATGCCTTTTGGCCTTACCAATGCACCTTATACATTTCAAGGTATGATGAATTCCATTTTCAAACCCTTCCTTAGAAAAATTGTGTTAGTATTTTTTGGTGATATACTAATCTACAGCAAGTCTTGGAAGGACCATCTTCAACATGTTGACAGGGTGCCCAAACTATTGGAGGAGAAACAATTATATGCAAAAAGCTTCGAATGTTTCTTTCGAGTACAAGAGGTGGAATATCTAGGTCATGTTGTATCTCATGAAGGTGTTAAGGTAGACCCTAGCAAAATTAAATCCATTAAGGAATGGAAAATCCCCACATCCATAAAGCATCTGCAAGGATTTCTTAGGTTGACAGGGTATTATCGCAAGTTTGTTAAGAATTATGGGAGAATAACAACACCTCTAACAACATTATTGAAGAAAGATGCGTTTTCATGGACTCCAGAAGCAACAAAGGCCTTTGAACATCTTAAGGAAGCAATGTGACAAGCACCGGTCTTAGCTATGCCAGACTTCACAGAAACCTTTATTGTGGAATGTGATGCTTCAGGAAATAGAATTGGTGTTGTTTTAATGCAAGATGAAAGACCCATTTCTTTTGAAAGTCATCCAATCAAAGGAAAGTATTTACACAAAGCTATTTATGAGAAGGAAATGTTGGCAATACTACATGCACTTAATAAATGGCGATCCAACCTAATGGGAAGACACCTCAAGGTAAAAATGGTTCAAGATAGTCTTAAACACTTTTTAGAACAAAGATTATCCTCTGAAGAGAAACAAAAATGGGTCACAAAGATGTTGGGTTATGACTTTGAAATCATCTACAAAAAAGGGAATAAAAATGTTGTTGCAGATGCACTCTCAAGAAAGGATGAGGATGTGGAAGCATTGTTTTGTGTTATTTCTATTATCCAACCAGATTGGATAAATGAAGTAATGGATGAATGGAAGAATGATGAAGAAGTGTGGTCACTCATTCAAAAGTTGCAAAAGACCCCAGTTCAAATAATATTGCCAAAATTTGACAAGGAAGGAAAAATCATATTGGAACCTGAAGCAGTCACAGAAACAAGAAATCGACAGCTACGAAATCAATCAATTTCAGAGTATCTCATCAAGTGGAAGAACTTACCTGTTGAAGATTCCACATGGGAGGATGAGAATTTTATACAAAATCATCCAGAGCTACTCAAGTGTTAAGGACAACACTTTTTGAAGGAGAGGGGCATGTTAGGTCCCTATACTACTAGTGTAACCCCTTATTGTTATTAGTACAACCCCCTTATTATATTTTGTGCCCATGTAGTCCCCATATTGTTATTATTGAGCCCCATAAAAACCCACTATTTTTATTGTTGTGCCCTTACATTATTATTGTTATGTTGGCCTTGATTATATTATAACCCTTAGACTCCAATATATAGAAAGGAGGTCTTGTCATTTGTAGCATCTAAGAATTGTTCATTTGTGTAATCTAAAGGAGGTTGCCCCCTCGAAGAGGTAGAATTCTAAGGCGTTTATCTCTCTTTTCTATCTTTTTGTGAGCTGGTTTCATCACAATTTCCATATCCTGAGACAACACTTGATGTATATATGTAATATCATTTGATCAATGTAATTGTGTTCCTTATGCAAATTTAACTAGTGATCTAGTTCAAGTTGAATAATGTCTCTAGCCTGTGATATTACTATAACATGTATTTTACGTATGAACTTTTAAATTTGGAATTTGTGGGTGTTTAAGGAAGTTTCTTTTAGGTTATTTAGAGCAATTATCATTCTAATACTTGGAGGGATTACCCCCTTAATAACAAGAGCCATATTGAAGCCTAAAGAAGGGAGAAGATTGTTCCTCTAGGGATGTAACATTATTCTCTTCCATAGAACAATCTCAAATTTTACAAAAAATTGGGTGTATGGTCATTCCAATTTTAGATGTTGTTGATCATTAAATATAGAACAAATTTCATTGAAGTTTTTCTTTCAAGAGAAAAAACCTAACCACATTCATTAGAAATAAAGTTGTTAAGGATCATGAAAATCTAGGTCAAAAGAACCAAAAATACCGAAACAAAAAAACAGACCCAATTCCATGCAAGAAACAAAGGTCTGTAAAAGGAAAAAATACAATAATCCCAACATCAAAACATCACCGTGATCACGTAAGGCACCCCCTTGTGGATACCGAAAAGAAAACAAGATATCATCCCATATGGTGCAAATATGACAAAGGGAAAGACATACTTGGGTTGTGGCAGTAGAAAGACAAAAGACTGGAACTGATCAGAAGATGGAGAAGACACATGATGCACAAATTGCAGCATTGATAAAGAAGCTATAATGTATGAACACTGGCACTGACGAGGCACCTCCCTTGGGAAGATTTTCAGGCATGATATTCTATTCACGATAGATATGGGAAAAAGAGATATGTGTGAATGAATCCATAAGAAGCTAGATCTGTTGAAGCCAGTGGAATAAGGAAGGGAAAACCAATGAGGACCTACCTTGCACTCAGTCTATGACAGATTTGGAATCTCCGACAACCTGAATGTCTTTGATGGCAAGCCAAGACACGAACTTCAGCACCCCCAGAGAGCCAAGACCTCTGCCATGCAGATGGAACCAGAGCACCTCAACCAAAATAATTGGAAAGCTTTGGATTGATCAATCACAATGTATGCTCCACAACCACATACACCTTATGACAATGCCTTGTCAAAGAATACGACAAGGGAGGAGAAATCAATCTCCTTAAGAGAGACACAATGACTATGAGCTTTGGGCCTCCAAGGACCCACCTCCTGAAAAATAGTCCATGATTTTCAAACTGGTGGAAAGCACGTGGGGGGCATATTTTCAAAAATATATTTGTTCTTGCAGACCCATACACCCTAGAGAAAATATAGAGGAAGAGCTCTTACTTGTTTTTGGGAAGAGCTCTATAATAGAAAAATAAGATCTAAAGATGTGCACAAGAAATTACTAAAGAAATAATTGGGTAAAGACTTATTAAGCTAAGCAAGAATGAATTGGAACCTGCAACAAATAGTGTTTATATATGGCTTTTTGTAGGGTCATTTTTTTGGAGACTTTGTTTCCCTAAAAATGCATATTACATTAGCATATTGGATAGTTTTTTACATAGCCATTTTTGTTTTATATTAGTTTAGGTTTACCTTATAAATAAAGGGATAATTTCATAGATTGAGTCTTTGGACTCTAGAATGGTAGAAAAATTATTATATGTAATTAGTTATCACTTTCATAGATTAAGTCTTTGGACTCTAGAATGATAGAAAATGACTATATATAATTAGTTTAAATTAAGTTTAGAAATTTTCGAAAAGTTAAAAAATGTTTGAAAATAAATATCTATGTATAAATTCTTATCTATCATTTCTTATCTATAGATTATATTACTCTTAAACCAATATCACATTAATTAGTTAGAAGTTCAATTATGTCCAGTTATTTTGTATGACTAGATAAATTTGTTATTTGAATGCTTTATTAACCCGTTTCTTTTCTTTTATAATTAAGATTTTATCCTTTAATATAATGATCATAATAAATTTTAAATTGTTGGTGATATATTAATGCTTTATTAACTAGTTTCTCTTCTTTTATAATTAGGGTTTTATCCTTTATGATTATTAATTAAGGTTTCTCATTTAATATAATAATTATAGTAAATTTAATTGTGTAATCATTGATGGAAGAGATAGCAAACTATTGTGCATTTCATTCGAGTATCTAAATGGTTGTATCTTTCTATAAAATTATTTTTCAAGGAACAAATTACATACCATCACAAGGTTATTTCCATCCACTGTTTCAGAGAATTATATTTTGGGATTAAATGTTTTTCTTCAATGTTATTTCCATCCACTGTTTCAGAGAATTATCCTTTTGGGATTAAAGGTTTTTCTTCATTTCTTAATGTATGTGAAGGTTATCTTGAGGTAATATTTATCGATTTTTTTGGAAATATTTGCACATTGCAATTGCTTCAAGGTCTTTGACCAACCTAATTTGTGTTTGAGAAACCAATGTAATATATTCTCTGTTGAAATATTCACCAGCACAACTACCTAAAAATTGTGTTTGACAAATCATTGTAATATATTGTATGTTAAAATATTGACCAGCACAGCCACAGCGGGGCAAATTTTGTAGCACTCTATTCTATGAGTAAAAGAAATATTGAATCCCAAGTTGGAGGTGATAGAGCAGTGCCTGTAATGCCACGCAAACTGGCAGCATTAAACCCAAGCTATATCTGAAATGGAGAAGACTGCCACAGTGAAAAGGCTTCTTCTGCATTAATGTCCCAACGGCTAAGATGTATCTCATCTTCCTTTATGTATGGCATGCCCGCTGCCATGCAAATTAATTCGTCGTCACTGAGAAAATTGTATTCTTTGCTGAAGTTATCCTCTTCCTGCAGGATAATGTTATTAACAATGGCAGGAAGACTACCAGGGTCTGGCAGTATCATGCACTTCTGCTCCGAGGCTTCCATGTCAACTGGTGGGAGTCGCGAATTCATTTCAGCATTAACTGTCAATTTGGTTTCGGCTTCTGCAATCCCATGTGGAGTATGAGGACCATCATGAGAATCATGAGGTTGCCCTTCAGTTTTCAGAAATGAGTCACTGGATAATCCTTTCATTTTTTCATTGTGATGGGAAGAAGAATATCTGTCTGCAAGAGTTATACAGTGAGGTTTGACAACATGACAATGCTTTTTCTTGTTCAATGTGGTGTTCCAATAATTCTTGACAGCCAAAGCGGTACGGCCTGGTAATCTTCCTGCAATGAGAGCCCACCTGCAAATTGGCATCCTTCACAAGGTTTAGATTGACATAATAAGGATTTGAATGTTACAAGCATGTGGGGATTTTCAATTGTGAAAGATGAAATGAATTAATGGCTGAACAAATAGATTTATAGAGGTATATATGAATGTATTTAAAATTATTTTTATTTTCATGGTAGATTATGTGTATTTAATGCCGATGAAATATAGTAAATTGTAATACTTAGATTAATTAGTGAATGATAAGTTTTTCGATAATCATTGTTGAAGGTTTAATGTTTTGATGGACATTTTACTAATAATCAGGGATAAAAGTTTGAAATTTAACTAGTTTGAAGAAAAATTAAAGAGGGAAATTTAAAAGGTAATATGCTATGTATTGAAGAATAGCCTTTTGGCAAAGTGTTTATCTAAAAGGCAATTTATTTTTCAATAGGTTGAACAATTATGAAAATCTATATTCTAAAATTATAGGTCTTTTTCAACTGTTACCTTTTCTATCTCCCAATTTAATCCCTTTTCTTACAGGAGACAACCTTCAAACTTTTGTGTTCATGGATGAAGTGTAATACTTAACTTATACTTGACTTTTGTGTTCATGGATGAAGTGTAATACTTAACTTATACTTGACTTAGAATCTATCATTTATCTCTTATTATATCTATTATCTATTTAGACTCATCTAATTTTATCTAGATAGATCTCTATTAGTAGTCACAGATTATTGAACCTAAAAGCTCATGATAATGAATAAATTATCTACCTCAAACAAAATAAAAAATCCTAACTCTTCACACAATGAATAACTATAAAATCTTCACTCTTAAAAATAAATTATGTTATTATAATCTTTAAAAACGTAACATTAAAAAATCAAAAAATCAATTAAGTAAATATTCTATATATTTTCTTATAAATTACTTCTATCATATTCAATTTCTTAAATTCCAAATAAATCTCAAACAAATAGATATCAAATGTAACACATTCCCACATAGAACTTCACAATAAATATAAATCTTTGGACAAATTTTACTGTAACATTTCAATCAATCCATGCAACCTGAATGAAAGTATTTTATTCTATATGCAATTTAAGAGATCACCTGTTTCCAATGAGTGCGTGCATACGAACGATGAGATCATCCTCATCATAAGAGAAAACACTGAAGTTCAGTTCAGGACGGAGATAGTTTTTCCAACGAAATCTGCAGCTCTTTGCACTTCGTTTCAAACCTGCAGTCATAATGAGCAGTATAATGGAAATTTATCATAGTTTATTGTAAATTAAAATCTATTTTGAGTGGGAGAAAGAAAGGAATAGAATTTTTCTTACTCAAGTTTAATTTCCGCAAAAATTTTCGCAAATAACCAGATAAAGATAAATGTTAACAATATACCTATATTCCTCATATGAAATATACGACATGTATATATATTATTTTTCTATAACTGAACTGAAATATAATTTTTACCCGTGATTCGTGAAACGTGGGACCATTTCCCTTCTCCATGAGCTTGGATGTGTTTAACCAGAAGACAATCTTCTTCACGAGACCATGGACGCCTTCCCTGCAAGCTCATGACTATTATTATTCATCAAACTTCTCCTTCCTGCAGTCTATGAAGCCATTCTGCAAGTCAGTACAGTTGAGGATATATAGTTGAGGACTCTCGAACAAAACAAGAAGAGAATCTTGGTCCGGTAGAGTAGAGGGTCAGCAAATTGACATTAAAAGAAGGGAGGAAGATGTTGCAGAGACGGCACCATGAAGATGAACGTGGAGAGAATAGCTGGCTTTTCATTCATGGAACGCTGCGTAAAATTCAGGTAGGCGAGTACCTTTCATTTATCCCACATGGGAAGTTCCAAAAGGGTAGAGTACTGAAGCAAACTATTTATCCTACTTATAGCACTGGATATCTTGCTTTTTACTTCCGTGTTCCCTGCGCGGTGCATCAGTCGACAGAGTTCTTTCCACGTAAAATACTATTGTTCACACGAATAGTTTACATTTTTGGTAAGTATTTATTATATTTGAGATTATGGAATACTTTTGTCAGTATTTTAGAAACAGTATTTTACATTTTTGGTAATAAGTATTTATTATAATAGAGATTATGGAATACTTTTGTTAGTATTTTAGGAGTTGATTTTCAGTCAAGGAGTATTTTGGGTGCACGCTCAGGAGATGCTCTCAAAGCATTTTCTGTCCGTGTCAATGTCTTTGCAGCATTTTCTGTCGGTGTCAATGTCTTTGTAGCTTGTTGACTGTGCAGCATCATATTTGAGATAACCATCTTTTCTCAAATATTGTTTACATTATTGAAAATTGAAATCTTTAGATTTTGTATTCAAATAATGTGCACATTATTGAAAATTGAAATCTTTAGACTTTGTAAAAAATTGAAATCTTTATGGGCCTGGAGTACGTCCTAAAACTGACTCTGCTTGGCTAAGAGCTCGTCTTCCTCGGACGTAAGGAAACAGGTTAACGGCCCAAGACCCAGAGGCATCTGGCAGGAGTGATAGCCTGCTCCCTTACGGACCACCAGCAGGTTATTTCAGGTGGCGTGGTTTTCTTTGATAATAGTGATGTGCTCCCTTACGGACCACCAGCAGGTTATTTCAGGTGGCGTGGTTTTCTTTGATAATAGTGATGTGTCAACTGACATTCGCGGATAGCAGCCAGAGATGGCTGTCCTCAATGTTGGTTTGACAAAACTGAGTTTGATAGGTTTTTCCACCTTTTGAAAAAAAAAAAAAAATTGAAATCTTTAGACTTTGTAAGCATCATATGTGAGATAACCATCTCTTCAATATTGTTCACATCTAAGTTTACATGCATCATATGTGAGATAACCATCTCTTCAATATTGTTCACATCTAAGTTTACATCTTTGAATTATTGAAAATTGAAATCTTTATGCCTATATGTGAGATAACCATCTCTTCTCAAATATTGATGAATATTGTTCCCATCAAGTTCACATCTTTGGATTATTGAAAATTGAAATAATAATGTTCACATCAAATTCACGTCTTTGGATCATTGAAATGAAAATTGAAATAATATTGTTCACATCAAATTCACATCTTTGGATCATAGAAAATTGAAATTTTTAGATTTTGTACACATCTAAGTTTACATCTTTGAATTATTGAAAATTGAAATCTTTATGCCTATATGTGAGATAACTATCTCTTCTCAAATATTGATGAATATTGTTCCCATCAAGTTCACATCTTTGGATTATTGAAAATTGAAATAATATTGTTTACATCAAATTCACATCTTTGGATCATTGAAAATTGAAATCCTTAGATTTTGTAGGCATCATATGTGAGATAACCATCTCTTCTTAAATATCGTTCACATCTTTGGATTATTGAAAATTGAAATCTTTATGCTTATATGTGAGATAACCATTTCTTTTCAAATATTGTTCACATCAAGTTCGCATCTTTGGATTATTGAAAATTGGAATAATATTGTTCACGTCAAGTTTACGTCTTTGGATGATTGAAAATTGAAATCTTTAAACTTCGTAAGCATTATATGTGAGATAACCCTCTCATTTTCTCAAATATTGTTTACATCTTTGGATTATTGAAAATTGAAATCTTTGTGCCTAATAACCATCTCTTCTCAAATATTTTTCACATCTTTGGATTATTGAAAATGGAAGTAATATTGTTCACATCAAGTTCACATTTTTGGATTATTGAAAATTGAAATCTTTAAACATATTAGGTTATGCATTTTAAACATCTTTGGATTATTGAAAATTGAAATTTTTAGACATATTAGGTAATGTATTTTAAAAGGTTTAAAATTAATTTATATTTAGACATATTAAGTTATGTATTTTAAAAGGTTTAAAATTAATTTATAGTTATCTTTTTAAAAGGGAATTAAAATTTTTGAAATATTTTTTTTATCATAACACGTTTACTTTTTACAAAGTTGGCTTGGTATATGAAAAATATTTAAAAAACAAAAAAAACAAAACGTATATATATTATTTTGTGTTTTTTAATTAATTGGATTATATTAAGTAATTGGGTAAAATAGTTGTAATGGTTTGCCCTTATGAATATTGTTATATTAGTTCTTATTTTGTCACTCAAATTGAAAAAGAAAATGATTTCCTTTGAATTAGAAAATATTTCAACACTAAACAATAAAATTTTATAATTTTTTTGTGAGTAGTTTTTTGAAAATATTATATAACTTCTTATTTTGTCACTCAAATTGTCACTCAAATTGAAAAAGAAAATGATTTCCTTTGAATTAGAAAATATTTCAACACTAAACAATAAAATTTTATAACTTTTTTGTGAGTAGTTTTTTGAAAATTCTAAATTGGTAAGTTTTTTCAAATAAAATGTATACAAACAATTTTGATACACTTTTGATGATTATCTTGTGATATTGCGTATGTCCAGCATCAACTTCTTCGGGTTAATGCGAAGGAATATCAGATAGACCTCCCTCGCTTTTATCTTTCTGGAATAGTTTTGGGACTGTGTTTATATGATAATTTTTTGTTGTTTATATATTTGGATTTTGTAGACTGCAGGAGATTCAATGATTCTATAACTTGAGCCATTAGGGAGGGAAATGTTCCATAAATTGGGTTATAAGGTAAGGAATGTTATTAATGTAATTTTTTTTAATCATATTATTTATTTATTTATTTTAAATATTATTAAATTTATTTTGAATAAGTTGAATAGTTATTTTAGCTTTAAAGTTAGTTCAGTTGGTTGATAATCATGAGGCTACTCCCACTTATTTGGTTAACAAATATCTCTTTAGATTAATCTACCTAGTAGATATAAAATTCACAGAATATTAATAAACCACATTAAAAATAAAATAACTAATTTTTAATTTTATTGAAAATTTATAATAAAAATTATATAAATATCACTAACTTTATGTTTATAAAATCTAATTTCTTAGTAAAAAATTTAAAATTATATAATTTATTTAAATCTATTATGAATTATTATTATATTTAATTATATATAGATATTTATTTAAATTACATATCTTATATAAATAAATAAAATTAAAATTACATAATTATTTTAATTTATTTTAATCTATTATGAATTATTATTATATTTAATTATACATAAATATTCATTTTAATTACATATTTTATATAAATAGAACATTTGTACATAAATATATATGGAAAAAATATTAAACAATAATATTTTATATTTTTATATTTCCTTAATTAATTTTTTTAATATTTTTAAAAAATAAATTTAACATTTTACATTGATTTTATTATTTCGAATTCAAATAAATAATATTTTAAAATTTCCAAAAAACAATCACGCCATGACATCATGGTTTTTTTTCCCTTTACTGCAATTCAACATTGAATTCTAATCTTGTCTGCTTTCCCTCAATAAACTTACTCTAATTATCAAGTTGGTATTGATGGCGGAAGTAAAGAAATTCAATATTTCTTTATTTCTGACCTTAACTTGAAGTCATCGCTGAGATCATCCTTTTATCTTTTATATTGTGTAATGCATTTTTTGAGAGGTTGCTGAGTTTATCTATATGTAAGGTATACATTTCATTTAAAATCAATATAAAACAACCATTTTACGGTAAAAAATTATATTATTATAAAAAATTATATATTTTATATTTTATATATATATATGTGGGGGGTTTAATAATATATTTTTTCATCATTAACCTAAAGTTTCGTAGGATTATTAATTTTGATTTATGAAATTTATATGAGAAAAATAATTATTATGAGTTATCATGTTATTTTTATGATTGCATAAATTTGGAACTTAAATTTTGAATTTTTTTTTATTATTGCAAATTAATAAGTTAGGAAGCTAGACATTACATCTCCATGGTTATCATAATATCATTACACTATTGTACTCTTCCATTTATTTTTCAAATCTCTAGACTTTGTCATTGAGTGATCATTTAAAGAGTCATGCATTAAGCAATGTCGATTCAAGGAGGACAAACATCCACTCTAACCTCACATCACTAAGTGTACCCATCACTCACACTCAGTGTAGTTATGATGCGTAAGGTTATGGAGACAATCCCTACATGTGGGATGAATTAGTAGTTTGTGGGTATAGTTCCAAAAATTAAAGTTATAGAGGATATTGTAGAGTTAAACTAGAAGCGCTTGGCTACTCAACTAGCTATATGCATCGCTTATTCAAGTATTCCACAAAATTGCATTCAAGCATCCATGGCTTAATACCAATATTGAAACCATTGTTATCTCATCTTCAACCTAAAATACATGCATCAAGGGTGGAAGCATTGTGAGAAAGATGTTGTCAAAACATGTAGAGGGTTTAGAAAGTTGGGTGAAAAAAAACAATAGGATTCAGGATCAATGCACCATCGATATTTTTTAGCATATTCTCACTCTGTGAGAATGGGAAGAGGAGTCTAAAGGCCCTTCTAGTAGTGGTTTTGATGGAAACAAGTAGAGAGGGTTTCAAACATCACATCTCGTCAAAATTTAGTGTAGCACAAAGTGGCTGATATAAAGCTTCTTCCTATAATCATGGATTCGCCTCACCCTAGCCATATGTACACTTCTATGTACTTTTCATCCACTAGCCTAATTGGTGATTTTGTGGATCATGCTTTTTACCATCATGTGCAAGTTGCTAGAGCCGTGCTTGACCATTCAATCTTATCTATTGTTGTAGCTATCTAGCATGAAAAACCCACCAAAATAGAAGTACGAATGAAACAAAGTGAGGGGGGTTATAAATAGAAGTGCACAATAACTATCAATATGAGTCGAAAATTGCATAGGAATTGTCTTGATTGATGGTGTTATGCATGTCCAATCTTACGTAAAGGAAGTTTTCTCATGAACTCATCGAAGATTGAGTGTGTGTGTGCAAGTGACTTGACAGTTTAAATCTAGGAAAAAGACTTAAACACTTCACAAAGCATCAAAATACCATGAAGTAACCATAAGATGACAGAATGTAAGATCCTTAGTAGGCTCCAAAATTCAAGTGTGAGAAAAATTTTGGAGGGTGTTGATCGCAGCAACAACACTTAGCAACACGCTAGTAGAACTCTAGCTTCTTTGTTTAGGTTTAATTATATAAGTGTAGGGTCTTAGTATTTTAGGAAGTATTGATTCATCATGCGGAATACCTTTCCCTCCCTACTTAACCCGGTTAGAGATATAGTTCTCTCCATTCCTTTACTCAGTTAAACATGTATCAAGGCTTTCCATATCATAATTGTTTCGATCTAGGAAAAGGTAATATGCATGGTGAATTTAAGATGTTCAGAGTATGATTTTCATCTCTAGTGTTGCTCCACTCCCAGCATGCCAGGAAAATACCTCGATGTAGTCACTACAAGAGCACAAGAAATTATTCACTACCAATGAGCCTAGACAATACCCTGATGAAGTCACTTTCTCCGCCTCCATACGCGAGAATAATTTCTCTTTTTTCACCCTTTATTTATTTATTTAATAGGACTGTGCTTCGTCATTTATTATTTTCAATGAGAAAAAGAGGGATCCTGACTTATTGAGAGTAGAGGAAGTTTCCCCTTCAGAGAAGTATTTATAGACCTCTAATATTAGTTTTCTTGCTAATTGATTTCCCCTTATCCTTTCTCTACTTTACTAGATTGGCAAGAAAAACACTATTTACTTACAACACTGAGTTGAGGAATGAGGATCCTAGAATAGATACGAGTTTTAAATTTCAACTAAAGGCTTTCCATTCGAGTGGATCGTATTTGCATTCACACATCATTGACTTTAAATATATGTAAACATGTTCTAACCGCTACAACACCACCGAAATTGTTTGGGCATATCTAAAATTTTGGGTCCCTCTCTGCTCACCTCAAGCCATTAAGGGATGCTCCATTCATTGATTGGCTAATCCCCACATGGATTGTTCTTATCATTTCCTATCAATGCACTCACTCGTTCCATCATGCGATATAAATTCCATTCTTTTGTCATTCCTCATCTCACGCATTTGACCCTAACATTACATTAAGGTTTTGGAAGTATGATGTCTTTTCCATGACTTCAGATATTATCCCTATGTAATATGCCTTTCAATCTATGGCAGCACCATGTGTGGGCATACCAGACTCCAATCTGGCTTTCATTATATTGACCATACTAGGGTTTGTGGAGAAACCCTAAATTGGCACAAGAATGATTCCCTTCATGATTTAACCTAATGCATACACCTCTAAGTACACACTCTCATGGCATGACATACAGCATGGTAAGATTCACTGCATTTCATACTCCCCTAGGTCCATGTTTAGCTCCCATCTTAGCATGTGCATTAAGTTTGATTAGAATGATATTTTTCCCTTGCACCCTTGCAGCCCTAGCACTTAGGTGATTGAAGATCCAACCTTGCTTTGAATTAATCCTCACTCTCTAGGATGAATGATTACAAACACTTCCAGGTGTTTGCCCTATAAGTGTGACATCACCTTGGGCAACATATAACAACATGGTTGCCTAAAATCAATATGCCCTCTAAAGTGCTAGAACCTTGAGTTGTTTTCAAATCCAAACATTTTTGTTGGACCAATATAATTGATTATACCTTACCTTGGTTGATTCATTACTTATTAGGTTGTATGGTTGTCATATGCAAAAGTGATGGATAGTAAAATAATGATATATTTTGGTTTTCCTTGCAGGAGTTTAAAAAAAGTTATCTTGGATATGATAACAGAGGATGACATTAAACCAAACATCAAGAATCCAAAAATCGAGAATGATGACTTTTATTTATTTGGTGTGGTGGGAGCTTGATTTACAGGTAATATGTTATTTTTTCGTTTCCATCAACGCATATAATAACATGGGGAGTGCACTAGAATGGTTTTGGGATCATGTTACAGAAAGAAAGTGATGGAGCAACGGTACAGAGAAAGCATCATGCAACCAAGGTTATGACGAATGGCACCAACTCTCATTACAAATTGAAGCACCGTATACTATGTGTCGAGGGGCTCATTCAATAAGAACATTGGAAGTGCGGTAGAGATTTTATTAGGATATAAATGACATCCCAATGCAAAATGCATTGAGGACCACAACCAAAACATTAAGGCCAAATCGTTCTTCTAGAAAGGTGTGCTATGTATGAGCCATTAGTCTCATGTTGTGTGACTGGAAGATTTTATAAAGTCCACATAATACAGGGGCAAATGTTGGCACCACAATAGATCGAGATTCGGGTTCAATCACAAATCTGTATCCAGTTCCCAATCCAATTCCAATTTTAGTTCCACAAATAAATGGATATCAAGCACGTTCCCCATATCATGTATGGAGCCCCCAACTTCCCTTCTCTCATATCCATATCCTGGAGTGGAACCTCCAGTTGCATATCCAATTCTAGACAGAGATCGAATATAGCCAACATCTTTAGGTAACAATAAGTCTATGCCTACGACACTCCTTTCATTTTGGGAGCCAGCCAACAAGTGGGCTAAGTTTTCCTAGTTAAAGGAGCATGTTTATAACCATTTTCAGCATCTTAATACCAATAAGATGGATTGGACAAGCAAAGCATGATACCATGCGATGGAGGGTAATCCAAAATGTTGCATGGTTTCAACCATCTGTAAAAGGAGAGCTAAAATGTGAGAGAGGCCACACTCAACGTATGGGAATGAAATGACAAAGGCATGTTATTTTCAGCTAAAGGGTGTGATGTAACTACATATATTTGGGTGTCGACAGAACCTACATGCTATAATTCTAGAATGATAATATTGTATGTTTAAGGCCACGTTGACTGCAAGCAACACAGCAATGCGTGAAGGACAAAGGGTTAGAAAATGGATGCATCACACTCTGATAATTGCGATGTCAGGTAGATTGAAACTATGACTGGACCATCACAGTAACTGGACAGGTTGCATGGGATGATGCTTAGAGATGAAACTCCAAATGAAACCTACGACCATGCGACCTCTTCAAGTCGCTAGATCGCAATTTTGGAGCCTCAAACAAATGCCAGAAAGATGTGACCTTGATGTATGCGACCATGCGATCCTTTGTGAGTCGAACATCCACTGAAGTCGCTAAGTTGCATTCCAGCATGTAGCTAGAAGGTGTGACTTTCCCTCAACGCAACTCTGCGACCTCTCTTAAGTATTTATTAGAATAGAAATTATGGAATACTTTGGTTAGTATTTTAGGAGTTGATTTTCAGTCAAGGAGTATTTTGGGTGCACGCTCAGGAGATGCTCTCAAAGTTCTGTCAGTGTCGATGTCTTTGCAGCATTTTCTGTCAATGTCAATGTCTTTGCAGCTTACTGTGTAGGCGTCATATTTGAGATAACCATCTTTTCTCAAATATTATTCACATTATTGAAAATTGAATTCTTTAGATTTTGTATTCAAATAATGTTCACATTATTGAAAATTGAAATCTTTAGACTTTGTAGGCATCATATGTGAGATAACCATCTCTTCAATATTGTTCACATCTAAGTTTACATCTTTGGATTATTGAAAATTGAAATCATTTTGTTATATGTGAGATAACCTTCTCTTCTCAAATATTGATGAATATTGTTCACATCAAGTTCACATCTTTGGATTATTGAAAATTGAAATAATATTGTTCACATCAAATTCACATCTTTGGATTATTGAAAATTGAAATCTTTAAATTTTATAGGCATCATATGTGAGATAACTATCTCTTCTCAATTATTGTTCACATCTTTGGATTATTGAAAATTGAAATCTTTATGCCTATATGTGAGATAACCATCTCTTCTCAAATATTGTTCACATCAAGTTCACATCCTTGGATTATTGAAAATTGGAATAATATTGTTCACGTCAAGTTCACGTCTTTGGATGATTGAAAATTGAAATCTTTAAACTTTGTAAGCATTATATGTGAGATAACCTTCTCATTTTCTCAAATATTGTTTACATCTTTGGATTATTGAAAATTGAAATCTTTGTGCCTATATGTCAAATAACCATCTCTTCTCAAATATGGTTCACATCTTTGGATTATTGAAAATTGAAATAATATTATTCACATCAAGTTCACATTTTTGGATTATTGAAAATACATTTTTGGATTATTGAAAATTGAAATCTTTAGACATATTAGGTTATGCATTTTAAACATCTTTGGATTATTGAAAATTGAAATTTTTAGAAATATTAGGTAATATATTTTAAAAGGTTTAAAACTAATTTATATTTAGACATATTAGGTAATGTATTTTAAAAGGTTTAAAATTAATTTATATTTAGACATATTAAGTTATGTATTTTAAAAGGTTTAAAATTAATTTATATTTATCTTTTTAAAAGGGAATTAAAATTTTTGAAATATTTTTTTATCATAACACATTTACTTTTTACAAAGTTGACTTGGTATATGAAAAATATTCAAAAAAAAAAAAAAAAACAAAAAGTATATATATTATTTTGTGTTTTTTAATTAATTGGATTATATTAGGTAATTGGGTAAAATAGTTGTAATGGTTATGCCCTTATGAATATCGTTATATTAGTTCTTATTTTGTCACTCAAATTGAAAAAGAGAATGATTTTCTTTGAATTAGAAAAGATTTCAACACTAAACAATAAAATTTTATAATTTTTTTGTGAGTAGTTTTTTGAAAATATTATATTAGTTCTTATTTTGTCACTCAAATTGAAAAAGAGAATAATTTCCTTTGAATTAGAAAAGATTTCAACACTAAACAATAAAATTTTATAATTTTGTTGTGAGTAGTTTTTTGAAAATTCTAAATTGGTAAGTTTTTTCAAACAAAATGTATACAAACACTTTTGATACACTTTAGATGATTATCTTGTGATATTGTGTATGTCCAGTATCAACTTCTTCAGGTTAATGTGAAGGAATATCAGATAGACCTGGCTTTTATCTTTCTGGCATAGTTTTGGGACTGTGTTTATATGATAATTTTTTGTTGTTTATATATTTGGATTTTGTAGACAGCAGGAGATTCGATGATTCTATAAATTGAGCTATTAGGGAGGGAAATGCTTCATAAATTGGGTTGTAAGGTAGGGGAATGTTATTAATGTAATTTTTTTTAATCACATTATTTATTTATTTATTTTAAATATTATTAAATTTATTTTGAGTAAGTCAAATAGTTATTTTAGTCTCAAGGTTAGTTCAGTTGGTTGATAATCATGAGGTCACTCCTACTTATTTGGTTAACAAAGATCTCTTTAGATTAATCTACCTAGTAGATATAAAACCCAACAAATATTAATAGACCACATTAAAAATAAAATAACTAATTTTTAATTTTATTGAAAATTTATAATAAAAATTATATAAATATTACTAACTTTATGTTATAAAATCTAATTTCTTAGTAAAAAATTTTAAATTATATAATTTATTTTAATTTATTTTAATCTATTATGAATTATTATTATATTTAATATTATATAAATATTTATTTAAATTACATATCTTATGTAAATCAATAAAACTAAAATTACATAATTATTTTAAATTATTTTAATCTATTATGAATTATTATTATATTTAATTATATATAAATATTCATTTTAATTACACATTTTATATAAATAGAACATTTGCACATAAATATATAAGGAAAAAATATTAAACAATAATATTTTATATTTTGTATTTCCTTAATTAATTTTTGTAATATTTTTAAAAAATAAAAATTTAACATTTTATATTGATTTTATTATTTTAAATTCAAATACATAATATTTTAAAATTTCCAAAAAACAATCACGCCATGACATCATGGTTTTTTTCCCTTTACTGCAATTCAACATTGAATTCTAATCTTGTCTGCATTCCCTCAATAAACTTACTCTAATTATCAAGTTGGTATTGATGGCGGAAGTAAAGGAGATCATTCCAAATGAAAATTCAATATTTCTTTATTTCTGACCTTAACTTGAAGTCATCGCTGAGATCATCCTTTTATCTTTTACAATGTGTAATGCATTTTTTGAGAGGTTGCTGAGTTTATCTATATGTAAGGTATACATTTCATTTAAAATCAATATAAAACAACCATTTTACGGTAAAAAATTATATTATTATAAAAAATTATATATTTTATATTTTATATATATATATGTGTGTGTGGGGTTTTAATAATATATTTTTTCATCATTAACCTAAAGTTTCATAGGATTATTAATTTTGATTTATGAAATTTATATGAGAAAAATAATTATTATGAGTTATCATGTTATTTTTATGATTGTATAAATTTGGAACTTAAATTTTGAAATCTTTTTTATTATTGCAAATTAATAAGTTAGGAAGCTAGACATTACATCTCCATGGTTATCATAATATCATTACATTATTGTACTCTTTCACTTATTTTTCAAATCTCTAGACTTTGTCATTGAGTGATCATTTAAAGAGTCATGCATTAAGCAATGTCGATTCAAGGAGGACAAACGTCCACTCTAACCTCACATCACTAAGTGTACCCATCACTCACACTCAGTGTAGTTATGATGCGTAAGGTTATGGAGACAATCCCTACATGTGGGATGAATTAGTAGTTTGTGGGTATAGTTCCAAAAATGAAAGCTATAGAGGATATTATAGAGTTAAACTAGAAGCGCTTGGCTACTCAACTAGTTATATGCATCACTTATTCAAGTATTCCACAAAATTGCATTCAAGCATCCATGGCTTAATACCAATATTGAAACCATTGTTATCTCATCTTCAACCTACATGCATCAAGGGTGGAAGCAGTGTGAGAAAGATGTTGTCAAAACATGTAGAGGGTTTAGAAAGTTGGGTGAAAAAGAACAATAGGATTCAGGATCAATGCACCATTGATATTTTTTAGCATATTCTCACTCTGTGAGAATGGGAAGAGGAGTCTAAAGGCCCTTCTAGTAGTGGTTTTGATGGAAACAAGTAGAGAGGGTTTCAAACATCACATCTCTTCAAAATTTATTGTAGCACAAAGTGGATGATATAAAGCTTCTTCCTATAATCATGGATTCGCCTCACCCTAGCCATATGTACACTTCTATGTACTTTTCATCCACTAGCCTAATTGGTGTTTTTGTGGATCATGCTTTTTACCATCCTGTGCAAGTTGCTAGAGCCCTGCTTGACCATTCAATCTTATCTATTGTTGTAGCTATCTAGCATGAAAAACCCACCAAAATAGAAGTACGAATGAAACAAAGTGAGGGGGGTTATAAATAAAAGTGCACACTAACTGTCAATATGAGTCGAAAATTTCATAGGAATTGTCTTGATTGATGGTGTTATGCATGTCCAATCTTACGTAAAGGAAGTTTTCTCATGAACTCATCGAAGATTGAGCGTGTGTTTGCAAGTGACTTGACAGTTTAAATCTAGGAAAAAGACTTAAACACTTCACAAAGCATCAAAATACCATGAAGTAACCATAAGACGACAGAATGTAAGATCCTTAGTAGGCTCCAAAATTCAGGTGTGAGAAAAATTTTGGAGGGTGTTGATCGCAGCAACAACACTTAGCAACACGCTAGTAGAACTCTAGCTTCTTTGTTTAGGTTTAATTATATAAGTGTACGGTCTTAGTATTTTAGGAAGTATTGATTCATCATGCAGAATACCTTTCCCTCCCTACTTAACCTGGTTAGAGATATAGTTCTCTCCATTCCTTTACTCGGTTAAACATGTATCAAGGCTTTCCATATCATAATCGTTTTGATCTAGGAATAGGTAATATGCACGGTGAATTTAAGATGTTCAGAGTATGATTTTCATTCTAGTGTTGCTCCACTCCCAGCATGCCAGAAAAATACCTCGATGTAGTCACTACAAGAGCACAAGAAATTATTCACTACCAATGAGCCTAGACAATAACCTGATGAAGTCACTTTCTCCGCCTCCCTACGCGGGAATAATTTCTCTTTTTAACCCTTTATTTATTTATTTAATAGGACTATGCTTCATCATTTATTATTTTCAATGAGAAAAAGAGGGATCCTGACTTATTGAGAGTTGAGGAAGTTTCCCCTTCAGAGAAGTATTTATAGACCTCTAATATTAGTTTTCTCGCTAATTGATTTTCCCCTTATCCTTTCTCTACTTTACTAGATTGGCAAGAAAAACACTATTTACTTACAACACTGAGTTGAGGAAGAGGATCCTAGAATAGATATAAGTTTTAAATTTCAACTAAAGGCTTTCCATTCGAGTGGATCGTATTTTCATTCGCACATCATTGACTTTAAATATATGTAAACATGTTCTAACCGCTACAACACCACCCAAATTGTTTGGGCATATCTAAAATTTTGGGTCCCTCTCTACTCACCTCAAACCATTAAGGGATGCTCCATTCATTGATTGGCTAATCCCCACATGCATTGTTCTTATCATATCCTATCAATGCACTCACTCGTTCCATCATGCGATATAAATTCCATTCTTTTGTCATTCCTCATCTCACTCATTGACCTTAACATTACATTAAGGTTTTGGAAGTGTGATTTCTTTTTCATGACTTCAGATATTATCCCTATGTAATATGCCTTTCAATCTATGGCAGCACCATGTGTCGGCATACCAGACTCCAATCTGGATTTCATTATATTGACCATACTAGGGTTTGGGGAGAAACCCTAAATTCGCATAAGAATGATTCCCTTCATGATTTAACCTAATTCATACACCTCTAAGTACACACTCTCATGGCATGGCATACAGCATGGTAAGATTCACTGCATTTCATACTCCCCTAGGTCCATGTTTAGCTCCCCATCTTAGCATGTGCATTAAGTTTGATGAGAATGATATTTTTCCCTTGCACCCTTGCAACCCTAGCACTTAGGTGATTGAAGATCCAACCTTGCTTTGAATTAATCCTCACTCTTTAGGATGAATGATTACAAACACTTCCAGGTGTTTGCCCTATAAGTGTGACATCACCTTGGGCAACATATAACAACATGGTTGCCTAAAATCAATAGGCCCTCTAAAGTGCTAGAACCTTGAGTTGTTTTCAAATCCAAACATTTTTGTTTGACCAATATAATTGATTATACCTTACCTTGGTTGATTCATTACTTATTCGGTTGTATGGTTGTCACATGAAAAAGTGATGGATAGTAAAATAATGATATATTTTGGTTTCCCTTGCAGGAGTTTAAAAAACGTTATCTTGGATATGATAACAGAGGATCACATTAAACCAAACATCGAGAATCCAAAAATCGAGAATGATGACTTTTATTTATTTGGTGTGGTGGGAGCTTGATTTATAGGTAATATGTTATGTTTCATTTCCATCAACGCATATAATAACATGGGGAGTGCATTAGAATGGTTTTGGGATCATGTTACAGAAAGTGATGGATCAACGGTACAGAGAAATCATAATGCAACCAAGGTTATGACGAATGGCACCAACTCTCATTACAAATTGAAGCACCGTATACAATGTGTTGAGGGGCTCATTCAATAAGAACATTGGAAGGAAGTGTGGTAGAGATTTTATTAGCATATAAATGACATCCCAATGAAAAATGCATTGAGGACCACAACCAAAACATTAAGGCCAAATCATTCTTCTAGAAAGGTGTGCTATGTATGAGCCATTAGTCTCATGTTGTGTGACAGGAAGATTTTATAAAGTCCATATAATACAGGGGCAAATGTTGGCACCACAATAGATCGAGATTCGGGTTCAATCACAAATCTGTATCCAGTTCCCAATCCAATTCCAATTTTATTTCCACAAATAAATGGATATCAAGCACGTTCCCCATATCATGTATGGAGCCCCCAACTTCCCTTCTCTCATATCCATATCCTGGAGTGGAACCTCCAGTTGCATATCCAATTCTAGACAGAGATCGAATATAGCCAACATCTTTAGGTAACAATAAGTCTATGCCTACGACACTCCTTTCATTTTGGGAGCCAGCCAACAAGTTGGCTAAGTTTTCCTAGTTAAAGGAGCATATTTATAACCATTCTCAGCGTCTTAATACCAATAAGATGGATTGGACAAGAAAAGCATGATACCATGCGATGGATGGTAATCCCAAATGTTGCATGGTTTCAACCATCTGTAAAAGGAGAGCTAAAATGTGAGAGAGGCCACAATCAACGTATGGGAATGAAATGACAAAGGCATGTTATTTTCAGCTAAAGGGTGTGATGTAACTACATATATTTGGGTGTCGACAGAACCTACATGCTGTAAATTCTATAATGATAATATTGTATGTTTAAGGCCACGTTGACTGCAAGCAACACAACAATGCGTGAAGGACAAAGGGTTAGAAAATGGATGCATCACGCTCTGATAATTGCAATGTCAGGTAGATTGAAACTATGACTGGACCATCACAGTAACTGGACAGGTTGCATGGGATGATGCTTAGAGATGAAACTCCAAATGCAACCTACGACCATGCGACCTCTTCAAGTCTCTAGATTGCAATTTTGGAGCCTCAAACAAATGCCTGAAAGATGTGACCTTGATGTATGCGACCATGCGATCCTTGGTGAGTCGAACATCCACTGAAGTCGCTAAGTTGCATTCTAGCATGTAGCTAGAAGGTGTGACTTTCCCTCAACGCAACTCTGCAACCTCTCTTAAGTTGTTAGGTCACAAAATCACACCCGAGAAATTTCATAATGGATGTGAGTTTCCTTAATGCGACTATGTGACCTCTGCCAAGTCGTCAGGTCGCACAATCGCACATGAAGGAGCTAACAACTGGTGTGACCCATCCCCTTCAGTGACTATGCGACCACACGAGATCCTCTTGTCATTGTCTCTTCAAGAAGGAAAAATATAATGAGGGATCAATACACTGAGCAATTCTCAAAACCTTAACGCAACATACGCAATTAAGTCATGGAAGTATATGGTATGAAGAGGGTATAAGGACATGCTCACTCAATTCGCGTGAAATCCCTGCCTTGGAAGCATTTTGTCAAGCGTTTTTTTCCCCAGGTGCATGAAGTAATTTGTCAAGTGACAAAGCAACATCGGCTCCCATGAAAAATCACTACTACAGTGCCAAGTTTGTCTTATTATTTGGATAAGAGAACAAATGATACGCATTCAAGGAGGAATTTGGAATGGTTCGTAACTACAATGAAAAGAAAAGCATCTGCTCACCTCTAGAAACATGGCACAAGAGGCATAATGGGGAGTGTTGACGATGGGTGTAGGCTTAAGAAGCAAGCATGCTAACCTCGAGTTTCATAAATACATTGTGCACACAAATACTATTCAGGTAGTGCAAGGTTCAAAGGTTGCAAAGGGTCGTGTTATTCAATGGCAATGGCCAAGGAATTTTACTTAACACCTTTGCAAATGTTTAAAAACAATGCAATGCAACGATTCCCGGCATGTGCGACGAGGATGAAAAGGAGTGCGAAAGGTGATATAACAATAATAATCTAACCACTCAAGGAAAGCAACAATTGGTTCCACCTTGGTTCCAAGACATGGAGCATATCAACACACAAAATTTGTGACCATGAAATTGCAAGCAATTTCAAAGCTAAAAATTCTTGCCCATCATTAATTGTGATATTTGTTTCTTATATTTAATCAGAGTACATTTGTCTTGATTCTTAGTTGATGATTATGCACATGTGTAGGAATAAATCCGCGAAGGCAATTCCCTGCCATTTATGTAGACACTTAAGCCAAATTGGTTGCTAAAATGACCCAAGGGATCAATGATGTGGAAATGCATGATCCTAGTCAACAGAAGATATTGAAGTCAAGCTAGCTCCAAGGCAGAAGGAAGGTAGCAATATGTTGGTCTACGCAAAATATTTAGGATTTATCATGAAGCTTGCATAACAAGCCAAATGGTCCCTTGCAAGCTCCAAGGACCTCTCAATAAACTCCAAGTCATGTGACCAGAGGATTGATTAATGTGAGCAAAGCATAGTGGCAAGAAAACAGGTCAGTTCTAGGACCTAGCATCTACATCGTTGCGACATATGGGCAATGAGAATTCTAGGGTTTCCAATAACCCTCTACATCCTTCACTCCTTCTCCTTCATCGTAATGTATATATCGCCCACCATTATATCAGCATCTATGTTAGGATTGATGTGGGCATGTAACAATCATTTTGGCTTAAGAAAGAAGTGGGTAAGATCAAGAGTCATGAGGGTATTTGAAAGGGCATGAGGTAAGGTCAAAGGTCACGGTAAGTGAATGATCGCCTGACCTCTATAAATGTGCCCTCATGCCTCAAGTGATAGAGGATTTTAACACTTGAGTTGAGGCTAGGATTAGATAGTTGATTAATGCTTGAGAGCTAGAGCCACTCAACCCTTGGTAGCTATTAGATGGAGTTGTAGTGAGTCTAGGGTTTTGTATTGGGCAATTTTATGAGCATCCCATGTTCCACTGTTGGATTTTGACCAACTCCTATTTATGTACTTGAAGTTGCAGCAGCATTAATAAGATGTTCTCTTTATCTGACACCGATTCCCATGCTTACTCATGGTGGTTATATTAGCTCTCTAATTCTTCACTATATTTGTATGTGCGTTGTCATATACGCAATATGTTATGGACTGATTCATAGTAATTGCATGTATGTTTTTCTTTTGAATCCGTGTTTACTTATTTCTTGACATGTCAATTATCTACTATGTTACAATTAACCTCTGGTGTGTTCTTGTTTATTGTATGTTTGACTAGGTTTTATCTCACCAATCCCTCTGAGATCCTACCTCTTCTTATTGCTGTTGAGACATATTTGTATCTATGTTTGTAGTTATCAATCTTTGGCCAATTCTTGTTTCACTGTCTGGGAATTTTTCCCTTTTCCCCACTCCGACACCTCATCATTTGATATCCAAGAGCAAAAGAATTTATGGTGGTAGCTGGGCCCACATGCTGGATGGGGCTCCTATCCCAAACAGTCTGAGGTCTATTTGGGACTTCACACTAGGGAGGCCCCCTTAGTTGTTGGTGGTAAATTTCAGCCCATAAAAAATTTGGCGCTAGAAGGAGGGCCAGATGACAAGCTAAGCCCTTGGAGCCTACAGTATAGTCTCATATTTGTAAATGGATCTCCTGAATCTTGCTCTCAGGGTGCTTCTCTGACTTATCCATTTGTAAATTTTCAATCCTTGATGAGCCTCTCTATCACTTGTCTCAATTAAAGTTTGATGGTGAGGATGGAACGTCCTTGGCTGAGCACATTTTCAATTTCCTTAAGTTTTGCAAGTCTTACGAGATCGACGATGAAGAGTTTTCTTATGTGCTCTTCTACCTCACCCTTGAAGGTCGCATCAAGTGATGGTGACATACATTGCCAACAGCTTCAATCCGTTCATTTGAGCAACTCATCGATAAGATCTGACAACCATTTAACAGGTACAATTTTCAAGATGTTTTTAGTAGGATAAATGAGCTTAGAGTGAAACCTGAAGAATCTCTAGAGGATTTTGCTTTTAGACTTGTCCATCTTTGTTTTGAATTCCCTGAAAGAGATGTCGACTAGGTGTATTTGAGTGAAAATTTTCGATGGTTGGTTTTCATTTCTCTATAATACCTTCCATCTGAAATAAGTCCTAACTCTTGTGAGTATCATGATAATCTGCAAGTTATAGGTTGTCTATGATTTACCCCTATTCTTGTGTTACCTGTCTCTCTAAATCTAGAACAACCTCAAGCCTCCGAGGAGGAGATTACTGGTTGTGGGATTTCTCATCCTCCTCCTGATTTTTTACATAATAAGATTTTGGCCTTAAATGGTTCAGATGATGAAAAGTGCTTTATGGGAAATGAAATGGATGGTCTTGATTCTGAAGCTCTCATACATCCTTTTGATCTTGAATCTAAAAATCATGTTGATATAACATCTCTTCCCACTAATGGAACCCAGATTAAGTCCATTGAATATATGCCTCACTATATTCCTTGATCTCATTCACCTGTTAGCAGTGTCTTGGGTATTATCTCACGTAAAGCTGATTTTTCTATCAAATGAACGAGCTATGACACACATGCAAATCCTTTTTTGCAGGATGTGAGTCGTGGTCTAATTAGTGCCCCTTCATCTGACCCTTTTCATCTAGGGTACCCTGATTTATTTCGTGTAGCTACTACACCAGTGGTTTATACAAAGCATTCACATATTTATCTTGCTCGTGTTGATTGCAATCATGTACATGTGGGTGATGTTTTACAGTCACAGTATGAGGATATTGAATCTCTTGTTCCTGATCTCTTCCACCTGCACTATTTAACAAGTGAAGAAGAAGGCTTTACATATCAACCAAGTCAAGATGGTTCTCTCTCTGCTTCTTTTCAATTTCAATCCAAGAGGAGCCCTATGTGCCAGATACCAAACCTAATCGAATCAGTGGCTTTAGCGATTGTCATTCTATCAAATACATATTCACCCATACCTCTGATGATTGTCATTTGTATCCACCTACTGATCTTATGAAGCCACCAGAATTTGATGATGCAACTTGTGAAGGTTCAAAGACTCATCAGGAAGTTGAGACATTTCATCTTCCGCTAATGGTTATGTTAGCTTCTCACGTTCCTGATGAGACCCGTGAACCAAGTCAAATTAGGGTTTCTACACATCACTCTCCTCTCAGTATCATCTTCCCAGATGCCATCTCGTCTCAGAAATCTTATGATTCAAGTACGGTTTCTCCGAACACATATTTCCACACCCTATCAGCTGACATGCATCAACCTCTATACCCTAATTTGTTTGTTGGAGGGAGTGCTCTGGCCATTGTCTCAAATATTTTTGACAGTTTCCTAGCGAGTACAGTTTTTGGATGTCTACAATCAGATGATGTCTTATGACCCCCTATATGGGAAGGTGCCAATCGCCGAACATATCCTCTGCTTGAGTCTCTTCTGGTTGATTCAATTATTTCTTGGGAATCTAAAGATTCAAATCTGTTGAACTGCCAATCTATCAATATTCTGATATCTGATCCAATCAACAGTATTTTCACTGATAATTGTCCTGACACAAATAATGATGATCATATGCATTCACCTACTAATCTTTCGAAACTACCAATATTTGATGGCGTACCATTTGAAGGTTCATAGATTTGTCAGGACAGTGAGGCACTTCAGCTTTCCCTAATGGTTATGTCAGGATCTCACGTCCTCGACAGAATCCATCGACAGCTTCAAACTAGGGTTTCAAAAATTAGGTTTTCCATGCTTGAATCCTCTGGTATCCCAGTTACACCTGGAAAAAACCCCTCTTTTAAGAGTTATCAAGTTGATCATCCTCTGTATCATGATAGGGTTGCTAATTGGATTGAAGGATATTATCTGACATATTCCTCTGCTAGCAGGCAACATATTTCCTTAATTACATCAGATTTAGGGTTAAGAATGAATGGATGTATGTCATAGTTGGATGATTATAAATTTCACATTTGTGATTCTATTTACCAAGATTGGGTTTCAATTTTCCTTGAATGTTCTTTTCTAGAACTTTTCCTGTAATTAGATGTGGCTTTCTCACTATTGTGCATGTTCCACAGGTGAACGTTTTGGATTTTGCACAATTATTTTTACATATTCTAATTGTTGTCATCTTTGTTTTCACAGGTCGGGAACTACTGCAGCGGCTGGATTAGAAGTTTGATTTCACATATCCCGACCTCCTCTCTAGTTAAATTAGGATTTAGGGTTTAGACTAGTTAGGGTTTAGGATTTTCTTATTAATTTTCTCATTAAGGTTTTCTCCTCATCATTTTGAATTAGGGTTTAAACTTGTTATGTTTGGTTTTCCTTACTGTAGGTAGTGTAGTTTCCCGCATTTCGATTTTCCACTGGCTTGCATTCACATTCTTGCACTGATCATTATTGCATAGCGTGCATAACATGTTTGCATGGTTATTTTATCTACAATTATCTTATCTCTTTTGCACATACTATTACATTGCATCGTAAGCCCTGTATGTTGCATTACATAATGCATATTTCTTCTTGATTGGCATACACTTTCCTTTGACCTAGCCTGGAATTTCCCTCTATGGTGTGTTGGAAATACTGAGAGGTGGGGTGAATCAGTATTTCTTAGCAATTAGTACCTTTAAATATTTTCATAGCATTAGTTAATCTTCAATTATTATTAATGTTTATGCAGTGATAATGGTAAATAGAAGAACACAGTAGGCACAAGAATTGTAGGTGGAAAACCCCCTCTGGGTCAAAAACACCGAACACTTTTCTAATAAATTATTTAATATTTAGCCCCAACTGAAATGAAAGCAACAAATTCCTAGAATTCTAGAAAATCATTCTTCTTCAGCTCCCAATGGAAGGATTCTCCAAAACCCTGGTTTCTTCAGTAATCAACTGAATGGATGCCCCAACACCCTAGAGAGCCACAACTCGCCCTAGCACAACCCTACCACCCTGAAGTGTTCACAAGCCCCAACCTGTAGGTGACTTCATACACCTGTGTAGCACCTCCGTGCCACCCTATAATGATTGAAGTAAGACAAGACTGTGTAGTCCCAAACCAGGGACATTAATCCACGATACAATAAGATGTACAATTATTTTCATTTACTTCACCAAATACCCAATCACTCTATGACCTACAACCCAACCATGACATCATCCCAACAGTGACTCCTATACCTCCCAACACTGCCTCTTCGACTCTAGGTAGAATGATTCTTTCACAAATGACCCTTTTATAGTCTTTACAATGATGACTCTTTTATAAATGACTCTTTTAAAATGGTGACTCTTTTACAACTTTACAATGATGACTCTTAACCTTAACAATACTTCACGATACCTGGATGGTTGTCATGTCTTCAAGGATGTTCCGTTGCAATGCTTCCCTTGATTTGATACTTCTGCTCTTGAATTCTTGCTTGATGTTGTGCTTGAATCTTCTTCTACCTACATGCAAAATTTTCCCGGTGAAACCAATCCCAAAACAAAACAAAATACCCCTCAACTTACCTCTGCCTGCAAAACACATGTAAGTGCATAATGAATAAATACAAATTAAATTATAATGTGTACCTAATGTGTACTTGTCACTTTTTTTATTGACTTGTTGTAGTAGTAGAAAAAGACTCCCAATGTTGATATAGGCCTGGACTCTATGCAACACTATATCCAAAATTGAACTAAAGATATATACAATAAAAGTTGATGGCAGACCCTAGACTCGTGATGGACCAAGTTCTAAGTAAAGCAACAGAGACCATTCTATCAAATATGATAAGGCAAGTAACATGAACTTACAACATCATATAGATTTAGCAGACTTGGTGTAGCATCAAGAATATGTAGCATCAAATGTGTAGTATCAAGAATAGGACATCCGAAATGTGGTTTCAAAACTAACTGTGACATATAGAGACATAGCGATATAACTGTGACCCTGTATATAATTACATTTTCATACAAAAACATATGTTAGAAATGATACTAAAAATTCAAATGTAAACAATAATCATACATACCTTGTTGTAGGAGACTTACCCTTGACTGTTGATGTGTGGTCCTTACTGCAGTGATCCTTGAATGCATGATTTTTCTTTCCTTCTAGGAGCTCGATATGGAATCTATTGTATAGATGTAATTTTAGATCTCTAGTGTCTAAAATTTTGTCATGTGGTAACCCTCTGAGTCCTCTTTCCAACCCCATAGCTCTGGTCAAGATTGGATTCTTCAAGAAAGAGTTATGTCCAATCTTCCATGATGACCTGATTATAGACTAGTTTAGTAGAGAGAACATGTATGAAGTTCCATGTGTCATTGTTACGACCTTCAACCTTGAAAATGATACCGAACGTACCTATTGCTATTTCAAAATTTTAATCCAATGCTTAGAGAGAAAGTTATGATGATTTTTCCAATGTCTCTTGTTTGACATGCAATTCGGCATCCTACAAAAACCCTAACTTCCTCAGATCATATCTCTGAAAATGTAGCAAAACAAGATCTCAAATTTGGTCACGAGGTTCATCACGATTTTAGCTCAAATGGGGTTTAATTTCAGATACTAAAGCTTCGCCGAAAAAAAATTATAGCGAAAATGCCACGATGACCTGTTTGAATCCACAAAATCCTTACTAGAGGAGGATATGAGGGTCACTATTTATATGAATGTCTTGAATTGAGAGGATCCTCAACAAGTGAACATTTGAGGTATTTTAGGAGAAAAAAAAATTATTAATTATTGACTATTCAATGACCACAACCAATTATTTGTGCCATGCCACAACCCCATAGGGTTTTAACCCACTAACTGAGGTTATTAAAACACGAATATCTCTCAAACTGTGAAGAATTATGTGGTGTGCCATATATCAACGGTGTTGGAAATAATACTGAGAGGGGGGTGAATTATTATTATAAATTCAATAACATTTCATTTCCCAAACAGATTTATATACGCTACTTCAATGAAGTGAACTTGCGTGTACACACTACTGTGATTAGAGAAACCAGTGTATACCCAAACAACTTATGATTTAGTCAATTTATCATGTGTAGATCTTTAATCAGTGCATCAGTAACTTATTATACAGTAACTAAGTGTGGTAATGACATAATAAACCATCACACATAGACAACACACATGAACACCGAGATTTAAGGTGGAAACCCAATGCAAGAGAAAAACCACCTCCTGTTGTCATCTCTGTCTTCTTTTAATATAAAGAAAATCTATTTACAATCTTGTACTAGTGTAGACTCATAACAGTATGCAGGCACCCACCTAGAGGAGGCTACAACCTTCTCTCGTTTTCCAGCTTCTACTGGAAGGGAGCTACAACCCCCTAGCTCTTGTACTAGCTGGTATATTTACTAGTACGTAGGCACTGGCCTACAGAAAGTTACGACCTTCTCTCTTCCTCTAGGGACCACGTTTCATTAATTTTTAGATTGGATGCTCCTAGCACACAAAAATACAAAATCAAGGCCTCGTTTCATCAAATTTTCACACTAGACCCATCAGAACTTTCAAACTGCATAAACCAACAATCAGTTAATATGAACAATTAGATCAATGTCACCAAAACATTGTGCTTAACCCAGAAACCTGCATCATTATTCAGAACCAGTTGTAACCTCAAAAATCATACATCGGAATGTATACGCTACTTTACTGAACCCAACCTATGTGTATATGCCACTTTCCTTAACAAAACTTGCTTATACCTTCAAAACTACTGAATCATAAAAACTTCTTAATCAAATATGTACCAATCAGTAATATTCTGAACATCTACTGGAAATTTAAAGAGATCTGGACAGTCAGTAGTAGAGATAACCCTTCACACTTAATCAATCAATCAATCAGACACAAACTCCTTATTCATTCAGTTTTACTTTCAGATATAAGAAGACTTCATTGACAGACAACAGTAAAACAGCAACACTGATCAGATAGATGAGTCACTTCTGGACAAAAGGCTTTTCCTTTGCATATGCTACTTGGAAGAGATGAGCCTCCGTGTATACGCATCTTTCATAAGGCGAACCAACATATATATCTACAAATATTAACTCACAACTTTGCTGCTATTTTGGACTTAAGACATACCAAGATCATGACATATAAAGAATAAAACATGTGTAAACAATCAGATCTAACCCAACCAATATCATATCATTCAATGATAAGTCATTTTAGGTCTCACAATCCTGATCCAACATTGAATTCCCAGTGCACAAAATATTTTAGATCATATCACTATCATAACCCCTGCAACATAAAATATACTTCAGATAGAAGTATTCGTGAGAAACTCTTTCACTTGCACACCTTAGCCCTTTGATATTCTCCTCCTTATATAGTTTTTGGCCTTTCTCAATAACTCGGACCAAAACCACACTTAGGACCTGTGGTATTCTCGGACGGGATCAAATAGTCATTACTCCACTCAATATTGTGGGCTAATACCATGGTATTGACCCTAGGTATTCTTTAATCCTAAATTTCCTTGATTTCCAACCCATACATGGTTTTCCTCTTGTGAAAGTGTGTGTATATGTATACACTCTTTTTGTTCTGTGAACCAGTGTGTATACACAACTTTGATAAGGTGAACCTGCGTATACACTTTAAACTAACTTAGAACATCCTTTTTCTTCAACTTCTTGATGTTGATCTGTAATCCTTTGTTCCAACTTCTTGTTCTTCTATACCAATGCCTTGTTACCTCTAAATTGACTTGTTCCACTGTAAGTTGTCTTTTATCAAATTTGAACTATCTTGTGAGTGAGTTGCCATCAAGGACAACACCTGTATCATAATTCTAACAATCTCCCCCTTTGGACTTGATGGAAACCATGTTGGTGTTGATTAATGCAAGCTATAGAAATTGTTAGAGACAACAAGAAACACCAAAATACTCTCCCCCTTTGACATCAAGGGAAAAGGGCGGACCAAAATACTCTCCCCCTATGATATACATTATGATGTCCATGCTCCCCCTGAGCACATGCAGAGTTTGCAGAGATATGTTTCAAAAGAATAACATGACTCTATATCTCAACTAAGTGAGTAATACCTCCCTAAGACCAATGACTCATACATACATCAATCTCCCAACCAAGTGGGGATACAAAATTACATCATATGTTAAATATGACTCATTCAAAAATAGATTATGACAGACATATACATATTACACCCTAGATTGTTTATATGACCTATGCATCAATTGATATGAATATCTAAAACCATGGTTGAAATCAGCAACCATAATGCCAACAAGGCTAATGCTCCTCCTGAACTTGTGATACATGTGCATTGTCAACAAATCATTCATTAAGGCATCTTCATCAGTCAGATAAAAATCAAGGAACAAAGCATAACAGTAGACTGTAATCATCAATATCATACTGAGCACCCATATTAGAGTCTGGCCCACCGTTTTTCTATTATAAAAACATATATGCTTCTTCAGCAACAGAAAATCATATATATATATATATATCTGTGTGTGTGTGTGTGTGGCTATCCTTCATGAAACCCGCATATAGGAACCTTCCTCTGAAAAACTGGATTTAAGAGTAGGATTTTGCAGAAACTACTCCCAACTTTTGTCTAAGATATTCAAATGTTTCTCTGGGAAGCGGTTTGGTGAATATATCAGAAACCTGTTCTTTGGAGGGAACATACTCCAATTTCACCTTTTTTTCAAGCACTTGTTCTCGTAGAAAATGGTACTTAATTGGTATGTGCTTGGTCTTGGAGTGCATGACTGAATTTTTCAAAATATTGACGACACTTGTATTATCGCATAAAATGGAGATGGGTGGAGTACATGTGATTTGAATATCTTGCAATGTTTGCATCATCCAAAGTAGTTGTGTGCAACAAGATGTAGCAGCCACATATTCTTTTGCAGCTGTAGATGAGGTAATTGAACTTTGTTTCTTATTGAATCGAGACACTAACCGAGAAACCACATAGAATGCACCACCACTAGTGTTTTTTCGATCATCAACATTTCTTGCCCAATATGCATCTGCATATGCATGAAGAGTAAGATCTGTATCTTTAGGATACCATAGACCAAAGTCTTGAGTTCCTTGAAGATATTTGAATATTATTTTTACTATTCCTTGGGATTTGCTTCGAACCTTCCAACAATTCCTACTACATGCATGATATCAGGTCTGGTACCTGTTAGATAAAGCAGACTTCCAATCATAGATTTGTAATTTGGTTGGTTTATTGCTGGTGATTCATCATTAGAACTGAGACTGCATCATGTGACATACTGGTTTAGAATCTTCCATTCTGTACCTCTTCAAAATCTACTTGAGATATTTGGTTTGTGAAAGAAAATTACCATATTTTGTTTTCTGTACTTGTAGACCAAGAAAATAAGTAAGTTCACCAAGTAAGGACATTTCAAATTCTTGCTGCATAACTGAAGCAAAGTTCTGACTCATAGATTCTTCATTGCTACCAAAGATGATATCATCAACATAAACAACAATAATTAGTAGTTTATCATTTTCAATCTTTGTATATAAGTTGTTGTCTGCATAACCTTTTATGAAACCTTGTTGTTGTAGATATTTTTCAAGGCGATAATACCAAGCCCTTGGATCCTGTTTCAGACCATAAAGAGCCTTTTTGAGCTTGCATACAAGTTTTGCATCATTTCCTAGAATGAATCCTTCTAGTTGCTCAATATAAACTTCTTCTTCTAAATCTCCATTAAGAAAAGTTGATTTTACATCCATTTGATATACTTTGAATTTTCGAAAACTAGAAAGAGCAAGAAACATTTTTATGGCTTCAAGTCTAGCAACATGTGCAAAAGTTTCTTCAAAGTCTATACCTTCTTGTTGAGCATACCCTTTACAAACAAGTCTTTCCTTGTTTCTAAAAACCTCTCCATTTTCATTCACATTATTCTTAAATTTCCACTTTGTTCCTATAACATTTTTATCGTGAGGTCTAGGAACTAATTCCCAAGTTTCATTCTTTTCAATTTGGTCAAGTTCTTCATCCATGGCCTTAATCCAACATTCATATTTGCTAGCTTCAATTACATTGTGTGGTTCTATGGAGGATAGTAATGCTAGATAACTTGAGGTTCCTGTAAGAGTTCTTCTTGTCTGTACTCGAGACCCTTTTTCTCATAGAATTTGAGATTTTAGATGATTCTTTTGAACCTACTTGGATGGAGTCTTTTCCCTATCTGTTGTATCTTCTTCTAATGCTTCATTACTTTCTTCCTCTATATCATTTTGGTTTGATATGAGAAAGCATTCACTATCTTCCTCATTTTCATATTCCTTTGTTGATTTCATCTGTTTCGAATTTCTACATGCTTCATCAATTACTACATCAATGCATTAAACAATTTTCTGAATTCTTTTATTATAACATTTGTATCCTTTTCTTCTGGATGAATAACCAAGAATAATTCCTTCGTCTGCTCTGGGTTCCAACTTACCAAGTTTGTCATCATTTTTTTTAATCAAACATTTGCTTCCAAAAACTCTAAAGTTTTTTACAGTAGGAGGCTTACCATACCAAATTTCATATGGAGTTTGATCACTATTTACCTGAACATTAGCTTTGTTGAGAATAGTCACTGCAATAAATGATGCCTCACCCCAGAAGGTGGCAGGAGTTCCGAATTCATCAAGCATAGCTCGAGCCATTTATTGAATTTTTCTATTCAGTATTGATACTACGCCATTTTGTTGAGGAGTTCTGGCAATAGAGAACTGCCTTTTTATTCCATGTTGTTCACAAAAATCAAAGAATTCATCTGATATGAATTCTCCCCCTCGATCAGATTTGAGACATATGATTTTCTGATCTGGTTCATTTTCAACTAAGGCTTTGAAGGCTTTAAACTTTTCAAATGCTTCATCTTTATGCTTTAGTAGACATATCCAACACATTCTAGAAAAATCATCAATGAATAAAATAAAGTATTCTTCTCCACAAGGTGACTTTTTCCTTGCTAGTCCACATAAATCAGTATGAATGAGTTCAAGAGGCTTACTTGTTGATCCTTCTTTTTCAATGAAAGGAACTCTAGTTTGCTTACTGACTTGACATGGTTTTCATATGGTATTTTCTGGAATGTTGATATCTGGAAGATCACGGACCGCCTTGAGCCTGCATGATTTTCTTATTTGAGAAAAGATTAGATGCCCCAATCTTCTGTGCCATAGCCATTTTTCATTTGTTTTTCTTAGATAGCATTGTTGTTTTCCTCCTTTGAGTATGTATAAATTGTTTGGAGTTCTTGTACCTTTGATTATTGTCTTTCCTATATCAAGCTCATGAACCACACATCTGTTTGATCGAAACACAACTTCATTTCCTTGATCACACATTTGACTAACGCTCAACAAGTTATGCTTTAAACCATATACATACATGGCATTTCTGGCTTTAACCTTTTCTTTCAAATAAACAGAACCTTTATCTTTAATGACATCTAGTGTGTCATTTTCAAAGGAGACATTCTTTTCCTTTTCTAAATCATTATATGAATGAAGTTTGTCTTTATCACCTGTCATGTGTTTGGAGCATCCACTGTCGATGTACCACTGATTCTCTTGTCCTTCTGCATACAAAGATATGCCACACCTTTCTAATTGAAATTCCTTCTTTCTCCATATCCTATTTGATGATGTTTGCTCCTTTTGAAGTGTTGGCCGAAATTTGCTCCTGCATTCAGATTCTTCATGACCGAAATTATTACAAAACAAACATTCAATTTCATCTTCAAGAGGAGAAAAGTTATTATAGGAATTTTTCTTGATTCCTGTTACACTCCTTTGATTTCGTGCTTCTCTAGTCATGATGGTTTTGTAAGCAACACATTGAGAAACTTTATGCCCAAATTTATGGCATGAAAAACATTTTCCATTAAAGAAGTTTTTGTGATCATATAATCTTTTGGCATTGTTCACATATTCGTTGATTCTTCTATTGATGTTCACCCTTGGAGTAAATTGAGCATGATTTACCTTATGAGTACTTTTAGGCTTTTTTTGATGATTGACATACTGTTCACTAGTCTTTGCTGCATCAAGATAGCTTTTGGTGGAGGCTGACGGCTTCTGTGATTGGGATGATTCTTCAGTATATCCAAGACCTGTCTTTATAAGAGGATAACACTGAACTTTGATGATTTCATTTAAAGTTTTTGATTCTTTAGCAAATCTAAGATTAATATATTTTGTCTTCTCAAGTTCTTTTCTTAGACCCACAATTTCACATTCTAGATTTTCATTGTGCTTTTCTCTTTCAGTGAGTTGATGTGTCAACGTATATATGGTCATATTCTTTTCTTCTAAACAGATTTTGAGTTTTGTGACTTCTTCAAGAAAATCTTCCTCTTCTAAGGCATCCAAAAAATCACCATTGTCATAAGCCATGAGTAGTTTATAATCTTGTTCAATTTCATCTTCATTGCTATTGGATAAACCATCACTATCTTCATGGGTATAGTAATTTCTTTTATTAACCACCTGTTTTCTATTGCCTTTTGCATATTCCTTTCCCTTTTTATATTTAACTTTATGAGGACATTTGGTAGCATAATGGCCAACTCTACCACAAGCAAAGCATTTGAATGGTAGCTTACCTCTGAATATTTCGGAACCCCGTTGAAGTTTCTTGACAAATTTTGCCTCATCTTCTTCTTCTAAAATATATCTTGATTCATTTTTCTCTTACTTTTCTTTTCCCTTTGTTGAATCTTTGAAAGTGGCTGCTCTCATATCTGATGGACCTCCTTTCCTCATTTCAAAGGCATTTATAATTCCATGAAGTTGAACCATAGTAATAGATTGAAGATCCTGCTTTTCTTCTATGGCAAATACTTTTGTCTCAAATTTAGAAGACAAAGATCTCAAAATTTTCTCTACTAAAGTTGATTCCTTTATCTCTTCACCCAGATTCTTCATACAATTAACAATCTCATCTACACGTAAAAAGCAACTAGCAATAATTTCATCACTATGCATCTTAGCAGTTTCATACTGAATTCTGAGAGTTTGAAACTTAGCATGTTTTACCTGGGAGTCTCCTTTGTAGCTCTGAATAATTTTGTCCCATATCTCTTTGGTTGTCTTGAATTGCATGCCTTTGACGAATTTTGATTCTAACAAACTTCCCAATAAAGTATTGATTGCTTTGGCATTGGTTTCGTATAACTTCTTACCTGTTGTATCTATAGGGAATGTTGCTAGAAATTGATATCCTCCTTTCACAATTTCCCAAACATCGGCTCCAAGCGATTGAAGATAAGATCTGGTTCTTATTTTCCAATATACCAAGTTGTTCCCATTGAATATTGGTGGTCTGATAGATCCCATGCCTTCGTGATTGTTCATCTTGAAAGATATACCTTCAAGCGATCAAGCTTCCTCTGAAGGACCTGCTCTAATACCAATTGTTGGAAATAATACTGAGAGGGGGGGTGAATCAGTATTATCAGTTCAATAACATTTCATTTCCCAAACAGATTTATATACGCTACTTCAATGAAGTGAACTTGCGTGTACATGCTACTGTGATAAAGAAATCAGCATATACCCAGAGAACTTATGATTTAGTCAATTTATCATATGTATATCTGTAATCAGTGCATAAGTAACTTATTATACAGTAACTAAGTGCACTAATGACATAATAAACCATCACACGTAAGCAACACACATGAACACCAATATTTAAGGTGGAAACCCAATGCGGGATAAAAACAACCTATTGTTGTCATCTCTGTCTTCTTTTAATATAAAAAAAAATATGTTTACAATTTTTTACTAGTGCAAACTCGCACTAGTACGCAGGCACCCACCTGCAGAAGGTTACAACCTTCTCTCGTTTTCCAGCTTCTACTAGAAGGGAGCTACAACCCCCTAGCTCTTGTACTAGTTGATATATTTACTAGTACGTAGGTGCCAGCCTACAAAAGGTTACAACCTTCTCTCTTCCTCCAGAGACCATCTTTCATTAATTTTCAGACTGAATGCTCCTGGTACACAACAATACAAAATGAAGGCCTCGTTTCATCAAATTTTCACACTGGACCCATCAGAACTTTCAAACTGCATAAGCCAACAATTAGTTAATCTGAACAATCAGATCATTGTCACCAGAACATTATGCTTAACCTGGAAACCTGCATCATCATTCAGAACCAACTGTAACCTCAAAAATCATACATCAGAATGTATACGCTACTTTTTTGAACCCATCCTGCATGTATACGCCACTTTCCTTAACAAAACCTATGCATACCTTCAAAACTACTGAATCATAAAAACTTCTGAATTAGATTTGTACCAATCAGTAATATTTTGAACATCTATTGTCAATTTACAGAGATCTGGACAGTCGGTAGCAGAGATAACCTTTCACACTTAATCAATCAATCAATCAGACACAAACTCCTTAGTCATTCAATTTTACTTTCAGATCTAAGAAGTCTTCATTGATAGACAACAGTAAAACAACAACGCTAATCAGATAGATCAGCCACTTCTAAACAAAAGGCTTTTCCTTTGCATACGCTACTTGGAAGAGATGAACCTACGTGTATACGTGCCTTTCATAAGGTGAACTAGGTATATATCTACAAATATTAACTCACAACTTTGTTGCTATTCTAGACTTCATGCATACCCATATCATGACATATAAAGAATAAAACATGCATAAATAGTCAAATCTAGCCTAACCAATATCAGATCATTCAATGATAATTCATTTCAGGTCTCATGATCCTGATCCAACATTGATTCCTAGTGCACAAAATATTTCATATCATATCACTATCATAACCCCTGCAACATAAAATATACTTCAAAAAGAAGTATTCATGAGAAACTCTTTCACTTGTACACCTTATCCCTTTGATCTTCTTCTCCTTATATAGTTTTTGGCCTTTCTCAATACCTTGTACCAAAACCACACTTAGGACCTGTGGTATTCCTGGATAGGATCAAATAGTCGTTACTCCACTCAATATTGTGGGCTAATACCATGGTACTAACTCTAGGTATTCTTTAATCCTAAATTTCCTTAATTTTTCAACCCATACGCAGTTTTCCTCTTGTAAAAGTGCATGTATACATATACACTCTTTTTGTTCTGTGAACTAGCGTGTATACGCATCTTGGATAAGGTGAACCTGTGTATACACCTTAAACTGACTTAGAACATCCTTTTTCTTCAACTTCCTGATGTTGATCTGTAATCCTTTGTTCCAACTTCTTATTCTTCTATACCAATGCCCTGTTACCTCTGAATTGACCTGTTCCACTGTGAGTTGTCTTTTATCAAATTTGAATTGTCTTGTGAGTGAGTTTCCATCAAGGACAACACCTGTATCATAATGCCAACAAACAGAAACATATTGAATAGTAGAATCCATATAGAAGATCCTTGACTCATAATAGAGTGATTTTTCAAGTCAAAATTCTCATGCAATATCGAGGTGGCCCCTGGTGCTGCTTGGGTTGACATCAATGACAACCACTGATCAACATGGGTCATACCACTGCATGAGCCTTCATGAACCTGAAGATCTTTAACCTTTGGTACTTTGAATATCTTTACATGGTCATGCTTTCCCTAACACTAAAACCCTAACCCTAATGATCATGTGTGGTTGTGATGGTTACTCCAAGCGGTAGTTAGAACCAACCATCAAAGTTATATCCTAGATATCTCTCCTACGAGTCTAACTTATTAAGAATGAAATTAAGAACAGATTGCATGTGGGGAACCCTAATCAGTTTAAATCACCTAACCCTTAACTTGAACCTTATGCTTAGCATGGTCTTCAATGTTTCAATGGCTTGTTTTTATTGTTTTCTTGTTAACTAGAGATGAGATGTGGAAGCTTGGCATGAGGGAAAACCTAAATCATAATATATTTTAGTTTCTGTCAAATAAGAAACAACCTCTCTTGCTCCTAAAATAATTCGGGATCCCTCATCTACCCTGGTGCAATGAATTCCCAGTAATAGGTGCAAATGCGCACATGAAAGAAAATGAAATTAAATAAAGGGTAAAGGATCTAGAAAGGCTTCCTATGCAGAGAGGTGATGCAATGACTCCACTAGGGTATTGACCAGGCTCGCTAGCAGTGGAGCAATGTCTGTGATTTCTTGAAGTGATTTCACCGAGATACTTTCTAGGCCTACTGGTAGCTGAGAAACAACAGAAACTTATTTGAAAAAAAAATGAATACAATAATCCCTCTGCCTCATTCTTTGCGTCATCATCAACTACTGTCATGTGTGAACTTTTAATTAGGTGTTTGCTAACCAGCAGGACCTAGCTGAGACACAAAGGGAAGGCGTATTTGTAAAGGTCAATGGTAATGCAAGAGGTACCCATATTGACTCTTTAATATTCCCTTGCATCATTATCTGGACTCAAACTATTACAGGGATGTTGGAAGAGATACTAGATTCTATCAGTGGTTCGCCAATTGTTGTAGCCGCTACAACACCACCCAAATTTTTTGGGCATATCTAAAATTGTGGGTTCCCCTCTGCTTACCTCAAGCCATTAAGGGATGCTCCATTCATTGATTGGCTAATCCCCACATGGCTTGTTCTTATCATATCCTATCAATGCATTCACTTGTTCCATCATGCGATATAAATTGCTTTCTTTTTCCATGCCTCATCTCATGCATCGACCCTACCATTGCATTGTGGTTTTGGAAGTGTGATGTATCTCCCATGACTTCAGAGATTATCCCCATGTAATATGCCTTTCAATATATGGTGGCACCAAGTGTGGGCAGACCAGACTCCAATCTGGCTTTCATTATGTTGACCAAACTAGGGTTTAAGGAGAAACCTTAAATTGGCACAAGATTGATTCCCTTCATGATTTAACCTAATTCATACACCTTTAGTGTGCACTCTCATGGCATGGCATAGCATCATGGTAAGATTCATTACTTTTCATACTCCCCTAGGTCCATGTTTAGCTCCCCATCTTAGCATGTGCATTAAGTTTGATGAGAATGATATCTTTACCTTGCACCCTTGTAACCCTAGCACTTAGGTGATTGAAGATCCAACCCTGGTTTGAATTAATCCTCACTCTGTAGGATGAATGATTACAAACACTTCCAAGTGTTTTCCCTATAAGTGTGACATCACCTTGTGCATCGCATAACAACATGGTCACCCAAAATTATTAGGCCCTCTAAAGTGCTAGAACATTGAGTTGTTTTCAAATCCAAACATATTTTGTTTGACCAATATAATTGATGATACCTTACCTTGGTTGCTTCATTACTTATTCGGTTATATGGTTGTCACGTGCAAAGTGATGGATAGTAAAATAATGATATATTTTGGTTTTCCTTGCAGGAGCTTAAACAAAGTTATCTTGGATATGATAACAAAGGATCGCATTAAACCAAAAATTGAGAATCTAAACATCGATAATGACGCCTTTTATTTACATGTTGTGGTGGGAGATTGATTTATAGGTAGCATGTTATGTTTTTTTGTCATCAACACATATAATAACATGGGGGTTGCATTAGAATGGTTTTGGGATCATGTTCCAGAATCATGCAACGCTACAGGAAAAGAATCATGCAACCAAGGTTATGATGAATAGCACCAACTCTCATTACAAATTGAAGCACCATATACAATGCGTCGGGGGGCTCGTTTAATAAGAAAAATTGGAGGAAGTGCAATAGATATTTTTATTGCGATATAAATGACAGCCCATTGCAAAATGTGTGGAGGAACACAACCACAACATTAAGGCCAAATCGTTCTTCTAGGCAGGTGTGCTATCTATGATCCATTGGTCTCATGCTATGTGACTGGAAGATTTTATAAAGTCCCACATAATACAGGGGCAAAGGTGGGCACCACAATAGATTGACATTAGGGTTCCATAATAGATCTGTATCCAGTTCCCGATCCAATTCTAATTTTAGTTCCAGAAACATAGGGGTATCAAGCACGTTCCCTATATCCTGCATGGAGCCCCCAGCTTCCCTTTGCTCGTGTCCATTTCTTGGAGCGGAACCTCTAGTTTCATATTCAATTCTAGACATAGATCAAATATATTCGGTGTCTTTACGTAACAATAAGTCTATGTCTGTGACACTCCTTTCATTTTGGGAGCTAGTTAGAAAGTGGGTGGAGTTTGCCTAGTTAAAGGAGCGGATTTATAACCATTTTTAGCGTGTTAATACTAATAAGATAGTTTGGGTAAGCAAAGCTTGATCCCATGCGATGGACGAGAAACCCAAATGTTGCATGGTTTCAACCATCCGGAAAAGGAGAGCTAAAATCTTAGAGAGGCCACACTCAATGTATGGGAAACAAATGAAAAAGGCGTGTTGTTTTTGGCTAAAGGGTGTGATGGAATTGCATATATTTGGGTGTCGACAGAACATGAATGTTGTAAATTCTAGAGTGATAACACTAAATGTTTATGGCTACTTTGACTACAAGAAATCTGACATGCGTGAAGGACAAAGGGCCAGCAAAGGGGGCACATCACACTCTGATAATTGCACTACCAGGTAGATTGAAACTATGATTGGACCATCACAGTAACTGGACATGTTGCAAAGTTTCATGGGATGATGCTCAGATATGAAACTCTAAATGCGACATGCGACCATGTGACCTCTCCGATTGGTAGGATCACAATTTTTGAGCCTCAAACAAGTGCCAGAAAGATGTGACCTTGATGTAGGATACCATGCAACCTCTAGTGAGTCGAAAATCCACTAAAGTCATTGAGTCGCATTCTAGCATGTAGCTAGAAGGTGCGACTTACCCTCAACGCAACTTTGCGACCTCTCCCAAGTCGTTGGGTCACAAAATCGTGCCCAAGAAAGTTCATAATGGATGTGACATTCCTCAGTGCGACTTTGTGACCTCTCCCAAGTCGCTAGGTTGTAAAATCATGCCTGAAGGAGATAACAACTGGTGCAACCCATCCCCTTCAGCGACTATACGACAACACGAGATCCTTTTGCCATTATCTCCTCAAGAAGGCAAAATATAACGAGGGATCAACATAGTGAGCAATTCTCCAAACCTTAATGCAACATATGCAATTGTGTTGTGGAAGTATATGGCATGAAGAGTGTTGGATAGGTAAATCCCCTCTGCGGACAGAGGCGATCCCACTAGCTTAAAACAGAACTAGCCACAATCGATTCACGTTGCCACGCAAGTTCCTAGTTGTACACTAAAACTGAATTAAAAAGATCAACTTGGAATCCAACGCTATAGTCGAAGTAGAGTTGGTATTCCCGCTCCCTCACTCCAGCAGGTCACAATCCTTGCGATCCTTGCAAACAGACACCTGCACATGCAAAGGAAGAAATAGATACAAGCATAAAATCCACCCATGCACAACTATATTTCAGTCAGAAAGGAAATAAATCAAACATCATTATAATAGACAATGAGATTGGAACCATAACAGCAGTCGTTCATTAATGAATAATAGACGGGAAAAGTTACAACCAAGGTTCTGACGTTGAACCTCTCCTCTGGCTGGGCGAGCAACTATGTGTGTCTTGCAATGTACCTCCTCTCCGGCAGCATAACCTCTCTATGCTTCACTATCACTCACAACAAGCGTAACCACAACTAGCATTCCTCAAAAACTAGCTTGTCTAATGCATGAGGACAGATATTCATAGATGGAGAAGGGAGAAAGATTCGATGAACCAGGACACCCATTGTGAATTGGCATTATCTCTGAAAAGCCACTGTGGATAGATGTCAAGGATAGATGATGACTCTCGACCTCTATCAGATGGATTTTACCCTCAAAAGACTTCGTGATCTGAAGGGAAAAAACAGATGGGCGTGCGTTTGTCAAAAATCATTACCAAACTAGGCTGGCGCGGGTGTTGTTCTGTGACAGAGCGCCAATAGTCGCGCCCTCTTTTGAGGATCTCATTGATTGGCGCGGGTAAGATACTGTGGACCTGCGCCAATGGAAAAAGAGTACTTTTCAGGGATAATTTGCAGAAGGTGTCTTCAGGGAACATGAAGTACATACTCAGGGGAACATAATGCAAGTGTTTTTGGGTTATGTCACTGCTCACAGGTCCCGGAATGCATCCTCCAACGTATGGAAACGGGGCGATAGGGACGGTGACCAATGGTGACAAATTACTGTGTAACAGATGCCCCCTAAAGCATGAAGTCCGAGAGGTAGAGAGAGGGGTGAAATGCTTTACAAGAACACACAAGAACAAATATAGCTGCCGCCGAGGATCTGCATTGAGAGACACGACTGATAGTTCAATTACATGATGTACGTGGTATGGTCGCAGCCATCCATAAGAGAGTACATAAATAATCTAGATCCATAGTATGGACGCAGCCATCTGGTTAGGATCAATGAATTGACTCAGGTATGGTCGCAGCCATCCAGTGAATGAGTCATATATCAAGAATCACACCTGGATTACAACAGACACAATCCAGGGTCTTGGGCTCCATCTCGACCCGAACAGAAGTACAAGTTCAAGCATGTGAACATGTAAGCTGAAGTCGAACATGCATGAACATCGTCTGATTACCAGTCAATATTAGAAACTGTTAACAGACACGAGAGGTACCATCAATAATGACAATGGCCCTCAAGGTACTATAGGTACAATCTACGGCGTGTGAATTAGTGATTTGAAGTCGAACACCCGTAGAATCATTCGATTGGAGGGCAATGATGAAAACCTCACGTCGAACACGAAGAACCTGCCATTAAGGCATGCAGGCTCCAAGGCACCGGCAGGGAGTCTCTAGATCAGCTTCCTGGATAATGAGCTGAAGTAGACAAGAAGTGACCTTGATCGAAGGTGGGCCATAATGTTTCCCACATCATCGACACGGGACAGAGAGATAATGTTGTGAATCAAGATTGTACGAGCTATCAGAGGGAGGTTGTTTCTTTGCAGAGGTCAACTTCTCTTGAACATATCGGCGGCACATTAATGGAACTGGCAGTATTTGACATCAATATATCAAAGGTCATGATGACGAGTCAATGAGTAGATGAGAGGTCAAATAGGGTACCCAAGTCAATGGAAGCAAGTGAAAAATATGAGATGAGATATCCCCACCCTAGACACGAAAGCAGAAAAGTTCCATGTTCAAGAGCGACATACTGCCGACACGATAATAATTATGGTTCCAAAATTTTCTTTTCCCCCACCATTTCTGGCGAGTACCCCAGTTATTTTGAACAAGCTTGATGGGGATAGCATATGCTTGTGGTGTGTCATTTCGACAAAATCCGATGTCATCAGGTTTTAACGAGTCTGACAAAGGAAGAACTCTGCGTCTTTTCATGTTTAGAGAGTTTGAAAAGACAGCAGAAAAGGAAACTCCAGGGGTGTCCTTTTTCGTAAAGTTGTGTCTCTCGGGCCCGAAAAAGTATAAAATAATGCCCGAAAGAACCGCCCGACCATTACAATCAAGGAGTACTTTTCATAAATAGTGATTTCGACCTGAAAAAGTAAAAAAGCGATCAAAATCACGTCGTTTCGTAACCATTAACGAGTTTGAAACGACAAAAACCCAGTAATCTTTTTATGTTTTAACGGTCGACAAAAAGAACTTAAAACGACCGCCCCTTATTAACGTTTAACGAGTCAAGAGGAGCGACTCGGCAATCTTTTCCTCTTTAAATGGTCAGAAAAGAGCTGAAAGCAGACTTTAAAGTAACCTTTTCTCATGTTTGACCGAGCTTGAGAAAGTCAAAAAAGAAGCTCGTTACGTTGCTTGAGTGGCACCAAACCCTGTCAACATTCAAAAAACAGCATAAAACCCACTTTGACATAAAAATATCCAAAAAAAAACATTATTTTAATGTATTTTTAAGCCAAAAGAAGCTATAAATAGTGAAATGGTAAAAAATAAAATTACTTTTCACTTTTTACCTTGTGAGTTTACCATTGGAGGGTTTTGGGTGCAAATTTCAACTGCTGATTGCGATCAATCCAGGAGACCATTCGAGCCGCCATCTGAAGCAGGTAAGAGGCCTCATCCTTAGCTCCATTTCTATTCCATTTATTTAGTTTTCCTTCCACAGAATGATCCTCTGCAAGGGGGATTGCAAAAACTAGGGTTGCGCCCATTGGCGCGAGTTTCCCGCGCGGGTCCGCGCCAATGGGCAATTTTCCTAAAAGGAGTCGCGCCAATTGCGCGAACCAAGTTTTTACACAATTTTGACCGTTGAACCTGCAATTTTTCTTGATTTTTGGTTTCACCATCGATTTATTGATGATATCTTCGGTTTTTTGGTTGCAAATATTGGTCAGAATGGCGATAGAATGGAGAGAAAGGGAACATGAGGCCATAGATGCCATGGCAATGGAAGATGACACATGCATGGATGCTTTGCGAGATTGCAGCTTGAAAAAATTCTTTCTTACCTCATACTTACGTGCACAGCCTGAGTTACTAAGGTTCATTGTGGATGCTTGGGATATTGAGGATCAGGTATTCCGCCTGAAGGACCAGACATTGGAGTTGGATGTCTCTGATGTCTATTTTATTACTGGACTATCTCGGCGGGGTGCACGACCCATCTTGACCGGTAGCAGGCCTTCCGGGGAAAAGATGGGTGAGGTAATGGAAAGGGTTTGTCATGGGGCCCATTTTGGATCCAACAGTGCCAAGGTAGACATTGTCACTATCCCAGATCTGGTGCTACGAGTGGTACTATTCACTATCACCCGGACGACTGGGGTACAGGCACCCCACGAGGCCAGCAAGAATCACTTGCTGCTGGCGACTGAGTGTCTGCAGCCGACACTGTTTGATTGGGCAACGGCAGTGACAACAAATATAAAGAGGCAGCTTACCAAGTGTAAGCGTGATGGCAATAAGCAATTTGGATATGGATCCATCATAGTATCATTTTTCCTGGAGCGGATACCGATATTCCGGATCCCGGGAGGTATTGTGGCAAATCCAGTGCCACGGGAGCCGAGGTTGGCTCGATGGGCACCACTTATGCCCAGAGGGGGTGGGGGCCAGCAGATGGCCTGGAGGCCCGAGTTCTTCATTTGCCTCCAACACCAGATGATCGTCGTGGAGGACTGGCCCTATGCGGGCACTGATTTTACTGGAGATCTAGACCTCCCATTGCCTGAGGGAGAAGACTGGGACGAGGAGCTAGGTAAGAACTCTTTGTGTTTTTAACGTTTTTATGTATTTCAGTTTTTTTTTGTATAATACATGCCTGTTTCTTACAGCATCTATATGTATGCAGATGTTGGTGCAGAGCGACCAGCTGACTTGCCTCATAACGTACGGAGAGCACAACCTGCAGCAGACCCTCAGGTAGAGGGTGAGGATGATCTAGTTCAGAACCTTGAGGCACTTACTCGAGGAATTCCAGATTATGGCAGATTGGCTGACGTGCCTAGAGCGTATCAGAGGCACACGGTGGGAGTATCTACTCACGTCCATCGTCTGTTGAGACGTTTGGTGTGGGCAGTGACATGCTATCATGAGCATCACCGTGCTTAGACGCCTAGGTTTCATTTTTGTACATTTTTGAGAGACATGTTGTCAGCGCCTGTATGGGACTTGGACATGTATTATTTTTGGGTTATGTAATGCGCGCAGCGCAAACATTATGACACACACGTATACATATCCATACGTTTATGGTTCATTATTGTGTTTTCATGTGCTTGCTTATATACTGTTTTAATTACAAATTATGCAAATGTCTATCTAATACATGATTGGCCAATGCATCAGATAATGTGTTTAATTGTCTTGGAACATGTTGATATGTAATAAAATCAAAATGCCTTTCTAACAATCTTACACGTAAATGCAACCTTAGAATATGATGGTTTCTGATGGAATATTGCCCATTGAGCTGGTGGACAACAAGTTGAGAGTCCAGGTTCACTACCAATGCGCGAATACCGAAATTAATTGCTCTAGCAAGTAGCTCGATTACAGCACAGTATTCGGCGACATTGTTAGTAGTATGGCCTAAACACACACTCTGACAATCTATTAGCTCGCCATGAGGATCGTAGATCACCCATGCCGCAGAAGACAAATCGCGGGTACTGCGGCAGGCACCATCAGCGAAACCAACATAAGGTGCATCCGACATCTGCACAAGAAGCGAAAAACACAATAAGTGGTAGCTATGTCTTGAAAACTGACACACACACACAACACACTAAAGTACATGTATGTACACAATAAAATGTACTAGCATCACGCATAGTACTTTTTCAAATAAAGCCCATTTCGGGGCTTCCCAAGAGGGTTTCCTTCATAATCAATCAGCTCGTAGGCCCCTTTCTGCAGAACTTTCTTGACAATGTAAGGGCCTAGCCACATAGACTCGAGCTTTCCTGCGCCTAGCTTATCTTTTGCTTGATCATAGAGCAGGACTAAGTCTCCCTCAACGAAAGAACGTGGACGGACGGTCTGATCGAAGTGAGTCTTGACTCGCTTCTTTTGCGTTTCGATGGCCAAAGAGGTTAGGCGACGAGTCTCATCTAACCGTTCTAAGTAAAGAAGGCGTTCTTCTAACGGAGTGGTGTTGGGAAGTAGCTCGATAGCTAATTTCAATGAAGGGATCTCACATTCAATTGGAAGGGTAGCCTCTAGTCCGTAAACTAGTTGAAATGGAGTAAAACCAGTGGCATCCTTCACGGAGGTTCGGTAAACCCACAAGGCAGGGAATAACATCAAATGCCAGTTAGACTTATGCACACCAACGATACGTTGAAGCATTGTAACCAAGGTCTTATTGACAGCTTCAACTTGACCATTGGACTGAGGGTAGTATGGAGTTGAACTATCGTGTTGCAAGCCTAGCTGGGTTGTTAATTCCGACATCATATGATTACGGAAATGCTTTCCGTGATCAGTGACAATGGCTTGAGGGACGCCGAATCGCGAAATAACATGATTGAATAAAAATTGCGCCGCTGTGTGACCGTCTTCAGTTAATGTAGGCATCGCCTCGACCCATTTAGTAAAGTAATCGACAGCAACGATGATAAACCCATGCCCCCCGGCCGAGCGAGGGTTACAGGTCATATAATCAATGCCCCACTTTGCAAAAGGGCCGACGGAAACAACAGGGTGCAACGGAGCAGGAGGCGCTCGCATCTTCCGTTGGTATATCTGGCACTCATGACAAGAGAGGACGACAAGGATGCAATCTTTAAAAATAGAGGGCCAAAAATAACTAGCACGGAGGATTTTTTGGGCAGTAGCATAACTAGACATGTGACCACCACAGGCACCAGAGTGGCAGTCATTCAAGACCCGCTCAGCTTCCTCGAGAGTGAGAGATCGGCGGAGAACAGAGTCGGTGCCAAGACGATATAATGTATCGCCAATGATACGGTATAGTTGAGATTGATGACGAATCCTTCGCCAAGCGTCCTTGGACACTCCTGGGCGAAAGGAGGACGTTTGCAAGCATAAGATTATATCTCCATACCATGGATCGAGGGTGCTAATGAGAAATAGGGTCTCATCCGGAATTTGATCCTCAATGTGAGAGGTCGGGGAAGAGGATGGCAAAGAGCAAATTAACTCAGCAAATACAAGTGATTTCTTGGACTTGGCAGTGGTAAATTCCAAGTCAAACTCTTGGAGGATAACAATCCACTTTGAGTACTTGCCCCCCAGCAACTGGCATGACAATATATACGTCGTGGGGTTGCAATCAGAAATCACAGTAGTAGTACGCAAAAGAATATAATGACGGAAGCGTTGTACAGCACAAACTACGGCTAATGCCAACTTCTCGACATAAGCATATCGAGTTTCCGTGTCTAATAGGTTGCGGCTGAGATAATAGATAACATGCTCAGTGTCATCATCATCAGTTTGGACAAGAACCATGCCGATAGTGGTATCGGCGGCAGCCAAATACAAGGTGTAGTCGCGATAATAATTCGGAGGACGGAGCAATGGAGCAGAAACAAGGAGACCCTTGAGACGCTCAAAAGATTCCTGAGCTGTGGCATCCCAATGAAAAGGGACATCACGCTTTAGTAATCGTGTAAAACCTTTGGCCACCTCGGCATAGTTGGGAACAAAATGACGTAAAAAATTGGCTTTTCCCTGCAAACTCTGCAACTGATGCAAGGAAGCGGGGGGAGGGAGATTCACGATAGCCTCGACTTTAAGGGGATCCAAACGGATGCCCTCTCGGGAAATGATAAACCCGAGAAGTCTGCCAGATTCAACGCAGAAGACACATTTATGAGGATTTAGCCTGATGCGGTAGTATCGACAGCGAAGAAAGATTTCGTGAAGGTGTTTAAGGTGGTCTTGACGTTTAGCTGAATGAGCAGGAAGGTCATCCAGGTAGGGCTGTACAATGTGTCGAATGTCATGAAACGCATAGGACATTGTACGCTGGAAAGTGGCACCGGCATTTTTAAGACCGAAAGGGATCTTCTTATAGGCAAAAGTGCCCCAAGGATAGATAAAGGCAGTTTTGTGTTGATCAGCGGGAGCAATATTGATCTGGTTATAGCCAGAAAAACCGTCCATAAAAGAATACATTTCACTTCCAGCACACTCATCAATAATCTGATCAATGAATGGTGTGGGAAAATTATCTTTAGGACAGGCTCGATTTATATCACGATAATCAACACAAACGCGGATTGTACCTTGTTTTTTAGTCACAGGTACAATATTTGAAACCCAATCTGTGAGCGGAATAGGATAGATAAAACCGGCTTTAAGAAGCTTCTCTACCTCGGCTTTAATCGCGGCAGCTTTTCTGGGGTGTGCAGGGCGTAATCGTTGACGTACAGGCTTAGCACCTGGGTACGTGATTATCTCATGCACCACTATGCTAGGATCAATGCCGGGCATTTCTTCGTAGGACCATGCGAAAACATCATGAAATTCGCGAAAGAGGTTTGAGTAAAGTTGAATCTCCTCAGGAGTACAAGTGACTCCTATATGAATATGCTCAACAATCCCTGGTTTGCCAGAGATGTCGATGGGTTGGGTTTGCGTAATATTTGCCATATTCCCTTCAAAAGACACCTGATCAATCTGAATAGGTGTTTGCAGTGGGAGACAAGGAGCAAATCGCACAAGGCAAGTGAGAATATCCTGAGGGGCGGGGAGGAACGAGGAGCGATGATGAGAGTCATGCCAAGGAAGTTCCTCGAGAGACATAGTCTCAATGATGGCTTCATCGGACAAGAATGTTTCTTGCAAAAAATCCGAAGAAGTCTCACCTACAAGCCCTGAGGATAGATCGAAGGAATTGGAAAAGGGAGCCGTTGCAGCAATAATCTCAACGTAGTTGAGTTCGGCAGGACTCAACGGCATTTTGTCGCCCCAAGAATCTACTTGGTCAATGGGAGGGATGATCCACGGATCAGAACAAGTAGTGATCATATTAACAGAGGCGACGTTAGGAGGTGGGAGCGGAAAAACACCCATAAGGGCAGGATCTTTAAAAAGTCCGGCCCCCAAACTCTCGGATAATTTCGGAGTATGCTCCACAAAAGGGATGTTACCTTCAGAAGAAGAAGCGAAGAAAGATAGCTGGTCCACGGTAACAATCTTCCCTTGATGAGGGAAACGGATGATACGAAACAGTGATGAAGCAACAGCTTTCATCGCGTAGATCCAGCTACGCCCGAGAAGGAGGTTGTAGGTAAGAGTAGCATCAACGACTTCAACCTCCATCTCGACCGTCTTCCCTTCTAAAGTGATGGGCAAACGTTGGAGTATACCATAAGGACGAGAGGCTCTTCCATCAAAGGCTTCCAAGGTTGTGGGAGACTGACTCAGGGTAGGAGACCCAATAGCTTTCCAACAGGCGACAGACATGATGCAAGTTGAAGCACCTTCATCGATGACCGTACGGTGAATTGTTTTGGAATCAATGATAACCTGTATAAGGAATGTGATTTGAGGAGGCAGTCTCTGCGTATGGCGTTCCAAGTCAAAAGTAAGTAGATCCGAATCTGTCGGGTCTATGCTACCAATAATAGATAGCAAGGACTTCCTCTCAGAAGGGCAGCTCTGGAGAACTTCTAAAGCGGACATAGTAGACGGAGTCTGCGCTAAGTCCTCAACGATATTGTAGTGCTGTGCAGCACGAGCATTAGGGTTGTAAGAAGATTTCTGGAGTACTCCTTTTGGAGGGGGTCGAAGAGGCGTCTCAGTTGTAGGTCTCTCAATATGGAGGGGACCCGAACTGAACGGAGGAGCACTAGAGGGTATCTCAGGCTCCTTCCCGGTAGATGGCAGGTAATCTTTTGTTCGAGCACTGATATTGATGGGTATCGTTCCAGCCATAAACACTTGAGAACCAAAGGAAGAGGGAGGCTGAGATGGGTCAGCCACCATTTGAGTTTTTTGAGTTTGCTGTGAGGGAAAGGGTTCTTTAAGCACCGCAGGAGTCCCGGGAGTTCCTTTCAACAAACGACTAACTTCGGGCCGCCTGGGGCAGTCCTTTGTATAGTGATCCTCATCACAGATAAGAAAAGGATACTTGGGTTTGCGTTTGGCACCCTCCTCGGGCGGAGGGTTAGGGGCTTCCTGCTTGGGTTGATCTGGCTTATTCTTCGGTTTCCCTTTCTTCTTTGCTTTCGAGGTTTTGTCTGCCGTGGTGGATTGGACGGCATTGACCTCGGAAGTAACATTTGAAGTGGGCATTACCTGGGAGGTGGGTTCATTCGAAATAGGTGGTTTTTGCTTCCCAGGGTTCGCGGAATTTTTCTTTGAGGATGAACTAACAGTACCAATAATACCGTCAACAGTAGGTGTTGGCGGGGCTTTGGATGTTCCTGGTCTAGGGCCATCAGGTAAATAATCATATAATGTACCTGACTGAGAGTAAACCAAGTCAAGGTACTGAGCTCGCGCAATAGCTTGCTCTTCAGTGACACACGCTCCCATGGCGATATCCCGAGCTATTGGAGGCACGAACGAAGTCGTAAACCAACCGGTAAGAAGCTGGTCGGGAATCCAAAATTTGATCATACGTCGACGCCATCTCCATTCATGGATATGATCAGAGATATGCGTAGCCGTCGTTTGTCTTAAGGAAGAGAGGAGGTGTGTACTCATTTCATATCGAATGGGTAACTGGAAATGAGTGAGAAATGCCATAGCTAAAGAATTGAAATCCTGAAAGGACCCGCGATTAAGTTCGATATAACACTTAGCGGCAGAGCCAGTGAGAGTCCTTTGAAAAAGGCGAAGCCAAATGGAATCATCAAGCCATGAATTAGATGAACACCACAAATGATAAGTCATGACATGGGCTTGTGGGTCTTCATTGGCTTTACCATCGAATTTGGGACAGTCACCAGGAATTTTAGTTGGAACCAGAGGCCAATAAGGATTATGAAGAATAGGATCATTGGTTAATTTGGACACATCCGGTAATTCTAAAGTCGCTAAGAATGGTAATTGAGGATTGAAAGACATCTGGGGCTGCTAGTAGGATGGAGCACCAGGGTTCCAACCAGGTGGTGGTTGCCCCCATGGGGTTTGTCCGGACGGATTTGGCCCCATAGTGTATTGGCCATAGGGATTTGTATTTTGCCCCCCAGCATAAGGATGACCAAACGATGCTGCAGATGCGCCATATGGCTGTTGATAAGTCTGCGAAGGATTCGCCTGCAGTTGTTGGTAGTTCTGGTATGGGGCGAACAAAGGTTGCCCTTGAGGTTGCTGGTAGCCATACGGTGGTGGGGCTCCAAATTGAGTTTGAGCACCAAGCTGGGTTGGATAAAAAGTTTGTGATTGAGCCCCAGCCTGCATTTGAAGACCAGATGGGTTTTGGGGTCCCGTTTGGGGCCACGGACCGGATTGAGCAGCGCCAATAGGCTGTCCTGTAGGTTGGGCTATCTGGACAGAAGGAAAACTTTGTTGATACTGAGGTTGGCCGACCTGTCCAGAAGGTTGTACCTGCTGATACTAAGGTTGGCCTACCTGTTGGGATTGGAACTGTTGTTGCGCAGCTGAAGGTTGTCCTAACAGACTAGATGGCTGAGAGGGCTGGGCAGTTGGTTGGCCCAACTGTGTTTGAGGCTGACCAGCTTGCCCAGCGGGTTGTGAATACTGGACAGTAGGCTAACCAAGTGGTTGAGTAACTTGTCCAGATATTGGACCATACTGGACATTGGATTGGTTTGGGTTAATAGTTTGCTGACCAATTTGTCCAGCGGGATAACCATGCTGGATACCAGGTTGGGCTTGTTGAAAAGATGACTGACCTGAGTTACCAGAAGGTTGCATATAAGAAGAGGAAAAGGGAGCACCAGTAGCGAAAGGGTTTCCACGAAAGGATTGCCCTTGTTGGTCTTGAGGGGGTTGTCTTGGAGACTGCGCAGATGAAACTTGACCACCATGGAAAGAGGTGGAGGTCCAATCAATTGACAATGGAACTAATACCTCAACAACCGGTTGAGATGACAAACATGGACCGTATGGCCCCTGTATGGGGACATTTGTCATGGGATCAAAAACTCCGAACAAGGAAGCCGAAGGACGACTAAAAATAGGAGTCGAAGAGGCTGCACAGACCGTTGGAGCGGTTGTGACTGAGGTAACAGATGGACTGCGACTTTTTGGAGTAAAAGGCTCCGTAGTAGGAAAAGTGTGTGGTGACCAAATGGAACCCGTGAACGGAGTTCCAGAGGGCATAGTATCCCTTAAAGCTTTATAGCCTGGTGGTAAATTTGTAGTAGTGGGAGTACTACTAACATGTATAGGGTCCGTTGCGGTGGGAATTTCACCGCTCGTCGCAACGGACTCATCAGTCGTTGTAGGGGACAAATCATCCATGTCAGAGGAAACAGGTGGGACTGACACACGAGGAGAAGTATAGTCCCAAAAAGGGACATTGTCCTCAAAAGGTTCCCACGTAGGGTTCCAATGAAACTGGTAAGTCTCGTCACCTGGGGCACGAGAACTAAGTGGTTGTATACTCGGAACCACAGGAAGACTCACAATCGGTATCTTGGCAGAAGACGAAATTGGTAATTCCACCAGGATGAAACTTCACAAACCTAAGGAATCTACCGAGACAACCCCTACTCAAACTAATGCGCACAAAATCTAATTGGGTAGATGTTATCGTAGCCAAATAAATTTTAAGACGCAAAGACACGACTTGACCTTTTCATGTTTTAAGAGTCAAGAAAAGGACAAAAGATGACTCTAGTCTCCTTCGAATGTTTAATGAGCACGAAGTGACAAGACGCTCACAGGCACCTTTTCTTTTAGGGAGTCTGAAAAGGATCAAAAGTGACTACTCTGGAGACTCTAGGCAAAAAGGTTTACCAAACAATCCGTAAAACTGCTTATACACCTCGGCAATTAGATGAAAACCAAGGACTTCTCGTACTGCAGTCAATCTTCCCGAATGTTGTGTTCAGTGCATTACGGCTTGTAAGGCGGCAGACTCGGCTTCCTATGGATAAAGGATAATAGCTTAGTGGGGTCTCCCGTATATACGCGACGGTACGTGGGAGCTCAGTCCGTATTGGCACCTATCGTTTCACCGTGGAGGAATCACCCAACCACTCAACGGTAAGCTACCAGGTTTAAAGACGCCGGAACACGTCTCTAACCTAGACCTCTAGAATGTTTGCGTTATGTTCCAATGCGTTGTTATGTTCATTGAGTTTATTTTAAAGTTTATCTTCAATTATGTTTCAGTTTGTTGGTCCTACCGTAGGTGATATCTCAAAAGCTTCTTAGATGCAAACTACATGCCAAAACTATATCATTTCATTCCATGAATTCTATCTACAGGAGGGTTGAGATCTTTACACAAACGAAATGATCACTCAGCAAACAACAAAGATCCTAATGCAGCTAATAACAAGAAATGAAAATTTTTTCTTTTTCTTTTTAATAGCAACAAATAACAATAAACGCTAACTAATATGATGCAAAAGATCTTTTGTTTTTCTTTCCTTTAAGATGGCATGATGCATTTAAACAAATCTTAAGAGATATTCACAAGTATACACAATCCAAGTTCACTCAATGAAATAGAACCAATTCTGAAACACCAAAATGAACTATGCAAGCAAGGAAAAACACAAAGACTTTCAATGAACCATGTAATCTAAGTTCAAATGAAGTCAAGTAAAATCCAACAAGCTAGAAGTGAATTACTCAAAGCATAGAAGACCAAGCTTTAACAAACCACTAGATGGGTGCGGAACACAACCAACAAGTTGACTGGAAAATCAAAAGATCGAAACTTCCCACAGAAGTCTAGACACGCGAAGCCACTAGATGTTCTAGGGCTAGGACGAAAATCAATAGAAATAAGCAAACAACTGAAGGATAAAGGCAAAACCAGTCAAACAGAGGTTCAACACACTTCCAGAGGCTGTAAGAGATATAAAAAGATAAAAATCTGAGTTGAAAGAGCTTCCAACCGACACACAGGCAAAATTCACAGGGCTGGCGCGACTGTCAGCCTGCAACTTGCACTACCAAAAGATTGGCGCGAGTTGCTGTTGGGCAACATGCGCCAACTGGCACGACTGTCAGAGTAAAAACCGCGCCAACTAAGCTTGCCGGCTAAAAAATAAATAACACGACCCCAGGTCGGGCCGACAGTGTTCAGATGGATCAAACAGTAAATAACAATCTCAAAACTGACCCAGAAAGCTCATTCACTCAAGCAGGCAAGAGAAAATAAACATGCAAGACAAACTCCAAATAGCTTCTCCCCAGTGGAGTCGCCAAATTGTTGGATAGGTAAATCCCCTCTGCGGACAGAGGCGATCCCACTAGCTTAAAACAGAACTAGCCACAATCGATTCACGCTGCCACGCAAGTTCCTAGTTGTACACTAAAAGTGAATTAAGAAGACCAACCTGGAATCCAACGCTATAGTCGAAGCAGAGTTGGTATTCCCGCTCCCTCGCTCCAGCAGGTCACAATCCTTGCGATCCTTGCAAACGGACACCTGCACATGCAAAGGAAGAAACAGATACAAGCATAAAATCCACCAAGGCACAACTATATTTCAGTCAGAAAGGAAATAAATCAAACATCATTATAATAGACAATGAGATTGGAACCATAACAGCAGTCGTTCATTAATGAATAATAGACGGGAAAAGTTACAACCAAGGTTCTGACGTTGAACCTCTCCTCTGGCTGGGCGAGCAACTATGTGTGTCTTGCAATGTACCTCCTCTCCGGCAGCATAACCTCTCTATGCTTCACTATCACTCACAACAAGCGTAACCACAACTAGCATTCCTCAAAAACTAGCTTGTCTAATGCATGAGGACAGATATTTATAGATGGAGAAGGGAGAAAGATTCGATGAACCAGGACACCCATTGTGGATTGGCATTATCTCTGAAAAGCCACTGTGGATAGATGTCAAGGATAGATGATGACTCTCGACCTCTATCAGATGGATTTTACCCTCAAAAGACTTCGTGATCTGAAGGGAAAAAACAGATGGGCATGCGTTTGTCAAAAATCATTACCAAACTAGGCTGGCGCGGGTGTTGTTCTGTGACAGAGCGCCAATAGTCGCGCCCTCTTTTGAGGATCTCATTGATTGGCGCGGGTAAGATACTGTGGACCTGCACCAATGGAAAAAGAGTACTTTTCAGGGATAATTTGCAGAAGGTGTCTTCAGGGAACATGAAGTACATACTCAGGGGAACATAATGCAAGTGTTTTTGGGTTATGTCACTGCTCACAGGTCCCGGAATGCGTCCTCCAACGTATGGAAATGGGGCGATAGGGACGGTGACCAATGGTGACAAATTACTGTGTAACAAAGAGGAAATAAGGACATGTTGACTCAACTCGCATGAAATCCCTGCGTTGGAATCATTTTTTCAAGCGTTGTTTTCCCCAGGAGCATGAAGTGATTTTTTGAGTGACAAAGCAACATTGGTGCCCATGAACAATCACCACAATAGTGCCAAGTTTTTCTTATTGTTTCGATAAGAGAACAAATGATACACATTCAAGGATGAATTTCGAATGGTTCGTGACTATAAAAAAAAAAGCATTCACTTACCTCCAGAAACAGGGCACGAGAGGCACAATGGGGAGTGTTGACGATGGGTGCAGGCTCAAGAAGCAAGAATGCTAACCCTAGGTTTCATAAATATGTTGTGCGTCCAAAAATATTATTCAGGTAGTGCAAGGTTCGAAGGTTGCAAAGGGTCGTGTTATTCAATGGAAATGGCCAAAGAATTTTACATAACACCTTTGAAAATATTTAAAAACAATGTAATGCAACAATGCCCAGCATGTGCAACGAGGATGAAAATAAGCGTGAAAGATGATATAACAATAATAATCTGACCACTCAAGGAAAGCAACAATTGGTGCCACCTTGGTGTCAAGACATGGAGCATATCAACGCACAAATTTGTGACCGTGAAATTGCAAGCAATTTCAAGGCTAAGAATTCTTGCTCAATATTAATTGTGATATTTATTTCTTATATTTCATCAAAGTACATTTGTCTTGATGCTTAATTGATAATTGTGTACATGTGTAGGACTGAAGTCATGAAGGAAAATCCCTTCCATTTATGCAGACACTTAAGCCAGGTTGATTACTAGAATGAACTAAGGGATCGATGTTGAGGAAGTTCATGATCCTAGGTCAACAACAGATATTGAAGTTAAGCTAGCTCCAAGGGAGAAGAAAGGTAGAAAGATGTTGGTCTATGCTGAAGATTTAGGATTTATCATGAAGCTTGCATAGCAAGCTAGATAGTCCCTTTCAAGCTCCAAGAACCTCTCAATAAACTCCAAGGCACATCACCAGAGGATTGATGAATGTGAGTGAAGCATAGTGGGAAGTAAACATGTTGGTTCTAGGACCTAGAATATGCATCGTTGTGACATATGGGCAACAAGAATTCTAGGTTTTCCAATAACCCTCTACATCCTTCCTTCTCTCTCCTTCATAGTAATGTAAATATCTCCCACCATTGTATCAGCAACTATGTTAGGAATAATTTGGGCATGTAACAATCATTTTGACTTGAGAAAGAAGTGGGTAAGTTCAAGAGTCATGAGGGTAGCTGAAAGGGCATGAGGGAAGGTCAAAGGTCATGATATTTGAACGGTCATCTGACCTCTATAAATGTTCCCTCATGAATCAGATGATAGAGCACTTTAGCACTTGAGTTGAGGCTAGAATTAGATAGTTGATTGATGCTTGAGAGCTAGAGCCACTCAGCCCTTGGAAGCTAGTAGGTGGAGTTGTAGTGAGGCTAAGGTTTTTTATTGGGCAATATGAGCACCCCATGTTCCATTGTTGGAGTTTGAGAAACTGCTAGTTATGTACTTAAAGTTGCAGCAGCATTAATAAGATGTTCTCTTTATTCGACATTGATTCCCATGCTTACTCATGGTGGTTGTATTGGCTCTCTGATACTTCACTATATTTGTATGTGTGTCATCATATACACAATATGTTATGGACTAATCCATAGTGTTTGCATGTATGTTTTTCTTTTGAATATGTTTTTACTTATTTAATGCCATGTCAGTGATCTATTACGAACTATTTTGCAATTAATTTTTGGTGTGAACCTGTTTACTATATGTGTGAATGGGTTTTAGCTCAATTATCCCTCTCAAGGTATACCTCTTCTTATTGTTACTGATACTTATTTGTATCTTTGTTTGTAGTTGTCAATATTAGGTCGATTCTTGTTTCACTATCTGGGCATTTTTCCCTTGTCCCCACTCCGACACCTTATCATTTTACAGCCAAGCGCAAAATCATTTATGGTGGCAGGCAGGCCCACATACTAGATGGGGCTCCTATCCTAAATGGTGTGAGTTCTAATTGGGACTTCACACTAGGGAGACCCCCTTAGCTGTTGGTGGTACATTTCAGCCCGTTAACAAAACCCAAGATAGAGAAGAGGTAACATATTAGCCAAGTGTTGTTCATCATCATAATTTCCCTTTTCAAGTTTTGCCACATTATCTTTTGAACAAAAAGGAACATCTTGCATGGAAATTCTTATTAAGTAAACATGAAATAGAATACAACAAGAAGCAGAAGCAAAATATAAAGATTATGGATATTGAATTGAAAATTATCATGTAAGACAAAGATACTAAAACAAAGCAAATGCAAAGACCAGATGAAGAGTAGGACAAAAGGTAGGTGCAATGCAAAGAAAACTAAATGCAACTAAGCCTAATCCTAACCTAATAAGCTAGAAGGTCAAGGCTAAGTGTAATGATATTTCCAATGTAACCATCATCGTTCCCAACTTGCAAACACAAAGGTAAGAGCAATTACAACCAATATATAATAATATGCAATAGAAAAAATGAGAACTTGAGAATATTTCACAAAACATTGAAGGTATTTCATAAAGGAAGAAATATGTTTCATATCACTTGACTTTACCTAATCTTTCACCTTACTTTTTTGATGAAAAAAATAAGAAAACAAACCTTTATGGCTCCTTGTGAACATACATGCACTTGTGTTGTCTTTCTTAGCAAACATCACGAGAGATCATAACTTGTTTTTAGAAAATGAGCTTGCTAGGTAAGATTCTTCCAATTTATGATAGATTTGATCATGAAATTCAAAACATTCCTCTTGATCATACTGAAATCCTTTAGAGAAATAATTTTCAAATAATGGTGTGGAATGAGGATGAGAACCTTGTGAGGGAAAATAAATCTGTTAATATTCGAGAATCTTGTCAACATACTAAGGACCTGACATAACCATCAGTGAAGGTTGAAGTGCCTCAACTTCTTGACAAGTATCTACATATTGAAATGAAAAATAATAAGGATCAATCAATTCAAAATAAGTATCATGACATATACTAGTGGAAACATGGTACATTGAATAACAATCTTCATGATCAGATAAATCGATTAAAGTGTAATATTCTTTGTCAATAGAAGATGAAGATAAATTGGTTAAAATTGATTTAGTAAATAGCACCAACATTTATTGACACTAAAGAGGATATCTAGTTCCATGAAGAAAATAATGATTATCGAATATTCACAAGAAGGATTAGAAGTTGATTACATTCAAAAGAGTGTGACAAGTATGAATCCTTCGACAAAAGATAATTTTTAGAATGATCAACTTCACATCTTTGGTCATCCATGAAAGGTATACAATCCAAACCTAAGTTTGATATAAGATATTTTCATGAACATGAATCAACTAAAATAAAACCTTCAATCCAATCGAAGACCAAATCTTGAAAGTTAGAAAAACTATGTTTGAATTACCCAACATCTTTCAAGAAGGGATTTACATCTGATGAAATCATGCAAAGGAAAGCATTTTGTGAGAATATCCAAATATGTTTTAGTTCGGGGGCCTTACCAGAGTCATGAGAACCTGACATAACCATCAACAGAAGTTGAAGTAAATCGATTTCCTAGTGAGACCCGAGAAGTTCAAGAATTGTAGAATTGAATTTTGAGGATTGATTTAGATTATGCATGATGTGTTGAGAGTTACCATCAATAATTTCAATAAGACCACTATTATCTAAATGATATCCATTTACATCACCGATTTCGTTAGAACTTATATATTCAACGAATAGATTACCCCAATCATAAGTTTCTTGCACATCTAAAGATGGATAGATTGAATGACTTTCATGAGTAACCTAAATAGTATAATTTTCTTCATGAAAAAATAAAAATGATAAGGGATGGAAAGGATACTCAATTATTTCTTTACTTTCCTCTCCATCATGAATGATCTCACTACCATGTGTCAATTCAAAATCCAACTCATTAAATGGAGTATCTCCATCACAATTTAATGCCTTATGAAAGGTGGAACACAAGGGATAGTGAGGTGGAGAGGGAGTTCCAAGAAATGTATAAAACCCAAGAATGTGATGCCCCACAGGCAGCAATTTCTTTACTATCAAAAACACTAATTTACTATCAAAAACATTAATTTTACAGATTGTCAGGAGAGTGATAACGCTATGGCATATATTTCATGAAATGTTTGTGGCACTTTATTCTATGAATAAAGGAAATATTGAATGCCAAGTTAAAGGAGCTTATAGACCAGTGCCTGTAATGCCACATAAAATGGCAGCATTAATAAACCCATGTTATATGTGATATAGAGAAGACTGCCACAATGAAAAGGGTTCCTCTGCATTAACTTCCCAGAGATGTATCTCATCTTCATTTATGTATGGCATGCCGGCTGCCATGCAAATTAATTCATTGTCACTTGTAAAATTGTATTGTTTGCTCAAATTATCTTCTTCCTGCTGCATGATGTTATTAATAATTGCAGAAAGACTACCAGGGTCTGGCTGTATCAGGCATCCCTGATCGATCTCATGAAGTGGGTGAAGTTGCGATTTCATTTCAGCATTAATTGTCGATTTGGTTTCGGCTTCTGCAATCCCATTTGGAGCATGAGGACCATTATGAGAATTATGAGGTTGCCCCCCACTTTTCAGAAATAGGTCGCTGGATAATCCTTTCGTCTTTTCATTGTGATGGGAAGCGGAAAATCTGGCTGCGCGAGTACAGTGAGGTTTGACGACATGACAACGGTGATGAAATATTTTCTTGCGCAGTGTGGTGTTCCAATGATTCTTGACGGCCAAAGCGGTACGCCCTGGTAATCTGCCTGCAATGAGCGACCACCTGCAAATTCCAGAGACGTATCTCATTCTTGATAGTCAGAGGTCGAAGTGACGGAAGAAAAGCAAGGGATTATTTTAACGTAAACATAAGATTAGGTTAAATGACAGACTCAACCAGGTTTACGTAACAAACATTTTCATTTGGTAAAGACGAATGACTTAAGGAGCGAAGAAATATATTTTCCTATAAGCAAATCGGAATACATATTTAGCGTATTTTTAATCGGAATACATATTTAGCGTATTTTTATTTTGTTGGCAAATTGTGCACATTAAATTGGTGGGGAGGTCTCACCAAAAGAAATTATAAATTTTGGTAAATTTTTATTAAAATTAAATATATTAATTATTAATTAGTATACTTAGATAAATTAAGTAGTTAATAAATGTAGATGAATATTAATGTATAATAAATATGAAAATAATTTTATGGTGTAGGTTACATTTTTAAAATTTTACAAAAATCATATAAATTATAATTTTATTTTAAATTAATATTATATATAGTATTTTTTAATCATGGATATTTACTTCCACATTATTATGGAGATTCTTAACCTGTAAGTCGACTTTGTTACAATACCATGGGTCAATAATATGACTTATGAATACCACATCTCAAAAAAATATAACTCATTTTATATGACACTTGTTTATATCACATATTTTTAATTAATCAATTTTATTAAAAGGGGGAATTTTCTCTCTGTTACGAACCACTCATCTCATTGCTAACTTTGGAGGAGGGAGCATAAACACCTCAAAAAGTAAGTTAGTCTCTAAAGTCCTGCACCAAAATGGAGAATGGAATAACATCTTGATTTCATCAGCAAGCCAACAAAAGGAGACTAAGAAGTTACCTCCCTAAGGCAATTGTTGATCCTAATTTTGAGGTGAACTCAAGCTGCACTGGTACATTCATCTAGTATATACATGAACATGCACTCATTGGCAAGATTTTGGGGACATGGCCAACTAAGAAAGCTCTCACCCATTGGGTTTACAACAAATGGAATCCCAAGGGCCAAATAAAACTAGAATGGGAGTGTAGGGTTTCCTACCATTATGTTAGCAAGTCTAAAGGACTGAAATTGGGCTTTTGACAATGGCCCATATTTTTTTTAACTTTGCAAGACTTTACCTACAGTTCTGGGTGGAAAGGTTTATGCCAAACAAAGAATACCTCATTGTGGCACCCATGTCGATTTGCATGTACTCATTGTCATGCAAGCATTGGGATTAGGAGATATTAGTAGGTATTGGAATTGTGTTAGGGCATTATGTCAAGGCATTTGAGGCCACCATGAAAGAAAAATATATATATCTTATGCATGGATATTGTCTACATGAATATCTCAGAGCCATTGCAAGAATCAATAGATCCATACTTCTATGATGACCTGTGGAAGAAAATGATAGACTACGATCACATTCCTTTTAGATGTCAATGGTGCCATGAATATCACAACCTATACCGCAATTTCCCATTGGTAACCACAAACGCCAATTCTAACCCCCCAAGTTTTAGGATAATGAGGGTTTCATTGTAATGTAAAGGAGCCGTGAAAACCCTAAGATTTCATGCACATGTCATAATGTAAAAACCAAAAAAATGGGTGGGATCAAGCAAACCATCCCAAAATAAATATGACTCGTTGGTATATCTAGAATCCCATGTTTCCGTAAGGCCAGTAAAATTGATGGAAACAGAGATGAAGGGATTTGTGGGACAACCCTCATCATTAACCCAACCCTAGGTGGCACCTTTAGCATATATTCAAGAGCCACCATTAATGCAAGGACAACCCGCGGCACGAGCGGTTGTCGACACAGCTAACTAGCCACACTTCCCTCTAATTTTCATGCATGCAATCCTCGAGGACACATAAAATCTCCCTGCATTGGCAAAGTCATGGGAAGCAAAAGACCCTTTCACTTTGCCAAAGCATCAAGCATGCCTTTTGGGAAAAACATATCTAAAATACAAGCATGTAGCAATGGAATCCAAATCAAATGCATCAAGAAGCAAATCATTTGGTGTGCTATAACATATGCTTAACGATTCACTAAAAGCACATAAAGTGGAAATGAAGTTGGTCCATAAAACCAATTCATAGTTGTTAGGTAATATTGAAGGAACACTAGTCAAGTCAGGATGGGTAATGATTATCCTTGAGGTTTTCGGAGGCTCAAATAAATATCCACCATGAACTTTATTCTGCAAAATGTGAGGGACCTAGATAATAAGGGGAAACAAAGTCTCCTTAGAGAAAAGTGGAAAGAAGAATACCCTTTAATCATGATGATCCAAGAAACTAAATTACTAGGTGGAACCCTTTATGATATCATCAATAAATGGGGGAAAATTTGTCAAGAATTTGCCATAGATTTTTAGGGCTACTTAGAAGGTACAACCATCATTTGGAATTAGTATAATATTAGGGTCACAATCATGTTTGCTTCACGTTGTATCCTTGTTATCCACATTTAGTACGTAGATTTTCGGGAGTACTACCATAGTTCAAATTTATACAACCCTAATATTCCATAGCATAAAGTGTTATTCCTATCATCCATAAATTAAACTAATGGCCCCATCCCATGGATAATTTGGGGATACTTAAATGTAATCAAGTCACTTGAGGAGAAAAAGGGGGAAGTTAGGCAGCCAAAGGTAGAGGAAACCATTTTCTAGGAGGTAATTGATGAAACGAAACTAGTGGAGATAGAAACGAAGAATGGGGTTTTTACCTGGAATAATAGGAGGGAAGGCTAGCATTAATTTGATTCTAAGTTAGATTGGGTTCTTATCTAGGAGAACATTCATAGAGGAAAACATAATGTGCAGTCATGGATCAGACCATTGGAATATAAGATTGTATATTCACCTCAAATCCAAACCACAAAACCAATCTTTTAGGTTTGATAAGTTCTAACTCAAGGACCCACAATTCCTATCCAATTTCTAGCAATGGTGGGATAATTTAGAGGAAATAATAGGTTTAGTCGTATTCAAGATTTGCAAAAAAATAAAGCACATCAATGGGAGGCTAAATAGGTTGAATAAGGGAAGGGTTGTAAATATCATATATGAGAAGCAAAAATTGGAGCAATGAATGGAGGAAATCCAATAGGACGTAATATTATTTGGAGAATCAAAAGGCCTTGTCAAGGAGGAAGCATAATCTCTAGAAGAGATGGAGGACAGAAGGAAGCAAGACGAGATCCTATGGACACAAAAGGCATGGATCTAATGGCTTAAACAACGGAGAAGGAATACAATGTTTTTTCACAGATATATGTTGTGTCACAGGTGCCACAAATGGATGTCCAGAATATTAGACCCATATGGTAAGAATCTGGAGGCCACAAGGTGATAATGTAAAATTTGGTTTATTTCTATCAAAATATCATGATTGAAACTACGGATGACATAGGCAGGGCGATTCAGGATGCATTTGAGCAAATCCCTAGGCTAATTACAATAAATTAGAATCAGTCATTCTTAAGGAAGATTGAGTAAGAGAAGGTGAAAGCAATGGTCATGGTGATGCCCCACAATAAATCCCTAGGACCTAATGGATTCACCACAAAAAAATTCAAAGCTTAATGTCTAGTGATAGGAGAAGAGGTGTTGCAAGTAATTGACGAGTCTCGTCAATCTAAAAATATCCTCAATACCTTAGACACCCCCTTCTTCACATTAGTTTCTAAGATGTAGAAAGTGGAGCACCCTAATGGCTACAAAACCATTTCATTGTGCAAAGTGATTTACAAGATAATCACTAAGATAATATCCAACATGTTGAAGTCATTCCTTCCCAAGCCAATATCCCAAGAGAAAATAGGATTTTTCAAAGGAAGGAAAATTTTAGATGGTATAATGCTTTCCCATGAATCAATTCATCTCTTGAATATTTTTTTTTTCTCTGCAAATACTAACTTCTATTAACTGAAAGGCAAAATATTTTTACATATTGTCGAGGCATGGCAGCACTCGACAGAACAAAACTGCCCCATTACATCCATAAGCTGGGGAAACCAGTTACAAAGTGCAAGAAACCAGATATTAGACATAGAGAAGGACCAATGTTGCCAAGGAGAAGAACTAAGCCGGCATAGACATACAAAAACAAAGCAACCCAACATATAAGTGTCACCAGGAATCCAACTGGGAGCCAAAAATAGTAGGAAAAAAAAGACATAGATACCTGGCCACGCGCCTGAACCAGAAACCGAAACAGAAAGAGACAGCCCCAAGTGGCTCTACTTCTCCTGTGCTGGGCCGCTGTCCTTCTTCTCATCCTGACCAATATCACCAGTCTTCAAACCTTCATTGCCGCTTAAATCATCGTCAGGGATTGCTATGGTGTGATCAGCTTCGCCATGAATCCTGTCCTCAGCGTTCGGTCCTATATCTTCCAGGGTAGGAAGAATGTTAAGACTAGCTTCCTGTTCAACTTTCTCTTTTTCCCAGATTTCCATACTGTCTTTGTCCGAAGAATTCTCACTGTTTGGAGAAGGATTAGCGGAAATGCAGGCCAGGGGGGTGACAAGATTTTCCTCTTCTGAGAGAATGAGAGTGATGTGGGCAGTGACCAGGGGTCGATGGAGATTACTTTGGAACTTGAAGTGCGTTGTTTGGAAAGCGCTATTCAACAGAGGTTTACGACCAGAACCAGCAGAAGGCCCAGCTTCATGGACGGGAGAGGGATTGAGAGGTTCCGGCGCCGTTTCCATGGCGTGACCAACTGGAGGGTGCAAGCGAGTGTCACGACGCCCCTCAGGACAATGCCTCTTACCCGAGCGAACCATGGTGATGGACAGGAGATTGGACAGAGAAGGGCTGTGGACGGGATGACCAATAGGCCAGGGTCGAATGAGGCCAGAGGAATGCCCAATAGAGCTAGCGACCACCACCACAGAATAACAGAGCTTGTAAATAACCACAATATTACAGATCTTGTAAGCATCCACAAAACTTAGGGACAACAACAGAAAGCAGGAGCTCCGAACAGGTGAGAAATTACCTTGGCGATAGATGGCTTGGAGCTCGTGGTCGTGAACGAAATTTAGACCCACCCCCACAGTCTCCTCAGACCAGATTCCATAATCGCGCGACTGAACATCAAGCTTGGTGGTAAAGCAATGGAGCGTCATGATTATAATAGGGGGAATTTTGCGTCGATCCACGCAGAGCATTAATGCAAATCCGCCTCTCGATCTCCCATTAAAACACTTCCCCTGCTCGCATGAGTTAACGTCACGGGAGGCCACGCTGCTCTGCAGCTGGAAGTACTGGGCATTAACTTCTTGCATGGATAACTGTGGAAGCGGTTATGCCACCCGGATCTGGGAGAGTTTCTTCGATCTCAGACATTTCCTTTTGAACAAGATTATTGAAGTTGTGGAATTGGGAATCCGAGATGAAATTTGCTGGCGATCCAACATGTAGATGCCTCCCACAGTCGACTCCCATATTAGCCAAGAGGTCTGCAACTTTGTTCCCGTCTCTCCATATGTGTTTTAAGGAGATCGCTCTGTGGGAGGAAAGCCAACGCTCAATGTACAATAGCCGTTGAGACATTCTCCAGCTGTTACTGATCTTGGAGCAAGGGGAACCTTGTAGAATTCTCGTGACCATTTGAATGAGGATTTGAGAGTCTCCCTCTATAAGGAGCGGGAAGAGATTCCTGTCTTGCGCTAGAAGTAGCCCCTACCAAAGACCTTCTAACTCAGCTGAGTTATTGGTGTCCCACCCTTGTGAGCCAAGGAAGGTTATGATATTAGCTCCATTATGATCTCTGAAGATCCTGCCAAACCCTGAATTCCCTGGGTTGCCCTTTGATGCACCATCAAAATTTAGTTTGTACATATTCCTGGGGGGAGGGAACCATTTCGCCATTGAGGGATCTCTCTGAGGCTTTGTTCCTTTGATCAGTTGTTCTTGCCTTTTGTGGAAGTTCCAGTTATTCCATATTGATTGTTCCTAAGGGAGAGTGGGAAAATCCTCTTGGTACCAGGTTTTTAGAGATAAGGTTTCTTCAATGTTTTGATTAATGATTTTCCATATGTCTTCCAGCAGTCTGGATTGATTTTTGAAAATTCTACCATTTCTCTCCTTCCATATGGCCCATGTTACAAATCCTGGGATAAGCTTCCAGAGAAAGTTCAAGATCTTGCTTTGAAAGGGGTGGGGGTCCCAGTTGCGTATTGTAGCCGTTATATCTCCATTGGCTCCTCCTTCTTTTTGACGACGAAAGTTTATTTTTTGCCAGAGCTTATAGGCCAACGAACAGTAATACATGAGGTGTTCTATGGTTTCCTCTTCCTTTTTACAATTGGGGCAAATGGAGGGGCCACTGAAATTTCTTTTTCTCAGATTATCCCAAGTGAGAATTCTCTTATGACAGAGGATCCAAAGAAAGGTAGACACTTTCGGCCAGATGGAGGGATCCCATATTTTTCTCCAGAGAGGATCGGGCCTTTTTTGATCTTTGATAAGTATATTGTATGCTTCTCTGGTGGAGTAGATTCCTCTTTCTTCATATCCCCATCTGAGAATGTCTTTTTCCTCATAATGCTGTATTTTCCTTTTTAAACAATGTAAACTTTGAAACGGGAACTGATACTGTTACCCGTTTTGTAGAGGTGGAAAAAAAATGACCCGATTTTCAAAAGTGGTGATGCAGAATACACATGTTTTTTTTAGAACATGGTTTTTGGAACTTTAATTTTTTTCATGTGCATTAAGTTTTAGAATGGTAGTGAATGGTAGTGATTTTCATCCTGATTTTAAAAAGTGAGTATTCTGCATCACACCCTTTTTTTAAAAGACCTTTTTTTGACTTTAAATTTTCTAGTGTGTGAAATGTAACAAATTATTTTCTAAATTTGATAGTTTTTGAAGTCGTCATTTTATTCATATTTTCTTGTTCTCTATCTTAATTTTTTTTTTTTTTTAAGTGGGGTTTTTATTGTTTTGCGTTTTTAAATTAGAAAGTCGATAGTTTGAATTTTAGATAATCTACATATTTATACATCCTTAATTAATTTTTCAATCCACATGAAATAATTGTTTCTAAAAAACAACATTTTTTAACAATGAACATAAAAAGAACCATTTTAAACATAAATATAACAAAAAAACTAAACGTTTTGATAATTTTTTGCCAGAATTAACATGTCAAAATCACAATTTTTATACAAAAATATTAACTAAAAATGGTCAAATAATAGTTTTTTTTATGAATTTCATGTCAAATAATAGTTTTTTTTATGAATTTCATGTTAGAGATACCATGAGAATCACCATCCTCTCTCAATTGAGCACTTCTAATGGAAAGACTCGAGGATTTGCCAAATGCCCAACATGATCTGTAGGGAAGTTGATCGAATGAATTTTGACAATATAGAAGTTTTTTCATGATTTATGAATACCTTAATAATTATACTTTATTCCTAAATCACCAAACCTTATTATTGATGAATACCTTAATAAATCATACCGATGCTTTATTTTTACTATAATAATTGGATAATCTATATACTAAAACCATTCAGTAAAAAATTACTTGCGCAAAAGAAACATAAGAAATAAACTACATTAATTTCTCAAAAGCAACCACAAAATTAAAGTGTGAAACAATGATTAAACTAAACCTTATTATTGATGAATACCTTAATAAATCATACCAATGCTTTATTTTTACTATAATGATTGGATAATCTATATACTAAAACCATTCAGTAAAAAATTACTTGCAAAAGAAACATAAGAAATAAACTACATTAATTTCTCAAAAGCAACCACAAAATTAAAGTGTGAAACAATGATTAAACTAAACATTTGAAAAGGATTTCTCATAACAAGCAATTTACTGATGTCGAGGATCTATGTCTTCTAATAGTTTAGGGTCAACCTAACAAATGGTGCCCATACGATAATCGATTATGACCTTTACCTTAATATCCAATTGTATAAGATTATTGAGTTGACAATATAGAAGTTGGTCTGTAGGGAAATTTATATTTACTGTGAGTTCATCTGGATGGATAGCCAAACAACACAGCCCCCTCTCATGTTTTTTTTTAAGAGCAGCCGCTGATATGTTTCTATGTGGGCTCATAAGCAGTTAAGCAACTCAATATCGTGAGAATTACCGTACTATTCCAGTTGGAATCTTCAAATAGAAATGATAATATAGGTAGAGATTTGCCAAAAACAATAATCATACCGATGCTTTATTTTTACTATAATGATTGGATAATCTATATACTAAAACCATTCAGTAAAAAATTACTTGCGCAAAAGAAACATAAGAAATAAACTACATTAATTTCTCAAAAGCAACCACAAAATTAAAGTGTGAAACAATGATTAAACTAAACATTTGAAAAGGATTTCTCATAACAAGCAATTTACTGATGTCGAGGATCTGTGTCTTCTAATAGTTTAGGGTCAACCTAACAATTCCTCAGTGTGTGTTTCAGCCAATGTATTGCCACCGCCTAAGCCAAGAGAAATCCAATTCGTCTCAACAACATCATCAGAAGTAATACAAGGCTCCCTTCGTTCCCTTGTATCAACCTGAATAGATTCTCGATCTGGTTGGGGTGGAAGAAAGAACTGCAGCGGCACATTTTCAGATTCAATATCTCTTGAGTTATCATTTTGATCATCACTAGCCGCTGTATTCAAATAACCTGGAGAGCAATCCAAGGGCGGTCTATATTCAGAAATTCTCGACCCAAATAACATGTTCTCTTGCTGTTGTTGATCCATACTATATGTATTGAAAGGCGTAGGATGTACTGCAGAGATCCTACGCCTTTCAATAACAGCAAGAAATGTACATCCCTCTAAATCATCATGATCCCAGATTCGCTCAGCATTGGCATCATTTTAAGTGTTTTATTGAGCAAGTCAAATATAATGCTTACCAGGAATTCACGTCCCTCCATGAATGATTCTCATTTCGAAGGGTCTTGGTTCCCGATAATCTTGGTTGAAAATTTCATGATCCATTGGACAAAAAGTGAGGATAGAACTTCACTGGATTGCTGTCAAAATGTTAATGCTAACATTGCAAACCAGAATAAGTGGTGGCAAGGCTCCATAACTACAAATAAACCAATTTTTAGGGCCTTGACATCAGAAAAGTAATAAGCATTTAGACATGTCCAAAACAATTGATTGGACAGCGAAAGAATAATAAGAATATTATATTAACAGTTGACATCTGATCCAAAACAAACCCTCCAAAAAAACCAATTTCTTCCTACAAATGATCTTTAATCCACTAGTTAGTCTAAAGCCTATGAAGAAAAGATCTCAAACAGACTTCAGAACCATCTTTTTACTATTGGAAGTGTTTTCATAATGCCAGTGAAAGCTGATAATCGAATGCGTAACCTCTTCCATCGATTTTGTTTCAAGTCAGGATACATTTCCAAAATGTACTCAGGCATAAAGTCATGCCGGGTTAATATGCCAACTATAGGAGGTCTCTGCAAAACCACAGAAATTGGGAATAAGGTAAGAGAATAATCCACTTAAACCATGTACAAACAATACAAAAATATAGAAAGATGTTTACCCCAGAAGACTTAGGGACCACACAAAGGTGGCGCAATCCAACTTGTCGAAAAAGAATCTGTGCCTTGGCCAATGACATCGTCTCCACAACAGTATACGGAGAGGTATTTGCAAATGGATGTAAATCGATAAACATTTCCGCTTCATCCGCACTTATCTCTATCGCTTCAATGTTGAGGCCTTTACCTGATCCAGGCTTTGCAAAGTCTACCGAAGAGAACTGCTCAACAAAATCTTCACTAGCCAAATCCCTCGAGGGTAGAAATAGTTTCTTCTTCAGCAAAACAAGTAAATGTGAACGCAACACAAGACCATATAAAATAGGTGCCTCTGAGAAAGGAGGTTCATCTATCACAGGAAAACCATTGTGTTTACAGCTCTTCAAGACCTGCATAATGTTATCAACCTTTTCTATTCCAGAAAAGGTCACCAATGGGCCTCTAACAACATCAACTGCACTCAAATTCCGCATATAAGGTTCTGCATGTGGTTCAAGGAATGGCAAGCCCTTGAGGCGAACAATTTGGTCATAAACACCACTGTTAAATGCATCGGCCACAGTCTTCGATATTAACAATACCAACATAACAAGAGGAAGCATCAACAAATTATTTGTCAATTCCAAAAGAATTACACATAGTGAAACTGTCATCCTCATTGAACCCCCAAGGAAAGAAGCTGCTCCAAGAACAGCAAAAAGTCCTTGATCCAGGTCTGTAAATGATCCTAGCAAGATGCCAACAAATCGACCATAAGAGGCACCAGTTAAAATAACAGGTATGAATAGACCTGATGGTACTGCAATCCCATATGAAAAGATTGCAAGAACATATACTGCACAAAAGAACAGAAGTATTGATGACACATGAAACTCAGACTTTGTGCAGCGCCACCCACGGGCCGCCCCGCCCCGCCCGACCGGCGGCGGGTCGATTCCGGAATCGACCCGCCACCGGTCGGGCGGGGCGGGGTGGCCCGGGGGTGGCGCTGCGCGCGAGAATCGACCCGTACCGGCTTCGGAGCTTGTGAGCTCTAGTTCAAAAATTGAATCGACCCGCTGCCGGTCGGGCGGGGCGGGGCGGCCTGGGGGTGGCGCTGCCGCGCGCAGCGCCACCCACGGGGCGCCCCGCCCCGCCCGACCGGCGGCGGGCGATTCCGGGAATCGACCCGTACCGGCTTCGGAGCTTGTGAGCTCTAGTTCACAAATTCTGGTTAATCTGTCCAAAAAAATTGAAAATTTTGCCCCGGAAGCACACGTAAAACTAGACACCGCCCCGTTTAGGAGTTCCTCTTAATCTGGGGGCCATGACTAGGATAAACCACGACTGCCTATTAAACAAAGAATTCAGACAAAGACTGTAACAAAACCGACTTACACAGATATGAAGGGAGGACTGACTTTTAAACTTCACCACCCCGACACCCTGAATGCTGGATGTATGGCTGATATTCGACTCATTCCTCTGCACCACCGATGGAGCCTTATTCCCCACCGCTTCACCTTTTCCTTGGACAGAAATCAGCTTACAAACCACGGAAATCGGCTTACAGACCACAGAAATCCGCTTACAGACCACAAAAATCGGCTTACATACCACAGAAATCGGCTTACAGACCACAGAGGGGATACTCGGCCATGAACAGAGACTTAAAAAGTTCCTGACTGACTCATTATTGAAGACATCCCCAACCTGAACACACAGCAACTGCACATCCGTCCTTAATGCATGCAGAAGGGAATAAGTATAACAGGATGGCGACAGAGTCTGAGACCAGAACCGACCCTTACCACTGCTACCCGAAAACAGGACTCCCCACAGATATAAACACATATCGAATAATCCAGAACATAGCAGATCCGAATTTACCAGAACAGGTAGAGCTTCGAGGACGCTCGCCATATTAATTTCACCAACCCTCTGCCCGGACAACGTACCTTCATTGATTACCCAGAATGAATGTCGCCGGCCTGTTTTAATGGCGATTGAGCTTGCCAGCTGCGTCCCTGTTTAAATGTCAAGTTTATATATTATTATCAAAACACACTTTAAGCGGTCCAAGCAATTCATGTTCTTCCCACTATATATAGAAAAGTTGACAATGAATACAAATTTGATTACACCACCCTTTGCAATCCTCCTCAACCTGAAACAATCAATCAATAAAAAGTCGAGTCCGTAGTGACTTTAAGAAATTGAATCAAGTGAACCATGGATGTATTTAAGGAATTGGTGAAGTCTAATTGAACTTGGGAACAAAGATTCCATGCTTTTCCGCGGTTTTATATCTCAGAAGTTATCGGTCTGGTTAGCCATTCACCTCCCTTTGCAATAAGCCTATTCACCTCCCTTTGCAATAATGAATTCAATGAATTATATTGAGTGACTAAACGATGAACTTGAGCAATTAGTCAAGTCTAACAAACCTTGCGATGAAAGTTCTCAGCCTTTTGAGTGGTTTGATTTCTCAGCAATTGTTGGTTTGGTAACGTATTCGACCTGAATATCCTTATTCACCTCCTTATAGTTCTCTTTGCCCTACCTTTGGTGTTACCATTAATAGATCATCCCACATTTTATATTATATATGCCTTCATATTTCATTTAGCCTCAATTGATAAAGGTGAGGATTACTTTTTATCAATAATCCTCACTTTTCATTACACTCAAGTTTTATTGATTGAAGTGGTGAGAGGCTCCATCATCAATAATTGAAGTATTATTGTCAAAGACAAGGCATGAAGACACGTAGTTGGTTTCTCTTGTTATTCGTTTTTAGCAGTAGCAATGGTATTGAATGACGGTGTAGTCGATGCAGGTAGAATCTTCAAAAGGAGGAATATTGCAACAACCCACGCTAATAAAAATCCATGTAATATTAGGATTGGATAAGTTCTTTAGTGATGCATACGCCCTTTGGTTGGAAGTCCTCACATGTATAGTGTATTTCAAGACCATATTACACTTCATGGGCTCTTAAAGATTATTGTAATATATTGTATTTTATTATATGATACTGTGAAGGATGCCTCTTAGGTCAGCAATGGTCCAAGTAGCATGTTTTTGAAAAATTAATTGTATATATTAAATTTGTTATTTATTATGTGAATGTTTGAGCAACGATATCTATATTTGGTCGAGCTCTATTATTTTGTCTGTACTCCAATTATATATAATTAGCATTATAGTTTTGATGAAAATTTTAAGGTGACGTTAGGTTGCCTTAGCATCCCCGACTACAGGTTTCGAAGGTGGACGTCAGCTTGTATGTGCGATACAACGGACAGAGAGACAATACGCGACAGAGAGACTCGGCAAAGTGAAAAGACGCAAACATTCTCCATTGACGGGCAGCTTGGGTTTTACCAATTCCACGCATCAAATGACGATCCACATTACCAATTCCACGCAGCGGCACCCCCGGGCCGCCCCGCCCCGCCGGACCGGCAGCGGGTCGATTCCAGTATCAACACTTTCGTTCTGAAGCTATATTTTGCAGGAAAATTTCGTAGAAAATTTCGTAGTCACTGCCATTTTTAAAACAGCAGCAAAATTGACACCTAAAAAAATAAATCATTATTCCAGTATCAACACTTTCGTTCTGAAGCTATATTTTGCAGGAAAATTTCGTAGTCACTGCCATTTTTAAAACAGCTGCAAAATTGACACCTAAAAAAAAAAAACATCGTTCCAGTATACACACTTTTCATTTTGAGCACTATTTTTGTGGTTTTTTTGGGGTTTTTGGGCCAGAGTTCCCGTTTTGAGTTTATAGTTCCCGTTTCAAAGTTTGCATTGTTTTTATTAACTCTGTATCCAGGGTTTGCTGGTCTTGCCTCATCCCCTATGGAATGACCTGAGTCGCTTTAAGCCATTCTCTGTAGTCTTGCTGAGAGGTATTTCGCCAAAAGTTCCTCACTGTATTTTGGGGGTGCCTGTCCTGTTCCAGAGGAACATTTGATTGGATAAGTTCTCTGAGTTTAGGCATCTGTTGCCAGGAGTCATCGCAAAATCTAGCCTGATCACCATTCTTCACTTCCCAAAATCTATGCTCCTGTATAAGGTACCTGTGTTGATTTGCTGAGTTCCACATGATTGAGCCATTACTAGTCTTTGATATTCTGATGAGTTCCTCCCTTGGACAGTTTCCCACATATTTGGCTGTCCATAACATGGCCCAAGGAGTGGGAGGTTCCGAAAGCCATTTCCACCAGATTTGAGCTCCCATAACAACATTGTTGTGAGTGGGGTCTCTTAACCCAATGCCACCTCCTTTCTTAGGAAGGCAAGCGGTTTCCCATTTGACAAGAGCCCATTTGTGTCGTAGACCGCTGCTGCCCCAGAGAAACGACCTTTGGAGAGTTTTGAGTTCTTTGAGAACCCACTTGGGAGCCGCAAGGATGGAGAAGAGGTATAAGGGCATGGCTTGAAGGACAGCTTTAATCAGAACAAGACGGCTAGCCATGTTAAGAGATCTGTGAGTCCAGGAAGAGAGTCACGCTTCCAGGTTATCTAGGAGGGTTCTCCAAGAAGAATGCTTTAGGCCGGAGGCTATGAGCGGGGCTCCAAGATACGAGGAGGGAATTTTGGCAGAGGAAAAATGAAGGATGCGTAAGATGGCTGTCTGGATAATAGAGGGAGTATGAAAGAAGAAGATTTGAGATTTGGAGTGATTGATAGAGGCACCGGAGGCTTCCGAAAAGTCTGTTAAAAGAGCTTTGAGTTGTCTGGCTTCTTGGACTGAGGGATGCCCATAAAGCATATTGTCATCAACAAATTGTTGATGGGTAAAAACAGGGGAGTTATGAAAGGAGAGGCCTTTGAGACGGGCAGCTTGCTGAGCATGTTTGATACTTCTCCCTAGACCCTCCGCCATAATGATAAACAGGAAAGGGGAGAGGGGGTCTCCCTTCCTGATACCACGGGTAGGGTGAAAAGTCTCGGAGGGTATACCATTAATTAGAACAGAGAAGAATGAAGATGAGATGAGGCTCGTAACCCACCGGACCCAAGAAGCATCAAAACCAAATGCTATAAGAGTCTTTTCAATATACTTCCAACTTAGGCTGTCAAAAGCTTTGGAAAGGTCAAGTTTGAGTAGCATACCTAGCTTTTTGGAGATCTTCAGGGAATGAATTATTTCATGAGTAAGGATGATCCCATCCGTGATCTACCTTCCCTCAACATATCCTGATTTCTCTGGCGAGATGATGAGTGGGAGAAGGAGCTTGAGTCTGAAGGCTATAATTTTAGAGATAATCTTATAGATTATGTTGTAGAGTGCTATCGGCCTGTACTTGTCTGGCTTGCAAGGCTTCTCCACCTTCGGGATCAGGGCTATGAATGTAGCATTTATTCCTGGAAACATCCAATGGAGAGAGCGGGATTCCTCCACCACCTACTAGACCTCAGTCTTGATGAAGTCCCAAAAATTATGGAAGAAGTTTGAGGTGAATCCATCCGGTCCTGGAGCTTTGCCATCTTTTAGTTGTAACACTGCTATTTCCACTTCTTGAGGATCAACAGGCTTGAGAAGCATTTGATTATGCTCTTCTGAAATAAGTCTGGGGATATTGCCTGTAATTTTTCCTATGGCCTGAGATCTGTCTATATTTGGTTCTCTGTGCACTTGCTTGAAATAATTTAAAAGTTCAGACTCTATTTCTTCATGCTTTTCCACTCTGATGCCTTGCTCATTTTGAATATGAGTGATATTGTTGTGCATCCTGCGCTGAATTGTGGTGCTATGAAAGAACTTGGTGTTTCTCTCTCCATCCTTGAGCCACCTAATTCTTGATTTTTGCCTCCACAATATTTCTTCCTGCTTTTCCTTTTCCGCTAGTTGCAATTCAAGGTTTTTTTCCTATTCTGCCAGTTCCTCTGATCTGCCCACTGTGATGATCTTTTGCTGTAGTTGCTTCATATCCAACTCAATGTTTGCTTTTCCCTGAAATATATTGCCAAATGAAGTATGATTCCAATGCTTGATCTTACCTTTTAGGTGCTTAAGTTTTTGTTGGAATTGGAACATTTTGGAGCCTGGAGGTGGGTGGAAGCTTTTCCATTCTGTGTTGATTAAATCATGAAAGTCTGGATGTGTCATCCAGAAGGCCTCAAAGCAGAAAGGCCTGCCGATATTGTTTCCAGGACGAGACCAGTGAAGTGAAATGGGCCAGTGATCAGATCCCGTGAAGGGTAGGATGGATGCCGCAAAATCCCCCCCCAGATGAATGGCATTGTCAGAGAGAAGGAACCTATCCAACCGAGAGGCGATTTGCTGGCTCCCTGCTTGTCTGTTGGTCCAAGTGAAAACCCCATTATTGGAGGGGAGATCGATGAGCCAGTTGTTTTGAATGAAATCCTTCAGAAGCGATCCTTCCTGAGAATTTCTGCATCTACCCCCTCTCCTTTCTTCCAATCTTGTGACCATGTTGAAATCACCTCCTGCAATCCATAGAGGAAGCGATCTGTTCTGGTTGAGAGCCGAGATGGAGTTAAGGATCTCCGCTTTTCGAGAGATTTCCTGTGGGAAATAAACATTAGTTAAAAGCCCATGTTGGTTTGTACCTATGATATGGAAAGTTGCTTGGAGGAAATTCCTGTGAGCGTGAAAGTTGTTGAGCTCGATGGCTCTGGAGTCCCAAATAATGGCTAGGCCTCTCGAGGAACCATATGCATCTACTGCTATGTTATGACATCCGGGCCAGAATTTAGCAGCGAATCTATCAAGTGCGTTGGAATCACACTTTGTCTCTTGCAAGAATAGAACCTGAGGGTTTTCTTGCTTTAACATATTTTTGAGGATGCGGGTTTTCCTGGGGCCATTAAGCCCTCTTATATTCCAAGAGATTAGCTTCATTGAGAAGGAGTGTTTTCAGGACTGTAGTACTTAGTTAACTTGGCACACCTGCCTGATTCCACTAAGATATGACCACACTTGATTGTTCTTTGAAGAATGGTTTTTCTTCCTCGCTTTTTTATATCTTTGACTATAAATCGTCCATCCCAAGGGCCTCCTGTCTGTATACCCAAAGATTTCTGCCTCTATGCCCGAGATAAGACTTCTTCCAGATTCTTAAGCTGTCCTGCTGGAATGTTGTCGAAGTTATTTGTGGTGCAGGCTTTTTCAAGACCGGGAAGGTCCAGATCCCCAATGTCTATTGTTTCTGTTTCTTCCTCCATAAATTGAGAGTAATCTGGTTCTTCCATTGGTTCCTCTTCTGAGCGAGCATCTGGATTTGGGGTCTCCAGTTGCATGGTTTGATTATTCCAGACGATTTCTTTTTGTTTGTTTGAGGTCGAAGCCTCCTTACCTTTAGTATCTGCTTGTAGCATTGTGGGTTTTCCTCCTTTTGAATGATCATCGCTCATGGGTTCTGGCTCCGGCAAATTCGTTTGTGTTTCTGTTTGGTTAGCTAAGGCACCAAAACTGTTGCTTGTGGATGGCCCTGGTTGGCTGGTTTGCATTACCTTTGGTTTTGGAGCATGTTTCTTGTGGGTTCTCCGGCGATTCGTGACTTTGATGAAGCCACCTGCTTCAGAAGCTTTCGGATCTGAGGTGGGGGGAGATTTCTGTGTTAGAGGACAATCCCTGAATAAATGCCCAAGGGCATGACATCTTCGACATCGAAAGGGCACATGTTCATAGTCAATAGTTTGTAGCCATTCAATGTCATAGTGAGAAATGCTTACCGCATCTGGAAGAGCTTGATTGAGATTCATGTAAACGCAGATTCTAGCATAAGAAGTATATCTGCATGTTTTCATTTCCTCCGTTGTTTTGACAAACTCTCCCAGGGTGTTTCCTATCGCCTGTAGGAAGTCTTCCTCCCAGTATTCTACGGGGAGTGAATATAAGCGGATCCACACCGGAGCCTAGCTGAGGTCCACCATATCTGGATTGAAGCGCTCCATCCATCCTTTAAGAAACAAACCAGCCGCATTGAAGAAATAAGGTTCACCATCAAGGACCCTGTTTCTGTCCTCCAAGCAGTTGAAGATAGCAGTAAAAAAATCCTTTTGGCCCCAGCTGCAGGGTGATATGCCCCTGGGGATGCCACTTCGCATTTATCCAGCTTCTTAGGGCTCTTTCGGTTGGCCATAGACCAATGAACTTCCCTATTAGGGCATGATCTTTCATGAACTAGATCTTTGCGTCGATTCGATGGCCTGGTAGCTCAACCCTTGGGCGAACCATGGCTACTGTTTTTCATGTAGCAGAATGTACTTCTGGTGACTTTTCCCCTTGTTTTGCTTGCCGATTTTCCGGAGCTTCATTGTCCCTTTCCTGATTTGTGGCTCCCTCTGCTACCGTTTTTACGAACTGTTCATTGTCGCTTTGTGGGGGAGGTTCATCGCCCCCCCCCCCCCCCGGCTGGGGATCCATGAGGGTGTGTACCCTCAGTCCGTTAAAGAGAAGGACCTGAATCCATCAACGTTTGAAAAGTGCTGCAGATTTATAGAGCCTGCCATCGCTGTAGGTGTTCAAACCCTACAGCTTGCCGTCATCCCTCCGTAGGCACTCGATATTGAATCTAATGTATCTCTGTAATTTCGAATCTTATAGTTTAGAAATTGCAACCTGCAGTAGCTCTCTATGTCCTCTTTCCAATTCCACCAATCTGATCGAATTTAGATTCTCCAAGAAAGAGTTATTTCATCCCTTGAATATTATCAAAAAAGGTATGATGATTAAGTTGGACCTATCAAAAGCATATGATATATTGAACTCAGATTATTTGTGTAGAATTCTCCAAGCCTTTGATTTTGTGGAAGATTGGATCGTTTCGATCTATAACATTATATCCTCTACTTATTTTTTTGTCTCGATAAATGGATCTCCATCTATCCCCTTTCCATCCTTCAAGGGGATTAGAAAATGGGATGTCCTATCTCCTTTTCTATTTATATTGGTTGTCAAGGGTCTTGGAAGGTTCTTCAAGACAACAATAGCTAATAATCATCTCTATGGTTTGCAATTGTTTAGAGAAAAACTTCCTTTGACTCACCAATGCTTTGTGTAGGAAACAATTGCCATGGGTAGACCCATGGCATACGAGGCATGGTATTTCAATAAAATTATGGATAGGTTTTCCACGGCTTCATGTATGGAGATTACTAAACACAAATTGTAGGTATTTTTTTAATGTGGCTTTGATGGTCCAAAGAAATGTGGCATATATCTTGGGAATTCAAATTAGTAAAGTCCCATCAAAATACTTAGGATCCCCCTTAGCAAAGAGCTTTCATAAATGGAGCCTATGGGAAGAGATCATTACAAAAGTGTAGAAAATATGTGATAGGTTAACCCGATAATGCAATATAAATCAAAGCAGAATACTATAATCTACTTCTATTATCAATTTGCAGAAGCTTAAAGATCGAGTTCAACAATATAACTAGAAGAAGAAGAATCAATGGCACAATACACATGAAAATACTTTGGGGAAAGTTTCAGATAAAAACCCCACACTATTGTATTATCATACATGGTGGAAATACATAGGAATTATATAAAGCCTTAGCTCTCACAGCTAGCTAGATCTCAATACAATCCTCTCAGATGCTTCCAAGAAATCTTGGCTTCTCTCCATCCTTCCTCTCTGCCCTCCAAGCTCCTATTTCCTTGCGCTATTCCTTGTGGATGATTTTCCTTTTACCAAGTGGAAAAACAAGCCTTCAAAACTGCGCAATCCTCAAGGATGAATCCTTGACTGCATGCTTAAGTTTTCTCCATGAGAAAACACATGCAACTGATAGTACACTGTCCTTGAACATTAATCTCAACTCGGTCTTTCTCATAATAGACATGCATGATTTTCTAATGAGGGAATCTTCAGTTAACTGGAGTAGCACTAGTTGAGTGCATTAATGCATCAACTAACTATTAACTCACTATTAGTTCCTCAAATAGTTTGGAACTAATTTAACTGGACTTAAGTCAGTAAATTGAGTTAACTAATTACAACTCAAATATAACTCAATCTTATCTCCTTAATTTAATGGATAACTCTTGCATGACTTTAGAAAGACTTCTAACTTGAATTTATCCAACTAATTAATTTAAAATAAATTAATTAATTATTTCCAAGTAGCTGTTAAGACTAAATTCGATTTTAATTCACAATTTAATTCAAGGACAAATTAAATTGGAATATTCTTGTTGCCATATTTCAACACTCCCTCTCAACAAGAAAGGGATTATCTACCATCCCGATCCTGTCTCTATGGAACTCGAATTCACACTTTGACAATGCCTTTGTCAAAATGTCAGCATCTTGCTCCTCTGTCGAAATATACTCCAGCAACATGATCCTCTCGACCTGTGAAAAGCCACGGGAAACAACTCTTGCCTTAAGCTTCTCCACACTACCATAAGCAGCTTGCTTTACCTTGTAAATCCAATGGAACTCACAACTGACTTGTTTTTCGATCTCGAAACGACATCCCAAACACTGTTACGAACTATGGAGTCATACTCCTCCACCATACCATCAACCCAAATCGGCTACTGCACTGCTTCCTCAAAGGAAGATGGCTCAGTCTCAACACATTCCCCAGCAAGGGCCATGTATTCAGTGTACCTCTCAGGTGACCTCCTCTATCTGTGCTAAGAAGATGGTGCCCCCACATTCTCTCTCACATCCTCCAAAAATCTATCAACTTCTCTTGTGTGCTTTCGTCCATCTCTGGAAGACTTTGCTTAAGTGGATGTCTCCACTCCTAGAACATCTACATGTGGCTACTCCACATCAGTCTAAGGCTCCTCCTCCTTAGGAACCAATAGTTCCTCCACAGCCTATATTTGGAGCTCCCTCTCAAGGGAAACTCGCATGGCTTTCTGCTCATCAAACTTGAGATCTCTGTGAACCACTGTCCTCCAACTAGTAGGCAAGTACACCCGATAGTCGTGAGGTGTATCAATGTACCCCACAAATATCCCCAACTCTGCTCTCGGATCAAGCTTCTTCCGTGCATCCTTTGTCACATGGCAATATACTGATGAGCCAAAGATCCTTAAGTTGCCCACATCTGGTCTCTTACAGGAGAAATCTTCCTCTGGTGTCTCCATCCCAAGTATGCGATGCAGGCTTCTATTCTACAAATAGATTGTTGTGTTGCATGCCTCAGCCCACATGTGAAATGGTAGGCCTTGGACACACCATTGCCTGTGTTGCCCCTACAATAGTTCTGTTCTTCCTCTCGGCCACCCCATTCTATTGTGGGTTATAAGATGCCGTCAACTCTCATTTAATTCCTTCCGCTACACAGAAGTCCTTAAACTCTTGAGAGACATATTCTCCACCATTGTTGCTTCTCAAGGCCTTGATCTTCCTCCCTGACTCTTTCTCGACCAAAGCTTTGAACTCACAAAATTTTGTGATGGTTTGGTCCTTCTTCTGCATGAAATAAATCTATCATTTACGAGAATAGTCATTAATGAAAATCAAATAATAACTTTGCTATGCTATGGATGCTATCAAGAATGGTACATACAAATCAGTATGAACTCTCTCTAAGATAGCCTCTACTCAACTACCTCGATCATGAAAGGAAGACTTTGTGTACTTTCCCAAGGTACAACCTTTGCATATGTCAATTTGCTCAAGTTTACCTTTGGGAAGTCCTATAGATATCTACTGCATTATATTCAAGGCCCCATGATGGAAATGGCCCAATCACCTATGCCACAACTCGCCAATGTCTTGGCTTTGCACCAATTCTACTTTCGTACTCAATGTTGCACAAACATCTACCTCTAGTTTATAGATATTCTTCACTTGAATCCCTACCCTCTTGGTGTAACCCATGGTATGTGTCTTAGGAACGCCTTTCCTTTGTTGAAGACAACATCGTAGCCTTTTTCCTCCAACATCACGACCAATACCAAGTTCTTCTTCAATCTAGGCACATACATCACATCTGTCAAGGTGAGAGGATCTCCATGCTCCCTCTGAAAATCAATCGTGCCCACTCCTGAAACACTATACCTTCCGTCGTCACCCATCTCTATGCGCATCTTAAGGTCTTTTTCCTCCAAGGCACTGAATAAATTTTTATCACCGGTCATGTGGAATGAGGCTCCACTGTCAAGATATCAGACACAACCCATCATCGATGACACCATGCATGTGATGAGGGTAAAGTCCATTTCAAACTGAAAGGTTAATGCCTCACCTTCCAATCCTTTCGAGGATCCCTTCTTGGACTTCTTCGATGGGAAATTAATCACATAATGTCCCATCTTGTGATAATTAAGGGATCCTACTTTAGACATGTCACCCTTCTTCTCTCCATGAGAATAATTCGATTTGAAATGGGAAGCCTTCCCCTTCCCTTTCCTTGCCTTACTTGCTAAGGCTAGATTTTCTTCATCATCATTCTTGGATGAAGAACCATCTCGTGTGCTCCTCCTGATCTCCTCCTACATAAGATCTGACCACAGTCGTTCCCAATCTGGCAGTTTCTTCCTTCCATTCACAAAGTCCTAGTAGCTATTCCAACTCTTTGGAAGGCCAAGGAGAGTGAGACTCACCATATCATCATTGGCGGTAGTTATTCCCACACTGCCAAGCTCATCTTTGCAGGTGGTAAAGTTGTTCAGATATGTGGAAATTGTATCACCCTTCTCCATTTTGATTCTTCGAAGCTTATCCTTGAGCACCAATTTCATTTGGTCGCTACTATTCTGGTAGAAGTCCTTCAATGTCTTCCACATTGAAAATGGAGTATCCTTCCCATGGAGACTCAAGACAATATGGTCTCAAACTCCCTCAAGGATGATCTGTCTCGCCTTCGCTACAAACTTCTTCCACTCAGCCAACTCTTGTGCATTAGTTGAAGCTGGATTTAGGATTTATTGATCAATGAATTCCTTTAAGCCATTGTCTTCTAATACACCCTCCATTCTATCTTTCCATGCTATGTAATTTGAGCTACCTTGCAAGGCATACTCGAGTCTCAAGCCATAGAACGCCATTGGCCAACCTTGAAGTATGATATGAATTTGATTTGCACCTGCAACCCTGAACTTCAAACTTTGAATTCTCTTCTCATTATATTGTTCACATCTCTGATACCATGTAGAAAATCTATGATAGGTTAACCCAATAATGTAATATAAATCAAAGCAGAATACTATAACGTACTTCTACTATCAATTTGCGGAAGCTTAAAGATTGAGCTGAACAATATAACTAGAAGAAGAAGAATCAATGGCAGAATACACATGAAAATACTTTGGGTAAAGTCTAAGATAAAAACCCCACACTATTGTATTATCATGCATGGTGGAAATACATAGGAATTATATAAAGCCTTAGCTCTTGCAGCTAGCTAGATCTCAGTACAATCCTCTCAAATGCTCATAGGAAATCTTGGCTTCTCTCTAGCCTTCCTTTCTACCCTCCAAGCTCCTATTTCCTTGCGTTGTTCCTTATGGATGATTTTCCTTTTACCAAGTGGAAAAACAAGCCTTCAAAACTACGCAATCCTCAAGGATGAATTATTGACTGCATGCATGAGTTTTCTCCATGAGAAAACACATGCAACTAATAGTACACTGTCCTTCAACATTAATCTCAACTGGGTCTTTCTTGGAATAGACATGCATGAGTTTCTGATGAAGGAATCTTTAGTTAACTGGAGTAGCACTAGTTGAGTGCATTAATGCATCAACTAGCTGTTAACTCACTATTAGTTCCTCAAACAGTTTGGAACTATTTAACTGGACTTAACTCAGTAAACTGAGTTAACTAATTACAACTCAAATATAACTCAATCTTATCTCCTTAATTTAAGGGATAACGCTTGCATGACTTCAGAAATACTTCTAACTTGAATTTCTCCAACTAATTAATTTAAAATTAATGAATTAATTATTTCCAAGTAGTTCTTAAGACTAAATTTGATCTTAATTCACAATTTAATTCAAGGACAATTAAATTGGAATATTCTTGTTGCCATATTTCAACAAAAAGTTTGTAATAAATTGGTTGGTTGGACTTTGCATGCCTTGAATATAGTTGTGAAAATTTTTCGATTGAAAGAAGTTCTCTATAGCAAAGAAAGTGGCCATTGGTAGCCTAGGACAACCATGCAAATCGAAACTAAAAGGCAGTCTAGGCCCAAGGGATCCACTATTGTAGCAACGTTTTTGGGTGTGAATATTTGGTCAAGGTGGTTACAAGGGGGCCAATATCTATGGAAAAGGATTTGGAAAAATAAGTATTCCCCACACACTCCTCAATGGATCCTAATCAGGATGAATAACATTACCCTAAGATGATTAATCTAGAACCTAGCAAGAAAAGGCATGGAATTGATCCAGAAGCACTTCTTTTGGGAGATTAAGAATGGTTAAATGGCATCATTTTGGGATGATTCATGGAAAATTTTTCCAAAATTGGGAGAGAAAGAAGACTTGGAGAAAATAAAACAACAAATGATAGCTTGGGAAAGAGCAGTGATGACAAATTATTGTAGGGAGAGAGATCTATGCTACAAAAGGTGGCAATGGATTGCATGAGAGAAATGGAATCCCAAACTGGATGGGAGTGTGTGGTAGAAATTATGGAGCTATCTATAGAAGTGGAGAATTCTTATTTTCAACTTTGAGGACAAAATTCAAAGAGAGCATCAATCAAGAGGCACCTTCTCTATGAGCAAAGCATATCAACTGGAGGTCGGAATTCAAGATATTGAAAAGGAGGAGGTCTGGTTTAAAAAATGGAAGGAAAAGGTATGGCCAAAAATATCCATTTTTTTCTTCTACTTCAGAATAAACCAATGACGTGGGAGAATATTCAAGAGGAATTACTATGGTCCCTCTAAGTGTCCTTAATGTCTTATATATTGGAAGACTTACATCATTTGTTTAATTTCTACAGTTTCTCTGTGGGGCTATGGAATAAATTATAAAAACAATTGTTGGAATCAAAGAGACATCCAATGAGTTATCTAATACCACTATTAGATGGAGATTCTAGGCCTTGTCTAATCTAATTCTCAATCAGATTTGGACCTTGATGCCGAGATTCTTATTGTGGTGGATCTTGAAGGAATTAAACAAAAGAAATTTTAAAGGGAAGTTGATCCCCCTCAAACTACCTAGCATGTCGTAGTTAAGAAAATTAAAGAATTAATCCTAACTAAGGTGTGCTCTAATCAAGAACAACAGGTGAATGGTCAATAATCAAGGCTTTTAAAGTAATAGTTGCCTTCACCTCCTAAGGGTATCCATCCAGCTTTGCCCCCTTCTAGTTACCTCCTCTGCCTAAGTCTTCTAAACTCAACTTTGATGGTGAAGAAAAAGGAAATCAATGGATTATAGAATACAAAGGGATAATCAGTGATAGTAGAGGTAGGCTTGTGTTCATTTAATATGGAACAATCAGAGTGAATAATAACAATGTCATGGAGTTAACGAGCCTCCATACAGGGCTAAAATATGCTCAGATGCAAAGATTCTCTAAAATTATGGTGGAAGGAGATTCTAAAATAATAGTAAATATGGCTCAAAACCTCTAGAATGGATCTAATATCCATAAGGTTCAACAACTTCGAGATTGGAATCCCTCCTAAAACAAGTCTCCTCCCTCAGATTTCGACTCTAGGTTTTGACCATGTTAGAATAGCAGGGAACAAAATAGCTCATTTCCTGGCAAACTATAGATGTATGGAAACCTTCAATCAAATAGACTCAGAGTGGTATCTCTTACCATAATCACCTTTGAAAAGTGCCTACTATAAATTAGTTTGGAAGGATTACACAACCCTATATGGGGTGAAAAGCATGGTGGAGGGAGGGGGGAGGGGTGTGGGTGGATGCCACTATCCCACTTGGAACACACGCTATGGGACATGGCATCCACTCTCTGTGGAAATTAATGTTTTTAGTACACAATCTCAATAGAGCATGCTTGTGTATTAATGGAAAGGATGTTGGAATTTAGTTCACAAACCATGGATGGAGTGTTAATTCTATGCAATCGTGTGAGGACATATGTTGGCATAATGAAAATTATTATGTTAAATTGAAGGGAGGAGAAGGGGTGGAGGCAAGCTATGGGATTTTGACAATATGAATTGATTCGCCGAAAGAAAAATAACGTAGAATATCATCCATGTGTATCCCTATTTTTCCGTTTTAGCACCATTCCTTTTCCCTTACACGAGCCTGTTTGGAATTGCAAAATGCAAGGAAATTATGTGGGAGAGGCCTCAAGCAGAGGAATTAGGTGTCATAAGTTAGGTGTCGATGGCTTTGTCTCTATGGATTTTTCATTAAGCCTGGAAGATTTCACCCCTCCCTTTGGTCACATTTTGGTTGTGTTGTGTGGTGGAGGGATTTTGGCCATCCTGGAAGGAGGTGGGTCAATCCAGGTGAGTTCTACTAGTAGGAGGCCTAGACTTGTCCCTCTTGTATGCATGTCAGCAACTGTAGAGAAAAAGGTGAGTTTGTGGGCTTGCTATGGAGTAGGGTGATGAGGGGTGGTAAGCTTTATCCTAGCTGAATTGTCATTGTGGATTTCACTTTAGTATGGAAAGCTTATGTTTTCTTCTCCTTTCACATTTCCTATTTTCTTTATATTAGGGAGGATTCAATGCTCTAGAAATTGGCTAGGACAGTCTCGGTAAATTATGTAAGTTTGTTTTGGTGTGGGTTTCCTCAAAATCCTAAGTAGGTGGGGTGATGGACTTGGGTAGTCATGGCACTAGTTAGGATAGATTATGTGTTCAATTATGGATGGCATATTGTTTTTGGTTTCAATTTCATTCATTATCTGAATAGTAGTTGGATATATGACACTTTGGGGGCATTTATTTGAGTAAGGCAAGGAAGACTCAACAATTTGTTGTTCATACTAATTTTATCAGTGGTTCCTAGACTTTGTTTTTGGTATCTTGCTTAGCACCCACACCCCCTAGTATCTTTCAAGATTTATTTATGGTCTATTACCTTTGTTAAGCTTTTATAAAGAACTATGGTTGTGGTATTTGTGGCCACTATCATGTTGAAGTGGAAATCTTTGTGTTGGATAAATTACCTTGTGGAATTCTATATTATGCTCTTTACAGTCAGGGTTTGGGGGTCTGACACGTTGGGTGACTTATGGTTTAACACATGCCCTTACGTGGGGGATTCTATGTTGTTGTAAGTACTCTTTGGCCCTTGTTGAGCCAACGATTGTCAATCATTGGATTAGTTTGTGTTGGAGTATCAACAACCACGTGGTATAATGCCACATCAAATTGTAGGAGCTAGGGGAGGGGTTGGATATTATCAATATTGGGCCTTGTGAGGGCAATCTCGTATGTGCCAAAGAGTGGAGGGATTCTTTGGGCACTGCTTGGAGATGACAACTCACCCTGTTTAAGATGAATTTTCCCAGTGTGAGGTTGCATCGCCCATGTACAAAGCTTCCCTCTATGATATAGAAGTCTTCATTGAGGGGGATGATTGGATCCCTAACACTAGGCATACCAGGGATCGATTCAATCAGTACATGCAAACTGTTGATTTGTATTGGAAGATGAATTTCATTTTGGGGCATAAGTTGGTGGATAGACATGAGTAGCAAGAGGACATCATGTAGTCTCTAGATTGAATTCATAGCTAATTGGGTAGAGTGGACCATAAGATTGACATGATTAAAAAATAGTTAGGTATTCCTCAGCAAATGGAAACAACTAATCAGGGCACCAAGGAACCTATGTAGATCAATATTTTAGATTATAACCCCTCTAGATAGTTTTTTGATGACCTTGTCCTTTATAGTTTTGGACAACAATTTCTCTTGGTTTCGTATCCTAGGAAAGGTTGACAATTACCTTCTGGATTTCCTTTTCTCTTATTGCTTACAACTAACGTTGTCCTCTCTTAGGAGAGTTTCTTTCCAGTTATGGTTAGGTTTCCTTAGTGAGAGACTAATGAGTCAATGAAACGTTTGGATGTAATTACCATTTTTTGAAGATAATAAAAATTAACTTCATAGAAAATAGTGTGGGAGCACATAACTACTTTGGATTCGTTGTTTCCTTAGTGAGAGACTAATGAGTCAATGAAACTTTTGGATGTAATTACCATTTTTTGAAGATAATAGAAATTCACTTCATAGAAAATAGTGTGGGGGGACATCACTACTTTGGAAACAAATAGCAATCTTTGATGTGTGCATACTACTAAAAATATTCTAGAATATTCATGGAGGTTAAATCCTAGCTATCCACCTAATAATTATTCATAATTGAATTAAAATTATGGAAACTCTATAACTAAATAGATATCCCTAAGGCCATAATAATTATTAGATGGATAGTAGGGATTTAACCTCCATAAAATATTCTTAATGCTAACTAGAGAGATAGAAGATTAAGATAAGCTTTTTGATGTTCATTGACATTTATTAAATATTTACTGTGTATAACTACACTAAATAATAATTTATAATAAAAAAAATAGTATTAAATATCAAGATAATCCTCTTTAAAATTGATAAATTATAATTAAATATTGTATTTAAATTATTATTGAATAATTATTAATATGTACTATAAATAATGTATATTAATTATTTTTTTAAGAAAATCATCATAGAGATAGTAAATTAAGATGGAAATTAGGGAAAGTAAATTTTTTTAAGTATATTATAAAGTTATAGGTTATGTACATATCTAACTTTTTTTATATCATAACTTTATAGAAATCTGAACACTTTTATAAAAAGCATTTATGATATTAGTGTAAAGTTGATGTATAATATTTGTATGTGTGTTTCTATGAAAGGTAGTGTTTTATTTTTGTGAAAACATTTTATTTAACGTGTTTTAGAATTATTTTAATAAAAGTTATTATATAATTATATTAAAAGCAATGAGATATTGTGGAATTTAATATTAGGGAGTAATGTAACATTATATTAGATACTTTGTAACACATATGGGAAAGTAATGTAATTTTATATTATTGTATTATAGAGATATTTTATATAGTCTTTATTGTATTAAGGGTAATTTATTGAAATAAGTTTGATATATTTATGAAATATATAATTTATAATAATATGATATCTCAATTTATAAATATATTATAGACAACTATAAATATATAATTATATAAATATTAAAATATATATAAAATATTTAATTTAATAATATTTAATAAATATGGTTTTTAGGTTTATTATCAATTTAAATTAATTTAATATTAATATTAATATATTTTAATTTTTTATTCATGAAAAAAAGAGGGATTAAATTTTTTGAAATATATATTTTTTTAATTTTTATATATTAAAAAGGCTTATATCAAGAAGTTGGATCTTTCTAGATGTTTGATAAATTAAGAATTAAACTGAATTTATATTGGTTTACTCTAAGTCATTTTTCCTTTCTAAATATATATTAATTTATATAAAATGGACATTGAAATATTTTTTTGGTTTTTTCTCTATATATATATATATTAAACTTTTAATCAACATAAACATTGAAATATTTCATTTAAGATATAAATTAAAATATAAATATATAAATATAAAAGGACTTTTGCCTCACTTTCTTTATTTTTATATACAAATTAATAAAAATATTATATCATAAAATCCAAATATCTTACTTATTATTTTATTTATGCTAGATATTGAAATATTTTTTTCCATATTAATATTTATTTTCAATATTGAAAATATTATTTTATTATAAAAAATTATTTAATTTTTTTTATGTAAAAACTTTTTAATATAAATTTATTACAATATAACATTTTTATGAAATACCTTTCCACTCAATAAAATATAAATAAATATTTTTTTATATATTTTTAATACTTATTTTTATTTTTCTCATTTTCAAGAATCTCAACTCTTAATAATATCTAAAACCAAAATATATCTACATAAGAATATTAGAAATTTGGCTCCCTGCCCCAGCCAAACATATTTTCACAATTCCGAATAAAATCTAAAACCAAAATATATCTAGAAATTTCACTCCCTTCCCAGTCAAACATATCTTCACAATGGATCTATATTAACAATGGATCTAACATTTTTATCATTCCTTAAAATGTGTTTATTCTATATGCGGTCTCAGAGATCACCTGTTTCCAATGAGTGTGTGCATACGAAGGATGAGATCCTCTTCATCAGAAGAGAAAACGCTCAAGTTCAGTTCAGGGTGTAGATAGCTCGTCCAACGAAATCTGCAGCTCTTTGCATTTCGATTCAAACCTGCAGTGACAATTATATATAAGCACTCTATGGGAATTTAGTTTATTTTATTGATTTATTTATTTATCTATATTTTGATGTATGTTTTAAAACTGCTTCTATTTAGTTAAGAGCTTGTTTTTCTGGAATTTAATAAAATAAGTTAACTGTCTTACAAAATTCAGAGGCATCATCTGCTAAAGTCTGATTCTGACTCTGACCCAAAGTGGCCAGAGTTGCATAACCTCATGCCCATATATTCAGATTCTCGTTCTTCCAATGAAAATCATATGAAAATTGAGAATGTGATCCACTATCCTCATATTGTTGCGACATTTATGCACCACAGATTCAATATTTTTCGAGAGGAAATTATCCAAAAATATCTTAAAGCTAAAGACCTATACTTTCTCAATTTTTATTATGATTCTATTTATATTATTTGTAATAACTATATCTTCATTTATTTCAGATATGAGTGGCAACACAAAGATTCAGCACATATCCATGATTTCCTATGGTTAGAAGGTGCTCCTGATTTGATTGATCAAATAATTCTGATGTACAACTTACAAAGATATTCTTCGACAAATATATAACTGCATGGAATCCACCTGATATACATCGTCGCAACATAATGGTTCCACGAAGCCTCAATGATGACCCTTGCCGGTTGATTGGTTAGTCTGACTCTGACTCTCAAGAACCACTAACAGATAATTTCAAATGACCTTAGCTGATAATTGCCTCACTGCTAATTTCACAACTGCTTTATCATAAATTTTCTTAGTATTAAACTATATAGGTGTATTTTTTTCCGAGCTAAATTGAAATACAGTTTTTACCTGAGAGTCGTGAAACCTGAGACCATTTGCCTTCTCCATGAATTTGGATGTGTTTAACCAGAAGACAATCTTCTTCCCTAGACCACAGACGCCTCCCTCCAATCCCATGACTCTTATTATTCATCAAACTTCTCTTTCATGGAGTCTTCCATTTATGAAACCGTTGTGGAAGCCATAGTTTGTCTGCAGTTTGACCTAAAAAATTGGCAGTTTTATAAACATGGAGAGAATTGGATGTTGCAAGGAAGATGTCGCACCATGAAGATAAACGTGGAGAGAATACGTTGCTTTACATTGATAAAATGGCAGAGATAAATTCTGGTAAGCGAGTACCTTTCATTTATCCCACAGGAATTTCTGAAATGGTATAGGTATTAAAGCAAACTATCGTCACATTTTCCTTTTTACTTCGTTGTCGTGTCTGCGACTCTGCTCTGCACTTACATTCAGTACTTTTCATATATGTAGGAAAACCTTTGCTCTCACGAATATTTTCCATTTTTAATAAATATTATTAAAATATAGATAACTAATTTTGGCAATACTTTTGAAACCAATTTTCAGGCCCAGAATATTTTGGTTCAAATTTTCCTTATTAATTTTGTATTTTTTAAAATTTATATAATTTTATGATAGGTATGTATTTTAAAAACTTAAATTTATGTTAATTAAATAAGATAAAACTTTTTGCGTTATTTTTTTTCTAGGTTAAATATTATTAAATTAATTTTTTTTTTAAGTAAATTGATATTGAATAAATAAAGTTTTTTTTTTTTAATATCTTTTTTAGTTTCAAAACTTCAATTCTTATTTTCGAAAATTTTCCATTTGATGTTTCAAACTTTGCTAAAGATCTTTTAAGTTGATACTTTTATTTTTTCTATTTTGAGAATATTGATTGGATGAAAAACAATACAATAATCTAATTCAAATTATTGATTTAAAATATTGGCAATGATTTTTACATGGGCTACTTGGTCTTCTAGAATGTCAACAATTGTTGACTTTATGGACCATTGTATTGCAATAGAAACAAATTAAAGATATTATGCCATACCTTTTTAATTTGTGATGGTCTTTTTTGGCTTTGATTGCTTGGTCCCTAAAGAGTTGGAATAGATATGGATGGCAGAGTGGATTATGGATGTCATAATCATATCTTTGTTACCTTCTTCCAAGTCTCTACAAGCATATTAGAGTGGATAATTACACATTCCTTTTCCACCTACCTTTTCCTCCATGGGAATGAATTCCTTTATGATTCTTTTTTCCTTTAAAAAAAGTGGCTTTAGTTGAATTTATGTGGACTTCTCATCCATTAAATCTTATGCATTCATGCTTAGGACTCTATTAAGGTACAATGGGAATAGGAATCCCTTGGTTGTCATTTCTTAACTCTTGCCATTGTATCCCATTTTCCTCATGAACTTGGAATTCATTGCTCTAGTGTTCTTTTCAATGTCGCTAAATGTATTTTTAGGAATGGTTTTGGAAGGTGATTTTACCATGTTTGACTCTATCATGGTGTTCACTTTCATAGTGGCAATAGAAAGGTATTTCTTGGTCTCTTAGATAACTAGTTGTAGTTGCCTTAAGGCTTCTTCCTTCACTTTCAAATATTGGTATAGCCTAGTCACTTCAATGAACCTATTCTCTTACAACCTATTCATTTTCTATTATTTCCTTATGGTGGTGAAGTTTTCTTGGCATTTGGTGAGTTATTTTTCCAGCTCATCCACTTTCTATTTCCTTTAAATACTTTCCTCTTATGTTTACATGTTCAAGTCCCTCAGCTCTTTTGGCTTCTCTCTAAGGATTTCCCATGGAAGCTACTTAAGGGTCTCTAATAAACCTACTTTGATATCATATGATCCATAAGGGTGGGCCTATGGCCTATCCATTTCACCAACATAAATACATACTCAAATAAAATTAAATGACATATTTGCAATTATAAACTAGGTTGGGATCATGCCTTTTCAATTATTGTTTATTAACTAGTTACAATGCTTGAACAAAAAAAATCTAACCCAATTGAATGCCAACCAATGGAAAGTATGTAATATCTTTCAAATTTGGCTCAAGGTATGCATATAGACACTTGGAAAAAGGATAACCTTGAATTCACCTAGTTGAAAAAAGCATTGCTTAGGAAGGGGGAATGGCCTAGGTAAAATAAAATACCCAACAAGGTTAGAAATCCCCAATCCACCAAACTCAATTAAACCAATTTGGAAACATCACATAGAGGTGCAATAGGTTTGAAATGATAACTATTGATATTCAACATCTAAATAAAATGGATGGAAGGATATAGATAGGTGTTAGCATTCATTAACTACTAATGGAAAAAGGTGTGTAAGTAAAATATGAAAAGTACAAGTTGAAACTTGTCATCATAATCATGTATAAAACTAACAATAAAAATACACGATAAATGATAGCAATAATATCACTCATATAATTATACAAAAAATTAAAGCAAATAAAAAAAGGCTAAAATGTTCTTAGAAAACCAAATAGGAAATTGATTACAAAAAGATAAGCTACACACAAATTTAGCATCTAATTACTATCTAGCATGAAATCTGCAAATGCTCATAAATCAACAACAATCTTTTCTCATCATAAGACACTCAATTTCCTTATCTCCTATCGTTAAGAAATCCACTTCCTTCAATTCTCATATTTATTATTTCAATCGTTCATTTCCTCCTTCGTGTTCTATTCAATACTCTTATTCATGGCAGCCTTTAATGTTAATGGATTATCTTGAAATACCAAGTATCAAAAAAGTCCACTTCAAACTTTTAAAATAAACTTGAATGTTTTTTCAACTTTACTTTAAAAAAACAATTTAATTATTACTATAAAATTTATCAACATTTTCCATAAATATCCAATTTAAAACATTATTAAATGTCTTTCTTAATTTTTCTAATCTAAACAATCAAACTACATTTTTGAAAATGTTTAAAAATAAAAAATTATTAAAGATTAAGGATATTATGTTTAAAAAAATGGCACAATTAAATAAACTAAAATAGGACAAAGAGGCTATTGTGTATTCCTTTGAATGCCCTTGAGCAGGGAAATTGTGTGTTTCTTTGGATGCTATTGAAATAAAAAATTATTAAAGATATTATTTTTAAGTAAAAAAGAGCACAATTAAATAGACTAAAATCAGACAAAGAGGCAATTGTGTATTCCTTTGGATGCCATTCAATTGGGAAATTGGGTATTTCTTTGGATGCTATTGAGTATGGAACATTCAAAAATCAAATGTTTTTATGTTAAACATTAAAGATGGAACATAAGAAAATATTCAAGATAGAAAATACAAAAATATGTTATTTTGGTATAATTATTGTTTTCTCTTTTAAGGTAGTACAAATTATGTCTTTATGTTGATAGACATGTTTATTTTGAAATAGAATTTCCAAAATTTTGATTTAATTATAAATAATTATTAAGTGGATAGTAAGGATTTAACCTCTACAAAATATACTAAAATATTCATAAATAAAATGTTGAGATTGATCTTTAAAGTCATATTTCTTTATTCTTTTTAATTAAATTGACTAATTAAAAAAAATATCATATGAATGAGTTATGGTTTTTTGGGGTATGTGGTTTTGATAAGTCATGAGATTGTAATAAAGTTATTTACAAATTAAGAATCTCTATGATCAAGTTGGGATGAATCTCTATAGTTAAGAATTTTATTACATGTTTCTTAATGTGTGTGTTAATTTATTCTAATTGATAATAATAAATAAAGTTATAATTTAGTGAATTTTTATGACTTTTTAATTGTAGCAATGAGGTGTTTTATGAAGTGTTTTAACATCTATCATGAATTGATGCCCATATTTGTTTATCAACTATTAAAAAATAAATTTAATATAATTCTTTTAAATGTTGATATATACTTATTTGTATTTTAAAATTAAAAAATATTTTATATTAATTTAAAATAATAATTTTGTAATTATTTACTTTTTCACATAAGAAATCAAATTAATAATATTGGTATAGATTTATTTTTTGTTAAAATTATTAATCTAAATATGAAAATATGTTTATATAAAATATAATATCTATATTGGAAACTACCTAAACATGTTTAGGTAAAATACAATATCTATATTGGAAACTACCTATTGACTAAGGCGTACTTTGCTTAAATACATTGCCTTCGTGTTGAAGTTCCGAAGGGAGAATCGATGCATATTGATTTTATATCTCAAATAAACAATATTGCATTTTGATATATTTCATTAACGTAAACATAAAGTTGACTTTAGCAAGAAGATATCAAGGATACTACTATTTATTATAGAGGGTTAAAAAGTTTGATGCGTAAACAAATTTTGAGTTTTTAAATTGGAAAGGTTATTAAGTTAGAAGAAATCAAAAGTTTAATTAAAAAATTAATTTTTAAGTAAATTTTTTAATAAGTATTATATTGATTAATTTATTATTTTTTTCTAACGAATTTGTATATGAAGTTTTCTAGTCTCTAATGATGAGTGAGTTTTCTAGTCTTTAATAATGGTGAAGTATCGAGTGAAATCTCTATAGAATTTTTTTCTAAAAAATTTCAATTATAAATAACTAAATGTAAAGATCTCAAATTACTTAAAATCTTTTTTAATACAATAAAAATATAATGATAATATTTTAATATTTTAATTATAATTTTTTAATATTTTATTATAAATTATAAAATATATATTTTAATTAAGAAAATAATTTCATAGAAAAATGTTTATATCTATTGACTTTTTATATCACAAACTTAAACTTAATACAGCGATTGAACACTTTGCTTAAAGGCACTTAATATAGTTGATCTATAATATTTAGATGGTTATATGAAAGATAGTATTTTAGATGGTTATAAGAACAGTAGTGTTTTATTTGTGTGAATGGTTTTATTTAACATATTCTACATTTTAATAGAAAATATTATATAATTGCATTAAAAATAGTGGAATTATTTGGAAATTAATATAGTTTATTTATAATATTTAGATGCTTATATGAAAGATAGTGCTTTATTTGTGTGAATGGTTGTATTTAACATATTCTATATTTCAATAAAATATTATTATATAATTGCACTAAAAGTAATGGAATGCTTTGGAATTTAATATGAAAGAGAACTTATGTAATATTTGAATAAATTTAGCCCCAAGAGTTAGCTCAATCGGTCAAATCAAGTGCCTCGCCAATGGGAGGTCATAGGGTCGAATCCCGAAAGCTCTTGGGGTTAGGTCAGTAAATAGGCCAAGGGGTGTTGATGCCCTTCGGGTGGTGGACGTAGCGACTACCCGCACTGACCCGGGTATCGTGAACCAGTAAGTGAAAAAAAAATATTTGAATAAATTTGTTTTTCTCTATATTTAAAATGAATTTAAATTAATTTTGAATAAATTTGTTTCTTTCTATATTTAAAATGAATTTAAATTATGGTCTGTAGATTTTTGTGGTGTGGTTTTTGAGAGACTACAAACCATTATCATAATCCTATATGGAGAGGAAACATGGAAAGAGATCTGTGATCTCGAAAAAACAAGCGTTAAAAATACGGAGAAAGGAATCAGATCTATAGCGCACTATTCACTTCTCTATAAATCAGTCCTGAGGATGAGTCTTGCTCTGACTCGAAATGTCGACAAATAAAAGATGAACATTGTGGAATATCTGAATTTAAATTAATTTTAATATGAAGATATATTTAATTTAACTTGATCTATTATTATACATAAATTAAATCTTTTGACCTATAATTTTTTTTTTATTTTTGCATAGTAAAAAAGGTTTACACATCAATAAATTTGATATTTATCAATGTTTGATAAACTCATTGTTCAGATGAATTTACTTTAAATTGTTTTATCTTTCTCTCTAAACATCACATTGATATAAAATTAGTTTACATTAAAATGTGGATGCTATATATATATATATATATAGATAGATAGATATTACCAAGGAAAAATGTATATGGAATGTATACATTGAAATATGAAAATAAAAATATAAGAACTTTTTAACTAAAATAAATTCATTCTTATAAATTGATACAAAATTATTATATTAATTTTATTTAATATAGAAATTTAAATATTTTATTTATGGTTGTCAATAAATTATTATTATTATTATTATTATTATTATTATTATTATTATTATTATTATATCACATATCAACTCTATATTAAATATAAAAGGTATTCCACTATTATTTTAAATATTATTTACAAGTTTAGTGATTATAAATAAATAAATAAAAATTAGAAAATTTTCACAATTAATTATTTTATATCTATCCACAAAAGTCAATCATTTTATATCTATCCACAAAATTTAATTTAAACTTATATTATTAACACTAGATATGGAAATCTCTTATTTATAATATTCATTAAAAAAATTCATTTATTAATATTAATATTTTATTATTGCTATTTTTATTTTTTTAACATTAACATTTTCTAACATTATATTAAGCATCAGCATTTTATATTAAATTGTAAAGGGCTTCTCCACACAATCACATATAATTAAATATAATATTTCACAAAAATAAAATTTACTTCCATGTAATATATATATATATAAAATATTAAAAATTAATCAAAAAAAACCTAATGATTGGAAATAATTAAAAATATATATATATATATATATATATATATATATATATATATATATATATATATATATATAAAAAATAAACTGTATTAATATTATATATAATAATTTAAAAATTAATAATATTGAGCAGTAATCATAAAACATTTATGAAATAAATATTCTGTATATTTTTTATCCTTGTCATTTTCGAGAATCTTAATTCTGGTAGGCGACTACCTTTCATTTATCCCACACAGTGAGTTCCAAAATGATAAAAGTATTAAAGCAAACTATTTATGCTACATACAACAAAAGAAGTCACATTTTCCTTTTTACTTCCTTGTCCTCTGTACTCTGCACTCACACTCAATGCCAGAGCACCTTTCATGTAAGTAGGAAAATCTTTGCTCTTACTAATATTTTCCATTTTTAATAAATATTATTAAATATTTTTGGGTCTGAGGCATCTGTACTCTATTTTTTTCAAGTTGAATCCCTGAGTATCTACAGTGATAAAATCTGAACAGGGGTCCATTATCAAAATAATTTCTGAATAACAATATTTTAGAAACCGATTTTCAGGCAAAGAATATTTTTGGTTCCCCACTCTTGATATGCTCTCAAAGCTTTTTCTTTCTGGGTTTGTATGAGGCAAAGAATATTTTTGGTTTCCCATTTTGGATATTCTCTCAAAGCATTTTTTTTAGCATCATTTACTGAGGTTAAGGAATTGCTTGGATTATTAAAAGTGGTTGGAATCTGGGAAAAAAGAAATTGTAATAACAATGCTTGAATCATATTTTTTTATGGTGGAAATAGATTTAGCACCATCAAAAACTTCTGGAACACCCAAAAAATTAACAACTATAACCTGGATTTAAAAACATTCGGACCAAATTTTATCAAAATATACCCAGAATTTCTATGATTTTCAAAACAATTTTATATCAATGCCAACTTCTTTGCAATTCCTTCTTAACTAATATTCGTCATATATGACATAATAATCTCTCTTTTCCAATATCGTTCACATTTTCTTGATCAATTTTTGAAATTTTGTAATTTATATAAATTTTTATGATATGTACCTAGATTAAATTAAATTTTTTAAAACCTAATCATCAGGATTAGGTGAATATAATCTAAATAAATAATAAGTAATATGAACAATCATCATAAGATGAAGTGAACAGTCTCTCCCTCATGTATATAATAAAGACCACCTGAAGGAATATGATATACGAATCAATTTTGCTTTGAGTAGTTACTGCCTCATCTGACATGGTATCAGAACTAGCTCCCAAAGTAGTTGTAACTCCATTCTGCCTACGATGCTCTCTGTCCTCTGCCCCTGTGGAGTCTGCCTACTACGCTCTCTGTCCACTGTCTACTGCACTCTCTGTCCCCTCCACAGTCATTTCCACTTTGTAGTCACTACCACTGTCTAACGCATAACCATTCTGCCATTTCGTTTCATAGCTGCTCCATTGAAGAACCATCCATTGAAAAAAACCAGAACCATTGCCGGGATCTGCATGTGTGAATCAGGTTCCATTGTTGGGGTCTACGTGCATGAATCAGCTATGTATTTTCACGCTAGTCTCATATTAACGTTGTGTATTATCATGCTGGTATCAACGCTGTGTATTAACGTTGCTGTGTGTCAAAATTTTTGAAGGGTTGCATTGGTGCCTCCACGCAGGAGTGAACTACGTTGGTCTTGCTTCTTGAACGTTGCTTTGGTTATTGAGTTGGCATATCCGTTGAAGAAAATTGGTGCTGTAGATTGGTGTTGGCATATGCGTTGATGCCTGACTATGAGGGTGAGAATCTGAATGTAACAAAGATGAATGTGCCTGCGGAGCTATTGTTTGCAACAAATGCACATGCAAAATACTTTACTCCTTACCAATCAAGGTAGCTCGGGATTGAATCAAGCATATTAAAGGCAGTGCTTATTTAGTATCAGATCATTCTATCTACTACGATCGATGGATGAGCTATAACTCTTTGGCTTTTCATGGTGGGTTGAAGTTTTTTTTTTGGCATATAAAAATCATTGAATGCCATAGAGTTTTTAAAACGCTCGATATTACAATGCTGTTGGAACTTTGTATGGTTGGAATGCTGATATATACCTCTATTGTATGCGTAGTAAAGTTTGTGTCCAACGCTGTACAGTTTTTTTTGTATATATATAGGCTGCCATATATATACACAGTCATTCACCATATATTTAGGCTGCCTCACCCATATATATTATATACTTTAACGATGTCCAGATGAATTCCAATTGACATTTGAATTTGTTGCCCCATCATATCAAAAAAAAAATCCATTAAAAGTAAAAGTTTTGCGGTAGAAGTTTTTTTTGTTATAGTATGCATTCAATCATATCCATCGTGGGAATAGTTCTCACTGGCAAAGAGAATTATCCTGAGTGGTCCTGGATGATAAAACACACGTTCATTTTCAATGAGTTGTGGAAAGGAGTGTGTTGGAGACGAAGACAAAGAACCAGAACAACCTACCTCAAACAAAGAGCTCATCATTTGGGAAAGCAAGAATAGCAAAGCTTATGCATTAATTGCAGCATATGTAAATGAAGAGGTGAGTCGCCATATTTTTCCATTTTCTACTACTTTTGAAGCCTTACAAAAGCTGAAAGAACTCTATGACTCACATTCTGCAATTGAAGTTGTTCAACTTATGATTAAACTCTTCACTCTTGAACTGCAAAATAATGATCCTCTTGCTCTTGCATCTGAAGTAAAGTCTATAATGCATGATATCATATCCACTATGGTTGAATTGGATATTCCTCTTATCGCTTTTCTCAAGGCACTTTATCCTACTTACTCCAATTATCTTGAGTCATTGCAAGCAAATGGAAATCTCAAAGATATCACCTTTGACTCTCTTGTGAAAAAGTTTGTTGAAAGAGAGAAAGCTTTTGGAAAGAAGACAACCACTGAATCTTCTGAATAGGCTACGTGCATTGCTCATAAAGAAAAGCATCATGGAAGAGGAATTTATTTTAGAGGAAGTAGGGGCAGATGCTCTCAAGGAGAAAAGTAAGATTTGCACTACATACGTTGCAAAAGAAATGGATCACATAATGCCTCTACATGCAAGTTACCATGGGACAAAATTGAGCAGCAAAGAAACCAACAAAAAGGTAAAACTGATGATATAGACAAAGGTAAAGCACCTGAATCCGCTCATTATGTTGTGGCACAATGTAATATTGGAGTAAATGAAGATTTATTTAATGCTTCACTTGCTTCTTGGAAAAATAATTGGTTGCTTGATTCAAGAGCAACCAGCGACATGACTCATAGAAAATATTTTTTTGAAGAATTTATAGACAATGTTGATGGAGCAGTATACTTAGCAAACCAATCAGAAATCAAGCCATCAAGGCTTGGCACAATTAGGCTTCAATTCCCTGGTCTTCTAGACTTTCTTCTACATCATGTTCTATATCTCCCACAGCTAAAGAGAAACTTGTTGTCCTTGGTCCACATCCACCAGCAAGGTCACTCCATTCATATGTTTGATGGCAAGCTTGTGGTGAGAAAAGTATCTGACCACTCAGTTGTCATGAGGGGAATAGAAGAAGAAAGGCTTCTCAAGCTGCAAGGTACCTCTGCTCGTGCACAACATTTCTCATACAATTCTCATCATGAAGAAGGTACACTTCCATCAAGTTTATTATGGCATGCTAGATTTGGACATTTGAACTATGACAGCCTCCACTTGTTGAAGAAAAATGGTGTTGCTGGTTTGCCTACAATTCCTAGGAAACTTAAGCAATGTGATGCTTGCATTCTAGGAAAGCATAGCAAACAGTATTTTCATGATTCACATTCAAGAGCACATAGAAAACTTGAACTCATTCATTCATATTTATGTAGTCCAATGCCTGTTCCTTCTGCAAATGGAAATAAATATATGATGACATTTATTGATGACTACACCAGAATGTGTTGGGTTTATTTATTGAAGAACAAATCTGATGCTTTTTAAACATTCAATAACTTTCATAAATGGATTGAAAATGATGCACAATCTCATATTGGGTCTATTCGCACTGATAATGGAAAAGAATACACATCAAATGAATTTGAAAACTATCTAAGCCAACATGGGATCAAACATCAAACAACTGTGCCTTATAATCCCCAACAGAATGGTGTAGCTGAAAGAATGAATAGGACAATCTTAAATATGGTAAGATCCATGCTCTTCTTCAAAAAGGTAAAGATAATATTTTGGGCTGATGTTGTTCTATGTGTTGCATATATAAAGAATAGATTTCCATCTAATGCTATTAGAAACAAGACTCCATATTAAATATGGTATGGACATGTTCCTTTGGTAAAGAATCCAGGGTCTTTGGTTCCACCTATTATGCCTTGATACCAAAGGTACATAGAAACAAACTTGGTGCTAGAAGTCATAAATGTATCTTCCTGGGGTATTCAAACACCTCCAAAGCATATCGTCTCTATGATGAAGTAAATAAAAAGTTTTTTGTATCTAGAGATGTAATTTTTCTTTAATCATCCAAAACTAACAATGTTGTTGAGCGGAAACTTGATCACTTGGATAGATTCCCAAAAGAAAAATCATTTAAAGAATTTGATAATCAGATTCCACATCTTGAAGGGGGGATTCCTATACTATATCAACATGTGGAATCTTCTTCTGAAGAACACTCTCCCCTGCATGAAACTCCAACAACGGATGATGCTTTAAGTGATGTGATTGACAAAATTGGGAGACTCAACCTTGATTCATTCCCAACTCAATCAGCGAAGTAACCTAGACCATCTGAGAAAGGTCCCCCAAAGTGGCTGACAAAGGCACTTGAAAGTGTTCAGCCTGATGAGGTTGGAAAGACAGGAACTAGAAATTCAAACCGGCAAAATGGAGGTGATGTAGACGACTCTAATTCACTTGTTGATACAGATGTTTCTTATGATTGTGAATTGAACTTGTCTACAGATTTTGAACCAACTTCCTTCAAAGAAGTTGCTTCTCATGATGAATGGAAAGAAGCGATCCAAAAGGAGTATGATTCCCTCATAAAGAATGGCACTTGGAAGCTAGTTTATCCTCCATTAGGAACCAAACCAATTGGCTGCAAGTGGGTCTACAAGGACAAGTATAAAGTTGATGGCTCACTTGACAAGCACAAAGCTAGGCTTGTGGAAAAAGGTTTTGCACAGAAGGAAGGGGTCGATTATGAGGAGACTTTTGCCCCCACAGCGAAATGGGCTACCATCTGGACACTCTTTGCCCTAGCAGCTTAGAACGGTTGGAAGGTCCTTCAAATGGATGTAAAAACTGCCTCTTGAATGGAGATCTAAGAGAGAATGATTTTATGTCCTAGCCTGAAGGATTTGTTGTGAAAGGACATGAACATAAAGTATACAAACTTTTAAAGTCCTTGTATGGCCTCAAACAAGCACCACGAGCCTGGTATGAAAAACTAACTGAGCATCTTCTGAAACTCAATTTCAAACATTATGATCTTGATGATGCAACGTTGTTTGTCAAGAAAGTTGGCAAAACAGTTGTATATCTTGTGGTATATGTAGATGATATTTTGATGACAGGGAACAACGAAAACTACATTGCATCCATAAAGAAGGAATTGGGGAAAAGTTTTGAAATGACTGATTTGGGCTATGTTCATTACTATCTTGGTATTGAAGTAACCCAACATTCGAAGTCCATATTTCTTTCTCAAAAGAAATACATTGGAGATCTGTTGAATAGGTTTGGCATGACAGAATGCAATCCTCTTACTACTCCAATGGAACAAAACTTAAAGCTCACATCTATTGAAGGAAAAGAATTTGAGGATGCAACAAAGTATAGACAGCTTGTAGGAAGTCTCAACTACCTAACTACTACCAGACTAGACATTTTGTTTGCTGTTGGAATCCTCTCCAAGTTTATGCAAAAGCCTTGTGAGGGACATTGGTATATTGCAAAAAGAGTTTTAAGGTATTTGAAGGGAACTCAAGAATTTGGAATCAAGTATAGACAAGTGGATGACTTCAGCTTGATTGGATACTCTGATTCATAGTTCGATGGAGACAAAAAAACTGGGGTATCTACTTTAGGATATGCTATGAGTCTTGGATTAGGAGCTGTCTCCTAGAGATCATGCAAACAATCAGTTCTAGCAGATTTCACAACAGAAATAGAATACGTGGCAGCAACTGAAGCAACAAAAGAAATTATGTGGCTCAGGAAAATTCTTGAAGATCTGTAGGTAAAACAAGTACAATCAACTCCACTCATGATTGACAATACCTCTACAATAAATTTGGCCAAGAACCCAAAGTTCCATGATCGAACGAAGCACATCAATACCAAATATCATCTGATTCGACATCATGTTGAGGCCAAAACAATCCATCTCCATCATTGTTCCACTAATGAGCAAATTGCCAACATCTTCACCAAAGCACTTGGAAGGGAAAAGCTTAAACGATTCAGAATGATGCTTGGACTCACCAACATCCCTTCAGATTAAAAGGGGGGAATGTTGACACCTAATCATCAGGATTGAGTGAATATAATGTAAATAAATAATAAGTAATATGAACAGTCATCAAAAGATGAAGTGAACAGTCTCTCCGTCATGTATATAATAAAGACCACCTAAAGAAATATGATATACGAATCAATTTTTCTTTGAGGAGATACTGCCTGGTCTGACAAAATTAAAGTTTTGAAATATAAATTTTTTTATTAAATATTATTTCAAAATTAATTTTGTTAATAACTAAATTCATATTGAATAAAGTTATATACAAGTTTTTGGGTGAAAATCCAAAATCTTTTCATATTAATAAAGATTTTTGAAATAAATACAAAATAATCTTATAAGATATTTTCAGATCTCTTAACCCTAATTCTGAATAGGAAAATTTCTATGTGGGTCCGCTTTAATATCCTTTTTTTTTAATGTAAGCATGTCCCACGGATACATTGTTTTTTAACAAAACCTTTGTATTTTTGCATTTTATATAAAGTAGGAGATTTTTAATCATTAGATGACTTGATTATTAATATATAGTAAGAGATCTTTAATATGAGATAGATTGATTTATAAATATTATACTTTTATTTTAATTTTTTAATTATTTATTTTTTAAGTATATTATTTAATATATTAAATATATTTTAAATAAATAAAATAAAAATATTATTATGAAAAAAATAATAACAATTCACATATATTAATAATATCTAAAAATATTTTTTTAAAACTAAAATGATTTCGGAGAAAGATATGAAAAGAAATTAAAAAACCCAAAAGTATTTGTATAAAATATTTTGCATATTTTAATTCTACACCCAAAATTCTTTAGAAATTAAATAATTAAAGATATGCTATATATTTAAAAAAAATAAATCAAAATACTAGTATTTTCACATCTAAGGAATTAAATAATTAAAAATATGTTAAATATTAAAAAAAAATCAAAATATTAGTATTTTCACATCTCTTAATTCCAATTTTAAATAGGAAAATTTGTATTTGCATTAGTTTTACTCTTTTTTTAGATGTATGGAAACAATTTCAAAGATTATATATTGTAGGGAAGCTTTTTCATTTTAATGTAAAAAGTGTTCCCTAGTTTTGACTTTGAGTTTGTGTTTAGTTATTTAGTCGTTTATATTTCCAAATTGTATATAATTATAAATTTTAGATAATTAGGTAAATTGATTTACTAGTTTGCCTAGTTGTTGTGATTTTTTTAGTAATTATAATTAAAGTTTTCAGAAAATGTTGAATATTTGCATTTTTTTTTAATATTTTCTTAATTTTTTGAAAATCTTATTTTTATTTTTCTATTAAAAATCTCATTTCTAATTTTCAATTGGTTGGGTGAGCTTTGATGTGACATATTTTTTTTGGTGGAGGGAAATTTAATTTCAGTATTTGTCAATGCCTAACAAATCATTTTAAAATGAAAATAAGACTAATTTTTTAAATGGTCATTTAGGTAAGCACGGGGGGCATTCTCTCGATGCGTACTTTGACACTAACACATGGACTCCTAATGTGTTTACCTCTTATTGCATTTACCATGAATGTGTATCGAATGAAGGATGTACGAAAGAGAGGGTGTGTGCAGGAGAACCAACGTCACGCCCCTACAATGTTGGTACTCTTCCAACCGCACTATAGGAGGTGCGGCACCACCAACCACTTTCTTTTTAACAATACATGTGATCGTGGACTACGCCTACTTTCTATACTTAGTTTATTTTTCAACTTTCCTAAGTACACTTTCATTAGCACATTAGAAACATTCATACGTCATACATCATTATTATCTTTTAACATAAATGCATAGCGGATAATAAACCGAGAGGGGCAACTCCCTGAAATATGAGTCTGCCCGATAATATCAATACTTCATAAAATATTCAGTTTTACAGTCTTTCTAGGAAACCCCAAGTTTTCTTGGTACAATATCTATTAACTCATGCAAGTCGACCTACACCATTCGAATTGTCGAACCACTATTCGAACTGCCCAAGGATACTTCTGTTTGTCACACCACATTCACTGTCGCACTGTTCAGCACATCTTTCACCCTCGGCTCGTTCAGTCAAATGCCCTCAACTCGTTCAGGCGAATGCCCTCGCACGCCCTCACTCGTTCAGACGTTTAGACCAACCTCGCCCATTCAGTCGTTCAGCCCGGTGCCCTCGTACGCCCTCTCTCATTTTCTCGTTTAGCCTGGCACCCTTGTACACCCTCGCTCATTTGCTCGTTTGGCCTAGCACCATCGCACGCCCTCACCTGTTCGGTCATTTGGCCTGACGCGCTCACATGCCCTCCCCCAAATGCCTTCAAATGACTTCGCCCAAACGTCCTCAAACGACTTCACCCGTTTGGTCGTTTGGTCGTTCGGCCCAATGCCCTCGCACACCCTCGCCCGAATGCCTTCATACGACTTTGCCCAAATGGTCATTCAGACTAATGCCCTTATACGCCATCACCTAGTCATTCGACCCAACGCCCTTGCATGCCATCGCCCGACTTGTGGCTCTGTTTTCTACGTTTGCCCTGGCTCAGTGCTTTAGCCCAAGAGTCCACCTGCACCTCACCAAATTTCAGTCCTCTCTAAGTTAGCTCACCCCCCAGCTCACATGAACACTTGGAAACTTCAATTGATTGATTTTTTCCACCATTCTAGCGCTTTACTTATATGGTCATTAGCCCATTGTTTTGGTCATCGACTCACCAAGCCGACCCACCATTTTGTCCAACTCGCCCCAAATTCGCGTCGTCCCATGTTGTGGGCGCCCATGTGCGGGACTACCCCCACATATAAAATTTCCACCGCCCAACACTTAGTCATTTTCACAAGATGACTTCGCATCTCAAGTTTCCTTCGTTTGGTCATCTCGTCGCATCGTTCACACACACCCTCAACTCGCCATTCAACCACCTAGCTCATCGCTCGCCCATCGTGTGCCCATGCCAAATCTCTTTGACCCATTGGTTAAATGCACCCGCCTGGCACACCCGACTCGTGGGCCTAACATAATCCCCCACTCTAAATGGTTGTCGTCCTCAACAACACCATCATACGACATTGCAAAGTGTCACTAGCTCCAACATCCAAAGATACCCATGCTTCATGCCTCTGCTCTTCCATTGCACAAACCATAAAGGCTTATGTCTCCATGAATCGAAAATTCTCCTCAATCCATGTTAATCAACCACATCCATCGCAATCCCCACATGCTGCTCGCACTATGGAAGGATGGTCCCCCCAACTCAAGCTACATGCTTACTGCAACATATCGTGTCAACCTCATCATGTATTTCCATCATGTGAACTACTGCCATGATACTCCAACACAATGATAACACATTTCTGTACACTTCCAGACCCCATGATTTGAACTAGTCGAGTAGCTACTCCAACTGTCATGCTCAAACCATGAGAGTGTGCATCCTCATGCCATCATCAGTCGTTTCTTCTAGCCTCCTGTCACAACATCAACTCGATCAAGAATCCATATCCATCTAAATAAGCCATGCCCAGGTCCATGAAGTAAACTCCATCTCATCTGCAACATGTTGTCCATGATGTTTGGTGTCAATGTGCTGCATGAAATCAGTCGCATCTATCCCAACATCATCCATATATGTGTAAAATCCATCTCCTCACAATGAAGAGATCCTGTCATCAAACCTGACTCTCGATGTGCCACATCCAGGTCCATGAAGCAACCTCCATCATATCTGTAATGTGCCATCCCTCAAGTCTATCAAGGAAACAAGTATACACTTATCTCATCTCCCATGTGATGTCCATGATCATAGACCAATCAGCACCCATGTATCAAATGTGTTTAAGTCTCGGCTCAACCCATGCCCAAGTTTTACCACCAAGGCATCATCATCGCTGTAACTCCATCACTCCCAAGTGTCTCATATTGATCCTCTACATCAAGTCACTCTCTCAAGCACACCCATACATGTACTCAAAAGTATGAACCCCATCCTGCATCAAATTCCCTAACCTCAGCTGCTCAATGGATTAGATCCTCCAAGTCCACCATAATATGAAGTCCCCAAAAGGCACAACCTCATGTCATCATGAGCTCCATGAGTCATCTCCAACCAACATCCCAGCAACCATACATGTATCAGCCCAAAGGTCCCTGCAAGATGCCTCAGCTCTACATGTAGTAGGAATGCTCCATAGTCTTATCACAAATCCAACCAAGTCCATGGCCTTGTTGTACAAGACTGCACAACATCCCCATCGGCTCATAGATAAAACATCTCCATGTCACATCAGCGAATCCACCCGCATACCATCCTTGCCCTGGTACTCCTCATTGGATGCCCATAAATGACACCTCTACAAGTGCTCCTGCATAGTGTCCATGCATAAGACTGTCATGCTCCATGTCTCCAACTCGATGTCCATGACTCAAGTTTCCCATGTTGTCCAACTAAGTAGACCCATCACAACAATCGGTCATCTTCATCCAAGTCTGCAATTCGGTCTAGTGAACTCGGTCACCCAAACCATATCATCATCACATGAGTCTCTTCCACCATGGCTCCCCCACTGAAGGTTCCACCAAGACTTCCTCTTGGTCTCGGCCATGAGAAGTCCACCCAAGTATCATCAACTCAAGTGTGTGCCCTTCTCTAATCTTTCCATGAGTCATGGCAGGCACTTAGCCAATTTATCCATATGGCTAAAGCATGACCCATTCCTCTGCAATGATCATCATGTTCCTCCCTTGTCACGGGAATTTGCATCTTCTGCTATAAGGTCACAAACAACCCCAACAAGCTCTACAACAGTCAATGGTCCTTGCCTCTCCATACGAGGTCTGATTGTAGACATCCATGGTAAGATCCTCCATCGCATTGGCAAACTGATTTTTCCCTTCCCTGCATATGACCCATCTACCAAAAGCTCCAATGAAACACAAGTATCTGTAGTACTTACCTCACCATGAGGCTCCTCCATGTGAGTATCCTCATCCACCAATGTCTACAAACTGCAAGATCCTGGTCCAACTTGATCGATTTCAAGTTCATCCTCCATCGTTGTCATATCTGCAACATCCTCAAACATCACAACTTCCTCTTCTTTGTCATTGCAATCTGCAGCTGCAACCTACTCCATTGCCCAACCAAGTCGAAGAATTTCATCTTTAAAATTCCTTTCCAAGCCTTCAAGTTCATCTCAAATCCATGGGTTCTCCTCTTTCATCAGCTTCAACCTGTATAAGGTTAGCAAGAGCCTCCCTTCACATTCTTCCAAAACTGCCATGTCTTGTCATTCATCTTGGTCCAAGCACGATGCTTCACCCCTGCTAAACATGTCACGAAGTGTTACACTTCCTTCGGTAAGCCTAGTTCGACTGAATCAACCTAAAGTGCAATGGGATTAGCTTTTCTACAAATCTGATTCTCTAGATTAGGGCTCTGATACTAACTATCATGCCCCTACACTAGTGGTACTCTTCCAACCGCACTGTAAGAGGTGCAGCACCACCAACCACTTTCTTTTTAACAATACTTGAGATCGTGGACTACGCGTACTTTCTATACTTATTTTATTTTTCAGCTTTCCTAAGTACACTTTCATTAGCACAACGAAAAGATTCATACATCATTCATCATTATTATCTTTTAACATAAATGTAATAAACTGGGAGGGGAAACTCCCTGAAATATGATTCTGCCCGATAATATCAATACTTCGTAAAATATTTAGTTTTACAGTCTTTGCAGGAAACCCCAAGTTTCCTTGTTATAATATTTGTCAACTTGTACAAGTCAGCCTGCACCATTCGGACTGCCCGAACCACCATTCGGAGTGCCCAAGGATACTTCCATCCATTGCACCTCGTTCACCGTCGTACTGTTCAGCATGTAGTTCACCCTCGCTCGTTCAGCCGAACACCCTCAACTCATTTAGGTAGACGCCCTCACACGCCCTCGCCCGTTCCGACGTTCAGACCAACCTCGCCCGTTCAGGTGTTTAGCCTGGCACCCTCGCCTATTCACTCATTCATGATCAAGGTGGATATTGGTGGCCACCTACCAAGTCCACTTGGACGTCCACCATTTTTTCTTTCAGCTTTTCAATTTCCTTAATTGTAGCAGAGTTTACTATTTTTAGCAGTTTTTTGGGTCCTGAACTTTCAGAGCCGTTTTGAGGCCCTAAACGACGTTTTTTGGGAAAACTGGGAGCAACATGGGTCCATGGACCGGTGTTTCTCTTCCCAAAGTTGTAGTTCTGGGATAGATCTTTCTACCGAGACACTCTGCACATCAAACAGAGATCATATGCCAAAGTTACGACCCCGGGAAGTTGATGTACCAATTTACCCAAACGGGGCCCATAGTTTGGCATTTCATCTTCTAGGGTTAGGTTTTTGGATGTTTAGGGTTTTCCATTGTTTCTTAACAATAAATAGCCCTTCAAGCCTCATTGTAACACAGTTTAGAGGCATGTAGCTGCCACATCCCTTCTCAGAGGTAAGCTACCATTGCTATAGCTGGTTTATTTCCATTGCTATTTGTAAGCATATTTCAGTATTTTACATTAATGAAATGAAGTATTATTTCTGTTGCATCTCTATGTTTATGGTTATGATTCGGATTTAAACAGGAACGCAACAAATTACAGAGATAACCATATACACAAAGATGCAGCGGAAATAATACTTCATTTCATTAATGGAAAATACTGAAATATGCTTACAACCAGAAATGGAAATAAACCAGCTAGGGCGATGGTAGCTTATCTCTGAGAAGAGATGTGATGGCTACATGCCTTTGAACTGTAAAGGCTACATTGTGGCAGACAATCTGTCCTTTTACAAAATGTGACTTGTTACTTATAGTATTTTTCTAGTTACAATACCATGGGTCAATTCCATGAGTGAATGAATACCATGGGTGGATTTTACAATACCACGGGCAGATGCCATTTACAATTCCATGGGTCAATTCCATGGGTGAATGAATACCATGGGTGGATTTTACAATACCACGGGCGGATGCCATTTACAATACCATGGGTAAATTCCATGGGTCAATGAATAATATGGGTGGATGAGTACCATGGGTTGATGCCATTTTCCATTCGGATCATTCCTCCCTCCTTAAGAAGCAATGGTCCCCATTGCGTAAAGTTCCCTCCTGCAAAGCCTTTGTTGAATATGAAGAGCCACTGAAGATAAGGGTTTTATGTGGTTAACCCATAACCATAATGAACGAAGATCCGAGGATAGAGATACCCTGTAATGCTTGTGACCAACTGTGATTCTGACAGTGTGCGGCCTAGCAAATGGACTTCGATAAAGTGTGGGTTTGTGGATGACCCATAACCATTACGAACGAAGATCCGAGGATAGAGATACCCTGTAATGCTTGTGACCAACTGTGATACTGACAGTGTGCGGCCTAGCAAATGGACTTCGATGAAGTGTGGGTTTGTGGATGACCCATAACCATGATGTTGGTTGTTGATGAAGTAGCAGGTGCCTACATAGCCTGGGGTGGGAGGGCACGTCTCCAAATAACCCAAGCCGAATGCTGCTATGTTGAAACTGATGAATGTGAAGCAGGTGCCTACTAAAGTGGGGTGGGAGGGCACGTCTCCAATGGAAACCCACTCCGAATGCTGCTCCAAAGTTAAAATGGGCATAACTCGGCCAATATAACTCAGAATATTTATTATAACCTGTTTTTAGAAGCAGAAGGATCATTTTGCATCTTCCCATGAGTTGGAAATCCTTATTTGGACACTCTGAGATCTCAGATTCGCGCTGCAACAGTTCCGCCGTCACAAAATTTTTGATAAAATAACTGATTTTAAATCAGCGATATCTCCCACATCTGAACTCCGATTCGACCCTTTTTTTTTTGAAATTGGGTGATTTTTCGAGAGGAATCCAGATATGGTATTTGTTTTTGTAAATTTTGTACCAAATGTTTCAGATCTGATCTGAAAAGTCGCCGCCCAAAAAAAAATTCCTGCAAAAATATGAAAAAAAAGAAAAATTCTTCCTGCTTGACCCAAGAAAGTGCTCTGTGGAGGTTGTAGCACATGCCTGAATTTTGTTGAATATTGCTGCAAAATTTGAAACTGAAATATGCATCAAACCCTCATTTCCATGGAATCATAACCTGCTCTGATACCACTGATCCGAATCTTGGGAGGAGGCCCCCAAGATCTAAAAGATTGAAATGGATCTTGGGAGGAGAGACCCCCAAGATCTGAAAACTTGAATTGCCAGAAGAAAAGTAAGGAGAATGCCCAATAAACAAAAACACAAATAAAATTTTATTTAAAATAGTAATGGAAATAAACCAGCTAGGGCGATGGTAGCTTATCTCTGAGAAGAGATGTGATGGCTACATGCCTCTGAACTGTAAAGGCTACATTGTGGCGGACAATCTGTCCTTATACAAAATGTGACTTGTTACTTATAGTATTTTTCTAGTTACAATACCATGGGTCAATTCCATGAGTGAATGAATACCATGGGTGGATTTTACAATACCACGGGCAGATGCCATTTACAATACCATGGGTCAATTCCATGGGCGAATGAATACCATGGGTGGATTTTACAATACCACGGGCGGATGCCATTTATAATACCATGGGTAAATTCCATGGGTCAATGAATAATATGGGTGGATGAGTACCATGGGTTGATGCCATTTTCCATTCGGATCAGGTTATCTCTGTTATTTTTTGTGTTCCTATTTAAATATGGATCAGTGGTATCAGAGCAGCCTGCTTTTTCTCTATTTTTTCTTTGCATGTCCCCAATGAGGTTGGGATATAAGGAGTTAGGGCTTGAATTGGTTGAACCTTTACAAGACCAGCCTTAAAAATCTTGACGACCTCCCATGGTAGATGAAAAGAAAGACGAGGGGGCAGGAGATCTTATCAAAATATTGCTCAAAGAAGCCCTTGAGTGACAAAGGAACGCGATGATGGACAGCTTTGCCCAGATCCTTCAGCGACTACCCAGGGGTGACACATCAGCTTCCAACAGCTATTTTGGAAACGCCACATTGTTTAAGGTACAAGTTGATTTTGAAATCCCCATATTCGAGGGTCAGATAGATGCAAATGCCATCGATAAATGGTTGAATCTGCTAGAGGGTTATTTTTTTGTTCATGATTTTTCCAGTTAGGAAAATATTATTTTCGCTCTTCTCAAAGCAGCCCTCCACTTCAAGGACTAGTGGGAAACCTACTGCGAGCAGAAGGATGAAAGTACAAGCTCACTATTTTCAGCCACACCCACTTGGGGTTCATTCTGAGATGCCATCAAGGAGCAAATACTACCCTATCAGAAGCTATGAGGATCAATACATAAAGTGGACCATGTTGCGGCAGGGAAGGGACCAAGACGTGTCAGAGTTTACCAATATTTTCCATACCCTTCATACAAAGTTGGGTATCATGGATTTGGAACAACGTTTGGTACTCAAATACTATGGCTACCTACACATGTACATCTAGGAAGAAATAGAATTCCTAAACATCCCCTCGCTTAGCACGGCATACCAATATGCCATCAAGGTCGAGCAAAAGTTCAAACAGAAGAAGCGGGACTTTGGATCTACAAATCCAAAGCAAGGGAAAGGTGCCCCCAAACCGCATAACAAAGGACAAAGCCAAAGTGGGGTGGCCCAAGACAACCTGCCAAAGCTGCAAGCAAAGGATAGCACCGTGAAGCTGAAAAAGGACACAAGAAAGTGGTGTGAGTTCCAAAAGAGCTCCACTCACAACACAAGTGAGTGTCAGGCCAAGCAGTCACTAGTGGCTGAGATAAAGGTTTTAGAATCAGGTGCATGTTCCAACTCTGAGTCAGAACTCAACAAAGGGAATGAAAAAAGGAAGCAAATTATTGATGTAGAGCCCAATGTCACCATTTCTACCATGAAGATCCAAAAGGAGGAACCCGAAGATCCAGAGGAGGACGAGCGTCTCTTCCACTCCTAGAGGTAGGTAAAGGGCTCCCCACTATAGTTCATTGTCGACAGTGGGAGCCAAAGGAACCTTATTTTGACAAAGGTCATGAAGTGGTTGGGCTTACTGACCACATCACATCCACAACTGTACATAATCAGGTAGCTTCACCAAGGAAGGGATCTTCGCGTGAGCCAACAGTGTCGCCTTCCATACAACATGAAGCCCTTCATGGATGAGGTATTGTGTGACATTGCTCCCTGTTTGTGATGTATTATTAGGACAACCATACTTTTGGAAGCAACATGTTGTGTATGAAACAAGGCCCCATATTGTTATTGTTACTTTTGGAAGTAAGTTGTACAGGATACCGGAGGTAGCATTGCCTACTGCCATCTCTTTGATTACTGCAAAAAATGCATTAAGCTCATTTTCAAAACTGGGAAATTTGTTTTCATGATGATACGCCCTCAAGGAAAGAAGAAGATGGTGGCCACGACCTCCAGAGAGGGCCCCTTCGCATGAAAACTATAGATGGACAAGGTTGTGGAGGAGTACAAGGACATCTTCACCTCCCCGGCAGGGTTTCCTCTACACTGTCAGGTCAAGCACCCCATCGATCTGAAACCATGTTCATCGCTGCCCAATGGACCAATCTATTGGTGCTCCATTCTAGAGAATGAGGAAATCAAGAGGGAGATTCAGGAGTTGTTGCTGAAAGGTCACATCCGTCCAAGTTCATTGCCCTGTGGGAGCACGATCATGTTAGTACAGAAGAAGGATGGGACTTGGAGACTCTGTATTGACTATCAGGTGTTGAACAAGATCATTCTCCATAATAGGTACCCAATACCACGGATTGATGACCTCTTGGACCAACTGAAGGGGGGAAAATATTTCAACAAGATCGATTTGAAGTCAGGATATCACCAAGTACCAATCGAACCCTTCGATGTGTGGAAGACTGCCTTTAAATACAAGGACGGCCTTTTTGAATGGTTGGTTATGCCTTTCGAATTGACGAATGCTCCGACAACCTTCATGAGGCTAATGAATGACATCTTGTGGCCATTCACCAACTCATTTGTAGTGGTATACTTGGATGACATCTTGATCTTCAACCAAAGTTGGGAAGAGCACCTCCACCACATCTGACAGGTTCTCCAAACACTGTGGCAACACAAGTTATGTTCCAATTTGGAGAAATGCACTTTTGGCATGACCCAAGTTCAGTTATCTGGGATACATTATTGATGAATAGGGGGTGCATGTGGATCCATCCAAGATCCAAGTCATTCGAGATTGGCCATCTCCAACCACTCTGACAGAGCTTTGCAGCTTTCTAGGTCTTGCCAACTTCTACTGCAGGTTCGTGTTGGGATTTTCTCATATCACTTGGCCCTTAAGTCAAGTCACCAAGGGAGGAGCGAAAGCAAATTCTTTTGGTCTGAATCTCAACAGAAGGCATTACAGAGTTGAAAGATCACCTCTACATGGCACCAGTGCTCACATTACCAAACTTGCAACAACCATTTGAGGTCGAGACAGATGCCTCTGACTATTCTATTGGGGCAGTCCTTACTCAACACGGGCATCTAGTGGCATATCACAGTGAGACACTTTTAGACACAATCCAAAGGTATCTCACTTATGACAAAGAGATGTATTCCATTGTGCAAGCCTACCGACAATGGAAGCATTACATCTTGGGGAACGAAATGGTCACCCACACAAACCACTGACCCCTACGGTTCATACAGACCCAAGGGAAATCGCAGAATCATCTCCATCAAAAGTGGTCCACATACCTACAATAGTTCCATTTGAATATCAAGTATAAGAAGGGTAGCACCAATAATGTTTCAGATTGCCTCATTTGACCACCGATCATGGTGTTAACCACTGTGCTCAACTCTTGTGGGCACAAGACTTCCAATCAGCCACTTCTCTACAAAAATGGCCTAGAATTCGACCACACATATGAGACACTCTTGGAGGGTCAGCATGTTCCATATTTTCACCTCCAGGATGCCCTGTTATGCCACCTAGGTCACCTTTATGTTCCTTCAAGTGAGCGTGCCAAGATGATTTGAGAAGCAAACTACAGTCGAGTTACTGGACATTTCAAGGTCAAGAAAATGGTGGCAGTACTGCAAAAGTATTTCTACTGGCCGAATCTTCGACAAGATGTCGAGAAGTACAACAGATCATGCACTTCTTATGCCATTGCCAAAGTGACCATCAAAAAGCAAGGCCTCTATACACCACTGCCTACCCCTAGTTGACCTAGGGAATCTATCTCCATGGATTACATGTCAATCCTTCCTTCCACTAAGCATGGAAATGATTGTGTTTTTGTGGTCATCGACAGGTTGTCGAAGACGGCCATTATAACTACCTACAAGAAGAATATCATAGCAGAATCCATTGTTAAACTCTTCTTTCAATGAGTGTGGGTACACTTTGGGACCCCACAGTCTATCATCTCATATCGGGATAGTAGGTTCCTCAATACATTTTGGTCCAGTCTCTGGTCGATGCTCGACACCAAACACACTAAGTCCATAGCCTTCCATCCTTAAATTGATGGCCAAATAGAGGTTGTCAACGGGATGATCATACACATTCTGTGCATGTACAAACATGGGACGAGAGCCTTCCCTATGTTTAGCACAACTACAACTAGGCTCTCCATAGCTCGACTAGCCACAACCCTTTTGAGGTGGGCTTGGGATTCCAGCCACTATGTCCCACTGATGTGGTCATCCCATTTGCATCTACTCACACAGATTCGACTCATGTCTAGTCTAAAACAGATAAGGAAAACAACTTCATTGAGCACATCCAACATATTCACTAGTAGGTCCATGACATTATGGAGAAATCAAATGCCAATTACAAGAAGCGACATGATCAACATCGGGTGCCACACAGGTTTGAGGTGGGGGACAAAGTCTAGTTGCATTTGCAAAAGGAACACCTTACCGGAGCCTATCGGAAGCTCAAACCACTCCGACATGGTCCTTACACCATTACCAGGGCTATGGGAGACAATGCATTTGAGCTCAGCATTCCCCCATTCCTTGGCCTGCACCCGGTGTTCAATGTGGACCACCTTCGGCCATACTTTCCACCATTACTAGACACCTCCAACATTGTAGAACAGCTCACACCCACAGAGTTAAATCTAGATTGCATGGAACAAGTTGCAACTGATCAGATCATGGACACATAGATCAAGCACACTTGCCAACAGAATATCCAATTGTATCAAGTTGTCAAAGCAGGCCAATTCTTTCACCAGGGCAAGTGGCTCACTAGGGACCAAGTTCAGCAGAAGTTTCCTCATCTCATGGAGGAACTCAACGCAATGGGGACCATTGCTTCCTAAGGGGGGAGGAATGATCCAGGTTGATATTGGTGGCCACCTGCCAAGTCCACTTAGACCCCCACCATTATTTCTTTCAGCTTTTCAGTTTCCTTAATTGTAGTAGAGTTTACTATTTTTAGCAGTTTTTCGTGTCCTAAACTTTCGAAGCTGTTTTGAGGCCCTCAACGATCTTTTTTGGGAAATTGGGAGCAACATTGGTCTATGGACCAATGATTCCCTTCCCAAAGTTATAGTTCTCAGATAGATCTTTCTAACAAGATATTGTGCGCGTCAAATGGAGATCGTATGCCAAAGTTACGACCCGAGGAAGTTGATGTACCAATTTACCCAAACGGTGTCCACAGTTTTGCATTTCATCTTCTAGGGTTAGGTTTTTGGGTGTTTAGGGTTTTCCATTGTTTCTCAACAATAAATAGGCCTTCGAGCCTCATTATAACATAGTTCATAGGCATGTAGCCGCCACATCTCTTCTTAGAGATAAGCTACTATCGCCCTAGCTGGTTTATTTCCATTGTTTTTTGTAAGCATATTTCAGTATTTTACATTACTGAAATGAAGTATTATTTCTACTGCATCTCTGTGTTTATGGTTATCTCTGTAATTTGTTGCATTCCTGTTTAAATCTAGATCAGTTCGGCCCAGTGCCCTCACACGCCCTCGCCCATTCGCTTGTTCGGCTCGACACCCTCGCACGCCCTCACTCGTTCGCTCGTTCAGCCCAATGCCCTTGCATGCCCTTGCCTGATCGCCCTTGAATGACTTCGCATGACTTCACCCAAACGGTCGTTCAGACAAACACCCTCAGACACCCTCGCCTGGCCGTTCGACCTGATGCCCTCGCACGCCCTCGCCCGACCTGCAACTCTGTTTTCTGCATTTTCCCTGGATCAGTGCTTCGGCCCAAGAGTCCACCTGCACCTCGCCAAATTTCAGTCCTCTCCAAGTTAGCTCGCCCTCCAGCTCACATGAACACTTGAAAACTTCAATTGATTGATTTTTGCCACCATTCCAATGCTTTACTTATATGGTGGTTGGCCCATTGTTTGGGGCGTCGACTCACGAAGTTGACCCACCGTTTCATCCAATTCACCCCAACTTCGCATCGGCCCATGGTGTGGGCACCCATGTGCGGGATCTCCCCACATATAAACATTCCACCACCCAACACTTAATCATTTTCACAAGATGACTTCGTGTCGCATGTTTCCTTCATTTGGTCATCTCGTCGCATCATTCGCACGCACCCTCAACTCACCATTCAATTTCCCAACTCATCGCTCACCCATCATGCGCGCGTGCCAACTCTTGTTGACCCATCGGTTAAACGCGCCTGCCTGGCATGCCTGATTCATGGGCCTAAAAACCAGGGTGTAGAGAGAACTTTCTTCCACATACATGATATTATTTTTGATGTGTGTGACAAAAAAGTGTTATGTGGGAGAACAATTGTGAAAAGCAAGGAACAAAAAATGTCATTTGCAATGCACTGCATCTCCTCATACATTTCCCATTCACACACTTCCTTCACATACCTCTCTCTTACACAACACTACATATCAATCAATTAATTAGTGGTTTTGACTTATTAAACTTTAGGGCATGAAAAGTTTAGTTTATGTGTATATCGAGTGCAAAATAAGGGTGGGTGGTTAATTTTCCTCACTACTATGACGACGTGGGCTCATTTTATTTGATATTGGGATGTAAAGGAGTCGTGGAAAAATTTCTTTACGGATGATCTGATGCACAATTTTCAAAACTATGTTTGACGGTTTTGATCATTACACCATAATGAGTAGTTGATACCGAGTGCATGGTCCTTCTTCTTACCTCAATCAACTTCCCATACTATGGACTAATATATATTTAAATGTAATTATTTGTTATACTTATTCATTGAATCGATTCACACATCACTTGCTCCATACACCTATTTTTCCACATAGCTAATGTTTCATTACTAGCTAGTGTTTTAATTTGACTAGATTTGCATTCAATATTTACATGTTTATTTTGATGTTTCTTTCATACCAGTCCTCCTATAACTTTAAAAAAATTATCAAAGTAGAAACAACGAATATTAGTATTCACAATTTCTGAATATTAAGTTCATTTATGATCCCACATTTGTGAATTAAATGCTTATTACTCAATATTAAATGAAATGTATTTTTAATGCATGTGAGGAAGAAGTGGTGTACTTGAGAGAATAGGTGTGGGGAGCTAGGACCATAAACTTTCTTCTGCAAATATCTATACCTTTGCATACATTCCCACAAACCTCTCTACTACACAACACTACATATTAATCAATTTATTACTATTTTTGGATTATTAAAGTTTGGGGCTGGAAAAGTTTGTTTTACGAATATATCAGGTGAAAAATAAGGGTGGGCGATTAATTGTCCCCACTACTATGTTGATGTGGGATCCTTTTATTTGAGCTTCCTAAATATTACGATCATTTGTGATTTCACATTTTTCAAATAAATACTTATTATTCAATATTAAATGAAGGATCATTTCAATGTCTATGAAGAACGATTATTGTGTGGGAGAATGAGTATCTAGAGTAAGGAACAAAAACTTTCATCTGTAATGTCCCACATCTCTACATACATTTTCCCTTCACACACTTCTTCCACACACCTCTCTCTCGCACAATACTACATATAAATAAATTATATAACGATTTTGGCTTATTAAATTTTGGGGAATGAAAGTTTTGGTTTTCATGTATATCAGGTGTGAAATAAGGGTGGACATTAACTTTCCCCCTACTATGTTGGCTTGGAAAATTGGTGTTTGAATCCTTCTAGGAGAATTTTGAGGCATCTAACAACATATTTTGGGGGTCAAACTTTATTAATTTAGTGTGCCACATTTTTTCCTATTCTACACATAAAGACCTTTCCAATGGCACAAGAATAGCTTGAGAGGATGTCACGTCATCCCCCATTATTTATGTGAAAGCGGTTAGCCACATTTATGATGAAGATGACTCCATAAGAGCCTATATTGTAACTCTGTTTAAGAGTTGAGGTAGTCAAATATAACCATTAGTAGGCTTTCGAGCCATGTTATAACTCGGCCACTAAGAGGAAAAGAGGTTTCATTCTTTTGAGTGCATTTATTCCATAGCTAAGCAAAAATAGCCGAGATCAATAGGAGATGGAGCGCACACAGAGGATTTGTGCACTATAGTAACCTACAAACCAGAGGCCATACTTCTTTGTACTTGCAGACATTTTCTATTTAGAGAAAGAGAGTAGGGTGGCCCCAACTTCTAGCTAGGTTTCCCCTCGAAAAGGTTTCCAAAGTGATATCTTGTGTCAAATGTGTGTGTGAGATTTTTATTTTAATGTTCTTTATTTGCATAATTTTTAGTTCGCATACATATATTATTAACAATATTATATAGATTTCGAAATCTAAAAGTAAATAATGTTGTAATAATGTATTTTTTTAATATAATTTTATGAGATCTATTGTGACAAATTATCCAATGGAATATCCACGGAAATTTAGAGATCAATATATTCTATAGGCCAACATGAAAGAGATGTAATTCCTTTTGTGCTCATCCTTGATTTGACATGTGGCCTTTTAAAATGAAAACAAAATATTCTCTAAATAAAAACAATTCTAATATAATAAAAAAAATAAAAAAAAATATACAAGTTTTTGTTAGTTTTAATCAAAAACATTATAAAATATTCAATATGTTTATTCAATTAATTGTTGATATTACAACACACTATGAAAAAAAATGATAAAAATAACTTATTCTCACTCTTAGTGATAAATTAAATAATTAAGTGTATAATTTTATATAATTTAAAAAAAAATATTAAAAAAAAATTATACAATTATTTTGTATTTTCACTTATTTTATAACCAAGAGACTGTACCGCCATTCCAATTAAAGATGGAATAAAGGTTCATTGGAATTTATTGCACCTAAAAGCGAAAAATTAGATTAAAAGACATGATTAAAAGACTTGCTAGAGAAAGATTAAGGAAAATTCGATAACCAAGGAAAGAATTATAAAGTTAAGCATGCATTAATGGGAAGTAGAAACTAAATCCAAAATATTTTGATATCTGTTAACATCAAAACTCCAATTCCTTCTATCTAGATTGCCATTGAGTACAAATACTATTATAAATATTTTTGACAAAAATATAAAATAATCTTATAAGATATTTTCACATCTCTTAGCACTAATTCTGAATATGAAAATTTCTAAGTGGGTCAGCGTTAAAATAAGAGATCTTTAATAATTAGATGGTTTGATTTATTAATATATAGCAAGAGATTTTTAATGATGAGATAGATTGATTTATAAATATTATACTTATTTTTATTTTTTAAATATTTAATTTTTTAAAAGTATATTATTTAATATATTAAATATATTTTAAATAAATGAAATGAAAGTATTATTATGAAAAAAATAATAACAATTCACATATATTAATAATATTTAAAAAAAAAAAAAAAAAAAAACTAACATGATTTTAGATAAAGATATGAAAAGAAATTAAAAAACTCAAAAATATTTGTATAAAATATTTTCACATCTTAATTCTAAAACTCAAATTCCTTAAAAATTAAATAATTAAATATATGCAAAATATTTTTGAAAATTTTCAAAATATTGGCATTTTCACATCTTTTAATTCCAATTTCAAATAGCAAAATTTTCATTTGCATTAGTTTTACTTTTTCTTTTATGTATGGAAACAATTTCAATGATTATATATATATTTTTTATATATGGAAACCATTTCAATGATTATATATTGTAAGGAAGTTTTTTCGTTTGAATGTAAAAAGTGTCCTATGGATAGGGTTTTATGTTTTTTTATATAGTTTTGAGTTTGTGTTTAGTTATTTAGTTGTTTATATTTCTGAATAGTATATAATTAGAGATTTTCAATCATTAGGTAAATTGATTTATTAGTTTGCTTAGTTTTTGTGAGGTTTTAGTAATTATAATTAAAGCTTTCATAAAATGTTGAATATTGTATTTTTAATTTAAAAATATTTTCTTAATTTTTTGAAAATCTTATTTTTAATTTTCGATTGAAAATATTATTTCTAAATTTCGATTGAAAATCTTATTTCTAATTTTCGATTGGCTGAGCAAGATTTAATGTGACATAATTCCTTTAGTGGAGGAAAATTTATCTTTAGTATTTGTCAATATCTAACAAAACATTCTAAAATGAAAATAAGATTAATTTTTTAAATTGTTAATTTTGTTGGTGAGTACTCCAAGATTAACAGTGACACAATGCTCTGAGCAGGTCCTTTAGGTAAAGGGGGGAGGGAATGTTGTCGATGAGTACTTTGAAAAGAGGGTATGTGCAGGAGAACGAGTGTAGAGAGAACTTTCTTCCATGGACATGAAATTATTTTAACTTTAAGCATAAACTTATTTAAATCCAATATTAAATGAAGTTTCTTTTTAATGCATGTGAGAAAAAAGTGTTATGTGAGAGAACAATTGGGAAAAGCGAGGAACAAAAAATGTCATTTTCAATGCACTACATCTTCTCATAGGTTTCCCCTCCGCACACTTCTTTCGCATACCTCTCTCCTGCACAACGCTACATATTAATGAATTAATTAGCGGTTTTGACTTATTAAACACTAGGGCATGAAAAGTTTAGTTTATGTGTATATCAGATGCAAAATAAGGATGGGTGATTAATTGTCCTCACTATTATGACGACATGGGCTCATTTTATTTTATATTTGGACACAAAGGAGTTGTGGAAAAATTGATTTGCAGATGATCAAATGCACAATTTTTAGAACTACGTTTGACGGTTTTGATCATTCCACCATAATCAACAACTGATATCGAGTGCATGGTCCTTCTTCTAACCTCAATCAACTTCCTGCCCTATGGACTAACATATATTAAAATGTAATAATTTTTGTTATTTATTCGTTGAATCGATTCACACATCACAGGCTCCATACATCCTTTGTCCAACATAGCTAATGTTTCATTACTAGCTAATGTTTTACTTTGACTAGATTTGCATTCAATATTTATATTTTTATTTTGATGTTTCTTTCGTACCAGTCCTCCTATAAATTTAAAATTGTTATCAAATTAGAAACAACAAATATTGGTATTCATAGTTTCTGAAGCCTAAGTGCATTTATGATCCACATTTGTGAGTTAAATGCTTATTATTCAATATTAAATGAAATGTATTTTTAATGCATGTGACGAAGAAGTGTTGTACGAGAGAATAGGTGTGTGTTGCTAGGAACATAAAATTTCTTTTGCAATTTTCTATACCTTTGCATACATTCCCACAGACCTCTCTCCTGCACAACACTACATATTAATAAATTTATTAGTAGTTTTGGCTTATTAAAGTTTGGGGCTTGAAAATTTTGTTTTACCTATATATCAGGTGCAAAATAAGGGTGGGTGACTAATTGTCCCCACTACTATGTCAATGTGGGATCCTTTTATTCGGGCTTCATAATACTTATAGCAATTTTTATTTCACATTTTTCAATTAAATAATTATTATTCAATATTAAATGAAGTGTCTTTTGAATGTCTATGAGGAACCAGTATTGTGTGGAAGAACGAGTGTCCAGAGTAAGGAACAAAAACTTTCATCCGTAATGTTCCACATCTCTATATACATTTTCCCTTCATACACTTCTTCCACACACCTCTCTCCCGCACAATACTACATATAAATAAATTAAATAACGATTTTCGCTTATTAAATTTTGGGGCGTGAAAAGTTTGGTTTTTGTGTATATCAGGTGTGAAATAATGGTGGGCGATTAACTATCCCCTCTACTATGTTGGCGTGATTTTTTCTCAATTTGACATCCAAATGCAAAGAAACTATGGAAATTTTTTTTTTTCAATGATCTGATGTGGAGTTTTCCAAACTATGTTAACAACTTTGATCATTCCACCATAATCAGTGGCTAATAGCGAGTGTGGGGTCCTTCTTCTAACCTCAATCTAATTCCCATGTCGCAGACTAGTATATATTAAAATATAAATCTTTCTGCAGACTAGCATGTATTAAAATACAAATATTTTCAACATTTATTCAGCAAATTGATACATAATGAAGACATCATTCGAGTGCTTAGTATCATTTACTCTAATAACTTGTTTCGTTGCTAGCTAATGTTTTACTTTGACTAGATTTTTGTTTAATATTGACATATTTATTTTGATGTTTCTTTTGCATGAGTCCTCCTATTCATTTAAATATTTATCAAAGTATAATCAATGAATATTGGTATTTATGGTTCCTGAATACTAAGTGTAATTGTGATCTTGCTTTTGTAAATTAAATATTTGTTATCGAATATTAAATGAAGTGCCCTTTCAATGCATGTCAGGAATAATTTTTTTGTGAAAGAATGAGTGTATGGAGCAAGGAACAACAAATTTCTTCCGTAATGTTATGTACTTCTACATACATTTCCCCTTTGCACACTTCTTCCACACACCTCCCTCTCACACACATGAATATACATGTTTTGTTAGTTTTATAAAATATTAATGATCTAGATTGGATCATTATATTGTTATCATCGATCTCGATGCTTTCATAGTGGGAAAAATGGAAGAATCAACTCTCAAGACCATTTTTACCAGTAGTAACCAGTTTTGCAAATTGGGGTTTGAAACCTTCTAGGTGAATCTTGAGACATCTAACAACATTTGTAAAACTTTATTATTTTAATGTGCCACATTTTTTCCTATTCTACACACAAAGACCTTTCCAACTGTGCAAGAATAATTCAAGATGATATCATGGCATCCCCCATTATTTATGTAAAAGGGGCTAGCCACATGATTATGATGAAGAAGACTCTATAAGAGTCTATATTGGAACTCTATTTAAGACTTGAAGTAGTCAAACCTAACCACTAGTAAGCTATCAAGCCATGTTATAACTTGGCCACTAGGAGGAAAAGAGGTTTCGTTCTTTTGTGTTCATTTGTTCCATAGATGAGCAAAAATAATCGAGATCAATAACAGATAGAGCACACAGAGAGGATTTGTGAACTATAGTAGCCTACAGACCAAAAGACATACTTCTTTGTACTTGCAGACATTTTATATTTAGAGAAAGAGAGTAGGGTGGCCCCACCTTCCAACTAGGTTTCCCCCCGAAAGGGTTTCCAAGGTGATATATTGTGTCAAATGTGTGTGAGAGATTTTATTTTAATGTTGTTTATTTGCATAGTTTTTAGTTTGCATACACTATTAAAAATATTCGATAGATTTCGAAATCTAAAAATAAATAAAGCTGTAATAATGTAATTTGTTTTTATTTAAAATATAATTTTATCAGATTTACTGTGACAAACTATCCAATAGAATATCCACTGAAATTTACAGATCAATATTCTACAGTGCAATATGAAAGAGATGTAATTCCTTCTGTGCTCATCCTCCATTTGACATGTGTCCTTTTAAAATGAAAACAAAATATTCTCTAAATAAAAAAAATTCCAACTATGATAAAAAAATTAAAATAAATATGCATATTTTGTTAGTTTTAAATTAAAAACATTATAAAATATTAAAAGTCTCATTGTATTCACTTAGTTAGTTGTTGATATTACAACACACTATGAAGAAAAAAATGTGGTAAAAATAATTTATTCTCAGTGTTAGTGATAAATAAAATAATTAGGTATCTACTCAAAATAACATAATTTTATATAATTTTAGATGTAATTGATTATTAAAAATAGAATAAAGGTTCATGGGAATTTATTTCACCTAAAATAGAAAAATCAGATTAAAAGACATGCAGAAAAACTTGCTAGAGAAAGAATAAGGAAAATTTGATAACCAAGGAAATAATTATAAAGTTAAGCATTCATTAATGGGAAGTGGAAATTAAATACAAATGTGGTTGATGTATGGCTTTTTGTATGATGATTATTTCAAGGCTCTGTTTCCTAAAATGTATATTACTTGAGCATATTGCATAATTAATTTGACCTAAGTTCAGAGAGAGTTTAGGAACATTTTTTATTAAAAAAATACAAACTATTACATATGGATTATGGATTATTTTACTTTTGAATTATCTTATTACCATATATTGTTGGGTCTTATTAGTCCCTGCCATCTCGACATGGACTATAGTAATCAGAAACTATTAGTTTAGTATTATTTGAGTTGTTTTTAGTCTTGGCTCATCAACTATAAAAAAAAAAATTATAGACATATTGATTTATGATGTTATTTGGCCTCAAGCTAATCCAAAGCTAAAAGAATAGGTTATAATTTTTTTGTTTGTTTCATATTTCCAAACTTGTAAATACTACCTAAACTAATGTTGGCATTAGTCGAGGGCATTAAATGTTCAGGAACATGCTTGTATATACAAGAGCAGCAGGACATAGTAGGGCATTAGTCGAGGGCATTAAATGTTCAGGAACATGCTTGTATATACAAGAGCAGATCAGGACATAGTAGATCAGGTCGTTGGCTATACCACATGGTGGTTGCACAACAGTATTTCTACCATCTCTCAGTGGTCAGTGCATGTTTGTGGCATGGCATGGCCAGGCAAGGCAGGTTACGGTGCACTGGACATGCTTCCATTGCCCATATTTCCATCACCTGATGAGCCTCCAATTCCTGCAAAACCATCTCAATAGTCTGAGCCTCCAATTCCTGCAAAACGATCTCAATAATTTGAGCCAACTGCTCGGCCTGAGTTCTGTTGAAGTCCTTGAATTGTTTGACCTGAGTTCTACTGAAGTCCTCCTACTACTCATTTCCAATAATCTTGCGCATGCTTCCCTTATTTTCTGGATGAAAAATCTCTGAGGGGACTCTGCTCCATTCCATTAATCTTGCGTATGCTTCCCTTATTTTCTGGAAGAAAAATCTTTGAGGGGACACTGTCTATAGCATCTACGATTTCCAGTCCGAAGACATCGACTCTGGTTATGGGCCATTGGGCTAGTTTGTAAAACCAAAGACTCCAATTAAGATTAACAAAACAACAACAAAATGACTAGTGATCTAGAATTAATCCAATACAAAGAATAAGGTATTACAGACTCATGTGCATGGATGTGCCTATGTTATTTTATGCAACAGATTGATAAGATTGTGAAATACACATGCAGTGAAGCAGTTAAAGAAAACATAACAGGAAACACATACAAACACAACAAGTTTAATAAGGAGTTCACCCAATACTCTTGGACTACGTCTCCTGGTCCAGCCTTTAATGGTGGCCTCTCTGTTATGTTTTCAAAGCAGATTTTTTACAATAGTGAGCTCAATTTGAGTCTCACTCAACATATACAATCAGTAAGAATGTACTTGGATCCCCCAAGTCTCTAGAGTACGCAAACTATCTTTCCTGACTCTCAACCTCTATTGGTCACAGTAGCATGAGCCTAATATGAGACTCATACAGGACAAGCATTACAGATGAATGCGCTTGAACCTCTCAAGCCTTCTCTGGAGCACACAAACTCTCTAACTCTCTCTATCTCTATCTTGACTCTGGCTCGATGTTGCCTTTGCTTCTATAGTTCATCTCAGCTTCTTCTCTCTGCTCTTCACTTTCTTAACTTGCCTCCCTTCTCTCTCTTCCAATTCATGGCTTTAAAGCCAATCTTCTTTCTAACTAATCGTTTCCACTTCCTGGCTTCCTGGTTCCCCGGCCTCTATCCGTTTGAATCCCTATATTGTTATGCTTAATCATCACTGTATAACACCTCACAGGGAGGTGGCCACCTAATTCATAACGAACTGAGTGTCAGTTCTCTTAGACATATTCAAAACAACCGTTTATTTTGTTAACTCCAAGAATGCTCGTGAAACACGACCTTCTGCCAATGCATTGTCCATATCAGACTTCAAATCTTATACAACTCTACTTGTTGACCCTGTCAAATCTGGTCATCCATCGGAACACGTCTCCGCTATTGATTTAGGGCCTCCAAATCCTACAGTCATCGTCCATATCGGGTGGATAAGTAGCATGATGTTTATCTGTCCAATGTGAGTGGTTTTCTCTCTCTTCCGCCGGATGCGTGGCAACTATTGTATGGCATCAAGTGAGACTTGGTTGAAACCTCTTACCACTAGAAGCCCTTCCGATATCCTGCAGTTTTTGTGGGACCCCGCTTCTGACGAAATCGGAAGAATATCAGTTGTATTTTATGATTTTTCAGGTTTGGGGGCTTGCAGCCCTTCCTTCTTTGAGGGGTTTGCCCTACGATATGTGATTAGCGACTTGTCACTAATCACATATTGGAAATGACCCTCGTTTCTTAAAATGACCTCTGGTTTTACTAATTTGCGACAGTGCGCATTACCATGGGCCGATGGTTTGCGTGCTTCATCGACGGTCCTCACTTCTCCATGCTAATCACCAATTGTAACTGTTACGAGGATACCTCCGATAGCCTGATCTTTATAAGACTTGTAGCCTTTGGCATAATTTTGAAGAGTTCATGAAAACTTAGAGAGTGTTTTAGGATCCACTTTGGATCATCGCCTTCCCACTGAAAAAGCTTTTGGACCACCAAAAGTTGGTTTTTAAGCATCAATCAAGTGAGGATATATATTCCTCACTTGCCCAATTTCTACCCATTTCACACTGCTTGGTTTCGAACCTTTGAGCCCAATCGTGAGGTACTCAACATCCCCTCTATGCATAGTTCTCACCTTCCTATCCAGAGCTGTGTCTTCCTGCAATTCATTGAGATATTCAGGCAACAGATCATAAATACAAGGAAACTAACTCTGCTCTTTGAGATCTTCAATCAATGAAGGTTCAAACAGTCTCAAGCTTTCTACATTAACTACTGAATAGATGTGCATGTAAGCTAGCAAATCAAGGCGAAAAGCATTCTCACCGATTTTCTCAAGTATCTTGAAAGGTCCATACCTTATCGGCTTCAGCTTCTTATCTTCACCTTGCATTCTATCTTTGCTTATATACAGCTAGACTTGATCACCAACTTGGAAACTATGCTCAGTTTGATGCTTATCATGCTTTGCCTTGTACTTGGCTTGGCTACGTTCCAGTTGTTCCTGTACTGCCTGGTGAATCTCTTGGATTTGTTTAATGAACCTAGTTTCCTTGTCCACATCACTGTGTCCATCAACCACTATGTCTTTACCAAAGACAAAATCCAAGGGAGTCCTTGGTATGAAACCAAAACAAGTCTCAAAAGGAGATCTCTATGTAGAAGAATGTTTAGCCCGGTTGTAAGCATGTTGCACATAACACAAATTCTCATCCCAAAGCTTGGGATGCTTGCTTCAATAGCCTCTGAGCAACTGGATCACTATCATGTTGACCACTTCTGTTTGGCCATCTGTTTGTGGATGAAAGGTTGTACTCTTCTTCAGTCTGGTGTCCATCAATTCCCACAGACTTGACCAGAACTTCCAAACAAATTGAGAATCTCGATCAGATACAATAGAAGTGAGTAATCCAAAATGAACCCATACATGTTGAAAGAACAACTTTGCTATTTGTTCAGTTGTAATCTATTTGTTACAGGGTATCAAAATACACATTTTGCTGAACTTATCCACAACAACATATAAATAGTGATGAAATTTTCTAGATTTAGGCAATCCCCCAACAAAGTCCATGGAAACACTTTCCCAAGGATGAGAAGGAACTGGTAGTGGAGTGTACAAGCCTAGTTTTCTATTATTGGGCTTGCTTTTAGCACACATGGTACACCCTCTTACATATCTAGAAACGGTTTCATTCATTTTTGGCCAATAAAAAAATATTTGCAGCTGTGCAACTGTTTTACTTACACCAAAGTGACCTGATATTAGAGAAGTGTGTGCTTCTCGAATTATCTTTACTCTTTCAGTTTGAGGAATGCATAACTTTCCAAAATGATACAAGAGTTGGTCCTTAACATGATAATCCAATTCTTCTACATGTTTTCCATGACTTAAAGTTGCATACACATGTTTAAAATCTATATCTTGAGCATACTATTCAATGTAGATTTCATGCAATACTGAATTATGCTTAAGTATAGTAGATGTATTTATGATTGGTCTGGACAACATATCTGCAACTTTATTGTGTATGCCCTTTTTGTATCTAATGACAAGATGAAACTGTTGTAGAAAACCCATCCACATATAGTTTCTTGATTGTTGTAACTTAGTTTGTGAGTGTAAATATTGAAGTGGTTGATGATCAATATGTATAACTGTCTCTTTGCCTATTAAATAATGTTTCCACTTTTTCACACTCTGTACTAATGCATACAATTCTTTATCATATGTGTGATAATTAACTACTGCAAAATTAAATGTCTCAGAATGATAACATATGGGTTTATCGTGTTGCATCAACACTGCTCCCATGACATAGTCACTGGCATTCATTTCAATCTCAAAGGGTCTTTGAAGATCAGGCAGTGCTAGTATTGGTGTTGTACTAATCTTCTCTTTTAAGGTGTAGAAGGCTTTTTGTTGTTTGCCTCCCCACTGAAACACCTTATTCAATCTTGTTAAAGCATGTAAGGGAGCTGCAATCAAGGAAAAGTTAGCAATAAACTTTCTCCAATACTGTGCTGCTCCTAGGAAGCTTCTAACTTCTGTAGCAGATTTGGGTTTAGGCCAGTTTACAATGACTGCAACCTTAGAGGGATCTATCTTCAATTCACCACCCCCTACAATATGACCCAAATAATTCAAAGATGTTTTGCCAAATTCACATTTTGATAGCTTAACATAAATATTTTCTCTTTTCAAAACATCGAGAGTCTACTTTACATGCTTCAAATGTTCTCCCCATGTTTTACTAAATATAATAATGTCATCTAAATATACAATGAAAAAATCATCAATAAAAGTCCCGAGTACATCATTCATTACTCTCATGAAAGTAGCAAGAGCATTAGTTAAGCCAAAAGGCATAACTAACCACTCATACAATCCCTGCTTTGTTTTGAAAGTAGTATTCCATGCATCTTGCTCTGCAACTCTGACCTGATGGTAGCCACTATGCAAGTCCAACTTGGAAAAGTAGACAGCTTCTTTCAACTAATCTAATAGATCATCTATGCGAGGAAGGGGATAACGATTTTTTATTGTTATCTTATTCAGTGCTCGGTAATCAATGCACCTTCTCCATGAGCCATCTTTCTTTCTCACCAAGACAATTGGAGACCCACATGGCAATGTGTTAAACTTATGAACCCTTTCTCGAGTAGCTCCTGTACCCACTTCTTGATTTCTGGATTCTCTAAAGCGGAAAACCTGTACATTCCGATGTTAGGCAATGGATCATCTTGCTGCAAATTAATATTATGTACTATTTCCTTTTCGGGTGGCAGACCTTTATGTTCTTGGAATAGCTTATCATATTCTAGAACAACTTTTTCTAAATTATCTTGTTGTTTAGCATTACAACCCTCAAATACATTGGTTTTATCAGGTTTCTTTTCCTTTACAACCATCAGTAAAAATTGTTGCGTGAATTTACAATTCTTTTCATCTGCCCTGAGTTTATGAGAGTATAATTATTCTTGAGTTTATGAGCTCTTACAATATATTCAATTCCATCCTTAATGAGTTGATGCTTGTTTACAACTCTATAGAAAATGGCTTTTTTATCATACAAGTAACGACTTCCTAAAACAATTCCACATATATCCAAGGGAACAATATCTAACTCAACCTCATCTACAAATGTTGACCCAAAAGGAAACCTAAGTTTACATTGTCTAGTCATTTGTAGCTTTGCTTTATCACATAACCAACCTAATGGATATGGCTTCTTATGAGGTGTGGTTAGTAATCCCAATTTCTTTACAATTTCTTCAGAATTTAAGTTTACTTGTGAGCCATTATCAAACAGAGTATCAATCTTTTGATGCTTGGAAATAACTATAATATGAAAAAGCTCATGTCTTTTCCTCTCATTTTCTTCATTATCAGTAGATTCTGCAGAATTACTAGTAGATGCTTCAGAATTTTTACCTTTTATAACTGTGGTTGCGATTGTTATTTCATCCCCTGAGTTTGACCCCAAATCCTTCTGAATAGCTGTAGCAGTCTTCTTCTTTTTGCCATCATACTTCTTGGGTTTCAGTGTTGGATGCAGAATCCAATAGCATTCATCATCATGCCCATCCTTCTTGCAGTGAGTGCATGAAGGTTTTCTCTTTTGTACATCATTTGTCTTCCTCTCTTTCCATTTCTGCTTTCTCTTTTCCTTGCTCTTTCTTGCAATGGGTTTTGATGATCCCCCAACTTCTGGGTTCACATTCTTGCCTCTAGCCTCTAGATTTGTAGCTTGAATAGATACCTCATCTATGCTAGTTGGATTAAACATGAGAATGGTATGTCTCAAATAACTATGTAGGCCACCTATACACTTCAGCAAAGTTTCATGTGAGTCTAAAGAAATGCCTAAAATCAAAGATCTTTTTCTAAATTCTTGGGTGTAACTTTGTACACTTTTCCCTTTCAATTGGCGAAGAGTTTGCCAACTCATCATAGCTTGTTGCATATAAGCTAGTGGATAGAATTGTTTTTTAAATGTAGAAACAAATTCATTCTAGGTAGAAATAATTTTACCATGCTTCTTCAAATCAACTTGTGTCCTGCCTTCCCACCATACCAGGGCAGTGCCTCCAAGGCATAGGCTAGCCAGCTAAATCTTTCTCCTTTCTGAATTGATGTTCTGCACTGTGCAATATACATCAATCTTTCTAATCCAGTTATCTAGCTTTTCTGCATTCAATTCTCCGTCATAAACTGGAAAATCAAACTTCACATCTAATTTAATCATAGAAGGTTTCTTCTTTTTCTTTTCAGGGCTTTCTTTGTGTGAAGAAGATGATGATGAAGGTGATGATGGGGAAGATGATGGAGAGGGCTTCTCTTATTTTCCTTTGCCTTCTTGGTGGGGAACTAGAAGAGGTTCTTCTACTCCTTTATCTTGTTTGGAGGCTGATGACTCTCCACCTCTACCTCTCTTAAATTCTCTATACATTTCTTCTACCATGGCTCACATGGTCATGAAACTGTCCATGAACTGGGAGTCTGATTCCAAGGGACTTTCTTCTAACATTTTCCTCTTAGGATAGACTCTTCCAATTTTTGTGTTAGCTTCAACCAACTCTCCTTCTCCTAATTTCAGCTTTGATATAGTTATCATTCAACAAAAAGAATCCAGCACAAGCTTGTCTAACCTTAGCAACCTAGAGCTCTGATACCACTTGATCTAGAAATGATCCAAGACAAAGAATAAGGTATTATAGACTCATGTGCATGGATGTGCCTATGTTATTTTATGCAACGGATCGATAAGATTGTGAAATACATAAGCAATGAAGCAGTTAAAGAAATCATAATAGGCAACACATACAAACACAAAAAGTTTAATAAGGAGTTCACCCAATACTCCTGGGCTATGTCTCCTGGTCCAGCCTTCCGTGGTGGCCTCTCTATTATGTTTTCAAAGCAGAGTTTTATACAACAGTGAGCTCAATTTGAGTCTCACTCAGCAGATACAATCAGTAAGACTGTACTTGGATCCCCCAAGTCTCTAGAGTACACAAACTCTCTTTCCTGACTCTCGAGCTCTATTGGTCATAGTAGCATGTGCCCAATATGAGACTCATAGAGGACAAGCATTATAGAGGAGTGCGCTTGAACCTCTCAGGCCTTCTCTGGAGCACACAGACTCTCTGACTCTCTCTGTCTCTGTCTTGACTCTGGCTCGATGTTGCCTTTGCTTATGTAGGTTAACTTGGCTTCTTCTCTCTGCTCTTCGCTTTCTCAACTTGCCTCCCTTCTCTCTCTGTCAGTTCGTGGCTTTAAAGCCAATCTACTTTCTAACTGTTCATTTCCGCTTCCCACCTTTCTGGTTCCTCGACCTCTATCCATTTGAATCCTTCTGTTCTGCGTAATCATCACTGTATAATGCCTCACAGGGATGTGGCCACCTAACTCATAACAAACTGAGTGTCAGTTCTCTTGGATATATTCGAAACAACCATTTATTTCGTTAACTCCAAGAATGCCTGTGAAACACAACCTTCTACTAATGCATTGTCCATATCAGACTTCAAATCTTATACAACTCTACCTGTTGACCCTGTCAAATCTGGTCATCCATTGAATGCTTCTCCGTCATTGATCTGGGGCCTCCAAATCCTACGGTCATCGTCCATATCAGGTGGATAAGTAACATGATGTTTATCCATCTGATGTGAGCAATTTCCTCTCTCTTCTGCCAGACGCATGGCAACCATTGTATGGCATCGGGCAGGACTCGATTGAAACCGCTTACCACTCGAAGCCCTTCCGATATCCTACCGGTTTTTGTGGGACCCCACTTCTGACAGAATTGGAATGATATCCGTTGTATTTTATGATTTTTCGAGTCCGGGGACTTGCGCCCTTCCTTCTTTGAGGGGTTTGCCCTGCGATATGCGATTAGCAACTTGTCACTAATTGCATATTGGAAACGACCCCCATTTCTTAAAATGACCTCTGGTTTTGCTAATTTGCGACAGCGCGCATCACCATGGGCCGATGGTCTGCGCGCTTGACCAGCGGTCCTTGTTGCTCCATGCTGATCATCAATTGTAACTGTTACAAGGATACCTCTGATAGCTTGATATTTATAAGACTTGTAGCCTTTGGCATAATTTTGAAGAGTTCATGAAAACTTAGAGAGTGTTCTAAGATTCAATTTGGATCAACCAGGGAAAATGAGGCAAGTGACACCTGGATTCAAGGCGATGTTTGGACTTCAGATAACCCCTCTCTTGCCAAATGAAGGCCCATGACCACTTGAAGGATCCACGGGCAGAAGGATGAAGAAGGCTTTCTTCTCATCCAGGATCTCCCTTCCAATGATGGATCAAGCTCACCTTAACTTAGTGAAAGTGAAACCCGCATCGTCTTTCTAGCTGGATGACCACATGCATTATTTACTGTTGTAACCATTTCTTAGCATCTTGCAGCTATTTTGATTCCTTGTAAAATGTCCATGCTTTCCACACTTGAATTAGGCCGTTGGCGGTTCATAGAGGGCGATTTGAGGGGAATAAACACTCTACGCAAGCAAGTAATACCAGGTCCTGCAGGTAGGGAGAAGAAGAAGCTGGAATAAAGCTAGGTTGAGTGAGTGATAGAGGTACAGGTTACCTGAACGAGTTCGTGCTTGTCAAGACCCATACGAGTCTTTGGTCTCACCTCATGCCAGTAGCCACTCCTACATGCTCCTGTGCATCCTGTAATTTCTAGTTAAGCCATCTCGGCCTCTTGCGTGCTAGGGTAGAAGGTGACTGTGATTTGTCAAGGAGCAAGTCGCCAGAGCAAAGCCAATTGCCAGAGCAAACCATGCCAGTGAGGAAACCACGGAAAACCATAGTAATATCAAGGCGACCGTGGAGAAGATAGAGTTGATGGAGAACAAGTTTGCTGAGCTATTGAGAAACTTGCATAAATTATTCCATGAAGCAGATAACTTCATGTCCCAGGTCAACCTCCCAATCCTGCAGCTTGAAAGAGGCTCAGCTGACAAATGAATGAGAAGTCGCTCCCTTGATCGACGTCAGGTCATTCATTTCGCATTCACCTGCCTACAAACCTCCTGGTGTTGGTGTCCTCATTCTTTATGAGACTACCAAAACAAAACCTCTTCTTGCTGATACCCTCATTCCCGATGACACTACTATAACAAAACCTCCTGTTGCTACTGCTGATTCATCAGAAAATACCTCTTCTGCCATTAATGCTTCTCCCAATAGGTGATAAAACCATGGAAAACCATATTAATCTCATGTATTTCATGATATAAAACTGGTCTAGAACCTTTTGCTTTTGAATTACGGTGTCATATATCAAACTGCATAGACAGATAACATAACTTTTTGCGTTTTGCTCACTAAGAAATTCACATGTACCTGTCTCAATTTCATAATCTACTCCGAAGTGGCGACCTGGGTTGCATGCAAGCACGATGTGGACCCACAAGTTTGTTGCATTGTTTTTATCTCCTAATGTGAAATATTGTTTTAGTGAATATGAAGATTTTGATGATAGGTTTATTCACCTGTTTTTGTACACATGAATGTTTTATCTCAACTATGTGAATTAGATTTTGAAGCCAGGGTGCAAGCATGACTAGTAGGGCCCATTAACCCAACTCAACATCCCTTTATTATTGTTATTTGCAGATCTGTCAATTTGTGTGTTTCAAATTGTAGTAACTGTGTGTTGATAGAGTAATAATTTTGGTGTATTAATATATCGATAAACGCATATATCAGTATCTTGATTTCCCTTAACATATATAATGTTCTCATCAATGAAATATTAATTGCACACATGATCTAAATATTATATCAGCTTTTAGTTAAGTTCCCTGGTGTTATCATATGATATCTATGCTCTTTTTGGTGATGGATCAAGTATGGTCTCTGACCTATATGTTCAGTTTCCTTTAAATATTGGTTTCGTTGTGAGATTTGGTCATTCGTGGTCGGATTCGAGAGCTTCTAGTCTTAGTAGTTATTTTCCTTTGAGAGTAGGTCATACCTACCTTTGTCCTTACCTTTGGTTCGAATTCACAGTGATCCTCTTGCGTTATTTTTTTAATGCCCGATCTAGATCTTGATTGAGGTTTATGGGTTGTCGAATGAGTTAGATCTAGTTTTGGAGAGTGCGTTGAAGACACATTGACTTGATAAAACTTTTTTGCACCTTGATAAAATTGAGAGAATCTATGGTTCTTAGTTTGACAATTGAGGTGTGCTTGATCCAGGGCATCCATTCCTTCCAAGATCTAATTTGATAGTTGTGTATTCAATTTTATTATGTCACTAAGATCTTGTAAATTTCGCAGTGGAGGAACCGCACTAAGTACATGAACCTATGTTAAAATAGTAGATCGAGACTTTTTTTTCCAGAATGATGGTGTGATGTTTGTTTCAATAATTCCCCATTTGAATCTGTTTGTTTAATTACCTACATAATATCATTGTAAACTTTTTTTTATTAATTGTGGTTTCAGAACATTTTGTTGTAGATTATGTTAATGATAGCAGTGTGATTGAAGGATATTCTATTTTCATATATAGTGATTTATTTTTTATTCCCTAGGCTTAAGGCATTTGGACGCAAAAGTAACTAGTATTCTAGAGGTAAGTAGTATCTGATCTAGCAATCAAATTCTGAGAATAAATTCTGGTATTCTCATGGTAACTGGCATCTGCATCTAGGAATCAGATTTTGATATCTGCATATAAGAATTAGATTCTGCCTTAATGTGCATCTAGCACTAACTATAATAGCAATCAGATTTTGATATGTGCATATAAGAATCAGATTCTACGTTAATGTGCATCTGGGACTAACTATAATTAGATTCAGTACTGAAAACTCTGAGTCTCTGAGTCTTGTTGTTGTTATTCTTACTTCATTGGATGTCAGTTAGGGACTGTTTTTTATAATGTCTTTAGGCTTATGCCTTTTGTATTTTTGTTTGATTTGTTAATATAAGTTTGCCTACACCAAGGAAAAAAAACTTGTTTATGATCATTTTGGAAGAAAATCTGCTCACAGATCTTCATACAGATGACAGTGGCAAGCTTAGCATAAATGAGTTGCGGTCTTCCCTTGTTCAAATGGGAGTCGAGATGGGTGTTCCTCCCTTCACAGTTACCCCTGAAGGTGATGCTCTTCTAACAAACATTTTAAAGAAGCATGGGGTAGAAGCGACCAAAGAATTAGCGCAGGCTCAGTTTGCTCAGTTACTCCAGGGTATCTTGCAAGATCTAGCTCATTCTCTGGTTTTAAAGCTCATTGTTATCCAAGATATTAAGGTCTTCAATGGCTTACAACTGAGAAAGTTTCTGGCAGATGAAAAACTTTTAGAGCAAGTAAAAGGCTGAGTTTGGAAAAATTGAATTTTGGAAACTTGTTTTAACATACGAAGCTTGTTTTAGCATTCGGTAAGAAAAGGAAAAGGCTGAGTTCGACAAAATTGAATTCTGCAAGCCTGTTTTAACATTCGGCAAGAAAAGGAAAAGGCTCATTCTCAGTTGTACAATTCTGAACTCTGAAACTTTGTAAATTGCTAGTTTGCTAGATTCGATTAGCAAATTCCATTGCCTCGGAAGGGACTTGCTGCTCTGCAATGATTCTTGTTTTAATTATTTATTAACTAGCTTCTCATCTTTTATAATTATGGTTTTTTTTTCCGTGAAAGTTAGCTTGTAGTAAGGCTTCTCTATAAAATTAGTTCTGAGAAAATTTAAATAGATTGGCCCTTTTAATAATTGTTTCTTCTTCTAGCCCCAAGAGTTAGCTCAATCGGTAAAATCAAGTGCCTCGCCAATGGGAGGTCACAGGGTCGAATCCTGAAAGCTCTTGGGGTTAGGTCAGTAAATAGGCCGAGGGATGTTGATGCCTTCGGGTGCGTCCACTCAGTGTTGAACAACCCTGGATGTAGCGGCTACCCATTGACCCGGGTATCTGTGAACTAGAAGTGAAAAAAAAAAAAAATTGTTTCTTCTTCTAAAGTTTTACTCATGGCAACTATTTTCAAAGTCTTTGATAAACCCAATATGTGTTTTACAAACCATTATATTATATTCTCTGTTGAGATATTGATTAGCACAACACCTCAAAGTAAGGAATTACAGATTATATATATATATATATATATATATATATATATATACACTTTGATTATCACAAGAGTTGATTGATCGAATTTGCAATATATTCTCTATTGAAAAATTGACTAGCAGATCACAAGTTGAAGGAGCTGATAGAGTAGTTGTTGTAACACCACACAAACTAGCAACATTTATCTCATGCTATGTGTGAAATGGAGAAGGCTACCACAATGAAAATGCTTATTCAACATTAACATCCGAGAGATGTATCTCATCTTCCTTTATGTATGGCATGCCCGCTGCCATGCAAATTAATTCATCATCACTGAGAAAATACTTATCCTCTTCCTACAGGATGATGTTATTAATATCTACAGGAAGACTACCAGGGTCTCGCAGTATCATGCAATTTTGCTCTGATGCCTCCATGTGAACTAGTGGGAGTAGAGAATTCATTTCAGGATTAACTGTCAATGTGGTTTCGGCTTCTGCAATCCCATGTGGAATATGAGGACCATCATGTGAATTATCAGTTTGCCCTTCAAAAAGTCACTGGATAATCCCTTCATTTTTTCATCATGATGGGAAGAAAAATATATGTCTGCAAGAGTACTATCACCATATAAATATATATATATATATATATATATATATATATATATATATTTTATATTTATTTAAAAACTATATGGTAAATACTTTACCATACAATATAACTATATGAAAAGTATCGCTTTTACCATACAAAATATTTGTATGACATATATTGATTTTAATCATACACATAATTATAGCACTGGAATATCATTATCTGAATATTCCATTACTCGAATTTCATTTTTTAGAAGTACAAAGGAAGATAACCATGATATTACTGCAATAGTTCATTCCTCAGGGTACTGCTAGACATTTATTTAAGTCTTGTTAAATCATTTAATAAACCCTAAATGAATTTTGTTCATATGATTTGATTTTTCTGATGTGTATTAACTCCACACATCAGCTAGTACAGTTGTTTAACCACTCGTTTCATTTCCGGGGGGCTGACTGCCCTAGGTTTTTGGACGTCCCATCTCTAGAGTCTTCTCCATTATTTCTAGCTCGCTCGGCTTCGCATGGATACTTTTGCGTTTTCAATGGTGTTGCTTTGCTCTTCCGATCTAATGGTGGAAGCGTCCTCCCGTGGATTTAAGCTCTAATGGGGTGGAGAAACTCGGACCTTGTTGCATTTGTCGACTGTTGGCTCATTCTCTAGTTTTCGGTAACAATTTCCCTCCATTAGGAAATTTTTTTGTTAACTTTCTTCATCCGAAAGTGTGCTTATTCCTGCTTTACAATCCTACCATGATAACCAAGGGTTTCATTCTATTTCACAACTCTCTGGTCATGGCTACACTTGCTTCTGGTTGTTGATCGGAGGTGACTACTATCGAGCTGGGTAAGTGTCTTCCTTTAGGATTTCTGGAGATGATATTTGTATCTTTCACTCCAGTTTCCATGTCCTTCTTGAACTTATTTTTTTGTGCTTATCAAATATTCGAGACTCCAGTGCTGGAGGGTTTTGTGGCTTAGCTCCCTCTGCCAGAATATCTAACCCTCATGCCATTCCTTATCGGGTATGCATGGGAGTTTGAGCTAAATAGAAGGGTTTTAGTTTCCTTTTCGAGTGGCATTTTGGACTCTGGAACTATAATCCTTGTATATTATTCTTTAAGGCTTAGACTATGTATTTGGTTGAGGGTTTCAGCTACATGTCATTGTTATGTTTTAAATTGTTCAACTGTAACAAATTCACCTTGCTTTTTGGTAAAGGCTACTAACTGTTGAGTCTTTTTGTCTCTTAAGGGTATAACAAACTTGCATTAAATTTAGTTGCTTTTGTCTAGAAATTGATATTGTAATTCAGGGGTTTTCGTTTCTCTACTGCCTCTTACTCTCTTAGAAAAGGTAGTAAAGACATTTGATTTCGATAATAGTTTGTTTAGACGGATACCCATAACTTCTAAGAAACTTTGTAGACAGGAGTTCCTGTAAATGTTATTTGGGTTCTTTTTCTTCACTGTATATTACATTTTTGTATGGCTAGCATATTCTGTTGAGTAATATATCAAACAATTCGTATGATGGTTAGGGTTTCAATGATATGGTCGTATAGTAACGACAGGGGCATTTACTTATTCTCAAATTTAATATTCTTTTAAGATAGACACTTCCATCATTGCTTACTTTCTGGTGAATCAAGTTTCTTGGGGTTTCTTGACATAATTTCCTTGACCAGGAGTGTCGAAGTGTTTCAACCCCTCTATGAATAATTTATAGGGTTTAGGGTTTTTTCCTAATTGTGAAGCTATCATAAATTTATGTTTTTCATTTTTGTACTTGTACATTCTGAATTTAACTATCTGGATTATTTGGTGGCATTTAACTACCTTCCCTCATCGGTTAGTTTACCACAGTAATTCCTTTCTACAGGGTTCAGTGTCTGTTTCCATAATTTTCTTTGAGGTTTTAAGAAATATATTCATTCAGTTGTTCTGTGTCTTTTTTTTTAAATAAACTTAATAGAAACTAAATTTATTACCAAAATTAGCTACATGCATCACACCAAAAACCTTTCATATAAATATTGTCTATATGCAAATGCTAATAAATTTATTGAAAAACATATATTCATCCTAGCATTCAATAAATGGATTCAATGATTCAGTGTTCAAGATTCCAAAATATACTCATCTGGCTTATTGAACTGAACTTAATCCTTGATTCTTTCTTGCCTCCCAACCGTGAGACTATAGCTGCTTCACTTTCTGTCTCCCCCTAAGCTACCCCTCATAGGGTTACTCCTCAAGAACTCATGTCTTGAACAGTAATAGCTATCTGGTCTTCACTAGACTTAGCTACCTTAACATTGTTTGTCCTTCCAGCACGGTTATCCACTTTCTTTTAATATCTCTCAATCTATCCCTCTCTGATCTCATATGCCCCCATCCTCTTGATCCTTTGGAATAAATATCTCATGGAGGTAGTTAGGGTTGGTAACTACCCAGCCTAATTATTTTGAGAAAAAAATTGTCACCCTTTAGACAATTCATTTTCTTTCTAGTTTAATTAAATAATTACTAATTTTATTCTAGCATTCCACTTTTCATGCATTTAATCAAAATTGTCTAATTAAATATAAAATTAATCAGTTTTTCAGTTTGTTTAATAGTGTAGTAAATAAATATTGACATATATGAGGGACATTACATCTCCCCCCCTTAATATTGAACATCATCCCGATGTTCTTCTATTGGAAATAACTTTGGAAAAATTTCCCTCATAGTCCGTTCATCTTCCCAGGTAGCCTCCTCAGGCCCAAAGTTGTTGTCACTGTACTTTATCTTGGGCGATAACTCATCTCTGTAGCATTACTTCTCTCTAATCCAGTATACCCATTGGTTCGACCAAGAACTCACCTTCCAGTTCGACCTGTATGCCAAAGTAAAACTTTAGTTAATTCATGAAATCAAAATGTAAATCAGCTATACAATTTTTATGTACATACATACATATGTAAGATAGATTGTTGAAAATTCAACTTCTCCTACTAGCGTATATATCCTGCCAATTTATTATGTGTTTGGGGTCACATATATATTTATTTAATACAGAAACATGAAAAACATTGTGCACACAAATATGACTGGGTAAGGCGAGTTGATAAGCCACTCGTCTAATTTGTGCTAAAATTTGGAAGGGAATGCAAAATCAAGGTGCCAATTTGGCACATCCATTCCATTGCAATTACTTTTCTTGGACCGAACATGAACATAAACATGATCCCCCACCTGGAATTCCCGAAAAATTCTTTTTCGATCAAAGAAATTCTTTTGTCTGTCTTGGGTGGCCTTTAAGTTAGTTCATACTTCTTTAACCATTTATTCCAGTTCTGCCGCCCTAGCATTAACTTATCTTTTGGGCCACCCTAATTTGATGGATTCCTACATTTACACTCATACAACACCTCAAAAGAACTCATTTGTGTAGAAGTGTGATAACTGTTGTTATAAGAAAATTGTACCAAATGCAAATACTCTTCCCACTTAGATGGTTTTTGCATTACATAGGCTCGAAGAATATCCTCCACTACCTAGTTTACTCACTCAGTCTACCCATCCGTTTGAGGGTGGTAGGTGGTACTAAAATGTAGCTAAGTGCCTAGTCCTTCAAACAAGGCTTTCCAGAAAACTGATGTAAATTTTACATCACGATCCGAAATTATAACTTTTGGTATGCCATGCAGCCTAAAAATAGTTTGCATAAATATATTAGCAATCTGTACTACCTTATAAGTAGATTGTACAAGTATAAAGTGAGCAGATTTACTCAGCTTATCAACTACCACCATTATTGAATCGTTCTGCTTCTTTGACTTGGGCAGCCCTGTTATAAAATCAATGGAAATAACTTCCCATTTCCATTCCAGAATAGGTAATGGGTGAAGTAAACCAGCTGGGTGATGGTGTTCTGTTTTGACTCGCTGGTATTCCAAATAGTGGGCCAAATATTCAGCCACCTCCTTTTTCATGTTAGGCCAGAAATATTCCTTTCTAAGTGCGGTTATCAATTTCTGATAACCCGGATGGCCGGCATATGGAACCTTAAGATATTCATCTAAAATTAAATATTTAATAACATTTATGTTAGGTACAAACATTCTTGCTCTATAGATCAGAATACCTTCTTGATTTACCTTGTATCCATGATGTTATTCTTTGTTGTTCAGAATCCTAGTTTGTTGCCACATAAATTGATACTTCAGGTCTTGTATTGCTACCTCCTTGATTTTTTCTTTAAATGTGTTTTGTGCTTCACTGAATGATACTTCATATAAAAATTTGACTTTTCAGCGACACAGTTCTCTTTTCCTTTTAATGCTTAATTTCAAAGCCGAACCCACTTAAAAATTCAACCCAACGAGCTTCTCTAGCATTCAAAGTGGGTTGTTTAAAATAGTTAGTCAAACTATGATGATCAGTCATTAACAGAAATTTCTTACCCATCAGGTAATGTCACCACATCTTTAAAGCATGGATGGTTGTTGTCAGTTCCAAATCATAGGCTAAATACCTTTGTTCATGCTCCTTAAACTTCTTGGACTCATAAGCAACAACCTTGCCTTCTTGCATTAGTACGTCGCCTACGCCTTCCTTACTAGCATTCATACAAACTACATAATATTGATTTGGATCAGTAATGATTAATATGGGCGCAGTAGTGAGTAAATGTTTAAGCCAATTGAAACTTTTTTGGCATTCTATACTTCACTTAAAAACTTTTCCTCTCTTTTGAAGCGAAGTAATAGGATAGGCTACCTTGGAAAATCCTTCTATGAATTGCCTATAATACCCATCTAGACCCATAAATGATCTTATATCAACCACATCTTTTGGTATTGGCCATTCGATTATGGTCTTAATTTTCTTTGGGTCTACGGATATTCCAACTTTAGTAATGACATGCCCAAGATATTGGATCTATTCTTTAAAGAAGTCACATTTGTTGTATTTGGAATACAACTAGTGTTCTCTTAAAACTTGGAGAACAATATGAAGGTGCTCCTTGTGTTCTTCTACTATCCAAGAGTAAATTAATATATCATCGATAAAAATTAGCACAAATTTATCTCAATATTGATGGAATATGTTGTTCATAAGGCACATGAAGGTTGCAGGTGCATTTGTTAACCCAAAATGCAGCACAATGAACTCGTAGTGCCCATGTCGAGTTTTGAAAGTTTTTTTTACTATATCCTCTTCTTTGATTCTAATTTGATGATATTCCGAGTGAAGGTCGATTTTTGAAAACACAGTTGCTCCTTTCACTTGATCAAACAACTTGTCTATATGAGGTAGAGGGTATGATGGTTAACTTATTTAGCTGATTTTAGCCCATACACATACGCAAGGTTCCATCCTTCTTTTTAACAGAGAGAATTAGGGCTCCCTAAGGTGATACACTTGGTCGGATGTACTTTTTGTCAAGTAGTTCTTGTAATTGCATTTTTAGTTCTGTTAACTTTGGCATACTCATACAATAAGGGTCTCAAGATACCTGAGCAGCCCCTGGTACTAATTCAATAGTGAAATCTATATCCATTTTTGGCAGAAATCCCAGAATTTCTTCAAGGAATACATCTAGAAAATTCTGCACTATCGGTATATCATCTAAGGCGGCATGACTTTCTTCTGAATTAGAGTACCCTACTTGTATTGCATAAATGTGGAATCCTCTCCAGATACACTTGGCCAATTGGGAGGCTATCACCTACCTCAACTTTAAGGGTCTTATTATTCCTTGAATTTCTTATCGCTTTCCTTCCTCGTCCATACAGTTGATAGTTTTAATTTTACAATTAATGAGGGACCAAAGTTTTTCCAACCAGTCCATGCTATTTAAAATATCATATGATCCTAAGGGAAACACATTCAAGTCTACCATAATAGACTGTCCTGCTATCTATAGGGAACAATTGTTGACCTTGGCCAGCACTCTTCTCTTGGCTCCCATAGCTAATTGCACTAACCAAGGATTTTTAAACTTAACAACTTGCAAACAACATTGTTCTATTATTTTGGGACTAATGTAACTCAAGGTAGCTCCAGGATCAATTAAAATAGACACAGTTTGGTTGAATATTTTACCTTCAAACTCTATCATGGTTGGTTGGTACTCCGCCTGATGGTCCTCAAGAGTATCATTGATCTTAGGCATGCTTCTTGCCAATTCTCCCACTGTTGACGCTTCTTGAATTTGTGCTACCTGATCAGTTCCTTTGTGGCGTGGAAAATTTTTAACATAATGGGGTCCCCTGCATCCCCAACACTGTACCGGGGGTCTAGCTACCATCTCTGCTTTAGCCCTTACTGATTGTTCAATTATCTTGGTCTCACTAGGAAATTTGAACCGGGGTTGATTTTTGTTCATGTTTCTATTCACCTGCCCTCTAGGGGGATTATTGACCATAAACTTATTTACTTTATTGTTGGAGTAAAATTTACTCCCCTTTTTGTCATTCCATTTCTTACCTCCTTCCCCTTTTTTCTTATTTTGTTGGTAGCATACTCAAGCCTTCCGTATGATCTCATCTATGGTTTTTGGGTTATCAAACTGAAGGTGCTCTTTCATAAACAGTGGCAAGCTACTGACAAACCACTGTACCTTAGCCTTTTCTTCTTATATGCATGGGACATATCACAGTAAGGATGTGAACTTGGTTATGAATTCATCCATAGATAGTTGTCCCAGTCGAAGGTCATGAAAATACTTGGCTTTCTCATCATAAAATATTTCAGTTAGATATTTTTCCTTAAAATATTTTTGGAATTTGTCCCATGTTATGCTCTATTCATTTACACCACAACCTGTTTTTACTTCCACCCACCATAAGGTGGCCTTTCCCTACAACTGAAAGATGGCCAACCGAGCCTTTAAGTTATGATCATATTCGTATAGCTGGAAATACTTGTTCATGTTAATGAGCCAAGCTTCTGCTACCTCCTCTTGTTCACCATCAAAGAGTGGAGGTTTTATCTTCAGAAATTCTCCCTAAAGTTCTACTTTTTATCTCTTGTGCTTGTTGTGTTCTGATACATTACCAGATTCTTCTTCTTGGTTCTCTTCACCGCCTTGAGTTTCTACTCTCTCAATATGAAATTCTTGTTCTCTAGTCATGTTTCCTTGCTCAGGACTAGGAATTGTTTGTCACTGATTCTGTCTATCCAATAGACTCTTCATGATCTGTTCTTGCTCCTACATCAACCGTTCATTGTCTGCTCGCAGTCGAGCCATTTCTACTTTTGACTCTTGCACAATTTCAAATATTGCAGTATTAGCATTCCACGACTCTTCTCCCAGTTGTAGCCATACCTGAGGTTTGGTCTCCTGGAAGGTTGTTGCTCCTGTCCCTGTCACCATTCAGTGTGGTATGTTTCCCATTCTTCTCACACTAGTTGCTTCTGTCCCTATCTGTGCACATCACACAAATGTTGTTAATCATTATTTTCCAAAGGCCTCAGTTTTGTAACCTAAGCACTCTGATACCACATGTCACATCCCCATATATATAAAAAAAAAAAAAAAAAATTATATTTATTTAAAATCTATATGGTAAATACAAACTTTACCATACAATATAACTATATGAGAAGTATCACTTTTACCATACAAAATATTTATATGACATATACTGATTTTAATCATACACATAATTATAGCACTGGAATATCATTATTCAAATTTCATTTTTTAGAAGTACACAAGAAAATAACCATGCTATTATGGCAATAGTTCATTCCTCATGGTACTGCTAGACATTTATTTAAGTTTTGTTAAATCTTTGAATAAACCGTAAGTGAATTTCGTTCGTATGATTTGATTTTTCTGAAGTGTATTAACTCCACACGTCAACTAGTACAGTTGTTTAACCACTTGTTTCATTTCTGGGTAGTTGATTGACCTAGGTTCTTAAACCTCCCATCTCTGGAGTCTTCTCCATCGTTTCTAGTTGGCTCTGCTTTGCATGGATACTTGTGCATTTTCAACAGTGTTGCGTTGCTCTTTCGATCGAATGGTGGAAGTGCCCTACCGTGGATCTAAGCTCTAGTGGGGTGGGGCAACTCATCCCTTGTTGCATTTGCTAATTGTTGGCTCGTTCTCTAATTTTCGATAATGATTTCCCTCAATTAGGCAATTGTATTGTTAACTTTCTTCATCTGGCAGTGTGCTTATTCCTGCTTTATAATCCTACCATGATAATAGAGGGTTTCATTCTGTTTCATAGCTCTCCGGTCATGGCTACACTTTTTTTTGGTTGTTGTTCAGAGGTGACTACTGTCGAGCCGGGTAAGCGTCTTCCTTCATGATTTCTGTAGATGATATTTGTTTATTTCACTCTAGTTTTCGTGCCCTTACAAAAATTATTTGTTGGTGCTTATAAGGTATTGTAGACTCGAGTGCTGGAGGGTTTCATGGCACAACTCCCTCTGCCGTAATCTCTAACGCTGATGTCATTCCTGACCGGGAATGAACGAGATTTTTGAGCTAAATAGATGGGTTTTAGTTTTCTTTTCTAGTGGCATTTTGGACTTTGGAATTGTAACGCTTGTGTTAGGATATTTTGACACATAGGAAATAGTTAAGTATAACTTGGTCTAGTGCAGAGTTAGGTAAACTGTGTTTCTTTACTAGGTACTTTTGTAACATACAATCTGATAGTCACTATATGTAGTGATCCAATGGTTCATTCTCTCTTCGGTATTACCGACACTTGATCCGTGGCTTAACACCCGATTGGTCCACGATCTCTATTTAAAGAGCATGGAGGGTCATTTGTAGTGTATCGTTCATGAGAGAAACTTATGTAAATTTTCATTCTTTTATTAATAAATTTCCTGAAGTGTCCCGTTGGCTTAGGCCGTGGACTGTTTCCCTATTTTAGGGTTTTAACCACGTCAAGAATACTAGTGTATTGATCTGTGATCTATTTGTGAGCGGTGTCCTTTGGTATTCTATCTAAGGAACTTACCCTATAAATTCCTACATGGTATCAAAGCCATTTGAGGGCCGCATCCGTTGGTGATCCAAATCTGAAGTTGGTAAAACTGCATCCGACTGTCATTTCCTATATCTATTGTTACTGACTGCTTTTGGGCTGAGAGGACTACTCTATTGTGTTAGGAGCATCTGTTCCAGTGAGGAACCCCTTTCGTTTGACATGCAAAGGTTCCTGGTAGCCCTAGCTACGTCATTTTTAAGATATGGAGGTGTACAATGTTTATTTGCAGTTTTTAGTTGTTTTCTCTCTGTTTATTTCGATTTTTTTAGCTCTATGTTTTTTATTACCAGATCTATACCTTTCATTTCTGCGTATGTTCTTTGCCCCATGCCTCTGTGCGATCTGGGAAAATCAAAAATAGAAATAGAAATTGATAAAAATTGAGGATATATTAAAAAACTTGTCGAACACATTTTTTTTAAGAATATTCAATTTTAATCAATGTGGATCTTCTCAAAAGTATGCATAATGGGTACTCGTTGGATGTGGAATTTAATTGTGCATCCAATGAGTGCCTATACTTGAAATTTGAGTAAACCTATAAGGAGATAAGCCAAAAATACAATTAAAAATAAATAAATAGAAGTTGGTTGGTGTTTTTTTTTTCGTCTGAAATTTATAACTCTTATTTTATTATTTTAACTATTATTTTATTATTTATCCTCAAGATGCCACTTTTAGGCTGAAATTTCCTCTAATAAGAAAGCTAAAATCATAGAAACATCTAAAACCATAGAAGCTCACTAGGATCAATTGATAGCTACCTAAATACCTCTCTTTCTAGAGAGGTTAGTTGTAGGAAAATTAATTATTCCTCTTGAGCATGATTTCCCAGATCAATTGATACGAATATAAGAAATAAAGAGAGATATGACTACAGTATTTGTCATTGGTCATTCAGCTAGCCTAATGTCAAAGTCAATTTAAGTTGAAAAGTATGTTTATCCAACAGTTCATATGGTTACAATTACGATTGACAATATTCTAATACCAAATACTTTAATTTATTTAGGCACAACAATCAATGTAATGACAACAGATAAAATCCAAAGTTTGAATTTATATAATATTCAACCAATACCCACAATAATTGAATTAATTTATAGATAAAGGATTATGCCAGAAGGTGTAATAGAAGATTTAATAGTATCATTAAATTCCTAATAATATCCAATAGAAATTTTAGTTTTATAGCCCACATCTAACTTGGGTCGACATACCCTCATCCTCAAAAGGCATGGTTGGCTATAGTTGATGCATTCATTAGTTGTAGATCAGAACAAATGACAATGTCAAAACAGAACAAAAGTAAGAAAATAACATTATATCCCATGGTAAAAATTTAAATGAATTACAACTATTGTTATGGTTTGAACAAACTCATTCAGAAGAAGACATGAATCAATCAATTTTTTTTACTAATCAAGCTATCAATTTTGGGGATGCATCAAATGATAATATGTTAGATTAATTCATTTATAATCACGATGTTTCGGAGAAACTAAGAAAAATTCAATATGTGGTGGTAAACAATCTTTTGGAACAAAATTTTCAAGAAATTGCATAATAAATTCATTATGATATTTGTTTCAAGAAATTTTTCCTATAAATTCAATGGTCAATTCAAATACTAAAATTGTGGAACTTGAACCAATAAAAACTTTAAATATTACTTCCACATTGGAAGCATCTCAAGAAGATCAAATAATTAAAGTGGTAAAAAATATTGCAAAGAATTTGCTCATAAACACACATATATGCAAGGTATTCATCCTAGTGCATGTGTTCATCACATTTATTTGATAGAAAATAAAATACCTATAAGGAAATCTCAATGATATATGAATCTAATCTTAAAGGAGATATTAAAAGAAGAAATTTAGAAATTATTAAAGGTAGATTTCATCTACCCTATGTCTAACAGCCAATCAGTTTCTTCCTTAGTTGTGGTGCCTAAGAAAAATGGAAAGTAGTGAGTATGTGTAGATTACATAGAATTGAATAAAGGTACCCTTAAATATCATTTTCCATTACTATTCATAGATCAAGTCCCAGACACCTTATATGGAAAGATATATTTTTCCTTTCTAGATGGATTTAATGATTATAATGAAATAAAAGTAATTATACAAGGTCAGGACAAGACCACGTTCACAAGTCGTTAGGGAACATACACATATAAGGTATTACCCCTTAGCCCGTGTAATTCAACAACAAATTTTCAAAGAGCTGTCATTTTCGTCTTTATTGATTTGATTCATGAATGTTTTGAAATTTATATGGATGATTTTTTTGTATATGGTTATACAATTGAAGAATCCTTAATCGATCTTTAATTTTTTTTCGAAAAGATGTATAAAAATTAATCTATCCCATAGAAATGAGAAATATTGTATGCTATTAACAAAAGGAATTATTTTGGGACATCTTGTATTTCTTGCAACAATGATTGTAAATTGATCCAAAATTGAAATTATTGTTAATTTTCTTAATCCATCAAGTGAACGAGAAGTCTTGATTTGTGTAGGTTGTATAGGGTATTATCATAGATTCATTGAAAATTTTAGTAAGATAGTTGTGCCCATGTTGAAAATACTCACCAAAGACATGCTTTTATTGGAATTCCTACTACAAAATTTCTTTTGAAGCTATTAAAGAAAAATTATCCACAACACCATTTTTAAGACCTAGTTGGTCTTTACCATTTCACGTCTCTACAGATGCATCTAATACTACATTAGGGCCATCATTAGGTCAAAATGTAGATCTTAATACCTATTTCATTTACTTTATTAGTAAAATTTAAGCCTGCCAAACTCAATTATATTGTCACTAAAAAGGACATGTTAACAATTGTGCATGCAATAAACAAGTTCCAACATCACGTTACTCATTAGAAAGCCTTTATTCACATGGATCATTATGATATTAAATATTTAACGAATAAACATATTACTAATGGTAGGATTTCACAATGATTTTTATTTGTTGTAGTAATTTGATATCACTATCATTGATCATCTTGTAATGGACAATTAAGTAAAAAAAATTCTCTCCCACCTGAAAAACCCTGATGAGATTGATCTGGTTTTCAATGACTTTCAATAGGAATATCTATTTGATATATCAATTAAAACATTGTGGTTTTTTATGTGGAAAGTTATTTGTCTTTAGGAAAACTACCACCTCATTTTACATCAAAAAAGAGAAAAAAAAAGTGGTTAAGAAAAGTGTTAGATATGGTTGGATTAACGAGAATATCTTCTACATAGGATATGATTTCGTTATTAGGCAATGTGTTAGAGAAGATGAAATATTTGATATTCTAACAGTTTGTCGTAGTGAAACATGTGGAGGGCATTTTGCAGACAAAAGAATTACCTATGAAATCCTTAATCAAGGCTATTATTGTTCATTCCTTTTCAAAGATGCAAGATAACATGTTCAAATATGTGAGTTCTATGAAAGAACGGGTTGACCAATAAAATCTGATGAAATGCCCCTACAACCACAATTTCTTCTAGAACCATTTGAAAAAAGGTCTCTAGATTTTGTTGGACCAATCAACACAAAATCAAAAGGGAATAGATACATTCTGGTATGTATTGACTATGTTACCAAATGGGGAGAAGATAAAGAATTATCTTTTAAGTAGTCAGTGGTGAAAATTCTATTTGAAGACATATTTGTTATATTTGGAATCCCTCGAGAAATTGTCATTGGTCAGGGAGTGCAATTCACATTCATGTTGGTGCAAGAAGTAATGGAGAAATATAAGATAAAACAAGAATCTCTACTCTTTATCACCCATAATCATATGGCCAAGTAATCAAACAATAATATTTTAGAAACAACCATGACTAAGAAAGTCCAATTACATAGAAAGGACTAGGCATATAAGCTTCTAGAAGATTTGTGGGCATACATAACCACTTAGAAGAGCACTACTAGTTTTATTCCTTACAAACTAGTATTTAGTAAGAAAATTATTATTCATATTGAATTCTAAGCCCAAACATTTAGATTAACAGCATAATCAAGGTTAGATTTATGTGAAATTCAAAAAAAAATTACGCAATTAAATCAACTTGATGAATCTAGACAATAAGTTTTTTATCCTAACATGATAATCCAACAATAGAGATAAAAGTGGCATGACAAATTCATTAAAAAGGAGGAATTGAAAGTTTGTGATTAGGCTTTTATCTTTGATTCCAAATTCAAAGATTTCAATAGAAAAATCACCACTTGTTGGCTAGGACCCTATGAAGTAGAATAAATGTTTGATAATGGAGCAATCAAGGTAGGGACAATTGATGAAGGAGTCCCATTTGTGGTTAATGACCACAGACTAAAGCTATATCACAAATCTTTCAATTAAGAAGAATTTATTCCCCTAATATTTCAACCATAGGGGCTTCACTAGGGGAGCAATATCATACCATGTGCATTCATATTTGGGGATATATATTGAGGAAAAAATGACATAATATATTGAGCATATAATAGGGGGTAAAGGGTTTTTATATTGAAAAGTATAAAAAATGGAGCTCAAAGTTAATGAAAAAATATAAAGGGGTATAAAAAATGTTAATGAAAAAATGGATACCTACAATATCTAGTGAAAGTAGGGGATTTTTAAATTGAGAAGGTGTATTGGGTTCATATTGGTAGGGGGTTAAATAATGTGATTTTTAGATGTATTTTCCAATATGTAATCAAATTAAGGGTATTGTTTAGTATGCAATGAACACACGTGATATGTCACAGGTTCATTGAGTGAAGCCCTCGTGATTTCAACAATCCAACTTGCAGGTTATGGGTATTGACAACAATACTTCTAATCCTCTTCCATTCGAAAAATTATTCTTCCCATAAAATAAAAATATATATATGAAAAAACAGTAAGAGAAAAAAAGAGTTTACTTGTGAAAACCTAAGTTCATGGCACAACCTAAATTTTAATTTTCATTGGAAAAATAAGTAATTTGTTGATGAAAATTCCAAATAAATGATCCATCCAGTGTTTTTGTTTCAAAATTATAAAGTACTCTCTGATGATGGTTTAGATACTTTGAACAGGATACTTTATAGAAATATTTTTAAGTTCCTATAATATAGATCTTTATTTTCAAATATTATATATGAGAATAATGTACATATCCAAAAGTCCTAATTTTCCTCTACTACATATATTATATCCATATTGAAGAATTATGTAGATGGTTGATCATGAATGAAAAGTTCCTCCAAGTCTCCATTAGAAAATAATGTCATCACTTGTCCAAGAAAATAAGATTATGAACAAAAAAATCATTAATGGAGAAACACTATTTCCTATGTTAAAGGAAATTTAAGGGAGAAAGTACTTGAAGGTTAGTCAAATTAAATGGCTACATCAGCAAAAAAGAGCTATAAGTTACCTGCCACATCATTAAAAAACCTATTAGCAACATAAAGTTAACTGCAAGGAGAAGGTTTAGTAAATCCTTATAGTGTTCATTTTATTTCATTTAATTTTAGAATTAAAAATGTGAAAAAACATACCATCTCATAATATTTCATTATCACAAAATTTTGGTTGTTTGAAAGCCCAATTTTTTTGTGCTTTCTTTAATAAATTCAACAAAATCCTCGTTTTATCCTATAAATCCCTACTTTGAAAATACAAACTTTAGTATGTAAATTTTTCCATTTTCTCAAAATTAGAATAACCTGTATTTTTATATCATCATCTCATTCTTGTATCGTATACATTACAGTTCTATATCATTGTTTACGCTCAAGGTGATGTTATTCCCTAGTGTACAAGTTACAATAAATCATTGTGGTACTAATGTTTAGCCCAAAGTTACAATTGGTTCCCAAATAATATGTTTGTTCTAAATAATAATTGTAGAAGTGAATGGAGAAACATTAGCATTTTTATTTTGATGTGTGAAATATGTTCTGCATGAACATAGTTTCTTCCTATTAATGCACTTTGAAACATATGGTTTAGTTTTCCTTGCATTCATTTTAGTAGTACCCACAAGCTTGTTATTGATATTAAAAGATGTCCATCTTAATACTTGGCATCATCAATTGTATTTGAAATCAACATCTTTGGATTTTCTGTAAAATTACCTTGAGCACTAATTTTTCCCACTTATTTATGCATTTTTTATAAGAATTCTTTTCTATTTGAGATCCATATTGTAATAATTTTGAACTTTAACAAATAACTAGGGAATCATTGGAGGTGTAAGACAAATCTTGGACAAAGATGTGGGTGTTTTGAAGAAGAACACCGGCTAAGTGCTTGATTGTAAAGGAGGAAGGAAGTATTCCTACCATATCTATTATTATCTCTTGTTGATGTTTTCTATCCCTATTTAAAAATACTATGCAATGTAAAAATCAATCATTAGTATGTTAGGTAAGGTATGGTGTAGTTGGAAGAGAAATTTAGCTATGTATTTTCTTCCCTCTAATTTTTCCTTGATAAAAAATAATGTTTAAATGGAACTACTTAGATTTAATAGGTGCAAAGAATGTAAGATTTATGTGGATACATCCCATATCCAAGCTATTTTCCTAGAAAATTGATGAGCATTATGGTTGGGTATCTAGGTGCTTAAGTAAATGGAAAAATGTCCTTAGGATGGCTAGTTTTTTATTATGAATACTTAGGTTGATGTTAGGCCTTATAGTATAATAGGTTCTAAGTCAATCTATGTGGTATAAGTGCTCAATCAAAAGGTATGGTTTGTTGTTATCTAGTATAATTTTCTAGATAAACTTCTTCTAGTTCTTAGCTTGTATGTTGATTCATATAATAGTCTTATATTTAAATGAATATCATGAATAATCTTATTTTGAGGTGTAGAATGTGTTCTACTAAAACATAGTTGCTTCATAGTAGTGCACATTGAAACAAATAGTTTAGCTTTCCTTCCATTCATGTCATCCAGACCCACATGTCCATTGTTGATATTTTGAGATGTCCATCTTAATACTTGGCATCATCAATGGTGTATAAAACCAAATCTTTGTGCTTTCTCATAAAACTAACTTGAGGTGTAATCTTTCATACTCATTTATGAATTTTTTACATGTCTGTTTTGGTATTGGAAATCCATTTTGTTAAAATTTGAAACTCTAACAATTGATAGGGGAAGTATTAGAGATTTGAATCAATGCCCGAAAAAAGATGTGTAAAATTCAAACAAAGATAAAAAATATGTTTGTGATTGCAAAGGAGGAAGAATATATTATTTTCATATATATCATCATCTCGTGTTAATATTGTTTAGCACTATGTGACAATATTATACAATGCAAAAAATCATTCATGAATCTACTTGGTAAGGTGTGTCATAGATTGAAGGGAAATTCAACTACATATTTTTTTCCCTTTCTTCAATAAAACACTATTGGATGAATGTGGCAACATAAGTCCTTAGATTAGTTAATACAAAGAATGTAATATTAATGTGGATACATCCCATATCTTGAATATTTTCTTAGAAAATTGATGAGAACCATGGTTGGGTACCTAGGTTTATTGGTATATGAAAATGTTTCCATATGATGGCCAATTTTTCATCCTTTATAGACAGGTTTATATTAGACCCTCAACTAAAACAACTTCCAAGTAAATTTGTGGTACCAATGCTTGACCCAAAGCTAGGGTTATTTCCATGGAAATCATTATTCATTTCATATGTATCATGGATTCTATAAATGGAGGTGAATATTGTATTAAGTGTCCATTTTAAAGTAGGTGAATCATTCATTCTTTTCATAGACAAATATACAAGCTTTGTGAACAATTCTTTGTTGAAAAATGTCATTATGTGAAACTTTTTAATTAAATTATTTGCATTGGATGAATATTTATGACCATTATTTCTTGCATTGCGTAACTATAGTGTTGGGTAAATATAATTAGTATTAATTTTTTTGATCATATATTTAATATGAATATTATTGGAATTTACTTTTTATATGAGCATTTATCATTGTAGTCTTACAAGTGCATATTTCAATAGAGAATATCAATATAAGTTTAGACACTCATGAACATTTTTATTATTAATATTATGAAATAATCTATTATTTTTTAATACCTCAACCCTACTATCAATTGAAGGGATAATAGAAACATTGATTGTTCAAGTAAAATAAATGATTTTTGTTCAAGTAAAATCAATGCAATGAAAGACTAAAAAAATAAAAATAAAAAACTTAAATTAAAGTTTATAAAAATAAAAGTTCATAAGTGGGAAAAAAATACATCTAACCACAACTTATATAAAACTCACAATTTTGAAAGATCCACAAAATCATATATTATATTATAGAATGAAATAAAAAAAAAATACTTAAAACATATATATTGATATCTTTAAACCAATGTTAATATCCATAAATGACATGATAAATAACAAAAAACACATACACTTTAGAAGTTGAAAAAGATATCCTCCAATACTCAAGGAAGGAAGTGTTTCCTTAAAAAGGAGGTAATTCTCAAGGAGGAAGTTGTCCACTTGAGGTGGAAAGACAGTTGCTGTGAAAGCAACCCTAACTACCTCCCCTAACTGGAAAAGTTTCCAGAGAAAAGGAGGGGAGGAGAGGAAAATCTGCGTTGTAGTGACAGGCAGAGGAAAAAAGGAAAGAATTTAATAAGGAAAGAAAAGTGGCTAAGTCTGGTGATGACCAAATAGCCCTCCTCAATGTACGAGCACTTGCAGAGGACTGCGGTCTAGAAAGAAGCAAGGGGGGAGATTCTGGTCCTGAAGGACGAATCTCATTGTCGGGTGAAAGACAACAGACCCTGATTCGGGTGACTGTCAGGAACAACTCTTCAACCGAAGAACTCCAAGTACGTAAGAAACCTCTGTGTTGGGACTGTTTAAAAAGCTATATAATGTTATTCCTTTTTCTTTGTTTCCTCTTTATATTGTGAAAGGGGAGTGGGAGAAATTTTCTTACAGGGAATCAAGATGGGAAACTGAGCGGAGGTATGGTTATCCTCCTAAAGGAACTTTTACTGATGCTAGTGTTTAGTAGCTTGTGAAGAGTTTTGAATGTTGTTCAGTTTCAAAAAAAAAATTATGGGAGTCAAATGTGTGAGTGGTCTACTGGGAAATATTTTCAGAGATCATAAGAATAATGGTAAAACAAAAAACTCACAGGCTCACCATAGATTCAGAGGCTTCAAAAAGACTGTCATTATAGCAAAATGAAATACATTCCATTAACAACTGAAAGACCGATAGGGTTCTTTCTTTATTCTCTTCACATGCCTTATTTCAAGAAATGCAGAAAAGTATAACATTTAAAATTTGGACCCCAGAACATTCATGGAATGAAAAATATAATTAGACTATAAAGAAAACTCTGAGTGGCAAAGTCGCAACCGCAAGGGTATGCAGAATTCATGCCCAGAGTCTAATTGCTTCCACTAGCATGTAGATAAAATCTATAAGATAGCAATGTAAGCACACGAATATATATTCACAACAACAGGAAGGCAATCTTGCCAATCTTGGCACCATACAGGACAAGTAAATAAGAGAGAATGGATGAAAGTGTAACCTGGCTCTAAGAAGTGAATTTCAGGTATTAATCCTGTAGGGTATACGAATAAGAATCTAGCAGCGAGAAGAGCAAAACTTATAGTCATTGTCAAAAAAAGAACAAACACATAAACCTGCTAAGCATAAACCCTTTACCATCATGCAAAGAGCATTACACCGTGCACTGTACATTATGAAATGCCGTGCACCATACAATATGAAATGAAAACCCCGCTGGCAAATGGAGGAATGTACAGAACAACATTATATATATATTTACAAAGATGCACTGTCACAGTGATAAAAACATCATAATTCAATAACTCATGAAACTTAACGAGGGTTTATATATATAGAATTTCAAGGAATAAGGTAATGCGCCACAGGGAAGGCGCTCATCCCTCAACTGACAGAACTCTGGTCGTGGAGACCAGACCAACAGTAGAAGAACTGGAGTATACATAAATATTATGTGCATGAACAGTCTTGAAAATGTAGGGAGCCACAAAATGTTCACCAAGGGAAATAACCCGAATAAAATTATTTAACAGAGGATCCATTACATAAGAAAATGTATAAGAGAGCTCGAGGGCTCATCAAAATATAGTTAGCAGTTCAAAAACCCTTTCAAGGGATGGATTCCTAACCCTTATATGAGCTGGGCGGACCTGCCAGGCTCACGTCCTGCCAATACTCTGTACATTAAGAAAAAAGGAGAAGTCGTAAGGGACGGGGCTAGAGGGCCATTACTAATCGTCAAAGATAAAGAGCTCTTTATATCATGCTAAGAACCCTTGCTTCTTGCAGCAGAACGTTTAAGTTAACAAATGACAAGCAGAAATCTCGTAGGAACTTACCTGTCAGCCGAGCTCTGAGAGGTTAGGACCTGAAAGCTAGGCAGCTACACCCGCACCCATACATAACTTTCTGGAGTAAGACCCATATTCCTCCTCCCTAGGAAACAGAGACAAACCTGAAGCATATTAGAACTTTTGGGCCGAACAGATAACAAAGGAATACAGTAAGAGTGTGAAAAAAAGAAAAAGAAAAAAACTTACAGACAGCAGGGTGAAATTCTTACCTCAAGGCAGCTACTGCTAAAAACCCTGTCCAAAATCGATCCGGAACTTGGCAAAGCTCTAGAGCCATAACTATTCATCGTCAAGCAGAGGTTCTGAGCATGTTCGGCACCAGGAAGGAAAATGGAGCTGTTGCAAGGGTAAGGCCAAATGATTTTGGAAACATCAATGGATCGATTAACTGAGTTGATGTGTATCGAGCCAGCCTCACCCTCGGATGGGCTACCTTGCTTCCACACCATCAATGCGGGGAGAGCTCGAGGGCACGAAAGAAGAGAGTTCATAGACCATACCCTCATCATGTGAACGAGTCAGCAGACATAAATGCCAAGGCCGGGTATAAGGAGCAACTTTGCCAACATTAAATCCGGCAGACAATTCTCTGTCCTCTGCGGGATATTTCCAATTACGCTCATTAATGACCAGATAATTCTATACATAGCCATTTCTATTATGTTGCCTACGTGTAGGTAGCATTAAAGTTGAAATGTTTTGTTCAGAAGCATGCAAGGGTGGTATAGAATATGTGTATTTGTAAAAAAAAATATTATTACACGTAGGTTAATTAGTGGGGACATTACAAGTGGTATCAGAGCCCAGTATCAAAAACTGTGGCCTTTGGGAATTGGAATTGATATACAGATTGAATATAATTTATTTCCATCTCTAACGAGCAGTTAATTTTTTTATTTTTTTTTGCGTGACTACTCACCTGTTATTTTTATGTTTAAGTACAGGAGAAATATTGACAATATGAGGAAAGCAGACAGTGCATCACATAGATTTGTAGTGGGACAGGGACCTGCAGAGAATAACCCCAAATTATGGGTACAGCTTGGAGAGGAGGCTCACAATACAAACCTTGCAATTTTGGAGACAGTGCAGGAATTGAAAAATGAAATGGCCCGATTGAGGGAGGATAACACAAGGTTAACAATGGAACAGGAGAGAATTATAAAGAGCCTATCTGACAAGAAAAATCAGCAACCACTGAATCCCAGTGCTGAGAAACAAAGGATGTCAGGGGAACAGAATCAAAGCACAAAACCCGAAGAGTTAGAAGGAAGGGAGGAGAAACAATTTGATAATGCCTCCGAACAGTAGACATGAATAAGGCAATGGATAGAGTTACAAGGGGAATTCTGCAAGATTAAACCGCCACACTTTGATGGAGAACAGGAGGAGGCAACTGAGGAGTGGTTCATTAATATGAACAAATATTTACAGCAGTATGAATATGATCACAATCTTAAGGCAAGGTTGGCCATTTTCCAATTGCAGGGGAAAGCCACCCTGTGGTGGGAGGAGGTTAAGATGGTAAAAGGAGTGAGTGAATAGACTATCACTAGGGAAAAATTTCAAAAATACTTTAAAGAAAGATACTTGACAGAACGCTTCTATGACGAAAAGGCAAGAGAGTTCCATGACCTGCAATTGGGACAGAAAACTATGGACGAGTTAATCACTCGTTTAATTCATTACTACATTATGTGCCTTATATTCGGGAAGAAAAAGCTAAAGTACAAACGTTTGTCAGTAGTTTACCCTTGAATATGAGAGAAAGAATCGAATTTGACAACCCAAAAATGATGGACGAAGCTATACGTAAAGCCCGAATTTGCTACCAGCAAAGCAAGCAGAAGGGAGAAATCCTGGGTAAGAGATGGGTCGATAAGAAAAGCAGCAAGCTGGCTGGAAGTGCTAAAGGTAATCGCAGAGGTGGTAACAAAGGATTCGCCAAGGGAAAAAATAGCAGAAGCATACAGAAGAACTCGCTCCGATTAAAGCCCCCCATTGAGTCCAGAACCAATGAAAAACCCAGAAAAATAGACAATGAAGGGATAACAAGGCCTCTAGTGCAATGTTGGGGCTGTGGTGGACCCCATTACGTTAAAAACTAACCTCACCGAAAAGGAACTGAACAAGTTTCCCAAGTCTATGAAGCTTCTATGGTTGGCGATGTAGGATGGAGTCTACCGAAGATTAATGATGCTCTAGAGGATCGTCAGGTGGAGTACCAGCCGACCATGGTGGAATTTGAAGGTAAACTCTTAGACCTTGTTGTAACTATTTTAATTGACCCTAGTGCAACATTAAGTTATATTGGTCCTAGAATTATGGAGTGTTGTAAGTTGCCACCTGTTAAGTTTAAGGACCCTTGGCTAGTTCAGTTGGAAACAGGGGCAAAAAGACAGGTAAATGCTAAGATCAAAAACTGCCCTTTAAAAATAGCAGGACAGTCAGTTAGAGCATATTTAAATGTGCTTTCCCTTGGTTTGTACGATATATTAATTGGTATGGACTGGTTAGAGAAACACTGGTCCAAAATTAATTGTAAAACCAGGACTATTAGTTATAAGGATGAGCTTGGAATAAAACAAGAAATGCAGGGAATCAAGTGGCCAGTGCAAATTCGGCCCATAACTACCTCATAGTTAGCAAAATGTATTAGAAAAGGATGTCAGATTTATGTTGTCCAAGTGGGCTATGCCAACTCAAAAGATAAAACAGCCACAATGGAGAATATTCCTGTGATACAGGAATTTGCTGATGTGTTTCTGGAGGAGATTCCCGGACTACCATCTAAAAGAGATATAGATTTTACCATTGAATTAGTGCCAGGAGCAACCCCGGTATCCCAGGCACCCTACAAAATGAACATACCAGAATTGACAACATTAAAAATGCAATTACAGGAGCTGTTGGACAAAAACTATATCCGCCCCAGTGTGTCACCCTGGGGAGCCCCGGTCTTGTTCATTAAGAATAAAGATGGGACCCTTTGCATGTGTATATATTATCATCAACTAAACAAATTGACGATCAAAAACAAATATCCTCTGCCCCGTATCGATGAATTGTTTGATCAGGTAAAGGGAGCAACAATTTTCTCAAAGATTGACTTGCGATCAAGGTATGACCAAGTCAGGATTAAAGAGGAGGATATAGCTAAGACAGCTTTTATAACACGATATGGCCATTATGAATTTGTGGTGTTACCCTTTGGGTTGACCAACGCCCCCGCAACTTTTATGTGTCTAATGAACAGTGTATTTCACCAATATTTGGATAAGTTCATGCTGATTTTCATTGACGATATATTGATTTATTCTCGGACTATGGAGGAGCACCAGGAGCACCTCATATTAGTATTGCAAACCCTCCAAGAACACCAACTATACGCTAAGTTCAGCAAATGTGAATTTTACAAAGAACAAATACAATATTTGGGGCATATAATTACTAAGGAAGGAATCGCAGTGGATCCCGAAAAGATAAGGACTATAATGGAATGGCCGGTACCTAAAGATGTGGCGGACATCTGATCCTTCATGGGGTTAGCAGGCTATTATAGATGGTTTGTGGAAGGATTTTCAAGGGTAGCTTATCCCATTACTTCCTTATAGAAGAAGGGAAGGGCTTTTAGGTGGAACCCTGAATGTCAAAAAAGTTTCGAGCAACTTAAATACCTGCTCACCACCACACCCATTTTGACCATAGCTAATCCCAATAAAGAATATGTGGTGTGCACAGACGCAAGTAAAGAAGGAGTAAGAGGTATGTTGACGCAGGAAGAGAAGGTAATAGCTTACGAATCAAGAAAATTAAAGGAGCATGAGCATAAATATTCTGTTTACGATCTAGAACTGGCAGTTATGATTCACGCCCTGAAAATGTGGCGACATTACCTTATGGGAAGAAAATTTCTGTTATTGACAGATCACCATAGTCTAACCAATTATTTTAGTCAACCCACTCTAAATGCAAGGCAAGCATGGTGGGTGGATTTCCTAAGTGGTTTTGATTTTGAGATCAAGCATTTAAAATGGAAGGAGAATCAGGTGGCAGACTCTTTGAGTCGGAAATTGCAATGCCTATACGAAATTTCTTGTAGTGAAGGGAAAAGACCCTTCGAGGAAATGATTAAAAAGGCAGTCAAACAAGATGTTGTTTATCAACAAATAAAACAGCAAGTGCAGCAACCAGCCAGCAAAGAAAAACAACCAGATTATGCTTTAGATGTTGCTGGAATGTTGTATTATAAAGGGAGGTTGTACGTGCCCAATCAGAACAATATTAAAAATCTGATATTGGATGAGTATCATAAGAGTCATTACGCTGGACACCTAGGATATAAAAAGATGATCACTGCACTTTGAAAAGAATATTATTGGCTGGGAATGAAGAAAGATGTGGCTAGTTATTTGGCACGACGTCTAGATTGTCAGCAAATTAAAGTAGAACACCAACATCCTGCGGGTTTATTACAACCATTACCCATCTCGGAATGGAAGTGGGAAACCATCACTATGGACTTTATAACGGGTTTTCCTAAGTCAAAGAAAAATAACAACTCCATCATGGTGGTGGTGGAAAAACTTAGTAAGTCAACACATTTTATACCGGTGTAATCTACCTACAGAGTTGTGCAAATTGCCCATGTGTTCATGCAAAATATATTTAAGCTGCATGGGTTACCAAAGATAATAATTTCAGACCGTGATGTAAAATTTACATCGGTCTTTTGGAAAACATTGATTGAAGAATTGGGAACTCAACTGAACTTTAGCACAGTTTATCACCCTAAAAATGACGGGCAAACTAAATGGGTGAACCAGGTGATGGAAGATATGTTGAGAGCATATGTGATGCAGCAACCAACCAAGTGGGAGGACTATCTACACTTGGTTGAGTTTGCATACAATAATGGCTACCATACATCATTGCTAATGAGCCCTTTTGAAGTATTGTATGGACGGAAGTGTCGTACCCCCTCGAGCTGGAGTGGACTGGAAGACAGATTGATGTTAGGTCCTCAAATTCTTAAGGAGATGGAGGAACTGGTTAAAAATGTACGATCTAATCTGAAGGCAGCTCAGGATAGGTAAAAGAACTTTGCTGACTGTAAAAGGAGGTTTAAGAAATATCAGGTCGGTGATCATGTGTATGTGAGAATTTGAGCAAGAAAGAACACATTACAGTGAAGCAGGTGCGCTAAGTTGGCACCTCGATACTGTGGACCATTCCAGATCTTAGCAAAAATTGGGCTGGTGGCTTACCAGCTCACTCTGCCAAGTCACATATGAGTCCACAATGTCTTTCATGTCTCTATGTTAAAAAAATATGTTTATGATCCTAAACATGTGATTAAATGGCAGGATATTTAGGTGAGAATTATCTGTGATAGATCAGCCTAAATGTTTTTCTTTTAAAAGAAAACTGACTTAGGATGTTGCATGTTGCAGGTAGAACCGAAAGGAGAAATGAGGGTCGAACCACTGAGCATCCTCAACCGGAGAGAACTAACGCTGTGGAAGCGGGATATTACCCAAGTTAAAGTGCAGCGATAGCACTTTGGGCCTGATGAGGTCACTTGGGAAGATGAAGAATTTATGAAAAGGACTTATCCATGGTTGTTCATAGCTGAAGGACATCGAGACAATGTCCAATCTCAGGGGGGGAAGATGTAGTGCCACGGGATAAAAATGTAAATATTTGATTTACTATGGGAAATATAAATTGAACCTGTTATTATTATATATTTAAAAATTTAAATATAATTTGTTTTCATTATGAGATAAAGGAAGTGTTTCCTTAAAAAGGAGGTAATTCTCAAGGAGAAAGTTGTCCTCTTGAGTTGGAAAGACAGTTGCTGTGAAAGCAACCCTAACTACCTCCCCTAACTAAAAAAGTTTCCAGAGAAAAGGAGGGGAGGAGAGGAAAATCTGCGTTGTAGTGACAGGCAGAGGAAAAAGGGAAAGAATCCAATAAGGAAAGAAAAGTGGCTAAGTCTGGTGATGACCAGATAGCCCTCCTCACTATATAAGCACTTGTAGAGGACTACGGTCTAGCAAGAAGCAAGGGGGGAGATTCTGGTCCTGAAGGACGAATCTCATGGTCGGGTGGATTGAAAGACAGCAAACCCTAATTTGGGTGACTGTCAGGAACAACTCTTCATCTGGAGAACTCTAGGTACGTAAGAAACCTCTATGTCGGGACTCTTTAGAAAGCTGTATAATGTTATTCTTTTTTCTCTGTTTCCTCTTTATATTGTGAAAGGGGAGTGGGAGAAATTTTCTTACAGGGAATCAGGATAGGAAACTGAGCGAAGGTATGGTTATCCTCCTAAAGGAGCTTTTACTAATGCTAGTGTTTAGTAGCTTGTGAAGAGTTTTGAATCTTGTTCATTTAAAAAAAAAAAACTCGGAGTCAAATACATGAGTGGTCTGCTGGGAAATCTTTTCAGAGATTATAAGAATAATGGTAAAATAGAAAACTCACTGAATCACCATAGATTCAGAGTCTTCCAAAATATTTTCATTATGGCAAAATGAAATACATTCCATTAACAATTGAAATACCGATAGGGTTATTTCTTTATTCTCTTCACATGCATTATTTCAAGAAACGCAGAAAAGTATAACATTTAAAATTGGAACCCCGGAACATTCATGGAATGAAAAATATAATTAGACAATAAAGAAAACTCTGAGTGGCAAAGTCGCAACCGCGAGGGTATGTAGACTTCATGCCCAGAGTCTAATTTCTTCCACTAGCATGCAACTAAAATCTATAAGATAGCAATGTAAGCACACGAATATATATTCACAACAACAGGAAGGAAATCTTGCCAGTCTTGGCACCATACAGACAAGTAAATCAGAGAGAATGCATGAAAGTGTAACCTGGATCTGAGGAGAAAATTTCAGGTATTAATCCTGTAGGGTATACAAACAAGAATCTAGCAGTGAGAAGAGCCAGACTTATAATCATTGTCAGGAAAAAACAAACACATAAACCTGCTAATCATAAACCCTTTACCATCATGCGAAGAGCATTACACCGTGCACTATACATTATGAAATGTCATGCACCATTCAATATGAAATGATAACCCCACTAGCGAATGGAGGAATGTACAGAACAACATTATCTATATGTTTATAAAGATGCACTGTCACAGTGATAAAAACATCATAATTCAATAACTCATGAAACTTAATGAGGGTTTATATATATAGAATTTCAAGGAATAAGGTAATGTGCTATAGGGAAGGCGCTCATCCCTCAACTAACAGAACTCAGGTTATGGAGACCATACCAACAGTAGAAGAACTAGAGTATACAAAAATATTGTGTGCATGAACAGTCTTGAAAATGTAGGGAGCTAGAAAATGTTCACCAAGGGAAATAACCTGAATAAAATTATTTAACAGAGGATCCATTACATAAGCAAATGTATAAGAGAGCTCGAGGGCTCATCAAAATATAGTTAACAGTTCAAAAACCCTTTCGAGGGATGGATTCCCAACCCTTATATCAGCTGGGTGAACCTGCCAGGCTCAAGTCCTGCTAATACTCTATACATTAAGCAAAAAGGAGAAGTCGTAAGGGACGGGGCCAGAGGGCCATTACTAACTGTCAAAGGTAAAGAACTATTTATATCATGCTAAGAACCCCTACTTCTTGCAGCAGAACATTTAGGTTAACAAATGATAAGTGGAAATCTCGTAGGAAAGTACCTATCAGCCGAGCTCTGAGAGGTTAGGACCCAAAAGCTGGGAAGCTACACCCACATCCATGCATAACTTGCTTGAGTAAGACCTGTATTCCTCCTCCATAGGAAACAGAGACAAACCTGAAGCATATTAGAACTTTCAGGCTAAACATATAACAAAAGAATACAGTAAGAGTGTGAAAAAAAAAGCTTACAGACAGCAGGGTGAAATTCTTACCACAAGGAAGTTGTTGCTAAAAACCCGGTCCCAAATCGATCCGGAACTTGGCAAAGCTCTAGAGCCATAACCATTCATCGTCAAAGAGGTTATGAGCGTGTTCGGCACCAGGAAGGAAAATGGAGCTGTTGCAAGGCCGAGGCCAAATGCCTTTGGAAACATCAATGGATCGATTAACTGAGTTGATGTGTATAGAGCCAGCCTCACCCTCAGATGGGCTACCTTGCTTCCACACCGTTGATGCAGGGAGGAGCCCGAGGGTGCGGAAGCAGAGGGTTCATAGACCATACCCTCATCACGTGAACGAGCCAGCAAACATAAATGCCAAGGCCAAGTGTAAGGAGCAGCTTTGCGAGCATTAAATCCAGCAGACAATTCTCTGTCCTCGACGGGATATTTCCAATTACGCTCATGAATGACCAAATAATTCTATACATAGCCATTTCTATTGTGTTGCGTGCGTGTAGGTAGCATTAAAGTTGAAATGTTTACATTCAGAAGCATGCAAGGGTGGTATAGAATATGTGTATTTGTAAAAAAAAAATATTACACGCAGTTTAATTCGTGTGGACATTACATTAAAACACATTTGCAACTATATATTTATCTATTTAAGTTGTTTACAACATGCCTAAGGTATATTTGTTTTAACCTATTTTAAAGTCAATAAAGTGGAAAAAGTTATAAAATAAAAGAATATATGCAACCACAACTTATATAAGAACTCATAATTTTAGAAGGCTCTCTCTTTCTCTCATTCTAATTCCTAAAACAACTAAAAAATCTAATTCATTTGGAAAATACCTTTATATTCTTCATAATATTGGACCATTTAAATTTTCATCTGAAAAATTTCCTTTATATTCCATATGAGGAGAATACATGTTTTAGTCATCCACTGACTATTCATTCTCAACAACAAGGCTTGAAGCTATTACATCAAAGATTATCATATCACTTACAAGAAGTCAACTTAGGCTAGGAGGATCCCATCATTCCTCCGAGCCACTCAATACTATGGACTACTAGATACCATGGGATTTGAAGCTATTTATGACTTTACCTTTAAGTAGGATTTGTTACATCAAATACCATGGATCACTCAATAACATGGTCTTGAAAACTACTATTTATGACAAAAAAAAATGTTATCTCTACTTAAAAATAAATAAATATCATTCCAATTTTTTCTTAATCACTTAAACAAAGGTGAATATAATTTTTCCCTTATTGATAGGTATCAAGATATTATCCCAAAAATTATCCCTTTTGCCCATATTTAATTTTTAAAAATATATTTTTAGTTACTACATAGTATGTTATTCGAGACGACAGTCTTAAAAGTAAATGGAAAGCATGGTAAAATATGTTTTGCTGAAACATATAGTTTAGTTCACATACTTCAAGCCTTCCATTCATTTGAGTAGACTCCGTAATTCATTATTGATAGCTGAAAATATCCATTTTAATAGGCGTTATCTATTGTGTTTGAAATCAACACTTTGAGCTTCTTTATTCTCTATGAGATTTGCACTTCTTTCTGCATTTTTCGGAAATCAGTCATCACTCTAGATGCAATAGAGTGTCTTTAGAGCCTTTGTCAATGATCATGGTGACCATTAGGACATCAAATGGAAATTAAGTATTGATAGAAAAAATTATAAAATATAACTTGTGTGTTGTATTCCATTAAAAAAAACATGATCATATAAAAATGTAAATCACACCTCAGGTCAAAAAAACACATGTCCACTCTCCCAGTTATCTACAAATTAACAAGTGTCATAACAATTTGGTCATCCCACCATTTAGACAATCAAATTCATTCCACATCAAAGATGATTTAAATAGAGAATCACATTCATTCCACACCAAAGATGATTTAAAGAACAGTCGAAAAAGTACACTATAACCTGTTTCCAACTAGCTATAACATTTTAATCATCCCGCCATGACCACCTATGTAAAAGTATCTCATTCTAGTATCAAAGATGCTCCTTAAAGTATAAAGAGCAGTTGAAAAGGCACACTATAACCTGTTTCCAACGAGACTGCATGCAAACGAATGATGAGATCCAAAGATGAGAAAATGCCAAGCAATTTTCTTATAACATGAGAATGCATGCAAACAAATGATGATATCCAAAAGAAGAGAAAATTCCATTTTCTTATAACATTTAAATCATCCCATGACCAGTTAAATATGAGTATCTCATTCTACATTAAAGATGCTTTGAAGAGATAAAAGAGAAACTGGAAAAACACACTATAACATGTTAGCAACGAGAGTTGATGAATACGAATGATGAGATCCTATACTCATCAGCAGAGAAAACGCCAAAGATTGTGTGAGGGCGTAGATAATTTGTTCGAAGAAATCTGCAGCTGTGTGGACTTCTTTTCAAACATGTAAGCATGCAGTGCTAGTTATGATATCAAGAGTGTACACTAGCCTAAACTTATTTAGCTAGTTAGGACCGACCTGTCGAAGTTTGAATTTGTAGAACAAGTGGTGGAACAAGTCATGCTGGAGCAGAGGATTGCAGTGCTGGATCTCACTTTGGAAGAGACCCCTGCACGATGGTGAGCAATGCATAAAATCGCGTTGCACTCATGGGACGTATTTATCTACTAAAATATATTTTGGTTTAGTTTGTCTTTTTTGGACCTAAAGAAATAGGTTAACTGTCTAAACACAAAGCTATATGGTAGGAGTAAAAGAGTCTATGAGTAAAAGAGTCACTTTACCAATCATCAATAGCCTGCCTGATTTAGCTTGTCTTTTTTTGGAGCTAAAGAAATAGGTTAACTGTCTAAACACAAAGCTATATGGTAGGAGTAAAAGAGTCTATGAGTAAAAGAGTCACTTTACCAATCATCAAGAGCCTACCTGAACGTAGTTCATTTTTTTAATAACAATAATAAACCTACATTTATAAATTAAAACTAGTGATAAACGTATTTATTGCTGGATTGACAATTGAGTTATGAGAAATTTAAAAAATAAAATTGTTGCCTGTAAAACTAAATGGAAATAAAATCGTTACCCTTAAAGCATGAAAACTGAGACCATGTGCTTAAACCATGAGTATGGAGATATTTAACGATGAACATTTGATTCATGAAACCATAAACCATAGAAGGGGTGTATGGTCTTATGAAAAAGATGTTCTTCTCATTAAATACATCCAAATTCATGAAAAAGATGTTCTTCTCATTAAATACATCCAAATTCATGAAGAAGCCCATGAGTTTTATAATTCATCAAAGCTCGTGCAGTCTTCTATGTCACTCATAGTTGAGGATTTATTCTTCAACACTCGAACGAAACAAGAGCAGAATCAGCAAAATGGCATAAAAGGAGAGAATGAAGAACTGGGTTTTCATCCATAGAACGAGGAGTGAGTAAATTTGTGAGAGGCGAGTACCTTTTATAATTTAATAGCCGTGCTGTCTCTATAATGCATGGTGCACCTAGACGTTTTTTCAATATAAGAAAGTATCGTTCACGTGAAATGCTTTCCATTTTTTATAATAAATATTATTTGTTGCAGAGATGATGTATAATTTTTTAGCCGTGCTGTCTCTATAATGCATGGTGCACCTAGACGTTTTTTCAATGTAAGAAAGTATCGTTCACGCGAAATGCTTTCCCTTTTTTATAATAAATATTATTTGTTGCAGAGATGATGGATAATTTTTTATTATATTTTCAAGACTGACTAAGTATAAAGTCTTAAAGTATATTTGGAGCGATACTCCCAAAGCATTTTCTTTGATTCATGCATGGACACTTTGTGGCCTGTACCAAGTGTTTTTGCTATCATGGGCCTATATCATTATCAATGTCTGTGAAGGAACTGTTATATTTGGAAACTACTGTGTTTTCCCTTTCTTCCAAAGTACTATGTAATATGTCGTTATCTATGTCTTTTCGAAACATGTGTTATCAGAGTGTACCAAATAATGTATTAATAGAGTATGGTCTGTACCAAGCATTTTCTTTATGTTGGGTATGTATCATGGTTGAAGCTTTTTGAAGGTATTACCTTCTTTATGTTGGGTATGTATCATTGTTTGAAGCATTTTCTTTATGTTGGGTATGTATCATTGTGGAAGCTTTTTGAAGGTATTACCTTTTTTATGTTGGGTATGTATCTTTGTTAAAGGCTTTTGAAGGTATGAAGCTAATGTTATATATGATCATTATTTTGTTTTCTATATTTTTTTTTGAAAGTATAAAGCTAATATATATGACCATTATTTTGTTTTCTATATCTTTTTTCTTTTGGTATATCTTTATCTATTTTATTACAGCATTTGTTTCAATCATTTATTAATAGAGTATGGTATTTATAAAACATTTTTTTATATTTAGTTATATTATTGTCAATGTTTTTATAGAATTGTTTTTTGTGATCTATATTTTGTTTTCTATATATTTTTCTTAATATTTCTCACTCTAGCATATTCATATTAGTAGTGGATGGTGGATGTGATAGGAATTACCAATCAATATATTGACAAAAAGTATATTTGTAATTTTTGACAATGAAAATAACACTAAAATAGATTGAAAAAGATGGAAAACAAACACTATCAATATAATTAAATTATTACAATTTTTTTTTTTTATCAAAAAGCAAAGAGAAGAAAAAATATCCATATTAACATATCATTAAATTATATTAGTCATTATTATAATATTATTTATTAAGTTCTTGAAAATTTTGATCATGTGAACCTGTGAACATATTTAATAGGATTCAAATAAAATTTAAAAATAGTTTCAAACAACATAAATCAATGTTTAAGTAAGATATACTACTTACAAATCAACAAAGCACAAATGAAAACATCAATCTCTTAGCCACAATATATTATGTAGAATAAAATAATTTAGAGTCTACATGGAAACCACAAACAATCTTGGATGATGACATTAAACCTTTTTTGAAGGGAATGTCTATCTTAGCCACCCATTGTCACTTTGGTGTCATTTCTTCTCACTTCTAGGTTGATATGTCCTAGACCAAAATGGAGGGAATACCTAAAATGACCAAATTAGGTCAATGTTGTTAAGATAATTAGCACCTTACTAGGTTAAGGTTGTAAAGATAAATAAGACTTTGTTTAACAAGGATGCACACACCCCTCTCAAGGAAAATCGCAGAGAAAATGTAACAAGTTTGCATACTCATGACCTTTAGGTACTTGACCCACAATGTAAAGGATTATCTATTTGTCACCAAAATGATTTGCACATATAGATGAGATAGAAACGCGTATTACCAATGGAAAGATTGCAATCATAATGTCAAGCTCATATAACAAATTTACATGTAATAGTGCAATTGTTATGATGATAGCATTATAATCAAATTCTTGCCAAGAATGTTTACTCCCCACACTAAAAACAAAACATAGACTTCACTCAACCCTGGCTTATAAAAGCAACAACACACTCATTCATGCCCTTTACAATGGTTTTGTGGTGTGTGGAGATGATGAATGAGAAAATTCAATAGGTAGATCCTTACCAACTATTTGAAATGATAAGGGATAGATGTAATACTAGTTATAGTAACATAATTACACCCACTAGTTAGTTTGTTCTTCAATTACAATTTTTTTAGCTATTCATTTAGATTGGATCATTATAGTATTTGTCCTCCATCTTAATTATTTTAGAGTGAAAAAATTGGAAGAATCAACTAGCAAGACCATTTTTACTTGAGGCCCCATTTTGGAAAATTTTGGGTGAAAAACTATGGAGCCACATTGAGGCATTAAATGACCACTTCTGGTGGTCTTGAATTTTATATGGATCAAGATTTCATAATATATGCATAATACCTTTCCAATGGCTCAAGAATCACCTCTGTCAAAGCTTGTATGAGAAATTTATGCCTCTTAGAAATTGACCTATTGTAATTAACCATCATAATTCAGGAGGATTGCATGCCAACCCCCATTTTTTATGGAAACTGTGCTATCCATGTGGGAAATATGAAGAATACTCTAGAAGGGTTGAGTTCTAACTCATGTTCAAGGTTTAATAAGTCAAATTAAACCCCTAGTTGGTTATCATAATATGTTATAATCAAACCACTAAGAGGGAAATGGGATCCATTCTATTGTTGGAAACTAGCTTAATACTATCGATGGGGGGTTGAATAAGTATTGAGACCAATTTAAATAGTTATTTCCAATTTTTTATTTTTTATTTAATTAGCATTCAATCATTTAAGTAGCAATCAACACATGAATCACACAACAACGCCATAAACAACACACACATATGACATAGATACTTTTACATCGAAATCCATAAAGGGGTAAAACCACCAACCTTGTTTTATTATGATGTAGATCTAAAGCCACAACTTCTAATCAAATCAAGTGTTATGAGCATCGACTCACTGGAGGCACCAACCCCCAAGTTGTTTTGCTGGCACCAATTAGTTGGAAGCACCAACACCCTAATTTTTTTTCTTTGCATTATCTAGCAGGAAGAACCAACTCCCTGATTTACAAGCCATTACTTCTAGGAGGAACCAACCCCCAATTGTTTCTTAAGAACCCACCTTAAGGAAGCAACAAATCCCTAATGTGCAAGAACCAACCTATTAAGTTGTGGATATCCCTATTTGATGCTCTGAGATCCACAGGTTCCATATTCATATTAAAGTTGTGTCGCTCTCTCTTAGTTTCAAATCTTACTTAGCCTAATATCTCATAATGTACTTAGCATCCTTAGTCTCAATCTCTACCTTGCATCTCTTCTCACACTTATAAATAATCACAATTTTCATGTATGTTACATGAACTGAGTCTTTCATAGTCTTAGCACTTTCTACAGTTGGCACTCACATCTCTTGGCCCTCTTAGACACTTGGCCTTCTCATCTCTTGATTTTTTTTTATTGTTCTTCAGTTACACTCAATTTTGAAAATGTCTCATCCTACTCTCACTATAGAAGCCTCATCCTTTCTCTCTTACTGAGAGAACTTCAACCCTATAGAAGCCTTGATTTATGTCTAATTTGGAGGCACATTATACCCGCCTATTGAAAGTGTTTCTTATCATCTAAGCAACTTAGTGACCAAAATGAGCCTCATTCATGGCCCTCATGGCCTCTCTCTTGTACATTCCTCATTATTTTATCTTAAGAAGCTTGGTTGTAGGTTCTGCAAGGACAAGCACAAGAATGTAGTTGTTCTTTTCATACATTTGTTTAGCGGTCTTTCAAGCACAACAACATAAATTTCCTCTTTACAAGTGAGCTTTGTTGGCTTGTAGGTCAAATTGGCATCATATCTATTGCATTCACACCCTCTCCCTTAACAAATTCATTCCATTTTCACTCATTTTTTTAAAACCATTTTTGCCTAGAAAAATCATAGCTTTTCTAGAGACCATTAGCCTGCCTTTTCCCCTTCTGCAAGATGGGTTTTTGAAATGCTTTTGGTTTGGAAAGGTCTTCCACATCCTTTTCTAACCTCCTTCTACATTTTTCCACCATTTGGACACCTCTGAACCGTCAAAACTCCCTTGGACGCAATCTTGTAGCACTACAGAGCATTCTATAGCATCTTATAGAAGACTTGTACCAGACCTGAAGCATCATGTAGCACATCACAGAATCTATCAGATCTTGACCAGAATTGCACCTTATGCCGAACTTTTTCTCTTACATTTATAACATCTTTTGGGCCTTGGTGATAAGCTAGAAGAGATCAAAGACCTCTTGGAAACCATCTTTTCTTCTATTTTTGTCACAACAAGTTTTCTTAGGTCTTTCTTAGGCACTTTTGTTTTTGTGTTTTGCATAGTCTGTGCCTCTACTTCTCCTTCTCCTTCCTTGACATTTTTTCTTTTGGATTATCTCCCTATTCTTCATCCTCTACTTTTATATATTAACTTCTTCTTCTCCTTCTTGGATGTGGTCTCCCCTTTATTGAACTCCCTCCCATCATTCCCACTATAGTTTTTTAGAGTTGTTACAACGGAATTCTGCTATCAACTATTAGTTTTCATAACAACTTAGAGGTTTAGAGAAAAGATAAAGGAATTGTTCTCTTTGCTAACTAGGGGAAGAAAATTTTCATGCACAACTCAAAACAAGCTCATTCTCCTACTATCATGGTTATGTTACAAGAAAAATATAGAACTTCATTTTCTTTGTACTTTTAGGAGTTTTCTACAGGATGCTTTTATGGAAAAAATATGAACAATTCCCCATGTTTTTTTTGCATAGGAGGTGAGGATAATTGGTTATTTACCCTTCCCTTAGATGTCCCTCTTCAAGTATATTATTTTGGTGACAAAGTTGCTCAAAGCAGGCTTTTTGCAGCTCTCTGGACTTTCTTGTAGCACATTGTCTTCTACTATAGAAAAATTGTCCCATTGTCTTCTTCTAGTAGCTTTGTTTCTCATGTAGCAGTTATGCCTGATCCTGTAGCATCTACAAATCAACTCTGCATCTCTTTTTTAGCACCCTAGGTAACCCCTCATAGCATACAGCTCGACATTCGGTGCCTTAATGACCTGCTCTAACTATTTTGGGAATGAGCATCGATACAACTGAATTTGATCTTTTTTATTTTATTTATTTTTGTGGTAGTGGGCTCGATGCGCTTACTGAGTTGGTCCGCATTCATCGTAATTATCACTTTCCCCACTTCAAATTTTCCATGTTGCATGAGTATTTGAATAAAATACAATCTTACTATTCTAGGGTGGCCATGTTTACTGGCCACCTTTAGCCTATAAAGCCTTCTCTCATGTGTTGCATTGAAAACAATTGTTTTGACCATAACATGCTCAACAAGAGAGGTGAAGAACAATGCATAAATGTGCCTACCTGATATCGAGTCGTTGTAGATGCATGCATGCTATTGTTGAACCAGTGATCAACCAAATATTCATTGAAGGTGTTATTCCTCATTATTTTCTCACGCACCTGTATTTATTTGAGAAAACTTGATGATGTTCTCTCGTAGGTGTTTAGCTGATACAATTTCCTATTTTATGCAAGTCCCTCTAGTGCTCGATCTGTCTTTGTTGGAGTGGATTGGTTTCCTCTTCAAGGATGGTATGGCTTCATCAAAACACGAGGATGGCCTTTTTAATGCTCATATATGGTCAAGTCTTCACTATGAAGCTGCAACAGTCCTCTGCTCCTGGTTCTGTTGGATTTGTGCAAGCTTCTATAAGACTGATCTCTCTCTTGTGGAGGTCACACAAATCCCTTCAAATCCTCATCCAAACCATATGTTGCTTCCTGAAATGCATTTAGTGACTTACATGAATCATGTTGAGCCTAGGTATAGGAATAGCAACTTTGATGGTGGTGAAAGCTTGTGAAAAAGGGGTGGAGGAGAAGTCTATTTTCTTTATTTTTTTATTTTTTTCATGAACAGAGGTGGAACCTTGAAAAGACATTGATTGTATGGAGTGGATGAGATGTGAAAGAGGTTTGATGAACCTCTCCTTACATTTTTCAAGCAAAAAAATGATTTTTTGATCCCTTTTTCTAAGCATATCTTACTCCTATAGAAAATCTAGACAATCCTATAGCACTAAAGGACAATCTTGTCGCAAACTTGTTTTATCCATATCTCTCAAATGGAACATTGGATTGACTTGAAATATTTTGATAATGTTTCCATCATCCTTATGCACATCCCCCTAAACAATATTGGCCAATTGATACATGAATCGTGGGAAAAATATAAAATGGTTGTAGGTGATGAAGGTCAATTTCTCGAAATGTGTGCACTGAAATTTCTTGAAATTTTTTTAGAATGGTGCCATCATCCATATGAATCTCCCCATGATGCACAATTTTCGAGATATGGTAAAAACAATTTATGCTCTTTGTATTTTGATAGTCCTATAGCAAAATAGAACCTCTCTGTAGCACTTTAGGACAATGAGAAAAATGAATGGGAAAAGCTTGGGAATGATGGGTGGATGTTGGAAATGGATGAGGATGATGGATTGGGATGTACTTGGTCCTTCTTGAGTAGTTTTCACAAAAGGTAAGAAGCCCAAGGTTGTTGTTTTTGACTTTTTCCTTGCCCCATTGCTCATTTCTTTCTTTCTCCCTTTTTGTGGCATTGACTTGTTTCTTTTCCTTATGTAGGTGGAGGGCTACCTGCATGAAAACACATATATGCAACTATAGAAAAAAAAAAAAAAATTATTGCATTTTATTTTGCTTTTTTCCTGTTTTCTCATATTTTTTTCTTTAGGCCTACTAGCTACCTCAATGAGGTTTTCATCTAGTGGGTCTACCTAGGTGCCTCAGAGGAGGTTTTCATCCATGATCTTTTCTCTTCTTTTTTTCTTTCTAACCCACTGGTTGCCTCAAGGGGGTTTTCAATCAGTGAGCCAATCACGGATGCCTCAAAAGAGGTTTTCACCTAAGATCTTGTTATTTTCATCTTACTTTTTCTCTTTTCCCATTTTTTCTTTCTTTTTTCTATCCCACTCTTTTTGAGAAAAAAGAAAATCAAGTGTAGGAATACTTACAATGGATCCATGTGCATAACAAGATGATATATAAACTCATGTGTAGGCTTGAAACATATTCTTTGACATGCACCTGAATATTATAGACCAAATGCTTTGACTTTGTTGATATCAAACATTGTTGAAGAAGAGAGGGATGCTCCATCTTGCTAATTTTCTGGAACCAAACCTCAATATAGCTTCGATGCCCTTGGTTCACTTGCTCATATGGATCATTCTTCATGTCTTATTTTTCTATGCCATTCAAATCTTCTACTATTTATCAATTAGCCCCTTGAACACATAAAGGATATAAAGATAAGAATTGTAAAAATTCTTCAATATCAGGCTCTAATGGCTAATCTCCATCAAACGTTCTCCATGATTATTTAGTATCCTTTGGAGCTTCTTCTTTTGGAAGTTACTCAAGACATATATCCCCAGTGAACAGTGTTGGGATAAATTATGTGAATTACTGGAGTAAGAAGATGACTTGGTTTTACAACTCAGCATCAACAACACAGCAAGAATTTGAAGGGCTAGATATTCAACAGTTCCACCAATCTAGTGCCAGCACTTCAGATAGTTCCAATTTTCCTAAATTTTTGTAACAATTAGATAGATTCAGTTTAGGAATTCCTGAATACATCCTAGTCAATTTTGATGGGATATTTTGTAAATAACTTATAGATACTTCTCTTTTTGAAGTATAAAGGGTTGATTTTTCAATTCCAGAAAGCTATTGTACCATTTTCATTTGATGAGTTGATCAGTAATAAAAAAGACATTCTTCACAGGATTCATGCGTTGGAATATTTGTTGAAGTGCTTCTCTCACTGTTTATGTGTTTATTTCTTTATTTCCATACTTATGTTTTCTTAAATCTGAATTATTTTATAGAAATTTGATGAATAGAATTTGTTGAAAAATACACCATGATTCTAGTTGTGGATAATTTAAATGTTTTCTTCTGATATCATGTTAAATAATTCATAATTTCTCTTTAACTTCAATTTAACTTATATCTTTTCTTCTATCACACTGCATTTAAACATAAAGGATCCAGTCAGTTCAACTACCTTGCCCTGTGAAACTCCTTTCAAAATATGAAACAAATCCATGTTAAGTTGTAGACTCCATAGCCCAATGGAAGTTTTAGGCATTTAATCAACCAATCAATTTTAAAATCAAAGCCTAAACTCCCATAAATAGCCTAATATCTAAATACAACAAATTTAAATCTGATAGAGAGATCCCTCTCTGAAGTTGGTAGAGCTAGATACTAGCTTCCAAAGTGGTTTTGTGGTTACCTATGTGGTTCTCTTTTGCAAACTCAGGAAATTAAAGAGTGCTAACACACCCTCCCTAGAAACGGTGCCAAAAAGTTATGAGCCCTAGTACTGCAACAAAAATGTTGCAACTCCTGGGCTATCTACTTAAATTATCAACCCAGGGCTCATACAAACTTAATAGGGGTTGGATATGTATGTGCAGTAGACACCTTCTTGTTCCTAGTCAAACTCGCTTTGATGCAAGTGAAAGAAGGAAATTAAGCAACTTTAATTGAGCAAAGATCTAGGTAATCTTTCAATTCTAAGGTAAATAACAATAAGCAAACCTATTCTACTTTTGCTAGAAAGTAAATTGTAGAAAGGAAATCGATTCTATTTGAAAAAAAAAAAGTAAATCATAATGAAAACTTAAGAAAATATATTATATCTTGATGGAAAGGAAATCTATTCTATTTTTGTAGGAAAGGAATGTCCTATATTATTCTTGCAAGAAGGAAATCATACTTTGTATCAAGTAAATTGCAGGAAAGAAATCTAGACTAATTACAGAAATCAACATTCAAGATGCAAGAAATGTAAGAGATAAATGGCGACCTAACAAAACCTAAGTTCATCCAAAGTGGCCTCATAGAATTCATAGGATATATATCTACTTATACCATGAATTTAGACTAAATTTGGGCAGGCAAGATCTCAAAACAAATTTCTACAGGACTACTACAGGATTGTTACTCCTCGAGATAACTTGTTGAATACCTAAGAAAATTAAATGAAAATGAGATGGAGAAAAATTAAATATTAAATGGGATGTATTAGGACTCCATTTCAAGTGGAATCACTCAAAAATACACCTATTAACATTTGCTAAAAAATAATAGAAAATTACTACTCTAAAAATTAGAAATTCTAGAACTAGTGAGCTAGTCAACCTACAAAATTCCTAACCTAATAAAGTGAAAATGCTATGGGGTAAATTTTGTTATTAACTTGTATTTTCTTATGAATAAAAAAAAACAGAATAAACTCAAATGAAGCCCATTAAAATGTTCTAAGAAATAGCATAAAATTACTACTATTTTTCTACAAGAGACTTCTAGAAATTCTATATTTGTGAACTAGTAAATCAATCCATGTAGCTCAATGATGAATATGACTTTTCAAAGTTGTTCTAAAGATTAATAATGTTTGTGAATATCTAAATAACTTGCAATAAAAAACATTTCAAGCATTTAACCAATATGACCTACAACAAAAGAAGGATGAATAGTAAATGCAGAGATAAGAGATGCAAGTGAAAAATACATTTAAAGGAAATAAAGCAATTATGCAAGATAGCTCTGAGGCTCCTAATATGGCCAATCCCAAGGATAATCATATTCCTACAAAGGAAACAAAGCTTTAGAAGCTAAAAATGGCACCAAACTTTATTATTTGAGTCAATCCAAGCACATCCCTGCTACAAATGAAAGTGGAACTACTAAATAACATGTTTTCTCCATAAGAAGACTAAGAAATATATGGCCCTAGAGGAAAATTAGTATTGGTATTTATACAAAGTGATTAGGAAGAATTCTCCTTGAAAGGAGGCAACTTTCCCCTCTAAAATCCATCAAAAAGTGGATCTAGTTCCCAACACTAGGAATTTTCATTAAATGACACAGAACACATTCCTAGATTTTCTCAATCACTAGAGCTCCATAATTTATTCAATAATTTTTTCATACCATGTTCATTTATTATCCAATCTTGGTCCTACTTTAGCAGGGAGAAAGTCCATGTATTATCTCATCCTCCAAGTCTTCATAATCTACCCAATATTCTCATAATATTCTAAAAAATAAATAATATTAGGCACATAATATGAAATTATATCTAAACCTTCCTAATGAACATATTAAAGCCAAAAAAATGTCATCTAATGCAAAAAGAGAGGTTTAACATGTTGAAGGATGGTTAGATGGGCCTTAATTTATGTCTAATTTGGAGGCCCATCAGTTATCCCAATACCACAGACACCTGTACCATGGTAATATCCAAGTCAATACCATGAGTAAATACCATCGTTATGCCAATAACATGGACACATGTACCATGGTATTCTCCAAGTCAATACCATGGTTATGCCAATACCACAGACCCCCATACCATGGTAATCTCGAAGCCAATACCATATGCATATACCATGGTAATACCAATACCTGTAATGCCAATACTAAGTGCTGACCTGGACCACACAAAAACCAATACCAAGGTAATGAGCTGATTCATACTTAAACCTGCAACCGCACACTCAAAACATGAAAAACACACTTGCAACCACACCCATAAGATCACAAAACACATGCATAATACTGGCTCCATGCAGAGTATATGGAAAGCCAAGAACCGTAAAACAAACCTATGCCAACCTTCTTCCTCACTTCTTTATCTCTTGAAAAATTGTCAACATATCTATGATAAGCCATGCAACCCAGTCACCTGCCATAACATCTAAAACTAGTCGCACAAACCAACAAATCCATCTATAACAAGCCATACACAAGCCACCTGCAACACAAACAATTGCAACAAGTGGCATAAATCAACAAATCCATCTATAAAATTCCACACACAAGCCATATATCATAGCTCAAAACACATACCAAGTTGCTCCATCTGCCATAAGATCCATACAAAATCCAATAACACCTACAACCAATCAAACATATACATATACAATCAACTACATCTCATGATATCATCTTGCTACTAGGTTGACATTAATGCCAACCATAAACACTACATCCAATAACTACATCATCGATGCCAGCAATCTCCCCATTTGGCATTGATGGAAACCCTAGCTAAAACATCCAACTAATATTGGCCTTCGAAAAAAATCTCTGAAATTGATGTCCTCATGCATCCCCCCTTTGAAATCAATGGAAAAATGATCAAAAACTCATCTATGGTGGCATCATTGTATTGATCATCCAATGCAAAGGAAATATCTTCCCCTAGACATGAACTGGATATAACCACAATACAACTCACTCAATCCTCATAGCAACATATAGCAGTAGAAATCTCTCCTATAGGAGAGTTCTTGGAAGGAAAATGTTTCTTTGTAGGAGAACTAAGAACCACTCTAGAAGGAGGTTTACTCTGAGTCAAAGATTTGTAATGTAATATTGTTTTGCTGAGATCAATAAAGTGGCCTAGCCATTGGAGTAGGGCTCGGAGACATAACCTAGGAGGGGTGAACTCACTTATCACGTGGTTTTCCTCTTCTTCATTTTCATCTTGTTATGTTTCACATTATTTTGTTTTATCTTTAACTTCTTTTAAGAATAACTATTCATGGTTCAACAAGTTATGAACTAAGTGACCGTTTAAAGACCCAAATTTATTAAGACTTGTAAAGTGTCAGAGGACAATCGAGTTTCATTTTTCAGATCACAAATGTACACTCTTTTTATTTTCCCCCTTTTTTTTTAATTTTCAAAGTTTAATCGTTGATTCTTTGTAAAGTGCAAGTACTTCCTTGTTTTTCAGAGTACTCAACCATAATATTCAACATATATTTTCAGGAAAGTACGTGGAGTTAAATGGCCAAACTCAACTAATACATTCAGATTTAATACCATTTGGAAAAACAAAACACATAGAGATAATTTAAGGCTTACACCAGCTACTAATGGGACATTTCTTGGAGGATCTCCCCTTGAATTTCTATATTTCTTGTTTCAAGCTCACCCTCGGGACGAGATGGCCTCAATTTTATTTTTTTCTCTTTCTTTCTCTAAATTCTCTTGGTTTTCACTTGTTGATTTCTTTGATGCAAGGTAGAAGAATTTGCACCAAGGCTTCTTTTCTTCCATATAGACTCCATGATGACAATAGGCATCTTATAGTCTTTGGCCATATGCCTAATATCATCGCCAATAAAAAACCTTATATGCCAAAGAAATATAGGAAATGGATCAAATATTTAGTTGGTTTTCTTTCTAATTCTTATGTCTTGAACCCTACAGTCAATAGATTTATGTCTGCAACCATTACATAAATAACAATACCCATAAAACAAATTTTCTGTATCTAGATATTGATGGGGCTTCTTTTCCTATACTGATTGCTTGAGAATTCTTCTCATCTTACTGCTTCTTTTGTTGGGAAAATCTTGTCATTTTTCTTGTACAATTAGCTGAAGTGTAACCAAATTTTTGATAGTTAAAACATATGATATTTTTCATACCCTTCACTTTCATATTTCTTGGCTTCTAACCTTGATGATGATTTTCTTCATTGTTGTTGGAAGTTTCTACTTTGAGATTTTCAATTTTTTCCTCATTTTCTCCTTTTTGGCTAGATTTGATTTCTTCTTTTCCATCTTATAATCTCTTACAATGGTTGATATGATCCTTAAGTTGATTGCCAATTTATTCTTTAGTCTTGCTTGCCTTCTCCAACTAATTTTTCAGATCAATTTTTTCTTCCTTGAAAACAAACTCTCTCTCTTCGAGAATATGAAGAAGACTCTTCAGATCTCTTTGGTTTCCTTGATGTTGAAGTGCTCCAAGAAAAATCTAAGTGTCCAAGAGTGTGAGAGAGAGATCCAAAATTGAACTAACAAAAAGGTACCAACTGATCCTCAGAAGCAATTTTATTAATGAGTCCTTATTTTCTTCAATTTTCCATTATTTTCCTTCATTTTCCTCCTCATGCAAATTTGTCACATTTCACCTCTGTTTTCTCCTAATTTGCATTATTTTCATAAATAAATGTCAATAAATGCCACTTTGTCTTTCCAAAGCCTTTTCCATTTCCTTTTCCAATTTCCATAACCATAATAACTGAAATCAAAACCCATGATAGGATTCTTTTCCCCAACATTCATCTTGGAATAAGTGTCCCATAGCCATGGTTATTATTTTTCCTTTATTAACTTTTATTTACATGGAATTTTCACAAGGGCTATTACAGAACCCTACCCCTTGGAGAAACACTATCCAAGTACCTCTTGAGGAATCAACTTCAAAACATGGATTATCTTCTTCTAATCCATCGATCTCAAGAGAATCACTATCACTACATGCATAAGGAAACATAAAACCAGAAATCAGATTATCACTACATTTACCTTCAGTATTATTTACCAGCAAGAAGAGGGGTTCTTCTAAATTAGAAATCTTCTTCACTTGTTTGCTTCTCTTTCTTTTCTGAGACCACTTCCTCTTATTCTTGGCCATGGCCCATGATCTAATCTAAATTTATCAAGCTTCAAAAAGGGAACCCTACTCTGACACCAATTGTTGGAAATGGCCTTACTACTGAGAGGGGGAGGTGGGGGTGAATCAGTAGTGAATGTGATTTTTTGATTTTTTTTCTTTTTACCAAAACACCGAATGATTAGTGAGCCAACATCAAAACATAACTAATAGATTGTAGAAACATTACAGTAACAAATTAAGGACACCATGAACAATCAACAATAAACCATGCACAAAGGAGAACACAATGTTTCTAGTGGAAAATCCTCTCCAACGCAAAAAACCACCCATTGTTGTTGCTGCTCAAATTTTCTATTATGTTGAACAAATATTTACATAGAGGAGCTACCACCCAGTAGCTAGAAGACTCGACTACAAAGAGTCTACTCACAACATCAGTTAGAAAGACTCTTCTCTCATGACTCTATGAACAACCCTTCGCTATAATCCACCACAACCAACGGGCCCACCCAACTCTACTCGACTCTGGAGAAACCGGTTCTCATACTAATCTGTCTACTAGAATGTGAAGCCTCTATGCCTTCACCACCTCCTTGCAAACCATGTTTCATGCATTTTCAAATTGGGCTCTCAAACCTTCTCAACATGAGCAACCCAGCAGCCTCACAAATCTGAATCTAAAAATGATAATTTGATATGCAACCTCTACTCAACACATCTACATATATGAAATATGCTAGACAAAAAATATGTAGCATCGGATCAGACTCTCACTCCATCAATCACACAACACCATACTCTCACACAAGTATTTGCCAAAATATCCTCAACAAATCTCCATGTGAATACAACAGGAAAATATCATGGTTATTGCAATACCATGAACACTAGTACTATGGTAATATCCAAGTCAAGACCACAGGTAAATACCATGATTATGCCAATACCATGGACACATGTACCATGGTAATCTCCAAGTCAATACCATGGGTAAATAACATGGTTATGCCAATACCAAAGACCCCTTCACCATGGTAATCTCCAAGCCAATACCATAGGCAGATACCATGCTAATACCAATACATGTAATGCCAATACTAAGTGCCGACCTGGATCACACACAAACCAATACCAAGGTAATGATATAACTCATACTTAAACATGCAACTGCACACACAAAACATGAAAAACATGACTACAAATGCACCCATAAGACTGCATCATTGCAGTTAAGGGCCTATAAATGCACACATTAGACTGGCTCCATGCGGAGTATAGGGAAAACCAACAACCTTAGCACAAACCTCTGCAAACCTTCTTCCTCACTTCCTCAACTCTTGAAAAATTGTCAACATATATGTGATAATCCCTACAACCTAGTCGCATGTCATAACATCTACAACTAGTGATGCAACCCAACAAATCCATCTATAACAAGTCACACACAAGCCATCTACAACACAAACAACTGTAACCAGTGGCAGAAACCAACAAATCCATCTGTAACAAGACACACACAATCCATAGATGCTAGCTCATGCCACATCATCGACACATATACCAAGCTACTCTAGTTGTCAAAGGATCCATACAGAAGCCAATAACACATGCAACTAATCAAACATATGCATATACAATTAATTGCATCACATGTTATCATCCTGCTACCAGGTTGACATCAATGCCAACCATCAAGACTACATACAACAATGACATTATCAATTCCAAAAATTGTTGTTTTGTATATGCAGATTCAGGCTTGGGATGTGTGGGATGGGAATTTTATCCTTTAGTTGTTGTGTCATAGTTAACAGGTTGTTTGCCCTTAACCATTTGCTTGGGTGTGGCATGTTGTGTGGGCTCTTCACCTTGATCTTGTGTATAATATATTGTTCTAAGCCTGAAGTCATATCTCTTATGCAACTCAACATTCATGATGTCTACAAATTGCTTGGATTAATAATCTATTTCTTCTTGACCCAAAGGAGCATCATGATCATCCTCTTCTCCTCCCTAAACTTCTACTTCATGCTCCTCTTCTGACAGAGTTGAGCATTTATTTTCCTAAATTTTAAGTGTGTCTTCAATGCCTTCTTCAAAGTCATTTTCTATATACAAAGGAGGTTGTACTTGCTCCTTTTAGTCTTTTATTTCTCTATGCAGAAGTTGGAAGGGAGGTCTCCTATATTTGGGATTGAAATTTCTATTACGGCCTTGTTCCATTTGTTTGGGAGGGTTTTTTTTCTCTAATTCCAACTTCACTAGCTTCTTTTAGAGGTTTCTTATTATCTTATTCATCTCATCTAACTTCAGCTCTTGAGTCTCCTTGGCTTCACCTAAGTTTTGGAAGTAATGCTTCAATGTCATGTATGGTTGTCGTTGTGAGTCCCTAGGTGTCAATCTAGAAGTAGTCGGTTTCCTATTTTTAAGTTGTAGTCATGATCTAGATGTGTCAAATTTAGTGTGTTATGTACTATATATATATATAACTATTGTGATGAATAAGAATATAGTGTGATTTGTGATGTGTTGTGAAATCTCTCTATGCTTATATCTCAATGTCTAACACAAAGAAACTAGCTTCCTCTTTCCCCTTTCTCCTATCACTATGTTCTAATTTTCCCTTCAACTTATTTGTGGATGAAAAATTCACCTCCACCTCCAAAGCATCAGTATGGATCTGGTTCAATGTGGGGGACTTCCTTTCTATCCGAGTGAACCCAAGTTTTGATTTGAAGGCTCCATCAAATACCACCTTAGCTACTGCCTATGGGGGTTTAACCTCAGGATACAAACTATTATAAAATTTGTTAAATCATTTTATAAACTCGCTGACATCTGCATTTGGTCTTTTCTCTATTTCATTAAATTTAGTTAGAAAGTATTCAATCTTTCTTCTCACACTATTTATGCATAAAGATGTTCTCTAATTCTTCCCAAGTGTCGATTGAGATGTTAAGAAAAGTCTTGAACCATTTTCTAGCCTCCCCATCCAAAGATTGAACATCAACATCGCATCTAGATGCTCAACATTCAAGTTTTCTGCCAAGGCACAAAACATTTCAATATGTTTATGGGCTATAACATCATCTTCCCCAATGAATCTAGGCAAAATTTTAAGGTAGTCTTGAGACATTGTGTTCATGGGTTGTGGCAAGTTAAAAGGGGCATATCTGTTGAGAAAAACGCTAGATACAACCATTTTTTAAAGGATGTTGAAGAATATTCACTAAAGGAACAATGTGGGGGATAGTGTGGACAATAACTATTGAAATTGGGTGTGAAACAACTATGGAAGCTTGAGATGTGCTAGGAGTGAGAATATATTTAATTTCTTTGATTCCAAGGAAGGTATGAAGAGTGAAAGAATGAGGGTTGACAAAGATTTCCTCGGACTTAGGTTTTGAAAAGTAAAAGCCTAGTCAGGGAAAACATTTCTTTGAAAATTATAAAACCCTAGATGAGGGTTGAGGAGAATTTATCTCACTCTAGGAACTAGAATTTGAGATTTCTGTGGAAAAACAATTGTATCTAGAGTTTTGGGGGTCTTTCTTTCCAGATTCTCCTGGAGATAATTCTTTCTAGGTTAGAGACATGAGGTTTTTTATGCTAAGAAGTATTTGAATGAGTATGAGGCCTCCTGAAAGGTAGGATTATAGTCTAAAAACCCCCTTAGGTGAGATATCTTAACCCACACTTCCTTTGCTCACCAAACAAAGGAATGCACAAAAATCATACTCAGGGAAATATATTTTGATTTTTTCCCTGGCAACGACGATAGAATATGATTTGGTTCCTAGAGATAACCTCTCAATTGAAGAGAGTTCAATTGCTAGGAAATCTTAATATGTCTTAAGGATTTATCCATTCTGCTCAAGGATTATATATGAATTCGTAAATTTTGGTCCAATTATCCTACTTAGAGGTACATTCAATTTATACGTAAATTATGTGACATTATAGAGAGTTAATGGTCAGATCTGGTGGCCTACACATAGAGAGTGCAGTTTCATTAACTATTGTAGTATAGGTGAAAGAGGAAATTCAAGGAAAGAAAAAAAGTGCAAAGAGCTGAACCCATAATCCTATACACTAGATTTCAGTAGAATCATGGGTTAAAGTAAGAAAGTGAGATGCATAAATAATGGAGTGCATTTAAGGCTTCTAACTTAACATATCTAGGTACTATTTGGCATCACATAATATTTTCCATCGTTTTGAAATTTCGTAAAATGTGAGAGAAAGAGAACAGAGTGTAGTTTCTTTTATATCAATTTCAGGGTTGAAGGCTAAAACAGTGACACGTGACATTACGTACAAGTTTTCTCTACTGAATCCATCCATAATCAGGTCATTGTGGGAGATTTAACATAACAATACCTTGAAAAATCTAGTTTTGGTCTGACTTGTGGCATTCGAAAAAATACTTAGAGGGATACCATAGGATGTAATTTCAGAAATTGGAGATCCGAAATTTAAAAGTTACAACTGTTTAAATATCTAGCTCCTAAAAGCAAGAAAAAAGTGTGTATTCTTTTTTAAAATTGCATAACTTTTATTTGAAAAAATAGTTTTAAGTGATTCCAATGGAATATTGAAGCATATATATCAGTATTAGGTTCTAAAATTCCTCCCAAATAAAATATTTCTACACCCATTAATACCTCAAAAAACTCTACTATGATGCATGAATATGAAGAATTGCAGCATGATATATCAAAATTACAGGACCAAGTGCAACAAATTTCACTCTCACAAAGAGAAACCAAAGATGAACTAAAAGGGGACATGGATGGTTTAAAAGCAGAAATAAAATGTGACATGGATGGTATAAAAGGATACATGGAGGTTTTTAAGGTAGACATGGATGCAATGAATGTCAAGTTAGAAGGGTTGACAAATTTGTTACAAGAAAGGCTTCCTAGTGGTGACAAGGTAATCCATAAAAGTCATGATGAGGACAAAAAAAATATGAATTACAATTTTAGAGAATCCATTGTGGGGTTTAAGAGCCACCACATTTCAAAGATAGATATGAGGAAGTTTGATGGCAAGGATCTAGTAACATGGATAATATAGATGGTGCAATATTTTGATCTACAATATGTGCAACCCTCATAAAAGGTATGTATTGCATCTTTATATTTGGAACCCAATCAGTTTGTATGGTGTAGATGGCTTTGTTCTCATAAACCACTTGTCACCTGGTCAATTTTTACAGTGGAAATGATAGCACATTATGAAGATACAAAGAGCAACACCTTCTTTAGCCAATTGATAAATCTCAAACAAAAGGGTTCATTGGCGAAGCACATTGAAGACTTCCAAAAATTGAATATTAAGCTAATTCATTGGACAATGCATTCAAGGTGGCAACAAAAGTTGGAATAACAATTATGGCAACAAGGAAGTCTTCCACTCACAACAGTAAATATGAAAGTGTTGTCACTCCTAGTCTTCCACAACCTACAAGGTTGACACCTAAATAATTGGAGGAAAAAAGAGAAAAGGGGTTTTGTTATAGTTTTGATAGAAAATACACTAAATTTCATAAGTGTGCTGAGAAGAAATTATTTTACATATTTTGTGAAGAGGAGGAAGAAAGGAACAAGAAACGTCAAAAGAGGAGGACATGCACCAGGAAAAAACCCCATCGAAAGAAGAAATGAATCCGACCATATCTTGTAATGCATTAGAAAGAATTACCAATCCTAAAACTCTCAAGATAGAAGGATATATCAAGAACAAAAAGGTAATAGAGTTGATTGATTCAAGTAGTACCCATAATTTTATTCATTGTAAGATAACCAAGAAATTGGATTGGTTCCTGTATCTAGCACCATAATGTCAAGTAATGGTTGCAAATGGAGGAACTATACATTTCTATGGAAAGTTCCATAATATTAAGCTAACCATGGGGGAATATTTATTGAATAGTCCAATTATTTCCATTCCAATGGGTGGTGTTGATGTTGTACTAGGAATACACTGGTTACAATCTCTGGGGACGATAACTTTCAATTTTCAAAAAAAATTCTTTAATTGTTTTTGGTAAGGTGTTATCAACTAGGCTAGTGAGGGTTGGGTTGTGTCAACCCTTCAACCTAGGGTAACTATTTCAAACCAGATTTTGGTTGGAAGTTAGCCCTTCCAATCTGAGAGGGCTCTCTCAATATTTTTTTTTTAATACAAATGGCTAACTCTGGTTTTCTATGTGATTTTCAAGTGAAAGTGTGTGAGGACATACACCATTCAGCATGGAGTCAATTAAAAAAAACAACAACAAACAACATTGTTTTATGGAAGCTAAGGCATCTTTAATTTACTAATGTGGAAATGGGCATTCATAGTAATCACATCAAATTCAAGGAAGTTAGAGCAATGCAACATTGAACTACAAGTAACCAAATAAGCTCTGAAAACTAATAACAACATAGGATGGAACTGAAATCGAAATGAATATGAGGTTAAAACAGAGTATTGTTGGAAACTGTATTTCTATTAACTGAAAAATATACAACAGTGGTTTCCTCACATCATCTATCCCCCCCCCCCTTATGCAGAGTCGAGAATCTACATATTTATAGAGCAATATCTCTTTTACAAAATATGCCACTTCGGCTAGATTCCATCAATATCTATGAGATCAAATTCTATATGATTAATAAAAGTTTGAGCCTTCATAGGAATTTCTATTACAATAGAGTTCGAATACAAATGGAAGTCATATGAACAAAACCTATCTAACAGTTACAGTTATTTAGGAAAATCAAATTGTTGTAGCGTGGGACTATATTTGTGGAAACTCGAACATTTGGCTCTTCAAAATCTTGTTGTGTTGTTTCTGGTAAAATGTGTTGAGAGTGCCTTGTTATCCTCTATGTTTCGCTTCCCTCTGTGTATTGCTGCCCTCTTTTCTCGCATTTCGTTTAATGACCATGCTACTGAGGAAACGTTGAAAAACATCCTCCTTGCCTCATGAAGTAGAAGCGGAATAGATATTTTAATATTCACGATCTGGGTCGTTGATCCAACCCTTTTTACATTGAAATCGCAACAAAGGAGAAGGTACTTTTAACACTGATTCATGGTAATTTCCTGATTTTCTAGACATGATGGTTTATATCACATAAAATAGCACATCTGAGAGGGTTCTCGCACATCACAATCGCAAGTCAGAAAGGACTTCGAGGAGGAGGAACTTATGATGGTGCAATGCCCGATTGTGATATCACAATCGGTGGGAGAAGGATTATCGCAATTGGCAAAGGTATAGATATTCCAATCAGTAAGGCGGAGGAAAGACTTGTGATATCGCAATCAGTGGAGGATGTTTCTATATGCGATATCAACAGAGGGTTTTGCGATATTTGATATCGATGCAGGGGCCCAATTAGCAAGCGGGATGATATCATAATCAGTGAGTGGAAGAGTTATGTGATATCGACAAGGAAATAAATATCGCAATCGGCTAGTGGAAGGAGGAACTTAATTGCGATAGATGGGAATATTTTGCGATATACGATATCGCAATCGTAAAAGGAAAATGGGATGAGCGGATATGTATGGCAAAAGGGAAAAGGTCCGACAATGATATATTTTCGGGTCTAAGACTTATAAAAGGACCGTGACAAGTTTTATGAAGGTTTTACAAAGGAAAATGTGGAAATGCAGCTAGAGTTAGAAATACAAAGGGATTATTGCTAGAGTTGAAAAATGGGTTACAACTAGAGTTGGAAATGGGTCTGCGGATTAAATGGGATGAGTGAGAGAAATGGGTTTTAGAGAATATGGGAATTTCTCCAAAATAATTAAAATAGGCCTATCCTTCCTTCTTTAATCTCCAAATCCGAAGCACAACAACCTCTTTCATAAAAACAACAAATAGATGCAAAGATCAGTGATGGAAAACCTTGACTAATAAAACTAAAAAGTATTTCTAGTGGTTATCATGGATAACAGAAGGAAAGGAATTTGAATTAAGTGGTGTCCCAGGGAAACCAAGAAATATAATTAACTCTAATGGCAAGACAAAGCTTCTGAAGAAATAAAAACAGGGTGTAATTGCACAATTATTCTCACTAGAGGTTCAAACATTAAAAGATATCCAAAAATAATTGGACAATCATTCCAAGGTGTTTGAGGCTGCCAAATTCCTCCCACCTATTCATGATCATGATCATGCTATTCATTTAATTCCAGGAAGTATTCCTCCAAACATCGGGCCTTACAAGTATGCTTATGTGCAAAAGAGTGAAATTGGATGTATGGTTGCAGAAATACTAAAGGCTAGTATAATTCAACCTAGTCAAAGTTTTTTCTTTGCTCCAGTAGTATTGGCGCATAGGAGGACAGATCATAGAGTATGTGTATGGATTATAGGGAGCTCACAAATATTTATTGAAAATAAATTTCCCATTCCTGTCATTGATGAATTGTTGGATGAATTACATGGAGCAATGTACTTCACCAAGATGGATCTCCTTTTTATGAGAGATTTTTCGGCATAAATCACAAGATCTATCATTTGTCGACGCGTTTCGAACCAGCCAATGTGGTTCATCGTCAGGACAAGTTGAAGAACCAGATCCAGCTTTGCATGTTAAATAGCATGAGCAGAGTCTCCAACGGCTAGCTAGGCCAACGGCTAGAAAGGAATAGGGTCCTAACCTCGAAAAAGGATGAATAAATAAAATAATTTAATATGAAGTTAGTTGAAATATGGGACCAAATAAATAAACAATTAATATAATTTAATTGGTTGTTAAAAGGGGGTTAACAATTAAATAAATACATAGAAACTAAAAATAAATAAATAAATAAATAAAAAATAATAATAATAATAATAATAATAATAATAATAAATAAAAATCAAAAATAAAAATAAAAATAAATAAATAAAATAAAATAAAATAAATAAATAAAAATAAAAATAAACAAATAAATATAATAAAATCCTAGAAATAAAATAAAAATATATATAGAAAAATAAATAAATAAATAAATAATAATAATAATAATAAAAAATAAATAAATAATAATTTAAATGAATTATTATTAATAATATTACTATTATAATTTATTTAATAGTAAATAACTAAATATTAGGTTAAATAATAATAATTTAATAGTAAATAATTAAATATTAGGTTAAAAATAATAATAATAATAATAAAAATAAAAAAGGAGATTAAATATTAGGTTAAAAATAATAATAATAATAATAATAATAATAATAATTTAATAGTAAATAATTAAATATTAGGTTAAAAATAATACTAATAATAATAATAATAATAATAAAAGGAGACCAGAAACAATGGGAGGGGAGGAGGAGGGGTGGAAAAAAAGGAAGCAACTAGGAAGAGAGAGCAGGGACCCAACATCTACTGATTTTCCAACCATCCTCTCTATTGAGATTGCTCGGCCTCTTTTCAATTTCCAGAGCTTCCCTAATTTTCCGATGATGGAATTGAGAAACCCTAGCAATGACACTAGCATCTTCAATACAAACATGATGATTGGTTTTTTCTGCATGCTCAGCTAAAGCTGAAGACTTTGATCTCCTATGCTTTAGGTCAGCTGCGTGTTCACTAATCCTTTGATTGATGGAGCGGCCCGTCTCACCAATATAGGGGGTCCCACATGAACAAGGGATAATATATACCCCTTTCATATCTTTGGGGTCGATAGGATCCTTTGCTGATCTGAGGGACATACGAATGGTGTTAAGGGGCCTAAAGGTTACAGGGATACTATGCATCTTGAGAATCCTTGCAATCTTATCAGTGGTCCCCTGAACAAATGGAATATGGACACCAGGAATACGCTCCTTCGGTTCCCTTTTAGTAAGAGAATTCCTGGCGGCTTTTATGAAAGCCTTCTGTCCCATGTATCTACTATAACCATTCTCAACAAAGACATCAAGGAGATGGGATTTTTCTTTCTCAAAGCTCTTTTTATCCGAGATCCTTAGGGCTCTGGTAGCAAGGGTATTGAGAACCCCCATCTTTTGAGCCGGGAAATGGTGGGAACTAGCATGAAGATACTGCTCCGTATGCGTTTTCTTTCGAAAAACTTGGTGGGAGAGGGAGTCATCACTATTCTTAGAAATAAGAATATCAAGGAAAGGGAGGCATCCATCAACTTCCTGCTCTTTAGTGAACTTAATGGATGAGGATTGACTATTGAGATGATCGAAGAAGAGATCTAATTCCTCTTGGCCATGAGACCAGATAACATTGGTGTCATCCACATACCTTTTCCAAAGCTTGGGCAGAAGACGGGATGAGTTAAGAGCCTTGGACTCAAAATCTTCCATAAACAGATTAGCAACGACTGGGGATAAGGGTGAGCCCATTGCAACCCCACAGGTTTGCTCAAAGAACTCGCCCTCAAAACAGAAAAAGGTGGAAGTGAGGCAGATCTCAACTAAGCGAGCCGTGTCAGGATCTGTAAGGTGGTTGATAACCTCCAAGGCCTCACTAATAGGGATGCAAGTGTACAGGGAAACAACATCGAAACTTCAACTTGTCCTAACGATGAACCACATTGGCTGGTTCGAAATGCGTCGACAAAAGATAGATCTTGTGATTTATGCCGAAAAATCTCTCATAAACCGATATGGATCACAGAAGCCTCAATTCAACAAAAGATGGATCTCCGTTGAGGATATCATCAAATTAGAATGAAGAGTGAAGACATTTTGAAAACAACATTCAGAACTCATGAGGGTCATTATGAATTTTTGGTCATGCCTTTTGGTCTTACTAATGCACCTTCCACATTTCAAGGTTTGATGAATTCCATTTCCAAACCCTTCCTTAGAAAAACTATGTTAGTATTTTTTTATGATATACTAATCTACAAAAAGTCTTGGAAGGATCATGTTCAACATGTTGATAGGGTGCTCAACTATTGGAGGAGAAACAATTAGATGCAAAAACCTCCAATTGTTTCTTTGGAGTACAGGAGGTGGAATATTTGGGACATATTGTATCTCATGAGGGTGTTAAGTTATACCCTAATAAAATTAAATCCATCAAGGAATGGAAAATGCCCGCAACCCTAAAGCATGTTCAAGGATTTCTCAAGTTGACAAGGTATTATCACAAGTTTATTAAGAATTATGGGAGAATAGAAGCACCTCTAACATCATTAATGATGAAAGATGAATTTTCTTGGACTCTAGAAGCAACAAAGGCCTTTGAACATCTTAAAGAGACAATGTTCCAAGCACCTTAGCTATGCCATAATTCACAAAAACGTTTATTACAGAATGTGATGCCTCAGGAAATGGAATCGGTGTTGTTTGAATGTAGGAAGGAATACCCATTTCTCTTGAAAGTCATCTAATCAAAAGAAAGTATTTACACAAACCTATTTATGAGAAGGAAATGTTGGCAATACTACATGCACTAATGAAATGGTGACCTTACCTAATGGGAAGACACTTCAAGGTAAAAAAAATCATGATAGCCTTAAATAATTTTTGGAACAAATATTATCTTCAGAAGAGAAGAAAAAATGGGTGACAAAGATGTTGGGTTATGAGTTTGAAATCATCTAGAAAAATGAAAGAAAAATGTTGTTGTAGATGCACTCTTATGAAATGATGAGGATGTGGAAGTATTTCTTTGTTCCACTTCTATTATCCAAGCTGAGTGGATAACCAGAGCAAGGGATGAGTGGAAGAATGATGAATAGGTGTTGTCACTCATTCAGAAGTTGCAGCGGGATCCCAGGACATCTAATATAGTTAGCTGGAGGAATGATTCGTTATGGTACAAATATCGCTTATATCTTTGTAATAATTCCCAACTCAAAAAAAATATTCTTTTAGAATTACACACCTCTCCCTTAGGAGGGAACTCAGTATTTTTAAAAACTTACCATAGGGTCAAGAAGGATTTTTTTTGGGATGGCCTTAAATCTGATATTCAAAATTTTATGGCAGAATGTTTGGTTTGCCAATAAAATAAAGTTGAGGAAATTAAGACCTCGAGTCTATTACAACCTTTAGTCATTCCAAGTCAGCGTTGGGAGGAGGTCTCAATGGATTTTATCATAGGTTTACCCAAGTCTAAAGGAAAGAGTGTCATCATGGTGGTAGTTGATAGACTTACCAAGTATGCACACTTTTGTGCATTATTCCATCCTTTTAAAGCCAGTACAATTGCTATCGCATTTATGGAAACAATGCAAAATATACATGGAAACCCAAAGATTATAGCAAGTGACAGAGATCCCATTTTCACTGGAAATTTTTGGACGAAATTATTTTCTTGTCTTGGTACTCAATTAGTTCATAGCTCATCTTATCATCCTCAATTTGATGGGAAAATTGAGATAGTGAACAAATTTTTGGAAGGATACATTTATTTCTTTTTATATGATAAACAAACACAATGGGTCAAGTGGTTATGTCTAGCTGAATTGTGGTATAACACTTCCTTCCATACTGCAGCAAAAATTACCCCATTTATGGCACTTTATGGATATCATCCACCATCCATCACATAATATTTAAGAGAAAATTCTAAGGTTCAAGTCGTCTAAGATCACATCAAGCATCAACAACAAGTTCTCTAACTCTTAAAGGATAACTTCACTCTGGTGCATAATCGGATGAAAGAACAAGCAGATCAAAATCACAGTAAAATAATTTTTGATGTAGGTGGTTGGGTATTTTTATAGGTAAAATCATACAATCAAATGTCTCTCAAGCAAGCTAAGAAGGATAATAAATTATCACCCAAGTACTATGGTCCTTACAAGGTGTTGCAAAATATTGGTACTATGGAATACAAATTGGAGCTTATTGCATCTTCCCATGTACACCCAGTTTTCCATGTTCCTGTAGAAATTTCCTACAAATCTATCCCTCTGATAGCATGTAGAAAATATGTTGTAGGTTAACCCGATAATGCAATATAAATCAAAGAAAAATACTATAACCTACTTCTACTATCAATTTGTGGAAGCTTAAAGATCGAGTTGAACAATATAACCAGAAGAAGAAGAATCAATGTCACAATACACATGAAAATACTTTGGGGAAAGCCTCATCTCAAAACCCCACTATCTGTATTATCATACAAGGTGGAAATACATAGGAATTATACAAAGCCTTAGCTCTCACAGCTAGCCAGCTCTCAGTACAATCCTCACAGATGCTCACAGGAAATCTTGGCTTCTCTCCAACCTTCCTCTCTAACCTCCAAGCTCCAATTTCTTTACACTGTTCCTTGTGGATGATTTTCCTGTTACCAAGTGTAACACTTTCTCACACACTGTCAGAAATGCAAAATCCTCAAGGAATGATTCCTTCACTGTATGTATGTGTTTTCTTTATAAGAAAACACATGCAACTGATAGTACATTGTCCTTGACATTAATCTCAACTGGGTCTTTCTCATAATAGACATGCATGAGTTTCTGATGAGGGAATCTTTAGTTAACTGGAGTAGCACTAGTTGGATGCATGCATGCATCAACTAACTGATAACTCACAATTAGTTCCTCAAATAGTTTGGAACTAATTTAACTGGACTTAACTCAGTAAAATGAGTTAGCTAATTACAACTCAAATATAACTCAATCTTATCTCCTTAATTTAAGGGATAAATCTTGCATGACTTCAAAAAGACTTCTAACCTGAATTTCTCCAACTAATTAATTCAAAATGAATTAATTAATTATTTCCAAGTAGTTTTTAAGACTAAATTTTATTTTAATTCACAATTTAATTCAAGGACAAATTAAAATGGAATATTCTTGTTGCCATATTTCAACAGTTACATGCTTAAAGAAGGTTATCGGTGAGAAGCTTCCAGTTCAAACAGTGTTGCCAAAACTTGACAAAAAAGGAAAAAAACATATTTGAGCCTGAAGTAGTCATGAAAACAAGAGCCTAAAAGCTACAAAATCGATCAATTTCAAAGCATCTCATTATGTGGAAGAACCTACCTCTTGAAGATTCCACATGGGAGGATGAGAATTTTATATAGAAGCATCCAAAACTACTCAAGCGGTGAGGACAACACTTTTTTGAAGGAAAGGGGCATGTGAGGTCCCTATAATACTATTGTAAACCCCTTATTGTTTTTTTTGTGCCCATGTATCCCCCATATTGTTATTCTTGTGCCCCATAGAATCCCACAATCATTATTGTTGTGCACTTACATTACTATTGTTATGTAGGCCCTGATTATATTGTAACCCCTTAGATTCCTATATATACAGAGGAGGTATTTTCATTTGTATCATCCAATAATTGTTCATATATGTAATGTAAAGGAGGTTTTCCCCTCAAAGACGCTAATTTTTTATTCGTTGATCTATCTTTTCTGTGAGATGATTGCATAACATCTCAAGTCATTGCATGATTTTTCATTCATGTACATGATGAATTTTTCTGCAGTCCTCGCATTTTCAACATCCTTATTCTTGGGTGACAAGACGAAAAATTCAATGTTCTTGACTACAGTTCTCTATTATGCAACTAAATTCAAGTGCTCCCATATGATTTTCACCTTAGAAATTATCCCATCCCATATTATTTTTCTTGCTTGGATGAGATACATATTACCTTTCAATTTATTCTTTATCTCTTTGACCTTGTCATGTGCATCTTGCAAATCTATTGTGGCATGTTCCACACTTCCCTTGGTTGTCTCGAGTTGTTTCTCCTTATTTGAGAGCAGATACTTGGTATTGTCTAGTTCAATATGTATTTCCTTGAGCTCACTCTCTGATAGTTGCAAATTAGAAAGAGCTTTGGTCAATTGTTTTGTGGGGTTCTATGGGTTTTACGACATAAACGCAACACAAATGTGAGAATTAATTCTCTATTGAAGCTCTACAAACTTTTTTCTTGAGAGACACTACCTCATTATTTCTCTCTGTCAATTCTTTGGCCATAATTTCCTTCTAATTTTCTACTTGGGCCAACTCCTTTATCTGTACATGTTTTGTTGCAGGCATCTTAAGATGTTGCCTCAATGATTGAATCTTGGATTGTGAGCCTTGTATAATGGTATCCACAATAACTTTCTAATTTAGGTCTACCCAAAGTATGAAAATTAACTCCTTAAAGCCCTCATTTTGCAAATGAAGGGCCCTTGAATTAGCCTTCTCCTATTTTATTTTGGTGGCAACTTTCTCCAATAATTTTATCTACCTTACTGATAGTCAAGGCTCACTTGCTCAACTCACTATAGATCATCTCCCCTACTTGCATGTACAAGTTGATATTTTATTTCAAGGGAGCACTAGCCATGTCCAATGAAAAATGGACTGTACTGAATTGTTGTCCAAATGAAATGGACTACACTGAAGGATGATATAATGAAAACTTCATTTGTTTTCTTTCCATGTCCATGAGAGGAAAAACCCCTGTTTGGTATGTGACAGAATGAGATGTTAGTTGTGATAGCATTTCTCCTTAATCTTCTTGTTCCTATCCTCTATCATCTTCCATTCCTCCCATTTAGGGTCTATGGATGATGTGCTTCCTAATGAGCCAAGGATTTCTACCTCAGTTGAGCTATAGGTGGCAACCTATTGTGGGTATTCTAAGAGCACTTGGAAACCTGCCTGGTCCATATTTCCCTTAGTCGATTTGACTTGAATCTCTTCATAATTTTTTTATAGTAGTTCGGCATTTTTATTTGATGTTGCATCCTCCATCACCATGTCTCCAGCCTCATCAACACTCCTTTTCTATGATTTCTCTTTTGCGCTTAGTGTCTCGACCTCCATTTCTATATTAATAAGCCAGGAATATATATTATCTTTCCACTCCAACTCAAGTTTAGATTCATGTTCATAAGAAAAATAATTTATTTCTCTCCTCCTCTTAGATAAAATATCATGATGAACATAGTGCCAAACTTCTCCTATTTCAAAGTTTAATTCCCTTAACATATCTTCTACCTACTGGAAGGCTTGCCTAGTGTTCACAATGAAAGGGCCCACAGTTCTTCCAAGCTTAAACATACAACCTTGCTTGGCAAGGATGAAGTGGATTTGGTCAACATTTAAGCTTTTCCTAACAAACTCTAAGGCAGAGATCCTCATAGGCATAAACACGGGTAATTGATAAGGAGTTAGTTCAAATCCATACACTTTGATCTCAATATAATCTTCAAATAGGAACCAATCACCCACCATGGTATCCTTGCTAAGCCAAAGGAGCTCTTTCTACTGAGGCGGGACTTTAGGGAGGGAGTAAATATTGATGATCTTATATGCAATGGACATAAAGGTGGAAATAAACTAGGAAAACCCTTTACTTTTATACTTCTTCTTCAGAGAACTATCCGAGTCAACTACAAATATTCTCTACTTGTTAGAGTTTATAATGCTCGGGCCTAGGTAGTGAAATTCCTCCACATGAGTGTACAGGAACAAGTAGATCAGTATGGAATAGTATTTGAAACAGGAAGAAATGTAAAAGTGGTTAAACAAAAACTTGATAGCTTCAGCAAGAAATGCAAGAATATGAAGAACAAGGGACTTTTTGAGATGCAAATTGTGATAGCATTTCATCCCTAAACTTCTTATTCCTCTCTTCCCTTCCTCCCATTTAGGGCTTTCTATTGATGTGCTTCCCAATGAGCCAAGGATTTCTACCTCAGTTGAGCTAGAGGTGGCAGCCTATTGTGGGTCTTCTAAGAACACATGGAAACCTGGATGGTCCATATTTCCCTTGGTCAATCTAACTTTAATATTTTCATCATTTTGTTATTTAGTTTGGCCTTTTTAGTTGATGGTGCATCCTCCATCATCATGTCTCGATCCTCATCACAACGCCTTTTCTGGGCTTTATTTTTTTTGCTTGGTGTCTCAACCTCCATTTCTATATTAATAGGCCAAGAGTCTAAATTATCTTTCCACTCCAACTTAAGTTTAGATTCATGTTCATAAGAAAAATCATTGTTTTCTCTCCTCCTCTTTGTTATAGACATTTTTGTGCCCTACAACCCCAAGCATGAAATGTCCATAAACCAAGGGCTCCTAAGTCCCTAAAAGTGTTGTTCTAACCCCCAAAGGAACAAGGTCAACAGATTACAGCTTCTCCCAGAAGTTCTCCATGAGAAACTACTCAGAATTGGTCAAAACAGGATCATTGCAGCTACTCCACTCGCTAAGTGCATTGCATCTCACCTAGATACACTGTGAGGGTGCGTTGCATTTCAAAAGTCCCTTCTGTGGGGTGTGATGGGCGAGAAATGACAAATGGTAGTGTCATTCCGCGAGGTGGAGAGGCAATGGAAGCTTCCAGAATCTTCTCCTGTGACACTTGCCTCACTGAATTCGACCAAGGATGAGTAAGAGGCCCTCAGTCTCCAAGTGGAAGCAAGAGCTATCAGAGAGAAGACACTAATCAAATCACAAGCTGACTCATCCCCCTTACAGATATCTATATATGGATCCCTCATCCCAGAGATTCAGAGGCTGGAATTTTGCATATTGTAAGGAATTGCTGTTGGTTTTTTTAGACAAACATCAGATTGTTGGGTGATCTATGCTTTGTTTGAGGTGAAGAGGGGCTTCTTTGCTGGGAGGTTGATGCTAGGTCGGAACAACTGGTTGTAACTCCTCCTGGATCTTTTCTTGTTTATCAATAAAATCTATTTGAGTTTTCCTCCATGCTTTTGTATCAGTGATGCTTGTTACATTTGTATGGTCAATTTACATCTGATCCTAGATTGTTTATCATTATAGATCCATGTATTTGTATAGTGTTGTGCTTCTGTGATCTTACAGGTACTTTGTGAAGCTGGGCGTGCAAGGGAGCAGGTAGCTGAGGACTATCAAAGAAGAGAGGGATCAAATCGAAGGATTAGCGCAAGACAGAGGTTAGTCTTTCTATTCCTCTCTATCTATAATTCATAAAGGAAAAACAAAAGTAGCTTTTCTCTGTTTGTTTCTAAGGCAACTATCACACCTTAGTGGGATAGAGCAGTTCTATATAGACACTTTTCCCTGTAACAAAATGGCGACTCCGCTGGGGATATAATTAGTTTGTTTGTTTATCATTCTTTGTTGTTTGTTTCATAAACTTACAAGTAGCATTCAAACTGCATTTGCCATAACAAATGCAAAGTAGATAACTACTGCTTCAATCCATTCACTGGATCTGTTTATGATTTAAACAGCTGATTCACAAACTATCTGATTTCCCTTGTGATAGCTCTTAGATCCTCCTTAGATCTACCCCTGATTATTGAATTACTGATTGCTTTTTACTCGGCCAAAAACCAAGAACTGAACTGCAAACTGTGACCCAGAACTCAAACAGAGTCTTGTTTCTGGCCCAGCGCAGGTACTGTTCAGAGATTCTGAATTTCAGCACACTTCCTGAGTGGACAACCTGCGCTGCATTTCAAATTCTCTGTGTTACAGGTGCGCTGATCAGACTAGCTCTGTGCAGCTGTGGCTTCTGTGCTTCATTCTTTCCAGTTCTATTCCTGAATTTGCTGCCTGTGATCAGTATATGTCTGTTTGAAACCCCTTTTCCTTGCTGTTATTCCGCCTCCTTTGTACAAAAGAACTGTAGATGTTTTTGTGTGTTTGTTGAGTCATTTACAGTTCTCCTTTGCAAAAGTAGCATAGTCGTACTGTCGTCCTTTGATTTGAATCTGTCACAAGTGTCGATTTCAATCGTAGGAAAGAGTTTGATTGCTGTTGATGGTTGATTATCCTGTTACTATTGCTTTTGGTTTGAATTTTCAATTTTCTAATGTCAAGAACAAGTATTCATTTCAAAATCTTAAGGTGTTGTAATCGCCTCCATTTTTTATTTCGAAAAGAAACTTGTTTATATTTGTCGCTTGAAAAGAAATTCAGATTTGTGCATCAACTTTATTTTTAGCATCCATATACTAAGAAAGACGAAAACAAATACATGCATGTGCATTTGCATATAGACAGTCTGATTGGCTTGATTTAGGAAAGTGCATTTTAGAGTGTGCTCTTTGCTCTTTGTGAAAAGATTCTGTCTTTCTTTTCCCTAGTAGCTAGGATTTTCATTGCATAAAAGAGATAAAAAGTTTGTTTATCATCTTAGATTGCATTTTAGGAATTACATCTACATCTCGTGGTGAACCCGAAAGGCAAACTTCATAAACAAGATCAAATTAAAATAAATTCAATGAATCTAACAACGCTTTGGAACTTAACGCACAACATTTAGAAGTCTAGGCTAGAGACGTATTCCGGCGTCGTAAAGCCTGGTAACTGTTGTTCTCACTGATGGTTGGGTGATTCCTCCACTTTGAGACGATAAGTGCCAGTACGAACTTGTGCTCCCACATACCGTCGAGTATATTTTGGGAGACCCCTATAGGCTTAAATCCTTTATCCATAGGAAGCCGTGTTTGCCGCCCTATCGATCGCAATGCACTGAACACAACATTCAGGAAGATTGACTGCCGTACCATAAAAGGTATTCTCCAGTTTTGCGATTGGTTTGGTACTCCCTCTACCTAGATTTCTAGAGCAGTCCCTTTCATTCCTTTTCAGACTCCTTAACGGAAAAGGTCCATCTGAGCACTTGTCACTTCAGGCTCATTAAAAATCGAAGGCGACTAGAGTCATCTTTTGTTTTTTCTCGACTCTTAAAAACTGAAAAAATAAGTTGTGTCAAAGCATCTAAAATTTATTTTAAACAGAATATTCATTACCCTTTCCTGTGTTGATATTGAATTGAGAAAATGGAGTCCACCAACCAAGGAATTCCCCTTGGAGGAAATCCTAGTCCCTTTTCCACTTGGGGAGATGTTGGTGCACCCCATATGGCCACATTGTCACTTCCAGGACTGACAATTGGTTTGCCTGTATGGCTCTTCTCAACCTCTGTCGTTCAGAACACCACTATTCCTGAACAATCGAATCAGCAATTAGACGAGTCCAGAGTTACCCACCAACCTTCTACTTCCTCTAATTCTTCCTCTCCTCCTTCCTCTTCGCTTGATGGGGCTGGTAAAGCCAAAAGTCAAGTTCCTAAGGAGAAGAAGGAAAAGAAGAAGAAAGAGAAGAAGAAGAAGGAGCCAAAAGCGAATGGGGGCAAACGAGTGTCGTCTAACGAAAATCCACACACTGCACCGACCAGGCCTAAATCGCCATGTGTCATTTGCAAGGGAGACCACTATCACAGAGATTGTCCTTGCATCCCTCGGATCTTAAGGGACTGGTCTCCTCGTTTGTACAACCCGGTGTCATCAACCTCTGATGATCATGTTGAAAACACATCGTCAACTAGTGAAAGTGAAGCCCCATCACAAAAAGGAAAATATAGATTTCCTTGTAAACTGTGCGAAGGCGATCACGCCATCCACCGTTGTCCCTTCTTAGATGAGGCTAAAAGAGTTTTGGACGATCGTCCGGTTTCACCGTTACGACTTCCTCCTGGATATAAAAAACTCTTGCCGAGTCCGTCACCAGTTGAAAATCCGGCTGGCCCGCTCAGGTGGTCGGCTGAAACATCTATCATTGAAGATAAACCATCTGAATCCATACCAGACGAAAGTCAAAAGGTCAAGGCGGCAGTTGACCAGCTTTGCCTTCAGAGGTTCCATCTTCAAATGATACAATCACTGAAGAGAATAAGGATGACGCCATCCAAATTCTTTTCATAAGCACAGACTCCAACGAACATGGGGGAAATTTACCCATTCCTTTACTGCAGGAAGGAAGTTCATCAGAGTCATACCCGGCCATCTATTCGGTCCCACCTCCAAGCAACCTAGTTGTCTCCTTCGACTGGAATCAACTAGGCAGACCCCGTTTACCAGCTAGTGTACCATTCCAAATTATTGTTCAAATATATAGAATGGTTATGGCTAGTACCATCATAGATGAGGGGGCTTCTGTGAGTATCCTTTCCTCAACTGCTTGGAAAGCGCTTGGTTCGCCATCACTTTTGCCTGAGATGAGAAATCTGACAGGCTTTGATAAAGGAACCAATCGACCGTTAGGGATCCTTCCCAATGTGCCCATAACATTGAGACGGAAAACCGTTCACATGAACGTGATGGTAGTTCAAGGACCCCTAAATTACAATCTACTCCTTGGACGAGACTATATTTATTGCATGAGAGCCATTGTCTCATCACTCTTTAGAGTGATGTGTTTTCCGCACAAAGGAAGAGTGGTCAAGCTCGTAGACCAGCTTTCATTTCTCGGATCACGCATAGTAAATAGTCATATACCATCCCTAAATGGTCTTTTCACGCAAGAAATGTCTCAATCTCCAGTCCGTCCACCCGATGAGTGCGAGTGATTCGGGGGGACATGACTAAAACCCAGGGGTATGCACCCTGGTCTGCTTCGGCAAGAAAACTTCGGGTATAAGGTAGGTTTCCGCGAGAGAATATGACTAGTCTGTACCCCCGTCTGTGATTGGAAGAGGGGGTTATTCTAGAACAAGATTCTCTTGTCAAAGTTATGTGAGTTGGCGGGCATCGCCGCTCACCTTTGTTTGTTTCCATAGACATCGCCGAAGAAGTGTTTTGTTTGCACTGTGAATAGAGCAATCTTTGGGTAACCTGTAAGAGGTAGGCCTCTCTCAGTAAAACAAATGTTTTAACGGACTAAAGAAGGGGTAACCTTGAAACTCTGTTTTATACCTGGGGGCATGCAAACCTTTTGGAGTGCAAGCGAAGAGCGGCTATTTATTTTTTAAATTTATAGGACCTCTAACCCTTTAAACTCGTAGGATTGGTCGTTTCCTAACTTGCATAAAGAAAGGATGTGGGGAAAATCTCTAAAAGTTGCCGTTTTTACATGAGACATTCTTATCACACAACTGGATTAATCGAGCAGTTTTAGCACATAGTTCAAGCTCGTTAAAAAATAAACATAAGACATGAGCAAATGTTTCCACCCGCGTTTAAGCTCGTTAAAAAATGAACTATTCCCCGGTAAATAACCATCGTGAATGTAGTACTTCAGCCATTAAAGCCTTGGTCGTGTTTGCACCGTCACCTCCACTTTTTCATTGGCCGATCATTCACCTCCATTTGATTGTTTACCCATTTTGAGGAACAGCTGCGAAGAGTGATTTCACTAGCCATCCTTGTGACACTGCCGTGATTGGAAAATTCCAAACCTTACCTGGAATCAGCTGCTACCCGTTTTATCACTCGTTCCTCAAAAGACGAGTCTCCTTTAAGCTCTTTTCAACTGACTCGTAAAATATGAAAAGATTGCCGAGCCATTGGCCTCTCCAGCTCGTTAAAGGGACAGGAAGTGCTATCCCTCCTCTAGATTTTAATCTTTTTGGACCCGAGGGATTATTACACAAAAAGATCGAACGCTTGTTTTGTTCGGCTCGTTAAAAGTATCGAAAATTCATCCCTTCTGTATTGTTTTATACTTTTTCGGACTTAAGGGATTAGATGACGAAAAAGGAATTTTGGAGTTACCTTTACGTTCCTTTTCAGACTCTCTAAAATTGAAAAGGACCGAGTTATCTTTGTCGTTAAACTCTTTAAAAAGATTAATAGCGACAAACTTGTCTATAGACGAGAACGAGTTTCACTATCGCTAGGCTCGTTAAAACATAGCGATGGGTTTGCCCGAAGGGAAAATTATAGAACAAGCATATGTTATCCTCCTCAAGCTTGACAAAAATAAAGAGGTACTGGTCAGCAATGACTGGGGAAAAATTGGAACGAAAACTCAAAGAAACTTTGTTGGTAGCAAGTCACTCTTGAACATGACACTTCCACTCTGTGTCCAAGTCGGGTTGGGTTGTTTCATTCACCGGTCACATCACCATGGTCACGCCATACCATCCACATTTGGGGTTAATGCTACCAATCCATCACATCAGTGTCGCCGGTATGTTCAAGAGAAGTCATTCAGTGAATTCACCTGTGTCTCACCCACTACCATACATTATACTCCATTCTTTCATGACCGCCACTCTGAACCTTATATCACCAGATCGTTTTCACCTCCATTAAAATCATTTGCTCTGTTCCTTGTCATTGATGTGGGATTCATTAAGGCCCTCCTGTGACGGATCACTTCTTGTCGACATCAGCTCATTATCCAAGAAGTTGATCTAGGAACACCCCATTCAGTACTTTGAAGCTTGCATGCCTCAATGGCAAGTTTCTCACTTCCGGCGACAGGTTTACATCAATGGCCTTCGACCGAAAGATTTTGCGTGGTGTTCGACGCCAAGTCCTTTATTCACACCATGTGAATTGTACTGCAGTACCTTGAGGGTCATTATCATTATCGGTGATTCCTCTCGCGCTTGTTAACAGTTTACATCATTGACTTGTAATCAAGCGATGTCTTTCCATGTTCGACTTCAGAACATTTCTCACATGGATCGACTTGTACTTCGAGTGAAGATCAGACGAGATTGAAGACCCTGGATCTAGTTTCATCCATCCGGGCTGCGATATATATTCAGGGAAATAAAAACATTAAGTGTACATCATTGCAGCACAGATAATCATCCTACCAAAAGGATGATGGCTCTATCAGAATCATCAGTCTACACTCAGACGATTGTCTGTCCTATGTACATGAAAATGAATTTATAAAGCTGAGCATGGGAATGCCCGCCTCAGCTAGATCATGAAAATATTATGAAGATAATGTATTGTATTGTATCTTATTACATGTCTCCTCCCAGCATTGAAAGAACTTCGGATCCTCATAATAAAGCATTTCACCCGACACCAAAAGGTTAACAGCCTCATACTTTAGGGGGCAACTGTTATAGACATTTTTGTGCCCTACAACCCCAAGCATGAAATGTCCATAAACCAAGGGCTCCTAAGTCCCTAAAAGTGTTGTTCTAACCCCTAAAGGAACAAGGTCAACAGATTACAGCTTCTCCCAGAAGTTCTCCATGAGAAACTACTCAGAATTGGTCAAAACAGGATCATTGCAGCTGCTCCACTGGCTAAGTGCGTTGCATCTCACCTAGATACACTGTGAGGGTGCGTTGCATTTCAAAAGTCCCTTCTGTGGGGTGCGATGGGCGAGAAATGACAAATGGCAGTGTCATTCCGCGAGGTGGAGAGGCAATGGAAGCTTCCAGAATCTTCTCCTGTGACACTTGCCTCACTGAATTCGACCAAGGATGAGTAAGAGGCCCTCAGTCTCCAAGTGGAAGCAAGAACTATCAGAGAGAAGAAACTAATCAAATCACAAGCTGACTCATCCCCCTTACAGATATCTATATATGGATCCCTCATCCCAGAGATCCAGAGGCTGGAATTTTGCATATTGTAAGGAATTGCTGTTGGTTTTTTGAGACAAACATCAGATTGTTGGGTGATCTATGCTTTGTTTGAGGTGAAGAGGGGCTTCTTTGCTGGGAGGTTGATGCTGGGTTGGAACAACTGGTTGTAACTCCTCCTGGATCTTTTCTTGTTTATCAATAAAAGCTATTTGAGTTTTCCTCCATGCTTTTGTATCAGTGATGCTTGTTACATTTGTATGGTCAATTTACATCTGATCCTATATTGTTTATGATTATAGATCCATGTCTTTGTATAGTGTTGTGCTTCTGTGATCTTACAGGTACTTTGTGAAGCTGGGCGTGCAAGGGAGCAGGTAGCTGAGGACTATCAAAGAAGAGAGGGATCAAATCGAAGGATTAGCGCAAGACAGAGGTTAGTCTTTCTATTCCTCTCTATCTATAATTCATAAAGGAAAAACAAAAGTAGCTTTTCTCTGTTTGTTTCTAAGGCAGCTGTCACACCTTAGTGGGATAGAGCAGTTCTATATAGACACTTTTCCCTGTAACACTCTTAGATAAAATGTCATGAGGATCATAGTGCCAAACTTCTCTTATTTCAAAGTTTAATTCCTTTAACATATCTTCTACCTATTGGAAGGCTTGCGTAGTGTTCACAATGAAAGGGCCCACAACTCTTCCAAGCTTAAACATATAAAATTTCTTGGCAAGCACAAAGTGGATTTAATCAACATTTAATATTTGCCTTATAAACTCTAAGATAAATATCCTCATAAGAATAAACACAGGTAATTGATAAGGAGAGTGTTCAAATCCATACACTCAAATTTCAATATAATCTGCAAATAGAAACTGATCACCTACCCTGGTATCCTTTCTAAGATGAAGGATCTCTTTCTATTGAGGAAAGACTATAGGGGGGGAGGCATTGTTGATGGTCTTATATGCAATGGACATAAGGGAGGAAATAAACTAGGAAAACCCCTTACTGTTATAATTCTTCTTCAGAGCATTGTCCCAATCAACTACATATTTTCTCTGCTTGATAGAGTCTATAATTCTCAAGCCTAGGTAGTCAGATTCATCACATGAGTTTATAGGAATAAGTAGATCAATATGGAATAGTCTCTAAAATAGGAGGCAAGGTAAAAGCGGTTAAAATGAAACTTGATAGCTTCAACAAGAAATGCAAGAATATCAAGAACAATGTCAGGATTCATCATTAAATTTAAGAACCCTAAATTAGATTTGGTGACATTGGTTTTTTCATCCTCACCTAACAATAGTATAATTACAACAAAAATAGGTTGCAAAGTTTCTGAAAACAAGGAAATAGGAAATGTTTCTAAATTGAGGGAAATTGAGCATTGGGAGCTGAAATATGTTGGAATAAGGCTTGTCTTTCTACAACTGAGAGTCCATTGAAATTGGAAATGATGGTGGTCTCTGTGAATTTATCTAGGTTAGGGGATTTTGGGTAAACAAAGGTGTTTTGGATCAATTCTAGGGTGATTTCTTGAGTCGGTGGATGAGATGTGGCAGAGTTTCTCCTTAATGTAGGTGGCCATAAGGCAAGACACGAACTCATGGAATGGGTATATGGTCAGGGAGATAAGGTAGTATAACCTAGATTTGATGACTCAAAACATGTCTTATTTATTCAGGTAGCTACCGTATAAGTTAAAACAAAGGTCTGACATGTGCAGGAGGTAAAAGGGGTCATGCACCTCTCCCTCAGTGTCCATAAGGGGTTCTATGTGGCCCGAGGGTTTCAACTCTTGGGGTTTGAGAGTATTTGGTGCATATTTCTTAATTTCAATCATGATAATGCCATTATGAGGATAAGATATTATGGATTACCTGGTAACTGGAGGAGGTCTAATGTTGTGGGCACAAGGAGGGCTCTGTGTTGGTCGATGTTTGGGTGAACGACATTGCAAACAAGTGAAACAATAGAAAATAGATGAATTTGAATGGAAATAGTTGATTTATGGAGTGTGGGAAGGTAAAACAAGGGGGTGACATGGATGTGGTACATGGCATGGCCATATTGGATGAGAAGCAGTGGGTGAATAACCTATGAGATTTCACGCTCATCTATCATGCTCGTCTGATGGGTGGTCCCTACTTGATGACATTTCTGCCTTTCTGGCATGACGAGTGGCATTCCTATTTACTACCCTCTAGCAAGGTGCCTGGATGGGTTCAGATACAGGGCTCTACCACCCAAAATCAATCCTTGTTGTTGATCAGTCACACTCTACTTTTTGAATTTGACTCCCCAAGGGATAGGTGCCAGCTTAATAGCCATGCTTGTTACCCTACCAAAACCTCACCGGGATTGGGCCACTCCAAAATTGATGGTGATCCACCTCATAAGGGCCTACTCTTTAATCATTTGATGTAACATGTGGGGGAAGTCCACAATTTAACGCCTACATACATTAGGACTCATGAAACATTTTCGAAGAAAAAAAATGTTACTCCATTCCCATATTCCTTTTTCTATTTTCCCTATCTCCTTTCCCTCTTCTTTTTTCTTTCCTTCTCTTTTTTTTCTTTTTTTTCTTAAGTTTTTAAATATTTCCTATGTACATGAATGGTCCTCTTCAGTTGCATGAATAATGAAAGGAATAATGAAGATGATACAACATGGGCGATTTGGACAAAGGCAGTAGGTGTTTGCACGATTAGAAAGGAGGAAGAAAGTATTCCTAACATATGTATTACTATCTCTTCTTAAAGTTTTGTAACCTTGTTTGACAATACTATGTAATGTGAAAATAAATCAGAGTATGCTAGGTAAGGTGTGGTGTAGTTGGAAGAGAAGTCTATCTGTGTGTTTTCTTCCCTATAATTTTTCCTTGATAAAAAATAATGTTGTAGTGTAATTCATTGGATTGATAGGTGCAAATTTCATAATTTCTCATAACACTACCTTCAATTGTGATCTTGCCAACTCATTTATGAACTTTTTACATGTATGTTTTGGTATTGGAAATCCATTTTTTTTTAATTTGAAACTCTAACAAATGATATGGAAAATATTAGAGATCCAAGACAATGCCTAGAAAATATATGTGGAAGGTTCAGACAAAGATACCAAATATGTGTATGATTGCAAATGAGGAAGAAAGTATTCTTGCCATATGTATCATCATCTCTTGTTGATATTTTGTAGCACTATGTGACAATATTATACAATGTAAAAAAATCATTCATGAATCTACATGGTAAGGTGTGGCATGGATGGAAGGGAAATTTAGCTACATATTTTGTTCCATTTTTTTTTCCTCGATAAAACACTATTAGATTAATGTTGCAACATAAGTCCATAGATTGGCTAGTCAAAGAATGTAAGATTAATGTGGACATGTCCCATATCTAGGTTATTTTCTTAGATAACTAATGAGCACCATGGTTGGGTACTTAGGTTTCTCGGTATATGAAACTATGTCGATATGATAGCCAATTGTTCATTTGTTACATTTAACTTTATATTAGGCCTTGGAGTACAAAATTTTCCTAGTAAATTTGATGTACCAATGCTTGACACAAAGCTATGAGCAAGTACATGTTTGAATATCACATATAAAACTGTCAATGATGCTGAAAGATGCAACGGATCACTGATATGAAAGACTGATCCCAAAAGGTACCAACTGAGCATGATGGAATAGGATGGTACTACACTGCAAAACTCAGGTGCCAGCATATAGAATGTTGCCATGACTGACTGCAACATATAAAGTGGAGTGGTATCAACTAGCAGCAACAGGAGAAACTATCGAGTGAACCAATGAATGCTGATACAACCTGAGGCCTTCACCGACCGCTGTGGTACATTTCTACACCATGGGAATAAATGATCTAAACTCGACCATGTGAGAAATCGTTTGATTATCGGTCATTGATGTATACCGTTAACAAATGCGAGACTACTCACCGATAATTATAATGAGCGTCAAGGTACCCAGTACAATATAACAAGTGTGAATAGATGAGCTGGAGTCGAACACCTGTAAGAATCTATCGATCAGGAGACAATGATGGTTTCCCACTATCGATAGCGAAGGATCTGCCACTAATGATTGCAAACCCCAAGGTACTACCAAATGGACTCTAGATCTTTGCCCCAGAGCAATGAGTCGGAGTCGATAGGGAAAGATCCGCTAGAAGGAAGGCATTAGGCATCCTTCATCAATCTAGCGCGAGTGTAACCCGTAGGCCAATAATGTGGAAGGAATCGGACGAAAAATATGTAGTAACCCAACCGAAGTAAATTTCTGGCGTACACAAGATGTGGCTAGTGCACGACAGAAACCCTCTGAACCAACCAATAATGGAAGCTGGCACAGAGGCAAGGTATCCACCAATAGGGTCAAATGGAAACCAAGGTATTGCACGAATCCCAATGTGTGATAATGTAAGCTGATGTCGAACACAAGGGAAACCACTCAGTCAAAGACCCATGATACTGATCAATGGTGAGCACAAGGTGACCTATCAATAATGAAAATAGGGCCAGGGTGCAGCTCTAGGCCTATCCTCAGAGCAAGATGTTGTCATCGATAAGGACAAGACCCGCCAGCAAGAAGTCAATGGGGACCTTCTCAAACCGGCACGAGTAAAGGACCAATATAGCTAATGTGATGATAGACATGACACTGACAACCAGGGATGGCCAACTGAAAAATGAGTCAAGAGACACCGCAGAAAGGCCGACTCAGGCTAACTTCCCTTGAACAAAAGCACGACTCAATGTGACTATGTGGCAGCATATGATGACTCTGTATAAGTTCGCCATGCAGGAGGCACGAACGAACCCTCCATATGATTGGAAGAGATAACCAATCGGGGGAGAACTGACTCAATAACAAGGTTATGGCGTACCTAAGTCAAACTAAATCCCACCCATATGGAGGAGACTTCGTTTTGAGTGATTTGTTCAAGGGCAACACAACTGACTCTAGCTGCCAACAATAAATGGAAATATTGTCCTGCTCCTGCTCTTTTTTGGAATATTTAATTTTTTTGTCTTTTTCTGTTAAGCTGGAAAATGAATAAAAGAATGCTATGGTACAGTGGAAAGAACGAGTGTCAGTGAAACAGATGATCTAGTTCCTGGGAATGGAACGTTCCTATGCTCAATGCAGTGAGGTGAAAACTGGTCAATGACACTCAAAGGTGTGTTCCTTCCACGGGTCAAGGTGTGTCAAGCTGCAGAAGTCAAAGGTATGCAAGGTTGATTTTGCAGACGTCATGGTCAAAAGTTGGCTTAAACACAAGTCCAAGTGAAGCCGGCTCTAGGCCAAAAGGTGCAAATGGTCAACATGCAATGTAGTAGTACAACTCAACACAAAGGAGCCTCTAGGGTATAAGGCCAGAACAAAGCGGAGAAGCTAAGAGGAATGAGTCTTCAACACATAAGTCATGGCGGGACTATAGAGGACTCCCGAGCCTACTCAATGGAGCAGCATGGGCAACAAATGTCAGTGAGGTGCTAACTACGATGCCCATGTAAAGGATGGCTCTACCACACAAGTCATGATACTTCTAAGCAATGAGAAGGTTCTGCACCATAACTTGGTGGGGTCGATCCTAAGGCCAAATGGGAAAGGAAACTGATAAGTGCACAATGCAGGTGGAAAAACCTAACCTATATGCCAATTTCGAGAACCAATACCTGTCAGAACGGACCAACCATAAACTTCCAAAGAAGAAATCTTCCAAGTTCCGTAAACATAAATAGGAACACTAGACACGAAGTTAATACATCCCACATATAAAATTCATATAAAATTTTTGTGTTATAGAATACAAGACTTGAAAATGCGTACCTCATATATACAATATGGTACGGGGAACCATGCAGCCTTGCAGCTTACGCATAATAGTTCTGCTGAACAAACCCCTTGCAGGGCTCAGGCCAAGGACACCTTTGGTAGTCAAAACTCATGGCTTCAAAGAGTTCATCCTGTGAAGGCAAAACAAGTTCTAAGAAATCATGAGAACTATAAGGATCAAAAGAGGGAATTAAAGGGTCCCATGTCCCTATAGGAAGAATCTCTTGGTCAACTGCCGAGACCAAGTCCCAAGAAGGAGAATAATAAGTCAAAGGATCCTTCTCAGAAGCGATTAAACATTGAGGACTCAATGCCACATAATTCACCCGTGGCGGGGTAGAGTCTACTTGAACACTTGGAATAAACCAAGGGGCATTCTATAGTAAAGTCGAATTAGGGTGGTGATTATCAGATGCAAGCTGATCAATCGTGACAATATTCCCGTTATGAGGAAAGCACATTACTCGAAAGAGTGAAGACACCACAGCATTCATAGCATAGACATAATCACGCCCAAGTAGCATATTAAAGTCTAAAGGGCTATCAACCACCATCATATCGATTAAGACAGTCTTCCCACCTAAAGTGATAGGCAATTGAGGAAGGACACCCATAGATTCACCAGGTCTTCTATCATAGGCTAACAACTGACTCTGAGTTGTCAACAACTTTGGGGAACCCAAAGCTTTCCAAGTCAAAGAGGATATAATACTTGTAGAGGATCCTTCATCCACCATACATCGATAGACATTTGTGGAATTAACTCTGACCTTTATTTGGAAAGGTGCAGCAGAAGGAAGACGAGGCTCAACAAGACTATCCCAATCAAAGGAAACACTCTTAGAATTTGGAGGGGGAACATTCGAAGGAACTGGAATGCCCCCTATACTAGAAGACTCTGTACTAGATATCAAACAGGCTCTTTTGTTAGGCACTTCACCCCCCAAAAGAGGAGTGTAATCGGCCAGCGATTGCACTGGCGCTACCACATTATCAACCAATGGTTGATGGGATTGATGAGAAAACATATCAGATCTAGGAGTAGAATTACTTTCAGACTCGGACCATATCCTTTGAACCTCTGGAATACCAGGGCATAAATGAGTAAGATGGTCTCCCTTGCATATCTTACAAGGGAACTTGGTTTAAAACTTCTACGTCCAGGTTTCTTATCAACCTCCATTTCGCCAACATGACTAGCAGTGGTTTGCAGAGAGTCCTGAACATGACTTGCAGAAGTCAGTGACTCTTTGCTAGTATGACTCGCAGTGACTAGACTCATGCCCCCAGCATGACTTGCAACGGCTGAAGACTCATCTCCAACATGACTGGCAGAGGTTGAGGATGAAGTGCTAGTGTGACTTGCAGTGACTAGACTTGTGCCCCCAGCATGACTTGCAGTGGCTGAAGGCTCATCTCCAACATGACTGGTAGAGGTTGAGGATGAAGTGCTAAAATTATTCTTCCTCTTTGACTTCCTCTTTCTCCTTTTTTTAGATTTCTTGTTACAAGAAGGAGGAGAAGAAGGAATCCCATATTTCTCTTTGAAAGAAGATGAACAATTAGCACCCATGTGATGCCCTTGAAATAAAGCATTCAACTGAGAAGCTTCAAGAGCATTTAGAATATTCGGAGTGGACCACAGCCAAACGGGTAGTCCAACATTCAACCCAGGAATATTCAAAGTGGCCATCAAGGGAGTACCAATGTTTCCAAAGAAAGGAAAAGCACAAGGATCCCCTTTTGGAAGGGTACCTTGGTTGGCTTCCACTGGAATATTGGCCATATCTAACTGATCCAAAGACCCTTCCCCTGCGGGAATATAGAAATAACATTTCAAGGAATATGGATAAGCAATCAAAACCTTTGCCCTTGAGGAGGCAACTCCACAACTTCTAAAAGAACGAACAAAAGAGTTTCAAGATCGGTAGAGTGGTAAGCCGGTCACTCAGAACACAAAGTCCAAATGTGACTAGAAAAAAATACTTAAAGCCAACTATATACAAGGAACAAAGAGCACACACTACAAAGTCCCTAAAGATATCAGCCAGTCAAACAACTTCCAAGTATTTCCGCTCCGGGTGATGAGGACCGGACACCAAAATACAAAAAAGTGGTGTAAGGGGCCTTCCGAAGATAGTATGGGATAATGAAAGCCCAGTCCTATCAGCGAAGGTAACAAAGGAAGTTACGCTGACCTCCTAACAATAGCCTGCGCCGGTGCAAGCCCCCAAGCTTTGCAAGGGTGCCCTCTAGTATTACTGTCGAGAGTGATGCAACGTTGACCTCAGGTGCCACGGGATTCCCCTCCGTAGCCACCTGTGTAGATTCCTAGGAGTAGCAACTATGGACACCAACTCGTCACAGAAGCCAGGCGGAACAGTCGTGAGGTAATTTCGGACAAGTAGGAGAGGGAGTATCTCTCTTCCCTGTCTTCACAGACCCTTGTGCTTAACTCCCAGATCCAGAGCTTTCCTGGTCTTCCTAATGCTATTGGATTTTCTCTCGTTATTCAGACTCCTACGTTTGACGTTTAAATGGCCTTGGAGAGTTAACTCTCCACTCGCCTAATCCAAGGCCCTAAAATCCTAAAATTGTTGGTGTAACTGACTTAAACAAAAATTTCTAGCGAATTTTAGTTAGCGCTTGATTTTAAAATAGGTAACGGAAGTGAAACTAGTGGTGTTTTTTGACGCAAAAGAAATTAATCAAAACTTAACTGCATGCACATGCACTTTTTCCGTTTTTCGATGAAGAGCAATTTCTATAGGGTTCAGAGGAACTTCTAAAAAAACAAAATTTTCTTTTCTTTTCATTAATCCACGCTTCACACTCACAAAAGTTAACAAAGCTATGTATGCCTAAAAAGATATGCAAATCTATCCTAATGCAACAAATATATGCGATGCAAGATTTTAAAACTACTCTAAAAACAAAAAATGAAAGTTGCTTGCTTATCAATTTTTATCTTGCCACTTAAAATGTCTAGATGGAATATGAGATGCTACAATTCATTTCGTCTAAACACTAAAAACAAGTTCTAAGAAAAACATAAAGCACTTTCACTCACTAAAAGGAAACCAAATGAAAACCAAGTTCAAGAAAGCAAAACTAAGATTTTCACAAAGATTTTCTTCAAAAGCAACAACAAAAAGAGTCTTTTCAAAAAATTCTCTCAACAACACTGAAACTTGTGATTGAAGAATAGGCAATCAAACACTTTTGCGAATCGACACCACTCAATGGATGAAAACTCAACAAAAATAAATGTGTTTAAAATCGCTCTTAACAATCAAAAGCAGCAATGAAAGCTTTGGCAATGAAAACCAAAAAGATCAAAAAGACAAATTCCAAGAAAGTGTCAAACAACAACTTTCATGAAACAAAGAAGTGGATGGTCACAAAAAGCGATTTTTGTCAAGCAAACAAAAAGTCACCAAAAGCAAGGTTAACACAAAGATTGAGATCAATCTTCCTACCCTGATGAATCAGAGCAGCCAAGATTCCTAGCAAGAAATCTTGCGTGCTTTAGCAAAAAACGATGACGCTTGCAATCAACAAAAAACAAGACCAATACTCCTTATAATCAGAGAGAATTCGGAACAAGATGCTCGCTGTAAAAACAAAGACTGATACTGGAAAGTGACTGTTTCAGACTGACTCAAACTACCAGACAAACCTTCAGAGACACAAAGATTTACAAATCTTGAAAATTGAAAGATATACGCGACTGTACTTATGTACAAAATGCGTGTATATGCTACTGTAACTAAGGAAACCTGCGTATACGCGGGTTCACTTAAAGAAACATGCGTACATACGCCTCTGTAACTAAGAAAAACAGCGTATATGAAAAGCTTCAAGAAAAATAAAAAACAAACTGAAGAAACTGGCAAAGCTTAAAGTTCAAGAACAAACCAGACAGTAACAGCAAGCAGACAAGGCAGCTGAGCCCTGATTGGCTTGAAAAATACCCAAACTAGGAACAACAAGAGTGTTGTCCCCAGTGGAGTCGCCAATTCTGTTGGATGGAATTGCTCCCCTAGGGATTTTTGGGTTGAAACCCTAGCAGACTGAAAGTTGTCTATTCAAAGAAACATGCATTCACACAACCATTATGCTATTATAAGAAAATTCTATGATAAGGGTACGTACCTTTGGTCCTACGTTTGAGAAGGCCATTAGGGTCCAAACCCTTCTTGGAGTTCCCTTCTTCTCTTTTGTCCTGCAAAACAACCAATTCAAAGAACACACCAGTATATGGACAAAAATTTATAAAGAAACCATCTTCATGTTATAAAGAAAGGTAGTTAGTTATGAAATCCAAACAACCATTTACATATCAATTCTAAACATGAGTATCATTAACATAAAGAAGATTCATTTCGGGAACCAAGACATGTGTTTCTTTTATTATAGACAAATAAAGTACATAAAAAAGGAATATTTTCACCTGAGTCACCTTCAGCAGGCTCCAAGCAAAGCTTCCTTCCGGATCCGTTCCAGCCTCAAGCCTCTAACAAACTCCTTCCATGACTCTCTCCATGATGTCATAAATGGTGGATGAACATCAACACACAAGGAAACAAAGGCTTCCAGTACAAAATGGGGGAAGTGCAGAAGGCACAAGGGACTTCAGACCTAGTCAAGGGAAAAATCTCAGCATAATAACCTTTCTCTCTCTTCTCTCCTCCCTTTGGCCTTCCCTTTGAGGTCTTTTTATACCTCTCCCAAAGTAGATTTTTAGTTGGGAGTTGGTTGGGAACAATTGGGCCACGGGCACTAATAAGTGATCAGAAGGTAAAACCCGCGATCTCTGCCCGAAAATAAGGAATTTTATATTTTTTTAAGTGTTTTAATACATACACGCGGGTTGGGTATACACAGACCCGCGTATACACGCATTTAACTCAGGGCAATGTCGCGTATAAGGGATAAAACACTGTTTTTTAAATTTTAGGACCAGGTCTTGAAGGAGGGGTTTCCCTGGGCCATGAGTACAGCATCACAAACCATAGGAGTGAGATTTGGAGCTATAACAGTTAGTTCCATAGAAGTCTTTAAGCATTTTATATATATCATAGGGTTTCTTAAAGGAGGATAATATTGTATTAACTGCCCATTTTAAAGTAGTTGAATCATTCAATCTTTTCATGGAAAAGTATATGAGCTTTGTGAATAATTCTTTGATGAAAAATTCCATTATGTGAAACCTTTTAATTTAATTATTTATATTGGATGAATTTTTATGGCCTTTATTTCATGTGTTGGGTAAATATATATCGTATTAATTTTTTTGATCATATGTTTAATATGCATATTTTATTGCAATTTACTACATATATGAGTGTTTATCATTATAGTCTTACAAGTGCATATTTCAATAGAAAATATCAATATAAGTTTGGACACCCATGGACATTGTTATCATTAATATTATGAAATAATCTAATTAAAAAAAAAATCTATGCTACTCTCAACTGGAGGGATAATGCAAACATTTATTATTCAAGTAAAATCAATGCAATGCAAGACTAAAAAAAATAATTAACTTAAAATAAAGTTTATAAAAATAAAAATTCATAAGTTGAAAAAAATACATGTGACCACAACTTATACAAAACTTATAAATTCAAATGATTCATGTAACTACAAATCATATAATACATTATAGTATGAAATAAAAAAAAATTACTTAAAGCGTATATATTGATATCCTTTTAATCCAATTTTAATATCCATAAATGACATGATACATAACAAAAGAAACAGTATAACTATATCTCAATATATTTTAAACCAGAAGGAATCACTAACCTCCAAAGTGAATTCAATAAGTCAATACAATATTAAATGATTAATATAAATTCATTATTCGACTAGCTCAGTGCAACATCAGAGTAAAAATACGAAAAACAAAATTATGTTGGGTTGTGTTATATTCTTTCCATGACTAGCCCACATAGTTAACCAAGGGGTTAGAGGGGGGGGGGAGCCCACCCTTCATTGCATTGATTGTGTAGCGGCGGGGTCACAGGGGGTTTGAGGGGTGCAGGTAAACCCCCTCTATGGGGTCCAGAGCAACAACCCGGGAAATTTTGTTTTTTGGACCCTATATTAGGTTGGGCAGACCTACCTATGGTTTTGTGCATGTTTTTCGCACATGGTTTTGGACGTGATGGTTTTCATTCCATGGTATTGGATACTTCGCCATGTATAAATATGTATTGTAACATTAAAAGGAACATAATGAAAAATAAAGCTAGTAGTCTCGGTTTTGGGATCCAGGGGAAAATCTCTATGTATATGTGTTTTATGTGTTATGCTCTCACATTGTTTATTTTCTATGTTTTAGAATTCGTATGTAGGTAATTTTTGTACGGGGTTAAAACCTACATTTGGTATCGGAGTTGTTTTGGCTTCAACGAGATGCCCTTGTTACTGAGAGGTTTCACTCGGACCTGTGGTAGACCCTGTTCAGTGGGAGATCTACGAGATCGATTCTAGTGGTGAAAGAAGATGGCGAGAAGTGGAAAGATAGAGATCGAGAAATTTAATGGTCAGAGTTTTAAGTTGTGGAAACTCAAGATGGAGGATCTATTGGTGGATAAAGATCAGTGGATCATGGTAGATCAAGTTACTAAACCAACGGGAGTGTCTGATGAAGAATGGAAGAAGTTGGATTGGAAGGCAAAGAGCAAAATATGATTGTGTGTCTCAGATTCAGTATTGTTGAATGTATCAGGGGAATCCACATTGAAGGCTTTGTGGGACAAGTTAGGGACTTTGTACCAATCTAAGTCTGTGGTGAATAAACTATTCCTACGAAAAAAGTTGTATAACCTGAGGATGAAAGATGGAGACTCAATGACAGAGCATTTGAACACATTTAATACTGTGGTAAGTCAGTTATTATCTATTGATATTAAAATTTCAGATGAAGACAAGTGCATCAGTTTGTTGTGTTCTCTACTAGATTTGTGGGATAGTCTGGTTATTGCAATAGGTAGCAATGCAACTTCCTTGCATTTTGATGAAATAGTCTCATCCTTACTGACAGAGGAAATGAGACAGAAAAATATGGAGAGCCAGAATGGTGATGCCTTGTCTGTACGAGGACAGTCCCAGAACAGAAACAAAAATAAGTCATCGAGTGGGAGGTATAAATCTAGAGGGAGATCTAAATCTCCATGAAAACCTGTAAAGGTGGTGTGCTGGAAATGTGGAAAGGAAGGGCACTACAAAAGGGACTGTAAATTTAAATCTCTTGATAAAGGAAAGGGATCTGATGATGCTCCTTCTGCAGAGGTGAAAACCACCTCAGATGAAGGTGGGGATGTGTACTTGGCTTCTTCAAGTACACATGTAGATCATGAGGCATGGATGATTGACTCAAGTGCATCCTTTTACTTCACTCCCCATAGAGAGTGGTTCTGCGAGTATGAGAAATATGATGGCGATGATCTCTTCTTGGGGGATGATGGGAAGGCTAGAGTCATTGGTCGCAGAAAAGTAAAGCAGAAGTTCCAAGGTGGAAGGGTTAGAACACTTCTAGGTGTTCTACATATTCCTGCATTGGCCAGAAATCTGATTTCCGTAAGCAAGTTGGATGATGTAGGTGTTTTGCAAGATCGTTCGGGGCGCAATAGTATTGATGCATGGAGTTCGAATTAGAACTCTGTACAAGCTGCAAGGTAGCACTGGTGTTGATGGGTGTAACAGTTCTGTGGTTCCTAAAAGTGGAGAAGAAAATCTAGTGGTCTTTGGAGAGAAGAACATGTTGTTGCATCAAAGGCTTGGACATATTAGATAGAAGGGCCTTCGAATACTTCATGGTAAAGGTATGGTAGAAGGTATGAGTAATAGCTCTTTGGATTTTGATTTCTGTGAAAATTGTGTATATGGGAAGCAGAATCGGGTAAGTTTCCCTTCTTGTGGTAAGAGGGTGAAACAGATATTAGAACTTGTGCACAGTGATGTGTTTGGACTTGTGAAGGTTCCATCCCTGTGTAAGTCTGTGTACTATGTATCATTTATAGATGACTTCTCAAGGAATACATGGATATATTTCCTTATGAAAAAATCTGAAGTCTTTGATAGGTTTAAAGAATTTAAGGCTCTGGTGGAAAACCAGACAGAGAAGAAGGAAAAGGTGTTGAGGACAAATAACAGTGGAGAGTTTTGCAGTAAGGAATTTGAAGAATTCTATAAGAAGTGTGGTATAGCACAGCAGAAGACTACTCCATACACACTTGAGCAAAATGGAGTTGTAGAAAGAATGAATAATACGTTGATGGAAAGGGCAAGAAGCATGCTCAGTGGTGTCGGGTTAGGATAGGAATTCTAGGCAAAAGCAGTGGAGACAGCATGTTACCTGGCCAATAGATCACCTTCATCAGCGTTGGAGGATAAGACTCCACAAGAGGTATGGACTGGTAAGAAACCCTCTCGTTCACATCTGAGGGTATTTGGATGTGATGCATGTGTACATGTTCTAAAGGAGATAAGAACCAAGTTGGATAGTAAATCTAAAAAGTGCATCTTTATTGGGTATAAGGATGGTTTAAAGGGTTATAAGCTTTGGAACCCAGTAACAAGGAAGTTTGTGTACAACCGAGATGTGGTGTTCAGAGAGGTATAAGATGTTATTAAACATGAATTCCAACCAAGGGAACTTGAGAAGATAGATTTTGAGCTTAAGGAGAAAGAATCAGACTCTACAGTAGAGGAGGAATCAGAAGATGAAGAGCCACAAACTCTGGGTGTGAGAAGTTCAGTTCGAGAAAGAAGGCAAACAGAAAGGTATAGTCCATCTTCTTTCTGTTCAAATTTTGCTTTATCTATTACTGATGATGATCCCAGAACTGTGAAGGAAGCAGTAGATTCAGAGGATGGCAGACTCTGGAAAGAGGCCATGGTTGATAAAATGGCATCTTTGCACAAAAATGAGGCATGGGATCTAGTGGAGTTGCCGGCTGGAAGGAATCCAATTGGCAACAAATGGGTGTTTAAGAAGAAGACAAATGCAGAAGGAAAGGTGGAGAAATACAAAGCTCGGTTGGTAGAAAAAGGTTATTCCTAGGTGTCAGGAATTGATTTTTGTGATATTTTTTCTCCTATTGCCAAGGTAGATTCTATTAGATTATTTTTATTTGTTGTTGCTACTTTTGATTTTGAGGTAGAACAGATGGATGTGAAGACAGCATTTCTTCACAGGGATCTGGAAGAGGAGATCTACATGAAGCAACCTGAAGGCTTTGCGGTGAAGGGTAAGAAAGAACTGGTATGCAAGTTAAAGAAGTCTCTGTATGGGTTAAAACAGTCACCAAGGATGTGGTATTAGAAATTTGATACATTTATATGGGGATTTGGCTTCACTAGAAGAAAAGTAGATCACTATGTGTTTTTTAAATTAATTGGTGACCATGTTATTTATTTGGTCTTGTATGTGAATGATATGTTGCTGGTTGAAAATGACAAAGAAATTATCCTGGATTTGAAGACCCAATTGTCCTCCAAATTCGACATGAAATATCTTGGTACTGCAAACTATATTTTGGGCATGGAAATTAAAATAGATCGAGCAAAAAGGAAGCTTTGGTTAAACCAGAGGAAGTATGTCGAGATGATACTACAGAGGTTTAATATGACGGATAGTAAACCGATGTAGGTTCTTATTCCTGTAGGTGTGAATTTATCTGCTGAACAGTGTCCCAAGACACAAGAAGAGGAAGAGGACATGTCCCATGTTCCATATGCAAGTGCAGTCGGTAGCCTAATGTATGCAATGGTCTATACTAGACTAGACATTGCACATGCAGTGGGAGTATTGAGCAGGCTCATGTCATGTTCCCAAAAATATGTTTATATATATGAATTAAATGGAAAATCAAAATAAAAAAACTTATTTAAAACTTTGCGGCCCACACTCCTAACCACACATGAATGTGACCACGACTAAGCGATTCAAATCGCTCTGCACGATGGCACAGCACTAACATTATATATATTATGAGTTTATTCCTTGGCATATACACGACGGCACACACTAAAGCTTTATACCATATATGTTTAGCCCTTGGCATGACACTATAGCTGTTACATATATGTTTGAACCCTGGCCTATGAAATTTAATGTTTAAGTCAATGCTCGCCATGTATGGTTCAACCGTCGGAAAGTTTATCCGGACTCCTTTCCGGCGCCAGGTGGGTGACGGAGTTTTAATGGTTCTTACCAACTCCTTGCCAGGTGGCCTGGCGCACCTGTGAGGCCACGTGATTCCTTGGGTGCTACGCTGTTGGTCTTCCCGCCCTGGACTCCCGCTCATTTCAACGGTGGAGATTTGCCGTCCACATCCGAGGGCTCAAATGTATTCAAGGGTTTGGGGTTTATTCATAACCCATCGGGTCACACCTTCGGTTCATTTGGTATGCGAGACAGTCTCGCGGCGCACTCTGCTTGCTCATCCTGTGAACGATTCTTCCACCGCTCGGCCGGTTCCTCCTCTGCACCGAATGTTAAGGTTACTACAGCCACAGTTGTTCAGGTATATGCTCTTATTTGCCGCTTAACTGCGCATACCTGTCTTGCTCCGCCGTTTAATATATATACTATGCATTTTGTTTCAGCTCAGGGTTTGACTGTGTTACATTGTTATGTTCATGTGCTAACTTCCGACTTATCTGTGGGTGTGCAGGCGGGTCACTGCTACAGCCTTCCTACTGTTCGTGGAATGACCGAGCCTCCACCCATTGAATCTTCAGGTATGTCACCATCCCTTAACTGGGAGCGAGACTTGGGGTTTGCTTCGTATGGTAAATGTTCTGAACATATGAGTGTCGAAGGGTAATTCGCCAGAGGAGTTCCTCATGGCGCTTGTTTCGCCTGTTTCCAGGGTTGTGTTTGACCCATAATGTTGGGTTATGGTTCGCGGCCGTCCGTGATATGCTTGGTTCTGTGCAGCGCTTTGGTTTATTAAAGCTATTGTTTAATGAAGTTTCTGGCATTTATGCCCGGTTGTTGTTTGTATATACACTTGAACAGTGGTTTCTCAGCCTCCAAGTCGGCTTGACGGAACTGAGTTTAACTCTGACGATTGAACGCTCACCCCTTCGCTTCTCATGTTTATATAATGTCTAACAATTACACTTCAGACCTTCATCTTTGCTTATTAGATAACTGTAATATATTTTACCGGCCTACCGGACATTTACAATACATTGTTTTGCTTGATGTGCTAATGGTTACAGCGACCATTAAGTGTTAGTCTTACAGTTCTGTTTATATGCTTTTTCCTGAATAATGTGAAAATGTTACTTCGTTTTCCATACTCGGTTGAGTCTGTTCCATTAATGGTCGACTTCTATTTTAATGTGCCATTATTCTTGATTGCAGTGTTATAGATTGTTGTTTTCAACGGTTACAGAGTTGAACTAAATCATATATAGGGTTTTATCATCATAGTATATGCATATGTTTTGCTTGTCGATGTTTGTCTACACCTACAGCAGGGTATGCGGCCGTATACCAACGGCTAGATGCGTTCGCTCTGATATGGTATATTGTTCAGTTATTTGTGGTGTTTGTTAACCATTTCATCGTGTGCCTTAGCCAGTTAACCCTGGCGCAGCGTTACACGATACATCTTGTGAATCACTGTAATACATGATACATCATGCGAATCTGGTATCTGAACCCTCGATGCAGGGGTTCGCTGTGTATTTATTTACTGTGATCATTATTTAAGCCCTTTCCTGAGCTTGGAATAAAACTAGTTTTCTTTTCAACGATTACTGGTTCACGGCACCGGAATGAATAATGTATTTCTCAAGTTGTTTCCTTTCTTTCTTTCTGGGCGCTAAGCCCTTTAGATATTCGCTATGATGTACTGTTCTAAATGAAATTCTAATGTTCTAAATGAAATTCTATTGGTCTCTCTGGACCGCACTGGTATTTCTGTGCATTTATATACTTCTGCGTGTTTATAACAGATAGTCTCTAAGCATTTACTTATTTATGACATGTAGTCTCTAAGTATTTACTTAACCTATATCATGCTGCCTTTTCTTCACGGATATTCTACTGTCATAACTTTATTAAGCATTTTAACAGCTAAGAGAGATTCAGACTCAGACTATATCTACTGTACATACCATTCTGTATACAGTTTATTTTTAGTTAATCTTTGTGGTAAACTCGTACCTGGTCTGCCAGTTACATGAATAGGTACTCCAGAAGTTCACCTGCATTCCATGCTTGCTCTTGACCACCCAACCTTGAGATCCATCATCACTTTGGATTCTCCCCCCGAGCTATCTTGCAGGCCTACAGCCCTCAACAAGATTCATGCACTTCGTGCTTGGGTTATCTGGTCCTTACCAGACTTAACCCGTTTTCTTGTTTTCTTTCCTTTCTCTTTGGAATTCCTCCTGTCTGTCCCAACAGCCCAGGGGTTCCCCCTTTCCAGGACTTTTCCTGTGTGAAAGGGTAGTTTCTTCAGTTCCATAACTGATTTCTTTTCTTTTAAAAATCCTCCACCCAGAGGCTGCCAGCATTTCAAAAATATATATTTCCAATATATTTAATTTTACCAATAGGATAATGTCATTATAGTTTTCTTTTTTTAAAAAAATAAATGAACAGCAACTTCACATCAGTTTCTTACCATAGTAACATTCCCACATTTACATTTTTCCCGGGGTCATCACATCTCCCCACCTGGGATTGGACATCGTCCCGATGTCTATTTCCCTTAAATAAGTCCGGGTAGACTTTTCTAATGAGTTCCTCGTCTTCCCAAGTAGCCTCATCAGGCCCGTAGTGCTGCCACAGCACTTTAACTTGGGTAATAACTCGCTTCCGCAGCCGCACTTCTCTCCAGTCGAGAATGCTCTGTGGTTCGACCAGAACCTCGCCTTCCGGCTCGACCTGCAGACAACAACACTTTCAGTTAATTTCTGTTGAGCATAACTGCTTAACTAAAACAACCAGATTAATTCTTACCCGAACATCTTGCCATCTGATCACATGTTTAGGATCGTACACATATTTTTTTAGAACAGAAACGTGGAAAACATTGTGAATCTTAATATGACTTGGCAGGGTGAGTTGGTAAGCCACCGGCCCCACTCTCGCCAAGATCTGGAGAGGCCCAAAATACCGAGGAGCCAGCTTGGCGCACCCACTCCATTGTAGTGTGCTCCTTTTGGCTTGGATCCTCACAAACACATGGTCACCAACCTGATATTCTTTGAATCTTCTCCTTCGGTCCGCAAAACTTTTTTGTCTATCCTGTGCAGCCTTTAAATTGGCACGCACTCTTTTCACCATGTCTTCCATTTCTTTAAGCATTTCCGGACCCAAACTCAGCTTATCCTCAGGTCCACCCCAACTTGAGGGCGTGCGGCATTTCCGCCCATACAAGACCTCAAAGGGACTTAGCTGTGTCGACGTATGATATCCATTATTATATGTGAATTCAACCAGGTGTAAATACTCTTCCCATTGGTTTGGTTTCAGCATCACACATGCTCTCAACATATCTTCCACTACCTGGTTCACTCGTTCGGTTTGACCATCGGTCTGCGGGTGATAGGCCGTGCTAAAGTTCAGCTGTGTTCCTAACTCAGCAAACAACGTTCTCCAAAAAGTGGACGTGAACTTTACATCACGATCTGATATGATTATTTTCGGCAGTCCATGCAGTCTAAACACGTTCTGCATGAAAAGGTGAGCAATTTGCACAGCCTTATAAGTGGACTGCACAGGTATGAAGTGTGCCGCCTTACTCAACTTATCAACCACCACCATAATGGAATCATTGTTTTTCTTTGTCCGTGGCAAACCGGTTATAAAATCCATGGAAATGGTTTCCCATTTCCACTCTAGAATAGGTAAAGGTTGTAACAGCCCGGCCGGATGCAAATGTTCTGCTTTAATTTGCTGGCACTCCAAGCACCGCGCCAAATACTCGGCTACATTCTTCTTCATTCCTGGCCAATAATATTCTTTCCTAAGTGCAGTGACCATCTTTTGGTATCCTGGGTGGCCAGTGTAGTGGCTGATGTGAAATTCGTCCAAAATCAGATTCCTAAGGCCATTCTGGTCAGGTACATACAGCCTTTTATTAAAATACAGCATTCTGGCACCATCTAATGTATATCCTTGCTGTGTTTTTCCATTAACTGATTGTTGTACCTGCTGTTTTATTTGTTGGTATTCAGCATCTTGATCTGCTGCTGTTTTTATTTGCTCAAACAGAGAATTCCGCCACTTGCTGATCGAAAGTTCACACAAGCACTGTACCTTTCGACTTAACGCATCAGCCACCCGGTTCTCTTTACCTTTTAAGTGTTTAATCTCGAAATCGAATCCACTTAGGAAATCTTCCCAACGAGCTTGTCTTGTATTCAGGGTAGGTTGGCTGAAGTAATTTGTCAAGCTGTGATGATCTGTTAATAACAGAAATCTTCTCCCCAGGAGATAATGTCACCACATTTTCAGCGCATGAATAACAGCTGTTAACTCTAAGTCGTAAGCAGAGTATTTCTGCTCATGATCTTTTAGTTTTCTTGATTCATACGCAATTACTTTCCCTTCCTGCATCAATACTCCTCCCACACCCTCCTTACTTGTGTCAGTACATACCACGTAATCCTTATTAGGATCAGTTATACTCAAAATGGGTGCGGTGGTAAGTAAGTGTTTCAATCATTCAAAGCTCTGCTGACACTCTGGTGTCCACCTAAATACCTTCCCTTTTTTCTGTAAGGAAGTGATAGGGTATGCTATCCTCGAGAAACCCTCCACAAATCTTCTATAATAGCCAGCTAGTCCCATAAAGGACCTGATATCAGCTACATCTTTGGGTATGGGCCATTCCATTATAGTCTTTATCTTCTCAGGGTCCACTGCAATCCCTTCTTTGGTAATTACATGGCCTAAATATTGGATTTCTTCCTTGAAGAAGTCGCACTTACTAAACTTAGCGTATAGCTGATGTTCTCGGAGAGTTTGCAGCACTACCCTAAGGTGTTCCTCGTGTTCCTCCCGGGAACGAGAATATATCAGAATATCATCGATAAATATCAGCACGAATTTGTCCAAGAACCTGTGAAACACGCTGTTCATCAAACACATAAAGGTGGCAGGTGCATTGGTCAAACCAAAAGGTAGCACCACAAACTCGTAGTGCCCGTAGCGCGTTCTAAAAGCTGTTTTGGCAATGTCTTCTTCTTTAATCCTAATCTGATGATAACCAGATCGCAAATCGATCTTAGAGAACACTTTTGCCCCCTTCACTTGATCAAAAAGTTCATCAATCCGAGGCAAGGGATATTTATTTTTGATCGTGAGCTTGTTCAGCTGACGATAGTCTATGCACATCCGGAGAGTTCCATCTTTCTTTTTAACAAATAACACTGGAGCTCCCCATGGTGATACGCTGGGGCGAATGTAATTCTTATCCAACAGCTCTTGCAGTTGCATTTTTAATTCTGTTAATTCTGGTACGCTCATTCGGTATGGTGCCCGTGACACTGGTGCTGCCCCTGGTGTTAGTTCTATAGTAAAATCTATATCCCTTTTAGGGGGCAGCCCCGGTACCTCTTCTGGAAAAACATCCGCAAATTCCTGTACCACTGGAATATTGTCCAGTGCAGATGTTTTGTCTTTCTGGTTTGCATAGCCAACTTGAATAGCGTAAATTTGACATTTCTTTCTGAGGCATCTAGCTAGCTGGGATGCCGTAATGGGTCGGATCTGCACGGGGTGCTTGATCCCCTGCAACTCCTGCTGCTTTCCAAGGTCATCTTTGTAGTAGATGGTTTTGGTCTTGCAATTTACTAATGACCAGTGTTTTTCCAGCCAATCCATCCCAATCAGGATGTCGTATGAACCCAATGGAAGTACATTCAGGTCCACTGTTATTGGCTGTCCTGCTACGGTTAAAGAGCAGTTATTAATTTTTGCCAAGACTCGTCTCTTGGCTCCCGTAGCTAGTTGTACCAGCCATGGATTTCTGAACTTTTCAGATTGTAGCTTACATTGTTCTACTATCTTTGGGCTAACATAACTTAAAGTAGCTCCTGGATCAATAAGAACAGCTATAGAAAGATTTGAAATTTTACCTTCAAACTCCACCATGGTCGGCTGGTATTCCGCTTAACGATCATTTAAGGCTGCGTTAATCCTTGGTACACTACGTGCCACCTCCCCAACGGTCGATGCTTCGTGAATCTGAGATATCGGGTCCACTCCTTTCCGCTGCGGGTAGTTCTTAACATAGTGCGGTCCTCCACAATCCCAACATTGGACTGGAGGTCTGGCCATACCTTCAATATCCGACCTGGCAGACTGTTCGCTTACTCTGGTCTCACTGGCTGGCTTAGCCCGGAAGGTACTCTTTGTTACATTTCTGCTATTCTGTCCTTTGCCAGCACCCTTACTACCGTTTCCGCGACTCCCTTTGTTATTACCAGCAGTTCTGTTACCCCTTCTTTCATTCCATATTTTATTTGAAATGTCTCATTTTTGTTTATTCTGCTGGTAACAGATTCTCGCTTTACGGATAGCCTCATCCATTGTTCTAGGATTGTCAAACTCAATTCGTTCTCTTATATATACAGGTAAGCTGCTCACAAATCTCTGCACCTTGGCCTTCTCCTCCTTAATATATGGCACATAGCGAAGCAGGGAAGTGAAGCGGTTAATGAACTCGTCCATAGTTTGCTGGCCTAGTCGTAAATCGTGGAATTCTCGTGCTTTCTCATCATAGAAACGCTCGGTCAGATATCTCTCCTTGAAGTATTTCTGAAACTTTTCCCATGTTAGGATCTGCTCACTTACTCCTTTAACAATCTTAATTTCTTCCCACCACAGGGTTGCTTTGCCCTGTAGCTGGAAGATGGCCAGCCGTGCCTTCAAATTACGATCATACTCATACAGCTGAAAATACTTGTTCATGTTAATTAACCATGCCTCCGCCGCTTCTTCCTGTTCCCCATCGAAATGTGGAGGTTTAATTTTTCGAAATTCTCCCTGCAATTCCATCTTCTGTCGTTTTGAGGTCTGTTGTTCCAGTACATTATCAGAATGGTCCTCCTTTTCCTCTGAATTTTCAGGTGCAGTTTGATAATTTCGTTCTTCTGTTACCCTCTATTGTTCTGCACTGGGATTAGCTAACGGTGGGTTTTTTCTGTCCGACAAACTCTTCAGAATTCTTTCCTGCTCCACCGTCAATCGCGCATTATCTTCTCGCAGACGTGCCATCTCATTTTTCAGCTCTTGAACAGTTTCTAATATCGCCAGGTTTGTACTGCGTGTCTCTTCACCAAGCTGTACCCACAGCTCTGGGTTTTCCCGAGGAACGCTGCCAGCTCCCTGCATTTCTTCTACTTTCTATTGTTGACTGTTAGCTGATTACTGTTTCTGTATTACCCCCTAATTAATAGGACAAAAGAGTCAGTCAGTTGAATTAATTCTCTCTTATATGTATATGAGATAATCATCCATACAACTGAATCTTACTGCTCCAGAGGCCACAGTATTGGAACCTCGCTCTGATACCACATTGTCATGTTCCCAAAAATATGTTTATATATATGAATTAAATGGAAAATCAAAATAAAAAAACTTATTTAAAACTTTGCGGCCCACACTCCTAACCACACATGAATCTGACCACGACTAAGCGATTCAAATCGCTCTGCACAATGGCACAGCACTAACATGCACGATGGCACAGCACTAACATTATATATATTATGAGTTTATTCCTTTGCATATACACGTCGGCACACACTAAAGCTTTATATCATATATGTTTAGCCCTTGGCATGACACTATAGCTGTTACGTATATGTTTGAACCCTAGCCTATGAAATTTAATGTTTAAGTCAATGCTTGCCATGTATGGTTCAACCGTCGGAAAGTTTATCCGAACTCCTTTCCGGCGCCAGGTGGGTGATGGAGTTTTAATGGTTCTTACCAACTCCTTGCCAGGTGGCCTGGCGCACCTGTGAGGCCACGTGACTCCTTGGGTGCTACGCTGTTGGTCTTCCCGCCCTGGACTCCCGCTCATTTCAACGGTGGAGATTTGCCATCCACATCTGAGGGCTCAAATGCATTCAAGGGTTTGGGGTTTATTCATAATCCATCGGGTCACACCTTTGGTTCATTTGGTATGCGAGACAGTCTCGTGGCGCACTCTGCTTGCTCATCCTGTGAATGATTCTTCCAACGCTCGGCCGGTTCCAACTCTGCACCGAATGTTAAGGTTCTACAACCACAGTTGTTCAGGTATATGCTCGTATTTGCCGCCTACTGCGCATACCTGTCTTGCTCCGCAGTTATATCTATATACTATGCGTTTTGTTTCAACTCAGGGTTTGATTCTGTTACATTGTTATGTTCATGTGCTAACTTCCAACTTATCTGTGGGTGTGCAGGCGGGTCACTGCTACAGCCTTCCTACTGTTCGCGGAATGACCGAGCCTTTCCCATTGAATCCTCAGGTATGACACCATCCCTTAACTGGAAGCGAGACTTGGGGTTTGCTTCGTATGGTAAATGTTCTGAACATATGAGTGTCGAATGGAAATTCGCCAGAGGAGTTCCTCATGGCGCTTGTTTCGCCTGTTTCCAGGGTTGTGTTCGACCCATACTGCTGGGTTATGGTTCGCGGCCGTCCGTGATATGCTTGGTTCTGTGCAGCGCTTTGGTTTATTAAGAGCTATTGTTTAATGAAGTTTCTGGCATTTATGCCCGGTTGTATTTGTATATATACTTGAACAGTGGTTTCTCGGCCTCCAAGTCGGCCTGACTGAACTGAGTTTAACTCTGGCGATTGAGCGCTCACCCCTTCGTTTCTCATGTTTATATAATGTCTAAGATTTGCACTTCAGACCTTCATCTTTGCTTATTAGAGAACTGTAATATATTTTACCGGCCTACCGGACATTTACAATACATTGTTTTGCTTGATGTGCTAATGGTTACAGCGACCGTTAAGAGTTAGTCATACAGCTCTGTTTATATGCTTTTTCCTGAATAATGTGAATATGTTACTTCGTTTTCTACAATCGGTTGGGTCTGTTCCATTAATGGTCGACTTCTATTTTAATGTGCCATTATTCTTGCTTGCAGTGTTGTAGATTGTTGTTTCCAACGGTTACAGAGTTGAACTAAATCTTATATAGGGTTTTATCAACATAGTATATGCATATATTTTGCTTGACGATGTTTGTCTGTACCTAAAGCAGGGTATGCGGCCGTATACCAACGGCTAGGTGCGTTCGCTCTGATATGGTATATTGTTCAGTTATTTGTGGTGTTTGTTAACCGTTTCATCGTGTGCCTTAGCCGGTTAACCCTGGCGCAGCGTTACACGATACATCTTGCGAATCGCTGTAATACATGATAAATCATGCGAATCTGGTATCTGAACCCTCGATGCAGGGGTTCGTTGTGTATTTATATTACTGTGATCATTATTTAAGCCCTTTCCTGAGCTTGGAATAAAACTAGTTTTCTTTTCAACGATTACTGGTTCACGGCACCGGAATGAATAATGTATTTCTCAAGTTGTTTCCTTTCTTTCTTGCTAGGCGCTAAGCCCTTTAGATACTCGCTATGATGTATTGTTCTAAATGAATTTCTAATGTTCTAAATGAAATTCTATTGGTCTCTCTGGACCGCACTGGTATTTTCGTGCATATATATATTGCTGCTTGTTTATAACAGATAGTCTCTAAGCATTTACTTATTTATGACATGTAGTCTCTAGGTATTTACTTAACCTATTTCATACTGCCTTTCCTTCACGGATATTCTACTGTCATAACTTTATTAAGCATTTTAACAGCTAAAAGAAATTCAGACTCAGGCTATATCTATTGTCCATACCATTCTGTATACAGTTTATTTTTAGTTAATCTTTGTGATAAACTCGGACCTGGTCTGCCAGTTACATGAATAGGTACTCCAGAAGTTCACCTGCATTTCATGCTTGCTCTTGACCACCCAACCTTGAGATCCATCATCACTTTGGATTCTCCCCCCGAGCTATCTTGCAGGCCTACAGCCCTCAACAAGATTCATGCACTTCGTGCTTGGGTTATCTGGTCCTTACCAGACTTAACCCGTTTTCTTGTTTTCTTTCCTTTCTCTTTGGAATTCCTCCTGTCTGTCCCAACAGCCCAGGGGTTCCCCCTTTCCAGGACTTTTCCTGTGTGAAAGGGTAGTTTCTTCAGTTTCATAACTGATTTCTTTTCTTTTAAAAATCCTCCACCCAGAGGCTGCCAGCATTTCAAAAATATATATTTCCAATATATTTAATTTTACCAATAGGATAATGTCATTATAGTTTTCTTTTTTTTTTTAAATAAATGAACAACAACTTTCAAATCAGTTTCTTACCACAGTAACATTCCCACATTTACATTTTTCCCGGGGTCATCACAACTTATGTCTAAACCAAAGAAGGAGCACTAGACAACAGTGAAGTGGGTTTTCACGTATTTGCGTGGCACTAGTGGTTATGGTTTTTGCTACCAAGGAAGACCAAGATTGGACAGAGTGTTGGATAGTCATGGCTTTGTTTATGCAGACTGGGTTGGAGATCTATATCAGAGAAGATTTGCAAGTGGGTATGTGTTTAACCTATTTGGAGGTGCAGTCAGTTGGATGAGAAAGAAACAATCTATAGTGGCACTATCAACTACAGAGACAAAAGACATGGCAACCACTCATGTAAGCAAGGAAGCAGTTTGGTTGCAGAGATTGTGTTCAAGTATGGGGTTAGTACAGGGAGCTATAAGGATAGATTGTGATAGCCAAAGTGCAATTTTCTTAGCAAAGAACCCTGCATATCATTCAAAGAAAAAGCACATTGATGTTTAGTATCACTTTGTGAGGGATATGATAGAAGACAAAAAGGTGTTGCTGGTAAAGGTGGAGACTTCGAAGAATACTGCAGATGCATTGACAAAATCTGTGAGCTCTGATAATTTCTCTTGGTGTAAAGAAACAATGGGTGTTGCAGGGCTAGATAAATGACTAAGCTCTCTTGTGGCCCCCTGTGGAAAGAAAACAACAAGTGGGAGAATGTTGGGTTGTTTTATATTCTTTCCATGACTAGCCCACGTAGTTAACTGGGTGGTTAGAGGGGGGTGTAGCCTCCCCTTCGTTGTGCCGATTGTGTAGTGGGGGGGTCACAGGGGGTTTGACGAGTGCAAGTAACACCCCTCTATGGGGTTTGGGGTAGCGCCTTAGAAAATTTTGTTTTTTGGACCCTATATTAGGTTGGGCAAGCCTACCTATGGGTTTGTTCATGTTTTTGCACATGGTTTTGGACGCAATGGTTTTTGGTCCATGGTTTTGGATGCGATGGTTTTCGGTCCATGGTATTGGATGCTTCGGCATGTATAAATATGTATTGTAACATTAAAAGGAACATAATGAATAATCAAGCTAGTAGTCTCGGTTTTGGGATCCAGGGGAAAATCTTTGTGTATATGTGTTTTATGTGTTATGCTCTCACATTGTTTATTTTCTTTGTTTCATAATTCATATGCAGGTAATTTCTGTATGGGGTTAAAACCTACAAGTTAAAATTCATTTCTGAGTATATATTAGACAATTTAAATTTTCATCTTGGAAATAACTTTATGTTGATCCATATGAGGAGTATTCTTAACAACAAGGCTTGAAGCCATTACATCAAAGATCATCATATCACTTGCGAGAATTGAACTTGGTCTAGGAGGATCCCAATCATTCCACCCAACAACTCAAGATAAACCCAATTGATTATATTGGACCATCTAATTATATATTCAATAATGAGATATATTGAATCCTTAAATAGGCTTCATCACATCAAATATTGTGGATCAATACTATGGACTATTGTAGAAATTTGATAGAAATTGCAACTACTCAAGATTTTGAACTGAAAACAAGAGACACAATTCTACTCCACTAATTTTCAGAATATAAATCACAATTTAGAACAACATCCATAGACATGCAATAAGAAAAACTACAAATACATAGTGATTTCTAGGGGAACCCAACTAGGAGAAATCCCCCCAAGCCTCTTTGCATTAAACAACTGAATAGAGAAACTGTTACAATTGTTTTCTCTAGCTTTGATCACAACCTACAAAAGAACAATTATTCTCTCTAGTAATTGAGAACCTATGGCCAACACTTAGCCACTTTATGCATCCTTCGGCCTCTTATTTCCTTGCATAAATTTGAGCTTATTCAGGCTCCTAAACAATAGGAAAGTCCCTATTTCCTTGCACAATTACCAAGGAATTGATCTCTTGGTTGCATGAAACAGATGTACATTCAACTAGTATACAAATAATGTTACACTAGCCTTCTCTCCTCCACTCCATCTAAGAAATGCGAATTCCATGCATGCATGAGCTATTTTGGGCTGCTTGATTAGCTAACTGAAAGATCTCTAAGTTAGACTGTTGTCTCACTACACAACTGACTATTAATTGTTAAATGTCAGTTAACTGAGTAAAACTAAAAATAACTTAACTAGATTGCTAAAATTTAGTAATCACACATCCATGACTGAACTCCAAACCCACTAACTCAAATTTACTAAGCTAATTGAGTGATAAGAGCCATGTCACACTAGTTAACTTTCTCCAAGTTGTCCTACTGATGTGGAATTTTGATTTACCCAATTTGAGTAAGGCTAAAGTCGAATTGAGCCTTTCTTGCTACAATTTCTAATACTCCTTCTTAGAAAGAAAGGGATTTTTCACCACCCCTATCCAACACCTGTGGAATGTACTATAGCACTACCTCTCATTGTTGTGCCTTCTATTGCAACATCTACAACTAAGAAACATCAGAAAAAAAAACATTCAATCTATTGTGTCTCTGCAACTGTCTACTAGGAAAACTACACTAATGTTGATTCTACATTGAGCCTCTTGCACTACTAACAACAATGCTATGTGCTCCTCAAGATTTGACTACACCAACTGACATTGATCCTTCTGCTACTAAACACTATGGCCCATTGTAGCGAGGTAATTGATCCAGAATGTTTTTGCTTATATATGTATAGAAAAGAATCACATGCAAAATTGCAACTTAACACAGAAATGTGCACATAAGAAAAAAAGAAGTAAACACATAAAAGGCACAAAAGAAGACACCGAAGCTTGATAATGGAGTTCGTCCAATTTGGACTATGTCTCCGAGCCCAGCTCAACAATGGGGAGGCCTTTCTTATTAAATGGCATGAAAGAAAAGAGAATTACAATCATCAACTGTCCACAAGCGGCTTATACCTCCAATCTACAAGATGGATGTGAAATGGATGCCTGATGATGGAGAGGTAAACAACACCAATGTGTTTGTAGCAATGAAAGGGGCTGGAGTCATGTAGAATTATCTAAACACAGACAAAGATGCTCTCTTGGCCTCCTGCCAACAAAACAGCATGCTACAACAAAAATGCCTCCTCCCCGCTCTTTCCATTGATTGGGTTTTATAATGGGTTTTCAGATAGAATCCCCTTTAAATCGGGGTTGTCTGGTTAACAATGGAGGTCAGTGTTGTGGAAGGATCAGCGGGCGTAATTGCCTCTTAAAATGACCTTTTTATCATTGAGGCGATAAGGCCTTAAAATCCCGAAAAACACTAAAAGTCCGCCCCAAAACCATTTACCTGGACTTCAAAACTGGTGAAATCGGGCTTATATTCTATATCAAGTATGACCTGAGATCACAAATTAGCGTAACCGGGGAATTGCGAACCACTGATTACCGATCGCCGATATCGATGTCAGCCGATCGCGTCGGTGTCCCGCTCATATATCGCTCTAGTGTCCCGATAACGATCCTGCCGATTGTTTGATCGCCGATCGTTCTTCCTATTCACCGATATCTATCTATATATATATATATCTATATATATATATATATATATATATATATATATATATATATATATATATATATATATATATATATATAGATATAGATATATATATATTTATAACCTCTTATCCATTTTCCTGCCGATACACTGATCCGATTTAGTTGGAGATTGGCTATCGGGGTTTCCTCAGTGCCTTTTCTAAGTCTGCCTCTATGCATCCTCTGATTATGATTTTTCCATTAAGGCTCAAAACCCATTTTCAAAGGAAAATCCTCATTTTCTTAAGGATCAAAGCAGCCTTCCTTGTGCGATAACTTCATCATCCGGACTCGGATTGAAGTGTCGTTCACACCATTGGAATTAGGATGACAAGATATACGCTTTGATCTTATGTTGACTTCATTCTGATCACTTTGATTTCTAAGTTTTTCCATGCCATTGTATTTAAATATCCACCTGGATCAATCCTCCCCATTGAGGAGCGTTTGGACTGCCAAGAGCTTTTCATTAGTCAATTGGCAAGTGAGGGAACTATTCCCTCACTTTCTCTTTCTCCAGCCATCTGACCTTACTGGAGTGCATTCCCTTGAATCCAACTCGAAGTTATTCTACATCTCCTTACCATGAAGTCCTGGTTCTTCTATCGAGGATGATGTCTTCAGGCAACTCATCGAGATATTGTGCCCACCTCATCAGTGTCCATGATCAAAGGTGGTTCATACGCTTTAGATTCTCCACATTCACTACTAAGTACATCTGTATATATATCGGCAAGTCAAGGCGAAAGGAATTGTTCCCAATCTTCTCCAATATGGTGAATGGTCCATACCGGATTGGCCACAACTTCTTTCCTCCTCCCTTCATCCTATCTTTGCTGATGTGGAACTACACCTTGTCGCCCACTTGGAATTGATGGTCAACTCAATGTTTATCATGTCGAGCCTTGTAATGGGCTTGAATTTTCTCCAACTCCTCTTGCACTTCTTAGTGAATCAATTGGATTCGCTGAATGAACTGCTGAGCTTTGTCCCTATCATTATGTCCACTAGAGCCATCTTCCCTTCCAAAGACCATAACAAAAGGTTCCTTTAGCAAGTCGCCAAAACATGTCTCGAATGGTGAACGTTGCATAGATGAATGCACTACTCAGTTGTAGGAATGTTGTATATAGGGGAGATGTTCATCCCACAACTTAGGATGTTTCCCACAATAGCCTTGTAATAAGTGTACCACGGTATGGTTAACAACCTATATCTATCCATCGGTCTGCGGGTGAAATGCCATGCTTCTTTTCAATTTGGTGTCCATCATCCTCCACAAGCTGGTCCAAAACTCTCCAAGGAAGTGAGAGTCCCGATCTGACACAATTGATGTGGGTAATCCAAAGTGGACCCAAACATGCTGAAAGAAAAGAGAAGCAGTCTGCTCTACAGTAATCTGCTTTTTACAAGGCATAAGAATACACATCTTGCTAAAATAGTCAATGACGACATACAAATAGTCATGACTCTTCCTAGACAAAGGTAAACCTCCTACAAATTCCACTGATACACTTTCCCATGGATGACTCGGAATAGGGAGTGGTGTGTAGAGCCCAAGTTTTCTATTAGAGGGCTTTGAAACAGAACACATCACACAACCCTTTACATAGCGAGTCACAATGTTTTTCATATGAGTCCAAAAACAAAATCTTTGTACATGACATAAAGTCTTTTCGACACCAAAGTGTCCAGACACAAGAGAGGTGTGAACCTCTCAAATTACATGTACTCTTTCTCCTATGGGAATACACAATTTACCAAGGTGATACAACAATTTCCCCTGCAAGTTATAGTTGTCCACCTGTGAACCATGGGTTAATTTTGCAAAAACCTCCTTAAAGTCATCATCATTAGTATGTTGTTTAGCATAACTCTCAAAAGATAATGAAGCATTATGCAAAATAACAGAAGCAGAAATAGGAGGGTGAGATATCATATCGGCCACTTTATTGCTAGTGCCCTTCTTATACTTTATTACCAAATGAAATTGTTGAAGAAAGCCCATCCACATGAAATGACGAGATTGTTGCAACTTGGTTTGTGACTGGAGTTACTAAAAGGGCTGATGATCTGTATGGATGATGGTCTCCTTGCTGATCAGGTAGTGTTTCCACTTTTTCACACTCTGCACCAAGGCATAAAGCTCCTTGTCATAGGTGGGATAGTTTATCACAGCTTGAGAAAACTTCTCAGAATGGTAACAAATTGGCTTCTTTTGTTGCATCAATACAGCTCCCATGGCATAACCACTGGCATCGGTTTCGATCTCAAATGGCAATTGGAGATTGGGTAAGGCTAAGACTGGCGCAGTGCTAATTTTTTCCTTCAATGTTTCAAAGGACTTTTGTTGTCTTCCTCCCCATTGGAAGACCTGTTTCACACTTGTCAAGGTGTGCAAAGGTGTTGCAATAATAGAAAAATTAGCAATAAATCTCCTCCAATACTAGACTACACCTAAAAAGCTACGGAACTCAGTTACATTAGTAGGCTTAGGCCAATTTACAATTGCTTCAACTTTAGAGGGATCAATTTTTAACTGACCATGACCAACAATATGACCTAGGTAACCCAAAGAGGTTTTCCCGAACTCACACTTTAACAATTTTACAAAGAGTTTTTCCTTTTTCAACACATCAAGCACTTTCTTTACATGACTCACATGTTCAAACCAACTCTTTCTAAAAACTAGTAAATCATCTAAATACACGAGAACAAACGCATCAATGAAAGGCTGAAATATATAATTCATAACCTACATAAAGGTGGATAGAGCATTACAAATCTCGAATATCATCACCATCCATTCGAATAGCCCCTGCTTGGTCTTGAAAGCGGTTTTCCACAAGTCCTGCTTTGCAACTCTGACCTGGTGATAGCCACTGCGCATATCCAACTTTGTGAAATATACAACACTTTTTAATTGGTCTAATAAATCATCTATGTGTGGGAAGGGATAGTGATTTTTCACCAATATCTTGTTGAGCGCGCAGTAGTCCACGTACATCCTCCAGTTGTCATCTTTCTTTGGCATTGGAACATTCGGCGAACCACATGGAGAGGAGATCGGCCTGATGATGCCTTGGTCCAGTAATTCCTACACTTGCCTCTTAATTTCCTCCATCTCAATCACCGACATCCTATACATGTCGATATTTGGAAAAGGGGCATCATGCAATAGATGGATTTCATGTTGGATTTCCCTCTTTGGAGGTAGTCCCTTCGGATCCTGAAGCAATTCATTATAATCAAAAATCAATTCCATAAATTCCTGTTTATGCTTCCCATCGCAGCCCTGGAACACATCAGTGAATTCAGCCTCTTTCTCCCTTACAACCATAAGCATGCATGTTTTACTGGAATTCACCAGTCTCTTCATTTGCCCAGCACTTACTAGGCTGGCATTAATCTTATTTTGATGAGCCTACACTATGTATTCTACCCCATCCTTGGTGATGTGATATTTATTCTCATGGCGGAAAAAGACTTCTTTTCTATCATACAAGTATGGGCTCCCTAATACCATGCCACAAATATCCAGTGGTATTACATCCATTTCTACTTCATCTACCAGCTTAAACACAATAAAAAATTTGACCTTGCATTGCTGGGTTACATGCAATTTTGCTTTATCATGTATCCATCCCAGCAAGTAAGGTTTTGGGTGTGGTTTTGTCTCTAAGCCAAGCTTCTTTACCAGGGATTCTGCAATTAGGTTTGCTTGGGACCCAATATCAAACAGAGTTTCTACTTTGGTGTGATTTACTACAACTCCGATATGAAATAATTCAATTCTTTTTCTATCATTTTAAAGGGACTCATCTACAGAAATGGTACTTTCATGCAATTTAGAATCAACAGGAGGTGTAAGAGTACCTTTTGTTCCCACTTCTGTGACCAGTGCTTCATCTCCCAAATCTGATCCAAGGTCTTGCTGTGCCACTGCTACTGTTTTTTGCTTCCCTTTTCCTCCATACTTCTTTGGACACTTTTCTGGGTGCTACTTCCAATAGTGATCGTCATCGTGGCCTTCCTTCTTGCAGTGATTGCAATAAGGCCACTCTCCCTCTTTGGCTGCTACTGTTTTCTTCTCCTTCCCTTTCCATTTTGCTTTGGATTTTCTATTGGGAGGTTTGAACGGTGGCTTTCTGGACCGATCCTCTCTTTCATTCTTGCCCCTATTCTCAATATGAATTTCTTTCACACTGGCTGAATCAATAGTGGTTGGTTCAAACAATAACAATGAATGCTTAATATAACTATGCAGTGAGCCAATATAATTAGTTACAACTTTAGGTGCATCAAGTGCAATACCCAAATTCAATGCTTGCTTCCTAGACTCTTTTGTAAAACTCTGAACATCCTGCCCTTTGCCTTGCCTTAAATATTGCGAATTCATCAAAGCTTTTTGTTTGTATCATAAGGGAAAAAATTGTTCCTTTAAAGCAGAAGTGAAATCAAACCATGAGGAAATGAGCTTAACTACATTTTTACTGCTCTGCAATTTTCTCTCCCACCAAACGAGAGCTGTGCTACCCATCCATAGATAGGCTAGCTAGATTTTCACCTCATCCCCTACGATTTGTTGAATCCTGTAGTAAACCTCAATCTTCCTGATCCAATTATTAAGCTTCTCTGCGTTACTTTCACCATTAAACACAGGAAGATCAAATTTAACATCTAATTTAAAAAATGTTTCTTAGATGCATCCTTTGGATTTCTCTGATTATGGTGGTGAGAGGAAGGAGAGCCTTCACTACCAGAAGGAGAAGGAGGGAGTTCTTCTCCACCATTCCCTTGTGCTAAACCTTGTCCTTCTGGATTTCTCTCCTCTTCTTTCTCCAGTATTAAAACCAACTAACTGATGTTCTCTACCATTGAATAGAAAGTCTTTCTGAAATTACGCTCCTCTTCAATATGAGCTTCATCTTCTGCCATGTTTCTCCTTCGAGGTGCATGCCCTGCTTCTGGATCGAAAGGTTCTAGTTCCCCTTCGCCTCTTTGAAGCCTGCCTCTTGTTAGCATGCAAACATGTAATTCACATCTAAAAAGCCCTGCTCTGATACCACTTGATCCAGAATGTTTTCGCTTATAGATGTATAGAAAAGAATCGCATGCAAAATTTCAACTTAACACAGAAATGTGCACATAAGAAAAGAAGAAGTAAACACATAAAAGGCACAAAAGAAGACACCAAGGCTTGATAACAGAGTTCGTCCAATTTGGACTACGTCTCCGGGCCCAGCTCAACAATGGGGAGGCCTTTCTTATTAAATGGCATAAAAGAAAAGAAAATTACAATCATCAACTGTCCACAAGAGGCTTATACCTCCAATCTGCAAGATGGCTATGAAATGGATGCCCAATGATGGAAAGGTAAACAGCACCAATGCATCTGTAGCAATGAAAGGGGCTGGAGTCATGTAGAACTGTCTAAACACAAACAAATATGCTCTCTCGACCTCCTGCCAACGAAATAGTGTGCTGCAACAAAAATTCCTCCTCCCCGCTCTTTCCATCGATCGAGTTTTATAATGGGTTTTCGGACAGAATCCCCTTTAAATCGGGGTTGTCTGGTTAATAATGGACGTCGGTATCGTGGAAAAATCAACAAGCATAACTGCCTCTTAAAACGACCTTTTTATCATTGAGGCGATAATGCCTTAAAATCCCAAAAAACATAAAAAAAATCTGCCCCAAAACCATTTACCCAGACTTCAAACTGGTGAAATCAGGCATATATTCCATATTGGGTCCGACCTAAGGTCGCAAATCAGTGTATCGCTATCCCTAAGGTCTTGTAACTGAGGAACTGCCAATCATAGATATCGGCTTCGACCAATTGCATTGGTGTCTAGCTCATAGATCACTCTAGTGTCCCGATAACAATCCCGCCGATTATTTGATCACCAATCACTCTACCTGTTCGCCTATATATATATCTATATCTATATATCTATATCTATATATATATCTATATATATATATATATATATATATATATATATATATATATATATATAGATATAACACCTCTGATCCATTTTCCCACCAATCCGGTGATCTGATTTAGTTGAAGATCGGCGATCAGGGTTTCCTCAACACCTTTTCTAAGTCTGCCTCTATGCATCCTCCGATTGTGATTTTGCCTTTAAGGCTCAAAACCCATTTTCAAAGGAAAATCCTCATTTTCTTAAGGATCAAAGCAGCCTTCCTTATGCGATAACTTCATCATCCGGACTCGGATTGAAGTGTCGTTCGTGCTGTTAAAATCAGGATGACGAGATCTATGCTCTGATCCTAAGTTGACTTCATTCTGATCACTTTGATTTCTGAGTTTTTCCATGCCATTGTATCTAAAGATCCACCTGGATTAGTAATGATCCATGAGGACGACACCTCAAAGGACGCTTCCCAAATCTTTGTAACTCCAAGACTAAAACTCTAGATTTACCCTCCTCACTCCTGGTGGTATGGCTCCAATTTCTCTCTCTACCCACTTAACTCGAACTAGTCCTCACCACCATCATCCTACTGGTCAACCCAACTGCTAATTGGCTGAGGCTCCATCTTGAGATCTCTATCCTGCTCCCTCTCAACTACCACATCTCTAATATCTTCCTTTCTCCTCGAGGCTGCACATGCATCTTCCTATAATGTGTAGGGGCTCTTGATATTGACACCAATATGCTTGATATGATCTGAAGAAAAATGCTTAAGGTATACCTTCCCATTGTTGAAGACTATCTCGTACCCTTTGCCTTCAATCCTCAATTTGTTCATGAGACCAAGTTTTATGGCATCACTGCTATTTTCAAATAGCTCAATGAGGATATTCCACATAGTAAAGGGAGTTTCCTTTCTATGTAATTTTGAGACTATGTGGTCTCTCACACCCTCCAGGATGATCTTCTTGGCTATAGCAAAATCCTTCTTCCATTGGGCTAATTGTTATGCATCATATTGCTGGGGTTTCACAATGTCAGTTTTAACATATTCTAACACAACATTATCATCAAGCATTACTTCCATTCGGTCCTTCCAGGCTATGAAATTCGAGCTACCCTCTAGGGCATACTCCAATCTCAGTCCGTTGAAAGACATTCTTGCCGATCTAAAGAAAAACTACTACACTAAAGCTACAAATTTAGAATTCCTTAGGGATAAATTCAAAATACTTGTTCTAATGTTATTTTAGGGCTTTGATACTATGTAGAAATTTGATAGAAATTGCAACTACTCAATTTTGAACTGAAAACAAGAGACACAATTCTACTCTACTAATCTACGGAATATAAAACACAATTTTGAACAACATGCATAAACATGCAACAAGCAAAACAACAACTACACTGTCATTTCTGGGGGAACCCAACTAGGAAAAACCCCTCAAACCTCTTTACATTAATGAGTTGAAGAGAGAAACTATTACAATTTCTTGCTCCAGCTCTGAGCACAACCTACGAAAGAATAATTGTTCTCTCTACTGATTAAGGAACTCTCACCAACACTTAGCTCCTTTATGCCTCCTCCAACCTCCTATTTCCCTGCCCAAATATGAGCTAATTCAGGCTCTTAAACAATAAGGAAGTCATTATTTCCTTGCACAATCCCCAAGGAATTTATCTCCTAACTGCATGCAACAATTGTACACTCAAATAGTATACAACTCATGTTACACTAGCCTTGTCTCCTCCACTCCAACTGAGCAATTCGAGTTCCATGCATGCATTCGCTATTTTGGTCTGATTGACAGTTAACTAACATATCTCTGAGTTAAACAGTTGTCTCACTACACAACTAACCTTCAAATGACTCTATTAATTGTTGAAGGCCATTTAATTAAGTATAACTGAAAATAACTGAACTAGATTGGTAAAATTTAGTAACCACACATGCATGGCTGAATCCGAGCCCACTAACTCAAATTTACTGAGCTAACTAAGTGAAAAGAACCATGTCACACTAGTTAACTGCCTCAAATTCGATTTACTCAATTTGACTAAGGCTAAAGTAATCAAATTGCATCTTTCTCACTACAATTTCTAACAACTATTAGATACCATGGGATTTGAAACTATTTAAGATTTTTCCTTTAAATAAACTTCATAACATCAAATGCCATTAAGAAATAACATGGATCAGTCAATAACATAATATCAAATGCCATTAAGAAATAGCATGCATCATTCGATAACATACTCTTGAAAACTATTTATAACCCAAAAAAAATTGTTATATCTACTTAACCATTAAAAAAATATGATTTGATTTCAAATTTCCCTTGATCACTAAAACGTAAAACATAGATGCATATAATTCTTACTAATAAATATATGATATGACTATTTATATCCAAAAATAATTCATACATCACAAAATATTGTCAATAAAATTTTCCTTTTAACCATATTTGATATCAAAAAAAAATTAAGGTGTTTGGTTATTCGCTCGTATGTTTTTAGAGATAATAGTCTTACAAGTGAATGGAAAACCATATTTGATCCTAAAAAAATAGGGTGTTTGGTTACTCGCTAATATGTTTTTGGAGACAAGAGTCTTACAAGTGAATAGAAAGCATGGTAAAATATATTTTACCTAAACTTATATGTTTTGCTCAAACTTATAGTTTAATTCAAGCATACTTCATTATTGATATTTGAAGATATCCATTTTAACAGGCGTTATCTATTGTTTCTCACATGAACACGTTGGGCTTCTTTGTGACATTAGTTTGAGGGGTGCTCTTTTTTTTTTAAATGCATTTTTCGCTTTTTTTCTTTTTTTATGCATTTTTCACAAGCATGCTTTGATACATATTTTATTTTTTTAAATATTTAGTTGTACAAAGTCCCATGCTTAGCTTTTTTGGAATTATTTTTTAAACTACTCATCACTTTAGATGCAACATAAAGTGTTTTTAAAGCCTTTGTCAAAGATAATTGATAATAAAGTTGGTGATAATTATTGAAACATCAAATAAAGGTTAAATATGGAAAGGAAAAATTATGAAACGTAATTTGTATGTTGTATTCAATAAAAACAATTATAACATAAAAATGTAAATCACAACTCATGCCAAAAAAAATACTTGTCCACTCTCCCATTTATCTACCAATTAACCAAATTTATCATACAATTTAGTCACCCCACTATTTATACAATCTCATTCATTCTGTATAAAAGATGCTTCAAATTTATCATACAATCTGGTCATTCCACTATTTATACAATCTCATTCATTCTATATGAAAGACGCTTTAAAGAACAGCCGAAAAAGCACACTATAACCTGTTTCCAACTGGTTATAACAATATAATCATCCCTGTAAGAGTATCTCATGCTAGTATCAAAGATGCTCCTTAAATGTATAACCAACCTCATGCAAACGAATGATGAGATCTATCGGAAGAAATACAGCTTTATGCAAAGCTTTAGTAGAGGAGGAATGACCTGTTATAGAGTTTTGTGAACCCAACAAGTATAAGCTTTCTTTGCAAATAACAATTAGTGATTAATATGTCAACCCACTACTAGTTTGACAATTGAATTATCAAAAATTTTGACACTATCTAAAAATAAAATAATTAAAATGGAAATAAAATTATTACCAATAAAACATAAAAACTGAGACCATGTATCTAAATAAAAATGCAGTTGTTACTTGTGAGCGTGAAAACTGAGACCATGTGCCTGAACCATGAGTATAAATATGTTTAAAGAGATGAACATTTGCTTCATTAGTCTCATGAAAAAAATATTTTTCTCATTAAACACACCCACACCCAAATTCATGGAGAAGCCCATGAGTTTTATAATTCATCAAAGCTTGTGCAGTCTTCTATGTCATTCCATTCCAGAAGCCATAGTTGAGGATTTATTCTTCAACACTCGAACAAAACAAGAGCAGTATCTTGGGGCGTCTGGAATCAGCAAATGGGACGGCACCTTGAAAAACTAGGGTTTCATCCATAGAACGAGAAGTGAGTAAATTTGTGAGAGCTGAGTACCTTTTACGATTTAATTTGTGAGAGCCGACCCTATAATGCATAGTGTACCTAGACCTTTTTTTCAATGCAAGAAAGTATCATATAAGAAAGTGTCAGAGATGATGGATAATAATATTATTTGTAGCAGAGATGATGGATAATTTTTTATTATATTTTTAAGACTAACTTAAGTATAAAATCTTAAAGTATATTTGGAGCGATGCTCCCAAAGCATTTTCTTTCATTCATGTATGGAGACACTGTGGCCTATACCAAGTGTTTTTGCTATCATGGGCCTGTATCATTATCAATGTCTATGAAGGAACTGTTATATTTGGAAACTATTTTGTTTCCCTATCTTCGTTGTAATATGTCGTTATCTATGTCTTTTCGAAACATGTGTTATCAGAGTGTAGTCTGTATTCGTACCAATTAATGTATTAATAGAGTATGGTCTGTACCAAGCATTTTCTTTATGTTGGGTATGGATCATTGTTAAAGCTTTTGAAGGTATAAATGTAATGTTATATATGACCATTATTTTGTTTTCCATATCTTTTTTCTGGTATATCTTTATCTATCTTACCAAAGTAGTTTCAGTCATTTTTTTCCCCTGGAAAAATCGTAATCTTTCATTAATGATTGAAAAATTACATGTTGTAGATGCCTCTTGGCATATGCTGATTAACAGATTATCAAAAATGCTGCTCAAAATGATGCATAGATCCTTGCACACCATGCAGGGTGTATGGATTTCATGAAAAAACTGGTATATGCAAAATATTTTGTATAGTTGGGGAAAAGTCGGGCTTTTCTCCCTTTTTTCTTCTCAACCTTTCTCCAATTCCCCTGTGACTCTGTGGGTGTTATGAGTGCTAATGCATTTTCATCCACAGGTTGTGGGTTATCAGAATCTGATGTGTCTGATGTGTGTATGCATTTATTTCTGCCCATCTCCATCTCTGCTCTTCTTGCCAGTGCTGTCTCTATATTGTCCAGTGGATCTGTGTCTTCTACAACTGGTTCTTTATTCATCTGATTGTTCTCATTTGGGTTTGCAAATTCCATCTCTTCTTCCTCCTCATCATCCGGGGGAGATGGTGGAATGTACCAACCTTTTGCTTGTTTTTCCGTTTTCTTTTTTCTGCGGCTGTCTTTTTTGACTGTTGGGCATGTGCTTTGTAAGTGTCCTGTTTGCCTACATGTTCGACATCTGAATGCAGTGTTTTCATAATCTAATACTTCAGTCCAGCTGCTCTGTCTATGCTTCAGCTGGATTTGGTCTGGCAGGCCTTTGCTAAGGTCTACTTCCACACATATTCGTGCAAAAGTAAATATTCTTTCCTCCACTCGCTGGGTGTCCATTTTAATGTAGCGCCCAATTGTGTTTCCAATTCCAGTGAGTACTTGCTGGTTCCAGAGATGTATTGGGAGGTTGTGTAGCCTCACCCACACTGGCATCTTCGAGACAACCATTGTGTTTGCATCAAATCCCGGGAACCATGGTGTAATGAAGAGTCCAGTGGATCCCCAAAACCAAGGCCCTTCCTGCATTACTATATCTCTGTCTGTTGCTGATAAAAATTTCACAATAAAAAACCCCTTGGAGCATAGGTGTACTTCGCATTCCGTGGTCCAATTCGTGTAGATCCAAATAAAAAGATCCGCTGGTTTGGGCCAATAGCAGTTAAATCTGCATATTATTGCTTGACTTGCATATATGGTGCATTGCTCGTCTATTTCTGGTGTATTTAAGTGTGTTCCAGTTGTTCCACTATGTATGGCCTTGCGTCCATACCTGTTTGGTTCGGTGCTGTTCCTTCTGTGTTTTTCCCCTGTAGGGCGTTTTTGAAGGAAATGTTGCCTGGTTTTTTCCCAATTGAACTAGTGCCACTTCCTCCCGCCCTGTCTGAATTCTTGTTATTGTTAATTGCTCCTCCTCTTAGCCTCAGATTGAGGATGATTGTTGACAGAGGTGTAATTCTATATTCCCAGAGGTATTTTGTGTCTTGTAACACTTTGCCCCCATGTATCAAGTTTTGATTCTGATGAGGTAACCCAGCTGTTGCATAATAATTTCCTGCATTTTCTCAACAGTATCTGTGCCTTTTACCCAGATTAATTTCGATTTTCCTTCTAGATTTTTTATAAAAACTTGAAATCTGTGATCTCTTACCAGGTTTCCAGGTGTTGCTTTTGGCAGATCTAACCCTGTAGTTCTGCTCAGCTCCTTTTGCTCGCCTTGACACAGCTTAATTGGTGTGGGAGCTTCCCGATCTGACCTGTTAGAGGGTCGATCTACCACAAGAGGGTCTGAATCTATAAGTCTGGGACGCTGTCTGTTCGCCATACCGCGGAACGGTGGATTTAATGCCCCTTCAGGGTTCCACGTCAATTTGCTTTCTAGATCTGCATCATAATAAAACGGATCCACGTTTTGATAAGCCGTGATCTGGAGGTTTTCTTCATACCTTTGATAGTGTCGGCGGAGGGCTCCATTATTGCTCCAGGCCGCTCCCTTATCATGCATTTTATCGCAAGCAGCTACGGACTTGGGGCTGTTTGTCAAGTGCTCGATTCGAATACTTTTCCTCTGCTCCTCCAATCCATTTATGCCGCTCAGGAGCTTTCCAACTGTCTTCTCCGCCTGAGGGAGTCCTGTATTCCCCAGATCTGGGCCGAATCGCGCCTCCGATTTCCTTGAGCGCCCTAGCTTCTTCAGATCGCATAGGGGCCATGTTCTCTGCGCGCCGCTGAAGACCCACGCAGGATGCACCGCTTCCAGCTTTCTGGGCTCTCCAGAGGGTATGCCGCTGCGTGAAAGCGCCATTGCCGTTCGAATCCTCTCCTCTCTGTGTTTCCTCTCCAATCCGTCTTCCGATTTTCCTCTTAGTTTCAGTCATGTATTAACAGAGTATGGTGTTTATAATTTTTTCGTTTATATTTAGTTTATATTATTGAATTGTTATAGTGATAAATATTTTGTTTCTTAAGCTAGCATATTCTATTAGTAATGGATGGTAGATGGGATAGGAATTACGAATGAGTAAAATAACAAAAAGTATATTTGTAAATTTTGTAAAAAGATAATGAAAAATACATTGAAATAGATTGAAAAAGATGGAAAACAAAAAATTATCAATGTAACTAATTTTTTTTATTAAAAAATAAAGAGAAGAAAAAATATCCATATTAACATATTACTAAATTATAGTACTCATTATTATAAAATTATTTATTAAGTCCTTGAAAATTTTGATCATGTTAACATATTTAATAGGATTTACATAAAATTTAAAAATAATTTTAAAAAACATAAATCAATGTTTAAGTAAGATATAATATTCATAAATCACAAAACACAAAAGAAAACATTAATCTCTTAGCCACAATATATATTGTAGAACAAAATAATTTAGAGTCTACATGGAAACCACCAACAGCCAGGGATGATGACATTAAACCTTTTGTGAAGGGAATGTCCATCTTAGCCACCCATTGTCACTTTGGTGTCCTTTCCTCTCACTTCAACGTTGATATGTCATAGGCGTCTGAAGGGAATACCTAAAATGACCAAAGTAGGTCAAAGTTGTCAAAATAAATAGGACCTTAGGTTAAGGTTGTAAAAATAAATAAGACTTGGTTTAACCAATAAGTAAAAGGATGCACACACCCCTCTCTGACAAATCATAGAGAAAATGTAACAAGTTTGCATACTCATGACCTTTAGGTACTTGACCCACAATGTAAAGGATTATCTATTTGTCACCAAAATTATTTGCACAATTAGATGAGATAGAAACTCATATTACAATGGAAAGATTGCAATCATAATGTCAAGCTCATATAAGAATTTTACATGTAATTGTGCAATTGTTATGATGATATCATTATAACCAAACAATTGCCAAGAATTTTTACTCCCTACACTAAAAAGAAAATACATACTTCATTCAACCTTGAGTTATAAAAGAAACAACACACCCATTCATGCCTTTTACAATGGTTTTGTGATGTGTGGAGATGATGAATGATAAAATTCAATAGGTAGAACCTTACCAATGATTTTATATGATAAGGGATAGATGTAATACTTGTTAGAAACATGATTACACCCACTAATTAGTTTGTTCTTCAATTATAATTTTTTTAGTTATTCATTTAGACTGGATCATTATAGTATTTTTCCTCTAGCTTAATTATTTTAGAGTGAAAAAATTGGAAGAATCAACTTGCAAGGTCATTTTTACTAGTGGCCCAATTTTGGAAAAAAAAAAGGTGAAAAACGCAAGAGCCACTTTGAGGCATTAAATGACTACTTTTTGTGGTCTTGGACTTAATATGGATCTAGATTTCATAATATATGCATAATACCTTTCCAATGGCTCAAGAATCACCTCAATCAAAGCTTGTATGAGAAAGTTATGTCTCTCAGAAATTGACCTATTGTAATTAACCACATAATTCAAGAGGGTGCAACTACAACCCCCAATTCTCATGGAAAAAGTGTTAGCCATGTGGGAAATATGAATAATATTCTAGAAAGGTTGAGTTCTAGCTCATGTTCAAGGTTTAAGAAGTCAACTCAAATCCCTAGTTGGTTATCATAATATGTTATAATAAAACCACTAAGAGGAAAATGGGTTCCATTCTATTGTTGGAAACTAGGTTAATACTAAGGGGGGGATGAATAAGTAATAAGACCAATTTAAACAATTATTGACAATTTTATATTTTTTGTTTAATCAACACTCAATCATTTAAGCAACAACATAATCATCACATGAATCACACAAAAACACCATAAGCAACACAAATATATGACATATATATTTTTACATTGAAACCCATAAAGGAATAAAACCACCAATCTTGTTTTATTTTGATGTAGATCTAAAGCCAGAACTCCTAATTACATCAATTTTTATGAGCACCCACCCACATGAGGCACTAACCCCGAAGTTGTTTAGCTGGCACCAACTAGCAGAAAGCACTAACTCGCTAATTTGGTTTGTTGACATTAACTTGCACGAAGAACCAACTCCCTGATTTTCAAGCCATTACTTGTAGGAATAACCAAACCCGAATTGTTTCTCAGGCACCAACCTTAAGGAAGCAACAAATCCCTAATGCACAACCACCAATCTATTGATCCATGCAAATTCCTTTTTCATGCACTCAGATCCACAGGTTCTCTATTCTTATTAAAATTGTGTTACTCTCTCTCATCTACAATTCTTACTTAGCTTGATATCTCACAATGTACTTAGCATCCTTAGCCTTAGTCTCTACTATGCATCTCTTCACACACTCAGATCTAATCACAAATTTTCATATATGTTACATCAACTAAGTCTTTCGTAGCCTTGGCACTTTCTAAATTTACCCTCACATCTCTTGGCCTTCTTGGCTCTTACCTTTCTTGATAATTTTCTAGTTACACTCAACTTCGACAATGTCTCATCCTATTCTCACTATAGAAGCCTCATCCTTTTTATCTTATTGAGAAAACTTCAAAACTTAGCACAATAGAATTTTATTCTTCTGACAATTTGCATGTGGCTCAAAAAAGAACTTCATTTACTCTCATAGGGATCAAAGATACACTTCATTAATACTTTTCACAGCTCGAGGAAAGCCTTCATTTTTCACTTCCATAACTCTAGGAGGTACTTCGCATTTAGGATGCACTAAGCTACAATTCCTCCTTTAATTTCACATAACTCTTTTTGGTGCTCTGTCTCATCCTCTAATTTCCAACTAGACAATAATAGGTTCATTAAATTCTCCCTACAAATGCACTTTCTTCTATATCATTTCAGTTGAATTACTATGAGCACCATACCATTTTTTTACCCCTGGTAAAATTATATTTATTAACAATATCAACATACTCAATTCATGCATCCACCAAAATATTCTAACTGTCATCTTACCAAACTTTCGTTCCCATAATTCCAGATTTCATTTTGTGTCGTACCTTTCTCAATAATATCTTAGCACATGTGACACTGAGCCATGAACAATGGATTAAGCATGGAGAGCATTAAGCCTCACACTAGTTTAATACCTCCATTCCCTTAACCTTAAGTGCTATGGATTTACATGCCTAAGGGCTTGAACCACACTTTTACACTGAAGTCAAAAATTCTCACAAGCCGACCCCTTAGCACAAATCCTTATGCTTTTCCATGTCTTCTATTGACATCATCATTTTCCACATGGAAATCTCTATGTGGTGCAACATGTCACTTAGATTCAACCCACTTGTCCACCCAATAAGTCCATTTTTTTCCTACCATGTGTCATGCTACCAAGGCACCACATCATCATGATTTCCATGTCATCACCACCTCTCTTCCACTTGTTTCCTCATCATTGGGGTATGTCAAATCCATTTTTCTTCCATATGCTAGTCTCTTATGGGGCCCTGTTTTCTTTTTGTTGAGTCACGCCTAGCTGACATCCACTTGTCATAGCATGGAATGGAGGGGGTTCCTAAATTCAATGTTTTGTAATTATTTTCCTTGTTAACTAAAAAACCCTAGACAAGAAAATTTATGTTATAAACTATTTTCATGAAGAATCTTTATCCCATGCCATTTGTCTCGCATTGTGCCCAACAACTCATAGTGCCAAAGCTCTCAAACAATACCTCCATGGTGCGGCGTGAACTTTTATGTTAGGTAATGGATATATATCTATCTCGTAGATTCTATCAACTATGGACCTGTGCCAGGACTACATGGAACAATCTACCAAAACCTCCACAGCAAGACATGAAATTTCACCTTTGTTGATGACTTAATTTTTGTCCTGCACCTTCTGTCAACCACAAAATACTTAAAACCTTAGCAAACATTTTTACTACTACATCGCGATGATGTGTTTTTCTAGTTGTCTTACCTCATTACCTCAGATGATGCGTTGTGCTAGTTGTCATAGTTGTTCTAGTTGTTCTAGTTGTTTGATACTGTAAATGGGAAGGCAAATGATGATTTAATTCAAACATTTGGGCTTGTATGTTACGTTTTAAGCCACTTGGATTTCCTCTCTATTGATTGAATTTAATGTCATATGATGAATTTTTGGAGGATACTCTTATATAGAAAGAATGATGGAGAACATGTTTGCACAAATTAACAATTCAAGGAGTGCACAAATTCTTTCAAAAATGACACTAAAAAAATGTGTTCAAAACCTAACAAATGAAAGCCTATAAGAGGAATTTGCTTCGAGCACCAATCACTGAAACAAAACAAACCTAATGAATGAACACCTTTATTTCTTCAAGCTCAACCTTAAGTCTTGGATCACCATTATTGTTTAGGGGTGATAAACAATGACTAGATAGTATGACAACCAGCTGAACAACTTCAGTAGATGGGATAAATAATTTTATGTAGCCATAGATTGTCGTAATCACTCACTTAATATCTTTTCAAGGCCAACATTTACTTGTTATTTTTAAAAGGATAGAAATAAAATGGATATAGAATAAATCACACATAAATAACACTAGTAATTACCCTAGGAAAACCCCAACTCTTGGAAAAGCCTAGCCTAATAGAATTCTATTAGATTTCAGCCATAACCCTGACCAAGATTGTCGAGGAACCCTGCTCAACTCTTGGTCCCATACACTGATCGAGGAGACCCTTCTTAACCCTTGGCCCCTCACACTGGTTGGGGAGACCCTGCTCTAATAAAGAATGGAAACGAAAAGTGGAGCGGATATTTCTCTTCTCAATATTCAAAATAGCTAAATAGATTACATTGTAAACATCAATAATAAATGACTTGAGTAGAACTCAACACCTATGGAGTAGAACTGAAGTAAAATTGAACTATCTATGACACCTAGCAAACAACAAAATCAAATGTGATGACACTTAGCAAACAATGAGATTAATATCTCAACATCCCCTCCTAATCTCAATTGTTACAAGTGGAGGAACTTACAATGCCTAATTTCTCTCTTTGAAATTCAAATACATTCTTTCCCAATGGATTTTTGAAAATATCTACAAGCTGATCTTTGGAACCACAAAAAGAAAGTACTATGTCCCCATCATTGACAAGCTCACGAATGAAATGAAAACGTGTGTCAATGTGCTTGCTCTTTTTGTGGAAAACATGATTTTTTTATAAAGAAATTATTGAATTGTTGTCACAGTAAATAGGAGTTGGATCCTTTTGAACATTTGATAGATCTTTCATTAATATTCTCAACCACACTGTTTGACAAGCTGCTAATTTTTTTTCTACATATTCTGCCTCAGTAGAAGATATTGAAACAATTGGTTGTTTCTTGGATTCCCGTGAAATCAAATTGGTTCCAAGATGAAAAGCATATCGTAAGGTTCTTTGTGATCATCTAAAATCCTTGCATAATCATTGTATATATAACTTGAAAGTGAACCATTTTTAGAATGTGTATAGAACAAACCATACTCTATGGTCCCTGCAATATACCTTAAGATCACTTTTGCAACATTCCAATGTGAAATATTAGGTGATTGATAAACCTGGAGATAAAACTTGTTGCAAACATGATATCAGGTCTAGTTGCAGTGAGATACAACAAACTACCAACTAGAACTCTATACATTGTGGGGTCAACTGGCGGTGTTGTATCTTCTTTCCTCAACTTGGTGCCTTGAGAAATTAATGTATCAACGGGTTCACAATTGGTCATTCCTAACTTTTAGATGATGTTAGTGGCATATTTTTGTTGACCAACAAAAGTGCCATTAGCAGATTGTTGAATTTCAATGCCTAAGAAGTATTTCATGACCCTTAGATCATTCATATCAAACTTTGGTTGAATTGTTCCTTTGAATTCTTCTAACATCATATTACCTATATAAAGAAGATCATCTACGTAAAGACATACAATAATAATTTACCTTCATGAGTTTTGGTGTACAAAGTTGGCTCATGGTTGTTTCTGTAAAAACCACTTTTGATGAGATAGGTGTCGATGCAACTGTACCAAACTCTTGGAGCTTGTTTCAAGCCATACAAGGCTTTCTTCAATCTTTATAGCTTATGCTCTTGTCCTAGAACTTCAAAACTAGGAGGCTGCTCTACATAAACTTCTTCCTGTAATATACCATTTAGGAAAGCATATTTTACATCAAGCTAATATAATTTCTATTTGTGTTGAGTTGTTTTGAAAAAAGGGGTTCTGACGGTGTCTAACATTGCTACTAGAATAAAGGTTTCACCATAGTCGACACCAAACTGTCGTGAGAATCCTTTAGCAACCAACCTTGCCTTATGTTTCTCAATCTCTCTTTTTTCATTCAGCTTGGTCTTATATAACCATTTTACATCAATCTTGGTTTTTTCTCTTGGGAGATAAACTAATTCCCAAGTCCGGTTCTTCTCTAAAGAAGAAATTTCTTGGTTCATAGCATTAACCCAATGTTTCTCTTTAACTTCTTCTTCAAAATGGGTTGGTTGCACAAACATATTTTGTTGGTCAAACTCATGCTCTTACTCATATATTTCTCTTATGTTTCTTGCTTTGTGACTCTCTTCTGAAGATGTTGAATCAATGATGGATTCACTGCTTGAAGATGTACCATTTTTAGAATGGCATGGCTCTTCTTCAACCTACAATCTTCGTAGTTGTGGTTTATAAACTGGTTGATTTGAAGCTTCATCAACATGATCAATACAAGATTTATTTTCAAAAAAGTTAACATCTCTGCTTAAAACAAACTTCTTGGTAACTGGATTGTAAAGTTTATAGGCCCTTGAATATTCACTATAGCCTATGAAGATACATCTTTCACTCCTATCATCAAGCTTCTTTCTTAGTTGCTTAGGGACATGTGTAAATGCTATTGATCCAATCATTTTAAAGTGAGATACATTTACCTTTCTACCATCACATGCTTCTTGAGGTACTGTATCTTGGATAATAGTTGTTGGAGATCTGTTAAGAGCATACACTGTTGTTGAAACTACTTCAGCCTAATAGTTATTTAACAACTTCTTCTCACAAAGCATACATCTGGCCATGTTCATGATTGATTAATTTTTCCTTTCTACTACTTGTTTAGTCAATTTAGTGTTATCTAAATTGCTAGTATTTATTGTCAACCCGGGGCTCGTAAGCTGATGAAGTGAGGGTGTACTATATGTACTTAAGTAACCTCTTAGAGTTTTTCTTATCGTTGGGGGTGTTGTTGTGGTTAATTATGTTCCTAAGATGGAGTGAGAATTTATAAACAAGTGAGTGATGGTGTGTGTGTAGAGTGAATCCTAAATGAGTGAAAGTGTGTGTTGAGTGATCTCTAACTACTTGCTTGAAAGGAAATGCTTGAAAAGAATAAGTGAACTGAAATGACTTGAAATAAACTTGAAAGCAAATGACCACTACCAATGGCACTAGACACCGTTCAAGTTGCTGCTAATAAAAGAAAAGAGAGTCACTTTTAAAACCCAAGAATAAAGATTATCTCTCTCTAACTCGATGCTTCAAAGCACATGTACTGTGTAAAGCACAGATAGGAAGTAGCTTATGTGGAATTAGAAAAGTGAGAAAAATATGCTTGAAAGACTAATGATAATGATTTGCTATTTCTAATTCTCTACTTCAGCCATATGTACTATGCAAAGTATGATTAGAAAGTAGTGAGAAAATAGTCTAATAAGCACTTAAAATCAAAACTTCTACTTTAAAGACTAGTGGTGATGATTTGCTCTTTCTAACTCGATGCTTCAAAGCACATGTATTGTGTAAAGCACGGATAGAAAGTAGTGAAAGAACAGTCCAAAAAGCACTCAAACTAGCTGCAAATTAGTGATATTCTGATCTTAAAAGATAATAGTTTATGATGAAGATCATTCATGTATGTTAACAGCTCTTTGAGAAATAAGATTAAAAATCAACTATAAAGATAAAGGCAGCACTTGAATTGTCAACTTCAAATACCATTAGCTGTAAAGCAAACACACACATATAAAAAATAAATCCCGGGCTAAAAGAAACCTGCAAAGAAATAACACTGATCAGCTTGAAAGAAAGGAAAACAAGTAAATGAAACTATACATGCTTAAGGAAATAAACAAGAAAATAACGAAATACTGCACATAAAATACTTTACAAAGGCTGAGATGAGCAGGGGCCCTCTGTTCATTCAGCCACAAGAAAACTCAGAGATCTGGAAACTTCAAAACGGTGCTATGTCTATTCCTCCATTTGCAAAAAGTATACAAAACAGAGTGCTGGAATAGCACTAGAAAACAGAGTTCACAAAGCTCTTAAATTCCACACAAGTTCAGAAAATTACAACTAATAAAAAGTTTCTTGAGCGTACGCAGACGCAGCAATTTATAGGAGTTTCTAAGATAGCCTACTCGTACAGCTAATTAACAGAAAAACAATAAACAGTCATGCGTATTTATGGTCCCTTGACACATCACGGCTGCGTGGACGAGTTTAGTGGTTCTGTCGTCATGGATAATAAATCCCATGTTGGATTGCGTCCCCTGCCACCTGTAGAACATGGACAAATCACCATTTAAGATGACGTGACCAAGCAGCTCTCAATCACCGTTTAAACAGCCTTGAGTTGACCGTAACTTAACCAGCTTTGACCATGGGTGGAGATGACGTGGATGGCTGGAACAATGGGACAGGAACCTCGAGCACGTTGATACCTGAGTGCCCATGTGGCTCATCTAGCAAACCGACACGTGGATCATTGTGTTTAACAAAAAGGCTGCAGGATCTTCAGATAGCTGCGGGATCATCAGATAGCTGCGGGATTCCTGCAAGTAAGTCAAAATCTAAACAAATAGTCATCCATTAGCAAAACTTGCTTGATCATGCTTATTGACACCTAATGTAATGATCTGAGAGGTTTTATGGTGAAAATGAGGCAAAAGTGAAGGAAAGATAAGGAAGAACTGAGGAAAATGGTAGACAAGTAGGTGTAGAATAGAGGCTCTACATACCCCCACTCCGAGGGTATTGCATGTCCTCATGCAATGAAAACACAATTCAGTCCATCTGCTGGGATGCCTCAGCTAGGACATCCAATCTCCTTCTCTTCCTTTGTGTAGAAACATTAACCTTTGGCCTCTTGAACATGCATCTGAATTTCAAATTGATTAAGGCTCTGTTCAGCCTTCTACATCTCTTCTTGAGTCTGCTGTGTTTCTTCTGCCACATGCTCATGTGAAGAAAGGTGTTATCTTGGATTGCTTTGGCAATTTCAGCTTGCTGCTTCATTTCTTCATTTCTCTGTTTAATGTGACGGTTTAGCACTTCAAGTTCATAGATTTCTTGTTTAAGTAAATCTATTTGCGGCTCATGAGGTATGACATTACTTGGGCCAGCAGTGTTTTGCTCCAATGTTTCAAAATAGTTGTACACCTCTTGTTGAATTGGGTCAACAATTGGTGACTTCCTTGGACTATATTCATGCTCAATTTCAATTTCAAACTCCGGCTGAAATGGACTGTCTTCTCTTGGAGGAGTAGCTGCCTCATGTGATGGACTATCCTCAAGGTCTGCTTTTGTAGCACCCTTCTCAGGTGTGCTAAGATCAACGAAGAGTGTCCTTGTGGCTTTCCTTTTATTCTGCAATCTACTACTCCTTCTTACCGTGGCAGCATTCTGTGTTTCTTTTTGTGCCTTTTCCCTTGGTTTTTGAACTTTTACTTTCTCAGAGAGGGCAGTTTTCTCATGGAGTTTAGCTACCCTTTGTGCTAAGGGCTGGTTATCCCTTTCTTCATCACTAGAATGCTCTGGGGTCTGATCAGTTTCTTGGATTATAGATTTTCCCTTGTCTTGTTTTTGTTTCTTTTTGTCTTCTCTTCTCTTCTTGGTAGCTTCCTTGGCAAGTTCAGCGAGGGTTTCTGAGATGACCTCTTGAGCACTGTCTTCAGTGGGTTCAATCTCAGGTTCAAGATGATGGACTTCTATTTCCTCTACAGTTTGTCTTTGAACAGTTTCCTCTAAGATGTCAGTCTCAGAGATACTTTCTTTTCTCTTCCTTCTGCTTTTTCTAGGTATAGAAGATTCTCCAGGTTCTGCAAAATGATTCCTTACAAGGAATTTCTCCCATGTGTCTTGTTTTTCTTTTAACTGTTCTTCTATCAATAACTTTACAAGACCATGGTGACAGAGGTAATCTTCTACGTTTCGTGGATTTCATTGAGCCATGGAACACATTTTCCTAAGCCTTTGGAATAGAAAGTAAGGAAGATTTATATCATGTTCTCCTTGAAATTGCAGCATAATTTTACCATGATAAACGTACAACACTCCAAATCTCCCTTCACACATGAAAAATTTTTGCACTAACAACAATAGAATTTTCCATTCTTCTTTAACATGGGAGATTGGAATTCCTTTGGTGAAAACACTTGTGTCCATACCTGGGTTTTTAAAAATCCGCTTCCATTGTTGATCCTGGACTGCCCGGTTTTTGAACCAACGTTCACCGGTTTTTGGAAGAGAGGTAGCCCTTGCTATGCTTCCTTCGCTGACTGTAAATGTTAAATCACCCACTTCTGCTTGACTGTCTTTGTCCTTAAATGATCTTGCAAAGGCTTTTGTTACTTCTTTGTGGTAGCCCTTAAACTTCCTGATGCACTGTAGCCAATTAGCCTTTTGTAATGCTTCCTCAACCTGAGGGTATGCCTCCAAGAATTTCGAACCTTCTGGTTCCGCCCTTAAAAGCTTTCACATCGACTCCTCAGCTCTGTTTAAAACACGAATTTGATGGTGACCTTACACAGTAACCCCGTCACTTTACACAGTAACTCCTCGGTTCCTGTTCAGACTTTGTGGAACAGAGGGTATACGGTGCATCAACAGCCTCAGACACCGAGAATTCACGGCTTGAATTAGAGTTAAGCGGAGGATAACAGCGTGGACACAGTGAAAACGGTGACTAACAGTCGTAATACGACTGTATCACAGGTTTACTGGCTATACGGCAGAGGGAAAACAGAGGATGGTTTATGGAGGTAATCGTAGTGAGTGAAACGGAATAAGGGAGATGATAGCGAGGAATGGAGTATTATGAGCACAGAGGGTTTCGAAATGATGAATGGAACGGCTATATTCTCCGATTTCGGCTGTGAATTGACACATGGCTGCGGGACGAGAACTGAGAGACGTAATACGGTAGGTTACGTCATTAGGGTACGAGACCTTAATGACAGAAACAGCCATATGTGATTTCAAAAATCGTGGTTATTATGAGCTGGTAGACGTGGAGGATTCGTAGATTTGTGGTCGCATGGGAAAAGAAGATGGGTAATCATTACGATTAGTGGTCAACAAAACATAACCCAGAAAATTCCGCATAATGAAATAACCATAGGTTTAGAGTTTTAAACATACCTCGGATCCGCATTTGATTTGGCTTCTGATGATTTGCTATTAACCTTTTGTTAACTTTATTGCTAGCACATGATCTTTCCTCCTTAAAGGATAAATTGGATACAAACAAAATCATGGTTGTCACACAAGAACCAACCATCATGCAATCCAATAAAGATATACTTTGCAACAATAATCAAAATATCATTATGCAAAGTTCAAAGATCAAAATAGAAGGCAACAAAAAAATGGTTGTAACACAAGAACCAACCATGTTGCAATTCAAGTAAAACACTTTGCAGAAATATGAAGTTATCAAATGATATCATGCAAAGTTAAGCCAAAGCTCAAGGATCAAAAGAGTCAATGTAATATATGTTGCATGAGGACATGCAATAGCTTCAGTTGGGGGGTATGTTGAGTCTTGAAAATGTCATTCATTTGCATTACACTTTCGCTATTATGTCCATTATATCACCTCCATTTCACCTCCATTTCACTACTATGTCACCACATTCATCCCACTTTCATTATCATTGGGCTACCTTTATGTTTTTCCAATATTTATTATTTCTAAGCCTTTTAAGTGAATTTGTGGTTAAACATTAGAAAATAATGTGCATATGCTTATACCTAACAAATGGGTTGAGTTTGTTGACATGTGTAGGTTGAAAGGAGACTTCTAGAAGACCCTTATGTGGCACTCTAAGGCCAAATTCGAATTTGGTTGGAAAGAATCATGGGATCATGAGGATATGTGTCACATCTCCTAATTGTATTGTAACTCTAAAAGACATGTGTCTTATCAGTTCCTATTTTGATTAGGACTCTAGAGGTAGAGGGAGAGATTCATGGATTATCATCAATGAGATGGCTCTCATCCTTTTGTATAAATAGGAGGTCTCTCTCCTTCATTAGTTAGTCTTTTTAGTCTCTTTTAGTCTCTTTAGTCTCTTTTTAGTCTCTCTTTGGAGAGCTTTGTTGTACTTTGCACTTTTGAAGAAATTGAATAAAGCTTTGATGTTCTCAACATGGAAGGAGATGTGAAGTAGATGTCATGGAGCATATTAGGATGTAAGTAGATTAGATTTCATTTTGTAAATATTGCTTTGTAGAATGTAAGGTAGATTAGATTTTCATTCATGCAATTTTAAGTATGCTTTGATTTCATAGGTAGAAGGGGGCCCCTGCCTTGTACAGTTTGAATTATTGCATTTTATTTTCTCCCGGGATTTGTTTTTATGTTTATGTATTTGCTTTACAAACTAATGGTATTTGAAGTTGGCAGGTTCAAGCTGCTGCCTTTGTTTTTATACCTGATTTTTAGTCTTATTTATCAAAGTTCTGCTAACACATGAATGATCTTTTATCATAAACTGTTATCTTTTAAGGATCAGAATACCACTAACTTGCAGTTGGCTTTGAGTGCTTTTTAGACTAATCTTTCACTACTTTCTAATCATACTTTGCATAGTACATATGGCTGAAGTAGAGAGTTAGAAAGAGCAAAACGTTATCACTAGTCTTTAAAGTAGATTTTTCTCATTTTTAATCACTTTTCTAATTCAACTTGAGCTACTTCCTAATCATACTTTGCATAGTACATATGGCAGAAGTAGAGAATTAGGGAGAGATAATCATTATCTTTGGTTTTAAAAGTGACTTTCTTTTCTTTTATTTGCAGCAGCATGAATGGTGTCTAGTGCCATTGGAAGTGGTCATTTACTTTCAAGTCATTTCAAGTTCTTTGCTTTCAGTTTCATTTCAAGTTATTTCTTTCAAGCTCTTTCTTTGCAAGTTTAAAGTTTGATTACTTTCTAGACTTACTTCTAACTACTTCCTAATCGTGCTTTACACAGCACATGTGTTTGAAGCAGAGTTTTAGGAAGAGTTGAACATTATAACTGGTCTTTAAAGTGGTTTTTTCTTACTTGTCACCTTAGAGCTTGACTACTTTTTGGACTTATTTCTGACTACTTCTTAATCGTGCTTTACACGGCACATGTGTTTGAAGCAGAGTTTTAGGAAGAGTTGAACATAAACTATAAAACAACGAAGTAAGAGAAAGGTTAACTAAGCACATATAGTGCACCACACTTCATCAGTTTACGATACCCGGATTGATAATTTATGTAGAGCAATTTAAGACGTTATGATTTTGAACTGTAAATATTTTCTTCAGACAAACTGTGTTTCTTGTGCAGGTGCAGAAGGCTGCAGGAAGGCTAAACAGCTGCAGAATTGTTAAATAGCTGCAGGAACTGTAATGAAGTCTTCCAGCTGCATAAAATACTTTAGTTGCCTAAAAAAAATTTATTAATGAAGTGAAATGGAATGAAGGAATGAATGAATGAGTGAGTGGAAAGCAGTGAGGTGAAGTGAGGATGGTAAGATGGAAGGAAATGGTGAGATGAAATGAATGAAATGAAAATGAAAGAGAGAGATTTTTTTTTTTTTTTTTTTTGGAAAACATGAGGTGTCAGGTGACCCTGATTTTCACCTCATGTTTTCTACATGAGACTGCCAATCAGAGATTGGTTTTCAGGCTCATACATTTATTCATTTTTTTCTTTTTTTTTTTTTTTTTTTTTTTTTTCTTTTTTTTTTTTTTATTGAAATTGAAAGAAACAGAGATTAGGCTGATGGAGGAGAAGAATTCTTCTCCACCAGCCTTATTTCAGAATCGCCTTGGAATAACTTAACAAACTCCTCTTTTGAGAGTGGCTTGTGGTAGACTTTTAACCGGTGGCCATTCACAATAAAGGGAGTTCGAAGTTCATCAATAGTCTTCACTCTAACTGCTCCATTATTAAAGACTTCATCAATCTCATATGGCCCAAGCCAATGAGTTTGAAATTTTCCTTTGAAATCCTTAAATTTTGAATCAAACAAGAGTGTCCAATCACCCTTTTGAAACTTCTTTTCTTTGATATGTCGATCATGCCATTTGCTTCTTTGGTGCTGAACTAGATCGGTTCTTAGAATTGCATCTTGTCTCATTTCATCTAGTTCATTTAACTGGTCCATTCTGTGCTTCTGGGCTTCTGATAAGCTCATCCCCAATTGAACTGCTGTCTTGAAGGTCTTGATTTGGAACTCAATGGGGAACAGGATTTCCTTCCCATAAACAAGTTCATAGGGAGAATGTCCTGTGGTGTTCCTCCATGTAGTTCTATAGGCCCATAAGGCTTCAGGAAGCCTTTCTGCCCAATCTCTTCTATGAAGATGAACAGTCTTTGTGATGATGCTTTCAAGAACTTTATTTGTAGATTCTACTTGACCATTCGCTTGTGGATGGTATGGAGTAGATGTTCTATGCTTAATCTTATATTCCTCCATCAGCTTTTCCACCATCCTTGATGTAAATTGGCTTCCCTGATCTGTTACAATTTCTCTTGGTACACCAAAACGAGTGAAAATATCCTTGAAAAGAAATTGAACAACTGAATTTTCAGTAGCAGAAGTTAATGCTATAGCTTCTACCCACTTGGTAACATAATCAGTACAAACCAGTATATATCTATTTTGCTTGGATGGCGGATTAATTGGTCCAACAAAATCTAGAGCCCATTTCTCGAAAGGTTCGATGCATACCTGTGGCTGTAGTGGCATTTCATTCGAAAGAGTTGGTCTCCCAGTTCTTTGACAACTGTCACACCTTTTAACATATTGCTTTGCATCCTTAAAGAGAGAAGGCCAATAATATCCTGATGAAAGGATTTTATAGGCAGTCCTCTTATCAGAAAAATGTCCGCCACAAGGTTCGTCATGACATGCCTTAAGGATGTCAGGCATCTCATCCTCCCGTACACATCTTCTGATCATCAAATCTGGCCCTGTTCTGAACAATTCATTAGAAATCCAAGAATAAAGTGAACTATCCTGAATGATTTTCCTTTTCTCATTAGGAAATAAATGTAAAGGTAATTTTCCAGTAACTAAATAATTAGCAATATCAGCATACCAAGGAGTTTTGGTAGTTACTGCAAACAAATACTCATCTGGAAATTTATCCTCTACAGGAGAGTCCTCATTAGTGTTTTGGATTCTAGACAAGAAGTCAGCTACTGTGTTCTGTTTACCTGGTCAATCTAACACAGTTATGTTGAATTCTTGTAAAAGCAAAAGCCATCTTGTAACTCTACCATTAGTGACTGGTTTGTTCATGAGGTATCTAATGGCAGAGTGATCAGTGTGGACAAAGGTTTCATAGCCGGTTATATAGTGTCTAAACTTGTTTATAGCATGAACAACGGCTAGAAACTCCTTTTCAGTAACAGTATAATTTAACTCAGTAGGAGTCAAATTCTTACTCGTGTAATAAATGGCATAAGGGATCAAATCCTTTTGTCCCAAAACAGCTCCTAAAGCTGTATCTGAAGCATCAGTAGAAATGTGGAAAGGGAGTTTCCAATTTGGACCCCTTAAAATGGGTGCTTCAGATATTCTAGTCTTCAAAGCTTCAAAGGCAGATTGACATTCAGGATCCCACTTAAATTCACAATCTTTAGTAAGTAGTTTGAAAAGAGGGGATGCTATCTTAGTGAAGTTTTCAATAAATCTTCTGTAATAACCAGTAAACCCAAGAAAACTTCTAACATCTCTTTGGCAATTTGGAACAGGTAACTTAGAGATGACTTCTACTTTAGATCTATCAACTTTGATTCCATCTCCTGAAATATGATGTCCTAAAACAATCCCTTCAGTAAACATCATAAAACACTTTTCATGACTTAAAGAAAGATTTGTTTCCTTACATCTTACCAGTACTTTTTCCAAATTTGCCAAAGCTTCTTCAAATGTATTACCATAGACTGTAAAATCGTCCATGTATACCTCTACACAATCATGAATCAGATCTGAGAAGATTCCTAGTACAGCCCTTTGAAATGTAGCAGGTGCATTGCACAAACCAAAAGGGAGTACTCGATAGGCAAAAGTTCCCCAAGGACAAGTAAAGGTGGTTTTGTCTTGATCTTCAGGTGCTACCTGAATCTGATTGTAACCACTAAAACCATCCAAGAATGAGAAATACTTTTTACCTGCTAAAGTGTCTAATACCTGATCAATAAAAGGTAGAGGAAAATGATCCTTTAAGGTTGCCTTGTTCAATTCTCGATAATCAATGCAAACTCTCCATTTACCATTCTTTTTGGGCACTATAACCAAGGGAGAAACCCATTGGCTATCTGAAATGGGGTAAATGAAGTTTACCTTGAGCAATTTCTGAAGTTCTTCTTTCACAATTTCCCTAAGATTTGGATTCATCCGTGTTTGTGGCTGCCTAATAGGTCTGCTGTTTTCTTCAATATAAATATGATGAATACAAGTCTTAGGGTCGATTCCTTTCATGTCAGTATATTCCCATGCAAAGGCAGTGGAATGTTTTTGCAACAGTTTAGTTAATTCTTCTTGTTGTAGTCTTTCCAAGTTCTTGTTAATGTTTAATGTTTTTCCTGGAAAGATTTCAACTGTAGAACTACCAAACTCTTCCATTGAGAAGAGAGACATCTGTCTAGAGGAGAGATATTCAATATCTGCATCTAACTGGAACTGTGAAGAGTCATATTCTAAGGGTACCTCAAAATTTTCTAATGTATTTAGAATTTGACTATCCTCACTGATTTCAGAGATGGTTAGAACAGGTTGAAGAGTATCCTCATCATCAATCCACTCATCTTCTCCTATTTCTGTTATTGCCTTTGCGGGAGGATACAAGTTGAATTTCTTGGTAGAATTACCATCTGATATATACATGTCCCCCGACCTACAACTTATGAAAGCATCAGCTGTGGCCAGCCAAGGTCTTCCTAGAATAAGAGGATGTCCTCCTAGATTGTTCTTGGGAGTTAAAATCATAAAATCAACTGGATATTCCCAAGAGTCTAGTGAGACTGGAATGTCCTCCAATACACCATCAGGTTTAATGATTGATCTATCTGCAAGTTGCAACAAAGTAGGTGTAAAGAGAAGGTTAGGAAGTTTTAACTAATCCATGGTCTGTCTACTCATAATGTTGATAGCGGCTCCTAAGTCAATCAAGGTATTTGGGATTTCAACCCCATTAATATGAGTTTTAACAATAGGGCTACCGGGATCTACATATTTTTGCATGGTAATTTTACCCATCATAATGTCTGCAATTTTTCCAACTAGATGTATCCTTTTGGTGTTTCTGGTTCTTTTTATTGTTTTTTTCAAACTCATCTCCTTTATTGTCTTTGCTAGAATGGGAATCTCCTTAATGGCTGTTAACAAGGGAATCTTGATACAGACATTTTTCAATTCATCTAGAAAGCTATAGTCAGGCAACCAAATCTGCTTCTCCACTCCTTTATCAATTTGCAATCTTTCAGGAAAAGGAGGAATAGCTGAAGATGTGGGTTGCTCTACTAAGGGAGTTGATTCTTTTCTTTTTCTTTAATGCTTGGGTTTTGAAGGGATACTTCAGAACCCTTATTGGCTTTGAGAGATTCTTCCTCAGAAATGCTTGGTTGTTGAGCACTTGTAGAAGGTTGGTCTAAGATTCTACCTGATCTGAGTTGGACCTCATTGAGAGGGACAACCATATAGGTAGGGAATGGTTGACCTTCCATAAGTGGTTGACCTTCCATCACATAAGCACTTTGAGGGTTCCTATTATTGGGGTTTGGTTGAGGTTGAGAGGGAAGTTGATTTGGCCTCTGCTGAGATTGTAACAAGAGTTGAGAATTTTGATTTTGTGGAAGAGGTTGTTGTTGTTGAGGGAATGGTAATGACAATTGTTGACCTTGATTTGGAAGTTGGGGAGCTTGGTGATTCTGAAAGGATTGAGGATATTGATAGAATTGGGCAAATCTCCCATAAGGATTTTGCATTTGCATGCTTTGCAACCATGCTTGGAAAGGATTTTGTGGTTGTGACCAAGGTTGTTGCCAAGGATTCCAATTTGGTGGGGGCTGAAAATTCATAGAGTTATTAAACCCTTGATTTTGCTGCCCCTGCCAAGGTCTTCTTGCAACAAAACAAAGGGATTCAAGCGTACTTGGATCTTCTTGAAAGACTGCTTTGAGGCCAGGGATTGAAGGACATTCCTTGGTCTCATGGGTTTCTGAGCAAATTACACAGGTTTCCACAACTTGTGCTTCCAAGGGACATTCCCTTAAAGCATGCTTCTTTCTACACTTCGGGCAAAAGATGGTCATAGCCTCGGCTTCTGCTTTTTGTTTATTCTGAATCTTAAGGGTATCAATTTGTTCACTAAGACTCCCTAATATGTCAGTTTTAAATTCATCTAGCATATTACCGATTTCAGCCCTACTCACTGATCCTGTTGCAGATTTATTTGCCCTAAGGAGAGAAGGATCTCTAGGCCCTTTTTGAGTTTTTGATTTGCCCCTTGAGAGATGGATACAAAGTTCAGCTATATCATTGAGAGAAAGTTGAGAAATATCCCCTTTCCCCATCATGTTTAAGATATCTATCCATTCATCCTTAATGGCTTTTAATAAGAGGGCTTTTAAGGTCTCTTCATCCAAGGTACTCATTTTTGCTCTTTTTAAATTATATTGAAATCTCTCAAGTAAATCTTCTAGGCTCTCATCTTCTTTTTGCATCATTTTAAAAACCTCATCCTTATGATTAGTAGGCATACAATAGTCCAAATACCTATCCAAAAAGGTCTGTTTCATTTCATCCCAGGTCCTAATGGACTGAGTAACTAATCCCATGAACCATTTCAAAGCTTGATCTTTTAATGTTGATGGGAACAGTTTGAGTTTCTGAGTATCATCCAGATAGTCATAAGTTCGACACACAACTTCAAATTCAAACAAGAATGTTTCAGGGTCCTCAGTTCTTAATCCATGAAAATTTGGGAGGACGGATGGTGATATGTTTTTCATGGTGGCTCGGGAGTCCTCATCAACAATGGGAAACCCAAATGTGTTATCCCCATCTCTATTTCCTCCAATGGGACCTCTACCTCCTCCATTGTTATTGTTATTTCCTCCTCCTCCTCTACCTCTACCTCTACCGCCTCCTTCTTCCTCTGCCATGATGATTCTCCTAGGGATTTCAAAATCTTTTGGTTCTTCTACAAAGGGTGAATGAGAAGAGATTTCTCCTTCCTCTTCTGGTGAGTCTATTTCCTCAATTACAATTGGTTTTCTGGTAGGAGAAAGAGAAGAGTCTCTTCCTAGTTCAAACTCAATAGAAGGTATAGGAGAGTCAACTCTTGGCTCTTGAATTTCAGGACTAGGAGTTTCAGTTGGAGATAAGGGAGGTGTCTCTTGTCTATCTCTTGAAGTAGATGGACTTGTAAAGATTGAACTTCGAGCTCTAGCTAAAAACCTTCCCCTAGAATCTCTAGCTCTATGCATGTCATTTTTATTTTATCTTCAAGTTAAGTTAAATAGTTCTTTTTCTGATCTTCCAGTTCACTCTAGGTGCAAGAAGAGAGCATACTCAAGAAACTATTAAATCAATAACTTTCTCCTTTCTGATCCTCCAGATCACTTCAAAGTGCAAGAGGAGAGCATACTTAGATAGGTTATTAACTTCTTTTCTTGAAGTTTTTTTTTTATTTTTTCCTTCTAAGAATATGGCTACTTAATTTCACTTCCCCGGCAACGGCGCCAAAATGTTTAGTCAATTTAGTGTTATCTAAATTGCTAGTATTTATTGTCAACCCGGGGCTCGTAAGCTGATGAAGTGAGGGTGTACTATATGTACTTAAGTAATCTCTTAGAGTTTTTCTTATCGTTGGGGGTGTTGTTGTGGTTAATTATGTTCCTAAGATGGAGTGAGAATTTATAAACAAGTGAGTGATGGTGTGTGTGTAGAGTGAATCCTAAATGAGTGAAAGTGTGTGTTGAGTGATCTCTAACTACTTGCTTGAAAGGAAATGCTTGAAAAGAATAAGTGAACTGAAATGACTTGAAATAAACTTGAAAGCAAATGACCACTACCAATGGCACTAGACACCGTTCAAGTTGCTGCTAATAAAAGAAAAGAGAGTCACTTTTAAAACCCAAGAATAAAGATTATCTCTCTCTAACTCGATGCTTCAAAGCACATGTACTGTGTAAAGCACGGATAGGAAGTAGCTTATGTGGAATTAGAAAAGTGAGAAAAATATGCTTGAAAGACTAATGATAATGATTTGCTATTTCTAATTCTCTACTTCAGCCATATGTACTATGCAAAGTATGATTAGAAAGTAGTGAGAAAATAGTCTAATAAGCACTTAAAATCAAAACTTCTACTTTAAAGACTAGTGGTGATGATTTGCTCTTTCTAACTCGATGCTTCAAAGCACATGTACTGTGTAAAGCACGGATAGAAAGTAGTGAAAGAACAGTCCAAAAAGCACTCAAACTAGCTGCAAATTAGTGATATTCTGATCTTAAAAGATAATAGTTTATGATGAAGATCATTCATGTATGTTAACAGCTCTTTGAGAAATAAGATTAAAAATCAACTATAAAGATAAAGGCAGCACTTGAATTGTCAACTTCAAATACCATTAGCTGTAAAGCAAACACACACATATAAAAAATAAATCCCGGGCTAAAAGAAACCTGCAAAGAAATAACACTGATCAGCTTGAAAGAAAGGAAAACAAGTAAATGAAACTATACATGCTTAAGGAAATAAACAAGAAAATAACGAAATACTGCACATAAAATACTTTACAAAGGCTGAGATGAGCAGGGGCCCTCTGTTCATTCAGCCACAAGAAAACTCAGAGATCTGGAAACTTCAAAACGGTGCTATGTCTATTCCTCCATTTGCAAAAAGTATACAAAACAGAGTGCTGGAATAGCACTAGAAAACAGAGTTCACAAAGCTCTTAAATTCCACACAAGTTCAGAAAATTACAACTAATAAAAAGTTTCTTGAGCGTACGCAGACGCAGCAATTTATAGGAGTTTCTAAGATAGCCTACTCATACAGCTAATTAACAGAAAAACAATAAACAGTCATGCGTATTTATGGTCCCTTGACACATCACGGCTGCGTGGACGAGTTTAGTGGTTCTGTCGTCATGGATAATAAATCCCATGTTGGATTGCGTCCCCTGCCACCTGTAGAACATGGACAAATCACCATTTAAGATGACGTGACCAAGCAGCTCTCAATCACCGTTTAAACAGCCTTGAGTTGACCGTAACTTAACCAGCTTTGACCATGGGTGGAGATGACGTGGATGGCTGGAACAATGGGACAGGAACCTCGAGCACGTTGATACCTGAGTGCCCATGTGGCTCATCTAGCAAACCGACACGTGGATCATTGTGTTTAACAAAAAGGCTGCAGGATCTTTAGATAGCTGCGGGATCATCAGATAGCTGCGGGATTCCTGCAAGTAAGTCAAAATCTAAACAAATAGTCATCCATTAGCAAAACTTGCTTGATCATGCTTATTGACACCTAATGTAATGATCTGAGAGGTTTTATGGTGAAAATGAGGCAAAAGTGAAGGAAAGATAAGGAAGAACTGAGGAAAATGGTAGACAAGTAGGTGTAGAATAGAGGCTCTACACTACTTCATTATGTCGTGGAGTATATCTTGTTGTGTTGTGGATGATGATTCCTTGTTGTTGAAAAAAATATTTGAAGTCATTGGAGTTGTACTCTCCTCCTCTGTCCGACCTGTGAAATTTTAAAGGCTTTCCACTTAGCTTTTCTATTTATGTTTTGAATTCTTTGAACCTTGAGAATGTGTCTGATTTATTTTTGAGAAAATACACCCATATCTTCCTGCTATATTCATCAAAAATGTCAGAAAATAAAGACTACCACCAATGGACTGTGTCTGCATTGGGCCACTTATATCTATATGGACTATCTCTAAAGGCCTTTTTTCTCTAGAGGAAGATGTGGGAAATATATCTCTTTTATGCTTGGATAGAACACAAATTTCACAATTACAATCTTTTTCATTCATAATAGGGAGACCAATGACGATTGAATGTTTCTGAAGCAGACTTAGACTCTTAAATGGGATGTGGTCATACCTAGAATGCCATAACTGAGACTCATCTATTCTTGACACATTGTGGACAAAAGACTGTGAGAGATTTCGACTTCTAAGAGTCAATGGAAACATCTTATTCTTGGTTTTTTTCAACCTTTGCTATCAATCTTCTATTGGGCAATTTGTCATAGATATAACATGTGTTCCCTTGGAATATTACATCATAACCATGTTCCATCAATTGTCCTACACTAATGAGGTTATGCTTCAGATGTGGAACATAATAAACATCAGGTATGTATTTATGTTGATTTTGTTTAGTTAGAATAGGGTCAATACATTTTCCTTCAGATTTAATACAAGAACGATCTCCAAGTGTAATTTCTGATGTTATGGAAGCATTAAGATAAGAAAGAATATTTTTGTTACATGTCATATGATTGCTACAGCCACTGTCCAACAACCAAATGTCCTTGTTGTGAGTGTCTTCAGAAATATGGAAGGCAAGAAACATTGTTTCAGAGGATTCTCTTTCATTGTTGGAGAGATGGACACTACCTCTTTGTTGATATGATTGTTCTTTCTACATTCATGTTCATAATGCCCAAATTTCTTGCAGTAATGGCATTCAACATTAGATTTTCTCCATGTTCTAATTCTTTGTGTTTGGTTTTGTGGATGTCTCCATTGCTCTGTTGCATGATGCTGTTATGATTAGCCCCTACCTCGTCCTCTACTTCGCTTGTTGCCGCTTCTATATCCTCTGCCTCTGCCCCTGCTAAAAGAGAGGTGTGCTTTAAAAGCTTGTTCCATGGAATCTTCTGTCGAGTCTTCTTTCGTGTGCCTAAGTGATCTAGTCAACTATTCTACCGAGTAAGTTGTAAAATATTTGGATTCCAAAATGGATGTTACAATCATGTCATATTTCTTGAGCAGGCTTCGAAGGAATTTTTCAACAATCTTCTGATATGTAATGGTTTCACCAATGAGTTTGATCTAATTGACTATTCCCATGACTCTAGTCATAAACTGATCCACATTTTTTGTGTTAGTCATCTTTAGGGTTTCAAACTAAGCTCTCAATGCCTGCATTACCTTGATACACATATTTCAAGATTTCCCAAGCTTCTTTTGATATGGATGTGCAAGTTATTTTATCGAAAATAGAGTCATCGACTGAGTTTTGTATCCAACATTTGGCTCTATGATCTTTCTTTATAAGTTCAATAGTTACATTCCTTTGATTATTAGGCATGGTCCCCTATGCTTCGTGGGCTAGCTCTACATAAGCATTCTGAAGTGTATCCTAACACTCTTGAGCTTGCAAAAATGTCTTCATTCTTAAAGACCAAAACTTGTAATTTTTTCCAAACAAAATTGGAGTTTGTGACAATAAACTAGAGAAAACAACAACTTCTTCAATTGCAAATGTGCGCACCTTTTTACAATCTTCTTTGGAAGACTAAAAAAATCTCTTTAAAAATACGAACACTTTTTGTTTCAATAACCCCTCCCCTTTCTTTTATTTTTTTAATAATATTTTATTTAGATAAACTTTTTTTTTATTTTATTTTATGTTAAATAAAAATTATTAATACCAATTTTATTTTATGGTATCACATCATAAAAATAAAAAACACTTTTCAAATTGTATTAAGAAACGGGTCTCCGTGAATAAGAGCGTGACCTTTTTAATAAGACGAAATCTCCTCAATAGAACTTTGAACCACGGACTTGAAACGTTTGACCTTCCTCGTGGAGCCCGCGCACTAATGGAGTTGAGCCAACAAATTAAAAATGTTAACTGTTCAAAGTACTTGCTTACACTGTATGACTGCGTTGCATTGCTTATTAATACCAATTTTATTTTATGGTATCACATCATAAAAATAAAAAACACTTTTCAAATTGTATTAAGAAACGGGTCTCCGTGAATAAGAGCGTGACCTTTTTAATAAGACGAAATCTCCTCAATAGAACTTTGAACCACGGACTTGAAACGTTTGACCTTCCTCGTGGAGCCCGCGCACTAATGGAGTTGAGCCAACAAATTAAAAATGTTAACTGTTCAAAGTACTTGCTTACACTGTATGACTGCGTTGCATTGCAGTTTTCTCAGTTTCGTAAGTTATTGACCATCAACGGACTTGATCACTGTGGAGGGGTGCGTTGATCATTAAAAAAAATTAAAGAAATAACTTAATTTTTTTTTAATTAAGTTATAACTATCTGCTTTGTCCTTTTCATAGAACGATTTCACGTAACGCCTTTTCAAAACAATGGAGACTTCTTCTCCTTCTCGAATTCCTTTGTACTCTTCACAGAATTACGTAATTAGATTCTTCAAAACAACGGAGGCTTTTTATCCTCTTAGAAGTCTTTTTCACAGAAAGACTTCAGTAATTTGAACAACTGAGGTTTTTTCTCTTCAAATTTTTGGTCTCTACTGCTCTCTCTATAGTCTTATGCTACTTGAAACTCTGATACTATGACAAAGAATGAAAACGAAAAGTGAAGTAGAGATTTTTCTACTCAATATTTAAAATAGCTAAATAGATTGCTGTAAACATCAATAATAAATGACTAGAGTAGAACTCAGAACTTACTGAGTAGAACTGAAATAAAATTGAACTATCTATGACACTTAGCAGACAACAAAATCAAATGTGATGACACCTAGAGATTAATATCTCAGCATGATCAACCCTTGGCACCTTGGTGCATAATACCACCGGCCACAAAACCATGTCCCTGAAACCACTAGCTATAATGTGTCATTGCGAGTCAAGGTTAATCCTAACATTACCTATATTAGCAAGGACTTCTTTCCAACCAAATACAATTGGCATAATACCATTGGCCACAAAATCATATACCTGAAACCACTAACTATAAAATGTCATTCAGAGTCAAGGTTAATCTTAACATTACCTATATTAGCAAAAATAGTAACTATATACTCGCTTCATTGTATTTATGCAATGTTGAGTACTAAGGAAGCTTCTCCTCACAATGAAAATCTAGCCAGAGTCAAGGTTAATCCTAACATTACCTATATTGGCAAAAATAGTAACCATATACTCACTTCATTGTATTTATGCAATGTTGAGTACTAAGGAAGCTTCTCCTCACAATGAAAATCTAGCCACTATTTTACTGGAAAAAGAGTGGTGCAAAGGCCTTCGTGATCATAGGAACTATTCATGACGAATAAAAATAAAAAGAATTAATGGGAAAAAGGAATTTTGGTGTGGAGAAAGAAAGTGCAGGAAAAAATGTGTGGGGAGAATACTAGTGTGGAGTCAGAGACACAAAACTCCTGACTACACCCTTTCTCCCACACTCCCGCAGAATACTTGTGTGGAGTCAGAGACACAAAACTCCTGACTACACCCTTTCTCCCACCCTTTCTCCCACACTCCCGCATAATTGTGGGAAAAAAGAAAAATACAAGCACATCAAAAATGAGAATCATATACTAAGCATCATACTTTCTTGATATTTAAGCATGTAAATAGGACAACAGAAAGGAGTACAACGAGATGACACCACCATGTAGTCATCACCGTCTCAGTGCTAACAGCCAAGAGTACACAGTATAGTTAGATTGGGAAGGTTGCATCTTTGATTCACGTCAGCTTCAATTTCTCGAAATTTCAGAAGAAAAATAGCAGTTCAAGCTTAGATCTAAATTTGTAGTTGTTTATTAACCTTAATTTCAAAACTGGAACGCTAAATTTTATTGTATTCACAAGTGATTTTATCCATAAGTACCGAAATGTTTTAATTTGGTAGTTATATTCATGACATGCACGTTAAGTGTAAGGCATTTTTACAGCACATAGATGGATTCGCACTCATCTTACTCATGACCTAGAAATGTATAAAACCCTAGAATGTGATACTCCACAGGCAGCAATTTCTTTGCTATAAAAAACATTAATTTATCGTATAACAGATTCTCAGGAGAGTGATAACGCTATGGCATATATTTCATGAAATGTTTGTGGCACTTTATTCTATATATAAAGGACATGTTGAATGCCAAGTTAAAGGAGCTTATAGACCAGTGCCTGTAATGCCACATGAAATGCCAGCATTAATAAACCCATGTTATATGTGATATAGAGAAGACTGCCACAATGAAAAGGGTTCTTCTGCATTAACTTCCCAGAGATGTATCTCATCTTCATTTATGTATGGCATGCCGGCTGCCATGCAAATTAACTCATCGTCACTTGTAAAATTGTATTGTTTGCTCAGATTATCTTCTTCCTGCTGCATGATGTTATTAATAGTTGCAGAAAGACTACCAGGGTCTGGCTGTATCATGCATTCCTGAGCCGGGGCTTCGATGTCATGAACTGGGAGAAGTTGCAATTTCATTTCAGCATTAATTGTCGATTTGGTTTCGGCTTCTGCAATCCCATGTGGAGTATGAGGACCGTCCTGAGAATTATGAGGTTGCCCGTCACTTTTCAGAAATGAGTCGCTGGATAATCCTTTCGTCTTTTCATTGTGATGGGAAGCGGAAAATCTGGCTGCGCGAGTACAGTGAGGTGACGACATGACAACGGCGATGTAATATTTTCTTGCGCAGTGTGGTGTTCCAATGATTCTTGACGGCCAAAGCGGTACGCCCTGGTAATCTGCCTGCAATGAGCGACCACCTGTAAATTCCAGAGACGTATCTCATTCTTGATAGTCAGAGGTCGAAATGAGGGAGGAAAAGCAAGGGATTCTTTTAACGTAAACATAAAATTAGGTTAAATGACAGACTCAACCAGGTTACGTAACAAACATTTTCACTTGGTAAAGACGAATGACTTGAGCGAAGAATATATTTTCCTATAAGCAAATCGGAATACATATTTAGCGTATTTTTATTTTGTTGGAAAATTGTGCACATTAAATTGGTTGCGAGGAATCTCAATTGTACATTCTCAACAAAAGAAATTATAAATTTTGGTAAATTTTTATTAAAATTAAATATATTAATTATTAATTAGTATGATTTTTCAGGGGAAGTGCATTTCCCTCAAGAAGCAACATTTACATATATACGCCGAAGCGAGCAGATACAACAACGGAAGCTTCGGAGCGAAACCAACATATCAATCACAGTATATTGATATGCATTCTCATCATTCTCAATGAAACATTATAAGTTGTTGCGCAACGCCACAAACTGGTATTCGATCGCTGGATGAATATTAATGTATAATAAATATCAAAATAATTTTATGGTGTATGTCACATTTTTAAAATTTTACAAAAATCATATAAATTATAATTTTATTTTAAATTAATATCATATATAGTAATTTTTAATTATGGAGATTTATTCCCACTTTATTATGGAGATCCTTAACTTTTAAATCGACTTTGTTACAATACCATGGGACAATAACATGACTTATGAATACCACATCTCAAAAAAATATAAATCATTGTATATGACACTTGTTTATATCACATTTTTTTAATTAATCATTTTATTAAAAGGGGGATTTTTTTCTCTATTACTAACCACTCTTCCCATGGCTAACTTTGGAGGAGGGAGCATAAACACCTCATAAAGTAAGTTAGTCCCTAAAGTTGTACACCAAAATGGAGAATCTAATAACATCTTGATTTCATGAGCAAGCCAACAAAAGGAGACTAAGAAGTTACTTCCCTAAGGCAATTGTTGATCCTAAATTTGAGGTGAACTCAAGCTCGACTGGTACATTCATCCAGTATATGCATGAACATGCACTCATTGGCAACCTTTTGGGGATATGGCCAACTAAGAAAGCTCTCACCCATTTGGTTTACAACAAATGGAATCCCAAGGGCCAAATAAAACTAGAATTGGGAGTATAGGGCTTCTTACCATTATGTTAGCAAGTCTAAAGGACTAAAATTGGGCTTTTGACAGTGGCTCATACTTTTTTTAGCTTTGCAAGACTTTACCTACAGTTTTGGGTGGAAAGGTTTATGCCAAACAAAGAATACCTCATTGTGGCATCCATGTTGATTTGCATGTACTCATTGTCATGCAAGCTTTGGTATTAGGAGATATTAGTAGGTACTGGAATTGTGTTAGGGCATTTTGTCAAGGCATTTGAGGCCACCAAGAAAGAAATATATATCTTATACATGAATATTGTCTACATGAATATCTGAGAGCCATTGCGAGAATCAATAGATCCATACTTCCATGATGACTTGTGGAAGAAAATGATGGACTACGATCACATTCCTTTTAGATGCCAGTGGTGCCATGAATATCACAACCTATACTGCAATTTCCATGATGACTTCCATGATTTTCACGGCTCCTTTACACTACCATGAAACCCTTTACAATTTCCCATTTGTAGTGTAAAGGAGCCGTGAAAACCCTAAGATTTCATGCACATATCATAATGTAAAAACAAAAAAATGGGTGGGATCAAGCAGACCATCCCAAAATAAATATGAGTCGTTGGTATATTTAGAAGCCCATGTTTCCATAAGGCCAGTAAAATTGATGGAAACGGAGATGAAGGGATTTGTGGGACAACCCTCATCATTAACCCAACCCTAGGTGGCACCTTCAATAGATATTCAAGAGCCACCATTAATGCAAGGACAACCCGTAGCACGAGCGGATGTCAAAACAACTAAACCCTCTAATTTTTATGCATGCAACCCTCGAGGACACATAAAATCTCCCTGCATTGGCAAAGTCATGGGAAGCAAAAGACCCTTTCACTTTGCCAAAGCATCAAGTATGCCTTTTGGGAAAAACATATCTAAAATACAAGCATGTAGCAATGGAATCCAAATCAAATGCATCAAGAAGAAAATCATTCAGTGTGCTATAACAGATGCTTAAAGATTCATTGAAAGCACATAAAGTGGAAATGAAGTGGGGCCATAAAACAAATTCATAGTTGTTAGGTAATATTGAAGGAACACTAGTCAAGTCAGGATGGGTAACGGTTATCCTAGAGGTTTTCTAAGGCTCTAATAAATATCCACCATGAACTTTGTTTCGCAAAATGTGAGGGACCTAGATAATAAGGGGAAACAAATTCTCCTTAGAGAAAGGTGGAAAGAAGAATACCCTTTAATCATGATGATCCAAGAAACTAAATTACTAGGTGGAACCCTTTATGATATCATTAATAAATGGGGAAAATTTGTTAGGAATTTTCCATAGATTTTTTGGGCTACTCAGAAGGTACAACCATCATTCGGAACTAGTAGAATATTAAGGTCACAATCTTGTTTGATTCATTTTGTATCCTCGCTATCCACATTTTGGTACATAGATTTTTGTGAGTACTACCATATTTCAAATTTATACAACCCTAATATTCCATAGCATAAATTGTTATTCCTATCATCCATAGTTAGAATAATTAAACTAATAGCCCCATTCCCATGGATAATTCAAGGAGACTTAAATGTAATCAAGTCACTTGAGGAGAAAAAGGGGGGAGTTAAGCAGCCAGAGGTAGAGGAAACCATTTTCAAGGAGATAATTGATGAAGCGAAACTAGTGGAGATAGAAACGAAGAATGGGGTTTTTACCTGGAATAATAGGAGCGAAGGCTAGCATCAATTTTCTTCTAAGTTAGATTGGGTTCTTATCTAGGAGAACGTTCTAACATGGCGAACATTCATAGAGGAAAACATAATGTGTAGTCATGGATCGGTCCATTAGGATATAAGATTGTATATTCACCTCAAATCCAAACCACAAAACCAAGCTTTTAGGTTTGATAAGTTCTAACTCAAGGACTCAGAATTCCTATCCAATGTCTAGCAATGGTGGGATAAATTAGAGGAAATAATAGGTTTAGTCGTATTCAAGATTTGAAAAAAACTAAAGCACATCAATGGGAGGCTAAACAGGTTGAACAAGGGAAGGGTTGTAAATATCATATATGAGAAGCAAAAATTGGAGCAATGAATGGAGGAAATCCAATAGGAGGTAATATTATTTGGAGAATCAAAAGGCCTTGTCAAGGAGGAAGCATAATCTCTAGAAGAAATGGAGAGAAGGAAGCAAGGCTAGATCCTATGGACACCAAAAGGCATGGATCTAATGGCTTAAACAGCAGAGAAGGAATACAATGTTTTTTCACAAATATATGTTGTGTCATAGGTGCCACAAATGGATATCCATAATATTAGACCCATATGGTAAGAAGTTGGAGACCATAAGGTGATAACGTAAGATTTGGTTTATTTCTATCAAAATTTCATGATTGAAACTATGGGTGACATAGGCAGGGCGATTCAGGATGCATCTGAGAACATCCCTAAGATAATTACAATAAATTAGAATCAATCATTCTTAAGGAAGATTGAGTATGAGGAGGTGAAAGCAATGGTCATGGTGATGCCCCACAATAAATCCCTAGGACCTAATGGATTCACCACAAAAAAAATTCAAATATTACTGTCTAGTGATAGGAGAAGAGGTGTCGCAAGTAATTGACAAGTCTCATCAATCTAAAAATATCCTCAATACCTTAGACACCACCTTCTTCACATTAGTGTCTAAGATGTAGAAAGTGGAGCACCCTAATGGCTACAGAACCATTTCATTATGCAAAGTGATTTACAAGATAATCACTAAGATAATATCCAATATGTTGAAGTCATTCCTTCCCAAGCCAATATCCCAAGAGAAAATAGGATTTTTCAAAGGAAGGAAAATTTAGATGGTATAACGGTTTCCCATGAAGCGATTTGTCCCTTGAATATTACCAAAAAAGGGTATGATGATTATGTTGGACCTATCAAAAGCATATGATAGATTGAACTCAGATTATTTGTGTAGAATTCTCCAAGCCTTTGATTTTGTGGAAGATTGGATCGCTTCGATCTATAACCTTATATCCTCTACTTATTTTTTTGTCTCAATAAATGGATCTCCATCTATCCCCTTTACATCCTTCAAGGGGATTAGAAAAATGGGATGTCCTGTCTTCTTTTCTATTTATATTAGTTGTCGAGGGTCTTGGAAGGTTGTTCAAGACAACAATAGATAATAATCATCTCTATGGTTTGCAACTGTTTGGAGAAGAACTTACTTTGACTCACAAATACTTTGTGTAGGAAACAATGGGCATGGGTAGACCCATGGCATACGAGGCATGGTATTTCAATAAAATTATGGATAGGTTTTCCACGGCTTCATGTATGGAGATTACTAAACACAAATTGTAGGTATGTTTTTAATGTGGCTTTGACGGTCCAAAGACATGTGGCACATATCTTGGGAATTCAAATTAGTAAAGTCCCATCAAAATACTTAGGATCCCCCTTAGCGAAGAGCTCTCTTAAATGGAGCCTATGGGAAGAGCTCATCACAAAAGTTTGCAATAAATTGGCTGGTTGGACTTTTCATGCCTTGAATATGGTTGAGAAACTTGTTCAATTGAAAGCAGTTCTCTAGTAGCAAAGAAAGTGGCCATTGGTAGCCTAGGACAACTATGCAAATCGAAAGTAAAAGGAAATCTAGGCCCAAGGGATCCACTATTATAGCAACATTTCTGGGTGTGAATATTTGGTTAAGGTGGTTACAAGGGGGGCAATATCTATGGAAAAGGATTTATAAAAATAAGTATTCCCCACACACTCCTCAACGGAGCCTAATCAGGGTGAATAACATTACCCTAAGATGATTAATCTAGAACCTAGCAAGAAAAGGCATGGAATTGATCAAGGAGCAATGCTTTTAGGAGATTAAGAATGGTTAAATGACATCATTTTGGGATGATTCATGGAAAAACTTTCCAAAATTGGGAGAGCAAGAAAACTTGGAGAAAATAAAACAACAAATGATAGCTTGAGAAAGAGCAGTGATGATAGATTATTGCAAGGAGAGAGATCTATACTACAAAAGGTGGCAATGGATTGCACTAGAGAAATGGAATCCCAAACTGGATGGGAGTGTGGTAGAAATTATGGAACTATTTGTAGAAGTGGAAAATTCTTATGTTCAACTTCGAGGACAAAATTCAAAGAGGGTATCAATCAAGAGGCACCTTCTCTCTGAGCAAAGCATATCATCTAGGGGTGGGATTTCAAGATATTCAAAAGGAGGAGGTTTGGTTTAAAATATGGAAGGAAAAGGTATGGCCAAAAATATCCATTTTTTTCTTCTACTTCAGAATAAACAATGACGTGGGAGAATATTCAAGAGGAATTACTATAGTCCCTCTAAGTGTCCTTTATGTCTTATATATTGGAAGACTTACATCATTTGTTTAATTTCTGCAGTTTCTTTATGGGGCTATGGAATGAATTCTAAAAACAATTGTTGGCATCAAAGAGAGATCCAATGAATTATCTAATACCACTATTAGATGGAGATTCTAGGCCCTCTCCAATCTAATTCTCAATCAGATTTGGACCTTGATGCCTAGATTCTTATTGTGGAGGATCTTGAAGGAATGAAACAAAAGAAATTTTAAAGGGAAGTTGATTCCCCTCAAACTATATAGCATGTTGCAGTTAAGAAAATTAAAGAATTAATCCTAAATAAGGTGTGCTCTAATAAAAAAAAAACAGGTGAATGGTCAATAAGCAAGGATTTTAAAGTAATAGTTCCCCTCACCTCCTAAGGGGATCCATCCAACTCTACCCCCTTCTAGTTACCTCCTCTGCCTAAGTCTTCTAAACTCAACATTGATGGTGAAGAAAAAGGAAATCAATGGATTATAAAATGCGGAGGGATAATCAGTGATAATATAGGTAGGCTTGTGTTCATTTAATCTGGAATAATCAAAGTGAATAATAACAATGTTGTGGAGTTAACAAGCCTCCATACGAGGCTAAAATATTCTCAGATGCAAAGATTCTCTAAAATTGTTGTGGAATGGGATTCTAAAATAATAGTCAATATGGCTCAAAACCTCTAGAATGGATCCCATATCCATAAGGTTCAACAACTTCAAGATTGGAATCCCTCCTAAAACAAGTCTCCCCCCTCAGATTTCGACTCTAGTTTTTGGCCATGTTAGAAGAGCAAGGAACAAAGTAGCTCATTCCCTGGCAAACTATAGATGTATGGAAACCTTCAATCAAATAGACTCAAAGTGGTATCTCTTACCATAATCACCTTTGAGAAGGGCCTATTATAAATTATTTTGGAAGGATTACACAACCCTATATGGGGTGAAAATCATGGCGGTGGGGGGGGGGGGGGGGTGGAGGCGGTGTGGGTGGATGCCACCGCCCCACTTGGAACACATGCTATGGGACATGGCATCCACTCTCTATGGAAATTAATGTTTTTAGTGCACAATCTCAATAGAGCATGTTTATGTATTAATGGAAAGGATGTTGGAATTGAGTTCATAGACCATGGATGGAGTGTTAATTCTATGCAATCATGTGAGGCCATATGTTGGCATAATGACAATTATTATATTAAATTGAAGGGAGGAGAAGCGGTGGAGGCAAGCTATGGGATTTTGACAATATGAATTGATTCACCAAAAGAAAAATAATGTAGAATATCATGCTTGTGTGTCCCTATTTTTCCGTTTTAGCATCATTCCTTTTCCCTTACACGAGCTGTTTGGAATTGCAGAATGCAGGGAAACTATGTGGGAGAGGCCTCAAGCAAAGGGATGAGGTGTCATAAGTTGGGTGTCCACGGTTTTGTCTCTTTGGATTTTTCATTAAGCCTGGAAGATTGCACCCCTTCCTTTGGTCACATTTTGGTTGTGTTGTGTGGTGGAGGGATTTTGGCCATCCTGGAAGGAGATGGATCAATCCAGGTGAGTTCTACTAGTAGGAAGGCCTAGAATTGTCCCTCTTGTATGCATGTCAGAAACTGTAGAGAAAAAGGTGAGTTTGTGGGCTTGCTATGGAGCAGGGTGATGAGGGGTGGTAAGCTTTGTCCCAGTAGAATTTTCATTGTGGATTTCACTTTAGTATGGAAAGCTTATGTTTTCTCCTCCTTTCACATTTCCTATTTTCTTTATATCAGGGGGGATTTAGTGCTCTAGAAATTGGCTAGGCCATTCTCGGTAAATTATGTAAGTTTGTTTTGGTGTGGGTTTCCTTAAAAGCCTAAGTGGGTGGGGTGATGGACTTTGGTAGTCGTGGCACTAGTTAGGATAGATTATTTGTTCAATTGTGAATGGTATATTGTTTTTGGTTTCAATTTCATTCATTATTTGAACAATAGTTGGAGATATGACACTTTGGGGGGGATTTATTTGAGTAAGGCAAGGGAGACTCAACAATTTGTTGTTCATACTAGTTTTATCAATGGTTCCTAGACTTTGGTTTTGGTATCTTGCTTAGCATCCCCACCCCCTAGCATCTTTCAAGACTTATTTATGGTCTATCACCTTTGTTAAGCTTTTATAAAGAATTAGGGTTGTGGTATTTGTGTCCACTATCATGCTGAAGTAGAAATCATTGTGTTGGATAAATTACCTTGTGGAATTCTATATTATACCCTTTACATTGGGGGCTTGGGGGTCTAACATGTTGGGTGACTTATGGTTTAACACAGGCCCTTACATGGGGGATTCTATGTTGTGGTAAGTACTCTTTGGCCCTTGTTGAGCCAACTATTGTCAATCATTGGATTAGTTTATTTTGGAGTATCAACAAACACGTGGTATAATGCCACATCAAATTGTAGGAGCTAGGGAGGGGCTGGATATTATCAATATTGGGCCTTGCAAGGGAAATCTCGTATGCGCCAAAGAGTGGAGGGATTCTTTGGGAACTACCTGGAGATGACAACTCGCCCTATTCAAGATGAATTTTCCCAATGTGAGGTTGCATCGCCCATGTACAAAGCTTCCCTCTATGATATAGAAGTCTTCATTGGGGGGATGATTGGATCCCTAACACTAGGCATACCAGGGATTGGTTCAATCAGTGCATGCAAACTCTTGATTTGTATTGGAAGATGAATTTCATTTTGGGGCATAAGTTGGTGGATAGACATGAGCAGCAAGAGGACATCATGCATTCTCTAGATTGAATTTATAGCTAATTGGGTAGAGCGGACCATAAGATTGACACGATTCAGAAATAGTTAGGTATTCCTCAACAAATGGAAACAACTAATCAGGGCACTAAGTAACCTATGTAGATCACTATTTCAAATTATAACCCCTCTAGATAGTTTTTTGATGACCTTGTCCTTTATAGTTTTGGACAACAATTTCTTTTGGTTTTGTATCCTAGGAAAGGTCAAGAGTTACCTTTTGGATTGCCTTTTCTCTTTTTTCTTACAACTAATGTTGTCCTCTCTTAAGAGAGTTTCTTTCCAGTTGTGGTTATGTTTCCTTAGTGAGAGACTGATGGGGTCAATGAAACGTTTGGATGTAATTGCCATTTTTTGAAGATAACAAAAATTAACTTCATAGAAAATAGTGTGGGGGCACATAACTACTTTGGATTAGTGGTTTCCTTAGCGAGAGACTAATGAGTCAATGAAACTTTGGATGTAATTACCATTTTCTGAAGATATTAGAAATTCACTTCATAGAAAATAGTGTGGGGGGACATCACTACTTTGGAAACAAATAGCAATCTTTGATGTGTGCATACTACTAAAAATATTCTAGAATATTCATGGAGGTTATATCCTGACTATCCACCTAATAATTATTCATAATTGAATTAAAATTATGGAAACTCTATAACTAAATAGATATCCCTAAGGCCATAATAATTATTAGATGGATGGTAAGGATTTAACCTCCATAAAATATTCTTAATGGTAGCGAGAGAGATAGAAGATGAAGGTAAGTGTTTTGATGTTCATTGACATTATTAAATATTTACTATATATAGCTACACTAAATAATAATTTATAATAAAAAAATTAATATTAAGTATTAAAATAATCCTCTTTACCCTTTATAAATTATAATTAAATAGTGTATTTAGATTATTATTTTTTTAATTATTATTGAATAATTATTAATATGTACTCTAAATAATGTATATTAATTATTTTTTAAATAAAATCATCATAGAGATAGTGAATTAAGATGGAAATCAGGGGAAGTAATTTTTTTTAAATATATTATAAACTTATAGATTATGTACATATCTAACCTTTTTTATATCGTAACTTTATAGAAATCTGAACACCTTTATAAAAAGCATTTATGATATTAGTGTAAAGTTGATGTATAATATTTGTATTTGTGTTTCAATGAAAGGTAGTGTTTTATTTTTGTGAAAACGTTTTATGTAACATGTTTTAGAATTATTTTAATAAAAGTTATTATATAATTATATTAAAAGTAATGAAATAGTGTGGAATTTAATATTAGGGAGTAATGTAACATTATATTAGATACTTTGTAATACATATGGAAAGTAATGTAATTCTATATTATTGTATTAAGGGTATAGGGATATTTTATAAAATATTTAATTATATAAAAATTAAAATATTAAATAAATATTCAATTTAATAATATTTAATAAATTTATTTTTTTAGACTTATTATGAATTTAGATTAATTTAATATTAATATATTTTAATTTTTTATTCATGAAACAGAGAGGAATCAAATTTTTTGAAATACATTTTTTTTTAATTTTTATATATAAAAAAAGCTTATATCAAGAAGTTAGATCTTTCTAGATGTTTAATAAATTAAGAGTTAAGTTGAATTTATATTGGTTTACATTAAGTCATTTTTCCTTTCTAAATATATATTAATTTATATAAAATGGACATTGAAATATTTTTTTGATTTTTTCTCTATATATATATGAAGATATTAAACTTTTAATCAACATAAATATTGAAATATTTCATTTAAGATATAAATTAAAATATAAATATATAAATATAAAAAATCTTTTACCTCAATTTCTTTATCTTTATATACAAATTAATAAAAATATTATATCATAAAATCCAAATATCTTATTTATTTTTTTATTTATGCTAAATATTGAAAAACCAATTACATATTAATATTTATTTTCAATATTGAAAAAATTATTTTTATTGTAAATATATATATATATATATATATATATATATATATATATATAATTATTTTTATTGTAAATATATATATATATATATATATATATATATATTTTTATGTAAAAACTTTTTAATATAAATTTATTACAATATAACATCTTTATAAAATACCTTTCCACTCAATAAAATATAAATAATTTTTTTTTTATATATTTTTAATACTTATTTTAATCTTTCACATTTTCAAGAATCTTAATTCTGAATAAAATCTAAAACCAAAATATATCTACATAGAAATATTAGAAATTTGACTCCCTCCCCAGCCAAACATATCTTCCCAATTCGGATAAAATCTAAAACCAAAATATATCTAGAAATTTCACTCGCTTCCCAATCAAACATATCTTCACAATAGATTTATCTTAACAATGGATCTAACATTTTTATCATTCCTTAAAATGAGTTTATTCTATATGCGGTCTCAGAGATTACCTGTTTCCAATGAGTGTGTGCATACGAAGGATGAGATCCTCTTCATCAGAAGAGAAAACGCTCAAGTTCAGTTCAGGGTGTAGATAGCTCGTCCAACGAAATCTGCAGCTCTTTGCATTTCGATTCAAACCACAAGTGACAATTATATATAAGCACTATAATTTATGGAAATTTTATGTATTTATTTATATTTAAAATTATATATAATATATATATATATGAGTGTATATTTCAAAACTGTTTTTATTTAGTTAAAAGCTTGGTTTTCTGAAATTTAATAAAATAAGTTAACTCTCTTGCAAGATTCAGAGACATCATCTGCTAAAGTCTCAAGAACCACTAACAGATAATTTCAAATGACTTTAGCTGATAATTGCCTCTGCTAATTTCACAACTAAATTTTCTTATTATTAAACTATATATGTGTATTTTTTTCCGAACTAAATTGAAATACAGTTCTTACCTGAGAGTCGTGAAACCTGAGACCATTTGCCTTCTCCATGAAATTGGATGTGTTTAACCAGAAGACGATCTTCTTCCCTAGACCACAGACGCCCTCCCTCCAATCCCATGACTTATTATTCATCAAACTTCTCTTTCATGGAGTCTTCCATTTATGAAACCATTGTGGAAGCCATAGTTTGTCTGCAATTTGACCTAAAAAAATTGGCAGTTTTATAAACATGGAGAGAATTGGATGCTGCAGGGAAGATGTTGAAGGAAGATGTTGCACCATGAAGATAAACGTGGAGAGAATACCTTGCTTTACATTGATAAAATGCCGAGTTAAATTCTGGTAAGCGAGTACCTTTCAATTATCCCACACAGGAATTTCTGAAATGGTAAAGTATTAAAGCAAACTATCGTCACATCTTCCTTGTTACTTCGTTGTCCTCTCTGCTCTGCACTCACATTTACGACCAGAGTACTTTTCATATATGTAGGAAAACCTTTGCTCTCACGAATATTTTCCATTTTTAATAAATATTATTAAAATATAGATAACTAATTTTGACAATACTTTTGAAACCAATTTTCAGGCCCAGAATATTTTGGCTCACATTTTCCTTATTATTTTTGTATTTTTTAAAATTTTTATAATTTTATGATAGGTATGTATTTTAAAAACTTAAATTTATGTTGATTAAATTATATAAAACTTTTTGCATTATTTTTTCTCGATGTTAAATATTATTAAATAAATTAAATTATTTTTTTTTAAAACTAAATTGATATTGAATAAATGAAGTTTTTTTTCCCACTTTTTTTATTTTTAGTTTCAAAACTTCAATTCTTATTTTTGAATTTTTTAGTTTCAAAACTTCAATTTTTATTTTTGAAAATTTTATATGTGATGTTTCCAACTTTGCTAAATATCTTTTGAGTTGATATCTCTATCTTTTCTATTGTGAGAATATTGATGGGATGAAAAACAATACAATAATTCAAATAATTGATTTAAAATATTGGCCACAATTCTTACATGGGCTACTTGGCCTTCTAGAATGTCGACAATTGTTGACTTTACGGACCATTGTATTGCAATAGAAACAAATTAAAGATATTATGCCATACCTTTTTAATTTGTGATGGTCTTTTTTGGCTTTGATTGCTTGGTCCCTAAAGAGTTGGAGTAGATATGGATGGCAGAGTGGATATGGATGTCATAATCATATCTTTGTTACCTTCTTCCAAGTCTCTACAAGCATATTTGAGTGGATAATTACACATTCCTTTTCCACCTACCTTTTCCTCCATGGGAATGAATTCCTTTATGATTTTTTTTCCTTAAAAATAGTGGCTTTAGTTGAATTTATGTGGACTTCTCATCCATTAAATCTTATGCATTCATGCTTATGACTCTACTAAGGTACAATGGGAATAGGAATTCCTTGGTTGTCATTTCTTAATTTTTGGCATTGTATCCCATTTTCCTCATGAACTTGGAATTCATTGCTCTAGTGTTCTTTTCAATGTCGCTAATTGTATTTTTAGGAATGGTCTTGGAAGGTGATTTTACCATGTTTGACTCTATCATGGTGTTCACTTTCATAGTGGCAATAGAAAGGTATTTCTTGGTCTCGTAGATAAGTATTTGTAGTTGCTTTAAGACTTCTTCCTTCACTTTCAAATATTGGTATAGCATAGTCACTTCAATGAACCTATTCTCTTACAACCTATTCATTTCGTATTATTTCCTTATGTTGGTGAAGTTTTCTTGGAATTTGGTGAGTTTTTTTTCCAGCTCATCCACTTTCTATTTCCTATAAAGACTTTCCTCTTATGTTTACATGTTGAAGTCCCTCAACTCTTTTGGCTTCTCTCTAAGGATTTCCCATGGAAGCTACTTAAGGGTCTCTAATAAACCTACTTTGATATCATATGATCGGCCTATGGCCTATCCATTTCACCAACATAAATACATACTCGAATAAAATTAAATGACATATTTGCAGTTATAAACTAAGTTGAGATCATGCCTCTTGAATTACTGTTAATTAACTAGTTACAACGCTTGAACAAAAAAAATATAACCCAATTGAATGCCAACCAATGGAAACTATGTAATATCTTTCAAATTTGGCTCAAGGTATCCATATAGACTCTTGGAAAAAGGATAACCTTGAATTCACGTAGTTGAAAAAATCATTGCTTAGGAAGGGGAAATGGCCTAGGTAAAATAAAATACCCAACAAGGTTAGAAATCCCCAACAATCCACCAAACTCAATTAAACAAATTTGTAAACATCACATAAAGGCGCAATAAGTTTGAAATGATAACTATTGATATTCAACATCTAAATAAAATGGATGGAAGAATATAGATAGTTGTTAGCATTCATTAACTACTAATGGAAATAGGTGTGTAAGTAAAATATGAAAAGTACAAGTTGAAACTTTTCACCATAATCATGTATGAAACTATGAAATTAACAATAAAAATACACGATAAATGATAACAATAATATCACCCATATAATTATACAAAAAATTAAAGCAAATAGAAAGAGGCTAAAATGTTCTTGGAAAACCAAATAAGAAATTGTTTAAAAAAAGTGACCTACACACAAATTTAATATCTAATTATTAGCTAACATGAAATCTACCAATAGTCATAGATCAACCACAATCTTTTCTCATCATAAAACACTCAATTTTTTCATCTCCTCTAATCATTAAGCAATCCACTTCCTTCAATTCTCATCTTTTTTATATGAGTGGTTCATTTCCTCCTTCATGTTCCATTCAATACTCTTATTCATGGCTTAATAGATTATCTTAAAATACCAAGTACCATAAAATTCCACTTCAACTTTTAAAATAAACTTGGATGTTTCTTCAACTTTACTTTAAAAAAAACAATTTAATTATTACCATAGAAGTTATCAACCTTTTCCGTAAATATCCAATTTAAAACATTATTAAAAGTTTTTCTTAATTTTTCAAATGTAAACAATCAAATTACATTGGGGAAAAGGCTTAAAAATAAAATTGCATTGGGGAAAAAGCTTAAAAATAAACGATTATGAAAGATTAAGGATATTATGTTTTAAAAAAATGGCACAATTAAATAGACTAAAATAAGACAAAGAGGCAATTGTGTATTCTTTTGAATGCTGTTGAGTAGGGAAATTGTGTATTTCTTTGGATGTCATTGAAATAAAAAATTATTAAAGATTAAAGATATTATTTTTAAACAAAAAAGAGCACAATTAAATAGGCTAAAATCGGACAAAGAGGCATTTGTCTATTCCTTTGGATGCCATTGAGTAGGGAAATTGGGTATTTTTTTTGGATGCCATTGAGTATGGAACATTCAAAAACCAAATATTTTTATATTAAATATTAAAGATGGAACATAAGAAAATATTAAAGATAGAAAATATGAAAATATGTTATTTTGGTATAATTATTGTTTTCTCTTTTAAGGTGGTACAAATTATGTCATTATGTTGATAGACATGTTTATTTTGGAATAGAGTTTCCACAATTTTGATTTAATTATAAATAATTATTAAGTGGATAGTAAGGATTTAACTTCGACAAAAATATACTAAAATATTCATAATAATATTCATAAATAAAATGTTGAGATTGATCTTTAAAGTCATATTTCTTTATTCTTTTTAATTAAATTGATTAATTAAAAAAATATCATATGAATGAGTTATGGTTTTTTGGGGTATGTGGTATTGACAAGCCATGAGATTGTAATAAAGTTATTTACAAATTAAGAATCTCCATGATCAAGTTGGGATGAATATCTATAGTTAACAATTTTATTACATGTTTCTTAATGTGTGTGTTAATTTATTCTAATTAATAATAATAAATAAAGTTATAATTTAGTGAATTTTAATGACTTTTTAATTGTAACAATGAGGTGTTTTATAAAGTGTTTTAATGTCTATCATGAATTGATGCCTATCTTTGTTTATCAAGGATTTAAAAATAAATTTAATATGCATTTTTTTAAATGTTAATATATACTTATTTGTATTTTAAAATTAAAAGTTATTTTATATTAATTTAAACTAATATTTTTGTAATTATTGACTTTTTCACTAAGGAAATCAAATTAATAATATTGGTATAGATTTATTTTTTGTTAAAATTATTAGTCTAAATATGAAAATATGTTTATATAAAATACAATATCTATATTGGAAACTACCTATTGACTAAGGCGTACTTTGCTTAAATACATTGCCTTCGTGTTGAAGTTCTGAAGCGAGAATCGATGCATAATTGATTTTATATCTCAAATAAATAATATTGCATTTTGATATATTTCATTAACGTAAACATAAAGTTGAGTTTAGCAAAAGATATTAAGGATACTCTATTTATTATTGAGGGCTATAAAGTTTGATGTGTAAATAAATTTTGATTTTTTAAATTGGAAAGGTTATTAGGTTAGAAGAAATCAAAGGAAATTAATTTTTTTAAGTAAATCTTTGATATAAATATTATATTGATTAATTTATTATTTTTTTTTAACTAATTTGTATATGAAGTTTTCTGGTCTCTAATAATGGGTGGGTTTTCGAGTTTTTAATAATGAAGTATCTAGTGAAATCTTTCTAGAGTTTTTTTCTAAAAAAATTCAGTTATGAATAACTAAATGTAAAGATTTGAAATTACTTAAATATTTTCGAATACAATAAAAAGATAATGATAATATTTTAATAAATTTTTATATTTTATTATAAATTATAAAATATATATTTTAATTAAGAAAACAATTTCATAGAAAATGGTGTATATCCATTAACTTTTTTATATCACAAACTTAAATTTAATACAGTGATTGAACACTTTGCTAAAAAGCATTTAATATAGTTGATCTATAATATTTAGATGGTTATATGAAAGATAGTATTTTAGATGGTTATATGAAAGATAGTATTTTAGATGGTTATATGAACGATAGTGTTTTATTTGTGTGAATGGTTTTATTTAACTTATTTTACATTTTCATCAAAAATATTATATAATTGCATTAAAAATAGTGGAATTATTGGGAAATTAATATAGTTTATTTATAATATTTAGATGGTTATACGGAAGATATTGTTTTATTTGTGTGAATGGTTTTATTTAACATATTTTATATTTCAATAAAAAAATATTATATAATTGCACTAAAGATAATGGAATACTTTGGAGTTTAATATGAAAGAGAATTTATGTAATATTTGAATAAATTTGTTTTTCTCTATATTTAAAATGAATTTAAATTAGTTTTAATATGAGGATATATTTAATTTAATTTGATTTATTATTATACATGAAATCTTTTGAGCTATAATTTTTTTTCAATTTTTGCATAGTAAAAAAGGTTTACACATCAAGAAATTTGATCTTTATCAATGCTTAATAAACTCATTGTTAATATGAATTTATAATGACTTTACTTTAAATTGTTTTTTCTTTCTCTTAAACATCACATTGATATAAAATTAGTTTACATTAAAATATCTATCTATCTATTACCGAGGAAAAACGTACATGGAATGTATACATTGGAATATGAAAATAAAAATATAAATAAATTCATTCTTATAAATTGATACAAAATTATTTTAAATAATTATTATTATTATTATTATTATTATTATTATTATTATTATTATTATTATTATTATTATTATTATTATTATTATTATTATTATTCAACTCTATATTAAATATAAAAGGTATTTCACTATTATTTAAATATCATTTACAAGTTTAATAATTATAAATAAGTAAAAAATTTAGAAAAATTTGAGAGTCAATTATATCTTTATCAATGTTTAATAAACTCATTGTTAATATGAATTTATAATGATTTACTTTAAATTGTTTTTTCTTTCTCTTAAACATCACATTGATATAAAATTAGTTTACATTAAAATATCTATCTATCTATTACCGAGGAAAAACGTACATGGAATGTATACATTGGAATATGAAAATAAAAATATAAATAAATTCATTCTTATAAATTGATACATTATTATCATCATCATCATCATCATCATTATTATTATTATTATTATTATTATTATTATTAAACTCTATATTAAATATAAAAGGTATTTCACTATTATTTAAATATCATTTACAAGTTTAATAATTATAAATAAGAAAATTTTGAGAGTCAATTATTTTATATTTATCTACAAAATTTGATTTAAACTTATATTATTTACACTAGATATTAAAATCTTTTATTTATAATATTTATTAAAAAAATTCATTTATTAATATTAATATTTTATTATTACTATTTTTATTTCTTTAATATTAACATTTTCTAACATCATGTTAAGCATCAGCATCTCATATTAAATTATAAAGGGCTTCTCCACACAATCACATATAATTAACTATAATATTTCACATATAATTAACTATAATATTTCGCAAAAATAAAGTTTATATATATATATATATTAAAAATAAATAATATTGAGCAGTAACAATAAAATATTTATCAAATAAATATTCTGTATATTTTTTAATAAATTACTTCGATCCTTGTCATTTTCGAGAATCTTAATTCTGGTATGCGAGTACCTTTCATTTATCCCAAACAGTAAGTTCCGAAATGGTAAAAGTATTAAAGCAAACTATTTATGCTACATACAACAAAAGAAGTCAAATTTTTCTTTTTCACTTCCTTGTCCTCTGTACTCTGCACTCACTCTCAATGCGAGAGCACTTTTCATGTGAGTAGGAAAACCTTTGCTGTTACCCATATTTTCTATTTTTAATAAATAGTATTAAATATTTTTTGATTTGAGGCATTTGTGGTTCATTTTTTCAAGTTGAATCTGCTAGTATATATAGTGATAATTTCAAGTCCCGATAGGTATCCATCATCAAGACAATTTTTTAATGACAATATCTTACAAACTGATTTTCAGGCAAAGAATATTTTTGGTTCCCCACTATCTATATGTTCTCAAAGCATTTTCTTTCTGGGGCAAAAAATACTTTTGGTTTCTCATTCTGGATATTCTCTCAAAGCATTTTTTTCAAAATCATTTACTGAGGTTAAGGAATTGCTTGGATTATTAAAAGTGGTTGGAATCTGGGCAAAAAAATTGTAGTAGCAGTGTTTGAATCATGTTTTTTTATGGTGGAAATAGATTTTTAGCACCATCAAAAACTTCTGAAACACCCAAAATATTAAATTTTAACAATTATAACTTAGATTTCAAAAAATTCAAACCAAATTTTATCAAAATATAACCAAAATTTCTATGATTTTTAGAGAAAAAAACAATCTACCTCAACTACGACTTTTCTTTCTAGGATTGTGCCAATGCCAACGTCTTTGCAATTCCTTCTTAACTTATAGTCATCATATATGAAATAATAATCTCTCTTTTCCAATATCGTTCACATTTTCTCTATTAATTTTTGTAGTTTTGTAATTTATACAAATTTTTATGATATGTACGTAGATTAAACTAAATTAATGTGAAATAACATTTATTTTTTGGATAACTAATTTCATATTGAATAAAGATATATACAAGTTTTTATCTGAAAATCCAAATCTTTTAATATCTATAAAGATTTTTAAAAAAATACAAAATAATCTTATAAGATAGGTTCACATCTCTTAACCCTAATTCTGAATAGGAAAATTTCTTAGAGAGTCAGCTTTAAAATCCTTTTTTTAAAATGTAAGCATGTCCCGCGGATGCATTGTTTTTTTACAAAGCCTTTGTATTTTTGCATTTTATATAAAGTAGGAGATTTTTAATAATGAGATGGCTTGATTTATTAATATGTAGCAAAATTTCTTAGAGAGTAAGCTTTAAAATCCTTTTTTCAAATGTAAGCATGTCCCACGGATACATTGTATGTCACGCACCTTTACAGATCTAAAAAAAAATTTTACCACCATAAAAATATGCATATAGGTTGCATTGAATTCTTCGCATCGCCAAGCAAATTATAAATATTATGATTGCCGAGCATTACAACAAAGATTACTTAATAAAAAAAGCATTTATATATTATATGTATACTCCTACCCGTTCATGCAAAGCATTTATATATTATATGTATACTCCTACCCGTTCATGCAAAGGTCAATAATGACTCACTATTCACATCTTTCCATACCCATGATTCGTTAACGATTATGCAATGGATAACTCTTAATATGTTGCGAATTCTAACATGCGGACTACAATTCAAAGGTATATACAGTGTGCTATGACGGTATTCATTCTTAAATGTTTCTGTATGGCATTTACTATATATGTGTGCTGGTTTATGTCCCCGAGGAAGCTGAAGCCGCGGGTTCTGTCCGGCTCAGGCGCTCACCTAGCTGGCCTGTTTGCATCGTCCATTTGGCACGATGAACGGCCAGCCAATAGATCGTCATGTGCCTTCGCGTGCTCGGTGCTCCAAACGTCATACGGCCTGACATCTCTCGAACTTGCCAATTCTCGGTTGCTTTTCCCGGTTCTTTTTCTGCTAATCGGACGATGGTAACAAGCCCGCCCAGATCCAGGGCTGTTGTTGAGCCACGAGGCAGAGGAAGCTGTTGAAGTATTTATGGTGTGATTAACTCTTTTAGCTTGTTTCTTGTTTTCAATTGTTGGGCGACCGTCTGCCACTCACAGCATTGTGGCGCTCCGCCATACTCTGAACCTTCCGTCTCCAAGTGACCTGGAGCAGAATGCCTCTGCCATCCTTCACGGATTCAGGTATTAACTCTTCTTATTCAGGTTCCGCTTCTCTCTTTTTCCTGCTTGTTTTCTTACACAGGTGCATGAGCTCCGCAGCTACGGTTATGGTTACAGTCTCTGCTAGCTCGTATACATTTTCTCTCGGCGTTTGTTTTTTTTGAACTCTCAGTTTATGGTTTGTTGATGTTCTCAGGAGGATGGCTCAATGGCTAACCAACGGCGTTGGGAGCCTTCTCCGCTTCTCTGGCCCAGGTAAGAGCTTACGCGTTTACCATAGACTCGTTTGGCTTTTTCCATGGTAATGGCTGAACAGCTGCTCGTCTAAACAGGAATGTCGGGACCTACTCTTATTTTTGGAGTCCCTCCACCATACACAGGGGTTTCCTCTCTTTGGGAATTTCTATGTCTCACTCTCATATTGTGTGGTTGTATTATGTATGATTTCCCCGCCCACATTCAGGCGGGAACCACTGCTAAGAGGCGCTGTACGCCTAACTTAAATTGTATAACTTGTCTTTCATAATATGATCTAACGCTCCTGAGCGCAGACAAATGCTTCCTGTTGAACAATGTTTTTGGTTTATATAACACTATTTCTCGGTTTAACCTTGGTTAAGAAATTGTTATTGTGACACGGGAATCTTTGTTTGACTCTAGTTCTGTATTTTGATGCTTTCTGGCGTACTCGCCTTCTCTGTAGCTTTACTGTGAATACAGGCTTGAATACTAGTCTCTAATCGTTTTCTTTTCCAGTGTAAATTCGCTTCTATGGTTAGTTCTTCTATATTAATGGTTCGGCATTAGAAGCCCCTGCTGGCTATGCACATATTCAAGCTCAGCTACGGTGATTCTTTTAGAGCCGGGGCAATCTGTTAATAAGTGTTTTGCATGCATAATGGTAACGACACTTCTTTCGTTCCACGGTGACAGGGATATGTCCGTTTGTTTATGTTCTTCCTGCATGCATATATATATTCTACCAAATGTTTCAGTTATATAATTGCTAATGAATGTTGTTGCTTCGAAGCTCATGCATTGTTCCGCCGACGATTCGTTCGGCCTATGATTTTCCTTGGTAAAAGGTTTGGGTAGTTTCGGTTGTTTTAATGCTTTTCTTGATTCGGAATATGAACCCATCGCCTCTCCACAGTGTTAGATTATTTTGGTTTTTCATTCCCATCTGGGTTACAGAGAAGGGTTCACACAGTAATCTTTTCTGTTTACATTCTTGCTATCATTTATACTACAGATTTTTCAATTCGATATGTTTTTTTTTTTGCTTTTGTTCTTTGATTGAAAGATCCAGATTCCGTCTCTGTCGGTTGCACAGAGACTAGATTTTTAAAAAGAAATGATTAAATTGTTTTCCCATTATCTTTACTTGCCTATAAAAGACCATAAAAGGATTCCACAGATAAAATGCTTTAGTAAGCCATACCTGATTAGCAGCAAACCTTTCCGTAATGCTTGTCAACCTCCCGACCGTAGGAAGATCCTCCTCGATCTTCCACCCCCAAGCACTTCTGCAGATCTTCTTGTCTGCGAACCCTCTGGCTATGCCAGGGTCACGCTATCTGATCCTAACCAGACGTAGCGGTTTCAGGAAGTCTCTTCCTTCCAACACATGCTATCTGGTCACTACCACACATAGCACCTCACCACTTCCCTGCCATATGATCCTCACCAGACTTGGCATTTCCCCCTTTTCCTCCTGGGGTCTCAACTGTCTCATGAAGGTAGTTAGGTTTTTTTATTTAACTACCTCAATAGCTATTAACCACAATTAATCATACACTCAAATTAAATAGTGGTGACACAATTAATTATCATAATAATTAACAACAATAACAACAGAGTTATTATAATTTACCAAACAGAGTTTTAGTTCACAGTTAAATTTACTATTTTACTCAACATTATCACTTCACGAGGAGCATTACATCTCCCCCTCCTGAAGTTCAACATCGTCCCGATGTTGCTGTTCACCCAGAAACAGTCCGGGATAAGCTTCTTTCATACTCTGCTCATCCTCCCAGGTGGCCTCATCAGGCCCAAAGTGCTGCCATTGCACTTTAACTTGGTTGATGACCTTTTTCCGCAGCTCGACTCTTCTCCGATCTAGTATGTTCACTGGCTCGACCATGAACTCTCCTTCCGGTTCCACCTGAAACACATAATATTCAGATTAGCTGTTTTCTAACATTCCATTTTGGTTTACGTTTATTTACAGCTTTTTCTTACCTGAATGTCCTACCAACTTATTATGTGTCTAGGGTCATAAACATATTTTTTTTAAACAGATACATGGAAAACATTATGGACCCAGATATGGCTGGGTAGGGCTAGCTGATAAGCTACCGGTCCCACTCGTGCTAAAATCTGGAAGGGCCGACAGAAGCGAGGTGCCAATTTGGCACAAGCATTCCATTGGAGAGTACTTCTCCTTACTCAGATTCTGACATATACATGCTCACCCACCTGATATTCTTTAATGGTTCTTTTCCGATCTGCAAATTTTTTTTGTCTGTCCTGAGCTATTTTTAAATTAGCCCGGACTCTCTTGACCATGACTTCCATCTCTTCTAACATTTCAGGACCCAGCAAGAGTTTGTCTTCCGGTCCACCCCAACTGGATGGCGTACGGCATTTTCGACCGTAAAGTACTTCGAATGGACTCATCCGCAAGGATGCATGATATCCATTGTTATAAGCAAACTCTACAAGGTGTAAGTACTCCTCCCATCGGGTAGGTTGTTGCATCACATATGACCTCAGCATGTCTTCCACCACTTGATTCACCCGCTCAGTCTGCCCGTCAGTTTGCAGATGATAAGCGGTGCTGAAATTCAATTGAGTCCCCAGACCTTCAAACAAGGTCCTCCAAAAAGCTGATGTGAATTTAACATCGCGATCGGATATTATTGTTTTTGGCAGCCCATGAAGTTTAAATATGTTCTGCATGAAAACATTTGCGATTTGAGCCGCACGATAAGTAGATTGAACCGGTATGAAGTGATCTGACTTACTGAGTTTGTCTACTACAACCATTATAGAGTCATTGTTCTTTTTGGATTTTGGCAATCCCGTAATAAAGTCCATGGTAATAGTCTCCCACTTCCATTCTGGTATGGGTAATGGCTGTAGTAAACCCGCAGGGTGTTGATGTTCAGCCTTAACCTGTTGACATTCTAAGCATCGCGCCAGATATTCTACCACATCCCTTTTCATGCCTGGCCAATGGTACTCCTTCCGAAGCGAGGTGATTAATTTTTGGTAGCCCGGATGTCCCGCATAAGGGCTTTTATGATATTCATCTAGAATCTTTTCTTTAATACTGCTCTGATTAGGTACATAAATTCTTTTCTGGTAACACAGAATTCCGGCTGCATTCAGATTGTACCCTTGTTGCATTATGTGGGTATTTAAATCCTGCACCAGCTGCTTCTTTTGTAGGTAAATTCGATCTTGTGCAGCAGCCTCTTCAATTTCTTTGTCAAGGGTGGACTGTCCTTCACTAATACCAATTTCATAAATGCAATGCACTTTTTGGCTCAGTGCATGAGCTACCCTGTTCTCTTTTCCTTTCAGGTGCTTAATTTCAAAATCGAAATTTCCCAAAAAGTCCACCCACCTAGCCTATCTAGCGTTTAAGGTTGGTTGACTAAAGTAGCTAGTCAAACTATGGTGATCGGTCATCAGCAAGAATTTTCTTCCCACTAAATAATGGCGCCACATTTTCAGCGCATGAACTACCACATTTAATTCCAGATCATAGGCAGAATACTTCTACTCATGTTCCTTTAACTTTCTGGATTCGTACGCGATCACTTTACCTTCCTGCATTAAAACCCCTCCTACACCCTCTTTGCTTGCATCTGTGCAAACTACATACTCCTTTTCTGGATCTGCAACACTCAACACAGGTGCGGTGGTGAGCAGGTTTTTGAGCTGTTCAAAGCTCCGTTGACAATCTGCTGTCCACTTGAATATCTTTCCCTTCTTTTGCAAAGAGGTGATAGGGTATGCAACCCTGGAGAAACCTTCTACAAACCGCCGGTAATATCCAGCCAGCCCCATGAAAGATCTGATATCTGCCACGTCCTTGGGTATTGGCCATTCTATTATAGTTTTGATCTTTTCGGGGTCCACAGCTATACCTTCTTTTGTAATGATATGTCCCAAATATTGGATCTGTTCTTTATAAAAATCACATTTGCTAAATTTACCATATAGCTGATGCTCCCGTAGTGTCTGTAACACTATTCTGAGATGCTCCTCATGCTCTTTAATATTCCGGGAGTATATAAGTATATCATCAATAAAGATTAACACGAATTTGTCTAGGTACTGATGAAATACACTATTCATCAAGCACATAAATGTCGCAGGTGCATTGGTCAACCCGAAAGGCAGTACCACAAACTCGTAGTGCCCATAACGAGTTCGAAAAGCTGTTTTGGCTATGTCCTCATCCTTAATTCTGATTTGATGATAGCCCGACCTCAAGTCGATCTTTGAAAAGATTGTCGCCCCCTTCACCTGATCAAACAGTTCATCAATGCGGGGTAGTGGATATTTGTTTTTAACTGTCAATTTGTTCAGCTGTCTATAATCTATGCACATACGGAGAGTTCCATCCTTTTTCCTAACAAACAACACAGGGGCTCCCCAAGGGGATACACTGGGACGGATATACTTCTTGTCCAACAACTCTTGCAGCTGCATCTTTAACTCAGTTAATTCCGGCACACTCATCCGATAGGGTGCTCGGGATACTGGGGCTGCACCGGGTACCAATTCAATGGTGAAGTCCAAATCTCTTTTGGGCGGCAGCCCTGGTATTTCTTCCGGAAATACATCTGTAAAATCTTGCACTACTGGTATATTCTCCACAGTCGCAACTTTATCTTCAGATCCAGCATACCCTACTTGTATTGCATATATTTGACATTTCTTCTGGACACTTTTAGCTAGCTGTGAGGCCGTAATTGGCCGGATCTACACCATTTTTTGGATACCTTGAATTTCCTTTTCTATTCCCAGTTCATCTCGGTAAGAGATTGTTTTTGTCTTGCAGTTTATTGCAGACCACCGCTTTTCCAACCAGTCCATTCCTATCAGCACATCATATGATCCAAGAGGGAGTACATTCAATTCTGTTATTATTGTCTGACCGGCTAACCTTAGTGGACAGTTGCTGACCTTAGTCAGCACTCGTCTTTTGGCCCCGGTGGCAAGCTGTACTAACCAAGGATTTTTAAACTTAATAGTTTGCAAACTACAGATTTCCACGACTTTGGGACTTACATAGCTTAAAGTAGCTCCTGGGTCTACTAAAATGGAAACAGTTCGATCAAAGATCTTACCTTCAAATTCTATCATTGTTGGCTGGTAATCAGCTTGTCGATCCTCAAGTGCTGCATTTATTCTGGGCATGGACCGAGCCACATCTCCCACTGTAGAGGCTTCATAGATCTGGGACACCTGATCGCTTTCCTTCCGATGAGGGCAATTTTTAATATAATGGGGTCCGCCACAACCCCAGCACTGAACCGGTGGCCTAGGTGAGCCCTCATTATCCACTCTAACCGGCTGTTCACTATATTTATATTCAGCAGGTGGCTTAAATCTGATCTGACTTCTTGATGAGTTTCTAGTGCTGGCCCCTTTCGAGAATCCCTTGTGAAAGATGCTACGAGTTCCCTTAGCTCCTACAGTCATTCTGCTGCTCTTTTTATCCGCCCAGCGCTTCCCAGAATTTTCTCCTTTTTGTTTGCTCTGCTGATAACATATTCTAGCCTTCCGAATTGCTTCGTCCATCGTTTTCAGATTATCAAATTCGATTCTTTCCCGCATTGCCTGGGGTAGGCTGCTAACAAACCGCTGCACCTTAGCCTTCTCCTCCCGAATGTACGGTACATAGCGAAGCAGGGATGTAAATTTAGTTATGAACTCATCTATGGTCTGCTGTCCAAGCCGCAGATCATGAAATTCTCGTGCATTTTCATCATAGAAGCGTTCTGTCAGGTATTTTTCCTTAAAATATCTTTGAAAAATCTCCCAAGTCACATCTTGCTCACTCACCCCCCACACCATCTTGACTTCTTCCCACCATAATGTGGCCTTGGCCTGCAGCTGGAAAATAGCCAGCCGTGCCTTAAGATGGTGATCATACTCGTACACTTGGAAATACTTGTTCATATTGATTAGCCATGCCTCTGCAGCTTCTTCTGATTCCCCATCGAACTGAGGTGGTTTAATCTTCCGAAACTCCCCTTGTAATTCTATCCGCGGTCTTTTTGGAGTTTGATATTCATAAGCGTTAACAGACTTCTCTCCTCGCGTCTCCGCCCTTTCCTCTGCTTCCTCCTGTTCAGTGTGATAGCTTTGTTCATCTGTTACTCGTGTCTGCTCAGGCCTAGGATGAGACCGCTGTTGATGTTGTTTATCAGATAAACTTTTCAGAATCCTCTCTTGTTCCATGTTTAATCTTGCATTGTCCTCACGCAAACGGGCCATTTTGTCCTTCAGCTCCTGGACTGTCCTCAATATAGTCAAATCAGTGTTGCAGCCTTCTGCTCCCAGTTGTACCCATAGCTCAGGATTCCCCTGAGGGCGAGCAACATTATCTGGTTGATCCAAATTTCCATGAGGAGCGCTACTTGTTCTCCTCATTCCGCTGTCACCTGAACAAGATTAGCTCATTCAACAGATGTAATTTATATTCCAATATACTCCTTACTTGCTTGTTAGGATACTATTTATGCATTGTTGTTTTATTAAAATTAACCCGAGGTCACAGAGTTGTAACCTGGGCTCTAATACCAATTTGTCACGCACCTTTACAGATCTAAATTTTTTTTTTTTACCACCATAAAAATATGCATATAGGTTGCATTGAATTCTTCGCATCGCCAAGCAAATTATAAATATTATGATTGCCGAGCATTACAACAAAGATTACTTAATAAAAAAAGCACTTATATATTATATGTATACTCCTACCCGTTCATGCAAAGGTCAATAATGACTCACTATTCACATCTTTCCATACCCATGATTCGTTAACGATTATGCAATGGATAACTCTTAATATGTTGCGAATTCTAACATGCGGATTACAATTCAAAGGTATATATAGTGTGCTATGACGGTACTCATTCTTAAATGTTTCTGTATGGCATTTACTATATATGTGTGCTGGTTTATGTCCCCGAGGAAGCTGAAGTCGCGGGTTCTATCCGGCTCAGACGCTCACCTAGTTGGCCTGTTTTGCATCGTCCATTTGGCACGATGAACAGCCAGCCAATAGATCGTCATGTGCCTTCGCGTGCTCGGTGCTCCAAACGTCATACGGCCTGACATCTCTCGAACTTGCCAATTCTCAGTTGCTTTTCCCGGTTCTTTTTCTGCTGATCGGATGATGGTAACAAGCCCGCCCAGATCCAGGGTTGTTGTTGAGCCACGAGGCAGAGGAAGTTGTTGAAGTATTTATGGTGTGATTAACTCTTTTAGCTTGTTTCTTGTTTTCAATTGTTGGGCGACCGTCTGCCACTCACAGCATTGTGGCGCTCCGCCATACTCTGAACCTTCCGTCTCCAAGTGACCTGGTGCACAGCAGAATGCCTCTGCCATCCTTCACGGATTCAGGTATTAACTCTTCTTATTCAGGTTCCACTTCTCTCTTTTTCCTGCTTGTTTTCTTACACAGGTGCATGAGCTCCACAGCTACGGTTATGGTTACAGTCTCTGCTAGCTCGTATACATTTTCTCTCGGCGTTTGTTTTTTTTGAACTCTCAGTTTATGGTTTGTTGATGTTCTCAGGAGGATGGCTCGATGGCTAACCAGCGGTGTTGGGAGCCTTCTCCGCTTCTCTGCCATCCCAAACCCAGGTAAGAGCTTACGCGTTTACCATAGACTCGTTTGGCTTTTTCCATGGTAATGGCTAAACAGCTGCTCGTCTAAACAGGAATGTCGGGACCTGCTCTTATTTTTGGAGTCCCTCCGCCATACACAGGGGTTTCCTCTCTTTGGGAATTTCTATGTCTCACTCTCATATTGTGTGGTTGTATTATGTCTGGTTTCCCCGCCCACATTCAGGCGGGAACCACTGCTAAGAGGCGTTGTACGCCTAACTTAAATTGTATAACTTGTCTTTCATAATATGATCTAACGCTCCTGAGCGCAGACACATGCTTCCTGTTGAACAATGTTTTTGGTTTATATAACACTATTTCTCGGTTTAACCTTGGTTAAGAAATTGTTACTGTGACACGGGAATCTTTGTTTGACTCTAGTTCTGTATTTTGATGCTTTCTAGCATACTCGCCTTCTCTGTAGCTTTACTGTGAATACAGGCTTGAATACTAGTCTCTAATCGTTTTCTTTTCCAGTGTAAATTCGCTTCTATGGTTAGTTCTTCTATATTAATGGTTCGGCATTAGAAGCCCCTGCTGGCTATGCACATATTCAAGCTCAGCTACGACGATTCTTTTAGAGCCGAGGCAATTTGTTAATAAGTGTTTTGCATGCATAATGGTAACGGCTCTTCTTTCGTTCCACGGTGACAGGGATATGTCCGTTTATTTATGTTCTTCCTGCATGCATATATATATATTCTACCAAATGTTTCAGTTATATAATTGCTAATGAATGTTGTTGCTTCGAAGCTCATGCATTGTTCCGCCGACGATTCGTTCGGCCTGTGATTTTCCTTGGTAAAAGGTTTGGGTAGTTTCGGTTGTTTTAATGTTGTTCTCGATTCGGAATATGAACCCATCGCCTCTGCACAGTGTTAGATTCTTTTGGTTTTTCATTCCCATCTGGGTTACAGAGAAGGGTTTACACAATAATCTTTTTTGTTTACATTCTTGCTATCATTTATACTACAGAGTTTTCAATTCGATATGTTTTTTCTTTTGCTTTTGTTCTTTGATTGAAAGATCCAGATTCCGTCTCTGCCGGTTGCACAGAGACTAGATTTTCAAAAAGAAATGATTAAATTGTTTTCCCATTATCTTTACTTGCCTATAAAAGACCATAAAAGGATTCCACACATAAAATGCTTTAGTAAGCCATACCTGATTAGTAGCAAACTTTTTCGTAGTGCTTGTCAACCTCCCGACCGTAGGAAGATCCTCCTCGATCTTCCACCCCCAAGCACTTCTGCAGATCTTCTTGTCTGCGAACCCTCTGGCTATGCCAGGGTCATGCTATCTGATCCTAACCAGACGTAGCGGTTTCAGGAAGTCTCTTCCTTCCAACACATGCTATCTGGTCACTACCAGACATAGCACCTCACCACTTCCCTGCCATCTGATCCTCACCATACTTGGCATTTCCCCCTTTTCCTCCTGGGGTCTCAACTGTCTCATGAATGTAGTTAGGTGTTTTTATTTAACTACCTCAACAGCTATTAACCACAATTAATCATACACTCAAATTAAATAGTGGTGACACAATTAATTATCATAATAATTAACAACAATAACAACAGAGTTATTATAATTTACCAAACAGAGTTTTAGTTCACAGTTAAATTTACTATTTTACTCAACATTATCACTTCACGAGGAGAATTGCATTGTACAAAACCTTTGTATTTTTTCATTTTATATAAAGTAGGAGATTTTTAATAATTAGATGGCTTGATTTATTAATATGTAGCAAGAGATTTTTAATGATGTTGTTTTATAAATATTATACTTTTATTTTCATTTTTTTAATATTTACATTTTTTAAGTATATTATTTAATATATTAAATATATTTTAAATAAATAAAATGATGATAATGATGATGGTGGTGGTTAATGTCCACTCATACCAAACTTTGGTCTATTGGACCTAAAGAAACGAATTATTTAGTTTGATTTAAGATTTTATTCCTATGCTCAAAAAGCTTGGAGAGAAGCCTCCTGAGCTCACTGTAATTTTGACAACGTCAAAGGCTAGGAAGGTTAGTATTGCAACAAAGATTTTGAAACTGAGATCTAATGTGGTTGTACGCATGGCACTTTAATAGGAAGTGATTTTCATCCTCGATGTTCGTATTCTCACAGAGATGGCAGAACCTTTCCATCCATGGTGTTTTAGGAACTGCCCAATGACCTGTTTCACTATGGAGCTCATGACAGTTCATTCTAATCTTGGCTATATTAATTTTCTTCTTTGAGCTAGTTAAAACAGAGAGATACTTTTGATTTTCTAGGGTGGGGTTGATGACCTCCTTATAATATATTAATTTTATTTTAGTTGTTAAATCTTTTTCACACCACATTTTTTCTTTGAACTTAGAAGTAACAATATTTTTAATGTTATTAATGTTTTGCAATGTAACATTCTCGTCGATCTCCCAATGGTTTAACCAAGCCCTGGTGTCTTTATACCAACCTCGTTTGAGCCTTAGGTTGTTTTGGCTGGAATTTAAAGCTCGCTTAGGAAGTCTATGGTCTCCTATGTTATTGAGTTTGTGCCTGTACAACAAAAGCCTAGTCATAGCTAGGCTCTCGATAGGGGAAAGACCCACTTCTATAAGGAGAATAGGATAGGGTGTGTTGCTTTTAATTTTGAGGTTATACATTATAAAACACTTCTGAATTTACTCAATATTTCTCCAGGATTCTCTAGAGATACTACAACACCAAACCTCACATCCATATAAGATAACCAGAGTGACTAAAGTTTCAAAGAGGAACTTCTTTCTATCCCACATTATGAGGTTTGTCGTTTTACAATTATTTTCAAGACCAAATTAAGATTTCCATCCCCCATTAATCCTTTTCTCAATGCTATAGTTCCAGTTGAGCTTGTGATGAATATCAATTCCTAGGTACTTGTAGGAGGACACTTCCTCCAAGTTACTATTGTCATACATAAAATTAGTGTAAGTGTCCTTCTTGGATTTGATAATCATAACTTTCATTTTGTTAGTGTTAACAATCATACCCATGGTCGAGCAGAAATCCTTAATAAGTATAAGTTTCTTATCAAGATCAGATGGGCACCTCGCGAGAAGAACAATATCGTCAGCGTAGAGAAGAAGGATGACGACTATCCCAGCTAAGATCGTGCGAGGACATCCTGCTTCCTCTAAACAACCTTCTAGCTTGTTGATGTAAATGCCAAATAGGGTAGGGGAGAGGGGGAAACCTTGTTTAACTCTGATATTACACTTAATATCTTTCAATCACCCCTCATTTCTCTTTAACTTGGCAATTACATTCTCGTATAACCTTATAGCGGAAGCTCTCAACTCAAAAGGAACCTTTAGCTCTTCTAATTTGTTCCAAAGGTTGTTTCTAGGAACCGTATCGAAAGCCTTTCTAAAGTTCACAAAGCAACAAAAGAGATTGGATTTATCATTGCGGCATTCCTCCATAATGATCCTAAGCATAACGAGGTGGTCTATTGTTGAGTGCTGCTTTCTAAAACCCACTTGAGCTTTAGCCTACTTACCTTCACTTTCAAGCCATATGCTCAACTTCCTTTCCAAAATAATACCATATAACTTGCCTAGGAGAGGGCTGATCATAATTGTCCGTTAATTAGAGGGGTTATTTGTATCCCCACTTTTAAAAATAGGGATAATGAGGGTTTGAGTCCATGGTTTAGGGAACCCTTGCTTGACCACTTGATTGAAAAGCTTGTGAATGTGGGGGATGAGGAAAATACCTCCAATTTTTAATATTTTCACCTGGTAACCTTCAATAATAAAAATATTATTATGAAAAAAATAATAACAATTCACATATATTAATAATATCTAGAGAAAATATTTTCTTAAAACTAAAATGATTTGAGACAAAGATATGAAAAAAAATTTAAAACCCAAAAATATTTGTATAAAATATTTTCCATGTTTTAACCCTGAGCATTTAGTAATCTCAGATATGCCCATATGAATGGAACTGGTGACTTCTCTTGATCACTAGTTTCCTCTATGAAAAAATCTTCTAAACCCCAAATTCCTTAGAAATTAAATCTTTATAGATATCCTAATTTATTTTTTAATTTCAAAATATTAGTATTTGCAAATCTCTTAATTCCAATTTTAAATAGAAAAATTTGTATTTTCATGAGTTTTACTCTTTTTTAGATGTATGGAGACAATTTCAAAATTATATATTGTAGGGAAGCTTTTTCATTTTAATGTAAAAAGTGTTCATATGGATAGAGTTTTATGTTTCTTTATATAGTTTTGACTTTGAGTTTGTGTTTAATTATTTAGTCGTTTATATTTTCCAATTTTATATAATTATAAATTTTAGATAATTAGGTAAATTGATTTATTAGTTTGCCTAGTTTTTGTGATTATTCAAAAATATTTTCTTAATTTTTTTAAAATCTCATTTTTATTTTTCTATTGAAAATCTTATTTCTAATTTTCAATTGTTTGAGTGAGCTTTGATGTGACATAATTCCTCTGGTGGAGGGAAATTTAATTTCAGTATTTGTCAATGCCTAACAAATCATTTTAAAATGAAAATAAGACTAATTTTTTAAATGGTCATTTTGTTGGTGAGTACTCTGAGATTGACACTGACACAATGCTCTGAGGAGGTCATTTAGGTAAGCAGGGGGGGTGGGCGCATTCTCTCGATAAGTACTTTGACACTAACACAGGGACTCCTAATGCGTTTACCTCTTATTGCATTTTGATCCGGATTTAAACAGGAACGCAACAAATTACAGAGATAACCGTAAACACAGAGATGTAGCGGAAATAATACTTCATTTCATTAATGTAAAATACTAAAATATGCTTACAAACAGAAAAGGAAATAAACAAGCCAGGGTGATGGTAGCTTATCTCTGAGAAGAGATGTGGTGGCTACATGCCTTTGAACTGTGTTACAATGAGCTCAAAGTCCTATTTATTGTTGAGAAACAATGGAAAACCCTAAACATCGAAAAACCTAACCCTAGAAGACAAAGCGCCAAATTGTGGGCCCCGTTTGGGTAAATTGGTACATCAACTTCCTGGGGTCATAACTTTGGCATACGATCTTTGTTTGACGTGCACAATATCTCCTTAGAAAGATCTATTCAAGAACTACAACTTTAGGAAGATCAACATCGGTCCATGGGCCCATGTTGCTCCCAGTTTTCCCAAAAAACATCGTTTAGGGCCTCAAAATGGCTCTGGAAGTTCAAGACCCGAAAAACTGCTAAAAATAGTAAATTGTGCTACAATTAAGGAAATTGAAAAGCTGAAAGAAACAATGGTGGGGGTCCAAGTGGACTTGGAGGGTGGCCACCAATATTCACCAGGATCATTCCTCCCCCTTTAGGAAGCAATGGCCCCCATTGCGTAGAGTTCCTCCATGAGATGAGGAAACCTCTGCTGAACTTGGTCCCTAGTGAACCACTTGCCCTGGTGAAGGAGTTGGCCTGCTTTGACAACTCAATACAGTTGGATATTCTGCTGGCAAGTGTGCTTGATCTGTGTGTTCATGATCCGATCAGTTGCAGCTTGTTCCATGCAATCTGGGTTTAACTCTGTGGGTGTGAATTGTTTTGCAATGTCGAATGTGTCTAGTAATGGGGGAAAGTATGGCCGAAGGCGGTCCACATTGAACACTGGGTGTAGGCCAAGGAATGGGGGGATGCTGAGCTCAAACGCATTGTATCCCACAGCCTTGGTAATGGTGTAAGGACCATATCGGAGTGGTCTTAGCTTCCGATTTGCTCCGGTAAGGTGTTCATTTTTGCAAATGCACCCAAACTTTGCTCCCCACCTGAAACTTGTGTGGCACCTGATGTTGATCATATCGCTGCTTGTACTTGGCATTTGATTTCTCCCATATGTCATGGACCTACTGGTGAATATGTTGGATGTTCTGAATGAAGTTGTTTGCCTTATCTGTTTCGAACTGGACATGAGCTGAATCTGCATGAGTAATTGCAAATGGCATGGCCACATCAATGGGACATAGTGGCTGGAATCCCAAGCCCACCCGAAAAGGGTTATGGCCAGTCGAGCTGTGGAGAGCCCGGTTGTAGTTGTGCTGAACATAGGGAAGGCTCTCGTCCCATGTGTGTGGATGCTTCGTAGAATGTGTACGATCATCCTGTTGACAACCTCTGTTTGGCCATCCGTTTGAGGATGGAAGGCTGTGGACTTAGTGAGTTTGGTGTCCAGCATCGACCAGAGACTGGACCAAAACGTATTGAGGAACCTGTTGTCCCGATCTGAGATGATAGACTGTGGGATCCCAAAGTGTACCCACACTCGTTCAAAGAAGAGTTTAGCAGTAGCTTCTACTGTGATATTCTTCTTGCAGGCCGCCATAATGGCCATCTTCGAGAACCTGTCAATGACCACAAAAACACAGTCATTTCCATGCTTAGTGGAAGGAAGGCCTGACATGTAATCCATGGAGATGGATTCCCAAGGTTGACTAGGGGTAGGCAGCAGGGTATAGAGGCCTTGCTTCTTGATGGTCAGTTTGGCAATGGTGTAGGCAGTGCATGATCTGATATACTTCCCAACATCCTGTCGAAGATTCAGCCAATAGAAATACTTTTGCAGTGTTGCCACCATTTTCTCGACCCTGAAATGTGCAACAGCCCGACTGTAGTGTGTTTCCCAAATCATCTAGGCACGCTTGCTTGAAGGAACACAAAGGTGACCCAGGTGGCATAATAAGGCATCCTGGAGGTGAAAATCTGGAACATGCTGACCCTCCAAGGGTGTCTAGTATGTGTGGCTGAATTTTGGGTCGATTTTGTAGAGAAGTGGCCGATTAGAAGTCTTGTGCCCACAAGAGTTGAGTATGGTGGTTAACGCCATGATTGGCGGTCGACTGAGGCAATCTGCAACATTATTGGTGCTGCACTTCTTATACTTGATATTCAAATGGAACTGTTGCACGTATGTGGAACACTTCTGATGGTGATCATTCTGCAATTTCCCTTGGGTTTGTATGACCTGCAGGGATCAGTGGTCTATGTGGATGACCGTTTCCTTCCCCAAAATATAATGCTTCCATTGTCGGTAGGCCTACACAATGGAATACATCTCTTTGTCATAAGTGGGATACTTCCGAACTGTGTCTAAAAGTGTCTCACTGTGATATACCACTGGATGCCCGTGTTGAGTAAGGACTGCCCCAATAGCATAGTTAGAGGCATCTATCTTAACCTCAAATGGTTGTTGCAAGTCTGGTAATGCGATCACTGGTACCGAGCAGAGGCGATCGTTCAAATCTGTGAATTCCTTCTATTGAGATTCACACCAAAAGAATTTTGCTTTCGCTCCTCCCTTGGTGACTTGACTCAAGGGCCAAGTGATATGAGAAAATCCCAACACGTGATATGAGAAAATCCTAACATAAACCTGCAGTAGAAGTTGGCAAGACCTAGAAAGCCGCAGAGCTCTGTCAGAGTGCTTGGAGATGGCCAATCCCAAATGACTTGGATCTTGGCTGGATCCACATGCACCCCCTGTTCATCAATAATGTTTCCCAAATACTGAACCTGGGTCATTCCAAAAGTGCATTTCTCCAAATTGGCACATAACTTGTGTTGCTACAGTGTTTGGAGAACCTGTCGGATGTGGTGGAGGTGCTCTTCCCAATTCTAGCTTAATATCAAGATGTCATCCAAGTATACCACTACAAATGAGTTGGTGAATGGTTGTGAGATGTCATCCATTAGCCTCATGAAGGTTTCAGGAGCATTCGTCAATTCAAAAGGCATAACCAACCATTCGAAAAGGCCCTCCTTGGCTTTGAAGGTAGTCTTCCACACATCGAAGGGTTCAATTGGTACCTAGTGATATCCTAACTTCAAATCAATCTTGTTGAAATGTTTTTCCCCCTTCAGTTGGTCCAGAAGGTCATCAATCCATAGGATTGAGTACCTATTATGGATAGTGATCTTGTTCAGTGCCCGATAGTCAATACAGAATCTCCAAGTCCCATCCTTCTTCCGTACCAACACGATCGGGCTCCCACAGGGTGATGAACTCGAATGGATGTGACCTTTCTGCAACAGTGCATGAATCTGCCTCTTGATTTCATCGTTCTCCAGAACGGAGTGCTGATAGATTGGTCCATTGGGCAACGGTGCACCTGGGGTCAGATTGATGGAGTGCTTCACCTGACATTGTAGTGGAACCCCTGCGAGGGAGGTGAAGATGTCCTCATACTCCTCCATGACCTTGTCCATATGTAGTTGTCGTGCGAAGGGGCCTAGTCTGGACGTCGTGGCCACCATCTTCTTCTTTCCTTGAGGGCGTATCATCATGAAAAAAAAAAAATTGGTTTTGGAAATGAACTTACTGCATTGTTTTGTAGTAACCAAAGAGATGGCGGTAGGCAGTGTTACCTCTGGTATCCTGTACAACTTATTTCCCAAAGTAACAGGAACAGCACGGGGCCTTTATTCATACACAGCATGTCGTTTCCACAGGTATGGTTGTCCTAATAATACATCACAAACTTCAAGGGGAGCAGTGTCACACAATACCTCATCCGTGAAGGGCTTGGCGTTCTATGAAAGGCAACACTGCTGGCACACGCGAAGATCTCATCCTTGGTGAATCCACTTGTTGGTGTACAGTTGTGGATGTGCTGTGGTCGGTAGCCCTAGCCACTTCATGACCTCTGCCAAAATGAGGTTCTTTTGGCTCCCGATGTCATCAATGAACTATAGCGGGGAGCCCTTTACCCACATCTGGGAGTCGAAGAGATGCTCCTCCTCCTCTAGATCTTCGAGTTCCTCCTTCTGGATTGGGCTCCGCATCGATAATCTGCTTCCCTTTGTCATTCCCCTTATCGGGTTCTGACTCAGAGTCGGAACATGCATCTGATTCTGAAACCTTTAACTCAGTCACCAGTGACTGCTTGGCCCGACACTCACTTGTGTTGTGAGTGGAGCTCTTATGGAACTCACACCACTTTCCCATGTTCTTTTTCAGCGTCACGGCGTTGTTCTTTGCTTGCAGCTTTGGCGGGTTGTCTTGGGCCGCCCTGCCTTGGCTTTGTCCTTTATTTTGCAGTTTGGGGGCACCTTTCCCTTGCTTCGGATTGGCAGATCTCTCGCTTCTTCTGTTTAAACTTTTTCTCGACCTTGACGGCATATCTGAATGTCGTGCCAAGTGAGGAGATGTTCAGGAATCATGTTTCTTCCTAGATGTATTTGTGCAGGCAGCCACCGTATTTGAGTGCCAAATTCTGCTCTGAATCCTTGATACCCAACTTTGTGCGAAGGGTATGGAAAATATTGGTAAACTTCAGCATGTCTTGGTCCCTTCCCTGCCGCAGCGTGGTCCACTTTATGTATTGATCCTCATAGCTTCCAACAGGGTAGTACTGCTCCTTGATGGCAACCCGGAATGAATTCCAAGTGGGTGTAGCTGAAAATAGTGAGCCTGTACTTTCATCCTTCTACTTGCACTAGGTTTCCCACCAATCCTTGACGTGGGGGGCTGCTTTGAGAAGAGCGGAAATGATCTTTTCCCGGCTGGAAAAATCATGAACAGAAAAATAACCCTCTAGCATATTTAACCATTTATCGACAGCATCTGCTTATGACCCTTGAATATGGGGATTTCAAACTTAACTTGTACCTTAAACAGTGTGGCAATTCTAGAGCAGCTGTTGGAAGTCGATGTATCGCCCCTGGGTAGCTGATGAAAGATCTGGGCAAAGTTGTCCATCATTGCATTCTTTTGTCACTCGAAGGCTTCTTCGAGAAAGATTTTGATAGGATATACTACCCCCTCATCTTTCGTTTCATCCACCATGGGAGGCTGTCGGGATTTGCATGGCTAGTCTTGCAAAGGTTCGACCAGTTTAAGCCCTACCTCGTTGGGGACATGTAAAGAAAAATAGAGAAAAAGCAGACAACTTTGATACCACTGATCCGGATTTAAACAAGAACGCAAAAAATTATAGAGATAACCATAAATATAGATATGTAGTAGAAATAATACTTCATTTCATGATGTAAAATACTAAAATATGCTTACAAACAAAAATGGAAATAAACCAGCTAGGGCGATGGTAACTTATCTCTGAGAAGAGATGTGGCGGCTACATGCCTTTGATCTATGTTACAATGAGGTTCAAAGGCCTATTTAGTTTTGAGAAACAATGGAAAACCCTAAACATCCAAAAACCTAACCCTAGAAGATGAAACGCCAAACTATGGGCCCCGTTTGGGTAAATTGGTACATCAACTTCCCGGGGTCATAACTTTGGCATACGATCTCCGTTTGATGCACACAATATCTCGTTAGAAATATCTATCTGAGAACTACAACTTTGGGAAGAGCAAGATTGACCCATGGCCCAACATTGCTCCTAGTTTTCCCAAAAAATGTCATTTAGGGCCTCAAAACGGCTCCGGAAGTTCAAGACCCGAAAAACTACTAAAAATAGTAAATTGTGCTATAATTAAGGAAACTGAAAAGCTGAAAGAAACAATGGTGGGGGTCCAAGTGGACTTTGTGGGTGGCCACCAATATCCACCTTAAACACATTTACCATGAATTTGTATGGAATGAAGGATGTACAAAAGAGAGGGTGTGTGCAGGAGAACCAGGGTGTAGAGAGAACTTTTTTCCACAGACATGATATTATTTTAACTTTAAGCATAAACTTATTTAAACCTAATATTGAATTAAGTTTATTTTTAATGTGTGTAAGGAAAAAGTGTTATGTGGGAGAACAATTGTGGAAATCAAGGAACAAAAAATTTCATTTGCAATGCACTGCATCTCTGCACACATTTCCCCTTCACACACTTCCTTTGCATACCTCTCTCTTACACAACACTACATATTAATAAATTAATTAGCAGTTTTGACTTATTAAACTTTAGGGCATGAAAAGTTTATTTATGTGTATATCGGGTGCAAAATAAAGGTGGGTGATTAATTATCCTCACTACTATGATGACATGGGCTCATTTTATTTGATATTGGGATACAAAGGAGTTGTGGAAAAAATTCTTTGCAGATGATCTGATGCACAATTTTCAAAACTATGCTTGATGGTTTTGATCATTACACCATAATCAGTAGCTGATACCGAGTTCATGGTCCTTCTTCTTACCTCAATAAACTTCCCACACTATGGACTAATATATATCTAATGTAATTATTTTCGATATTTATTCGTTAAATCGATTCACACATCACTTGCTCCATACACCTGTTGTTCCACATAGCTAATGTTTCATTACTAGCTAATGTTTTACTTTGACTGGATATGCGTTCAATATTTACATGTTTATTTTGATGTTTCTTTCATACCCGTCCTCCTATAACTTTAAAAAATTGTCAAAGTAGAAACAACGAATCTTAGTATTCACAGGTTTTGAATATCAAGTTCATTTATGATCCCACATTTGTGAATTAAATGATTATTATTCAATATTAAATGAAACGTATTTTTAATGCATGTGAGGAAGAGGTGGTGTACTTGAGAGAATAGGTGTGGGGAGCTATGACCATAAACTTTCTTCTACAAATATCTATACCTCTACATACATTCCCATAGACCTCTCTCCTACACAACACTACATATTAATCAATTTATTAGAAGTTTTGGATTATTAAAGTTTGGGGCTTGAAAAGCTTGTTTTAAGAATATATCAGATGCAAAATAAGGGTGGGCCATTAATTTTCCCCACTACTATGTTGATGTGGGATCCTTTTATTTGAGCTTCCTAAATACTAAGATCATTTGCGATTTCACATTTTTCAATTAAATACTTGTTATTCAATATTAAATGAAGGATCATTTTAATGTCTATGAGGAATGAGTATTGTGTGGGAGAATGAGTATCCAGAGTAAGGAACAAAAAATTTCATCTGTAATGTTCCACATCTCTACATACATTTTCCCTTCACACACTTCTTCCACACACCTCTCTCTCGCACAATATTACATATAAATAAATTAAATAACGATTTTGGCTTATTAAATTTTGGGGCATGAAAAGTTTGGTTTTCGTGTATATCAGGTGTGAAATAAGGGTAGACATTAACTATTACCTCTACTATGTTGGCGTGGGTTTTTTCAATTGGATATCAGAATGCAAAGAAACTATGGAAAAACTACTTTTTGAAAGATCTGATGGGTAGTTTTCAAAACTATGTTTGACAGATTTGATCATTCCACCATAATCAACAGCGAATATCAAGTGTGGGGTCCTTCTTCTAACCTCAATCAAATTCCCATGTTGTGGATTAGTATATATTAAAATTATAAATCTTTCTGCGGACTAGTATATATTAAAATATAAATATTTTCAACATTTATTCAGCAAATTGATGCGTAATCAAGACATCGTTCGAGTGCTTAATATCATTTACTCTAATTGTTTGTTTTGTTGCTAGCTAATGTTTTACTTTGACTAGATTTTTGTTTAATATTGACATATTTATTTTGATGTTTCTTTTGCGCAAATCCTCCTATTCATTTAAGTATTTTATCAAAGTAGAATTAACGAATATTCATGTTTATGGTTCGTGAATACTAAGTATAATTGTGATCTTGCATTTGTGAATTAAATACTTATTATCCAATATTAAATGAAGTGTCCTTTTAATTCATGTGAGGAAGAATTTTTGTGCGGAAGAATGGGTGTGCAGAGTAAGGAACAACAAATTTCTTCTATAATATTATGTACTTTTACATACATTTCCCCTTTGCACACTTCTTCCACACACCTCCCTCTCGTGCACATGAATATACATGTTTTGTTAGTTTTATAAAATATTAATGATCTAGATTGGATCATTATATTGTTTATCATCCATCTCGATGCTTTCAAAGTGGGAAAATGGAGGAATCAACTCTCAAGGTTGTTTTTACTAGTAGGACCCAGTTTGGAAAATTGGGGTTTGAATCCTTTAGGAGAATTTTGAGGTATCTAACAACATCTTTTGGGGCTCAAACTTTATTAATTTAGTGTGCCATATTTTTTCCTATTCCACACACAAAAACCTTTCCAACGGCGCAAGAATAATTTGAGAGGATGTCACGTCATCCCCCATCATTTATGTGAAAGCGGCTAGCCACATTTATGATGAAGAAGACTCCATAAGAGTTTGTATTGTAACTCTATTTAAGAGTTGAGGTAGTCAAATCTAACCACTAGTAGGCTATCGGGCCATCTAATAATTCGGCCACTAGGAGGAAAAGAGCTTTCATTTTTTTTAGTGCATTTGTTCCATAGATGAACAAAAATAGCTGAGATCAATAGGAGATGGAGTGCACAATAAGGATTTGTGCACTATTGTAGCCTATAGACCACAGGCCATACTTATTTGTACTTGCAGACATTTTATATTTAGAGAAAGAGAGTAGGGTGGCCCCAACTTCCAGCTAGATTTCCCCTTGAAAGGGTTTCCAAAGTGATATCTTGTGTCAAATGTGTGTGTGCGATTTTTATTTTAATGTTCTTTATTTGCATAATTTTTAGTTCGCATACATATACTATTAACAATATTCTATAGATTTTGAAATCTAAAAGTAAATAAAGTTGTAATAATGTATTTTTTTTTAAATATAATTTTATAAGATCTATTGTGACGGACTATCCAATGGAATATCCACTGAAATTTAGAGATCAATATTCTACAGGCCAACGTGAAAGAGATGTAATTCTTTCTGTACTGGATTTGACATGTAGCCTTTTAAAATGACAACAAAATATTCTCTAAATAAAAACAATTCCAATATAATAAAAAAATAAATAAATATACATGTTTTGTTAATTTTAATTAAAAACATTATAAAATATTTTGTGTATTTACTCAATTAATTGTTGATATTACAATACACTATGAAAAAAAAATGTGATAAAAATAATTTATTCTCACTATTAATAATAAATTAAATAATTAAGTGTATAATTTTATATAATTTAAAAAAAAAAAAAAATTATACAATTATTTTGTATTTTCACTTATTTTATAATCAACAGAGTGTACCGCCATTCCAATTTTAGATGTGATTGATCATTAAAGATGGAATAATTGGAACTTATCGCCCCTAAAAGAGAAAAATCAGATTAAAAGACATACAGAAAAACTTGCTGGAGAAAGATTAAGGCAAATTCGATAACCAAGGAAAGAATTATAAAGTTAAGCATGCATTAATGGGAAGTGGAAATTAAATCCAAAATATTTTGATATCTTTTAACATCAAAACTCCAATTCCTTCCAGCTAGATTGCCATTGAATACAAATATTATTATAAATATTTTTGAAAAAATATAAAATAATTTTATAAGATATTTTCACATCTATTAACCCTAATTCTGAATCCGAAAATTTCTAAGTGGGTCAGCTTTAAAATCCTTTATTGTAAGAATACAAATATTATTATAAATATTTTTGAAAAATATAAAATAATTTTATAAGATATTTTCACATCTCTTAACCCTAATTCTGAACATGAAAATTTGTAAGTGGGTCAGCTTTAAAATCCTTTTTTTAATGTAAGCATGTGCCAGGGATACATTGTTTTTTTACAAAAACTGTGTATTTTTGCATTTTATATAAAGTAGGAGATTTTTAATAATTAGATGGTTTGCTTTATTAATATATAGAAAGAGATAGATTGATTTATAAATATTATATTTTTATTTTTTAAATATTTAATTTTTTAAAAATATGTTATTTAACATATTAAATGTATTTCAAATAAATGAAATGAAAATATTATTACTAAAAAAATAATAGCAATTCATATATATTAATAATATTTAAAAATATATATATATATATTTTTAAAACTAAAATGATTTTAGATAAAGATATGAAAAGAAATTAAAAAACTCAAAAATATTTGTATAAAATATTTTCCACATCTTAATTCTAAAACTCAAATTCCTTAACAATTAAATAATTAAATATATGCAAAATATTTTTGAAAATTTTCAAAATATTAGTATTTTGGAATCTTTTAATTCCAATTTCAAATAGCAAAATTTTCATTTGCATTAGTTTTAATTTTTTTAATGTATGGAAACAATTTCAATGATTATATAAGGAAGCTTTTTCGTTTGAATGTAAAAAGTGTCCTTATGCATAGGGTTTTATGTTTTTTTATATAGTTTTGAGTTTGTGTTTAGTTGTTTATATTTTTGAATGGTATATAATTAGAGATTTTTAATCATTATGTAAATCGATTTATTAGTTTGCTTAGTTTTTGTGATGTTTCAGTAATTATAATTAAAGTTTTCATAAAATATTGAATATTTGTATTTTTAATTCAAAAATATTTTCTTAATTTTTTGAAAATCTTATTTCTAATTTTTTTTATTGAAAATCTTATTTTTAATTTTCGATTGGCTGAGTGGACTTTAATGTGACATAATTCCTTTAGTGGAGGGAAATTTATCTTCAGTATTTGTCAATACCTAAAAAATCATTTTATAATGAAAATAAGGCTAATTTTTTTAATTGTTAATTTTGTTGGTGAGTACTCTGAGATTAACAGTGACACAATGCTCTGAGCAGGTCCTTTAGGTAAGGGGGGAGGGCATGTTGTCGATGAGTACTTTGAAAAGAGGGTATGTGCAGGAGAATGAGTGTGTAGAGAGAACTTTCTTCCACAGACATGAAATTATTTTAACATTAAGCATAAACTTATTTAAATCCAATATTAAATGAAGTTTCTTTTTAATGCATGTGAGAAAAAAGTGTTATGTGAGAGAACAATTGGGAAAATCGAGGAACAAAAAATGTCATTTTCAATGCACTGCATCTCCTCATAGGTTTCCGCTCCGTACACTTCTTTTGCATACCTCTCTCCTACACAACACTACGTATTAATCAATTAATTAGTGGTTTTGACTTATTAAATTTTAGAGCATGAAAAATTTAGTTTACGTATATATCGGGTGCAAAATAAGGGTGGGTGATTAATTTTCCTCACTACTATGACGACATGGGCTCATTTTATTTGATATTTGGATGCAAAGGAGTTGTGGAAAAATTGCTTTGTGGATGATCAAATGCACAATTTTTAGAACTAGGATTGACGGTTTTGATCATTCCACCATAATCAACAGTTGATACCGAGTGCATGGTCCTTCTTCTAACCTCAATCAACTTCCCACCCTATGGACTAACATATATTAAAATGTAAGAATTTTTGGTATTTATTCATTGAATCTATTCACACATCACAGGCTCCATACACCCTTTGTTCAACATAGCTAATGTTTCATTACTAGCTAATGTTTTACTTTGACTAGATTTGCGTTCAATATTTATTTCTTTATTTTGATGTTTCTTTCATACCAGTCCTCCTATAACTTTAAAATTGTTATCAAATTAGAAACACCGAATCTTGGTATTCACAGTTTCTGAATCCGAAGTGCATTTATGATCCCACATTTGTGAGTTAAATGCTTATTCTTCAATATTAAATGAAATGTATTTTTAATGCATGTGAGGAAGAAGTGTTGTACAAGAGAATAGGTGTGTGGAGCTAGGAACATCAAATTTCTTCTGCAATTTTCTATACCTCTACATACATTTGCACAGACCTCTCTCCTGCACAACACTACACATTACTCAATTTATTAGTAGTTTTGGCTTATTAAATTTTAGGGCTTGAAAAGTTTGTTTAACGTATATATTAGGTGAAAAATAAGGGTGGCGACTAATTTTCCCCACTACTATGTCAATGTGGGATCCTTTTATTTGAGCTTCCTAATACTAAGAGCATTTGTGATTTCACATTTTTTTTTTTTTTCTCGTTAAGACTATGCTATTCTATTATGTACATAAACAGGAAAACAGTTACAGTCATGAGGTCATATTGCCAGAGGCCATGGATGGCACTCTGGACTGACAGTGATCAAAAAAACCGCCCTCACAGGGGCTACACCACTAAGACAAATCACCCGCGCAGGAGCCCTACCACAGAGACAAATCACCCATGCAGGGGCATCACCACTGAGACAAATCACCCACGCAGGGGCGCCACCACTGAGACAGGTCACCCACGCAGGGGTGTTAAGCCATTGAGGTGCAGTAAGAGCAAAAATTGACATCCCACGTCGGGGCACAGAAAAGAAAAAGAAGACCTTCATCAGAATACCTTGCAGGGGAATTGACAGACCTTGAACAGTATATTTCTCGAGCCAAACAGAAACAGCCAAAACATACAGTAAGCCATTGTAGCAAAAGTAGCAAGTCATAGGAAAACCTGAGCAGCATCTGAAGGGGAGAGCCTGAGCGAACGGACAGCTATTCGTCCGGCTCCTCCTCGATAATCCAGCACATACCTTCCGGGAGAGAGTCCCAAGCGGCCTTGTCCTTCTCTGAAGAAGGTGCTACCTGAGTCGAAGGTGGAACGACAGCCGGCTCTGGGCTGCCCTCTGGCAGACCCTCAGCATCCCTGGAGCTTCCAGCCTGGTGCAGCTTTGTGCTGGGTTGTTCCTCACCCTCCTCCTTCGGTTCTTCAAGAAACATGACCGAGACATGGGCGTTGATACGAGAATTTCCCTGGGAATTGCTGAAGGAGAAGACTGCAGTTCCAAACGCAGGTAGCGGAGCCGAGCCCGAATCTAGATTGCTGGAGTCCATGAACTGGCTCGACTGGATGGGATGAGCCTCTGCGACTTGGTGGCATAGACATCGACAGCAGCGGGAGGGGGGAGTTGCGACTGAGGGGCGTGAGGATCTGCCTCTACCAGAGCCTCGACGGCTGAGAAGGCGCTGTCGAGGCCTGACCATGATTCCCCTGATAGCAAGAAAACGAAACAGAGCAGGATGAGAGGAGATGGATAGTTTGAAACACCCTTCACCCTCCCTTGCAGACCTGAAACCACCGTCAATTGCCAAAGGGGCGACGTGAGCATTAGCTCTGAGAGCCGTCGACCATAAACCCAATTCCGAAATCTGAGCTCGACCCAACACTTGACATTCCATACCCTCACCATTCTTATGCTCCTCTGCTCTTCCTCGATCCTCGCATGCCATAACTGCACTCTGCATTCGCAATTGAAACCCGGACAAGGCAATGAATTGTCGTCCCTTAACGCGCCTGCACCCACGCTTAAACTCCATGGCGGCGGATCACAGTAAATGCGAGTTTTATGCTTGGGGCTGCCCATGGTAACCATGTGGCATTCCATTCTCCGCTGTCGTGTCACCTGCGTCCGGGGGTGATTTCACATTTGTTAATTAAATACTTATTATTCAATATTAATTGAAGTGTCTTTTGAATGTCTATGAGGAACCGGTATTGTGTGGGAGAACGAGTGTCCAGAGTAAGGAACAAAAACTTTCATCCGTAATGTTCCACATCTCTATATACCTTTTCCCTTCACACACTTCTTCCACACACCTCTCTGCCACACAATTCTACATATAAATCAATTAATTAACGATTTTCGCTTATTATATTTTGGGGTGTGAAAAATTTTGTTTTGTGTATATCAAGAGTGAAATAAGGTTGGGCGATTAACTATCCCCTCTACTATGTTGGCGTGGGTTTTTTTCAATTTGATATCAGAATGCAAAGAAACTATGGAAAAAATATTTTGTGAATGATCTGATGCGTAGTTTTCAAAACTATGTTTGATGGCTTTGATCATTCAACCATAATCAGTGGCTAATATCGAGTATTGGATCCTTCTTCTAACCTCAATCAAATTCCCATGTCGCATACTAGTATATATTAAAATATAAATCTTTCTGCAGACTAGTATATATTAAAATATAAATATTTTCAACATTTATTCAGCAAATTGATACGTAATCACGACATCATTCGAGTGCTTAATATCATTTACTCTAATAACTTTTTTTGTTGATAGCTAATGTTTTACTTTGACTAGATTTTTGTTTAATATTGACATATTTATTTTGATGTTTCTTTTGCATGAATCCTCCTATTCATTTAAATATTTTTATTAAAGTAGAATCAACAAATATTGGTATTTATGGTTCCTCATTACTAAGTGTAATTGTGATCTTGCATTTGTGAATTAGATATTTATTATCTAATATTAAATGAAGCGTCCTTTTAATGCATGTCACAAAGAATTTCTGCGAAATAATGAGTGTACGGAGCAAGGAACAACAAATTTCTTCCACAATGTTATGTACTTCTACATACATTTCCCCTTTGCACACTTATTCCACACACCTCCCTCTCAAACACATGAATATACATGTTTTGTTAGTTTTATAAAGTATTAATGATCTAGATTGGATCATTATATTGTTTAGCATCCATCTGGATGCTTTCAGAGTGGGAAAAATGGAAGAATCAACTCTCAAGACCATTTTTAGTAGCAGGACCCAGTTTGGCAAATTGGGGTTTGAAAACTTCAAGGAAAATTTTGAGACATCTAACAACATTTTTTGGAGTAAAACTTTATTATTTTAGTGTGCCACATTTTTCCTATTCTACACACAAAGACCTTTCCAACTGCACAAGAATAATTTGAGATGATATCATGTCATCCCCCATTATTTATGTAAAAGGGGTCTAGCCACATGATTATGATGAATAAGACTCTATAAGTGTCTATATTGCAACTCTATTTAAGACTTGAAGTAGTCAAACCTAACCACTAGTACGCTATTGGGCCATGTTATAACTGGGCCACTAGGGGGAAAAGAGGTTCCATTCTTTTGTGTTCATTTGTTCCATAGCTGAGAAAAAATAACCGAGATCAATAGGAGATAGAGCACAGAGAGGATTTGTGCACTATAGTAGCCTACAAACCATAAGCCATACTTCTTTGTACTTGCAGACATTTTCTATTTAGAGAAAGAGAGTAGGGTGGCCCCACCTTCCAACTAGGTTTCCCCTCGAAAGGGTTTCCAACGTGAAATCTTGTGTCAAATGTGTGTGAGAGATTTTATTTTAATGTTGTTTATTTGCATAATTTTTAGTTCGCATACACTATTAACAATATTCAATAGATTTCAAAATCTAAAAATAAATAAAGTTGTAATGATGTAGTTTTTTTATTTGAAATATAATTTTATCAGATCTATTGTGACAAACTATCCAATGGAATATCCACTGAAATTTACGGATCAATATTCTACAAGCCAATATGAAAGAGATGTAATTCCTTGTGTGCTCATCCTCATTTGGCATGTGTCCTTTTAAAATGAAAACAAAATATTTTCTAAATTAAAAGAATTCCTACTATAATAAACAAATAAAATAAATATACATATTTTGTTAGTTTTTAATTAAAAACATTATAAAATATTAATAGTCTCACTATATTCACTTAGTTAGTTGTTGATATTACAACACACTATGAAAAAAATGATGTGATAAAAATATTTTATTCTCATTCTTAGTTATAAATAAAATAATTAAATATCTACTTAAAATAACATAATTTTATATAATTTTAGATGCGATTGATTATTAAAGATAGAACAAAGGTTCATGGGAATTTGCTTCACCTAAAATAGAAAAAATCAGATTAAAAGCCATGCAGAAAAACTTGCTAGAGAAAGAATAAGGAAAATTCAATAACCAAGGAAAGAATTATAAAGCTAAGCATGCATTAATGGGAAGTGGAAATTAAATAGAAATGTGGTTGATGTATGGTTTTTTGTATGATGACTATTTCAAAACTCTGTTTCCTAAAATGCATATTACATGACCATATTGCATAATTAATTTGACCTAAGTTCAAAGAGAGTTTAGGAACATTTTGAGTAAAAAAAATACAAATTATTATATATGGATTATTTTACTTTTGAATTATCTTATGATCGGATATTGCTGGGTCTTATTTTAATTATTTATTAACTAGTTTCTCATCTTTTATAACTGGATATTGCTTGGTCTTATTAGTCCCTGCCCGCAGGACCGCAGGGACTATAGCAATCGGTTTCACCGATAAGCATTAGTCCTACACTCAAACCAATGCAGGTTTTCCCATTTTAAGCAAAGTCATGAAATACTTTTTATTTTTTTAAACGGAACGAAATCAAATATTTATTTTTAACCAATCAAAGCATTCAAAATATTCATCATCTTATTTGGCCTCATATCGAGGCCAAATTCAAAATAAATTACGACATATTTCTTAGATTGCCCAACAATTCTATAACATAACGCTTCTGTATTTTAATGTTATAGCATTAATTTTCTAGCATTTAATGTTAGAGATTAATATTGTTTTTTCAGTGATCTTAGACATATATCTGAAAACAAAACAAGTGGCAAGTGGCATGTCGATGCATGAAAACAAAACAAGTGGCATGAAAACAAAACAAGTGGCATGGAATGAATTAGCCTACATTGTTGAGAGTCTGTTGTTCCTCTTTTGCCTAGTTTGGTTTTTGCGATTACGGGAGTCGCAGTTCAGCGAAAGATTTGTAGTTGCACTGATAAAAGTCGTTACCAGCGCTTGGATTTCGCTTCCATTTCAGCCATAAGCAGCAGCGAAGACAACGCTATTACAATTGTGAACACTGAACAGTCGGCCAGAGAAACCAACAAATATCAGTCAGGTCAATTTTTTTATTGAGCTCCCTGTTCTTATAATTTTGTTAAATCTCTCGTTGCTTCTCGCTTCTGGATGTATATATTACTGTTAAGAATCCTTCCTTCCTTTCATCAATTTCAGCAAAGTAAATCCATGAAGCAAAGATCTGTCAACAACATATTTTATTTAAGAATGCAAGAGACCTATATCTAAATCGTTGTTTTATAATATTATCTTTCTCTCCCTGTTGTGGATTTTGCTGTTGCTGGAGGTTGATTAACGCATTCCACGTTGTCACCTGAGCTCCTGCCTTTGGCTTTTTCGTTGTCTGAATTTGGTTTTAAGTGTGTTGGCTCCTCTCTTGAAATATATTGTGCAGTCCTCATTTGCCTCGTGTTTATGTCTCTCGTGCAGCTGCTGCTTTCTTGTTCATGCAGAAATCAGTCACAGATCAACTCTTTCAATTCTCCATATGCATACAGTTTACTGTAGTATCTGGATGTGGCAGAAACACTTATTCAGAGTTTGCAGAAAACCTAGTCTAGTTTATTAGGGAAATCGACTTTCAATATATGAACTGTTTTTCAGAAACCATTGTCGGTTAGATACTTGGGGCTGTTGACAGAGGTCAAAAGACTAACGCCTATTACTACTATAGAAAGATATTGAAACTAGAAATGAATTTCTGAAATATAACCTGTGTTGAAGGCGATATAAACATCTTTCGCACTGAAAGAGTTCTTTCTCAATGCCCAAATCTCCACACATGCTGCATTCTTTGATGGCGTGTTGTATTTGCGTTTCTGTAAGTGAACCCTTTACGAAATTTGAAGCCATTCCCTGGAACAGCTGGTGCTTCATCCCTAATATCCGGCTCAATTCCGGCGCCTGGTGGGATTGGACCTTTTGCTGAATCAACTGAATCCGTGCTTGGAATTTCCACTTTTGAAACTGAATCACTTGCTTAAGCAGGCAAAACAGATAGCGCAGCGCATAACCCTACTAAACCGGATAGCGCTGGTCTATATACGTAATTCCTCTACCTTAGAGACTGCTGGTGGTCTTCACTAAGATCAGCTGAGATGATAATGCCAAAAGCACCAAACCCTGTTTGCCAGAGAACATAATTTAGTCTCTACTTCTTCATAGATCAATACCATTAAATACTGTTAAGAGAATTTAATGGTTTTTCAGGCTTACAAAAGAATGAGTCCAGCCAAAATAGCCCTCAACCCCCTTAAATGCTTGACGTATCTGTCTGGAAATGTATCAGGCAGTTGACGTATCTGTCTGGAAATGTATCAGGTAGTTCAAGGCACATTAGTGAGCAAAAAGGTAAGAATTTGACTCACCACTACAAAAATGATGAGAAACAGAGTGCATGTCCGATAGCGTCCCAGGTATGATTCACTAACAAATACCCCAAGAAAATATATAAACAGTTCCAGTCCACTTGCTCACATTATTTGCTGCCGATGCATTGCTCTAATGAAGCACTCTCGTCAAGAATAGAACCAGGTTTACACCCACCCCAAAGCCTGAAGCAGGAAGCTCAACTGCGGCAGCTGCTGTGCTTATTAAAAAGTCAGAATGCCTTCATTGCGCAAGGTTAATTTGCTTACAGACGGACGCAGGCCTCCAAGGAAACCGCATGCAAATTGACATGCAACATGTTCTCAGGGAAGGGTGGAACGCGTGGCTTGCATGCAATGTAATGGTGTTGGCATTGAGCTGGTAATGCATTGCGTGCTCAGTTCTTGGTCCACGTGGGCACAATACTTTTTCTTTTTAAACAATGGACATAAAAGACCTTATACCATGCTCATGCGATATTTCGAGATTAAACCGTAAGATGCACCCCATATTTTATTGTGTCGTCTGGAATGAATTTTAATTTATATGGAAGCTTTATAATGTGATCTGTCCATCCAGCCAGGACAAGATCTTCATTTAACATCGTAGAACTATATAGTAGACTGTGCACGACAAAAAAGATCCCACGACATTTTGTACGTAAGAAGAAGTATGCTGGGTATAAGATGCTAGTTTTCAAAGTGCTTCAGTGGGCGCCTTTGGAAAAACCTGGGCGACAGGAAATATAATAGGTCAATTAAGAGATCACATCAGAGGTCATAGAATGCGTACCTTACATTCCACGATCCATAATGGCATTGCAGAACTTTGAAACCTATCGATGAATATCGTGCATGTCTTCTATTCAGTGATTGTGATTGGAAGTCATCGGGTTGTTGCAATTTGCGAATGTTTCGCACGATCGATAACAGAATAAAGGAAATTTTAAACCTTGCAAGAAGCATGATTCATTCCTCAAATCACTGTTTGTTTTTTAGTAATTCAAAGTCATTTTCTTTTTCCAATGGGAGGAGGGAGAAAGTGCCAAATTCATAATATTTAATTAGAAAAGTACGTTTTGCATGAGGTAGAACCAATGTCATGCCAGGTCATTGATGGGAACGACCCCGAATTCCACCTCTAAACACTCTTCTTTTGCCAGAATTTGAATTCATACTTATGCAAGGAACATCACCAGGAATTTCCACCTCTAAACACTCTTCTTTTGCCAGAATTTGAATTCATACTTATGCAAGGAACATCACCAGGAATGCCACCCGTATGGTGATTTACCTCCATTATGTCGATGAATTAAGGATACAAATTTGTTACATTAAAAAAGTACCAAACTTTTAATACATTTATTGAAACTTTTAATACATCCATCTTCAATAAATGTGATGACTGTGCCTCGCTTCTGGGTACTTACATTCTAAGACCTCTTGCAAATTGAAATCCACACAAAAGAATCTCAAATGTGACCAAAAGCCAAAGAAACTGGGTGTGAAGCTTAAAAATCAAATGTGACCAAAAGCCAAAGAAACTGGGTGTGAAGCTTAAAAATACTACTGGGTGGGTGCATTTGCAGGGACTTGCTGCCTCGCAACTCATCTTGTTTTAGTTATTTATTAACTAGCTTCTCATCTTTTATAATTATGGTTTTTTGTACGTGAAAGTTAGCTTGGAGTAAGGCTTCTCTATAAAATTAGTTAGAAAATTTAAATAGATTGGCCTTTTAATAATTGTTTCTTCTTCTAAAGATTTACTCATGACAATTGTTTCAAAGTCTTTGATAAACCTAATATGTGTTTTACAAACCATTATATTATATTCTCTATTGAGATATTGATTAACACAACACCTCAAATAAGGAATTACGGATTCTATATATATATATACTTGATTATCACAAGAGTTGATTGATGAACTTTGCAATATATTCTCTATTGAAAAATTGACTAGCAGATCACAAGTTGAAGGAGCTGAGAGAGTAGAAAATAGTTATCCTCTTCCTGCAGGATGATGTAATTAATATCTGCAGGAAGACTACCGGGTCTGGAAGTATCATGCAATTCTTCTCCGATGCATCCATGTCAACTGGTGGGAGTAGATAATTCATTTCAGGATTAACTATCGATTTGGTTTCCACTTCTGCAATCCCATGTGGAATATGAGGACCATAATGCCAACTATTAGTTTTCCCTTCAGACAGCCATTGAATAATCCCTTCATTTTTTCATTGTGATGGGAAGAAGAATATGTCTGCAAGAGTACTGTCACCATATAAAAAATATATATTTTATATTTATTTAAAAACTATATGGTAAATACACACTTTACCATACAATATAACTATATGAAAAGTATGGCTTTTACCATACAAAATATCTATATGACATATATTGATTTTAATCATACACATAATTATAGCACTGGAATATCATTATTCAAATTTCATTTTTTAAAAGTACAAAGGAAAATAACCATGTTATTACCGCAATAGTTCATTCCTCATGGTATTGTTAGACATTTATTTAAGTCTTGTTAAATCATTGAATAAACCCTAAATGAATTGTGTTAGTATGATTTTATTTTTCTGAAGTGTATTAACTCCACACATTAGCTAGTACAGTCGTTTAACCACTCGTTTCATTTCCAAGCACCTGACTGACCTAGGTTCTCAGACCTCCCATCTCTGGAGCCTTCTCCATGGTTTCCAGCTCGCTTTGCTTCGTATGGATACTTTTTCATTTTCAACGATGTTGCTTTTCTCTTCCGATCGAATGTTGGAAGCGCTCTCCCGTGGATCTAAGCTCTAGTGGGGTGGGGAAACTCAGCCCTTGGATCTAAGCTCTAGTGGGGTGGGGAAACTCGACCCTTGTTGCATTTGTTGAATCGTTCTTTGGTTTTCTGGAATGATTTCCCTCCATTAGGCGATTTTGTTGTTAACTTTCTTCATTCGGTAGTGTGCTTATTCCTGCTTTACAATCCTGCCATCATAACCTAGGGTTTCGTTCTATTTCACAGCTCTCCGATCATGGCTACACTTGCTTCTAGTTTCTATTCGGAGGTGACTACTGTCGAGTCGTGCATCTTCCTTCATAATTTCTGTAGATGATATTTGTTTCTTTCGCTCTAGTTTTCGTGCCCTTCATGAACTTATTTGTTTGTTCTTATCAAGTATTGGAGACTCGACTGCTGGAGGGTTTCATGGCATATCTCCCTCTACTGGAATCTCTAACCCTCTTGCCATTTCTTATCGAGTATGCACGGGAGTTTTGAGTTAAACAAAAGGGTTTTAATTTTCTTTTCGAGTGGCATTTTGGACTCTGGAATTGTAATGCTTGTATATTATTCTTTAAGGCTCAGAGTATGTATTTGGTTGAGGGTTTCGGCTACATGCCGTTGTTCTGTTTTAAATTGTTCAATTATAACAAATTCGCCTTGTTTTTTGATAAAGGCTACTAAATCTTGAGTCTTTTTTCGCTTAAGGGTATAACAAACCCGCATGAAATTTAGTTGCTTTTGTCTGGAAATTGATATTGTAATTTAAGGGTTTTTGTTTCTCTACTAGCTATTACTCTCTTAGAAAAGGTAGTTAAGACATTTGATTACCACAATAGTTTGTTTAGACGAATACCTGTAACTTCTAAGAAACTTTGTAGATGGGAGTTCCTGTAAATGTTATTTGGGTTCTTTTTCTTCACTGTGTATTACATTTTTGTATGGCTAGCATATTCTGTTGAATAATATATCGAACATTTTGTATGATGGTTAGGGTTTCAATGATTTGGTCGTATAGTAACGATAGGGGCATTTACTTATTTTGAAATTTAATCTTCTTTTAATATAGGCACTTCAATCTTTGCCTACTTTCTGGTGAATTTAGTTTCTCGGGGTTTCTCGACCTAATTTCCTTGACCAAGAATGTCGAAGTGGTTCAACCCCTTTATGAATAATTTACAGGGTTTAGGGTTTTTTCCTAATTCTGAAGCTGTCATAAATTTACGTTTTTCGAATTCGTACTTGTACATTCTGAATTTAATTACCTGGATTATTTGGTGGCATTTAATTGCCTTCCCTCATCGGTTAGTTTACCAAAGTAATTCCTTTCTAGAGGGTTTTGTGTCTGTTTCCATAATTTTCTTTGAGGTTCTAAGAAATATATTCATTTAGTTGTTTTGTGTCTTTTTTTTTAAATAAACTTAATAGCAGCTAAAGTTCTTACCCAGCTAGCTACAGGCATCACACCAGAAACATTTCATATAAATATACTGTTATCTATACGCAAATGCTAATAAATTTATTGAAAAACATATATTCATCCTAGCATTCAATAAATGGATTCAATGATTAAGTTCAAGTTTCCAGAATATACTCATCTGGCTTGTTGAACTGAACTTAATCCTTGATTACTTCTTGCCTCCCAACCATGAGAATAGTGCTACTTCGATTTCTGTCTCCCCCCGAGCTACCCCTCACAAGGTTACTCCTCAAGAACTCATGTCTTGAACAGTAATAGTTATCTGGTCTTCACTAGACTAAGCTACCTTAACACTCTTTGTCCTTCCGGCACAGTTATCCACTTTCTTTTAATATCTCTTAATCGATTCCTCTCTAATCTCATATGCCCCCATCCTCTTGATCCTTTGGAATAAATCTCTTTTGGAAGTAGTTAGGGTTGGTAACTGCCTAGCCTAACTGTTTTGAGAAAAAAATTGTCACCCTTTAGACAATTCATTTTCTTTCCAGTTTAATTAGACAATTACTGTCTTTATTCTGACATTTCACTTTTCATGCATTTAATCAAAATTAATTAATTAAATATAAACTTAATCAGTTTTCTAGTTTGTTTAATAGTGCAGTAAATAAATATTTACATATATGAGGGACATTATATCCCCCCCCACCAAGATTGAACATCTAATGATGTTCCTCTATTGGAAATAACTTCAGAAAAATTTCCCTCATAGTTCATTCATCTTATCAGGTAACCTCCTTGGGCCCAAAGTGTTGCCACTGTAATTTAACTTGGGTGATAACTCGTCTCCGCAGCATTATTTCTCTCCAATCGAATATACCCATTGGTTCAACCAGGAACTCGCATTCCAGTTCGACCTATATGCCAAAGTAAAACTTTAGTTAATTCATGAAATCAAAATGTAAATCAGCTACACAATTTTTATGTACATACATATATATGTAAGATAGATCATTGAGAATTCAACTCCTCCGACTCACCTGTATATCCTGTCAATTTATTGTATATCCTGCCAATTTATTATATGTTTGGGGTCATATATATATTTATTTAATACAGAAACATGAAAAACATTGTGCACACGAATATGACTAGGTAAGGCGAGTTAATAAGCCACTTTTCCAATTCGTGTTAAAATTTGGAAGGGACCACAAAATTGAAGTGCCAATTTGGCACATCCATTCCATTGCAGTGTACTTTTCTTGGACCGAACATGAACATAACATAATCCCCCACCTGGAATTCCCGAAAACTTCTTTTTTGGCCAACGAAATTCTTTTGTCGGTCTTGGGCGGCCTTTATGTTTGTTCATACTTATTTAACCATTTCTTCCATTTATGCCAGCATATCAAGCCATATCATTAACTTATCTTTTGGGCCACCCTAATTTGATGGAGTCCTACATTTACACCCATACAACACTTCAAAAGGACTCATTTGTGTAGAAGTGTGATAATTGTTGTTATAAGAAAATTCTACCAAATGCAAATACTCTTCCCACTTAGATGGTTGTTGCATTACATAGGCTTTAAGCATATCCTCCACTACCTGGTTTACTCACTCAGTCTGCTCATCCGTTTGAGGATGATAGGTGATATTAAAATGTAGCTGAGTGCCCAGTCCTTCAAACAAGGCTTTCTAGAAAGATGATGTAAATTTAACTTCACGATCCGAAATTATAACTTTTGGTATGCCATGCAGCCTAAAAATATTTTGCATAAATATATTAGCAATTTGTACTCCCTTATAAGTAGATTTTATAGGTATAAAGTGAGCAGATTTTCTCAGCTTATCAACCACCACCATTATTGAATCGTTATTCTTCTTTGACTTAGGCAGCTCTGTTATAAAATCAATGGAAATAACTTCCCATTTCCATTCAGGAATAGGTAATGGGTGAAGTAAACCAACTTGGTGACGATGTTCTATTTTGACTTGCTAGCATTCCAAATAGCAGGCCAAATATTCAGCCACCTCCTTCTTCATACAAGGCCAAAAATATTCCTTTCTAAGTGCAGTTATCAATTTCTGATAACTCGGATAGCCGACATATGGAACCTTATGATATTCGTCTAAAATTAAATCTTTAATAACCTTTATGTTAGGTACATACATTCTTGCTCTATAGATCAGCATAACTTCTTTATTTACCTGGTATCCAAGTTGTTTTTCTTTGTTGTTGAGAATCTTAGTTTGTTTCCACATAAATTGATATTCCAGGTCATGTATTGCTGCCTCCTTGATTTGTTCTTTAAATGTGTTTTGTGCTTCACTGAATGATACTTCGTATAAACAATTGACTTTTCAGCGACATGGTTCTCTTTTTCGTTTAGTGCTTAATTTCAAAGTCGAACCTGCTTAAAAATTCAACCCAACGAGCTTGTCTAGCATTCAAAGTGGTCTATTTAAAATAGTTAGTCAAACTATGATGATCAGTCATTAACAGAAATTTCTTATCCATCACGTAATGTCACCATATATTTAAAGCATGGATGGATTCTATCAGTTCCAAATCGTATGCTGAGTACCTTTGCTCATGCTCCTTAATCTTCGTGGACTCATAAGCAACAACCTTGCCTTCTTGCATTAGTACGCTGCCTACGCTTTCCTTACTAGCATTCGTACAAACTACATAGTCTTTATTTGGATCAGAAATGCTTAATATGGGCGCAGTAGTGAGCAAATGTTTAAGCCGATCGAAACTTTTTTGGTATTCTATACTCCACTTAAAAACTTTTCCTTTCTTTTGTAGTGAAGTAATAGGATAGGCTACCCTGGAAAATCCTTCTATGAATTGCCTGTAGTACCCAGCTAGACCCATAAATGATCTTATATTAGTCACATCTTTTGGTATTAGCCATTCCATTATGGTTTTCATTTTCTTTGGGTCTACAACTATTCCAACTTTAATAATGGCATGCCCAAGATATTGGATCAATCTTTAAAGAAGTGACATTTGTTGTATTTGGCATACAGCTGGTGTTCTCTTAAAACTTGCAGAACAATACAGAGGTGCTCCTTGTGTTCTTCTACTGTCCGATAGTAAATTAATATATCATCGATAAAAATTAGCACAAATTTATCTAAATATTGATGGGATATATTGGTCATAAGGCACATAAAGGTTGCAGACAGTGCATTTTCTAACCTGAAATGCAACACAACGAACTCATAATGCCCATATCGATTTCTGAAGGTTGTTTTTACTATATCTTCTTCTTTGATTCTAATTTGATGATCACTCGAGTGAAGGTTGATTTTTGAAAACACGGTTGCTCCTTTCACTTGATCAAACCACTCATCTATATGAGATAGAGGGTACTTTATTTTGATGGTTAATGTATTTAGCTGATTGTAGTCCATACACATATGCAAGGTTCCATCCTTCTTTTTAACAAAGAGTACTGGGGCTCCCAAGGTGATACACTCAGTCGAATGTACTTTTTGTCAAGTAGTTCTTATAACTACATTTTTAATTTTGTTAACTCTGGTATACTCATATAATAAGGGGCCCGAGATACTAGAGCAGCCTCTGGTACTAATTCAATATTGAAATCTTGGCGGAAGTCATGAAATTTCTTCAGGGAATACATCCGGAAAATTATGCACTATCGATATATCTTCTAAGGCAACAAGCCTTTCTTTTGAATTAGAGTACCCTACTTGTATTGCATAAATCTGGCATCCTTTCCAGATACACTTGGCCAATTGGGAGGCTGTCACCGACCTCAGCTTTAAGGGTCTTATTATTCCTTGAATTTCCTGTCTCTTTCCTTCCTCGTCCATATAGTTAATAGTTTTAATTTTACAGTTAATGAGGGACCAATGTTTTTCCAACCAGTCCATGCCGATTAAAATATCATATGATTCTAAGGGAAACACATTCAAGTCTGACATAATAAACTGTCTTGTTATCTATAGGGAACAATTTCTAACCTTGACCAACACTCTTCTCTTGGCTCCAGTAGCTAATTGCACTAACTAGGGATTTTTAAACTTAACAGCTTGCAAACAACATTGCTCTACTATTTTGGGACTAATGTAACTCAAGGTAGCTCCGGGATCAATTATAATAGACACGATTTGGTTGAGGATTTTACCTTCAAACTCTATCATTGTTGGTTGGTTAGTACTCCGCCTGATGGTCCTCAAGAGAATCATTGATCTTAGGCATGCATCTTGCCAATTCTCCCACTATTGACACTTCTTGAATCAGTGTTAACTGATTGGTTTCTTTGCGGTGTGGACAATTTTTAACATAATGGGGTCCTCTGCATCCTCAGCACTGTACCAGGGGTCTAACTACCATCGCTGCTTCAGTCCTTAATAATTGTTCATTTATCTTGGTCTTACTGGGAAATTTGAACCTGGGCTGATTTTTGTTCATGTTTCTATTCACCTACCCTCTTGTTATCGGGAAAACTAGTGTCCATTCAAAGCTGCTAGTCCCACTAAGATGGGTAGCTATCTTAGAAACAAACAAACTAAAGTCACTTGTGTTTTCCTTTATGAGAGATAGATGGGAAAGAAGCAGAGAGTACCAACCTCAGTCTTTCGCTTGGCTCCTTACTTATTTCCTTTCCCCTTTGACAAAACTTCGCCACTCCTTCCTTACTTATCCCGCTTCAAAGAGCACCTGTAGAGTCAAAGCAACATAATACCATCAAGCATAGAGATCTATAACCATAAACAATATAGGATTAGATGTATATTAACCATACAAATGCATATATCAATATAACATTCAAAGATATACAAGAATATGGAGGAAAACTCAAATAGCTTTATTGATAGAAGTAGTAGAAGAGAGGATTACAACCCATTGGTCTGACCCAACGCTACTCTACCAGCATGAAAGCCCTCTTCACCTCATGAAAAGCTTAGATCACCCAACAATACAATGTTGCACAGAGAAACCAACAGCACTTCCTTACAAAATACAAGATTCCAGCCCTTGGATCTCTAAGATGAGGGATCCATATATAGATGTTTGCAAGGGGGTGAGTCAACTTCTGGGATTTTGATTAGTGTCATCTCTCTTATAGTTCTTGGTTCCACTTGGAGATTTCATGATCTCTTACTCATCCCTAGGCGAATTCAGAGAGGCAAGTGTCAAATGAGCAGCTTCTAGAAGATTCTCAGGGTCTCCACCTAGCAAACTGCTTCTGCCATTTGTCTGATCTCACTCATCGCACCCTACAGAAGGGCTTTCCAGTATGCAACGCACTTTTTGCATGTGGCAGGTGAGATGCAATGCACCCTTAGCACTAAGTATTCTGTATGGTCCAGTTTTGACCAGTTCTGAGTAGTTTTTCATGGAGAACTTCTGGGAGATGATGTAATCAGCTGACCTTGCTCCTTTAGGGTATGAAACAACACTTTTAGGGACTTGGAAGCCCTTGGTTTTATGGACATATGTGTTTGGGGTTGCAGTGCCCAAATATGTCTATAACAGTTGCCCCCTAAAGCATGAGGTCGTAAATTTTTTTGATGTTGGGTGAAATGCTTTATCATGAGGATCTGAGGTTTTTCGAACTAGAAGGTGACCTGTAATAAGATATAATACAATACATTATCTTCATAATATTTTCATGATCTAGCTGAGGCAAGCATTCCCATGCTCAGTTTTATAAATTCATTTTCATGTACATAGGACAGACAACCGTCTGTGTGGCAGACTGATGATTCTGGTAGAGCCATCATCCTTTGGCTTGGATGATTATCTGTGTAGCAATGATGTACATTTGATGTCTTTATTTTCCTGAATATATCGCAGCTCGGATGGATGAAACTAGATCTGGGGTCTTCAAAACTCGTTCAAACTTCGCCCGAAGTACAAGTCGGTCCATGTGAAAAGACGTTCTGATGTCGAACATGGAAAGACATCGCCTGATTACCAACCAATGATGTAAGTTGTTAACAGGCGCGAGAGGAATCGCCGATGATGATGATGACCCTCAAGGTACTCCAGTACAATTCACATGGTGTGAATACATGAGTCGATGTCGAACACCACGCAAAATCTTTTGGTCGAAGGCCATTGATGTAAACATGTCGCCAGAAGTGAGAAACTTGCCATTGAGGCATGCAAGCTTCAAAGTACTGAAAGGGTTGTTCCTAAGTCGACTTCTTGGATAATGAGTTGATGTCGACAAGAAGTGACCCATCGTAGGAGTTCCTTAATGAATCCCACATCTATGACACGAAATGGAGCAAATGATTTTGTGGAGGTGAAAATGATTTGATGATACAAGGTTCAGGGTGGTGGTCATGAAAGAATGAAGCATGAAGGTATTGCAGCGGATGAGACACAAGCTGGGTTTGTGAATTCTCTGAGCAACTTCTCTTGAACATATCGGTGAATGGAATAACCCAACCTGACTCAATCATGGTGATGGAGTGAAAGTGTCATGTTCAAGAGCAACCTGCTAGCAATAAAGTTTCTTCAAGTTTTCTTCCCAATTTTCCCCAGTCATTTTTGACCAGTACCTCTTTATTTTTGTCAATTTTGAGGAGGATAAAATATGCTTGTTCTATAATTTTCCCTTCAAGCAAACCCGTCACTATGTTTTAACGAGCCTAGCGACAATGAGACTCGCTCTTGTCTGCATGGACAAGTTTTTCGCTATTTTTTTAATGAGTTTAACGACAAGGATAACTCGGTTCTTTTTAATTTTAGAGAGTCTAAAAAGAGATAGAAAGGAAACTCCAATATTCCTTTTTTGTAATATAATCCCCTAAGTCTGAAAAAGTATAAAACAATGCGAAAGGGATGACTTTTCGATATTTTTAACGAGCTGAACAAGACAAACGCTCGATCTTTTTGTGTAATAATCCCTCAAGTCCAAAAAGATTAAAATCTAGAGGAGGGATGGCACTTCCAATCGCTTTAATGAGCTCGAGAGGCCAATTGCTCGGCAATCTTGTCATATTTTACGAGTCAAATGAAAAGAGCTTAATGGAGGCTTGTTTTTTGAGGAACGAGTGATGTTTTCAGATAGCAGCTGGTTCCAAATAAGGTTTGGAACTTTTTCAATCACGACAGTGTAGAGAAATTGGCTAATAGAATCACTTGTCGCAACTGTTCCTCAAAAGGGGTAAACAATCAAATGGAGGTGTATGATCGGCTAAAAAAGAGTGGAGGTGATGGTAAGAACACGACCAAGGTTTAAAAGCTGATAATTATGCGATCGCAATGGTTATTTACCGAAGGTGGGTTTATTTTTTAATGAGCTTAAACTATGGTGGAACATATGCTCATTGCTAGGTTTATTTTTTAACGAGCTTGAACTTCGCATAAAACTGCTCGTGCCAGTCATATAATAAGGATGTCTCATCGATAGGTTCATTTTTATGGAGCTTGCCCTATTCGAAACTTTGTTGCGGATCCTTTCGTTATGTAAGCTAGGAATGACCAATCCTACGAGTTTAAAGGGTTAAGAACCTACAAACTAAGAAAATAAATGGTCGCTTTTCACTTTCATGCAAAAAGGTTTGCATGCCCCCAGGTATAACGAAGTAGAGTTTCCAAGTTACCATTCAATTTGCAGACAAAACACTTCCTTGGCTCTATCGGGAAAGGCCTACCTTCTCACGGAGGAATCCTTTTCCAGTCTATTCCATTTTCCTAAATGGATAGGATAGTCAAACTAGTCATATTCCTACACGAAAACCTACCTTATATCTAAGGTTTTCCTGCCAAAGTAGAACAGGGTGCATGCCCCCTGGGTTTCAGTCACAATCACTGAATCACTCGCGCTCATCAGGTGGACAGACTGGAGATTGATGAGACATTCCTTGCGCAAAAATACCAGTTAGGGATGGCATTTGACTATTAGTTATGTGTGAACTAGGGAATGAAAGCTGGTCTACGAGATGGACCACTCTGCCTTCATGTGGAAAACACATCACTCGAAAGAGTGAGGAAACAATAGCTCCCATGCTATAAATGTAGTCACGCCCAAGGAGTAGATTGTAATCTAAAGGTCCTTGGACTACCATCACGTTTAGATGAACGGTTTTCCTTCTCAAAGTTATAGGCAAATTTGGAAGGATCCCTAACGGTCGACTGGTTCCTTTGTTGAAGCCTGTCAGATTTCGAATCTCAGGCAGAAGCGATGGCGAACCAAGCGCTTTCCAAGCAGTTGAGGAAAGGATACTCACAGAAGCCCCTTCATCTATGATAGTACCAACCATGATAATTTTGTAAGCTTGTACTATGATTGAGAATGGTACATTAGATGGTAGATGGGATCTGCCTAGTAGATTCCAATCGAAGGAAACGACTAGGTTGCTTACAGGTGGGACCGAATAAACAACCGGATAAATCTCTGACGAACTTCCTTTATGCGGTAAAGGAACGGGTAGATTGCCCCCATGTTCATCGGAGTCTGTGTTTACAAAAATAATTTGAACGGCGTTGTTCTCATTCTCTTTGGTGACGGTATCATCTGAAAGTGGATCCTCTGAAGACAAGATGGGGTCGATTGCCGTCTCGACCTGTTGACTTTGGTCCGATGTGGACTTAGAGGGTTTATCTTCAATGATAGGTGCTTCAACCGACAACAAAGGTGTGTCAGTCAGATTTTCAACTAGCGATGGACTCGGCAAGAGTTTCTTGTATCCAGGAGGAAGTCATTGCGGTGATGCAGGACGGTTATCCAAGACTCTTTTAGCTTCGTCCAGGAAGGGACAACGGTGGAGGGCATGATCACCTTCACACAGTCTGCAAGGAAATTTAGACCTTCCTTTTTTCCATTGACTTAGTTTTCACTAGTTGATGGTGTACCCTCAACATGATCATTAGAGGTTGACGACACCAGATTGTGCAAGCAGGGAGACCAGTCCCTTAAGATCTATGGGATGCAAGGACAATCTCGATGATAGTGGTCCCCTTTGCAAATGGCACATGGAGATTTAGGTTTGGATGGTGCAGTGTGTAGATTTTCGATAGACGATGCTTGGTTGCCCCCTTTTGCCGTTGGCTTCTTCTTCTTCTTCTCCTTCCCTTTCTTCTTCTTCTCAATTACTTGGTTTTTAGTTTTACTAGCTTCACCAAGTGAAGAGGAAGAAGGAGAGGGAGAAACAAACGAAGTAGAAGATTGGGGGGTAACTTTAGTATCATCTGGTTGTTGGTTTGATTGCTCAGGAATCACGGTTGTTATAGACATTTTTGTGCCTTACAGCTCTAAGCATGAAATGTCCATAAACCAAGGGATCCTAAGTCCCTAAAAGTGTTGTTCCAGCCCCTAAAGGAACAAGGTCAACAAATTATAGCTTCTCCCAGAAGTTCTCCACCAGAAACTGCTCAGAATCAGTCAAATCAGGATCATTTCAGCTGCTCCACTAGCTAGCTGCGTTGCATAGCACCCAAGTACACTAGCTAGGTGCGTTGCAACGCACCTAAATGCACTACCAGGGTGCGTTGAGCAGGAAATGACAAATGGCAGTGTCATTCCGCGAGGTGGACAGAAAATGGAAGCTTCCAGAATCTTCCCCAATGACACTTGCCTCACTGAGTTCGACCAAGGATGAGTAAGAGGCTCTCAGTCTCCAACTGGAAGCAAGAACTGACAGAGAAAAGCCACTAGTCAAATCATAAGCTGACTCATCCTCTTTGCATACATCTATATATGGATCCCTCATCCCAGAGATCCAGAGGCTGGAATTTTGTACATTGCAGTGAATTGTTGTTGGTTTTGAGATAGATATCAGAGTATTGGGTGATTTATGCTTTGTTGGAGGTGAAGAGGGGATTCCTTTGTTGGGAGGTTGATGCTGGATCAGGAATCATCGGTTGTAACTCCTCCTGGACCTTCTTGTCATATCAATAAAACTATTTGAGTTTCTCCTACATGCTTGTGTATCATTGATGTTTGTTATATTTGCATGTTTAGCTTAAATATGATCCTAAGCTATTTATGAATATAAATCCATGTCTTTGTGTAGTTTTCTTCTTCTGTGATCTTATAGGAACTTGGTGAAGCTGGGCAAGTAAGGGAGCAGGTAGCTGGAAGCTGTCAAAGAGAAGAGAGATTGGATCAAAAGGACTAGCGCAAGACACAGGTTGGTTCATCCTATTCCTCTTCGTTTATAGTTCATAAAGAAGAATACGAAAGTAGTTTTCCTTGTTTGTTTCTAAGGTCACTGTCACGCCTTAGTGGGATAGGGGCGTTCTGAGTAGACACTTTTCCCGTTAACAAAATGGCGACTCCGCTGGGGATCGTGTCTAGTTAGTTTGTTTTTGTTTCTCTTGTTGTTTGTTTCATAAACACAGAAGTAGCAATCGAACTGCATTTGCCATTATCAAATGCAAAGTAGACATCTGCTACTTCAATCCATTCACTGGATTTGTTTATGATTTGAACAGCTGATTCACAAATGATCTGATTACCCTTTGTGATAGCTCTTAGACCTCCTTTAAATCCACCCTCTAATTGTGCATTACTGATTGCTTTTACTCGACCAAAAACTATAGATTAAACTGCAAACCGTGACCCAGAACCCGGATAGAATTCTCGTTTCTGCCCCAGCGCAGGCTCTGTGAAGAGATTCTGCATTTCAATGCAGTTCCCGAGAGGGCTACCTGCGCTGCAATCCAGTTTCTCTGTGTAACAAGTGCGCTGATCAGCCTAGCCCTGTGCAGTTGAGGTTCTTTGCTTCATTTTTTCAGTTTTGTCTCTAATTTTTGTAGGCTGTGATCAGTGTGTGTCTGTTTAAAAGCCCCTTTTCTTTGCCTTAATTCCGCCTCCTTTGTACAAAAAGACTGTAGATGTTCTTTGTGTGTTTGTTACATCATTTACAGTTTTCCATTGAAAAAGTAGAATAGTCATACTGTCGTCCTTTGATTTAGATCTGTCGTAAGTGTCGATTTTGATCTTAGGAGAAAGAGTATTTGCTATTGACAGTCGATTATGCTTTTACTTTTGCCTTTGGTTTGAATTTGTGACTTTCTAGTGTCGAAACGAGTATTTATTTCAAAATCATAAAGTGTCGTAATCATCTCTACCTTTTGATTTCGAAAAGAAGCTTGTTTGTGTTTGTCATTTGAAAGCAAATTCAGATTTGTACATCAACTTTCTTTTTAGGCATCAATATTAAGAAAGTGAAAACAAATACATGCACATGTGCATTTGCATATTGATAATCTGTTTGGCTTGATTTAGGAAAAGTGCATTTACAGTGTGCTCTTTTCTCTTTGAGAAAAGATTGTGTCTTTCTTTTCCCCTTGTAGCTAGGATTTTCATTGCTGAAAAGAGATAAAAGTTTGCTTATCATCTTTAGATTGCATTTTAGGAATTACATCTACATCTCGTGGTGATCCCAAAAGGCAAACTTCTAAGAAAGATCAACTTAAAATAAATTGAATGAATCTAACAACGCTTTGGAACTTAACGCACAACATTTAGAGGTCTAGGCTAGAGACGTATTCCGGCGTCGTAAAGCCTGGTAACTGTTGTCCTCACTGATGGTTGGGTGATTCCTCCACTTTGAGACGATAAGTGCCAGTACGGACTTGTGCTCCCACGTACCGTCGAGTATATATTGGGAGACCCCTATAGGCTTAAAACTTTTATCCATAGGAAGCCGTGTCGGCCGCCCTACTGATCGCAATGCACCGAACACAGCATTCGGGAAGATTGACTTCCGTACCGTAAAAATTATTCTGCAGTTTTGCGATTGGTTTGGTACTCCCTCTACCTAGATCTCCAAAGCAGTCCCTTTCGTTCCTTTTCAGACTCCTTAACGGAAAAGGTCCATCTGAGCACTTGTCACTTCAGGCTCATTAAAAATCGAAGGAGACTAGAGTCATCTTTTGTTTTTTCTCGACTCTTTAAAATTGAAAAAACAAGTTGTGTCAAAGCGTCTAAAAATTTATTTTAAACGGAATATTCATACCCTTTTCCTACGTTGATCTTAGGTTGAGAAAATGGAGTCTACCAACCAAGGAATTCCCCTTGGTGGAAATCCTAGTCCCTTCTCCTCTTGGGGAGATGTTGGTGCACCCCATATGGCCACATTGTCGCTTCTAGGACTGACAATTGGCTTGCCAGTATGGCTCTTCTCAACCAATGTCGTTCAGAACACCACTATTCCTGAACAATCGAATCAGCAACCAGACGAGTCCAGAGTTGCCCACCAACCTTCTACTTCCTCTAATTCTTCCTCTCCCCCTTCCTCTTCGCTTGATGGGGCTGGCAAAGCCAAAAGTCAAGTTCCTAAGGAGAAAAAGGAGAAGAAGAAGAAAGAGAAGAAGAAGAAGGAGCCAAAGGCGAATGGGGGAAAATGAGTGTCGTCTAACGAAAATCCACACACTGCACCGACCAGGCCTAAATCGCCATGTGTCATTTGCAAAGGAGACCACTTTCACAGAGATTGTCCTTGCATCCCTCGGATACTAAGGGACTGGTCCCCTCGTTTGCACAATCCGGTGTCATCAACCTCTGATGATCATGTTGAAAACACACCGTCAACTAGCGAAAGTGAAGCCCCAGGACAAAAAGGGAAAGCTAGATTTCCCTGTAAACTGTGCGAAGGCAATCATGCCGTCCACCGTTGTCCCTTCTTAGACGAAGCGAAAAGAGTTTTGGATGATCGTCCGGTTTCACCGTTACGACTTCCTCCTGGATATGAAAAACTCTTGCCGAGTCCGTCGCTAGTTGAGAATCCAGCTGGCCCGCTCAAGTGGTCGGCTGAAGCGCCTATCATCGAAGATAAACCATCTGAATCCATACCAGACGAAAGTCAAAAGGTCGAGGCGGCAGTTGACCCAGTCTTGCCTTCAAAGGTTTTATCTTCGAATGATACAGTTACTGAAGAGAACAAGGATGACACCGTCCAAATTCTCTTCATCAACACAGACTCCGACGAACATGGGGGCAATCTACCCATTCCCTTACCACAGGAGGGAAGTTCGTCAGAGCCATACCCGGCCGTCTACTCGGTCCCACCTCCAAGCAACCTAGTTGTCTCCTTCGACTGGAATCAACTAGGCAGACCCCGTTTACCAGCAAGCATACCATTCCGAATTATCGTTCAAATATATAGAATGGTCATGGCTAGTACCATCATAGATGAGGGGGCTTCTGTGAGTATCCTTTCCTCTATTGCTTGGAAAGCGCTTGGTTCGCCATCGCTTTTGCCTGAGATGAGAAATCTGACAGGCTTTGATAAAGGAACCAGTCGACCTTTAGGGATCCTTCCCAATGTGCCCATAACATTGAGAGGGAAGACAGTTCAAATGAACGTAATGGTAGTTCAAGGACCCTTGGATTATAATCTACTCCTTGGACGAGACTATATTTATTGCATGGGAGCCATCGTCTCCTCACTCTTTAGAGTAATGTGTTTTCCGCACGAAGGAAGAGTGGTCAAGCTCGTGGACCAGCTTTCATTTCCCGGATCACGCATAGAAAATAGTCATATACCATCCCTAAATGGTCTCTTCACGCAAGAAATGTCTCAATCTCCAGTCCGTCCTCCCGATGAGCGCGAGTAATTCGGAGGGATATTACTGAAAGCCAGGGGGCATGCGTCCTGGTCTGCTTCGGCAGGAAAACTTCGGGTATAGGGTAGGTTTCCACGGGAGAATATGACTAGTCTGTACCCCGTCCGTCGGTGGAAGAGGGGTTATTCTAGAATAAGATTCTCTTGTCAAAGTTATGTGAGTGGCGAACGTCGTTGCTCACCTTTGTTTATCTCGGTAGACATCGCCGAAGAAGTGTTTTGTTTGCACCACGAATAGAACAATCTTTGGGTAACCTGTAAGAGGTAGGCCTTTCCTGATAGAACAAATGTTTTGTCTGCAAATTGAGGGGTAACCTTGAAACCATATTTTATACCTGGGGGCATGCAAACCTTTTGGAGTGCAAGCAAAGAGCGATTATTTATCTGTTTTTTGGATTAGTCGTTTCCTAACTTGCATAAAGAAAGGATGTGGGGCAAAAATCTAAAAATTTCCATTTTTATATGAGACTTTCTTATCATATGACTGGATTAATCGAGCAGTTTTAACACATAGTTCAAGCTCGTTAAAAAAATAAACATAAGACATGAGCAAATGTTTCCACCCGCGTTTAAGCTCGTTAAAAAATGAACTATTCCCCGGTAAATAACCACCGTGAATGTAACATTTCAGCCATTAAAGCCTTGGTCGTGTTTGCACCGTCACCTCCACTTTTCCATTGGCCGAACATTCACCTCCATTTGATTGTTTACCCATTTTGAGGAACAGCTGTGAAGAGTGATTTCACCAGCCATCCTTGTGACACTGCCATGATTGGAAAATTCCAAACCTTACCTGGAATCAGCTGCTACCCATTTTATCACTCGTTCCTTAAAAGACGAGTCTTCTTTAAGCTCTTTTCAACTGACTCGTAAAATATGAAAAGATTTTCGAGTTTTGGCCTTCCAGCTCGTTAAAGCGACCAGAAGTGCTATCCCTCCTCTAGATTTTAATCTTTTTGGACCTGAGGGATTATTGCACAAAAATATCGAGCGCTTGTTTTGTTCGGCTCGTTAAAACTATCGAAAATTCATCCCTTCTGTATTGTTTTATACTTTTTCGGACTTAAGGGATTAGATGATGAAATAGGAATTTTGGAGTTACCTTTACGTACCTTTTCAGACTCTCTAAAAATGAAAAGGACCGAGTTATCTTTGTCGTTAAACTCGTTAAAAATATTAATAGCGACAAACTTGTCTTTAGACGAGAACGAGTTTCACTATCGCTAGGCTCGTTAAAACATAGCGATGGGTTTGCCCGAAGGGCAAATTATAGAACAAGCATATGTTATCCTCCTCAAGCTTGACAAAAATAAAGAGGTACTAGTCAGCAATGACTGGGGAAAAATTGGGAAGAAACTCAAAGAATCTTTATTGGTAGCAAGTCCTCTTGAACATGACACTTCCACTTCGTGCCTGAGTCGGGTTGGGTTGTTTCATTCACCGGTCACATCACCATGGTCACGCCATACCATCCACATTTGGGGTAAATGCTACCAATCCATCACATAAGTGTCACCGACATGTTCAAGAGAAGTCATCCAGAGAAGTCATCCATGTCCCATCCACTACCATACATTATACTTCATTCTTTCATGACCGCCATCCTGAACCATATATCATCAAATCGTTTTCACCTCCATCAAAATCATTTGCTCCGTTCCGTGTCATCGATGTGGGATTCATCAAGGCCCTCCTTTGATGGATCGCTTCTTGTCGACATCAGCTCATTATCCAAGAAGTTGATCTAGGAACACCCCATTCAGTACTTTGAAGCTTGCATGCCTCAATGGCAAGTTTCTCACTTCCGGCGACAGGTATACATCAATGACCTTCGACCGAAAGATTTTGCGTGGTGTTCGACGCCAAGTCCTTTATTCACACCACGTGAATTGTACTACAGTACCTTGAGGGTCATCATCATTATCGGTGATTCCTCTCGCGCTTGTTAACAGTTTACATCATTGACTGGTAATCAAGCGATGTCTTTCCATGTTCGACTTCAAAACATTTCTCACATGGATCGACTTGTACTTCGAGTGAAGATCGGACGAGATTGAAGACCCCGGATCTAGTTTCATCCATTCGGGCTGCAATATATATTCAGGAAAATAAAGACATTGAAATGTACAGCATTGCAGCACAGATAATCATCCTACCAAAAGGATGATGACTCTATCAGAATCATCAGTCTACCATCAGACGATTGTCTGTCCTATGTACATGAAAATGAATTTATAAAGCTGAGCATGGGAATGCCCGCCTCAGCTAGATCATGAAAACAGTATGAAGATAATGTATTGTATTGTATCTTATTACAGGTCTCCTCCCAGCATTGAAAGAACTTTGGATCCTCCTAATAAAGCATTTCACCCGATAAACAGCCTCATACTTTAGGGGGCAACTGTTATAGACATTTTTGTGCCTTACAGCTCTAAGCATGAAATGTCCATAAACCAAGGGATCCTAAGTCCCTAAAAGTGTTGTTCCAGCCCCTAAAGGAACAAGGTCAACAAATTACAGCTTCTCCCAGAAGTTCTCCACCAGAAACTGCTCAGAATCAGTCAAATCAGGATCATTTCAGCTGCTCCACTAGCTAGCTGCGTTGCATAGCACCCAAGTACACTAGCTAGGTGCGTTGCAACGCACCTAAATGCACTACCAGGGTGTGTTGAGCGGGAAATGACAAATGGCAGTGTCATTCCGCGAGGTGGACAGACAATGGAAGCTTCCAGAATCTTCCCCAATGACACTTGCCTCACTGAGTTCGACCAAGGATGAGTAAGAGGCTCTCAGTCTCCAACTGGAAGCAAGAACTGACAGAGAAAAGCCACTAGTCAAATCATAAGCTGACTCATCCTCTTTGCATACATCTATATATGGATCCCTCATCCCAGAGATCCAGAGGCTAGAATTTTGTACATTGCAGAGAATTGATGTTGGTTTTGAGATAGATATCAGAGTATTGGGTGATTTATGCTTTGTTGGAGGTGAAGAGGGGATTCCTTTGCTGGGAGGTTGATGCTGGATCAGGAATCATCGGTTGTAACTCCTCCTGGACCTTCTTGTCATATCAATAAAACTATTTGAGTTTCTCCTACATGCTTGTGTATCATTGATGTTTGTTATATTTGCATGTTTAGCTTAAATCTGATCCTAAGCTATTTATGAATATAAATCCATGTCTTTGTGTAGTTTTCTTCTTCTATGATCTTACAGGAACTTGGTGAAGCTGGGCAAGTAAGGGAGCAGGTAGCTGGAAGCTGTCAAAGAGAAGAGAGATTGGATCAAAAGGACTAGCGCAAGACACAGGTTGGTTCATCCTATTCCTCTTCATTTATAGTTCATAAAGAAGAATACGAAAGTAGTTTTCCTTGTTTGTTTCTAAGGTCACTGTCACGCCTTAGTGGGATAGGGGCGTTCTGAGTAGACACTTTTCTCGTTAACAACGGTGCTTTGAACGACAGAGGTCGAGAAGAGCTATAATGGCAGGCCAATTATCAGTCCCGGAAGGGACAATGTGGCCATATGAGGTGCACCAACATCTCCCCAAGAGGAGAAAGGACTAGGATTTCCCCCAAGGGGAAATCCTTGATTGGTGGACTCCATTTTCTCAACCTAATATCAATGAGGAAATAGTGACGTTATTCCGATTAAAATAAATTTTATGACACTCTGGCACAACTTGCTTTTTCAATTTTTAAGAGTCGAGAAAAAGCGAAAGATGACTCTAGTTGCCTTCGATTTTTAATGAGCCTAAAGTGACAAGCGCTCAGATGGACCTTTTCCTTTAATGAGTTTGAAAAGGAACGAAAGAGACTACTCTGGAAATCTAGACAGAGGGATTACCAAACCAATCGCAAAACTGCAGAATACTTTTTACGGTATGGCAATCAATCTTCCCAAATGTTATGTTCAGTGCATTGCGATCAGTAGGGAGGCAGACACGCCTTCCTAAGGATAAAGGATATAGCCTATTGTGGTATTCCAATATATACTCGACGGTACGTGGGAGCACAAGTCCGTACTGGCACTTGTCGTCTCAAAGAGGAGGAATCACCCAACCTACGATGAAAGTGATAGTTACCATGCTTTACGACGCCGGAATACGTCTCTAGCCTAGACTTCTAAATGTTGTGCGTTAGGTTCCAAAGCGTTTTTATGTTCATTAAATTTATTTTACAGTTGATATTTCTTAAGAAGTTTTCCTTTAAGGTTCACCGCGTGATGTAGATATACAATTCCTAAATATGCAATCTAAGATGATAAACAGTCGTTTACTCTTCTTTTCGCAATGAAAATCCTAGCTACTAAGGAAAGAGAAGCGAAATTCTTTCAACATAGAGCAAAGAGCACACACTAGATGCACTATCCTAAATCAAAATCAACAAGCAGTCTAAATGCAAATGCACATGCATGTATTTGTTTTCCGCTTTCTTAATGTGTGAGTGACAAAAAGAATGCTAAGTACAAATCTGAACTATCTTTTCTCTCAAAGCGACAGTACTAACAATTTTCTCTTCAAAAGACTAAAGGAAGACAAGACAACACTTTGCGATTTCGAATTCAAAAAACGAAAGGAAGACTACTTTGTGATTTCGAATTCAGAAAATGAAAGGAAGGCTAAGACGACTCTTTGCGATTTCAAATTTTAAAAATGAAAGGAAGGCTAAGAGCGACACTTTCAACTTCAATTTGAAAACTACTTTCGACACTTGAAATACTATTAATGCAAATCAAATACAAGAGTAACAGTGTAATCGACCATCAAAAAGAGTAGGATTCTTTTCTTTGACTGAAAAGACACTTGCAATACTTTCAAATCAAAAGACGACAGTTCGATTAAGCTACTTTTTTGTAAAGGATAACTGTAAATGGCGAAAAATACATAAAAACATTCACAATTCTTTGTACAGTGGAGGCTAAATAATGCAAAGGAAGGCAGTTTCAACAATGGTATATTGATCATAGATAGCAAAACTCCTGAATAAAGCTGAAGACAATGAAGAAAAAACCAAAATCTGGAGGCAAAAACAGTCTTATCTAATCATTGCACCTGTAACATAGGGAAATAGGGATGCATCCCACCTACTACACACGGGAGGTGCGATGCATCCAGAATGTCAAAAGGAGATAGTGCGATGATCCAGGGACGAGACTTTCACTGTTAGGATATTCCGACACATAGGATATAGTTAAGTTCAACTTGGTCTAGTATAGAGTTAGGTATAGAGTTAGGTAAAGTGTCTTTCTTTACCGTTGTACATTTTGTAACTTACAATCCGACGGTCACGATATGTAGTGATCCGACGGTTCACTCTCACCTCGGTATTACCGACACTTGATCCGTGGCTTGACACCCGATTGGTCCATGAGTTCTATTTAAAGCGCATGGAGGGTCATTGTTCGGGTAATCCGTGCATGAGAGAAGCTTATGTAAATTTTCATTCTTTGATTAATAAATTGCCTGTAGTACCCACGTTGGGACAGGCCATGGACTGTTTCCCTCCTTGCACTCTGAGGGTTTTAACCACGTCAAAAATACTGGTGTATTGATTTGAGATCTGGTTGTGAGCGGTGTCCTTTTGGTATTCTTTCTGAGGAACTTACCCTGTAAATTCCTACATGGTATCAGAGCTATTTGAGGGCCGCGTCCGTTGGTGATCCAAATCTGAAGCCGGTAGAACTGCATGCGGCTGTCGTTTCCTAGATCTGCTGTTTCTGACTGCTTTCGGGCCGAGAGGACTGCTCTGTTGCGTTCGGAGCATCTGTTCCAGTGAGGAACCCCTTTCGTTTCACGCAAAAAGGTTTCCGGTAGCCCTAGCTGCGTCATTTTTCAGATCGGGAGGTATACAGTGTTTTTTTTTGCAGTTTACTGTTATTTTCTCTCTGCTTATTTCGGTTTCGGTTTATTTAGCCTTTTTTTTTAACCGGATCTATACCTTTCATTTCTGCGTATGCTCTTTGCCCTGCGACTCTGTGCGATCTGGGCAAATCAGAAACAGAAAGGAAGGATTTTTCTCATGCGTATGCTCTTTTCCCTGCACTTTAGTGTGATCTCGGAAAATCAGAAACATTGAGAAAAATATTTAGTTTTTCGGCTAAAGCTAACTTTGAGATTTTTTTTTTTTTTAAATTTCTAGTTTTTTGGCTAAAGCTAACTTCGAGCCGCAAGGTTCGTTTTTCTTTGCATATTCGTGTTGGGTTTTGTGTTTTGTGTTTTGTAGGGAAAAAGAGCTTTCTCAAGGCAAGCACGCAAACCGAGGCCCCCCCCTCTCTCTCTCTCTCTCTCTCTCTCTCTCTCTCAAATTTTTTGTATAGATCAATTGGTTCAAAGCTATTTTAAGAGAGTAGAGGTCTTGGGTTCAAGTCTCCATTTTGTGGGGGCGGATTTTTTCATTCCCGCACATTCGCGCACTTTGTCGGCAACGTCAACAAATTTTTTTTCAAAAAGCCATAACTTCTTCATCCGGAAGCCTTTTTCAGAGCCGTTTTTTTTAAAACCGCCTATTTTTTCGAGATCTATCCATTGGAACACTTACTTTCAGCATCTTCAGCTTCAGTTTTTTTTTAAAAATGGAAAGTCCATGCCAAGTCATTCTTGACAGCACTAACTACTTCCAATGGGTAGCCTACATGGAAGATTTACTTAGAAGTAAAGGTCTCTTCAGAATAGCCACAGACCAAGAGAAGAAACCAAAATATGAAGACAAGGCTGCAAAATGGGAAAATAGACAAGATCAAGCACGTGGTTTGATAGGGATGTCTATTTCTCCTGATCTTAGATTCCACATTGCAGAACTTGAGACTCCTCATGAAGCATTAGAAAAACTCGCTAAAGTTTTTGGGATTAAAAATGAAATTAGAGCCCATCAACTTGAAAATGAGTTACTTACTTTGGATCCTAATAATTTTTCTTGCATTGAAGATTTCTTGTCCAAATTCAAGACCCTTAGATATCTCTTGGAAGGTGTTAAAGTTAAGAAAGAAGATGGTAACCTTATTTATTCCATCCTTACTAAGTTGGGACCAGCCTACTCTGTATTTGTTTCCACTTTTCATTCTACAAGGGAAGCTTTCATTTGTCAAGGAAAAGACTACAAGGCCCCTTCCTTTGACTCCTTTTGTGATTCCTTAATAAGAGAACAAGAAAAACTCTTACACCTTGGTCTTCTTAATCTTGGAAACTCTTCCACGAAAGCGTTAGCCGCCCAGCAGCAACCAAATTCAAAGAATCCTAAGAAGTCATATCCTCAAAAGAATGGTCCTAAACCAGCTCAGCCTCAAAATGAAAGATCATTTCAGCAAAATGATAAGACCAATAAAAACAAATGGAAGAAGACTGATAGACATTGTAACTTTTGTAATCGAGATGGCCACTTAGAATCTAAATGCTTTAAGAAGATGGAAGCCTTGGAAGCCGCAATGAAGAAACATAACATCCATGTGGAGCCTACTTCAACTTCAACTTCCGGAATGGCACTTTCTGCATGTCGTTGTCAATCATCTCAGTCTGGTTATGCATTAAATGTATCTTCTTCTTCTTCTCATTCTCATGAGTGGCTCATTGATTCTGGAGCCTCTTATCACATGGCCAAAAACCAAGCCATGTTTTCTTCTTTAAATGATTGTAACACCAAAAATATATATGTTGGTGATGATAGATCTCTTAATGTTGTAGGGACTGGAACTGTTCATCTAGACAATGGTCAGTTTAATGATGTATTATGTGTTCCAACCTTATCCTGCAACCTTCTATCTGTCTATCAGATAACTCATTCAGGTGAAGGTAAAATTGTTGAATTTTCACCTCATGATGTTGTAATCAAGGATCTAAAAGATCCTAAACAGATTCTAGCTACTGGTCTTGCTGATGATTCCACAAGGTTGTATAAGTTTCACAACTTTGGGTCATCACATCTTCCCTCAGTATTTGTTGCTCATAATGATGAAGTGAGCAAGCTTTGGCATGAGCGATTTGGTCACTTAAACTATCGCTCCCTTCAGCATCTATGTAAAGAAAATATGGTGACAGGTCTTCCTATGGTATCTTGCAGAGATGGTGTTTGTTCCGGATGTGTACTCGGAAAACATCATCGGGACAGTTTTGACAAACGTGCCTCTTGGCACGCCTCAGCCCCTTTACAGCTTGTGCACAGTGATTTATGTGGTCCTCTTCCTGTTGCTTCATTCTCTGGCTGCAAGTACTTCTTAACTTTCATTGATGATTTCTCCAGACGCACTTGGGTATACTTCTTAAAACTCAAGAGTGAAGTATTTAACACATTTTTGGCCTTCAAAGCCTTTGTTGAAAAACAATCTGGACATCAAATTCTTAAGCTAAGAACTGATAATGGTGGAGAATATGTTAAAAACACATTCATCAACTTTTGCACCGAAAATGGAATTCAAATGCAACATACTGTTCCATACACTCCACAACAAAATGGTGTAGCTGAAAGGAAAAATCGCACCTTAAAGGAAATGGCTAATTGTATGCTGCAATCTAAAGGACTCAGTCTTAGTTTTTGGGCCGAAGCAATTAATTGTGCAAATTATATAATCAATCGCACTCCTACTAAGGTTCTAGAGAATATCACTCCAGAAGAAGCTTGGAGTTCCATTAAACCAGATGTAAGTCACTTTCGTGTGTTTGGAAGTGAAGCATGGGCCCATATTCCAGATGAAAAGCATAAAGCTTTAGAACCTAAGAGTGAGAAATGTACTTTTGTTGGATATTCTGAAGATGTAAAAGGTTATAGACTTATTCCATTTAAGTCCAAAAATGTTATCATTAGAAGAGATGTAAAATTTGATGAAAATAAATCGGCCTGCGAGCCTAGTCCGGCGGATGTGCCACCTCTTCCTATCTCTTCTACTTTTGAAAACATTTCTTCTTCAGATGATGAAAGCGAGGATGATAATCCTCCCCCACCTTCTCAGGATCCTCAACTTCCAAGATGGGTCCGTGCTACTCGGGATGCAGCAGGTGATCTTGCCGGTGATCCTACAGATCAGCGACGTACACGTTCTCAGTTTGAAAGAGCCTCTTCTTTACTGGCTCAAGCTCCAGTAAATCATGATCCTGACACTTTTGCAGAAGCTTCAGGCCATCCACATTGGGAAGCAGCTATGAATGAAGAATATCATTCATTGATGACAAATGATACATGGGATCTTGTTCCTCTACCAAAGGGACGAAAACTTGTAAGATGTAAATGGGTTTACAGAACCAAGTATGGACCAGATGGCAAAGTTGATAAACATAAAGCTCGTCTTGTTGCTAAGGGCTTTTCACAGGTTGAAGGCATTGACTACACTGAAACCTTCGCCCCTGTTGCCAAAATGAACTCTATCCGCCTTGTTCTTTCCCTTGCTGCCTCTTTAAAATGGGAAGTCCATCAAATGGATGTTAAATCTGCCTTCTTGCATGGGGACTTGCAGGAAGAAATCTATATGGAACAACCCGTTGGCTTCATACAAACAGACTCCAGCCTTGTGTGTCGACTTAAGAAATCCCTTTATGGTCTCAAGCAAGCTCCTCGGGCTTGGTATGCCAAAATGGATAGCTTTCTTCTAGAATCTGGCTTTTCTAGGTGTCATTCTGACAATACTGTCTACACCAAGAAAGTGGGCAACTCTCTTCTCATCCTTGTTCTTTATGTTGATGATCTTATCCTTACTGGTAGTGATCCCAACCTTATAAACCATGTGAAGTCTATCCTTAAAACGAAATTTGAAATGACAGACTTAGGACACTTACACTACTTTCTCGGTCTTCAAGTCTTGCAATCCAAGGAGGGTATTTCCCTTTCCCAGTCCAAGTATGCTTGTGATATTCTTCGTCATTTTCACATGGAAGACTGTAAGCCAGCCCCTTCTCCCTTTCAGTCTGGAGTCAAACTTTCAGTCTCTTGTACTTCTCCTGAAGTTGATGCTACCTTATACCGTCAACTTGTAGGAAAACTCTTGTATTTAACCCATACTCGTCCTGATCTTTCCTTTGCTGTTGGCCTTGTTTCTCGTTTTATGCAAAACCCCCGTGAAAGTCATTGGAAAGCAGCTAAAAGAATACTTCGTTATGTTCGAGGTACAGTTCAGTTTGGGATTCATTACAGTGCCGAAGCAGCTCCTCTATTGGTTGGTTTCACTGATTCTGATTGGGCTGGTGACCCTGATGATCGGAAGTCTACTGCCGGTTATGTCTTCACTCTTGGTTCAGGACCTATTACATGGGCTTGTAAGAAACAGGCTGCCATTTCTCTTTCGTCAGCAGAAGCAGAGTATCGTGGTGCCGTGGAAGCTAGTAAGGAAGCCTTGTGGCTTCGTCAGATCCTATCAGAGTTTGGCTTTGAGCAGCAGCATCCAACCACACTTTGGTGTGATAATCAAAGTGCCATTCAGCTATGCAAAGATCCAGTCCAGCATCAGCGCAGCAAACACATTGAACTACACATGCACTTCATCAGAAAGCTCATTCATGACCATGTTCTTGAAGTGCAATATTGTCCAACAGATGATCAGGTTGCAGACATCTTCACAAAGGCTCTCACAGAGGCGAAGTTCACTAAACTTCGATATATGCTTAGAGTTCAGGAAGTTGTCACTAAGGGGGGATAGGCTCTAGTGCCTCCTTCCTTCTCCTATTGTGTCATATTTGTAAATCCTTCAATCCTATCCCAAGTTGTTCTTAAGGGGGGATGTTAGGATATTCCGACACATAGGATATAGTTAAGTTCAACTTGGTCTAGTATAGAGTTAGGTATAGAGTTAGGTAAAGTGTCTTTCTTTACCGTTGTACATTTTGTAACTTACAATCCGACGGTCACGATATGTAGTGATCCGACGGTTCACTCTCACCTCGGTATTACCGACACTTGATCCATGGCTTGACACCCGATTGGTCCATGAGTTCTATTTAAAGCGCATGGAGGGTCATTGTTCGGGTAATCCGTGCATGAGAGAAGCTTATGTAAATTTTCATTCTTTGATTAATAAATTGCCTGTAGTACCCACGTTGGGACAGGCCGTGGACTGTTTCCCTCCTTGCACTCTGAGGGTTTTAACCACGTCAAAAATACTGGTGTATTGATTTGAGATCTGGTTGTGAGCGGTGTCCTTTTGGTATTCTTTCTGAGGAACTTACCCTGTAAATTCCTACATTCACTTGGTCTTTGGTCACAGTTTGCAGCTTAGTTCAAGGATTGAGGCTGAGCTAATGATAGGCAGTAAAAACAAAGTATAGGGGCTGATCTAATGAGGTTACTTGAGCTACCACCAGGGCACTTAGGATGTTTGCAAGTCAGTTGTTTAGTTTATAAACAAAACCGGAGATAGACTCAAGCAGCGTTGATCTACTTTGCACTTGCATAGAAAATGTAGTTCGAAGGCTAGCTGGCTTAACTTCAGGCTCCGTCTGTAGTTTATAAAGCAAACAAATATAAACAAGCAATCAAACTATTCGCTCCCCAGTACAGTCACCATTTTGTTATCGAGAAAACTAGTGTCCATACAGAGCTGCTAGTCCCAATAAGACAGGTAGCTATCTTAGAAACAAACAAACTAAAGTCACTTGTGTTTTCCTTTATGAGAGATAGATGGGAAAGAAGCAGAGAGTACCAACCTCAGTCTTTCACTTGGCTCCTTGCTTGTTTCCTTTCCCCTTTGACAGAACTTCGCCACTCCTTCCTTACTTGTCCTGCTTCAAAGAGCACCTGTAGAGTCAAAGCAGCATAATACCATCAAAGCATAGAGATCTATAACCATAAACAATATAGGATCAGATGTATATTAACCATACAAATGCATATATCAACATAAGATTCAGAGATATACAAGAATATGGAGGAAAACTCAAATATCTTTATTAATAGTAGTAGAAGAGAGGATTACAACCCATTGGTCTGACCCAATGCCATCCTCTCATCATGAAAGCCCTCTTCACCTCATGAAAATCTTAGATCACCCAACAATACAATGTTGCACAGAGAAACCAACAGCACTTCCTTACAAAATAAAAGATTCCAGCCCTTGGATCTCTAGGATGAGGGATCCATATATAGATGTTTGCAGGGGGGTGAGTCAGCTTCTGGGATTTTGATTAGTGTCATCTCTCTGATAGTTCTTGGTGGATATTTCATGGTCTCTTACTCATCCCTGGGCTAATTCAAAGAGGCAAGTGTCAAATGAGCAGCTTCTAGAAGATTCTCAGGTTCTCCACCTAGCAAACTGCTTCTGCCATTTGTCTGCTCTCGCTCATCACACCCTACAGAAGGGTTTTCCAGTATGCATCGCACTTTTTGCATGTGGTAGGTGAGATGCATCGCACCCTTAGCACTGAGCAGTCTGTATGGTCCAGTTTTGACCAGTTCTGAGTAGTTTTTCATGGAGAACTTCTGGGAGATGATGTAATTAGTTGACCTTGCTCCTTTAGGGTATGAAACAACACTTTTAGGGACTTGGAAGCCCTTGGTTTCATGGACATATGTGTTTGGGGTTGCAGTGCCCAAATATGTCTATAACACCTCTAGGGGGTTTATTGACCATAAACTTATTTACTTTATTGTTGGAGGAAAATTTACTCCCCTTTTTGTCATTCCATTTCTTACCTCCTCCTTTTTTCTTATTTTGTTGGTAGCATACTCGAGCCTTATGTATGACCTCATCTATGATTTTTAGGTTCTCGAACTCAAGGTGGTCTTTCATAAATAGTAGCAAGCTGGTGACAAACCGGTGCACCTTAGCCTTTTATTCTCGTATGTATGGGACATATCGCAGTAAGAATATGAACTTGGTTATGAACTCATCCATAGATAGTTATCCCAATCGAAGGTCATGAAACTCCTTGGCTTTCTCATCATAAAATATTTCAGTTAGATATTTTTTCTCAAAATATTTTTGGAATTTTTCCCATGTTATGCTCTGTTCGTTTACACCACGACCTATTTTTACTTCCTCCCACCACAAGGTAGTCTTTCCCTGCAATTGAAAGATGGCCAGCCGAGCCTTTAAGTTATGATCATATTTGTATAGCTGACAATACTTGTTCATTTTGATGAGCCAAGCTTCTGCTGCCTCCTCTTGTTCACCATCAAAGAGTGGAGGTTTTATCTTCCGAAATTCTCCCTGAAGTTCTACTTTTTGTCTCTTGTGCTTGTTGTGTTTTGATACATTACCATATTCTTCTTCTTAGTTCTCTTCACCACCTTCAATTTCTGCTCTCTCAGTATGAAATTCTTGTTCTCCAGTCATGTTTCCCTACTCAGGATTAGGAATTGTTTGTCACTTATTATGTCTATCCAACAGACTCTTCATGATATTTTCTTGTTCCCGCATCAGCCGCTCATTGTCTTCTCGCAGTTGAGCCATTTTTGCTTTTAATTCTTGCACAATTTCCAATATTGCAGTATTAGTATTCCACGACTCTTCTCCCAGTTGTACCCATACCTCAGGATTGGTCTCCTGGAAGGTTGTTGCTCCTGTCTCTGTCACCGTTCGGTGTGGTATGTTTCCCATTCTTCTCGTACTAGTTGCTTATGTCCTTGTCTATGCACATCACACAAATGTTGTTAACCATTATTTTCCAGAGGCCTCAATTTTGTAACTTGAGCGCTCTGATACCACATGTCACATCCCCATATATAAAAAAGAAATCCTTTTATATTTATTTAAAAACTATATGGTAAATACATACTTTACCATACAATATAACTATATGAAAAGTATCTCTTTTACCATACAAAATATCTATATGACATATACTGATTTTATTCATACACATAATTATAGCATTGGAATATCATTATTCAGATTTCATTTTTTAGCAGTACAAAGGAAAATAACCATGCTATTATTGCTATATTTCATTCCTCATGGTACTGCTAGACATTTATTTAAGTCTTATTAAATCATTGAATAAACCCTAAGTGAATTGCATTCATATGATTTGATTTTTCTGAAGTGTATTAACTCCACATATCAACTAGTACAGTCATTTAACCACTCGTTTCATTTCTGGGTGGCTGACTGCCCTAGGTTCTCGGACCTCCAATCTCTGAAGTCTTCTCCATGGTTTCCAGCTCGCTCTGCTTCGCATGGATACTTTTACATTTTCAATGGTGTTTCTTTGCTCTTCTAATTGAACAGTGGAAGTTCCCTCCCACGAATCTAAGCTCTAGAGGGGTGGGGAAAATCGGCCCTTGTTGCATTTGTTGATTGCTAGTTTGTTCTCTGGATTTTGGTAACCATTTCCCTCCATTATGCGATTTTGTTGTTAACTTTCTTCATCCAACAGTGTGCTTATTCCTGCTTTACAATCCTACGATGATAACCGAGGGTTTCATTCTGTTTCACAGCTCTCCAATCATGGCTACACTTGCTTCTGGTTGTTGTTCAGAGGTGACTACTATCGAGTCGGTTAAGCGTCTTCCTTCATGATTTCTATAAATGATATTTATTTCTTTTGCTCCAATTTCCATGCCCTTCATGAACTTATTTGTTGGTTCTTATCAAGTATTGGAGACTCAAGTGCTTGAGGGTTTCGTGCAATAGCTCCCTCTACTGGAATCTCTAACCCTCATGCCATTCCTCACCGAGTATGCACGAGATTTCTAAGCTAAACAAAAGGGTTTTAGTTTTCTTTTTGAGTGGCATTTTGGACTCTAGAACTGTAATGCTTGTATATTATTCTTTAAGGCTCAGAGTATGTATTTGGTTGAGGGTTTCGGCTACACGCCGTTGTTCTGTTTTAAATTGTTCAACTACAACAGATTTGCCTTATTTTTCGACAAAGGCTACTAAATGTTGAGTCTTTTTGTCGCTTAAGGGTATAACAAACCCGCATGAAATTTAGTTGCTTTTGTCTAGAAATTGATATTGTAATTCAGGGGTTTTTGTTTCTCTACTGGCTGTTACTCTCTTAGAAAAGGTACTAAAGACATTTGATTTCTACAATAGTTTTTTTAGACGGATACTCGTAAGTTATTAGAAACTCTGTAGACGGGAGTTCCTGTAAATGTTATTTGGGTTCTTTTTCTTCACTGTGTATTACATTTTTATACGCCTAACATATTTTATTGAGTAATATATCAAACAGCTCGTATGATAGTTAGGGTTTCAATGATCTAGTCGTATAGTAATGATAAGGGCATTTACTTATTCTGAAATTTAATCTTCTTTTAATATAGGCACTCCCATCTTTACCTACTTTCCAGTGAATTCATTTTCTCGGGGTTTCTCGACCTAATTTCCTTAACCAAGAATGTCGAAGTGGTTCAACCCCTTTATGAATAATTTACAGGGTTTAGGGTTTTTTTCCTAATTTTGAAGATGTCATAAATTTATGTTTTTCATTTTCGTACTTGTACATTCTGAATTTAACTACTTTGATTATTTGGTGGAATTTAACTACCTTCCCTCATCGGTTAGTTTACGACAGTAATTCCTTTCTACAGAGTTCTGTGTCTGTTTCCATAATTTTCTTTGAGGTTTTATAAAATATATTCATTCAGTTGTTATGTGTCTCTTTTTTTTAATAAACTTAATAGCAGCTAAAGTTCTTACCCAACTTAGCTATAGGCATCACACCAGAAACCTTTCATATAAATATAATGTTATCTGTACGCAAATGCTAATAAAGTTATTGAAAAACATATATTCATCCTATCATTCAATAAATGGATTCAAAGATTAAGGTTCAAGGTTCCAGAATATACTCATCTCGCTTGCTGAACCGAACTTAATCCTTGATTTTGTCTTGCCTCCCAACCGTGAGACTAGCACTACTTCGCTTTCTATCTCCCCTCAAGCTACCCCTCACAGGGTTATTCCTCAAGAACTCATGTCTTGAACAGTAATAGCTATCTAGTCTTCACCAGACTTAGCTACCTTAACATTGTCTATCCTTCTAGCACAGTTATCCACTTTCTTTTAATATCTCTCAATATATTCCTCTCTAATCTCAAATGCCCCCATCATCTTGATCCTTTGGAATAAATCTCTCATGGAAGTAGTTAGGGTTGGTAACTGCTCAACCTAACTTTTGAGAACAAAAATGTCACCCTTTAGACAATTCATTTTCTTTCCAGTTTAATTAAACAATTACTGCCTTTATTCTCGCATTCCACTTTTCATGCATTTTAATCAAAATTAACTAATTATATAAACTTAATCTGTTTTTCAGTTTGTTTAATAGTGCAGTAAATAAATATTTACATATATGAGGGACTTCACAAGTACAAGAGTACAATAAGGTTTGACACCATGATTATGGTTTTTCTTGTTCAATGTAGTGTTCCAATAATTCTTGACTACCAAAGCAGTATGGCCTCGTAATCTGCCTACAATGAGCACCCACCTGCAACTTCCAGAGATGTATATACATGTTAGATCTAAGACTTTTGTGATCCATAATGTAGAAATCAGTCTTTTGGATTAATCACATTGTTAGGATTTGGTTGACATTTCGAACCAACTAATGTGGTTCATCCTCAGGACAAGGTGAGAAATCCATTGATTAGAAGGAATAAATAGTAAGGATGCAGCATTGCCCAGAGTTAGCCGTTAAAAATTAGTTGTTGGTGGATTAGTTAGTAGGTAAAGAAATTAATTATTTTGGGATTAGAGGTAAGGAAAAATATTCTATATTTAGTTAAAAATAGTTGTTAAATAAAAATAGTAATTCAATATTATCGATTGATGTAGAAAACATCTTGTTTGTTATGGGTTGACTTATTCATATTAGAAAACTAGCTGTTAGGAAAATATATTTAATCCAAAATAATTCATTAATTATTAATAACATTAATTTCAGATTATTTAATAATAATATCATGTTTAAATTATCTGATAGAGGGGCGCTTAAATCCCTCAAAAAGGAATCCAAGATAAATTAAAACAAATCAGAGTCAAAGGAAAACTGAAAATTTTTATAATGTGATAAATAAATAAATAGATAGAAAATAAAAGAATAGAAAATTTTGATAATAATAAAAATAAAATAGGGGATCAAGACTATATATATATATATATATATATATATATATATATATGATAATAATAAAAATAAAAATAGGCGAAAACTTAAAAATTAAAAATTAAAAAAAAAAATAGGGGAACCAGGCAGAAACATAAGAAAATAAACCAAAAATAAAAGAAGAGGATAAAGGATAAAAAATAATGATGAGTTATGATGGGAGAGCTGGAATCTAGCTCTTACTCAATTTCCACCCATCATCCCTATTAAGATTTTTTGATTTCCTTTCGATCTCAATTGCCTCCTTAAGCTTCCTGTGGTGGAAATGATATATCTTAGCCATAAATCTGGATTCTTCAATGCAAACATGGTGCTTCGATTTTTCTGCATGCTCAGCTAAGGCAGATGAGCGGGAGCGATTGTGTTTGATGTCTGTTGCATGCTCATTAATCCTCTTTTTAATAGATCTACCTGTTTCTCCGATGTAGGGGATACCATATGATTAATCTAAGCGATACCTTGTTCCCTGCTCCTGTGGTATCCCCTACATTGGAGAAACAAGTAGATCTATTAAATAGAGGATCAATGAGCATGTAGTAGACATCACACACAATTGCTCCTGCTCTTTTACCTCAGTTAAGCATGCAAAAAAATCGAAGCACCATGTGTGCATTGAAGAATCTAGAGTTATTGCTAAGATAGATCATTTCCACCACAGGAAGCTTAGGGAGGCGATTGAGATTGAAAGGCATGCCAGAAATCTTAATAGGGATGATGGGTGGAAATTGAGTAAAAGTTAGATTCCAGCTCTCTCATCATAACTCATCATTCTTTTTTATCCTTTCTCCTCTTCTTTTCTTTTTGGTTTATTTTCTTATGTATCTGCCTAGTTCCCCTATTATTATTATTATTATTATTATTATGTCTTGATCCCTTATTTTATTTTTATTATTATCAAATTTTTCTATTCTCTTATTTTCTTTTTATTTTAATCACATCATAAAAAATTTCAGTTTTCGTTTGACTCTGATTTGTTTTAATTAATCTTCAATTCCTTTTTGAGGGATTTAAGCCCCTTTATCAGATAATTTAAACATGATATTATTGTTAAATAAATTGGTGTTATTAATAATTAATGAACTATTTTGGATTTAATATATTTTCCTAATAGTTAGTTTTCTGATATGAATAGGTCAACCCATAACAAATAAGTTGTTTTCTACATCAATCAATAATATTGAATTACTATTTTTATTTAACAGTTATTTTTAACTAAATATAAAATATTTTTTTTACCTTTAATCCCAAAATAATTAATTTCTTTACCTACTAACTAATCCACCAAGAGCTAATTTTTAATGGCTAACTCTGGGCAATGTTGCATCCTTACTATTTATTCATTTTGATCAATGGATTTCTCACCTTGTGTATTCCTTTTGATCAATGGATTTCTCACCTTTTTTATTCCTTTTGATCAATGGATTTCTCACCTTGTCCTGAGGATGAACCACATTAGTTGGTTTCCTAACAATGTGATTAATCGGAAAAACTTATTTCTATATGCATATACATATTATGTCATTGCTGGTGAGAGGTCGAATATGAGGGACCAAAATAATCTGGCTAAAAAATAAAATGAAGAAATAAAAAATAAAGTTGAATTTAGCAAAAAAGTATTAGGATCCAAGGGATATAGGAGGAGCTAAATCTTGCCCCTTATTAACAATTAGTACTTAGTAATTCTAGGCATGGTTTTCTTTGACTAACAGTGGTGAGTCAACCTAGATTTGCTAATAACAGTGAGCTATAGTTGTATCCACTATTACTTTGATAATCGAATCATGATATTTTTTCTCACCATTAAAATAAATAAATAATAAATTGGCATCCTAAGCTTAGAGTGACAAACTTTTTAAGGTTTATGTTACAAACATGTAGGGATTTTCATGTGTGAAATATGAAATGAATTAATGGTTGAAGAAAGGATTTTCATGTGTGAAATATGAAATGAATTAATGGTTGAAGAAATAGATTTATAAAGGTACATAGAAATTGATATTTAAAATTATTTTTTAGTTTGAAATGTGTAGAAATTGATATTTATTTTATTGATATGAAATAAAGTAAATTGTAGTTTGCATTTAAAAAGATATTTTAGAATGTGGCTTTTATATTTAGATTAATATATGGAATGATAACTTTTTGGGTGATTATTGTATTTAAGGTTTTGAAATGTTAAAGTTTTGAATGGATATTGAAGCAAATTTAAAATGAAAATTAAAAATAAAACGTAAAAAAATAATGACTCAAAACCATCTTTAAATATAAGTTTTCATAAATATTATTTATATTAAAGAATAGAATTTTGGACACAATACTTATCAAAAGACAATTTTCCAATATATTGAACAATTATGAAAACCTGTATTCTAAAATTATGGATTATTTGCATTTTTTATTTCGAGACTTTTATGTTGGTGAGTGGAGTGTTTATACATTTCAAAACTTTGAACACCATAATTATCCCAAAAAAAACTTTTTATTTAAATATATTTTTATTTAGATTAGGTATTCAATTAGTATAAAAATAAACTTAATGATAAGCTTCGTTAATATTTTTAGATATATAAAACTTGTGGTAAAAAGAAATTGAAATTAATAATAAGTTAAATAAAATCATTAAAAATTATCAATTAAGATAATTTATTTAAAAATTATGATTAAATCTTTTTAAATAAATAAAATATTAATTATAATTTTTTTGTTATTGTTAAAAAATAATAATAATAATTACTTTTTATATATATATATATTTTATGATAAATAAAAATTTTATTATAAATAATTTATATTACTTATGTTTCAAAATAAATTTAAATTAAAAACTAAAAACAAATGAGTGAAATCTTTATATTTATATTTATATTTATATTTATATTTATATATATATATATATATATATATATATATATATATTTTTACATCACACCTTTTTTGACATTACAAACTTTGTACGGCTATGAATTGCTTTTATAAAAACTAATCAAAACTTTAATATAAAGTTGTAAGAAGTTTAGTTTCGGATTCTTATCCGTGTAAAGTTGATGTATATTCCATGTATTTGTATTGGAATACATATAGTTTATCTTTGTGAAATGGTTTTATTTAACTTATTTTATAAATAAAATTATTTTAAATAAATTTTATTAAAATATTTTATTAGAAAATAATATATATTATGTTAATGGGCTTGGAGTATGCCTTAAAATTGCTTTTGCTTGGCTAAAAGCTTATTTTCCTCGGACGTAAGGAAACAGGGTAACGGCCCAAGATCCAGAGGAATCTGGCAGGAGTGAAAGCCTGCTCCCTTACGGACCACCAGTTGGTTATTCCAGGTGGCATGATTTTCCTTTATAACAGTGATGTGTCAACTGACATTCGCGGATAGCAGCCAGAGATGGTTGTTCTAACTGTTGGTTTGACAATTGAGTTTGATAGGTTTTTCCACCTTTTGAATATATATATATATATATAGTTAAAAATTAATAAAAATATTTATAATTTAATATGAGAAAATAATCAAAAGTTGAGTTTTATAATTCAAGAGTATAAAATATTTTATAATTTATTCTTAAAGTTAAGTAAAATTAAATGATATTTTAATAATTGAATATTTTTTTTAAATTTATTTTTCTTTACTTTTAATTAGATTTAAACTAATTTAATATAAAATATATTAAAATATAATATTTAAGTTGTGTGAGTTTTGACATGAAAGAAAAAAAACAAAAAAGAAATTATTTTTAATGTTTACTGGGCTAAAGATAGCTTATGGGACAGATTGTTTCTTCCTCTGTTTGATGTATTCGGCCTTTTTGTGAAGCTTCAAAATAAATGCTCCCAATAGATTATCTCAAGAGCTAGTTGCCAGCATATCTGCATAACTTTCCTTGTTGTCTTTGAAGTCCTCGCATTCTAAAATGATGTTTTCCTGTTTCCAATTTTCAGAAAAAACAAAAAAAACATACTTTTTTCTTCCACACTTCTTTTGACCTTTTCCAATGCCCTTTTACTTTATACTTATTTGGCTTAAGAATTGAGAAATGGTACATAAAAAATGGTACCAATGAGTTGTGAAACCTGAAACCTTTTCCCTTCTCCATGCGCTTGGATGTGATGTGTTTAACCAGAAGACAATCTGAGGAGACCATGGACGCCTTCCCTCCAAGCCCAGGTCTATTATTATTCATCAAACTTCACCTTCATGCAGTCTATGAAGCCATTCTGCAAGTCAGCACAGTTGTTGATATATAGTTGAGGACATTCGAACGAAACAGGAAGAGAATCTTGGTCCGGTAGAGTAGAGGATCAGCAAATTGACATAAAAAGAAGGGAGGAAGATTTTGCAGGGACGGCACCATGAAGATGAACGTGGAGAGAATAGCTGGCTTTTCATTCATGGAACGCCGCGTAAAATTCAGGTAGGCCAGTACCTTTCATTTATCCCACATGGTAAGTTCCAAAAGTGTAGAGTACTGAAGCAAACTAATTATAACGAAAGTTAATCTGTTTTTTGATTCCGTCTCCCCTGTGCTATGAATCAGCGGCCAGAGTTCGTTTCATGTAAGAGACTTTTGTTCACGTAAATATTTTATTTTCCATTTTTAACAAATGTTTATTATATTTGGGTTTATGGATAACTTTTGACAGTACTTTAGAAACTGAATTTCAGTGAAAGAGTATTTTGCCTGCACGCTGCTTGCATAACATTTTATTTCTGGTGTGTATCAGTTCTTTTTGACTTATAGGCACCATATCTGAGAGAACCATATCTTTTCAAATATTGTTCACATATTTGGATTTTTTTTCAATATGGTTCACATCTTTGGATTCTTGAACCATCTTATTTGAAATATTGTTGACATTTTTCGATTCTTTTATACATATAGAATTTTAGATATACTATGTTATGTATTTTAAAAATTTGAAATCAATTTAAATTTATTTGCTTAAATCTTTTTGAAATATATTTTTCCATATTAGATTTATAATAAAGTTGGATTCTTTTTAATTTTCAATTCTAAATTAAAAAATAAGATTTGAATTTAACACTGCCAACTTCTCACCTCAAAGATTTCATCTAGACTTCATTTCCACGGCCGATTTCATTTAGACTTCATTTCCACAGCCATTTCTGATTGAACTACCTTGGCCAACTTCTCACCCTAGTGAGACTTTATTAATTGAACTACCCCAAAGATTTCATTTCCACAGCCTACTTCTCACCCCGGTGAGACTTCATATTGAACTACCTCAGCGAACTTCTCACCCCGGTGAGACTTCATTAATTGAACTACCCCAAAGATTTCATTTCCACGGCCAACTTCTCACCCCAGTGACTTCATTAATTGAACTACCCCAAAGATTTCATTTCCACGGCCAACTTCTCACCCCAGTGAGTCTTCATTTCCACGGCCATTTCCAATTGAGCTTTGGTGAGACTTCCAATTGAACTTGGGTGAGACTTCATTAATTGAACTACCCCAAAGATTTCATTTCCATGGCCAACTTCTCACCTCGGTGAGACTTTATATTGAACTACCTCGGCCAACTTCTCACCCCGTTGAGACTTCATTAATTGAACTACCCCAAAGATTTCATTTCCACGGCCAACTTCTCACTGTGGTGAGACTACTACCTCGGCCAACTTCTCACCCCGTTGAGACTTCATTAATTGAACTACCCCAAAGATTTCATTTCCACGGCCAACTTCTCACTCTGGTGAGACTTCATTTCCACGGTCATTGCCAATTGAACTTCGGTGAGACTTCCAATTGAACTTGGGTCAGACTTCATTTCCACGGCCATCATGTCCAACTTCTCGCCTTCTCACCCTGATCATGGGGACAACACAAGATTTGAACCCAAGACTTCTAGTCCAATGAAATTTCCACAAGCATTGCCAATTGAGCTACCGCATATTATGTATTTTAAAATGTTTAAAATCAATTTAAATATATCATGTTATGTATTTTAAAAAATTTAAATTTATTTAAATTTACTTTGCTTAAAAAGGATTTAATTTTTGAAATAATTTTTTTCATATTAAATTTATAAATCTTTACAAAGTTGGATTATATATATATATATATATAATTCATTTTTACAAGGTGATTGGTATTGGACAAAGATATATGGAAATTGTTTGAAAAAATAACTAAAATATATAAACAAAGTATTTTACATTTTTTTATTTTTCATTTTGAACCACATAATATTTAAGTTTGACTTCTTTAAAAATTTTGTTGTGAGCAGTTTTTTGAAGATTTTGAATTGGAAAGTGTTTTTAAACAAAATGCATGGAAAGTATGAAAGAGTATCAAAAATACCCAACAATCAAAATGCAAAGCTAAAAAAAAATTCTACCAAGAGATCACAAGATGAAGATCGAAGAGAAAACACACTTCATTCCTTGAGAAAATGAGCTATACATGAACCTAGTTTATAGGAACAATATAGGCTTCTAGTGATAGCTAGAAGATATGATTGATGACTCAATAGATAAGGATAAGATTGACAACGCAATTGATAAGATTGCAATGTAAGCTTACAAGTTTCAATATTTATTGGAACTCTAACCAGCCCCCACAAGTGAAATGTAGGGAGGAAAAAAAAAACACAAAGAATGGGTCCCGACAACTAGGCCTTTTTAGGTACCCATATACAAAATTTCATAAGAAAGAAAGAAGGAAATAAAAATAAGAGATAAAGGAAGTAGGACTCAAGATGACCCCCCAAGAACAACTTCCTTTTCTCCAAGCATATGTTGTAACTGAAGAAGCCTTGGTGATGCTAAGGAATTTGTAAAAATATCTGCTATTTGTTCTTCAGTAGGTACATATTCTAGGCTAAAAACACCATCTTGAACAAGTTGGCGAATGAAGTGCATATGAATCTCAACGTGTTTTGGTCGTTGATGCTCCACAGGATTTCTAGAAATTTGTACTGCACTTTGATTATCACACCATGAGAGAGTAGGTTGATCATTTTTTATGCCAAACTCAAGCAATAATTGTCACAGCCAAAGAACTTATTGAATTGTGAGAACTGCAGTTTTATACTCAGCTTCTGTCGTAGATAATGCAATTGCTAATTGTTTCTTATTGGACCAAGAAATAGGAGCAAAACCAAGACAAAAAAACAAATCCAGAGGTGGATTTCTGATCATCGACTGATCCAACCTAGCCAGAATCAGTGAAACCTACAAGCTCAGGAGAACCATCACTATATTGAATGCCAAAATTAGAAGTTTCTTGAATATATATGAGAATATGCTTTGCTACTTTCGAGTGACTCTAATGAGGATCCTATTAAAATCTAGAGACCAGCTTGACTGCATAAGCAATGTTTGGTCGAGTGCGTGTCAAATAAAGTAGACTACCAACAAGTTGGTGATACAATGTAGTATCCACACTGAGAGCAGTGCAACTAGCAGTAAGAACAACACAAGACTGTAAAGGAGTAGGTGAAGGCTTACAATTAGCCATGCCAAAACATTGGAGTAAATCAAGAGCATATTTCTGTTGAAAGATGGTGATTCCTTTCGAAGATTGGTGAACCTGCAATCCAATATAGTGTAGAAGACCAAGATCTTTCATTGCTAAAAACACCATCTTGAACAAGTTGGCGAATGAAGTGCATATGAATCTCAATGTGTTTTGGTCGTTGATGCTCCACAGGATTTCTAGAAATTTGTACTGCACTTTGATTATCACACCATGAGAGAGTAGGTTGATCATTTTTTATGCCAAACTCAAGCAATAATTGTCACGGCCAAAGAACTTATTGAATTGTAAGAACTGCAGTTCTATGCTCAGCTTCTGTCGTATATAATGCAATTGCTAATTGTTTCTTATTGGACCAAGCAATAGGAGCAGAACCAAGACAAAAAACAAATCCAGAGGTGGATTTCTGATCATCGACTGATCCAGCCTAGCCAGAATCAGTGAAACCTACAAGCTCAGGAGAACCATCACTATATTGAATGCCAAAATTAGAAGTTTCTTGAATATATATGAGAATATGCTTTGCTACTTTCGAGTGACTCTAATGAGGATCCTATTAAAATCTAAAGACCAGCTTGACTGCATAAGAAATGTTTGGTCGAGTGTGTGTCAAATAAAGTAGACTACCAACAAGTTGGTGATACAATGTAGTATCCACACTGAGAGCAGTGCAACTAGCAGTAAGAACAACACAAGACTGTAAAGGAGTAGGTGAAGGCTTGCAATTAGCCATGCCAAAACATTGGAGTAAATCAAGAGCATATTTCTGTTGAAAGATGGTGATTCCTTTTGAAGATTGGTGAATCTGCAATCCAATAAAGTAGTGTAGAAGACCAAGATCTTTCATTGCAAATTGTCCCATCAATGCTTCCTTAGCATTCTAAATCATAGATGAAGAACTTCCTGTGAGGATCGATCATCCACATACAAAACTAGAATCAATAAATCAGAGCCATGTCCCTTAGTGTAGATTGTTGGATCAAAGTGACAATGATTGAACCATAAGGAAAGAAAAAAAATATCCATCTTCTCATACCATTCCCTCGGAGATTTTTTTAGACCATACAAAGGTCGCCTAAGCCTACAGACAAGTGAAGGGTACTGCACAAAACTAGGGGTTGTTCCATGTAAATATCCTCATCTAGATCATCATGAAGAAAAGCACTCTTAACATCCATCTTCTAAACTGACCAACCTTCGTAGGATGTGAGAGAAAGCACCAGAAGAATAGAATCCATCTTGGGGACAAGAGTGAAAGTCTCAGAATAGTAAATTCCTTCAAATTGTGAAAATTCCTTAGCTACAAGATGTGCCTTATGTTTGTCTATAGATCCATCTGCTACATATTTGGTTCTATAGACCCACTTGCAATGAACCAACTTGCATCCCTTTGGAAGAGAAACAAGATCCCAAGTATGATTCTTCATCCAATAAGAATATTTTTCTGTCATGGAAACTTCCCACTTAATTTTTCCAAGAGCATCAAAAAATTGTCGTGAATCCTCTAAAATAGCATGACTTAAAAGAGAGATTCCTTTAGAGTGTGGTTGATTTGAGACTAGATAATTTAAATTAGCTGCATCATAGCCAAATATATCAGGATGCTTTCTCTTACAAAGACTTCTCTTGAAGGAATTACCTAGAACAGGTTGCTCCTGTATGGGTTCTACCAGTGTTGATGGAAGATTGTCTTTTGGTTGAGGATCTTTAGTAGAGCTTTCTTCTTCTGCCATAGTTATAAATGCATCACAATGATTAGAACCATAATCAACAATTAAAGGTGATGTAGTAGGGGAAGAAGATGAAACTGGACTGATATTTTCATCAAAATGAACATCTCTTCAAAACAAAACTTCCTTAGAGTTAGGATCAAGGAGTCGATAAGCTTTAATGTCCTCACAGTAACCAACAAATATCAATTGTTGACTTTTATTTTCCATGGATTTGTGTTTTTCATCTAGAATTAATGCCCAAGCAGGACTACCAAATACCCTGAAATAAGATACATCAGGCTTCTCATGTGTCCAAGCTTCCATTGGAGTCATATTTTGAACTACCTTATGAGGCATCATGTTTTGAATGTAATTAACACAAATAATTGCTTCAACCCAAAAAGCAAGTGCCAAGTTCATGGAATGAATCATGCAATTAGCCATCTCCTTAAGTGTTATATTCTTCTGTTTAGCTACACCATTTTATTGAGGGGTGTAGGGAACAAAATGTCGATGAAGAATGCCATGTTCTTTGCAAAAAAATTCAAATGCCTTGTTGACATATTATCCCCATTATGTGTATATTTTTAATGGAGCATGAAGATTGTTTCTCAACAAGAGCTTTAAATTTCTTGAAGGTTGCAAAGACTTCGCTCTTGTACTTGAGAAAATACACCCAAGAGTACCGTGAAAAATCATCAATAAAAGTTAATGCATATTTGGCCCTTGAAAAAGGAGTTGAAAATGTCATTAGATCACTATGGCCCAACTCAAGAGGTTATTCCCCCCTTAAGACTTTCCCTTTAGAAAATAGATCTTGATGTTGTTTTCCAAGGGCACAACTATAGATACTCCATCAATACATGAAACCTTAGGAAGGCCTGAAACGAAATTTTGAGTGTACGTCTGCTGCAAATATCTATAATTGAGATGACCAAATATTTCATGCCAAAGCTTACTCAATGAATCAACGTGAGCTATAAAAGAAGAAGAAGAGGAAGGATCGAAGAAGAAAAAATTATATAATCTAGAGGAATAATTAGCTTGTGCAATAGAAACAAACACTGCAATGTCATGTAGCTCTCTAATGACTACTTCATTTGGAGAAAACTCTACAGTTATCCCATTACTAGAATGACATATTTGATAAATGGAAAATAAATGTGTAGAAATTTCAGGGATTTGGAGCACATTGTTAATGCACCCATGTGTCATCTATACAATGTTTGATCCAAAGAATTCAAGTTGTGTTGAGTCACCAACTGCAATTTGTAAGATGTTGCTATGTGATGTAGAGGGAAGTAGGTCTTGACAAGGAGTCATATGATGTGAAGCTCCTGAACCAAGTATCCAATTGTCTGTACATTTACGTATGGCTTGATTTGATACAGCATGCCCCTTTCCTATTGAAATATTGTGTTTTGATCTGTAATCTATTGTGGATATTCCATAGGATAGTTTGTCACAACAGATCTGACAATAATATATTAAAATATTGAAATTTTACACTATTACAATTTTATTAAAAATCTAGATTTGTAGATTTAACAGTAATTAGTGCATGCGTGCGAATGGAAATTATGCAAAAAAGTAGAGAATGGGAAAATAATCTCACACACACACATAAGACACAATACATGCTCTCTGGGAAACCCTTTCGAGAGAAAAAAACTACTAAAAGGTGAGCCCGCTTCGCTCTCTTTCTCTATCTAGAAATATGGTTGCAGGTACAAAGAAGTAATGCATGTGGCATGTGGGTTGCTACAATGCACATATCCTCTCTTTGTGCTCTACCTCTTATCTCTCTTGTCTATATTTCTCATCTTGGAACAAAATTCTCTTGAATGAATGGAATGCCTCTTCCTCCTAGTGGCTCAGTTATAACACAACCCGATAGCCTACTAGTGGTTAATTTTGACTACATCAACTCTTAACTAGAGTTACATAGACTATTCTAGAGTCTTTTACATCATAATCACGTGGCTAGCCCCTTTTCCATAAATAATGGGGGTTCATATGACATCCTCCCGAGCTATAGGTATGAAAACAAGAAGGTCAACTTTTGAGTGGCATAACTTTTGCATACGGACTCTGATTGACGCACTTCTTGCGTTGTTGGAAAGATATTTGTGTGTACAATAGTGTGAAATGGTTTGTCACTAAAGTGACAAATTTTACCCCCAAAAAACGTTATTTGGTGCCTCAAAACGATCCTGAAAGGTTTAAGACCCCATTTTTCCAAACTACGTCTTGCCAGTAAAAATGGTCCAGTGAACTGATTCGTCCACTTTTTCCACTCCAAATGCATGAAGGTGGATGAAAAGAAATATAATGATATAATTCAGATCACACCTCCCCATTTTGGGAGGCGTTTGGTCCCAAAAAGCTTTTATTGACTGATGTGAGGAAATTTTTCCTCCACCTTCTCTCTGGTGTACCATTTACCTTTGTGTGGAGGTTGTCCCTTCAATCCAATCTAACAAAGGTCATTTTGCCTCGTCTTGTAGTTCTAGACCTCTTCTGAAAAAATGTATCTTCTGTCAACTTCGCCTAAGCATCTGGTGCTAAATCCTCCATAAAAGGTAGGACTTATTCCTCTTCCTAATGTGACATGGAAGGATCATAGAGTTTCAAATTTTGTACATTCACAACTGAGTAAATGCGCCTATATGGTGGTGAATTGAGTCGACAGGAATTATCACCCATCTTTTCCAATATCTCAAATGGCCCATATCTCAGATCCTTGATTTTCTTACCAGGTCCCTACAACCTCTCCTAATTCAACCGTAGTCATACTTTGTCTCCCACCTTAAACGATTTCTTTGTTCAGTGTTGATCATGCATGGCCTTATACTTCTCCTGCGACTTATGCAGTGTATCTTGTATCTGTAGATGGAACTTCCTAATCTTCTCTATAAATTTTTCAGCTCTCAAAGAATCTCATGTAAGATCTTCCCTCACTCCTCTTTGCTTCCCGTATGCAATATCCAAAGGTGAAGGTGGAAAACATCCAAAACAAGTTTCAAATGGGGAATTTCCTATAAAGTGTGGACTACTTTGTTATAAGAATGTTTTATATATGCCAGATTTTCATCCTAGGTCTTCAGATGATTCTAGTTGTATCCCCTCAGAAGTTGCACCAAAGTCATGTTGACTACTTCTGTTTGCCCATTTGTCTATGGATGGAACATTGTAGATCTCTTTAACTTTGTGTCCATCTTCTTCCACAATGTAGTACAAAATGCACTGAGAAATCTCCTATCCCTGTCTGAAATGATGCTCCTTAGTATCCCAAAGTTCACCCAGACCTGTCCAAAGAAAAATTTTGATGCTTCTTGCCCGCTGATGGTCTTTTTACAAGGCATCAGAAGACACATCTTCCTAAACCTATCAACTACCACGAACAAGTAGTCATGTCCCTTCCTGGTTTTCGGTAAACCTCCCACAAAGTCCATGGAAATTCTTTCCCAAGGATGAGTAGGTACATGTAAGGGATGATATAGACCCTATTTCTTGTTGCTAGGCTTGTTGGTACAACAAAGCATGCATCCTCTTATGAACCTAGCTACCTGCTCTTGCATCTTGGGCCAATACACATACCTCTGCAAGTTGGACACGGTATTCCCTACACCAAAGTTCCTTGCAACCTTGGAGGTGTGATCCTCTCTGATCAGTTGTAATCACTCACCTTTAGGAACACATAGCTTATCCAAACTCTAGATTAACCCATCCTGGAGATGGTAGTCAACAATGTTGTCACCATCATGCACATGACTCTAACTCTATAACTATTGATACACCTCCTTGAAATCTTCATCCTCTGAATATGCCTTTATGTATGCATCATGGATGAATGGCTCCATGTGAATAAGAGTCCCCAAAGTTGTAATCTTTGATATGGGTGGCCTTGAAAGAATGTCATCCAACTTGTTGGTGTTTCCCTTCTTATACTTAATCACCTATTGATGGTGCTGGACCCACCAAAATGTCAAGGGATCTCCCTGATAAGAAGTCCCAACTAGACCTCAAACCAGTATTGAGTAGTACGGTATCGCTTAACTGCGATCACGTGCAGAGGTAAGTAAGATGTCCTTGTTGGAAGTAAGGGTGTGACCTTGCAATAAGTCAAGGAAGATGCATGGAAAGGCTCTAACACATGGAAAGGGAGAGGAGTGCACCCCTTTGAAGCCTGTAATAGTACGCAGCTTGAAAGGGAACACACAAACTGAAAGACATCACAAGATGGAAAGGAGAATAGTCGACAATCCAAATTGATGAGTTAAACCAACAACACGCTTCAATAAGATTCATACAAACATATACGAAATATTCCATACATACATGCATATGTTAGAACTATATACATTGTTAGAGTAACCAGAATAGTTGAACTACAATAACAATACATGCATGAAACATGTTGGCTCTATTATATTAAATGAGTGAAAGATCCAATCATACATACAACCATGATAGCCACTAGCCCCAATGGTGGAACATTACAGTGACTTTCACCTACTCCTCTAAAGATATGTAGTCGCTCTTCACTATGGAGAAGCCAAGGCTCATTACAATATGCTCCAAGATTTCTCTAAGTTATACCTATCAGAAGCTTGGCTCCCAAAATATTGTATAATGAGTTATGAGGTTCTATATATAGCAAAGGGTGGGTTGACACTTGACATTCTCTTTTGTGACTCTTGAGCTACCCTCATGACTCTTCAACTTACACATCATTGTTTACATTCTACTATTGACACTTGGTCTTTCAATTTACAAAATGTTTACCATACAATCTACATATGTACCCATGTGAGACAAAAATGGGCTTGAGTAAGACATACAAGACATCACTGAGACTCAGACAATTGTGGGAAGACTAACTCGTTGACATCCTCTTGGTGATCGTTGGTGGCGAATTGATGCCAAGATTGGTAATATACTATGGTGTCTGTATTCTTCGTGGTGACATCCTTCTAAAATTGAACTCTTACTACCATAGCATCTGAGTACACTGATCTCACACCTCTGTCCAGCTCATCATGTATCATGCGCATCATGGTCTTGAGTGTAGCGGGACCAATGACATAATTGTGCATAGTGTTTGTGCTCATCTTTAAATCTGCGCTCATGGCTATGTGCATCAACTGCATGAAGTACATATCTAGCTCTAGTCGAACTTGGTTATTTTCTTTTTCCTCGGTGAATGTGCCAATGGATGGGATCACATGTGTGCGCAAAATGACATCCATGCTCCTAAACACTCATGTATGTGAAGCATGTAAGCTGGTGATGAGATGTGGGAGTTCCTCATAGTTCTGAACCTAAATCCAGATGCATGCTTTCAACTCCACTGCCTTTGGCTTCATCATCTTTGGCAAGTACAATGGGGCTCCCTTGTACCTCATTTTCCATATCTGCATGTGATTAACAACAGTGTGTATGTCTATCAATATGCATGCTCTCCTAGCACAACATTGCTGCCAACCATTAAGATGGACAACTGCCTTATGCACGGTGAAGAATCTGAAATACAGCTTCTGCATGATTGTCTCGAGAGACGATATTTCATCGAGTATTGCTTTCTCCACTCTGCTCTAATAGATGTTGTAGCTTCCTCTTTCCTCTTCTTGGCCACTTTCAATTCCTTAGCCATGTGCTCATTATCAGCTATCAAGAATCTCACACTTGAGCTGGTGGCTTCGGCATATGCCTTTGTAGCATCGGCCAATGCAACTGGATTTCTGCGCACATCGGACACGATCATTCTTTATCAAAACTGTGCAGGAGATGCATGGTCATCTTGAGTGGGCACTCTACGTGACTACACAACCCTGTGTTGTGACTCATCAAAGGATATGTTGTGTGCATCTACTTCCGAATTATCCTCAAGGATTTCCATGTCTCCTTGATCACTTAGGACTTTATCTACTCCAAGATCTGGTGAAGCTAGTGGAGTGAGCTCTGGGTCTTTGGGAATGAGGTTTATATCCTGATCCTACTCCGGTTGAACCAAATCCATGTCCATCTGCTCCAAAATTTGTTCAATCTCCTAAGAAAGTCCTGCTCCTGCGACTTCTCACCCTGTTTACTATGTGCCAACTGTTCTGATTGAATAACCTATATTTTCGAAGTTTCATCAATGTGTACACATGTTCTTCCTGCTGTTCTTATTCCTACTGCACTTCCTTCTCCCTTCTGCATAGCTCGTGTTCTTCCTTTAGTTGTTGCTTCACCTCCTTCAAATTCTTCTCTTCCTCCTCTAGTTTCTTGTTCTCCCTCTATCTTTGTGCAATCCTTCTATTGCACTATCGCTTCTTTGCTTTTGCCTTTGTTCAGCGTAGGTCTACTGCTCTCTGTTGCTGCTATAGTTGCTACACTGTCAAGTGTTCCTTCCTTGTGTGCTACTAACCATTCCACAACCACTCTAAATTGTTCATTTAGCCTTAAGGAGTTATAGCAGTATCTCGATGGGTCTTCCTTAGGCTAATGACATGGCCCATGGATCCAAGTATGATACACTCCTTCACTAAGCAATGTTGGTCGTATGCATTGAAACTTATGGTGCCGAAGGTGAACCTCTTGAATTCCTTCGTCTCGGCCTCAACATTCTTGAGACACTGGATCTCATACAACCTGATCCACAAAAGAAGATCAGGCTAAGGTGCCTTCTTCTTCCCGTGCAGTCTCATTGACAACCTTGTCGAGATGTGGTATGAAACGTCTTACATGACCAACTTGTCCATGGAAAACTTCAGTAACCTGTGCACAACCTTATCTGTGTTGTACATCTAGATGAAGGTGCCAAGGGGTGATGCGTACCAGTCTGGTATGTTAACCAATGCCTCCATCGCTTGATGTGACATGTAAGGAAGATCCTACTCAAATATCATCGTGTACAGTGGGGTAACGAAGTGGTCTAATAGTTGTGGTATAACTCCATGGAAGCTACACTCAAGAACAACCTACAATAGATGTGCACAGAGGCTTCTAAAGGTGTCAATGCCCAACCCACGCTAGGGAACTACTGACGGGCAAAGATTGCATCAAGCATGTAGGCAGACATGAATATCTTTGCCTATTGCCCTTGGGTGGATGCTGGGAATTTGTTACTTGCCCCTTTAGCTGGAGAGACAACATGTTGGACCAATGAAAAGGTCTTCCTTCATTCGCCAACTGATCTAACATACTCACGAACTCTGCGGGAAATTTTCTGTACTCTCTTGGCCATACAAGCGGCATGCGGAGATGACCAAGAACTGATAAAACTTTCACAGTGTCTTTGTCTTGTATACCTAGTTGCATGTCATCCTAAACTTAGATGGCTCTCTTACCCAGCTCTTCAATATGTCTCTGGAGCTCACACTGCTGTTGGGATTGGTGAAGAGTGCATCCATTTTGTTCAATGGTTGCATCAAGTGATACATCTCCTGGCAGTTATCTGCATTGAAGTTAGCAAGTTTGGTTCCACTGAAACTGCTTATTACCATTGTCTTTGGATCAGTATGCGATATGATCCAGTGGATCATGTCCTCGCATGGAAACGTGGGATACCTGCATGAAACCTGGTACAAGCCAGACTTGTGTATGTTGACATAGACGCTGCATTCCTCTAGATTCTCCTCAAAGGTACCTGAAAAGATGTCATTGATGTCTTTCCATGTGATCTTAATCCCCTTGTCTATGAAAAACTTAGTATCTTCATATATGGTCAAGCTCATAGACACTTGCTCGACCACATATCCAGTTGTGCTCTCGATGGTGTGCTTTGACCCTACTCTCTTGGAAGCCATTGTACCTGTACTACTGAGATACTGATGAACACCTATGATACCTGGAGACAGAGCAATGATCATAGCAAGTGAAATGTCATTTGAAAACCAAAAAAAACTTGAGGACTAACATGCAACACACCTAATTGAATGACTGGGAAAATTATGCAGTTTTCTCTGGAGAGGTTGGGAGACTGACTGCTAAAACTGTGCAGAGCACAGTCCAGGCTACCAGTGAAGTGAATGTCTGCTGAAACTGCACAGAGCATAGTCCAACTTAGCTTGCTGAGGACAGGAACTACGCAATGCACAGTTTTAGTAAGCATGACGGCAACCCGGGAAATTGCACTATGCAATCCCAGGGGCCAACTGAGGCACTGTCTCTCAAAACTGCATAGGGCACAGCCTATGAGGCTAGTGTGAGGTAGGATCTACACAATTCCTGGGAGCAAGGAAAGGCCTTCCATCCTAGAGATGCATAGTGCAAGCTGAGCAACACAAGTTCCAAGCCAAGGTAGCTCGGACTTATTGACGGGTGACTAAAAATCAGTAAGGACTAAAACCATGTACAAATCTGGTGCAAACATGAGTGAATGAACATGCATATAATTACAATTAGTGTATGATTCAGTAAAAAAGGAAAAAAATGAAGTGTGTGAAGTGAGTCACCGTAATGGTGACCGTTAGTGCAAATATAGTGTCATGCATGCGACAACAAGGAAATACAATGCAAAACTCGAAACAACGCTTCTATAGGCTAAAATGCACTGAAACAGCAGTAAGAATTCAAGAAAACCAAGAAAAAAACATTCACACAAACCAAAATGTAAAAACTGACAGAAAAGCAGCAAAAGACATGAAAAGTAGACTTACCCAGAAAAAGTTGTGATGAGTGTGCCGAAGGTTCCTAGATGCATTGGGAATGCCAGAGCTCCAAGATCAAAAGTGAAGAATGAGCTCTAATGCATCGAATATATAATTTTTACAAGATCGAGGTTTATGACATGCATGCCATAAATCTAGGAAAAAGCGACACTTGGCAGGAGGTTTCTAAATCAAATTTTGCTTGTAACCCCCTACTGCCAAAAATAGATCCCTAAAATCTAGGGATTCTTTTTTCTTTTCGCTTTCTTATTTTTCCGGGAAAAACTTCCCATGAAAACAAGGCAATATTACACAGTCCTAGAGGGAATCGATTAAACTGTAAGCACATGTAATGGTCAACAAGCCACAGGATGACTTCTGCGCAATTTCTGGTCGAGTGGCTCTAGCTGCCCCTCAAGCTCTATGCAATTTCTAGACTGAAGCCAAGGCTTCTAGTAGAACTGCTCAAATTCTGAGAGCAATCCCAGTGATGGGCTTCTCTGTGCAATTTTCTTGGGGAAGGCAACCTGCGTACTCTGCACAATTCTGGAGAGCAGTGCTAGTGGCTAAGATGCACTGCGCAATTCTAGAGAGCACGGATGGTTTCCCTCTAGTGCTATATAGTTTTCTAAGTCAACACAAGAACTGGTTGAGGCCAAGTCACAGGAGGTCATCTTGTGGGTTAAAGACAAACAGGTTAGAAATCACAAGCTGTTATGCCAAAGAAACTCAACTGAAAGCATAAGTACCTGGGCTATGCAAGACATGATGCTAAGGATGGTTGGTAGGGAGGCTCCAAAACGAAGCTAAGGAAAAATTTTGGAGGATGTTTGTAACTGCTACAACATCACAAAATGGAATTGCTCTAAAACCCCCATCCATTTCTAATGCCTAGTTTGATGTAGCTTACTCTGAGCATACAAGTACTGTAACAACTGGGGATCTGTGTGGATTATTTTCTCCTTTCCCATTAGATAGTGCTTCCACTTCTTCACTACTTGTACCATGGCATAGATCTCCTTATCATAAGTAGGGTAGTTAAGAACTGCCCCATGAAATACTTCAAAATGGTAGCATATAGGCCTTCCTCCACGCATCAAGAAAACTCCCATAACATACCCACTTACATCTATCTCCACTTTGAAGGGCCATTGCAAGTTTGGTAATGCCAGAAATGGTGCTTGGCTGATATTCTTCTTTAGCTCTTCGAAATCCCTTTGCTGACCTTTTCCCCACTAGAAGATCTTGCCACTTGTTGTTATGGCATGGAGCGATGTTGATACCATTAAAAACGAGGCTATGAATTTCCTCAAGTACCGTGTTGTCCTAATGAAGCTCCTGACCTCAGAAACATTAGTAGGAATCGACCATTTCATGATGGCCTCCATCTTGGAAGGATCTATCTTTAGTTCTCCTCCACCGATCACATACCCCAGATACACCAAAGCCTGCTGCACAAGATCACACTTCTTGAGATTTTCTAGCAACTCATGCTTCTTCAATGTTTCCATCACCTGCGTCAAACATGACATATTCTCCTCCCAAGTAGCACTATATACCAGTATAGCATCCAAATATACAATAACAAATGAATCTATAAAAGGGCGCAGTATATCATTCATTAATCTCATAAATGTAGTTGGTGCATTACATAGGCCAAATGGCATGTCTAACCACTCATACAAACCTTGCCTAGTTTTAAAGGCAGTCTTCCAAGTATCTTCTTCTTTGACTCGAAACTGGTGATATCCAGAATTCAAGTCCAGCTTGGTGAAGTACTTTTCTTTCTGCAACCGATCCAACAAATCATCTATCCTAGGCAGGGGGTATTTCCTCTTGAATGTGATTTTTTTCAATGCCCTGTAATATATACACATCCACCAAGTCCCATCCTTCTTCGACACTATGATGATGGGTGACCCACATGATGATGTACTCAGTTGAATGACACCCTATTCCAGCAACCACTGCAACTATTTCTTCACCTTACTTACTTCTATAACATACTTCATGTACAACCCAATATTTGGCAATGGGGAGTCTAGCAATAGCTAGATCTCGTGCTCCACTTCTCTCTTAGGTACTGGTAACCCTTTAGGCTCTCGGAACACATCCTTGTATACATGTAACAACTCCTCCAATTTTTTTTATGTTTCTTAGTACACCCCTCCAAGGATGCCTTTCCTCTTATTGACTCCTCCGCAGATTGAATTTCTCTTAAAAACAATAAGCATACTTCTTGCTAGAACTGATAAATTTTTTGGCTTGGTTAGCACTTACCAGTGAAATTTTCAACTTTCCTTTGTGCGCATTGATGATGAATGATTTTCAATCCTTGATGAGATGGAATTGTTTATCTCTTGTCATGAATATTGCATCATGCATGTACATGTATGGACTCCCAAACACGGCTCCACATGCATCAAGGGGAACCACATCCAAATCTACTTCATCAATAAAATCAACACTAATAGAAAATCTAATTTCATATTGTTTTTTACCTTCAACTCTGCATCCTTATTTACCCATCCCAATGGATATGGGTTTGGATGATCACGAACTTCTAACCCCAACTTCTTGACCAACTATGTTGCAATGATATTCACCTGCGATCCCGAGCCAAACAAAGCATCAACCTTTGTCTTTTTGACCTGTATCTTTATATGGAAGAGTTTGGTCATTTCCTTCTCTTCATAATACTAAAGGCTATTTAGATTCACCTCCTTCTACACTAATGTATAGACAATCTTATCATCCACGTTTGAGCTACTTTCAAATCGTTGCTCGAATATGTGGCCATGAGATTCTTATACTTATTATCTTTCTTATTTTTCTTTGGGTTTAGCTATGGATGCAACTTCCAACACTTATTCTCTGTATGGCCATCAATGTTGCAATGGTTGTGAGAATCTTTTCACTGGTGTGTTGTGGTTGTCATCTTCTTATCTTTTCTGAATTTTTTCTTTTTCTTCCCCTCCCTAGAAGTGTCTTGTTTCTCCTTCTACTTCACTCGACTTGATTATGCTCTATGCAGGTCTATGTTCTCCAAGTATTTTGCTTGTACACAAGCCTCATCCATTGACTTGGGCTTGAACAACATCACTTGCTCACATAGATAGTGATGCAAAAATCCCAAATACTTTAGTATATATGGGTACTTTGGAGAGACAACCAAAATTATATCCATCTTCCTAAATTCTGTGGTGTACTCCTACATGTTTTGGCCCATCTTTTGCCTAAAGTAATGCCATCAGATCCATGGTCCTTCATGTACCCAATGGGATAAAGCTGTGAATTAATAAGGATTTTGAAATCCTCCCACTTAGTCATTGGGGTTCTCCCTCCAACCTCAAGGTTTCTATGTGGCTCGCCCACCAACTCAGTGCATTGCCCTCTAGTTGCAACTGCGCAAATGAGATCCCTTTCCCTTCCTAATTTGATGAACGCTTAAATAAACTTCCAATTGTTGCAACTAGTGGTTCAGATTCAGAGTGTCAATATCCCCATGGTACAACTTGATATTGGCTTTTACTTCCATTTTAAATAGGGACTGTGATTGATTCATGTCACTCGAACTGGGTTGATCTTTTTCAAGTCCTTTCCTTGACTGGTTATTTGTTTCTCCCCTATTTTTTAATCCTCGTTATGATTTGTCCTCTACATTCGAACCCCCATATTCTCCATATATCCCCAACTTTCATTTCAATGCCACCATGAGGATGCTTACATTTCAGTTGATATACGCAACTTGTTGTTCCAACCATGAAAACATCACCTCTGCAAGATCATGAGGTTCGTTTACAGATTTGTCGCCTATAATTAGGGTTTTACGATTTTCGGCCCTGTCGATCTAGATTACTACAATCTCCACAAAATACCACAAGAAATCTTCTCTGGTACCAAATGATCTGTAAACTGTCATGGATATTTGGCAAGGCAGTTCAACACAATAGATATGATAATAATATATTAAAATACCGAAATTTTACACTATTACAGTTTTATTAAGATTCAAGATTGGTAGATTTAACTGTAATTAGTGCATGCATGTGAATAGAAATTATGTAGAAAAGCAGAGAAGGAAAAAATAAGCTCACGTACACACATAAGACACAAGATATGCTCTCTGGGAAACCCTTTCAGGAGAAAAACCCAGCTGGAAGGTGAGGTCGCTTCGCTCTCTTTCTCTGTTTGGAAATATGGCTGCAGGTACAAAGAAGTAATGCTTAAGGCCCATGGGCTGCTACAGCACATAAATTATATTTGTGTGCTCAACCTCCTATCTCTCTTGGCTATCTTTTCTTAGCAATGGAACAAAATGCTCTCGAAAGAATGAAACGCCTCTTCCTCCTAGTGGCCCAGTTATAACATAACCCGATAGCCTACTAGTTGTTAATTTTGACTACATCAACTGTTAACTTAAGTTACAATATAGACTCTTCTAGAGTCTTTTACATTATAATCACATTTATAGCCCCTTTTCCATGAATAATGGGGGCTGCCATGACATCCTCCTAAACTATAGGTATCAAAAAAATAAGGTCAACTTTTGAGTGGCATAACTTTTGCATATGAACTCTAATTAATGCACTTCTTGTGTCATTGGAAAGATATCCATATGTAGAATAACATGTAATGGTATTGTACAAAATAGGAAAAATTTGACCCCCAAAAATTTTCATTTGATGCCTCAAAACGCTCCCAAAAGGTTTCAGACCCCGTTTTGCCAAACTAGGTCCCTTCAGTAAAAACGGTCCTGTGAAATAATTCCTCCACTTTTTCGAGTCCAAATGAATAAAGGAGGATGAAAAAATATATAGTGATCCAATTTAGATAATTCTTCTTCATGGCCTCTTCTAAGGCATTCAACTTTATCCAACATCTTGCTTCAATATGTCCCTGATGGCCACAAGAAGTACAAATTTCATTTGTTTTGGTCTTCTTCTTTACTGTTTTTTGTTTGTATTTGAGGAGGATTCTTCATTATTAGAAAATGGAGGAGAATACTTAGTATTGTACTTAGGCTTGGATGGAGTCTCACAGGCTTGTGCATAATTTTTCTTTGGCTGAAACCGAGCTTTGTTCTTACCTTTGGAGTTATGAGCCACCAAAGCTTGATTTGAAGAGCCAGAGAGAACATCTAGTTTCTTGAGCTTAAATTTTTCTCGTATGAAACGATCACAAAATATCTCAAAGATGGGCATTTTAAATTTGTCACCAAGGTCATCCCTTGATGCATATAAGGTAGATGCAAAAACTTGAAAAGGACCCTTTAGTTTTGAAAAAATCAAGAAAATACATTCAACATATTTTTTTCCTTTGCCACATGCTTTTAGTTGAGACAACATTAATACTTGAATTGAGCAAGATACTCTTAAATAGAGGCACGTTCATCAAGTACAAGGGCTAGTAATTTAGTTTCCAATTATGATGCATGGAACTCATTGATACCTCCAAATACTGAAGCTAGTTTTTCCCAACTTTCTTTGGTAGTTGAACATTCTTCAAGATGAAATAATAGGTTGTCTAAAACATGCAATCCAATCAGCCCCATTGCTTCATCTAGTTTATTCTTGTAGGAAAATCGTTCAACTTCTTTTGTAAAATCCGGCTAGTTTTCACTTAATGTTTGCCACAACCCCTTATATTGCAACAGTTGTTGCAATTTTCTTTTCCATGTATGATATTTGTAAAGATTAAGTAACTCTATTATCCTTAACTCCACCATAATTTGAAAACCCCAAATTTACTACAAGAGAATGCCTACAAAAAACTTGCCCAAATCTCTTTTTACCAAGTGAAAAAATTGCCAAGAATTTTTGCTAGAAAAATGTGAGTAATATTTTCCTAGATTCTCCTTTTTACCCCAATTAATAAATTTTGCCCAATTTTCCTTTTAATCCAAAAAAAGTTCTCACTTATTCTTTTAACCCCGGGAAACTTTAGCCATAAATAATTTTTTAACTATAATTTTTTCCCCAAAAGATACCAAAGTAAAATGAGAAACAAAGGGAAAACCTTGTCAATTTTCCTTTTTATTCAAGATGCTTTTCTCCCTTTTTCTTAATGTGGGCAAATTATAAATGACCTTTCTCCATTTTTTGAAAAAATATGCAAGCAAACTTAAGAAAAAGGCAAATAAATTATGATTGATTGTTGAATGAATATGCAAAACTCCAAATGCGTTGCTCCAATATCCAATATAACTTTGTCGTTTCATCTCCAAACAATTACAACACTTCCACCACCTGCTCGAAATACCACAATTACGAACAGCTGAAAAAAATATGGAATTTCATTGTAATCGAATGGTTGGCAAAGGTCTACACAAATGTGAGATTAGAAAATGAACTATCCTCACTTACACATTGCCTTGGAAATTAACAAACCCCAAAAAGATTTAGATCCATAAACGGATCTTAAAATCTTTATAATAGATCTCAAAAAAAAGAGAAGGGAGCTCGAAGTTAAGCTCTAATACCATGAAAGAGTATAAAAAAGACCCAAGGATCAGACTACAAAGCTAAATAATTCTTCTTCCAAGAGATCACAAGATGAAGAATGAAGAGAAAACACACTTCATTACTTGAGAAAATGAGCTCTACATGAACCTAATTTATAGGAATAATATAGTCTTCTAGTGATAGCCAGAAGATAAGACTAATGAATCAATAGATAAGCAAAAGACTAACAATGTAGCTGATAAGATCGCTATGTAATCTTACAAGTTTCAATATTTATTGGAACTCTAACAAAGGAATATCAAATAGACATGCCTTTTATATTTCCTTTTATCTTTCTCGCATGCTTTTGGGACTGCATTTATAAGATACCTTTATGCTGTTTATATTTCTAGACTTAGTAAACAACACCTGACTCCTTATGTGAAATTGATAGCCACATGCTAGTTGGTGCTACTAGTGTTCAATGAAGAACCTTATGTGTATCATAACTTTACTAAGGAAAAATCCAAAGAAATAGAATTAATAATTTTCAAGTATTGTTGATAATCTTTAAACATCTATAAAAAAATTCCCTTACATTGGGTACCTACATAGACTACATCTTAAAAACATGAAGAGCCTTGAATCCATTTTAATTCTAAATTTGATGGGAAAAGAGCATTGAGATGTCCCTTTCTAGAATATGGGGTCAATGGAATGAAAGTAATTTTAGATCTATATTTGTGAATACAATCCTCCCATCCTTTTCCAACTTATATAAACTAGCACTACTCATTGGATTCAACAATCAAGGATAAGTGTTTTACCATCCTGGTAAAGGTGTATAAATAGAGAAAAATTCCAAAAAGAGAAACAAAAAGACCACTAAGCCCTATACTTTATAAAGTAATTTAGAGAGTGGATAGAAAAGGTGAAAACATCAGTCAATGTTGACAACAATTGTTGGTAGTCTTCTAGACTCTTATAGCAATTATTTACAAAAGCTAGCCAGGGGACATTTGAAGCTAATTCAACCTCATGTGAATAATAATGCTAAGACAACTAAATATCATTGATATGGTTGCTAAACATCAAGATTGACATGCACAACCCCTTGGATTTAAATCATAAATTTTGTCACACTTTTAGAATTAGAATTTTGTACTATCTAGCCCTATGTCACAGCAACCAGCTTCCAGATGAAATGGGGAATATCTAAAGTATAATAACAAATAAAAATCTTCGTAAGTGTCTGTTGATGGTGTTGGACCCACCAACATGTTAGGGGATCTCCCCAGTAAGAATTCCTAATTAGACCTCAGACCGTTTGGTGTAGGAGTCCTGGCAGTGGGTCTTACAGTAATGGCTTGACTGCGGTTTTTCATAGAGGCAAGTAAGATGTCACTATTGGTAGCAAGGGTGTGACATATGTAGTAAGTCAAGGAAGGTGCATGAGTGGTTCTAACACATAGAGGGTGAGGTGAGTGCGCTTCTTGGAAACCTGTGATAGCACGGAGTTAAGAAGGGAACACATGAGAAAAGATGCATCACAACATGGAAGGCAAGTAAGATAGCAATCTAAAGTGATAGTTAAACCAACAACACATTTCAGAAAGATTCATACATACATATACAGAAATAGATACACATGCATGTGTAAGCAAACAGATACATATATCATTTAGAGGACTCAAGATAGTTGAAATACAATACAACATATGCATGAAAAGTGTTGGCTCTGTTATATTAAGAATTGTAAGTTCCAGCCATACAATACATCCATGTCCAACCACTAGTTCTGACAGTGGAACATTACAGCCACAATCGCTTGCTACTCCAAAGAGATATACTAGCTTTGTGCAGTGGAGAAGCCAAGGCTCGTTACAATACTATCCAAGCTGTCTCTAAGATAGTCTTACCGAAAGCTTGCTGACCAAAAGCCTCTACAATGAGTTATGAGGGACTATTTATCACAAAGGGTGGGGCGACCCTTAACATTCCCCTTTGAGATCATTCATTTATCCTCATGACTCTTCAACTACTCTATGATTGTTACATTTGACTATCGACACTTGAACTTCGACTTGACAAGATGTTACATTACAATGCATATGGGCCCATGTGAGACAAAATGGCTTGAGAAAGCCATGCAAGACATCACTGACACTCAGATGGTGGTGAGATGATGCCAAGCTTGGTTGTCCGTGATGGTTTCTGTGCGCTCAATGGTTACAAATTACTGAAGAGAACTCTTTCCTTCCTTGCATCCAGGTGCGCCGATATGGCTCCTCTGTCCAACTCATTTGATAGCATGCGCATGGTCATCTAGGGCGTGACCGAACAGACGAAATATGTTGATGCATAGTGTCTACGCTGCTCTCCAATAATGTGTTGATGGCCATGCACATCAACTTGTCAAAGTAAATGTTCATATCCAGTTGGACTTGCTTCTTGTCTTCGCCTCGGTGAGTGTGCCAAATGGGCGGGATCACATGCATGCACACAATGACATGCATGTTGATGAATTCCCTTGCATGCGATCAACAACACTTCTCACATTGTCTACTCCGTGCCAGCTTCTGGGATGGATCTATAACTTGTACGGGTGCAGTTTCATCCATTTATGCATGTTGTGCCACCTACTATACCTGTTCTTGTTGTAATTCATTCTCTCATCTATGCAGCTCATGTTCTTCATTGAGTTGTTGCTTCAGCACATGAAACTCCTTCTTTGTTCCATTCTCTACCTTCATGCAATCTTCATTTCACATCGTCACCTCATAGCCTGAGTCTCCAATGTTGCTTTCATCACAAGTGGATCTTCTTGAGCTTGCAACTTTGTTCTACCTATGTGTTGTCAAAAACCTTCCTCTTACATTCGTCACGCGCAAGTGTGCTGCCTTCTGTTGTTGTTGATAGTGTTGCTCGTTGTGATGCTACTGCCGTTCATCTTGATATCCTTGTCCATGAACACCTTGATGTCTTCATAGATGGCAAGTTCATAGAAACTTGATCGACTGCATCACCAAATGTTCTCTAAACGGTGTCTTTGAGTCTGCTCTCGTGGAAGCCATTGTACCTGTGCTGCTAACAGGCAGATGAACACCTGTGATACCTGGAGACATATCAACACTCATGACAAGAAATCTGTCAGTCAAAAACCAAAACAAACTAGAGGAATGACATGCAACATACCTGTGTGATTGATCATGAAGGTTGAGCAATTTCTGCTGGGAGGTTGGGAGACTGACTGCCAAAACTGCACAAGGCACAGTCTGAGTTATGGGGAGGTTGTCTAACTATTGGAACTGTGCAATGCATAGTCCAGCCTAGCCTGCTGAGGACTGAAACTACATAATGGGTAATTTCAGTCAGTAATGACATGCAACCAGCAAACTGCATTGTGCAGTTTCTGGGGCTTGCAGGACACTGCCTCAAAGAATTGTGCAATGAAAGTCTGGAGGTTAGTGTTGGGCCAGACTTGGACAATTTATGGAGGGAAGGTAGAACCTTTGCTTCCGAAAATGCATAGTTCTAGCTAGGTAGGGCATAGTCCAGGCCAATGCAACCCAAACCGACCGACGGGCGACTGAAAACATGAGAATTATGGATGCATGGTGAGAAGAGTGCAAATAAGAGTGAATGATCATTCATGCAAACAACAAGTGCAAGATTTAGAAAACAGGAAAGCATGCATGTCTGTGAAGTGAGTCGCCGCAACGGGGACCGTCCGTGCAAAACAGTGTCATGCATGTGACAACAATGAAATGTGAAAAAAAAACTAAAACAGTTCTTCTACACGCTAACATACATAAAAATGACAACAAGCGCTCACTAAAATCAAGTAGACATTACTCACACGAAGCGAAACACAAAAAGTGACAAAAACACAACGCAAGACATGAAAATAGGGCTTACCTCAAAACATCTATGATGAATGTGCCGCTGACTCCTATATGCAATGTGGGATGTCAGAGCTACAAGGTCGATGCAAGGAATTAGCTCTACAACGCCCGATTGATGAGTTTTGATAAAATCGAGGTTGTGATGCGCATGCCACAAATCTATGAAAATCGACACTTGTCAGGAGGTTTATGAAATGATCCTTGCATGTAACCGCCAACTGCTAAAAATAGATCCTTGAATTAAGGGATGCCTTTGCATGCTACCTTAGGAGAAGTAGTTAATGCATGCAAATCAGTTTTTTTCGGTCCTGGAGGGAACCAGTCAACCTAAAGGCACATGCAACAATCTGCTTGACTGATGGGAAATTTTGTGCATTTCTGGGAGGGAACTGGGCTGGCTGCTCAAGGGGATTGCACAATTTCTGGGCTGAGCAGCTAATTGCTGCCCAGAATTGCGCAATTTCTAGGCTGAACAGTCCTACTGAGATGGATTGCGAAGTTTTTCCAATGAAGCTTGACAAGAATAATTGCGCAATTCTAGAGCCCAGCAGGTTGCCAGTCAAGATTGCATAATTTCTGGAGGTAAGGATGGTTCCCCTCCAGAATTTCACAATTTTTTGAGGGAGCCACTCAGCCTGCAATTGGACCAAGTTTAGAGAAACAGCGTGTGAGGGGGATTCAACAAGCCATCATGCATAGGTTGCCAATCTGCTAGAAAACCATTGAAGCTTGTGTATTTGACAGTGCAAGACATGCTATTGAGGATGGTCAGTAGGGAGGCTCCAAAATGAAGCTAAGGAAAAGTTTAGGAGGGTGGTTGTAGCCGCTACAACACTTGACGACACATTGGTAGAACTCCAACTCTCTGAATGTACCTTGTTTGTGAAAAGCAAGTCTAACACCTCTGGAAGTATTGTTCAGTTCTCTAGTCATCTTGATTTCCACAATTGCTTGGTTGTAAGATGTAGCATCTGCCAAGCCCTTGCTCAATAGACACACATTCCAAGCCAAGCCAACACAGCTATTTCAATTGGGGTTGAGGGGTATATTGATGCACAAGCAGTATAGTCGTCAGAGTCTTAGTTTCATCTCTGGTGTTGCTCCGCTGCCAGCAGACCTGGACAGTACTTCAGTGGAGTCATGCACGAACACAAGAATCACTCTGCTACCAGCGTGCCTGGTCAGTACCCTGACGAAGTTACTTGCATCACCTCTTTGCGCAGGAAGCCTTTCTCTTCTTTTGCCTTATTCATTTTTCATTTTTGGGGGGAATTTTTAACTTTTTCATTTTTTTCATTTTTCATTTTCATAACTGTGCATAACACTTATTCATTTCAAAGGTGAAAGAGGGATCCCAACTTATTGAGAGAAAACGAGGTTGTTCCTTCAAAGAAACAATTTATGTATACCTCTTATGTGCTTGTTAAGGTTTTCCCCCTCACCTTACTCTACTTGACTGAGCTGACAAGGATTAACCCAAAAACAACCGACTAGAGTAGGTGACACTAGTTAGCGCGCAAGTGTTGTGTTTTCACCAAGGTTCACTTCGAACAGTACATATTTTCCATTGATGTATTATGGACTGAAGACAAAATGTTCTTCATAGAGAGGCGGGATGATAGATAACCAAGTATTGATAACTACACAAGTCCTCTTGTACTTTACCCAGCTTGTTTCAAGAGTAAAACATGGTTCATGCGAAACTAATCTATGGAAAATAAAAAGCAAACAAACCAAAAAGAAAAGCAAGAAGCAGAAGCAAAGCAAGTAAGAAAACAAACAAACAAGCAAACAAGCACACAAAGAAAGAACCAAACATGCATGCAAGCAAACAACTCAAAAGAAAACACTACTCCTACTCCTAAGGTAACAGTGAATAGGTCATCTCACGTGAAGTGATACTTCCAATGCAGCCACCGGCCCATTGATTAACCAATGTTGGTGAAGGCACGGTTTGTGAACATTGCAGTTGCGCAAACCAGCAAGCATGAAAGATATAACGATGAAGGCGGGCACACTCCGATCTTACAAGCGACCACAAAATAAAGATGAGTGAAAGCACATGACATGCACTCTATGGACTTTCCATGGTGGTGTGCTACACTGCATGCATATGTTGAGTGTATGCATTCTCTTGATTGTGACATGCAAGAAAACGTGAGAAAGGTATACCACTTACGTTGTGCATGTGTGCTTTTTGTGTAAGATTCCTCCAACACATGAGGGATGGGATCGTGTAGTTCGAGTGGAGGAAGCGAAATTTGGGTGTTTGGTTGATCTTCAATGAAAATCAAAGAGTGATGAGGAGCCTTGTGTTTCAACAATTTCCTAATCAGAAGTGAAACTAACCTGAGGACAGCGAGGGCCTAACATAACCATCAGCTAGGGCTAAAGTGCCTCGACAGTCTATGGGGTTTTGAATTTGTTGACAGATAGATCATCGTAGACCAGTGCCTCAGACAGATTAACAACAATTGAATCAACATCGTGATCAGATGAATAAGTAGAGAGATCAAGACTACCAAGATCAGAAAATTCAGGATTTCCGGAGGAAGATGTGTCCTCTCTGCCTGTAATGTCAGACTGACATCCGACATGTCCTGTGAATGATCGGAAGTAGAAACATTCGGAAATGAGTTTTCACAGGGGAAATCAACAATGGTAGAATCACAAGGGATGTTAGGATAAAGCGGATGAGGCGCGACTAGAAGGGAGTCATCCTTCACCACAGGTTCTTATTTAGATTCATGTACACACTCATCATGAATGATGGTGCGGGTTGGCTGCATAACACCAACTCCATCGACAACTTGATCCTGGTTTACAACAGGTGTGGAGTCTGGAATGGAAGAACACAAGACAGTACAATATGGAGGATCAACAGAACGCGGGGACGGAGGTTGAGGGAACAAATCCACGTGACAACCAACAGGCTTGCAAGCCAAATCTTCACATATATCAAGAACAGGTGGGGTGGGAGGATGTGACAGTTCAACAAATGTGTGTGCATGATCTCCCACATCAATCTGCAGTGGTGGAGCTGTCTCATGAGGTGAAGACGGATAGTCACTTGTGACAACAACTGTGATTGTCTATGATTGTGCAACTCCATCACCAAAGTGTGTTGAGCGGGGTTCGGATGATTTCAAGAATTTTGGATTTTCGGATATGTGGAGAAGATACTCAAATATTCCATAAAGAAATTCCCATTCAATTTCATCTTCGGGGAATCGGTATGCAAGATTACAAAGGGGTGTGTAAAACTGCTCAACGGATTCATCGGGTGCTCTTCGTAATTTCAGAATTTCTTGATTGAGTTCTTTACGATTAAAGTGGTTGAAAGCATGGTCTACCTCTGCAATGAGATGAGTAAGAGAATGAATTGATTTTTCAAGCAGCGTGGCACACCAATGCATTGGGTGCCCTCGAAGCATGTAGACGAACAATGCACAGGTCATGTATTCTTCAAATATTCCATGTCTTTCGAATGAGCCTACAATGCCGACCGCATGCCTAACCAAGGCTACGTGCCTAACCAAAGCTACATGGACTCCACCATCATATGTTTTATGTGACAAGTTATCTGAGAGATTTTCCGAGATAATGAAATTGTTTCCGTAAGACATACACTCTGGAAGAGCAACTCTGTAGTTATTCATGATATATATGTAGATATTCAAAATAGATGTGAGGACTCAACTTTCCACCTAGCCCTCCTTCTAGCGCCAAAATGTTGACGGTGTTGGACCCACCAAAATTTTAGGTGATCTCCCCGGTAAGAAGTCCCAATTAGACCTCAGACCGTTTGGTGTAGGAGTCCCAGTAGTAGGTCCTACAGTAATGCCTTGACTGCGGTTTTACACAAAGGAAAGTAAGATTTCCTTGTTGGTAGCAAGAGTGTGACATATACAGTAAGTCAAGGAAGGTGCATGAGTGGTTCTAACACACGGAGGGTGAGGTGAGTGCGCCCCTTGGAAACCTATTATAGTGTGGAGTTAAGAAGGGAACACACGAGAAAAGATGCATCACAACATGGAAGGCAAGTAAGCTAGCAATCCAAAGTGATGGTTAAACCAACAACACTTTTCAGAAAGATTTGTACATACATATACAGAAATAGCTACACATGCATGCATAATAAAACATATACATATATCATTTAGAGTACTCAATATAGCTGAAATACAAAATAACATATGCATGAAACGTGGTGGCTCTGTTATATTAAGAAATGTAAGTTCCATTCATACAATACATCCATGTCCAACCACTAGTTCTGACAATGGAATGTTATAGCCACAACCCCTGCTCCTCCAAAGAGATATACTAACTCTGCGCAGTGGAGAAGCCAAGGCTCGTTCCAATACTATCCAAGCTCTCTCTAAGATAGTCTTATCAGAAACTTAGATGACCAAAAGCCTCTAAAATGAGTTATCAGGGACTATTTATAGCAAAGGGTTGGGTGACCCTTGACATTCCCCTTTGAGACAGTTCATCTATCCTCATGACTCTTTAACTACTCTATGACTGTTACATTTGGATATTGACATTTGAACTTCCACTTTACAAGACGTTACATTACAATGTACATGTGCCCATGTGAGACAAAATGGCTTGAGAAAGACATGCAAGACATCACTGACACTCGAACCATTGTGGTGAGACCAACTATTTGACATCCTTGTGATGGTCGAAGGTGGTGAGCTCATGCCAAGCTTGGTCGTCCATGATGGTTTCTATGTAAACAATGGTGACATCTTGCTGAAGCAAAATCTTGCCTTCGTTGCATCTGGATGCATTGATATGGATCATCTATCCAACTTGTCTGATAGCATGTGCATGGTCATCTTGGGTGCGACCGGACCGACACCATGTTGATGCATAGTTTCTACACTACTCTCCAAGCATCTGCTGGTGGTCGTGCGCATCAACTTGTCAAAATACATGTTTAGTTCCAGTTAGACTTGGTTCTTGTCTTCGCCTCAGTGAGTCTGCCAAATGGGCGGGATCGCATGCATGCGCACAATGACATGCATGATGTTGAATTCCCTTGCATGTGATCAACAACACTGCTCACCTTGTCTGCTCCATGCCAGCTGTTGGGATGGATCTATAACTTGTACGGGCGCAGTTTCATCCATTTGTACATTTTGTGCCCCTTGCTATATTTGTTCCTATATCAACTCATTCTCTCGTCTATGCAACTCATGTTCTTCCTTGAGTTGTTGCTTCAGCACATGCAACTCCTTCTTTGTTCCGTTCTCTACCTATGCACGATCTTCATTTCACATCGTCACCTCATAGCCTGAGTCTCCAAAGTTGCTTTCATCACAAGTGGATCTGCTTGAGCTTGCAACTTTGTTCCGCCTCTGTGTTGTCAACAACCTTCATCTTTCATTATTCCCACGCAGGTGTGCTGCCTTCTGCTGTTGTTGATGGTGTTTCTCACTATGATGCTACTGCCATTCATCTTGATATCCTTGTACATGAACACCTTGATGTCTTCATAGATCGGAAAGTTTATAGACACTTGATCAACTGCATCCCTAAGTGTGCTCTGAACGGTGTCTTCAACTCTGCGCTTGTTACATGGCATTTTGTCATTGTCCCTATACTCCTCATTCCTTGATCCTAGAGGACCTCTACAGTGAACCCCTCATGCTTTTCCTTCATGGAGAAACTCCCATTATGTCCCTCTTCATGAGCAAATCATTTCCCTTTTGCACCATTTCCCTTGAAACTTCTAGTTTGCCTAATTTACAAGACCGACACTAATGACCTTTGTCTCCCTTGCAATGATGTACATAGATTAGCACTATTTCCTACACCAATCGGTGTGACTGAGCTGTGTTCCAGTCGCATCGGTCCTGTTATGGAAAGTTTTTTAAATCAGAGCTGAATCTTCCATCTCTAGAAGCTCTGTAGCGGAAGTCTGGTAAATGGTTTGGCCGAATGGGGTCGAGGATGATAGTTTGGGTTCCTTTCCCCTATAATGATGGAACTACCTCAACGGATAAGTCCTTCTCCAATGAGGAGAGGATCCATCTCCCATCCATATTTCCTATATAAACCTCCCTTCTTCCCAAGCACAAACTAGTGACTAGTGTGAAGTCACAGTTAGAGTTTTGGCTAAGTGTGAATATACTATTTTAGACAAGCAAGCTATTACTAGTTGTAGCCATCTAGTTGTGTGAGGGAGAAGTGTGTTTGGTTTGGAGTGAAGCCCAAAGGGAAGATCCTTTAAACTATTTTTGTTTGAAGCCATCATGAAGTGCTAGCAAAAGTGTGTGGGAACCTGGTCTTGTCAGAGGAAGACTGCAACGTTAAGATGAATGGTTGTAATCTCTCTTTGATATTAATATATGCAAATATCGATTGATTTCCTACACGTATTGTAATATTACATATTCATGGCTTAATGTTTCTTGACTTGTTAAGTAGGTTGAATTGCAATTTGTTTATTATTATGTTTGTGTGTTATTGTTGTTTACTTGTTTCAAGAGCTTGAAGAAGGAAGTGAGAGATTGTTGGAGCGAGCAAGTGAGGACATCATCAAACAGGACAAGCGACCAAGAGGTAGGCCCTCTTGATTGATTCTAACCTAAGGAAATATTCTGTAGAATGTATCTGTTGTGGCTAGACCCATTATGGGGCTAGAGGAATTCGTTGGTGTGCACACTTATAAATATACTTCACCACAAATTGGCGACTCCACTGGGGAGATCCCATCCATTTGTTTGTTTTGAATTTCATGATTTCGTGAGAACTTTGCTAGTTTCGCGTTTTCCCTTTTGTTCTATTGCTTTTCTCCTACTTACTGGCCTAATTCTAAAATTGATAGTTGCAGATCTGGTCCCTGTTTTGAATTTTTTTTTTCCTTAGTTACCTCGGCCAGCGTGTTTAATCCGCTGACAGTCGCGTTGACCAGCGCAAATTATTGAGGAACAGTTGTGTCGACCAGCCTCTAGCGCTTTTTGTCAGTTAGGCAGTCGCGCCAATTCCTGTAAGTGAAGATTAGGGTCTGTCCCCCATCTTGGCCAATGTGTTATGCTCTTGTGTTCTTGACCTCGTGAGTCTTTTCTATTATTTTCTCCCTGACTAGAAAGCCTCATATAGCTTGGTTTGTGTGTTTGCTTGGTTTAGCCCACCCTTTAATGTGTTAAATCTGGCCCTGTGTGAAGTTTTTTTTTATTTTTTCTTTGAATCCCTTGATCAACACTAGTTGTCAGTTAGGCAGTCACGTCAATCTCAAGGGTAAGAAAAAATCATAATTTCTCCCATTCCAGTGTCAGTGTGTCTTGACCCTTAGACTCTCTTCTTCTGCCAGAGGTGACTAGGATGCCCTTTTTTCTTCATTTTCAATTGAATGAGTGAAAGAGTCTCATTTGTTCTCTTATTTCGAGTGTCTCTTTTCTCATTCTAAGAATAATTACATTGCTTGGTTTGTCGATTGAAGCATTTATGTGTTTGGTTTGTTCGATTCAGGGAAGAAATTGCTTTTAGTTTCATTTATAATGCTTTGGATTTGATTGATGATTGTTTATTCAGAATTGTGAAAATTTTCATTTAAAGTTCTTTATGCAAAAGATTCATTTTATGTTTTATGAAAAGTAGAACATCATTCTAGTTTACTTAAGCGAAAATATTGTATTAGTAGCATTATTGAGAAGCTAGAATTGCATCATCATAAGCATTGGAAATGAAATGAAACTTCATATGTTGTTATAGGAATATTAAGTGCATTTAGGACATATCTTAGTGAAAGATTTCATTCTTTGATTGTTGCATTTATTGTGTGCTCTCTATCTCTCAATTAATGATAACTTTCATCGAAGACAAAGATCTGTTTTCTCATATAGCTACATGTAGGAGTTTTGTCAGATGATAGTGGTAGGGCCTTGTAATTGAAACCTAATTCAAGATTAACCGTTAAAATTTATTGAATTAACCTAAGGAAGCATTGAAACTTAACACTCACATTTAGTGGTCTAGGCTAGAGACGTGTTTCGGTGTCTTTAAACCTAACGATTGTCGTTCGCTTCGGCACTAGACAACACTAGTATGGATTTGTGCTCCCCATACCATCGAGTATATAATGGGAGACCCCTCTAGGCCACAATCCCGTTATCCTTAGGAAGTCGAGTCGGCTGCCTTGCGAATGTGATACACCAAACACAACATTCAGGGAGATTGCCCGCTCATACTTCTCGGTTCGTCGGGAGATATTATGCAGTTCACAGTTGCCTAGTAATCTTGTTTACCTAGATCATCCATAGTAGTCATTTGATCTTTTTTACTCATTAAACTTAAAAGGTCATTCAAGCACTTGTCCTTTCAACCTCATTTCCAATCAAAAGTGATAGAGTCACCTTTCGACTCTTAAAATATGAAAAGGCAAAGTTTTGTTTCAGTGTCTTAAAATTAACTGCCCACAAAATATTCCTGGTTAAAGTTATCTTCCTTAGTGATTGTTTAAAGTAGATTCCAATGGAAACATTCCCAGAATCTACCAGTCAAGGATTCCCCTCGGATGGGAATCCTGGTCCTTTTCCTTCTTTTGGAAACGTTGGTGCTCCTTATAGAGCAACTTTGTCCCTCCCTAGGTTAACCATTGGTTTGCTTGTCTGGTTGTTTTCGACCTCGGTGGTCCCGAGTGTCCCAACTCCTATCCAAGCATCCCCTTCATTCGAATCACGTCACAAGGATTCTAAGGTTGACCCCTCGCCTTCTTCCCATATTTCTTCACCCTCTTCTTCTACTTCACCCAGTGAAAGTTTGAAATCTAGTAACAAGGAGGCTAAGAAGAAGAAGAAGAAGACGAATAAGAAGAAGAATTCAGATAAGCGAGAGGCAAACTATGCAGCTGTTACTCCAAATGCACCTCCCATAGACAAACCTTCCGATCCTCCATGAAAGGTAAAATTCCCTTGCAGTCTATGTAAGGGTGACCATCTCCTTTGAGACTATCCTGGTATTCCCAAAGTCTTAGAGGTATGGTCTCAAAATCTGGATCAGCCATCTCCATTGACCTCTGGAGATCATGTTGATGTTACATCCCCAGTTAGTGATGGTAAGAAGAAGGGGAATATTAGATTCCTCTGTAGGTTATGTGAAGGAGAGCATCTTCTTCACCTTTGTCCTCTTATGGATAAAGCTTCCAAAGTTTTGGAAAACATTGTAGCTCCTCAACCCCAACTTCCTGTTGGTTATCAGATGCTTTCTTCTAACCCTCTCCCGGTTGGTAAAGAGATTGACTTGGACTCATCTCTTGCCCATCCTGCTCTTCTTGAGCAAAACTCTCTTGTGTCTATTACTAACCAACCAATGGTCGAAAAGAGTGTCGACTTGGTTTCGCCACCAGTTGTTCACTTTGTTCCCAAAGAGAGTGGTGATCATATTGCTCGTGTTCTTCTCATTTCCTCAGATTCTCATGAATCGAAGAGTGACCCTCCAGTCCTAGTGTTTCAAGAGAGTCCTTCTCCTATTCCTGTACAGCATGGGGGCAATCATATGATACCCCCACCAAGTAGTTATGTCGTCTCTTTCAATTGGGGTCCATTGACTGCTTTTCGCCTCCCATCTTATGTGCCTTTCCAAATCACAGTACAAGCCTATAATATGGTAGTTCATGGCACTATATTAGATGAAGGCACGTCTGTTAGCATCATCTCTTCTACTATTTGGCAAGCTTTGGGTTCCCCACAGCTTGTGTCTGTCACCCAAAATCTGTTGGCTTTTGACAGAGGAACCAGTCAACCCTTGGGGGTCCTTCCAAAGTTTCCTATTACTTTGGAAGGGAAGCCTGTCTATATAGACGTGATGGTGGTCCAAGGTCCCTTAGATTTCAATCTTATCCTTGGATGAGACTATGTTTATGTCATGCGATCCCTTGTTTCTTAACTTTTCCATGTGGTTTGCTTTCCATGCAAAGGGAGAATTGTGATTATTGATTAACTGTCATTCATTGGTCACTAGGTGCCTCCTTCACAACCATCATCCCCTATCGGCTCTTTTTTGCAAGTACTACCTTCCCCGCCATAGGTGAATTATGTGGCTACCCATTTCATCTCCACATCTATTGATGATCACACATATGGTATTGTACATTATGTACTGGGGGCATTGGAACCCGATCTATCTATGGTACCAAATGACATGTATTCCTCCTGGAGCATGGTTCTTCCATCTAGTGAAGAACTCTTGGGAGACATGTTCTCGTATGATCCATGTTCATATTAATAAGGATGGTTCCTGGTCTTGTGTCAACCTCGTTAAAAAATGAAACAAGGAGTCATGAGGATAGTTCATGGTCTTGTGTCAGCCTCATCAAAAAATGAAACAAGGGGTGAGCATAGTTCCTTGTCTTGTGTCAAGCTCGTTAAAAAATGAAACAAGGATCCGAGGATAGTTCTTTTACTACGTCAACCTTGTTAAAAAATGAAACAACTCCCTTTTCCAAATTGAGTCTTTGATTAAGATCTCATAAAATTCCAGTCGATTCTTTCCAAGATCTCGAAAGTGAACCTTCATTCCATCTACCTAGGTGACTGAAATGAAGCTTGGGGGGCATTTACCTCGATTGAGTCATTATGCCAGGGGCATGCAAAATTATAGCAAGCATAGTTTTTCCTTTCAAGCTTGTGTAAACATGAAACTGAATCCAAACAAAGTCCTCCATGGTTCAAGCTTGTGTAAAAATGAATGCATGCCCGATTTACATCTCATGATTGCCATTTTTATCATCTAATTTTTGCTAGATAAGCCTTGGTTGTTTCATTGCATCGCCACCATCTCTTTGGCCGATCATATGTTTTCACTTGGTTGTTTTCCTTTCCTAAGGAACCACAGCAATGAGTGGTTTTATTAGCCAGCCTCTTGACCATTACATGTTTTGAGTAGTTCCATCATTGCCGGAACCAGTTGCTACCCTTTATACCACTCGTTCCTCCAAGACGAGTCATCTTTAAGCTCTTCTCTAACTCATAAAAAATGAAAAGATTACCGAGTATTTTTCCCTTTTGATTCGTAAAAGTGAATAAAACGGGGGGTCCACTTTCAGATCTTTTCCAACCCTTTAAAAATGAAAAGATGGCCAAGCCCTTGTCATTTCAAACTCATTAATGTATGCGAAACGTCATGCGCCCAGTATAAGTTTACCCCTTTTTTGGGTTGGGATTCATTATTTATGAAAAAGGTACTCCTTGACTGAAATGGTCAAGCAGTTCTCTCAAGTATTGTTTTCTACCTTTTCGGGCTCGAGAGACACAAATGTACGAAAAGGGACCATGTGGAGTTTTCTTTTACGTGTCTTTTTCAAACTCTCTAAACATGAAAAAGATACCGAATTACACTTTTGTCGGACTTGTTAAACTACCAAACAACATCGGATTTGTCACCATGATGAACACAAGCTTCTCCTTCCTAGGGCTCGTTAAATTTACTAGGTCAAATTCATCCAAAGGATGAACTTATAGTGCAAGTATATGCTATCCCCTTCAAGATTGCGATTAAAAAATAATTGGGGCACTCGCCAGAAATGGTGGGGGGGAAATTTCGAAATCTATCGAGTCGTGTCGGTAGTTTACTCTTGAACATGACACTCTTTGCTTGGTGTTGGGTTGGGATATCCTCCTATGTATCATTGACCTTCCTGGGTTTGGGCCTTTAATTTTTTCCTTCGATTTGATCTCTACCACATCATCATGACCACCGATCCTATGGATCCAAAGGCTACCAAACTTCCATTTGTGTCGTCGATATGTTCAAGAGTTGTCCTTTCCCAGTTACACTTACCTTTGTTTCTCTGTATCATCCAAAATCGTTTTTCATCCTCTTGTCTCGTGTCGATGATGTGGGATTCATTATGGCCCTCCTTTGACACAATCACTTTTCGTCAACATCAACTCATTATCAAGAATTTAATTGAGAGACTCCCTTCCAGTACCTTAGAGCTTGCATGCCTTAATGGCAAGTTCTTCGCACTCAACAACAAGTTCACATCATTGGCTTTCAATCGAGTGATTTCACGGGTGTTCGACTTCAGTTCCTGTATTAACATTCCATGAATTGTGCTGATAGTACCTTGAGGGCCATTATCATTATTGGTGGTTTCTCTCATGCTTGTTAACAGTTTACATCATTGACTGGTAATCAAGCGACTTTCTAGCATGTTCGACGTCAACACATCCATTCTCATGCTAGAATCTGTACTTTGATCAGGTCATGTTGGAGTGCAAGACCCTGGACTCAGATTAAAAAAAGTCCAGGTTGTGAAGTGGTGTGACATGGTTATGATGATATTCATGTCTCTATAAGATGGCTAGTTGTGACTAGACCATGAGTTAACATATGTGATCCTTCTCATTATTGGATGGTTGCGACCATACCTTGGTTTCGTTATGATCCTCTTTAATGGATGGATGCACCCATACCTGGATCGATTTACATGATCATTCTTTGGATGGTTGCATCCATGCCATGATTCATGTATCATTTGATAGAGATCTCAGTTTGTGTATATGTATTTATACTTGCTTGCAGGTTTTCTGATGGCAGACTGGTTCCCTGCACTGATTTATAAAGCATTTCATCCCTCACTCTGACTCGACCTTCACGCTTTAGGGGGCATCTGTTACACAACATTTTGTCGCTGTCCTTGTACTCCCTGTTCCTTGATCCTAGGGGACCTCTACAGTGAACCCTGCATGCTTTTCCTTCATGGAGAAACTCCCATTATGTCCCTATTCATGAGCAGATCATTTCCCTTTTGCACCATTTCCCCTGAAACTTCTATTTTTCCCAATTTACAAGACCGGCGCTAATGACCCTTATCCCCCCCGCGCCGATATGTAAAGATTAGCACTATTCCCTACGTCGATCGGTGTGACTGATCTGTGTTCCAGTGGCATCGATCTTGTTATGGAAAGTTTTTTAAATTAGAGTTGAAGCTTCCATCTCTAGAAGCTCCGTAACGGAAGTCTGGTAAATGGTTTGGTCGGATGGGGTCGAGGATGAAAGTTTGAGCTCCTTTCCCTTATAATGATGGAACTACCTCAAGGGATAATTCCTTCTCCCATGAGAAGAGGATCCATTTCCCATCCATCTTTCCTATATAAACCTCCCTTCTTCCCAAGCACAAACTAGTGACTAGTGTGAAAGTCACAGTTAGAGTTTTAGCTGAGTGTGAATATACTATTTTAGACAAGCAAGATATTACTAGTTGTAGCCATCTAGTTGTGTGATGGAGAAGTGTATTTGGTTTGGAGTGAAGCCCAAAGGGAAGATCCTTTAAACTATTTTTTTTTGAAGCCATCATGAAGTGCTAGCATAAGTGTGTGGGAACCTGGTCTTGTCAAAGGAAGATTGCGACGTCAAGATGAATGGTTGTAATCTCTCTTTGATATTAATATATGCAACTATCGATTGATTTCCTGTATTTTTTGTAATATTATATATTCATGGCTTAATGTTTCTTGACTTGTTAAGTAGGTTGAATTTCAATTTGTCTATTATTATGTTTTTGTTTTGTTGTTGTTTACTTGTTTCAGGGGCTTGAAGAAGGAAGCGAGAGATTGCTGGAGCAAGGAAGGGAGAACATCATCAAACAAGATAAGTGATCAAGAGGTAGGCCCTCTTGATTGATTCTAACCTAAGGAAATCTTCCATAGAATGTATCTGTTGTGGCTAGACCCATTATCAGGCTAGAGGAATTTGTTTGTGTCAACACTTATAATTTTACTTCACCACAACTCTCCTGGAAGCCATTGTACCTATGTTGCTGAGAGGTAGACGAACACCCATGATACCTGGAGACATAGCAACACTCATGACAAGAAATCTTTTAGTTGAAAACCAAAACAAACTACAAGACTGAAATGCAACATACCTATGTGATAGATCATGAAGGTTGTGTAATTTCCGTTAGGAGGTCGGGAGACTGACCTCCAAAACTATATAAGTCATAGTCTTGGCTGTCGTGAGGCTGACTGACTGCTAGAACTGTGCAGTACACAGTCCAACATGGCTTGTTGAGGACTGAAACTGTGCAATGCGCAATTTCAGTCAGCAGTGACATGCAACCAGCAAAATGCATTACACAGTTTCTGGGGCCAGCAGGACATTGCCTCCAAGAATTGTGCAATGCAAGTCTGGAGGCTAGTTTTGGGCCAAACTTGCACAATTTCTGCAGGGAAGGCAGAGCCTTCATTTTCGAAAATGCGCAGTGCTAGCTAGGTAGGGCATGGTTTGGGCCAAGGTAGCCGAGACCGGTTGACAGGCGACTGAAAACATGAGAAGTCTGGATGCATGGTGAGATGAGTACAAATAAGAGTGAATGATCATTCATGTAAAAAACAAGTGTAGGATTCAGAAAATGGGAAAGCATGCTTGTGTGTGAAGCGATTTTCCACAACGGCGATTGTCTGTGCAAAATAGTGTCATGCATGCGACATCAGTGAGATGCGAATGAAAACTAAAACGATGCTTCTACAAGCTAACATACATCAAAATGACATCAAGCACTCACTGAAATCAAGCTAACAACACTCACATGAAGTGAAACACAAAAAATGACAGAAACGCAATGAAAGACATGAAAAGAGGGCTTACCCCAAAACAGTTGAGTTGAATGTGCCAACGACTCCTAGATGCAATGTGGGATGTCAAAGTTGTAAGGTCGATGTGAGGAATGATCTTTGCAGCATCCGGTTGATGAGTTTTTATAAAATCGAGGTTGTGACGCACATGCCACAAATCTAGGAAAAGAAACACTTGGCAACAGGTTTCTGAAATGATCATTGCATGTAACCTCCAGATGCTAAAAATAGATCCATGAATCATGGGATGCCCTTTCATGCTGCCCTAGGAGAAGCATTCCATGCATGCAAATCAATTTTTTTGGTCTCGTAGGGAACCGGTCAACCTGAAGGCACATGCAACAGCCTGCTTGACTGATAGGAAATTTACGCATTTTTGGGAGGGAGCTAGGCTGGATCCTAGAGGGATTGCGCAATTTATGGGTTGAGAAGTTGATTGTTGCCTAGAATTATACAATCTATGGGCTGAGTAGTCCTGCTGGGACAAATTGTGTAGTTTTTCCAATGAAGCTTGACAGGAAGAATTACGTAATTCTGGAGCCTAGTAGGCTGCCAGTTAGGATTGTGCAATTTCTGGAGGGAAGGTTGGTTCCCTTCCAGAATTGCGCAATTTCTTAAGGAATATGCTCAACCTGTAGCTGGACCAAGTCCAGAGAAACAACCTGTGAGGGGGATGCAATAAGCCATCATGCATAGGCTAGCAATCTGCTAGAAAACCACTGAAGCTTGTGTACTTGAGAGTGCAAGACATGCTACTGAGGATGGTCGGTAGGGAGGCTCCAAAACAAAGTTAAGGAAAAAATTTGGAGGGTGGTTGTAGCCGCTACAACAGTGGCATATTTAGGTTAATAGTATATTCATTCAAAGAGATAGCCTTAAAATAACTTGAAGTCGGACATGAAATAAAACAAGTTCATGATAAACTGGAATGTTTATTATGTTACAGTAAATTATCAAGGTCAGAAAAAAGGCCATCGTCAATAGATTTTGTTGAAACTTAAAACGATGAATCATAATAAGTTATTTAACCTAAAGATCCTATTATTAGAAAGAAGTTACTCAAGGAACTTGAAAAATAATTTTCAACGAAGATAAAAAGGATAATCTAAGAAAGGGGTTAGAGTCTAGTATATGACAGAGATGCTAAGAGCTCATGACCACAAGGCCATTGCAACACAATAGAGAAATATGTCGATTGGTGGATTTTCCACTCAACACATAGATTTTTTGTCCTTTACTTTATCTTTTGTTTATCAACTTTTTCTTCTTTTCATGGCGGTTGTAAGCCTTTGCAATGTTTTACTTCAATTATAATAAAAAAATGTTGTTTTTTTTAACATTATATTCTTGTTGTTTTGAACATTTGGACAAGTACTTATTCAAAGAAGAATTTGTTTCTTTTTTAGATTTTTAATAGAATGTTCATTTTCTAGGTTATAATTTTCTTTAAACGTTTGGGTTATAATTTTCTTTATAACTTTTATAGAAAATCTAGCATTAATGTTTCCAACTTCTTATAAATGTTTTTATTTTCTTATAAGCTAAACTTGTAGGGTTTTTTTCTTGTTAATGTAGCTATTGGGTTTAGATGGGGTTTTAATTGTTTCTTATGTACATTAAAATTTGTTTAAAATGTTTCCAATATACTTTCATCCTTATCAAGGTAGTGTTGAAGCCCCGAAAATCGGGTCGAAAACAAGGGGGATACCCACCCGGTCCGGACCTTGGTTGGAAACTCCTTATCCGTTTGGTATAGTGGGTCCGACTGGGGATAATGGGACCAGTTTCCCAATCTAAGGGGTGTGTGTGTGTGTAGAGTTGGATGATGCTGATCTAAGAGTACTTAAAGCTAATTTAATTCAAACTTCTAAACTAACTCTATGCTATTGTAATCTAATGAGAAACAACACATCTAATCTACGCTAACCCGGGGTGTATTTCTTCTATTATGCGATCTAAAGAGATTTCGAACAATAACTGGTAATAAAGATCATTCAGCTATCATAAGAATAGAAATCAATTAAGATAAACCACTTTGCATAAAAAGTTAAGCAAAACAATTGTGAACAGCATATCGCATAATACGTTATTCATATATCAAACACAAATAAATGACTCCACCGTACAAAAGTGCCAAATGGTAACTCACACATTCATGCAGTAACATATAAACAATTAAAAACTGTATATCACTTTAAGAATATAAACAGAAACGGTCAAGAGATAAAAGTACCATTTATGACTGATTCCACTCATAAGCTTCAAGCAAAAATGATTTATCTCTCCTTGCTCTAACATCTACTAAGAGTACAGAAGTGCAACATTAGTAGCAGATATCAAATGCAAACATTAATAAACCTTGATCCATCCATTCATCAAAACCCCCTCCGAGGGTGCAAAAGTGCATGCTCTGAGGACAAGTTTTTTGACAAATTTCTGGACCCTTCTCCTAATGCCTGAGAAGGGTTTAAATACTGCTAACAATTAACTTAATTACATAAATTTAGGATACGGTTTTAAATGACCGCCCTTCTACTAAAGCAAAACTATTTCTAAAAATTGAATCTAATTCCTAACCATTTTTGTATTTGCTCCTTAGTGTTGCAAGCATGCAACATTCGCCTCGGAAGAGTCCGCTGGTTGCCTTCTGCTTTCGTTTGAGCTATGAAAATAGAAATAACAAGCGCTGGCACCACTTTCTGGTAAACTAGAAGATATTTTCGAGAATCTTCCTCTGGCTGGGTATATTCACTGCGTGTATATTTGGTAATAACCCAAATTTCTCTCAAACTGATTCTGCTTTTTCTATTTCGGTTTCCGGCCTTGCGAATGACTGAACAAGTTAGGGACTTTGCTCTCTGAACAATTTTCTGCATCAAAAACTGCCTCCGTTCTTTGTTCCGGGCTTTTCTAGTGCGTTTTCCTTCTTTAGCGCCTTTTTTCTTTTTGCTTTACCGGGCATAAGCTTCAGGATCTTTTGTAAACATGCTGCTTTTGTGTGCCTTTGACTCTGAGTTTTGGATGGCCTATTGACATCAGCATCTGTTGAGTAATACTCTGGAATCTGTGGTCCTGTTGCATGCGGCATCCATTTGTGAAGGCATCTCTTCTCTGTTCTCCGAGCATTGACGCTTTCCTCTTTTCCTTAGATGTTTCCTGCACATTGCTTTATGTTATTTCCTGTCTTACAGTTTACGCAAAGGAAAAGAGTAATGATAATAAAGATTGACATGAAAGCTTTGAGCTCTTATGAATGCATAATCATGACACCCATAACGAACTGACTCTTCGAAAAACACAAAATTGTCTTTCTTGAATACTTTGGCGTACAATCATTAATTTCTTTTAAGGCGCGCGCCCAATTTTGGTCTACGGACAGCTTTCCTTGAATACTGCGCCGAGGAAATTTTGTGATGGGTGCTGCTTACGCAATGTTGCGATATGCGATGTTGCATGTCGGTCGTCGGAGATTCCTTAAGTTTTTTCATTTAAGAGCGCTTCATAATGTATGCGATGCGATGAATTTCGCGTCGCTTCTTCGCAGCTTATTATGCCCATAGGAAAACGTTTCACTCTCTTCTCGCGATGCGATACAGTTTTAGGGAGTTAAATACAAAAATTTTCATAAAATGTTTTTTTGGATTTTTTATTAAGGGTCCCCCTTTGCTTGGTGTTATTGCTAATACCAAACAAAGAGGGGGGTTGTTGGTGGCCACAACAATGGTGATTCACTGGGAAGAACCAGTTATCTCTGCTTTTCTACTGAATTTTAACTTCCAAAGCAGAAAAATTTTCATAAGTCTAAATTTCGTTATGGATAGATAGAGTACATTATGCCTTATCCTATCAATGATATTTTGTTTCAACCTTTTTCTATTCCAATTGTTTGCTTCCTCAGGCTTTGTCCTTGCATTCACATCAGCCATTACTTGGTCTTTTAAAGATAAAATAAGGTCTTCTCTGTGTGCTGGCTTTTAAAATATGCTCATTTGTCGTAGGTAGAGCCTCTGCTACCAGCAGGTGTCCATAGCCTCGACAGGGTTACCTGTTACCCAGCAATGATCCTTTATCCTGCTTAAGGCTATTTACAACTTTTCAGAGAAAAACCCATTTTGACACTTTTTCCTTTTTTATTCTCTAAAGAACAATGTCTTGGTTTGGTGGCCAAATTATGACACAGTCATTCACTTGATTTACACTTTTGCTGAACAAGTTGGCTCGTGATGAGACCCCTTGTCTTTTGATTGCAACAATCTTGAGTCGTTGCCCTGTTTTGGTGGACAGTATTGGCAAAGTCAGCAAATTATAATATCTGTGATCATGATAAGCCGGCTTGTGATGAGACCTCTTATTCTTTGAGATATAGTGTTTTCTCGGATTGTTCCTCTGAATGCTGCAATTTCCTTTAGCAGGGAGGAAGTCATTGTTTTTCCTTAAGAAAGCTCTGGACGACAATAATAGAGTTTGAAAACAGCAGTTTTACAGAGAATATTTATTTTATTATTGATACCTTCATTGTGCTAATATAAAACAATTTTTGCCAAAGGTTGCTTTCATCAAATTTTTTGAAGTTGAAACTAGTATCATATCTAGGCTAAAGTTAACTCTATCTGTCAATAATAAAGATCAGATTTTTCGAAAAATTTTGCTACTTGTACAAGCGAAAAAGCTCAAAATCTGATAGAGAATTGGTGTCTTTTTCGTGAACCCTTGTAGTAACCATCTACAACTGGTTTTATTTATAAGAAAGAAAAAAGAAAAACTAAAACTATCCTACAAAATAGAAGAATAATCTTCTATGGAAAATATATTTTAAGGATTTGTCCATTAACAGGCAAAGAATCCCTTCTACCTGCTAAATCCTGCAACACAAACGTTGATGGGCCTATGACTTCTACAATCTGAAAAGGACCAAGCCACATCTTCTGAAATTTTGTATGTTTGCCCTTTTCTTCGTGAGCCTTATCCCATTTCAAAACTAAATCTCCCATCTGAAAAAAATTTCTGGTCATTATGCTCGAGTCAAAAGAAGATTTTATTAGCGCTTGGTGGTGAGCATGGGTTTTCTTAGCTTGTTCTCGTCGTTCTTCTAATTTAATTATTTCCATTTGTCTTAATTGTAAGGAGGAAGTAGATACTTCATCGATGTATTGTACTAAAGACAAAGAGGGGATGACTAAGTGAGTTGGAAGAACCACTTCTTTCCCATAAACTAAATTAAAGGGAGAAGTGTCGATTGAAGCTTTCTTCGTTATTCTATCTACCCATAAAGCATTTACCAAAGCTTTGTGCCAATTCTTTTGGTTCTGGTCAACTGTTCTTTTAATAATCCTGATTAGGTTTTTATTTGTTGACTCAGCCAATCCATTACCTTGCGAATAGTAGTTGGCCGAATATTTCAGTTTGAACCCTCTTTTAAGTGCAAACTCAATCATTGCATTCCCAGAAAAGTATGAGGCATTATCAAACATTAAAGCCGTTGGCAATCCAAACCTAGTGATTATAAATTGATCTATGAATTCAATGATGTTTACAGAATTAGCTGTCTTGAGAGGAACTGCTTCTACCCATTTAGTAAAATAATCTATTGCCGTGAGGATGTATCTATGCTGCTTAGAAGAGTGAGGAACGATCTCACCTATTATGTCCAAGCCCCACTGACTGAATGGTTGCTCGATGTTTACCAGCTGTAGTGGCATGGACGATTTCTTTTGTTTCCCTGCAGTAGTTTGGCAGACTTGGCATTTCCTCACGTAACTGTGTGAGTCTTTGAACAGCGTGGGCCAATAATATCCTGCACGTAAGATTTTATGTGCAGTAGCATCTCCAGCATAGTGTCCGCCTGCTGGTCCATCGTGGAGTTCCTGCAAAACCTTTTCGGCTTCAGTTTTCTCAAGACACCTAAGAAGCACAGAATCGTAATTCCTTTTAAACAGAACATCATTTATGAGCTGATATTGTTTAGCTTTCAATCTCAGAGCTCTTTTCTTGGTGTGATCCAGGTGTGATGGAGCATACCCGTTCTTAAGATAATAAATGGTGTCAGCATATAATGATTCTGCATCGTTTAGGCTTACCTCATACGTTTGTACCTCTTCAGATGAATTCTCAGGAATTTGCGATGCTCCAGCCAACATTTTGCAGAAGCCTTGACCTCTTACAATGCTTGCTGGTTTGATCTCAAGGTCGTATTCTTGTAAAGCGGTGATCCAATTTGCTCTTTTTTCACCCACATCCTTCTGTATTAGAAGATTTCTTACCGCTGGAAACGGTACTATGACCTTAGTATGGGCTTTAAGTAAGAAAGGTCTGAAATATTTGATCGCTTTGAAAACAGCATATGCCTGTTTCTCCACGTCTGAATAGTTGAGTTCAGCACCTTGTAAATTCGAGCTAAAAAATGCAATTGGAGCTTCCGCTTTCTCTTGATTTGCTTGAGTTAGAATCGCAGCATATGATTTCTCTGAGGCAAATGTGTATAAGATAAAAGATTCTGAAAAATTCAGGGTTGCTAAAGATGGAGCGTTAATGATAGCTTGTTTGATCAAGTTGAATGCTTCATGCTCATCTTGACCCCATTTAAAATTTGAATTCTTTTTAATCATGGTTTGCAAAGGAGAAACAATTCGTGAAAAATCTGGGACAAATCTCTTCACAAAATTGATTTGACCGAGGAAAGATTGCATGGCTTTTTTGTTATGAGGTAGGGATATTTCAGAAATTTCTTTGATTCTGTCAGGCTCAATGTGAATACCAGATTTTGACACTATGAATCCTAGAAGTTTTCCTTCACTTAATGCGAAAAAAGATTTCTTTGGGTTAAGTGAAATCCCATACCTTAAACATGTTGAAAGATTTGTTTCAAGTCTTTGAGATGGTCACTTCACTTCTTGGAGTACATTGTTATATCATCCAAATAAATTACTACAGATTTATTGACTAAACCTTTGAATGCGATGTCCATGGCTCTCTGAAATGTAGCGCCAGCATTGATCAAACCAAATGGCATATTTCGATATGCGTATGTGCCCCATTTAGTTCGGAATGTGGTTTTTAACTGATCATCGGGATGTACCAGCACTTGATTGTATCCTGAAAATCCATCCAACAAAGACATTAGTTCTGAGCCTGCTACTGCCTGTAATATCTGCTCCATAGGTGGGAGGGGAAAATTGTCTTTTTGACAGGCTTTGTTGAGATTCTGAAAATCGATGCAGATTCTAATATCTTCATTTTTCTTTCTAACGGGTACCATATTGGAGACCCATTTGGAATGTCTGACGGGGAAAATTATTCTGGCTTTTAATAACTTATTTAGCTCAGTTTTTATCTGATTTTCTAAATTGGGGTGGATTTTTCTGAGTTTCTGTTGGACAGGTTTTTCGTTGTCAATCATAGGGATAGTATGTTGAATGATAGAAGTGTCGTATGTCTTCAGCTCATCGTAATTCTAGGCAAAAACATTTTTGTATTGTCTCAAAAGACGAATATACGCTAGTTTTTCTTCAGGGGCTAGGCCGTGGCCTAGATTATCGTTTTGTCATTTATCATTGGTTCCTAGGTTCACTAATTCGTAGTTCAGAGTTGAACTGTAGAGCTTAGAATTGGTAGACCTTTTAAACCGACTTTTCAAATCGTATAAGTCTTCTAACTTAACCACCGATTTAGGTATAGCATTATCAGTTCTATCTTGTTGTATTTGTCGATCGTGCTGGTCTTCGTCAATTATCTGATTGGAGTAGGATCCTTCAGAAGTGAGGAAATTTACAATATCAGGATCGTCATTGAATACTCTCTAGTTTGTAATGTTGTCAGGGATGGACGGTCTAAAGATTAATTCTATTGAGAATCTATCTGGACTAAAATCTTCGGAGGGAATAAGTCTAGAGGCTACGTTAGCTAAAAGGTCTGCGCTCGTGTTTTGGAGTCTTGGGATTGACGAAATATTGAATGCTATGAAATGCTTAGTCAGATCTTGTACTAAAGATTGATAGTGTTTCAAATGACCTGATAGGCAATGTATGGTGTTACATACCTGTTTGACGACAATCTCAGAGTCTCTGAAGACTTGAAGATACTTGACGTTCAACCCGATTGCTTTGTATAGGCCTTGCACCAAGGCCTCATATTCCGCGGTATTGTTTGTGCAATCGAATTCAAGTCTGCATGTAAGCATGGTCTTATTTCCTTCTGGGCTAATCAAAACGCATCCTGCTCCTGCTCCTTCGTTAGATTTAGAGCCATCAAAATATAATTTCCAAAACAAAGATGTATTTACAGGTTTATCTAAAAAATTAACACACTTTGAATTATCATTTTGGGAAAAAATTTCGACTTGGGACAAAACTGAATTTTCTAAGTAAGGTGATGTATGAGCATTGAAATTTCTGAGGAAAGAATCTACCGAGTAATTGCCTATGATACTGCTGTTGTATGCTATTGCTTCATTTTCTCCCTCCAATTCCGTTATTATGTACTTCTGGTGTAACTCTCGTTCAACCTTTATTTGATTCGGTTTACCATTGTAGGGCAACCACATGTGCGACCAGTCGGTTGAGAAGTATCCATGGAGTTTTTCAGACCAATCCCTGCTAAGAATCAAGCCATAGAATTCTGGGATATCAGCTACTAGAATGTCAATAACCTGACATACCTTCGGGTTAGACGACAATCTTATGGTCACTTGATTAAGTTCACCAATCACTTCGACTTGAGATCGATCAAGCTGAACTATGCGCACTGCGGATTTTTGTGGTTGAACATTCAACTTGGCACATATTGATTTTGGTAAAATATTCGTTGAAGCACCAGAATCTACCAAACAATTGTGCACATTTTTATTGAAAATTTCATAAGTGAGAAGAAAAGGGGGAGTGTGAGACCTTGATCTTCCTCCAATCAAGGCGATGTCATTTGGATCAATCTTATTGATCGTGTTGGTTGGAGGTCTTCCCATGTTGTGGGAAGCTACAGCTGTAGGCAAAGATGTAGTAGGCACGGCATGTAATTCTTTCATCATTATCTTCTGTTGATGTTTCAATTTTCTCAATTCATAAAGAGTGATATTAGCCCTAGTCTTTTTCATGTCATCAATAATATTGTATTCCATTTCATCCGACACTATCAGTGTTCTTGATGGAGGTGTTTGATCCGATTGGACTGGGCTAGATTGAGTCGCTTTAGCGGTCGTTTTCTTTGTTGCGACTTTATCTTTTGCTGCAGGGCTTGCGCCCTTCTGCTTAGGGGTAGTTTGGGGAGGATCAAGTTGATTTTTTCTTCGTGTGCTAACCGGAAATGCTTCTTGATCTTCTTCTTGTGGGAGGATGAAATCCCACATTCCTTGTAGTTCCACAACTTCTTCGTCATCGGTCTACCCTTCAGTGGTACTCTCTTCTTCTTCTTCTTCTTCGGATTCAACATTTGAGATAGCGTTGGGTGGTTTCACATCCATTGAAGGGCCTCTTTTAAAAGCTCTGTAGGGATTTTTTGAAGAAGTTTCTGCTACTTGTTTTTTTATGTCAATCATCTCATTGGACATGGTTTTTAATACTTTTTGCAATCCTTCCAAATCGAAAGGATCTTTCATTTGTTTCTTCTTGGAGTCTTCCTTGAAGGTGACTTTCTTAGATTTGCGTTCCTCTATCGCAGATCTCTTTTCCAGGGCTACTACGCGTTTCTCTACTGCTAGCGCTTCTGTCAGGTTTTCAACTAAGGTTGTTTTATTTGCCCTATCCACAAAGATTGCTAAGTTTGATGGTAAGGCCGTAATATACCATTCACATCGTACTTCTTCACTGGGTTGGGAAGTAGTGGGAATTTTGTTGAGGATTTTATTAAACCATAAATTGAAATCTTTGATGGGTTCTCTAGCCTCGGCTTTAAGATTGGATAGGTCATTGATTAACGTTGTCGTTGATCTATCATCACCAAACTTGGTAAGGAATTGACTTTGAAAAATGTCCCAACTTGTGATAGACCCAGAGGGTAATGAAAAGTACCATGACCCGGATGTTCCTTGCATTGTATAGGGAAAAATCCGGACAACAGCATCCTCGTTGGTAACTCCGTTGAGATTGACAGAAAGCATGAAATTATTAATGTGCTCTTCAGCTAGCATGCCTGCTTCTGGATTGAATTTGGGTAGCCATTTCTCAGGATGGGCCGGTATTTGGCTCAGGGGTGGAGGCATTAAAACTGCCCCAGGATTGTTCCATGGAGACTGGGCCATCGTTGAGCTGCTAGTAAATGAAAGTGCAGAGGATGATCCCTGAGGCTGGGAAGATGAAGATATTATGATCTTAGATGATTGAAGAAGAGGGGTTGTGGAAGATGGATGAGTGGTTTGGAATGAAGATGTGGGTGGCTGACTTCGCGGTGAGGGAGTTGAAATGGATGATGTAGATGAAAGAGTCTCACTGTCAGACTCTGGTGGTGTTTTCCTTGCTCTTTTCCTGGTGGGGAGAGGGAATTCAGTTGGCTGGATGCCAAATTTTTCACTCTTTAATCTGGTTAGGGGATGAGCAGGATTGTACTGCGAAGTCACGCTGCTTTGAGATTTATCAGACCTCTGTGTAAAAATAGAAAATCCCTGGAGTTTGCGAATCAGAGTTTGAACTTCAGGGGGTTCAATGGTAGATTGGTCTAAAATATTAGGGTATGTAGCAGCGGTTAATACTCGAGCGACTTCTGACTCTAGATTTAAACGTACTGGGGAAGTCGGGGGAGTTGATGAGGGCGATTTACTCTCAGAATGGTATTTATATTTTGATTTAGGTGCCATTCATAGTTCGAGCCCTCCTTCTAGCACCAAATATGTTGAAGCCCCAAAAATCGGGTCGACAACAAGGGGGATACCCACCCAGTCCGGACCTTGATTGGCAGCTCCTTATCCGTTTGGTATAGCGGGTCCGACTGGGGATAATGGGACCAGTTTCCCAATCTAAGGGGTGTGTGTGTGTGTAGAGTTGGATGATGCTGATCTAAGAGTACTTAAAGCTAATTTAATTCAAACTTCTAAACTAACTCTATGCTATTGTAATCTAATGAGAAACAACACACCTAATCTACGCTAACCCGGGGTGTATTTCTTCTATTATGCGATCTAAAGAGATTTCGAACAATAACTGGTAATAAAGATCATTCAACTATCATAAGAATAGAAATCAATTAAGATAAACCACTTTGAATAAAAAGTTAAGCAAAATAGTTGTGAACAGCATATCGCATAATAAGTTATTCATATATCAAACACAAATAAATGACTCCACCGTACAAAAGTGCCAAATGGTAACTCACACATTCATGCAGTAACATATAAACAACTAAAAACTGTATATCACTTTAAGAATATAAACAGAAACGGTCAAGAGATAAAAGTACCATTTATGACTGGTTCCACTCATAAGCTTCAAGCAACAATGATTTATCTCTCCTTGCTCTAACATCTACTAAGAGTACAGAAGTGCAACATCAGTAGCAGATATCAAATGCAAACATTAATAAACCTTGATCCATCCATTCATCAAAACCCCCTCCGAGGGTGCAAAAGTGCATGTTCTGAGGACAAGTTTTTTGACAAATTTCTGGACCCTTCTCCTAATGCCTGAGAAGGGTTTAAATACTGCTAACTAATTAACTTAATTACATAAATTTAGGATACGGTTTTAAATGACCGCCCTTCTGCTAAAGCAAAACTATTTCTAAAAATTGAATCTAATTCCTAACCATTTCTGTATTTGCTCCTTAGTGCTGCAAGCATGCAACATTCGCCTGGGAAGAGTCGGTTGGTCACCTTCTGCTTTCGTTTGAGCTATGAAAATAGAAATAACAAGCGCTGGCACCACTTTCTGGTAAACTAGAAGATATTTTCGAGAATCTTCCTCTGGCTGGGTATATTCACTGCGTGTATATTTGGTAATAACCCAAATTTCTCTCAAACTGATTCTGCTTTTTCTATTTCGGTTTCCGGCCTTGCGAATGACTGAACAAGTTAGGGACTTTTCTCTCTGAACAATTTTGTGCATCAAAAACTGCCTCCGTTCTTTGTTCCGGGCTTTTCTGGTGTGTTTTCCTTCTTTAGCGCCTTTTTTCTTTTTGCTTTACCGGGCATAAGCTTCAGGATCTTTTGTAAACATGTTGCTTTTGTGCGCCTTTGGCTCTGAGTTTTGGATGGCCTATTGACATCAGCATCTGTTGAGTAATACTCTAGAATCTGTGGTCCTGTTGCATGCGGCATCCATTTGTGAAGGCATCTCTTCTCTGTTCTCCGAGCATTGACGCTTTCCTCTTTTCATTAGATGTTTCCTGCACATTGCTTTATGTTATTTCCTGTCTTACAGTTTACGCAAAGGAAAAGAGTAATGATAATAAAGATTGACATGAAAGCTTTGAGCTCTTATGAATGCATAATCATGACACCCATAACGAACTGACTCTTCGAAAAACACAAAACTGTCTTTCTTGAATACTTTGGCGTACAATCATTAATTTCTTTTAAGGCGCGCACCCAATTTTGGTCTACGGACAGCTTTCCTTGAATACTGCGCCGACGAAATTTTGTGATGGGTGTTGCTTACGCGATGTTGCGATATGCGATGTTGCATATCGGTCGTCGGAGATTCCTTAAGTTTTTTCATTTAAGAGCGCTTCATAATGTATGCGATGCGATGAATTTCGCGTCGCTTCTTTGCAGCTTATTATGCCCATAGGAAAACGTTTCACTCTCTTCTCGCGATGCGATACAGTTTTAGGGAGTTAAATACAAAAATTTTCATAAAATGTTTTTTTGGATTTTTTATTAAGGGTCCCCCTTTGCTTGGTGTTATTTCTAATACCAAACAAAGAGGGGGGTTGTTGGTGGCCACAACAGGTAGTTAAAGACTACCACCCTTGGTAACCCTTTTGACAACTTCTCCTAGGTACCAAGTAATATCTATGATATTTTCTTCAATAAATGAGACTTTCTTCCTACCATTCACTTAAACTTTGTGTGTCTACGTGTTGGGATAAAGGTGTCTATTGAAATGATTATGATCTCGTGAACTTGGAAAAAATAATTCCCATTTGTCTTAGGTGTGCTTCTTTCTATGTAAAGGAGTCTTTTCCTATTCTCTAGGAGTTATTAAGATCTAGTTGTTTCCTAGATTGGTGTGTGGTTGAGATATTCTCTCAACCAATTGATTGTGTGTCCAAGACAATTTCCCTATCTTGAGACAACATTTCATGTATATATGTAATATCATTTTATCAATGTAATTGTGTTCCTTATACAAATTTAACTTGGTATTAGAGCCTGTAAGGGCCTAGGCTCCCTCATGGGAGTGCCAAGGGAAATAAGAGAATTTTTGTATTGTTTTAGTTTTTATTTGTCCATCAGGATTATTAAATTTCTTATGGAGCTGATTCGAGAGGAATTGAGTTGAGTTGGGTCATGGGGTTGTGTGTAATAATCTTGTTGTCGATGTTGCTTTTGGGAGAGGCCATCGAGCGCATTTGAAGTTGTGTGAATGTTACTGTGAGCTGCAACATATCATTTTAGGAAGGTAGTGATCTATGTTAAGCTCCTCTAGGATCTCAACTCATTGGGTCTCTCAGTAAGGGTGTGGAAGTGTGGTGTGGCGATCAAATTGTTTCTTCTTACGATTGCATCATATTGTCTTATCCCACACATACTTGTGGAGCTATGTTTCTCAGTTTAGGATCTTCATAGTTAGGTTGTATACTGTGTAGATCGAAGTGGAACACGATGTTGTGTCCATATTGTGCTTGTCTAGTTGTTACTTCATACATCAGAGGGTGAGTGTGGATGTGAATCTAAGCGTGGAGTCTATTAGATCTCCACAAACCTTACTTTGTTGAGGCGTTTTAGTGTGAAATTGGTTAAGTTCCCGGAAGTTGCAATCATTGTTGTTCGTCTACAGATGGAATTTTTAGGGGATAGCAATGTTACGTCTTCTAACGATCTTGTGCTCTTCGTGTGTAAGATCATCGTGACTAACCCTAAGCTAAGGATTTCCATAATTGCGAGGATTTTGGATACCTTTTATCAAATCTGATCTTCTCGTGTTTGTTCATGTGCACTTTGGATCATTCAAGAGTATTATCTTTCTCTATCCGAAGTAGAAAATGGTTTACCAACCATACTTAGCAACATGTCTTGCACTGACAAGTACTTATGCTTTAGTGTTGAGTTTCTGTGGCTTAACAGCTTGTGTTTTCTAGGTTCGCAAGCTAATATTCTATGACTTGGTCATTAACTAGCTCTGATGCTCACTTGCAAAATTGTACAGAACTGGAGGGAAGCCAGCCATGCTCTCCAGAATTGCACAGAACATCAACATATCCTGCTAATCTCCAGAGATGCGCAAAGTAAGTAGACTACCTTCCCATGGAAAATTGCGCAGAGCATCCCATCACTAGGCTTGCTCTCAAAATTTGTGCATATCTGGCTGATAGCCTTGGCTTCAATCCAGAAATGGCACAGAGCCTGAAGGGTAGCCAGATCCACTTAGCCTAGAAACTGTGCAGAAGTCATCCAGAGGCTTGCACTCCATTGCATGTGCTCCTAGGTTGACCAGTACCCTCCAGGACCAAGCAACCTTGCATTGCATGCATGGGCTACTTTTTCCCAAAAAATAAAAATGAAAATAAAAATAAGATAAAAAAAGAATCCCTATATTTTAGGGGTGCATTTTTAACATCTACGGGTTACATGCAAAACTCGTTTAAGAAACCTCCTACCTAGTGTTTCTTTTACCTAGATTTGTGGCATGCGTGTTATAAGCCTTGATCATATAAAAACTATTTATTCGACGCCTCAGAGCTCATTCTTCAATTCAATATTGGATCTCTGTCATTCCCCATCACATCTAGGAGCATTTGACACACTCAACTCAGATTTTTCTGGGTAAGTCCACTTTTCATGTCTTTTGCTGCTTTTTTGTCTCTTTTTGTATTTTGATTCATGTGAGTGTTGTTTTCTTGGTTTCATTGAATGCTTGTTGTATTTTTAATGAATGTTAGCTTGTAGAAGCATTGTTTCAAAATTTCCATAGCATCTCCTTGTTGTCGCACGCATGACATTTTTTTGCACTGATGGTCGCCGTTGTGGAGACTCTCTTCACACGCTTAATTTTTTTCCCATTTACTAAATCCTTCACTCACTGATTGCATGCATGTTCATTCACTAATGTTTGCACTCATCTTCGCACATGCATTCAATATTTACATTTTTTTAGTCACCCGTCAGCAGGTCTGGACTGCCTTGGCCCAGACCTTGCCTTTCTCGGATTGAACTGCGCATTTCTGGGATGGAAGGCCTTGCTTTTCTCCCAGAAATTGCGCATAGCTTGCCTCACACTGGTCTCTCAGGCTTTCTATGCACAATTCTAAGAAGCAGTGCTCTGTTGGCCCCTGGAATTGCGCAATGAAGTTTTACCAGGTTACAGTCATGCAGGTGAAGCTCGACTGTGCTCTGGGTAGTTTGGGCAATCAGTCATCTCACTAACAGTCTACACTATGTTCTTCGTAGTTGTGGCAGTCAGTCTCCTAACCTCCCAGTGAAAATTGCGAAAATCTTCCAGTGAGTTACCTAAGTGTGTTGCATGTCAGTCCTCAACTTGTTTTGGTTTTCAATAAACATTGTGCTTGCCATGAGTGTTGTGATCTCTCTAGGTACCAAAGGTGTTCATCAATCTCTCAAAAGTACAGGTACAATGGCTTCCAAGAGAGCAGGGTCAAATGACACCGTTGAGAGCACAACTAGAGATATGGTCGAGAAAGTGTTTATGAGCTTGCCCATCTATGAAGACACTAAGTTGTTCATAGACAAGGAGATCAAGATGAAATGGTAGGACATTAATGGAATCTTTTCAGGCACATTTGAGGAGAATATGGAGGACCATAGAGTCTATGTCAACATACACAAGTCTACCTTGTATCGGGTTGCATGCAGGTATCCCACATTTCCATGCGTGGACATGATCCAGTGGATTATCTTGCATATTGATCTAGAGACAATGGTGTGTAGCAATGTCAATGGAACAAAAATTGTTACCTTTAGGGAAAAGGACTTTCAGGAGATGTATCACTTTTCGCGGTTGATGGTTACAATGGATGCACCCTTCACCAGACCTAACAGCACTCCAAACTCAAGATACATCTTGAAGAGCTGGGTGAGAGAGATGTCTAAGTTCAAGACAACATGCATCCATGTTTACAAGACAAGGATACTGCAGAAAGCTTGTCACCTCTTTGTCATCTTCGCATGTCACTTATACGACCAAGGGAGTACATAAATATTCCTGCAAAGTTGGGTGATTGTGTTGGATCAGCCGGCGAATGAAGGAAGACCTTTCAATTGTTCTGACATGTTGGCTGTCTAGCTTAAGGAACAAGTAACAAAAGCCTGACATCCACCCAAGGGTCACCCGTCAAGTCAGCAAGCAAAGCTTTTCATGTCCGCTTACATAATTCATGCAATTTGTACCCATCAGCAGTTCCCATGCTTGGGTCAAGCATGGACACCTTCAGAAACCCCTGTGCACACTTATTTTAGATTTTTCTCTGAATGCAGCTTCTGTGGAGTTATAATACAACTATCAAACAATTTTGTCACCCCTGTGTATAGGATGATATTTGAGTAGGTTCCACCTTGCATGTCACAGGCAGCGATGGAGGCATTAATTGACATAACAAATTGGTATGCCTCACCCCTTGGCACCTTCATCTGGATAAGGCTCCAAATGTTTTGCCAAAGTTTTCCATGGATAAGCTAGTCATGCAAGAGGTTGCATACCACATCTCGACAGGGTTGTCAACGAGACTGCACAGGAAGAAGATGGAACCTTGGCCCCTCTTCCTTTGTAGATCAATTTGTATGAGATCCAAAATATCAAGCATGTTGAGGCCAAGAAGGAGGAATTCAAGAGATTCACCTTTGGTACCAGAAGTTTCAATCCATATGACCCACATTTCTTAGTGAAGGAACACTGCGCGAGAGTGTATCATCCTTGGATCCACGAGGCATGTCATTGGCCTAAGGAAGACCCATCAAGATACTACTATAACTTCTCAAGGCTTAATGAACCAATCAGGATGGTTGTAGACTGGTTACCAATGCAGAAGGGTGTAGCATCTCGAAGAGAAACAACATCAGCAGCAGCAAAGGGCAACAGGCTTGCACTTGACAAAGTCAAGAGGAAGGTTGTTGACAGCGTAGAAGCAGAGAAAAGCTACAAGTTCAAAGCATATCCACTTGTGTTGAGAGCAGTTTTTAAGATTTAGGCTAAGAGGCAACAGCATGATAGAAGGATCGTGCAAAGGAAAAGGGAGAAGCAGAAGCTAAAGGAAGCAGAAAAAGAGTTGCACAAGTTGAAGCAATAACTCAGGGAAGAACAAGAGTTGCACAAAAGAGAGAAGGAAGCGTAGCAGGAACATGAACAAAAGGAGGCACAATGTGAAAATATTGATGAAACTAAGCCTATATAGGTTATAGATTCATCCAAACAATTGGCACATAGTAGACAGGGTGAGCAGTCAAAGGAGCCGGACTTTGATCAGGATATTGAACAGATGCTAGAGCAGATGGACATGGATGTGGTTCAACCAGATTTATATCAGGACATTGACCTCATGCCTTAGAACCAAGAGGTCACTCCATCGACTTCACACGATCCAGGAGCAGATCAAGTCCCAAGCGATCAAGGAGACACTGAAATCCTTGAGGACAATCTGGAAGCGGATGTGCATAACATATCTTTCGATGAGTCATAACATAGAGTTGTGCAGTCACATAGAGTGCCTACTTCGGATGTCTATATATCTCCTACGCAATTTGAAGAACAAGTGATCATGTTTGATGTGCGTAGACATCCAACTGCATTAGCCGATGTTACCAAGGCATATGTCGAAGCCACTGGATCAACTGTTAGATTCTTGATAGCTGAAAATGAGCGCATGGCTAAGGAGTTACAAGCAGACAAGCAGGAAGAAGAGCAAGTTACAACATCCGCTAGAGTAGAGTTGAGAAAAACAATACTTGATGAAGTATCATCTCTTGAGAGAATCATGTGGAAGTTGTACTTTAGGTTCGTCACCATGCATAAGTCAGTTGTCCATATTAACGATTGGTAGCAACATTGTGCCAGGAGAGAACACATCTTGTCATACATACACACTATTTATGATTACATGAAGATATGGACAATGAGGTACAAGGGAGCGCCATTTCACTTGCCAAAGATGATGAAGCCAAAAGAAGTGGAGTTGAAGGCACGCATCCGGAGTTAGATCATGAACTATGAGGAACTCCCACAACTCATCACCAACTTATAGGCCTCACATGCACGAGTGCTCAAGAGCATGGATTTCATTGTGTGCACGCATGTGATCCCATCCATTGGCACACTCACCAAGGCAAAGACAAAGAAATAAGTCCGACTCGAGATGGAGATATACTTTGATCAGTTGATGCACATGGCCACTAGCGTAGACTTGCAGATGAGTGTAGACACTATGCACTAGTATGTTTTTGGTCTAGATGCACTCAAGACCATGATGGACATGCTATTCAACAATTTGGACAAAGGTGCCAAATCATTGTACCCAGATGCAACGGAGGCAAGAGTTTTCTTTGAGAAGGATGTCACCACATAGTACGTGGACACCATAACAGACTACCAATCTTGGCATCAGTTCGCTATTGTCGATCATTGAGAGGATGTTGAAGAATCAGTCTTCCCACAGTTCTCTGAGTCTTAGTGGTGTCTTGTATGGCTTAATCAACCACATTTTTGTCTCACATGGGTACATGTGCAGATTGTATTGTAAACATGCTGTAAAAGTGAAAGACCAAGTTTCAATAGTTGAATCTAACAGTATGTGTAAGTTGAAGAGTCATGAGCGTAGTTGAAGAGTCACAAAGGGGAATGTCAAGGATCACCCCACCCTTTGCTATTTATAGAACCTCATAACTCATTGTACAGGATTTTTGGGAGCTAAGCTTCCTATAGGTATAACTTAGAGAAAGCTTGAAGTGTATTGTAATGAGCATTGCCTTCTCCATAGTGCAGAGCTAGTACAACTCTTTGGAGGAGCAGGCAGCAGTGACTGTAATGTTCCACTATCGGGGCTAGTGGTTGTCATGGTTGTATGTATGATTGGATCTTCACTCTTTTAATATAACAAAGCCAACATGTTTAATGCATATATTTTTATTGTAGTTCAGTTATCCTGGTTACTTTAATGATGTATGTAGATGTAATTTACACATGTATGTATGGACTATTCTGTATGTTTTTTCATGAATCTTATCGAAGTGTGTTGTTGGTATAATCCATCACTTTGGATCGTCGGCTATCCTACTTTCCATCTCGTGATGTCTTTCTATTCGTGTGTTCCCTTTCAAGTTGTGTGCTACCACAAGCTTCTAAGGGGTGCACTTTTCCCCCCTTTCATGTGTTAGAGCCTTTCATGCACCTTCCTTGACTTGCTGCAAAGTCACACCCTTGCTTCCAACAAGGACATCTTACTTACCTCTGCACACAATCGAGGTCAAGGTGATACCATACTAGCCATTGTTGGGACTCCTACTCCAAATGTTTTTAGGTATAGTTGGGACTTCTTACCAGGGAGATCCCCTGACATGTTGGCAGATCCAACACCGTCAACATTTCTAGCACTAGAAGGAAGGCTAGATGACAAGCTGAGTCCTCACATCCTGTTTTGAATCTTCACACATCTATCATGGATATTGTGGTAGTTAACCCTCCGTGATTTTTTTCCAATGCATATTCCTTTGAATTCACGAAGGAGTTTTTTAATCACTTGTCAGAAATCGTGTATGATGGTGAAGGCGAAGTCGCCTGGAATGAGCACTTACCTGACTTCCTTGCATTCTTGGGGAATGAGGAAGGTTTTGATGAAGTGGAGGTCAGCATGTTGCTTGCATACACACTTCGCGAATACCCGGAACATTGGTGTCGCAACCTGCCTTCTAATTGTGTGCAGTCAGTTAAGAAATTCAGTGATCTAATCGAATTTGTTTTCCATTATTTTGATCTTGAAGCTCTTGACAAAAAAATGTTAAAACAACGTAAGGCCCCACATGAACTGCCTATGGATTTTTGGAAGTGCTTCCATCTAATCATGTTTGAAGCTCTGAAAAGTCAGATGCAATTCCAATATCTTATGGACAGATTTGAATATTGTTGTCACAAATCAATCTCTCCCAAAGTGAAGAAAAATTCCAAACCCCACTAAGCATAGTTCAGGAATGGAGCTGTGCAATCACAAGTGGACACAGTTGCTATCACAAGTGACTCTCCACCTTCCCCCCATCAAACATCTCCACCCCTGTAGAGTGATGTGGGAGAGTGTGCACACACATTTATTCAACTGGTACATGCTTCAACTCTCACTACTCTTAATTTCTGTGCGGATTTGGTTGGGAAGCCCATAGGCTTTTATATGAATTTGTTACCTCAACCTCCCTCTTTGTATTTTTTTGATCCTCCGGATTGCACTGTCTTGTGTTCTCCCGTTCTGAACTCTACACCTATTGTGAACGAGGATCAAGCCATCGACGGAGTTGATGTTGAACAACCAACCTACATTGTCATTTATGATGAGTATGACTGGGAATCTGACCATGAACCTACAATGAAGGATGACCTCCTTATGTCCGTGCCTCCTCAGCTTTTTCCAGACATCTTTGGTGATTCTTCTATCTCTGATTTTCATTGTGTAAATTCATCCTCGAACGCATCTACTTCTGATCATTCCCAAAACACACTCAATGTTAGTCCATCATTTGACAGCGGAGAGGAAAAATTATTCACTGAAAATCCACTTGATTTTTCATCTAATTTTTCCATAAACATAGAGCGGGAACATTCTTGCTTCTCATCTACCCCTCTGTTTGATTCATCAGATCATGAGGATGCCGATGAACTCATTGATTTTTTTTAAAATAGTTGTCGTGATCTATTTACTCATGTATTTGATCACGATGTTGATTCAATCATTGTTGATGTTTCAAAGCCACCTGTTTATGATGATATATCTGTCGATGAAGTTGAAACCTCCCAGGCTATCGAGACACTTCAGCCCGAGTTGATGGTTATGTCATACCCTCACTATCCTAAGGTTAGTTTTACTTTCGATCAGGAAATTTTTTAACTACCCAAGGCTCCTCATCACTCATCTGTATGCATTGAAGATCAATCCAACACACAGATTTCGCTTCATCCGCCTAAATCACATGATCCCATTACTCATGCATTGGAGGAATCATACACAACAAGCACACTTACGAGATGTAAGTTGTCTCTTTTTCTCATGTTTGCTTGCGTGTCACAATCAAGAGATTGCATATGCTTAAAATATACACGTAGTGTATCAGAGCACCATGGTAAGTCCACAAAGTGCTTGTCATGTGCTTTCACTTTTTTCTTTTTTTGTGGACGCATTTAAACTCAAAGTGTGTTGGTCTTCATTATTATATCTTTCATGTTTGTTGGTTCACTTTAGTGTGTTGTTTGTGAACCATGCCTTCACCAACATGGGTCAACCAATACACCAGTGGTTGAATTGGAAATATCACTTTACGTGAGCAGACCCATGCACCGTTAGCTTAGGAGTAGGAGTAGTGTTTTCTTTATGTTCTGTTTGCTTGCAAGCATGTTTTCTTTCTTGATTTGTTTGTTTGTTTTCTTGCTTTCCTTCTTTGCTTACTTGGTTTGATTTCACATTTAATTTTTCCCTTTGCTTTATTATTTTATTTGCTTGTTTATACATATAGGTTAGTTTCGCATGAAACCGTGTACAACTCTTGAAACAAGTAGGGTAAAGTACAAGAGGACGTGTACAACTACCAACACTTGGTTATCTGTTGTCCTCTCTCTTTATGTAGAACTTGTTGTCTTCAGTCAATGATACACCAATGGAAAGTATGTTCTATTCCAAGTAAATCTTGGTGAAAGCACAACACTTTCCCTCTAACTAGTACCACCTACTCTAGTCGGTTGTTTTTGGGTTGACCCTTGTCAGCTCAGTCAAGTAGAGTAAGGTGAGGGAGAAAACATTAACAAGTATTTCAAAGGTATACGTCACATACTACTCTGAAGGAACAATCTCTTTTGCTCTCAATTAGTCAAGATCCCTCTTCCACCTCTAAAATAAATAAGTGCCTATGCACAGTTCTTTGAAAAATGAAAAAATGAAAAAAATGAAAATGTGAAAAAAAAATTGAAAAATGAACAAGGTGAAAGAATAGAAATGCTTCCTACACAAAGAGGTGATGAAAGTAACTTCGTCGGGGTACTAACCAGGCTCACTAGTAGCGGAGCAATTCTTGTGTTCCTACTTGACTCCATCAGGCTACTGTCTAGGCCTACTGGCAACGAAGCAACACAAGAGATGAAACTTAAACTCTGACAATCAAATTACTTGTGCACCAATATACCCCTCATCCCCAATCAAAACAACTAAGTTGAATTCGCTTGGAATATGCACTAACCAATCAAGAGCAAGTAGGTGCTACATATTTCACTCAAGCTAGTGTGGAAATGACGACGATTAGAGAATCAAACAATACTTCTAAAGGAGTTAGACTTTCTTTTCACGAAACAAGGTCCATTCAAAGAGTTGGAGTTCTACCAGTGTGTCGCCAATGTTTTAGCGACTACAACCATCCTCCAAATTTTGCCTTAGCTTCATTTTGGAGCCTCCCTACCAACCATCCTTAGCAGCATGTCTTCCAATGACAAGTACTTATGCTTCAATTGAGTTTTTGTGGCTTATCAACTTGTGTTTTCTAGTTTGTTTTCCATTCACCCACAAGTTGACATTCTGTGACTTGGTCATTAACTAGCTCTGATGCTCACTTGCAGAACTGGAGGGCAACCAGCCTTTCTCTCTAGAATTCTGCAAAGCATCAAGGTAGCCTTCTTCTCTCTAGAAATGCGTAGAGAAATCACATTGCCTTCCATTGTAAAATTGTGCAGAGCAACCCATCATTGGGCTTGCTCTCAAAATTTGTGTAGATCTGGATGAAAATCTTAGCTTCAGCCAAAACTTGCACAGATCTTGAGCATCATCTAGAGCCACTCAACCCAGAAACTACGCAGAATTCATTCAGAGGCTTGTAATCTGTTGCATGTCCAGCCAGGTTGATTGGTTCCCTCCAGGACTGAGCAGTCTTTCTTTTCATGCATGGGTTGCATTTTCCTAAAAAATTAGAAAGGAAAAAAGGAAAAAAAGCATCCCTAGATTTTAGGATCCATTTTTTTGCAGCTGGGAGTTACATGCAAAATTCATTTTAAAAACCTCCCACCAAGTGTCGCTTTTTCCTAGATTTGTGGCATGCACGTCATAAGCCTCGATCTTATCAAAACTATTTATTCGATGCCTCAGATCTAATTATTCACTTCGATCTTGGAGCTTTGGCATTCCCCATCACATCTAGGATCATTTGGCACACTCAGCTCAACCTTTTCCTAGTAAGTCCGCTTTTCATGCCTTTTGCTACTTTTCTGATGCTTTTTGTATTTCGGTTCATGTGAGTGTTGTTTGCTTGGTTTCATTGAATTCTTGTTGTAATTTTAATGTATGTTAGCTTGTAGAAGCATGGTTTCAAGTTTTCCATTTCATCTTCTTGTTGTCACACGCATGATATTGTTTCTGCACTGATGGTCGTCGTTGTGGTGGCTCGCTTCACACACTTACTTGTTTTCTCATTTACTGAATCTGTCACTGATCCAAAATGGATCTTGGATAATCCTCTAAGTCTAAAAGGCTTCATAAAAGTGGTAAAGGGTGCTAAATGGCGCAAATCACATGTAATCCGAGTTGGATAAAGAAAAGGATCAAAGGCAAAGTTATATATAAATATCGCATCGGAAAGGTTCCAGAGGGGGAACTTAGCAACAGGCCTTAAGGACTCCCGATTGCGATCTTCAATATATCGCATCGGAGGAAAGCCTTCATGCGATATCAGAACCCTAGGTAGAGTGATATGCAATATGTGATTAAAGCGATGAGCCGATCAGCGATTGTGATGGGTGACTTGCGATTAAGATGATCGAATCAGCGGATTGGCATCAGCGATATATATATATATATATATTGGTCAGCACAGTCCATTGGAAAGTGGTATAGACCCCCGGGCCATTGCGATTGCGATATGCGATGCGTCGATATCATTTATCACTGATCAGGATCACAACCATATAAAGGACCTTTGACATATGCCTATTGAGATTGCGATTTGCGATCAGGGCGCGGACCCAATAGGATTATAAACACGATTGCATATAATTTGAAATCCGGAATTTCATGTTTTCTTTGTATTTTCCGTGTATTGGGTTGTTTTGGCTTACGCAATGCGATTGTGATATTGCGATAAAGGGACGGACCCGAAGGGTTTATAAATGCGGCTACATATTATTTGAAGTCTGGGTTGAAGGCTCATGATGTGTTTTTTGTGAGTTTTCCTGTGTATTTTCGTTACGAACCAGAATGCGTTATTTCATGGATTTCGTTCTGAAAAGAGGCCACTAGTACATTTCCATTTGGAAACAGCCATCACACTTGTGCCACACTATGAGCAGGTGTTTCTATAACAGGGATGTGTTATGAAGCACGCAGAGCTGAAGAGCCAAGAAGGAATGATTCCTCATGATCGAAGGGATAGAGGAACGGCTGGGGAAGCTGCAGAGTTGGAGGATTCTTCAAAGGCCAAAGAGCCAAGCGAAGAAGTTAGTTTCCCTTCAGGAGTCTCCCTTGAGGGAGCTCACAGCTGGGCAAAGAGCCACCGGAGGTTGGAGGCTTGATAGAGGAAAAGCCACCAGAGGTTGGAGGCAGAGCCGCAGTTCCATAGAAAGCCAGAGAAGCCACCAGAGGTTGGGGGTGATGGCAAAGATTTGATTCCTTAGGATGAGGAAGGGATAGAGAGCTTGAGAACTTGAGCACCGAGAGCCAGAAAACCTGAGAGCTTCAAAGCCAGAGGACCGAGCAGAGGCAGAGCCACTAGAGGTTGGAGGCAGAGCCAGACGGACAAAGCTAGATAGCTAAGAGAGCCAAAGCTAGATGAGCCAGAGAGCTGAAAGCTAGAGAGTCAAAGTCGCAGAGCCAAAGAGCTCAAAATAGACTTCTAAGATCCATGGGCTGTAATGAAGTTGCAGAACAGCAAAGAGATCACATGATCAAGCTATTGCTAATGTTCGATGTGTGTTGAAGACAGAAGAAGGAGTTCCAGAGACAGTTAACAGAATTCTGAGGGAGTTGGTGCAAGCTAGAGCTCAAGATAACTCATAGCACTAATTGAAGGAGTCTAGTATAGAGAAACCTAGATCTGTCTGTAGAGTAAAGACAGCCATGGGTAATATGGAATTCTAAGCCCATAGGTACAGTTGTAAACCTATGGAGTTGAGTGTGGAACTTGTAAAAGAAGCATTACCATAATCCCAAAGAGCCTAGTTGAGTTGACTAGAGCTCATGGAAACATAGCCCAAGATATCAGGGTGAACTCCTAATTAAACTTGTTGTCTTTATGTGTTTGTTTATTTGTTGCATTTACTGTTATGTGTGTTTATATATCAGTTTAAGAAAATAAATTTAAGGCAATTAAGCAATAAAGGCAAAGACAAGCATACACCTATTTCAAGTGCTTATTTTCGCAAATTATCAATCATAAGCATAGATCTTGGAAATTGTTTAAGCTTTGGAGTGGGAGAGGTTCTTGTAAGCTGACAAGAAGCCTTTAGTGCCCCATTTCAGATCAGGTGGTATCAGAGCATCAACATCATTAACCCCACCTTCAAAGAAGGTGATATCAGAGCTTAAGTTATACCAGAGCAGGTGGTATCATGGAGCAGGTGGATCATGAAGCAGATGGTATCATGATGCAAGTGGTCTCAGATCAGGATTCTTGATTAACAGAGCAATCTATATGCTTGGCTGACTTGAAAGGTGTTTGATTGTTTGTAAACTGACTATTGTTTGAGTTTGCAGAGGTGAAGGGAAAGCTATTGTTAGCTAAGTCCAGGAGAGGACAAGAAGGAAGAAGGGTTGAAGGCATTCTTCTTATCCCAAAGGACCTCAAAGCAATCCTTGAAGCATAAGAGGTTTGTTGCAAAAGGTTTCTTGAATAAGCTCTTTGTTAATCTTGTTTGAAGTTCTTTTGTTCATTCTGATAATGACAACTTCTACAAGTGAGTCCTCAAATTCTTCTTTCTTCACAAGAGTCTTTGATGAAGACAAGAAGCAAGACTTGTTCAGCATGATGGATATGGTGAGAGAAATGTATGAGGATGGAAGGAAGAGAATCATACTTAGAGAGCAGTTGAATTCCATGAAGGAAGAGAAGCAGTTGCTTTTTGAAAAATTGCAGGAAATGGAGAGGAAACTTCATGCTACAAATATGAACCTAAAAAGGATTCATGAGTTGGAGACATAGCTCCTTGTTGCCAAAGAAGCATTAGTCAAGTATCAGCTTGAAGAAGAGGTAAACAATTCTAGTTTTTCTTTGAATTCCTCTAAGAATGATTATCTTGGTTCTTTTGAAAAACATACTAGAGGCATAGGGTCCAAGTTAATGTCCAAAATGGGCTATGAAGGAAAAGGCTTGGGCAAACATGCACAAGGTATTGTTGAGCCAATAATAGTTGAGGAAAGGCCTAAGTATTTGGGTTTTGGCTATGGACAAACTTATGGAGAAAGTTCCAAAGCTGCCATGAAGACAATTGAAACAGTTCCAAGAAGGAGTTTCATTTCAGGTCTTCTACCTCAAAAGTGTAAAGATTGTATTCATGGGGAATGCAACAGCTTGAAACATCATTTTCAGGAAGAAGGTGTTCATAAGCATGCACTTGAACCAGAGAGTTGTGGAAACTCTGAAACCATTAAAGAGGTTGATGGTGTTCCAAAGGGTGCTACTTCTTCATTCAATTCACCTCCTCATGAAGGTAATAAAGGTGAAAAAGAAGGTATAAATCTGGTTCTAACCATATCCCTTTTGATTATGTTCAGCATGGTAAATTTCCATATAAGTATGGGAAAAAAATTTCATGTTCCTTTTGTGGTTTGAATAACCATAATGTTTCTAGATGTTGGAAGAGAATGGCCATATACAGGAAACCTTTGAAGGAAAGGAAGCAAAAATCCAAAGGTCCACTAGACAAGGAAAATCATGCTGTCAAGAGGATGCACGTGTGTTGCACTTGCCGCCATAAGCAAGGACATATTGCTGCAAAATGTTGGACTCTGAATCCAAAAATGCTTCCACGAAACTTGAAGAAGATGGAAAGAGAGAATGGCATGAATGGAAAGGAAGTTTCCATGATTGATGTGTTTCAGGATGATTCACATGTTGATGCTTATGTGCAGACAAAGGTAGAACATTTGAAATAGATTGGTAAGAAATGGTTAGAATTCTTATCTAATTAAGATTGCATGTCTATTGATATTATGCATCTATTTGCATCTCTTTGTTAATGGAATGCAAGTTGCAGGGTTTTACCAAGAAGGTGAATGGAAAAGTTGAGTAGGAGACTCACTTTTTTGTTGCAACATTATGTTCATTTCAGCTTCGAAAGTATAGTGTACTTAAGCGAAAGTTGAAGGATGAAACATTATATTTCATTTCAGCTTCGAAAGTACAGTATACTTTAAGCAAAAGTTGAAAGATGAAATGCATGCATAAGCATGATATGCATGAACACAGGGATGTTGATGATTTCTTTGTCTTTGAACATGTATGTGTGATTAAATTGATGGGTTGATTATTTTGTTGTAAACATGCATGTAATGCAATGTTGACTTGAGAAAAGTTGATTTGGTCTCCAAGATGGAGATGATGATGATGAAGTTTTTCATCTTTGAAAAAGAATTGTAGAATTCTTTTTCTACATGTTTGACTTGAAGGGTCAATTGTTTTAAAGGCATGTTTTGTTGGCTTGTTATCTAGTCAATCATTTGTATGCATATGTAAAGACATGGAGGTGTTCACAAGATGTGAAATCTATCTTTTTTGATGAAGCAAGAGTTTAGGCCATCCAGTTGTTGTTTGTAATTTTGTTGTTGTTAACAGTTGTTGTTGTTGACAATATGTCAAATAGATCTATACAAATGTAAATTTTTGTGAAGAAGAATTAACTTCATGTTTTTTTTAGCCAACTTGGATCAATGATCCAGGAAGAGAAGTTTAAACTACCTTCTGTAACCTTCTCAGCAAGAGTTCTGCATGAAGTCAAGGAGGAAAACAGATCTTCCTAGGAGGACAAGCACATCCAGGAAGGAAAGTGTTTAAAGGCTTTGGTTCAGAGGCACTATGCAAGGAAAATGCATGGAGGCTGAAAGAAGAGGGTGACGTACTCTCAGTTACTGTTCAGATCAGTATATCAGTCTTTTGGAGTCCAAAATATTTTCAGTGGGAGGGCGTGATCCAAAATGGATCTTGGATAAACCTCCAAGTCTAAAAGACTTCATAAAAGTGGTAAAGGGTGCTAAATGGCGCAAATCACATGTAATTCGAGTCGGATAAAGAAAAGGGTCAAAGGCGGAGTTATATATAAATATCGCATCAGAAAGGTTGCAAGGGGGACTTAGCAGCAGGCCTTAAGGACTCCCAATTGCGATCTCTAATATATCGTATCATAGAAAGCCCTCATGCGATATCGGAACCCTGGGCAGAGCGATATGTGATATGCGATTAAAGCGATGAGCCGATCAGCGATTGCGATGGGTGACTTGCGATTGCGATGATCGGATCGGTGGATCAGCAATGGCGCGATATATATATATATATATATATATATATATATATATGTGTGTGTGTGTGTGTGTGTATATATATATATATATATATATATATATATATATATATATATATATATATATATATATATATATATATATATATATATATATATATATATATATATATATATATACACACACACACATATATATATATATATATATATATATATATATATATATCGGTCAGCACAGTCCATTGGAAAGTGGTATAGACCCCTAGGCCGTTGTGATTGCGATATGTGATGCACCGATATCGGTGATCAACGATCGGGATCGCAACCATATAAAGGACCATTGACATATGCCTATTGCGATTGCAATTTACGATCAGGGCGTAGACTTGATAGGATTATAAACATGATTGCATATAATTTGAAATCCAGAATTTCAAATTTTCTTTGTATTTTCCATGTATTGGGTTGTTTTGACCTACATAATGCGATTGTGATATTGTGATAAAGGGACGGACCTGAAGGGTTTATAAATGTGGCTACCTATTATTTGAAGTCCAGATTAAAGGCTCATGATGTGTTTTTCGTGAGTTTTCCTGTGTATTTCCGTTACGAACCAAAATGCATTATTTAGTGGATTTCATTCTGAAAAGAGGTCGCTAGTTCATTTCCATTTGGAAACAGCCATCACACCTGTGCCATAGTATGAGCGGGTGTTTCTGTAACAGGAATGCGTTAAATGAAGGACGCAGAGCTGAAGAGATGGGAAGGAATGATTCCTCATGATCGAAGGGACAGAGGAACGACTAGGGAAGCCGCAGAGTCATAGGATTCTTCAAAGGCCAGAGAGCCAAGCAAAGAAGCTAGTCTCCCTTCAGGAGTCTCCCTTGAGGGAGCTCACAGTTGGGAAAAGAGACACCAGTGGTTGGAGGCAGAGCCGCATTTCTAGAGAAAACCAAAGAAGCCATAAGAGGTTGGGGGCGATGGCAAAGGGATGATTCCTTGGGATGAGGAAGGGATAGAGAGCCCGAGAACTTGAGCACCGAGAGTGAGAAAGCCTAAGAGCTTCAGAGCCAGACGGCCGAGCAAAGGCAGAGCCACCAGAGGTTGGAGGCAGAGCCAGACGGACAGAGCCAGATAGCTAAGAGAGCCAGAGCCAGATGAGCCAGAGAGCTGAGAGCCAGAGCCAGTTAGCTAGAGAGCCAGAGCCACAGAGCTCAAAATAGAATTCTAAGAGCCGTGGGTTGTAATGAAGTTGCAAAACAGAAAAGAGATCAAATGATCATGCTATTGCTGATTTCTGATGTGTGCTAAAGATAGAAGAAGGAGTTCCAAAGACAGTTAACAGAATTCTGAGGTTGTTTGTGCAAGCTAGAGCTTAAGATAGCTCAGAGCACTAATTGAAGGAGTCTAGTCCAGAGAAGCCTAGATCTATCTATAGAGTAAGGACAGCCAGGGGTAAGATGGTATTATAAGCCCATAGGTACAGTTTTAAACCTATGGATTTAAGTGTGGAACTTGTAAAAGAAGCATTACCATAATTCCAAAGAGCCTGGTTGAGTTGACTAGAGCTCATGGAGACATAGCCCAAGATATCAAGGTGAACTCCTAATTAAAATTGTTTTCTTTATGTGTTTTCTTATTTGCTACATTTACTGTTATGTGTGTTTATATATCATTTTAAGAAAATAAAATTAAGGCAATTAAGCAGTTAAAGGCAAAGACAAGCATACACCTATTTCAAGTGCTTATTTCTGCAAATTATCAATCATAAGCATAGATCTTGGAAATTGTTTAAGCTTTGGAGTGGGAGAGGTTCTTGTAAGCTGACAAGAAGCCTTTAGTGCCCCATTTCAAATCAGTCACTCATTGATTGCATGCATGTTTAGTCACTCATTTCTGCACTCATCTTTGCACATGCATTCAGTATTTACATGTTTTCAATCGCCCATCGCAGGTCTAAGCTGCCTTGGCCTGGACCTCACCTTGCCCGACTTGCACTGCACATTTCTGGGATGGAAGGCCTTGCCTTTCTCCCATAAATTACATAGATATTCCCTCACACTAGCCTCCCAGGCTTGCACTGAGCAATTCTGAGAGGCAGTGCCCCGTTGGCCCCCAGAATTGCACAATGCAGTTTTATCGGGTTGCAGTCATGTTGCATAGTTTCAGTCCTCAACAGGCCAAGATGGATTATGCTTTGTGTAGTTTTGATAGTCATTCAGCTCACTGATAGTCTGGACTATGTTCTGTGCAGTTCTGGCAGTCAATATCCTAGCCTCCCAGTGAAAATTGTGCAAATCTTCCAGCGAGTTACCCATGTGTGTTGCATGTCATTCCTCAAGTTGTTTTGGTTTTCAACTAACATTGTGCTTGCCATGAGTGCTGCTCTATCTCCAGGTACCATGGGTGTTCATTAGTCTCTCAGTAGTACAAGTGCAATGGCTTCCAAGAGAGAAAGGTCAAAGGAAATAGTTGAGAGTGAAACTGGAGATGTGGTCGAGCAAGTGTTTATTAGCTTGCCCATCTATGAAGACATTAAGTTGTTCATATACAAGGAGATCAATATGAAATGGGAGGACATCAATGACATCTTTTCAGGCACATTTGAGGAGACTCTGGAGGATCGCAGAGTCTCTGTCAACATACACAAGTCTGCCTTATACCGGATTGCATGCAGGTATCTCACGTTTCCATGAGCGGACATGATCCACTAGATTATCTCCCATATTGATCCAGAGACAATGGTGTTGAGAAGTGTCAATGGAACAAAAATTTCTACCTTCAGGGAAAAGGATTTTCAGGAGATGTATCACTTTCCGTAGCTAGGGGTTACAATGGATGCACCCTTCACCATACCCAGAAACAATGAAAACTCAAGAGACATCTTAAAGAGCTAGGTGAGAAAGTCGTCTAAGTTCAGGACAACACCCAACTAGGTTTACAAGACAAGGATATTATAAAAAGATTATCAGCTCTTGGTCATCTTCGCATGTCGCTCATACGACCAAGAGAGTACAGAAACATTCCCACAGAGTTGGGCGATTGTGTTGGATCAACTAGCGAATGAAGGAAGACCTTTCAATTGGTCCAACATGTTGGTTCTCAGGCTGAAGGAACATGTAACAGAAGCATGGCATCCGCTCAAGGTTCAGCAAGTAAATATTTTCATGTCTCCCTACATACTTGATGAAGTTTGTGCATGTTGCTAGTTCCTAAGCTTGGGTTGGGCATGGACATCTTCATAAACCTCTGTGCACACTTATTGTAGATTGTTCTCTAAATGCAGCTTCCATGAATTTATAATACAGCTATCAGACCACTTCGTCACCCCGTTGTACAAGACGATATTTGAGTAGGATTTGCCTTACATGTCACAGGTAGTGATGGATGGATTGATTTCCATAGCAGATTGGTATGCCTCACCCCTTGGCATCTTCATCTGGATGTACAACACGGAGAAGGCTCTACATGTTTTTCCGAATTTTTTCATGGATAAGTTGGTCATGCAAGAGGTTGCATACCACATCTCGATAGGGATGTCAGTGAGACTGCATAGGAAGAAGAAGGCACCTTGGCCTGCTCTTCCTTTGCAGATCGGGTTGTATGAGATCTAGAATCTCAAGCATGCTAAGGCCAAGACGAAGGAATTCAAGAGATTTACCTTCGGCACCAAAAGTTTCAATCCATATCACCCGCATTTCTTAATGAAGGATCACTGTGCAAGAGCGTATCATCCTTGGATACATGAGGCGTGTCATTGGACTGAGGAAGACCCATGGAGATACTGTTATAACTTCTCAAGGCTCAATGAACTAGTCAAGATGGTTGTAGAGTGGTTAGCAGTGTAGAAGGCAACAACAGCATCTCAGAGAGCAGAAACATCAGCAGCAGTAGAGGGCAGCAGACCTACACTTGAAAAAGGAAAGAAGAAGGTTGTTGTTAGCATAGAGGTGGAGCAAAGCTACAAGTTCAAAGCAGATCCACTTGTGTTAAGAGAAGCTTTGGAGATTGAGGCTAAGAGGTGATAGCGTGATAAAAGGATTGCGCAAAGGCAAAGGGAGAAGCATAAGCTAGAGGAAGCAAAAAAGGAGTTGCAAGAGTTGAAGCAGCAACTCAGGGAAGAACAAGAACTACGTAGAAGAGAGAAGGAAGCGTTGCAAGAAAAGGAACAACAAGAAGTGCATCATGAACATATTGATGAAACTGCACATATACATGTTATTGATTCAACTGAACAGCTAGCACATAGCAGACAGAGTGAGCAGTCAGAGGAGCAGGACTTTGCTCAAGAGATTGAACAGATGCTAGAGCAGATGGACACGGATGTGGTTCAACCAGAGTTAGATCAGGACATTGACCTCATGCCTCAAAACCAAGAGGTCACTCCACCGGCTTCACCAGATCCGGGAGCAAAGAAAGTCCCAAGCGATCAAGGAGACACTAAAATCCTTGAGGACAATCTGGAAGCGGATGTGCACAACATATCTTTCGATGAGTCACAACACAAAGTTTTGAAGTAACGTAGACTGCCTACTCCGGATGTCCATGTATCTTCTGTGCAATTTGAAGAACGAGTGATCATGTCCGATGGGCACATACATCTAGCTGCATTGGCCGATGCTACCAAGGCATATGTCGAAGCCACCAACTCAAGTGTTAGATTTTTGATAGTTGAAAATGAGCGCATGGCTAAGGAGTTACATACGGAAAATCAGGGAGAAGAACAAATTACAACGTCTGCCAGACAAGAGTTGAGGAAATAGATACTTGATGAAATATCATCTCTTGAGACAGTCATGCGGAAGTTGTACTTCAAGTTCGTCACTGTGCATAAGTTAGTTTACCATCTTAACGATTGGCAGCAACACTATGCTAGGAGAGCATGCATCTTTTCAGACATACACACTCCTGTCAATCACATGCAAATATGCAAAATGAGGTACAAGGGAGCCACATTGTACTTGCCAAATATGATGAAGCCAAATGTAGTGGAGTTGAAGGCATGCATTGGGAGTCAGATCCAAAACTATGAGGAACTCCTGCAACTCATCACTGGCTTATAGGCTTCACACGCATGAGTGTTCAAAAGCATGTATGTCATTATGTGCACACATGCGATACCATCCGTTGGCACACGCAATGAGGTGAAGACAAAGAACCAAGTCCGAATGGAGGTGGACATGTACTTTGTTCAGTTGATGCGCATAGCCACCATCACAAACTTGCAGATGAGTGCAGACATTATGCACCAATATGTTGTTAGTCTGACTGCACTCAAGACCATGATGCTCATGCTATCTGACAAGTTGGACAGAGGTGCCAAATTAGTGTACCCAAATGCAACAAAGGCAAGAGTTCCCTTTCAGAAGGATATCACCATAGAGTACGCAAACACCATAACAAACTACAAAGGTTGGCATCAGTTCGCCACTATCGATCATCGAGAGGATGTCAAAGAATTAGTCTTCCCACAGTTGTACGAGTCTTAGTGATGTCTTCTATGGATTACTTAAGCCCATTTTTGTATCACATGGGTACATGTGCAGATTTTATTGTAAACATTTTGTAAAAGTGAAAGACCAAGAATGTAACAGTCATGTGTAAGCTGAAGAGTCATGAGGGTAGTTGAAGAGTCACAAAGGGGAATGTCAAGGGTCACCCCACCATTTTCTATTTATAGAACCTCATAACTCATTGTACAGGATTTTTGGGAGCCAAGCTTCCTATAGGTATAACTTAGAGAAAGCTTGGAGTGTATTGTAACGAGCCTTGGCTTCTCCACAGTGCAGAGCTAGTACATCTCTTTGGAGGAGTAGGTGGCAGTGACTGTAATGTTCCGCTATCAGGGCTAGTGGTTGTCATGGTTGTATGTATGATTGGATCTTTCACTCTTTTAATATAATAGAACGAGCATGTTTCATGCATATATTGTTATTGTAGTTCAGCTATCCTGGTTACTCTAATGATGTATGTAGCTATAATTTACGCATGTATGTATGGACTATTCTGTATGTGTTTGTATGAATCTTATCGAAGCATGTTGTTGGTATAATCCATCACTTTGGATCGTCAGCTATCCTGCTTTCCATCTCGTGATGTCTTTCTACTCGTGTGTTCCATTTAAAGTTGTGTGCTATCACATGTTTCTAAGGGGTGCACTCTTCCCCCCTTCCATGTGTTAGAGCCTTTCATGCACCTTCCTTGACTTGCTGCAAGGTCACACCCTTGCTTCCAACAAGGACATCTTACTTACCTCTGTGTGCAACCGCAATCAAGGAGATATCGTACCACCCACTGTTGGGACTCCTACTCCAAACAATATGAGGTCTAGTTGGGACTTATTACTGGGGATATACCCTTACATGTTGGAGGGTCCAGCATCGTCAACACAACCACTAACCAATGCCTTGGAGAATCGCCATTTTACACAATGGTCAAGGATTTCGAGGGCTTGGCGACTAGTTGAGTTTGCTGCTAGAGAGTGAAATAAGATCAATCTTGCAACAATGGGAGATTGACCTATGATTTAGCCATATATTCTACCTAAGATATTGGTTGGCATGGAGACATCGACATATATTTCATGTGTGTTGAGCTATGAATATGGGGACCTATCGATCATACCTGTAATAGCTGCAACCCAAGATGATCAGTTCTGAGTGAAAAGGAGTCTGGATTAGCATTTGGAGGAGAGCCTATTGTTATTTTCATTGACTAGTGTAGCATGAAGTGTCTTGTTGTTGGGAGAGGTCGCCGAATTTTTAAAACCGCTGAGATCTGTCAAACATGTGATTAAACATGTGACCTTTAAGAAGTTCATACCCTGTGGTGTGATTGTTTTTCAAATAGTTGTCTAAATTCATTTGTGGGCAAAGATAGAGAAATTTGATGTTTCCTTAATCTGAAACTTTATTTTTTATGTCTTGGAATCACAAATAAAATAATTTAGCCTTATTGAGCTTAGCTAACTCAATGTAGGTAAATTTATTTTGTTGCAAGACCTAATTGAAAAAGATAAATATGCCCAAAATGTGAACAATCTCAAAAGATGAGGTAAATGAGCAACAAATGTGATTAAAGGATAATGAAATTTTGTGTGAGTTTGTGGAACAAACTCGCAAATTAATTCTATTATATGTCACATACATGTATTAGTAATAATGTATATGGTGTTTTGTAGTGGTTTTTCGAAGGTTTGTAATATTATGTGCTTGGTAACTCCATGAGTTGGAGTGTGTAATGTAAGCTTGATGATGCATGTGTACCTCCATAAAGTTCATGGTAATCTTAAAACCACTTTGGAAGTGCAGGTTTGTGGTATGTCGGAAAACACTTTGCAGTGTAGGTTTGTGGTAATCCATAAACCACGTGTGAGAGTGAAGTGGACAAGGGTTAGTATAGGCATGGCTTAGGTCCAACCAATAAAACCATGAGCATGGTTTAAGGTAAGACGATAAACCCAAAGCATGGTTATGGGTAATCCGAGAAAACCCGTGATGATGATGATTTAGGGGGACTTGCAAGTGCAAGTACAAATATACAATTATAATGGTTGACAAAACCATGTATGTGAAGGGAATCCTAGTAGACTAGCGATTGCAACAGTCGGGCACCCATGCATTATGGTAGATGGTTGTTCTTTTATATGGACATCAACATATTTTTTAATCATGTTTGTAAACATCAGGACCACAACTAGACCTTGCCGATTGAGATAGAAACAAGTATTCATTAAGGGGGCAACTTGGAAATATAATTCCTACTTCTCTTAGGTGGATTCTTTCTATGTAAAGGAGTTTGTTCCTATTCTCTAGGAGTTGTTTAGATCTAGTTGTTTCCTAGATTGGTGTGTGGTTGAGATATTCTCTCAACCAACTAATTGTGTGTCCAAGACAGTTTCCCTATCTTGAGACAACAATTCATGTATATATGTAATAATATTTGATCAATGTAATTGTGTGCATTATGTAAATTTAACTAGTGATCTAGTTGAAGTTGAATAATGTCTTTACCCTGTAATATTACTACAACATGTATTTTACATATAAACTTTTAAATCTGGCATTCGTGGGTGTTTAAGGAAGTTTTTTTAAGGTTATTTAGAGCAGTTATCATTCTGATACTTGGAGGGATTACCCCCTCAAGAACAAGAGTCAACTTGAATCCTAAATAGGGTAGAATATTGTTCCACTAAGGATGTAACATTATTCTCTTCCATAGAACAATCTCGAAGGTTACAAAAATTGGGTGTATTGTCATTCCAATTTTAGATGTGGTTGATCATTAAATATAGAACAAAGTTCATTGAAGCTTTTCTTTCAAGAGAAAAAAAACTAATCACTTTCATTAGAAATAAAAGTTGTTACATAGTCAAAGGATCATGAAACTTCGGGTCAAAAGAACCAAAAAGACCGAAACCAAAAAGTGGACCTAATTCCACGCAAGAAACAAAGGTCCATAAAAGGACCAATACAAGAACCCCAACATTAAAAAATCATTTCGATCACATAAGGCATCCCCCTGTGGATACCATAAAGAAAACAAGACAACATCCCATATGGCCCAAAGCCAACAAAAGGAAATACATACTTGGGATGTGGCAGGAGAAAGACAAAAGATCAGAACTAATCAAAATATGGAGGATCCACATGATGCACAAACTGCACCATTGACCAATAAGCTATAATGTATGAAGCCTAGTGGCAACAAAACACCATGCTTAAAAATATTTTCAAACACAGTGTTATATTCGTGATAAATATGGGAAAATGAGATATGTGTGAATGAATCCATCAGAAGCAAGATTTGTTGAAGCCAGTGGAATAAGGAAGGGACAACCAATGAGGACCTACCTTGCACACAGTCTATGATGGATTTCGAATCCCCGATAAACTAAATGCCTTTGATGGCAAGCTAAGATTCGAACTCCAGCACCCCCATAGGGCCACCACCTTTGTCATGCAGCTGGAACCGAAGCACCTCGACCAAAATAATTGGAAAGCTTTGGATTTTTAAATCACAATGTATGCTCCACAACCACATACACCTTGTGATGATTCTCCGTCAAAGAATACGACAAGGGAGGAGAAATCAATCTCCTTGAGAGAGACACCGTGATTATGAGCTTTGGGCCTCCAAGGACCTGACCCACCTCTTGAAAATAGTCCATGATTTTCAAACTGGTGGAATGCACGTGGGGGGCAGATTTTCAAAAATATATTTGATCTTGCATATCCATACACCCCAGAGAAAATATAGCAGAAGAGCTCTCACTTCTTTTTGGCAAGAGCTCTAAAATAGAAAAATAAGATTTAAAGATGTGCATAAGAAATTACTAAAGAAGGAATTGGGCAAAGACTTATGAAGCTAAGCAAGAATGAATTGGAACTGCCAGCAATTAACTAGAAAAGTAGTTTATATATGGTTTTTTTAGGGTTTTTTGGGGACTTTGTTTCCCTAAAAATGCATATTACATGAGCATATTGGATAGCTTTTTACATAGCCATTTTTGTTTTATATTAGTTTAGTTTTACCTTATAAATAAAAAGGTCAATTTCATAAATTAAGTATTTGGACTCTATAATGGTAGAAAATTTGTTGATGATGATGATGATGGTGGTTAACGCCCACTGATAGTCTGGCTCCTCATCTTTCTTGGCGAGATTGGTGATGTAGCTTTTTTTTTCTCTATGGTCTTCCAACTTCCTTTGTTCTTGCATCTCCTTCATCTCTTCTGGTTCTTGGGACATTGGTGTCTTAGCTTCGCGATCTATTGTGTTTGTCCTTTTGAAGATAGTCGAAGGAGAAGTTATGTGTAATTAGTTATCAATTTCATAGATGGAGTTTTTGGACTCTAGAATAGTAAAAAATAATTACATATAATTAGTTTAAGTTACTTATATTAGAAACTTTCAAAGAGTTAAAATAATTTGATAAAAAATCTCTATGTATAAATTGTTATCTATTAATTGTTATCTACGAATTGTTATCTATGAATTATGTTACTTTTAAACTAATATCACACTAACTATTTAGGAGTTCAACTATGTTAAGTTATCTGGTATGACTAGATACATTTGTTATTTGAATGCTTTATTAACTAGTTTCTTTTCTTTTATAATTTTTATAATTAAGATTTAATCATTTAATATAATAATCCTAGTAAATTTAAAATTGTTGGTATTATATTAATGCTTTATTAACTAGTTTCTCTTCTTTTATAATTAGGGTTTTATCCTTTATGATTATGAAATAGGGTTTCCCATTTAATATAATTTTATAATTAAGGTTTTATCCTTTATAATTATGAATTAGGGTTTCTCATTTAATATAATAATTATAGTAAATTTATTTTTGTAATCATTGATGGAAGAGATAGCAAATTATTGTGCATTTCCTTCGAGTATCTAAATGGTTGTATCTTTTTATAAAATTATTTTTCAAGTAACAAATTACATACCATCACAATGTTATTTCCATCCACTGTTTCAGAGAATTATCTTTTGGGATTAAAGGTTTTTCTTTAATGTTATTTCCATCCACTGTTTCAGAGAATTATGTTTTTGGAATTAAAGGTTTTTCTTTTTCTTAATGTGGGATTAAGGGTTTTTCTTTATTTCTTAATGTTTGTGAAGGTTATCTTGACTTAATATTTAACGACTTTTTTTTTAAGCTTTGCACCTTGCAATTGCTTCAAGGTCTTTGACAAACCTAATTTGCGTTTGAGAAACCATTGTAATATATTCTCTGTTGAAATAATCACCAGCACAACTACCTAAAAATTGTGTTTGACAAATCACTGTAATATATTCTGTTAAAATATTGACCACCACAGCCACAGCAGGGAAAAGCTTGTAGCACTCTATTGTATGAGTAAAAGAAATATTGAATCCCAAGTTGAACGAGGTGATAGAGCAGTGCCTGTAATGGCACACAAACTGGCAGCATTAAACCCATGCTATATGTGAAATGGAGAAGACTGCCACAGTGAAAAGGTTTCTTCTGCATTGATGTCCCAAAGGCTATGATGTATCTCATCTTCCTTTATGTATGGCATGCCCGCTGCCATGCACATTAATTCATTGTCATTGAGAAAATTGTATTCTTGGCTGAAGTTATCCTCTTTTAATGTTATTAACTTCTTTCTGCAGGATAACGTTATTAATAATGTTATCTTATAAATTGATTATATGTTATAATTAGTTTGACCTAAATTCACAAACTCTACTAGAGTTAGAGGAATGTTTGGATTAAAAATATATATTGAGGAATGTTTGGATTTTATATTTATATATATATATATATATTATAATTAGTTTGACTTGAGTTTACAAACTTTTTTAAAGATGAGGAATGTTTGGATTAAAAAAATATATATTAAGCAAAGTATTTTTTGGTAGAAATTACATAAGAAATTTTTTTGGCTTAAAATTTAATAGAGAACCATGTAAAAACATAATTTCAAGTATTAATATATTAAAAACAAATATTATTAAGTAATAGCTATATTAAACAATTAATAGTTAATCATCTCAAAAAATTCAGATTCACCATGCTCATATATATATATATATATATATATATATATATATATATATATATATATATATATATATATATATATATATATATATACTCTATTAAAATATTAATATTGATATCACAAGTGTATATATATATATACTCTATTAAAATATTAATATTGATATCACAAGTTGGTTGTCATTGATGAACCATTGCAATATATTCTCTATTGAAAATTTGACTGGCACATCACAAGTTGAAGGAGCTGATAGAGCAGTACCTGTAATACCACGCATTTATCTCCTGCTATGTGTGAAATGGAGAAGGCTGCAACCACAATGAAAAGGCTTTTGCTGCATTAACGTCCCAGAGATGTATCTCAACTTCCTTTACGTATGGTATGCCCGCTGCCATGCAAATTAATTCATCATTACTGAGAAAATAGTATTGTTTGCTGATGTTATTAATAACTGCAGGAAGACAACCAGAGTCTGGCAGTATCATGCACCCCTGATCCGAGGCTGCGATGTCAACTGGGTGGAGTCGAGATTTCATCTCAGCATTAACTGTCGATTTGGTTTCGGCTTCTGGAATCCCATGCGGAATATGAGGACAATCATGCGCATTATCACATTGCGAGTTTTCGGAGATGAGTCACTGGATAATCCTATGATTTTTTCATTGTGATGGGAAGAAGAATATCTGTCTGCAAGAGTACAGTGAGGTTTGACGACATGTTTATAGTTTTTCTTGTTCAATGTGGTGTTCCAATATTTCTTGACGGCCAAAGCAGTACGGCCTGGTAATCTGCCTGGAATGAGCGCCCACCTGCAACTTCCAGAGATGTATATACATATTATCTCATTGCTGATAGTCAGAGGTCGAATATGAGGGACCAAAATAATCGGGCTAAGAAGATAAAATGGAGGAAATAAAAAATAAAGTTGAATTTAGTAAAAGGATATTAAGACGTAACATAAAATAAGTTAACTGAAAATAAGTTATCAGACCTTTTAAACATTAGAAGTGAAAGCTTGTTTCCTTAATTATTACTATTTAGTAATTTTAGGTGTGATTTTTTTTAGGTGTGATTTTTTTTAAATAACAATAATAAATTATTATACATTTGCTAATAACAAGTGATGATTGTCTTTACTACTCTTTGACATAGTTTTTTTTTATATTAAAATATATAAATTAATTATGAATAGGCATTTTTAGATTCAGATTCAGATTGACATACTTAATCAGGTTTATGTTACAAACATGTAGGGATTTTCATTTGTGAAAGATGAAATGAATTAACACTGGAAGAAATAGATTTATGGATTTACATAGAAGCTGATATTTAAAATTATTTTTAGTTTTAAATGTGTATTTAATATAAATGAAATAAAGTAAATTGGTATTGGTATCTAAAAAGATATTTTAGAATGTGGATTTTATAATTAAATTAATATATTAAATGATAATTTTTTGAACAGTGATTGTATTTAAGGTTTCCAAATGTTTAAAATTTTGAATGGATACTTTATTCATCATCATCATCGTCATCGTCATCGTCATCGTCATCGTCATTGTCATCGTCACCATCGTCATCGTCATCGTCATTGTCATCGTCGCCGTCGTCGTCATCGTAAAATGTAAGTTTTCACATATATTTTTTTAGATTGAGAAATAGTTTTTTGGACACCATGTTTATCAAAAGGCAATTCTTCAATGTGTTGAACAACTATGAAAATGTATATTCTAAAATTATGGATTATTTTCTATTGTTACATTCAGACTTTTATGTTGATGGGTGTAGTGTATACATTTCAAAATTTTGAACACCATAGTTATTCAAATATTTTTTTGAGATTATGTATTCAATTAATAAAGAATAAATATATAAGTTAAAAAAAAAAAAAAAAATCTAAAAATTAATGATAAGTTAGGAAAAGATCATTATTATCAATAAAATTTATGGTAAAAAGAAATTTAAGCTCTAAAAATTAATGATGAGTTAAGAAAAGATCATTATAAATTATCAATTAAAATGATCTATTTAAAAATTATGATTAAATTTTTTAAATATAATAAGATAATAATAATAAATAAAATTATTATTAAAAATTAATTTATATATATATGGAAGACTAAAAATAAATGAGTACAAAATTTTTAAAAATAATGATAATAATAATAATAATAACATAAAATTTATACATATCAAACTTTTTATATCACAAATTTGGTACAAATATGAAATGTTTTTATAAAAACTAATAAAATTTAAATATAAAGCTCTTTGTGTAAAGTTTATGTATATTCCATGCATTTGTCTGGGAAGAAAGATGACCCCTCGCTTAATTTTTGGCTTGAGAAGTGAGAGCATTCAAGTTGTCAAAATCATCTAGGATGGCACCTAGTATAGGCCCACCAATCCTTAACATGACTTGAGTGGGCCGAGTTAGCCTAATGATTAGGAGCATATATTTCCTCCTAAGAAATTACAGATTCAAAACCAAAAAGATTAAAATATATATACCTTCATTAACTTAGCTATAACCTTAAAATTAAATAATAACAATAACAATAACAATAAACTTATCGCCCTCTATTCTACACCTCATAATATTAAACCAAAATAATCAATTAAATAAATCTTCTATATATTTCTTTATAAATTACTTCTACCATATTCGATTTCTTAAATTCCATATAAATCAAAAACACGCATTTCAGATGTAACACATCCCCACATAGATATAAATCTTTGGACAAATTTTACTGAAACATTTCAATCATTTCATGCAACCTGAATCAAAGTGTTTTGTTCTCTATGCAGTTTAAGAGATCACCGGTTTGCAATGAGTGTGTGCATACGAACGATGAGATCCTCTTCATCAGAAGTGAAAACACTCAAGTTCAGTTCAGGACGGAGATAGTTCGTCCAACGAAATCTGCAGCTTTTTGCACTTCGTTTCAAACCTGCTCATAATTAATTATATATATATATAATTACTTTCATATATATATATATATATTATACAACGTATTGTTATTTGGATTTATTTTGAGTGGTTGGATAATTATATATGAGCACTATAATGGAAATTCATATTCATATAAGTATTGTTATTTGGATTTATTTGGGTAGTGGTAAAGATAAAAAAAAATAAGTGTTTTTACTAAATTCAATTTTTTTTATTCTTTTTAATAACATTTACAATATACAACCTCGCACCCTTTCTCTTCTTCTCCATGCGCATGCGCTTGGATGTGTTTAACCAGAAGATAATCTTCTTCACGAGACAACAGACGCCTTCTGTCACGCCCTACACCTGCGGTAGTCTTCCAACCGCTTATAGCGAGGTGCGGCACCACCGAACGCTTTCTTTTCACCAATACTCACCTTCGTGGACTACGCCTAATTCACTTGTCCTTACTTAGTTTGTTTTTCGCAACCAAGTAAAATGAAATTAGCCTTTATACTTAATGAAGCCCATACTCATTCATTATCATCATGCAATTAACCAAGAACAATAACAATTGCACACAAGTATAAAGGGGAGGGGTAACTCCCGAACAAGTCTGCCCAACAATATATTATAATTAGTATTTCTTCAATAATACAATCATCAAGTATACTTGGCAAAACTCCAAGTCTATACTTAGAATAATTTTACAATCAAGGCATAGAACAGCCTTTACAATACTTGTGCCAACTTCACACGGTAGGAGGGTGCTCACCCGAGACACCTAGAACTCCACCTTAAGTTCTGCACAAAACCGTCCTTCAGGATTCACCCAACACACGGCACTCTTGCCAACCTTCAACCAAGACAACCTGCGCAACCTCCAAGTCTAATGCGCATGAGATGTGCGCATTACCTTTACCAAACTGCGCACTTCCTCTTCTTATGCGAAGGTCTTGTGAGCGAATGCTTGATGGTGAAATGAACCTTCCTCACACTTCATTTATATGCATCATATGTATGTGTTAAGGGGGTGTGCAGCCCCATGGCTGACCCCACAACTATGCACGTACGCCCACACAATCTCCATAACATAAGTCGGCCTTGCCATCGTGCAAGGCTTCTCCAAGCTAAGGTATAAACTCCTTGCCTCCACGCATTTTTCCACTAAGTGTCACGCACCCTTGTGTATCGTCGCACTTAGCTCTTGTGTTCGTCGCTTTTCTTTCGTACTTTGGTTATGTCGCGCCCGCCATTCGCACTTTGCACGCCCGTCGCACATCGTACGCCCGTCGCACATCGCACACCCGTCGCATATCGCACGCCCAACCGCACCGCGGATACGAAGGCCTTACATCCTCCTCCACCTGAAATCGTTGTCGTCCTCGACAACATACCATCTCGGTAGCCATCCACCAAGACCATCATCATCCATGATGTCGACTCCTCCATATAAGGCAAACATCCCTGCAACATATATAGAACTCCATCTCCATCATGTCTCACCTCAGTGACTAACTGCCACCAAGATATCCATACCATGGTATGCACCTCTATGGTATGTTTCCCCATCAAATATTATCTTAATCCACGATCATCGACTCCTCTGCCACAATCTCCACTGCAACATCTCGTGTCGACCCCATCATGTGTCACCATGTGAACCTCTGTCATGATACTCCCACAAAATGTCAACACATCTCTGCACACTTCGCGACCCCATGTCTGAACTAGTTGGGTAGCTAATCCAACCATCACGCTCAATCCATGAGAGTGAACATCCTCATGCCATCATCTGTTGTTCCTCAAACATCTGCCACATCCTCGACTCATCAAGAATCTACCACCATAATCCATGCTCAGGTCCATGGAAACCCCATCCATCTGCAACATGTCATGATGCTTTATGCCAAGCCATCCCTGCACCATTAGTCATACCTGCTCAAACATATTTAAGGACTCACTGCCATGAGTAGCTAACAATGAGCCCCATCTTCTCCATCCATCTAAGAAGATGTAGAGGGAGTAGAGCCTGAAGGCCCTCCCTCACTAATCAACTCAATCCATCTATCAGGATCCTCAATCTCCATCCTTTGTAGATAAGCCTCTCGGTCTTCCTTCTGGACATCCGGCCTCATAAATACCTCATCCTCATCATCATCTTCCTCCACCGGCTCTAGCCTTCTTGACAAATCTAAGATGCTATCTGAAAGTGATCTAATGACCAATGACTGCTCGGTAAGCTTTGCCTCAATAGTAGACAATCGCTTATTCACCTTCTCCTTATCTTCCACTTGCATCACCCCCAATTTACAATCAGGCCTTGTCACACCAATGGTTGGAACACCAATGGGTACATCTTCCCTTCCATCATAAATGTAGAGCTTCCTCAAATGTGGAACAACCATAGCCTCAAATTGTTTCATGAATTCCATCCCCAATACAGCTTCATAGTCATCAATCCGCACTATAGTGAAGTCTACCTTTCCGGTCCATTCACCAAGTGTAGTGTCCACCCTCTCAGCTATACCAAGAATCTCAATAGGAGGAGAATTCACTGTCTTCATTTGTGCCTTTGCCGGTACAAACTTCAGTCCAACTCTTCTCGCAGTATCTTCACTCATGAAGTTGTGAGAAGCCCCACTATCCACCATAGTGAGTATATCAGCACCTCCAACCTTCATCTGAACATACTCCAATCTGTTCCTCTCAGGATCCCTCCTAGAGACCACCTCCATAGTAGCAGAAGCACCAAGTATCTGCATCATCCCCACAGAAGCACCTTCATTCTTCGCATCAGATTGTGCAATAGCAGCCACCTTTGGTTTAGAAGGACAATTCTTCACCGTATGTGGTCCAGCACATATCCAACACTTCAAGGGTTTCTTCGTCTTTGAACTATCATCCGATTTCGAAGCATCTTCCTTCTTCTTATCTTTCGGTTTATCAGACTTCTTCTTCCTATCATCAGAAGTCTCATCATAATGCTCCACCAACCTGTCAACAGCAGCAAAAGCTTCTTCAAGTGTCCTAATCTTCTGCCTCTTCACTTCATTACGTGCCCAAGGCTTCAACCCAATAATGAAGTTGAACACCTTGTCCCTCTCCGCCATGTCAGGAAGTTCCAGAGCTGCACTTGCAAACTCTCACTGATATGCTTGTAGGCTTCCGGTCTGCTTTATGTACTTAATCTTCGTCCTTGCTTCCCATGTTTCATCCTGAGGACTAAAATGAGTCTGCAAAGCCTTCTTCATGTCATCCCACGAAGTAATGTCATCAGCACTACCATTGGCAATCTGATCTAACCTCCTTCGCCACCACATCTTAGCATCCTTTGTTAAGAACTGAGCAGCTACCTTGACCTTTGTCTCATCATCAGATAGACCCAATCGTTCCAAGTATTGCTCCATGTCCCATAGAAAGTTGCCAAGAGTCTTTGCATTCCTTGTGCCATCATAAGATTCCGGTTCCTTGACCTTCACATGAGGTACTCCTCCACCTGAGTTATGCCTCACTGCCTTCTTCAACACCGCTATCTCATCCTTGGCTTCGTCAAGAGTTTTCTTCAAGTTCACGATCTCTGCAAGACCTTGATCCCTTGCTTCTTCAACCTCTTTGACCCTTACTTCAAGTTGTGTACACATAAGATCAGTGTACTCATACTGTGTTCGGAGTTCATCATGTTGTGTTCGGAGTTCATCGAGCTCTTCCTTTGTCTTCAAGTTGGCCTCTTGTTCTTTAGCAAACAAGTCCATCTTCTTATCCCAAGAAGTCTCCATACTCTCCATCTTTTCCAACACCTTTTCAATGAACCCAATAGTAGTATCCTTCATCACATGACTAGACCCAGCCTGAGATTCGACTGCCATCTCTAACAGCTTCTTTCTCCTTTGCAATCTAGTTTCGACCATCCAACGGCTTCACCAAGTCACCTGCAATTAGAACCAACCCTTGTTTCACTTCGTGTGAAACGGTTTCCTTCACCTACAGTACCTGTCACGAGCAACCCTGCTCAAACCGAGTCTTGAAACTACCTTCAACACCTGAACCTGTTCAAGCCTCAATATCACCTATCATCAACTTCAAACCTTCACGAGCAAACCTTGCTCTGATACCACTTGTCACGCCCCTACACCTGCGGTAGTCTTCCAACCGCTTATAGCGAGGTGCGGCACCACCGAACGCTTTCTTTTCACCAATACTCACCTTCATGGACTACGCCTAATTCACTTGTCCTTACTTAGTTTGTTTTTCGCAACCAAGTAAAATGCAATTAGCCTTTATACTTAATGAAGCCCATACTCATTCATTATCATCATGCAATTAACCAAGAACAATAACAATTGCACACAAGTATAAAGGGGAGGGGCAACTCCCGAACAAGTCTGCCCAACAATATATTATAATCAGTATTTCTTCAATAATACAATCATCAAGTATACTTGGCAAAACTCCAAGTCTATACTTAGAATAATTTTACAATCAAGGCATAGAACAGCCTTTACAATACTTGTGCCAACTTCACACGGTAGGAGGGTGCTCACCCGAGACACCTAGAACTCCACCTTAAGTTCTGCACAAAACCGTCCTTCAGGATTCACCCAACACACGGCACTCTTCCCAACCTTCAACCAAGACAACCTGCGCAACCTCCAAGTCTAATGCGCATGAGATGTGCGCATTACCTTTACCAAACTGCGCACTTCCTCTTCTTATGCGAAGGTCTTGTGAGCGAATGCTTGATGGTGAAATGAACCTTCCTCACACTTCATTTATATGCATCATACGTATGTGTTAAGGGGGTGTGCAGCCCCATGGCCGACCCCACAACTATGCACATACGCCCACACAATCTCCATAACATAAGTCGGCCTTGCCATCGTGCAAGGCTTCTCCAAGCCAAGGTATAAACTCCTTGCCTCCACGCATTTTTCCACTAAGTGTCGCGCGCCCTTGTGTATCGTCGCACTTAGCTCTTGTGTTCGTCGCTTTTCCTCCGTACTTTGGTTATGTCGCGCCCGCCCGTCGCACTTTGCACGCCCGTTGCACTTTGCACGCCCGTCCCACATCGCACGCCTGTCGCATATCGCACGCCCAACCGCACCGCGGATACGAAGGCCTTACACCTTCCCTCCAAGCCCATGTCTATTATTATTCATCAAACTTCAACTTCATGCAGTCTATGAAGCCATTCTGCAAGTCAGTGCAGTTGTGGATATATAGTTGAGGACATTCGAATGAAACAGGAAGAGAATCTTGGTTCGGTAGAGTAGAGGATCAGCAAATTGAAGATCAACGTGGAGAGAATACTGGACATTTCATTCATGGAACGCCGCGTAAAATTCAGGTAGGTGAGTACCTTTCATTTATCCCACATGGGAAGTTCCAAAAGGGTAGAGTACTGAAGCAAACTACTTATAACGAAAGTTAATCTGCTTTTTAATTCCGTGTTCCCTATACTCTAAAGCAGCGGCCAGAGTTCTTTTCATGTAAGAGACTTTTGTTCATGCAAATATTTTCCGTTTTTGATAAATGTTTATTATATTTGGGTTTATGGATAACTTTTGACAGTATTTTAGAAACTGAATTTCAGTCAAGAGTATTTTGGCTGCACGCTGCTTGCAAAACATTTTATTTCTGGTGTGTGTATCAGTTCCTTTTGACTTATAGGCACCATATCTGGGAGAACCGTATATTTTCAAATAGGAACTTATAGGCACCATATTTGGGAGAACCATATATTTTCAAATATTGTTCACAACCGTATCTTTTCAAATATTGTTCACATCCTTCGATTCTTGAACCATCTCTTTTCCAATATTGTTTACATCCTTCGATTCTTAAACCATCTCTTTTCAAATATTGTTCGCATCTTTCGATTCTTTTAATTCTTTTATACATATAGAACTTTAGATCAACCATGTTATGTATCTTAAAATTTTGAAGTCAATTTAAATTTATCTTGTCTTAAGGCTTAAATTTTTTGAATATATTTTTTTTTATATTAGATTTATAGTAAAGTTGGATTCGCTTTTAATTTTCAATTCTAAATTAAAAAACAAGATTTGAATATCAGACTTCCGGTTTGGTTCATTTCTACGGCCATTTCTAATTGAATTTTCATGAAACTTCACTTTCACGGCCATTTCCAATTGAACTATGGCCATTTCCAATTGAACTTCGGTGAGACTTCACTTTCATGACCATTTCCAATTGAACTTTGGTGAGACTTCACTTTCACGACCATTTCCAATTGAACTTCGGTGAGACTTCACTTTCACGCCCATTTCCAATTGAACTTCAGTGACACTTCACTTTCATCCCCATTTCCAATTGAACTTCAGTGAGACTTCACTTTCACAGCCATTACGGCCATTTCCAATTGAACTCCAGTGACACTTCACTTTCATGCCCATTTCCAATTGAATTTCGGTGAGACTTCACTTTCACAACCATTTCCAATTGAACTACAACCATTTCCAATTGAACTTCGGTGAGACTAACTTGGGTGAGAAATTCTGTGAGGCTTCACTTTCACGACCATTTCCAATTGATCTTCAATGAGACTTCACTTTCACGACCATTTCTGTTAGGACCTGCGGTCCGTGCGACGGGCAGGGCGACTCCACCGTGCGAAGTATGAAACGAAACGAGCCAAGAAACGAGTTTATAAGGTGTTGGACGAGTTGGGTGGGCCGACCCTCCTCTTGGGCGAGACAACACATGTTGAACGAGTCGGCTTGGGCGTTTTGTGTGGGTCGGCTGGGTGACATAACCCGCCACTCGCCCGTATATATTGGAGGGCGTTTGGAGGCAAACGACCATCATTCAATCAACACGAGTTCGAACAAGGAGTTCTGCAGTGCATGGATGAGCCCACATGACGGGTGGAACTCGGGTGGAAAACTCATTCAGAAAAGTCATTCGAGGAGGTCGTTCGAGAAATCGTTCGAGGAGGTCGTTCGAGAAATCGTTCGAGGAGGTCGTTCGAGAATTCATTCGAGGAGGTCGTTCGAGAAATTGTTCGAGGATGTCGTTCGAGAATTCATTCAAGGAGGTTGTTTGAAAAGTCGTTCAAGAAGAAGTTCAGAGAAGTCGTTCAGGAAAGTCATTCAGGAGGTCGTTCAGGCAGGACCCGGGTGAGGTCATTCGGGCCACCCGGGCGAAGTCATGTGGCGACCCGGGTGAGGTCGTTTGGGCGAACCAGGTGAAGTCGTTTGGTGACCCGGGTGAAGTCGTGTGGCGACTTGGGTGAAGTTGAACGGGTGAACGAAGTTGGGTGAATGGGTAGACGTGTGGATGGGCGGCCGGGCGAGGGCGCGTCGTGCACGCCGAAATGAAGAATCGTGCGGACGGGCGACCCGGGTAGGGTCGCCGTGCACGACGAAACGAAGGAAACGACGAAGTGTTGAGATTGTGAACGGAGGTGTGTCTCGAGCAGAGGCGCCCGTGTGTGGTGACTTGGAGACGTGCCCAAGTTGGGCAAATGACACGATCAGGCGACGAGGTGAACGAAGGGTTGGTGAGTCGTGCGGCGACTGTACGGAAGTGCCGATGAGCTGGGCAACCGAGTTTGCCGAAGTTGTGAAAATTAGCTAAGTATAAATTTGGGGTTTCCCAAGGACTTAGCCTATACTTTGTAAAAGTGGAAACATTATATATATATATTGATATTTGGGCAGACTCATATTGCAGGGAGTTTCCCCTCCCTTTATATTGTTGTGCATTTCTATTGTATAATGTTTTTTATGTGAATGTGATGGGCTTTCACTTGTATAAAGGAAACATAATAATACTTGGTAACGAAAATAAAACTAAGTATGGAATGTTAGGCGTAGTCTACAATCGTAAGTATTGGTGAAAAGAAAACGATTGGTAGTGCCGCACCTCGCTATAAGCAGTTGAAAGACTACCACAGGTGTAGGGGCGTAACAGGTGGTATCAGAGCTGATGAACTGAATCAAGGAGCTGATTCTACGAAGACCGGAGACTTGGCAGGGAGCTCAAGTTTTGCAGGTGACAGATGGAATATCAGGGTGATTCAAGTGAATGGTGAAACAGGTTTAGCAGAGGTGAAGCATCGTGCTTGGACCAAGCTGAACGACAAGGCATGGTAGGTTTGGAAGAATGTGAAGGGAAGCTCTTACTTACCTTATACAGGTTGAAGCGGATGAAAGAAGAGAATCCCTGGATTCGAGATAAGCTTGAAGTCTTGGAAAAAAATGTTGAAGACGAACTTCTTCAACTTGGTTGGACAATGGAGCAAGATGATGTTGCAGATTGTGCTAACAAGGAAGAGGAAGCTGTGATGATTGAGGATGTTGCAGATGTGACAACGATGGAGGACGAACTTGAGATCGATCAAGTTGAACCAGGATCGTGTTGTTTGCAGACATGGATGGATGAGGATAATCATATGGAGGAGCCTCATGAGGATGATGTAAGTACTATTGATATTTGTGTTTCATTTGAGCATTTGGTAGAAGGACCATATGCAGGGAAGGGCAAAATCAGTTTGCCGATGCAAGGGAGGATCTTACCATGGATGTCTACGATGAGATCTTGTATGGAGAAGCAAGGATTGTTGACTATTGCAGGATTTGTTGGGGTTGTTTGTGACCTTATGATAGAAGGTACAAAGGCCCGTGACAAGGGAGGAACATGATGATCATTGCGAAGGATTGGGTCATGCTTTAGCCACATGGAGAATTGGCTATGTGCCCGGCATGACTCATGGACAGAATGAGGAGGGTACACACTTGAGTTTGATGATACTTGGGTGGACTTCTCATGGTCGAGACCAAGAGATAGTCTTGGTGGAACCTTTAGTGGGGGAGCTATGATGGAAGGGACTCATGATGATGATGACATGGTTGGGTGACCGAGTTCACTAGACCAAAGATTGTAGACTTGGATGAGGATGGCCGATTGTTGTGATGGGTCAACTTAGTTGGACTAAATGGGAAACTTAGTCATGGACATCAGGTTGGAGACATGGAGCATGGCAGTCTATGCAGGGACATTTTGCAGGAGCACTTGTAAAGGTGTCACTTATGGGCATCCAATGAGGAGTGCCAAGGCAGGGATGTTGTGCAGGTAGATTTGCTGATGTGACATGGATATGTTTTACTTATGAGCCGATGGAGAGGTTGTACACTTGAGTACAACAAGGCCATGGACTTAGATGGGGTTGTGAGCAGGCTATGGAGCATTCCTACTACATGGAGAGCTGAGGCATCTTGCAGAAACCTTTGGGCCGATACTTGTATGCTTGCTGAGATGATGGTTGGAGATGACTCATGGAGCTCATGATGACATGAGGTTGTGACTTTTAGGGACTTCATATATGGTGGACTTGGAGGATTTGATGCATTGAGGAGCTGAGGTCAGAGACTTTGATGCAGGATGGGGTGCATCCTTTCAAGTACATGTATGGGAATGGCTTGAAAGAGTGACTTGATGTGGAGGATTGATATGAGACACTTTGGAGTGATGGAGTTACAACGATGATGATGCCTTGGTGGCAACACTTGGGCATGGGTTGAGCCGAGACCTTAACCACTTTGGACACATGTGAGCTGATTGATCTATGATCATGGGCAACACATGGGAGATGAGACAAGTGGATACTTGTTTCTATGGCAGACTTGAGGGATGGCACATTGCATATATGATGGAGGTTGCTTCATGGACTTGGATGTGGCACATCGAGAGTCGAAATTCGAAGAGATGATCTCTTCACTTTGAGGAGATACACATATGGATGATGATGTTGGGGTAGATGTGGCTGAGTTCATGCAGCACATTAGTACTAAACATCATGGACAACATGTTGCAGATGAGATGAGGACTACTTCATGGACTTGAGCATGGCTTACATTTGTATGGAGATGGATTCTTGATCAAGTTGAGGATGTGACGGGATGTTCTAAGAAATAGCTGATGATGGCATGAGGATGTTCACTCTCATGGTTTGAGCGTGACAGTTGGACTGATCACCCAACTAGTTCAAACATGGGGTCGTGAAGTGTGCATAGATGTGTTAGCATTTGTTGGAGCATCATGGTAGTAGATCACACGAGGACAATACATGATGAGGTCGAAACGATATGTTGCAGGAAGCATGTAGCTTGAGAAGGAGGGACCAGCCTTCCACGATGGGGAGCAGCATGTGGAGATTATGACAAGGTGGTTGATGGTCATGGATTGAGATGATTTCCAATGTATGACATACCGATGGGGTGTATACTTTGGTATGGTGATCTTGGTGACAGATGGTTGCCAAGATGAGGTATTGTCGAGGACGACAATGACTTCCAGTGGGGGAGGATGTTAGGTCCTACGGTCCGTGCGACGGGCAGGGCGACTCCACCGTGCGAAGTATGAAACGAAACGAGCCAAGAAATGAGTTTATAAGATGTTGGACGAGTTGGGTGAGCCGACCCTCCTCTTGGGCGAGACAACACATGTTGAACGAGTCGGCTTGGGCGTTTCGTGTGGGTCGGCCTGGTGACATAACCTGCCACCCGCCCATATATATTGGAGGGTGTTTGGAGGCAAACGACCATCATTCAATCAACACGAGTTCGAACAAGGAGTTCTGCAATGTGTGGATGAGCCCGCACGACAGGCGGAACTTAGGTGGAAAACTCGTTCAGAAAAGTCGTTCGAGGAGGTCGTTCAAGAAATCGTTCGAGGAGGTCGTTCAGAAAAATCATTCGAGGAGGTCGTTTGAGAAATCGTTCAAGGAGGTCGTTCGAGAATTCGTTCGAGGAGGTCGTTCGAGAAATCGTTCGAGCAGGTTGTTCGAGAATTCGTTCGAGGAGGTCGTTCAAAAAGTCGTTCAAGAAGAAGTTCAAAGAAGTCGTTCAAGAGGTCGTTCAAGCAAGACCCGGGTGAGGTCGTTCGAGCGACTTGGGCGAAGTCAAGTGGCGACCCGGGTGAGGTCGTTCGGGCGAACCGGGTGAAGTCGTGTGGCGACCCGGGTGAAGTCGTGTGGCGACTTGGGCGAAGTTGAACAGGTGAAAAAAGTTGGGTGAAGGGGTAGACGTGCGAACAGGCGGCCGGGCGAGGGCGCGCTGTGCATGCTGGAACGAAGAATTGTGCAGACGGGCAACCCGGGTAGGGCGCGCCGTGCACGAAGAAATGGAGGAAACAGTGAAGTGTTGAGATTGTGAAGGGAGGTGTGTCTCGGGTAGAGGCGCTCGTGTGTGGCGACTCGGAGATGCGCCCAATTTGGGCAAACGACACAATCGGGTGATGAAGTGAACGAAGGGTTGGTGAGTCGTGCGGCGACCGTGCGGAGGTGCCGACGAGCTAGGCAACCGAGTTTGCCGAAGTTGTGAAAATTGGCTAAGTATAAATTTGGGGTTTCCCAAGGACTTAGCCTATACTTTGTAAAAGTGGAAAAATTATACATATATTGATATTCAGGCAGACTCATATTGTAGGGAGTTTCCCCTCCCTTTATAATGTTGTGCATTTCTATTGTATAATGCTGTTTATGTGAATGTTATGGGCTTTCACTTGTATAAAGGAAACATAAAAATACTTGATAACGAAAATAAAACTAAGTATGGAATGTTAGGCGTAGTCTACAATCGTAAGTATTGGTGAAATGAAAATTATTGGTAGTGCCGCACCTCGCTATAAGCAATTGAAAGACTACCGCAGGTGTAGGGGCATGACAATTTCCAATTGATCTTCGGTGAGACTTCACTTTCATCGTCATTTCTAATTGAATGGTGAGGCTTCACTTTCATGGCCATTTCCAATTGAACTTCGGTGAGACTTCACTTTCACGGCCATTTCCAATTGAACTTCCATGACACTTCACTTTCACGGCCATTGCCAATTGAACTTCGGTGAGACTTCACTTTCACAGCCATTTCCAATTGAACTACGACCATTTCCAATTGAACTTCGGTGAGAAATTTTGCAAGACTTTGTATGGCCATTTCCAATTGAACTTCGGTGAGACTAACTTCAGTGAGAATTCACGTCCATTTCCAATTGAACTTCGGTGAGACTTCACTTTCACTTTCACAACCATTTCCAATTGAACTTCGGTGAGAACTTTTGTGAGACTTTTGTGAGACTTCACTTTTACAACCATTTCTAATTGAGCTTCAGTGAGACTAACTTTAGTGAGAATTCACGTCCATTTCCAATTGAACTTCAGTGAGACTTCACTTTCACAGCCATTTACAATTGAGCTTCGGTGAGGCTTCACTTTCACGGCCATTCCCAATTGAACTTCGGTGAGACTTCACTTTCACGGCCATTTCCAATTGAACGGTGAGGCTTCACTTTCATGGCCCCATTTCCAATTGAACTTCGGCGAGGCTTCACTTTCACGGCCCGATTTCCAATTGAACTTCGGTGAGACTTCACTTTCATGGCCCGATTTCCAATTGAACTTCGGTGAGACTTCACTTTCACGGCCCGATTTCCAATTGAACTTCAGTGAGACTTCACTTTCATGGCCCCATTTCCAATTGAACTTCAGTGAGATTTCATTTTCACGGCCCAATTTCCAATTGAACTTCGGTGAGGCTTCACTTTCACGGCCAGTTCCAATTGAACTTTGGTGAGGCTTCACTTTCACGGCCATTTCCAATTGAACTTTGGTGAGACTTCACTTTCACGGCCATTTCCAATTGAATGGTGAGGCTTCACTTTCATGGCCCCATTTCCAATTGAACTTCGGCGAGGCTTCACTTTCACGGCCCGATTTCCAATTGAACTTCGGTGAGACTTCACTTTCACAGCCCGATTTCCAATTGAACTTCAGTGAGACTTCACTTTCACGGCCCCATTTCCAATTGAACTTCGGTGAGATTTCATTTTCACAGCCATTTCCAATTGAACTACCCTTCATCATGTCCAACTTCTCACCCCAATCAAGGGGATAACACAAGATTTGAACCCAAGACTTCCAGTTCAGTGAGACTTAATTTCCACGGGCATTGCCAATTAAGCTACCCCATATTATGTATTTTAAAAAGTTTAAAATCAATTTAAATATACCATGTTATGTATTTTAAAAATATTAAATCAATTTAAATTAATCTTGCTTTAAGAGGATTTAATTTTTGAAATATATTTTTTTCATATTAGATTTATAAATCTTTACAAAGTTGGATTTTATATATATATAATTCATTTTTACAAGGTTAGATTGGTATTGGACAAAGATAAATGGAAATTATTTGAAAGAATAACTGAAATGTATATACAAATTATTTTACATTTTTTGGTTTTTCATTTTAAACCACATAATATTTAAGTTTTACTTCTTTAAAATTTATGTTGTGAGCTGTTTTTTAAAGATTTTGAATTGGAAAGTTTTTTTAAACAAAATGCATGGGAACACTTTTGATGATCATCTTGTGATATTGTGTATGATCAGCATCAACTTCTTTAGGTAAATGTAAAGTATGAAAGAGTATCAAAAATACCAAAGGATCAAAATGAAAAGCTAAACAATTATTCTACCAAGACATCACAAGATGAAGATCGAAGAGAAAACACACTTCATTCCTTGAGAAAATGAGCTATACATGAACCTAATTTATAGGAACAATATATGCTTCTAGTGATAGCTAGAAGATATGATTGATGAGTCAATAGATAAGGATAAGACTGGCAACGCAATTGATAAGATCGCTATGTAAGCTTACAAGTTTCAATATTTATTGGAACTCTAGCAACCCCCCATAAGCAAAATGTAGGGGAAAAAAATAACACAAAGAACGGATCCCTACAACTAGGCCTTTTTAGGTACCCATGTACAACATTTCATAAGAAAGAAAGAAGGAAAGAAAATGAAGAGATAAAGGAAGGAGGACTCAAGATGACCCCCCAAGGACAACTTCCTTTTCTCCAAGCATATGTCTTAACTAAAGAAACCTTGGTGAAGCCAAGGACTTTGTAAAAATATCTTCTATTTGTTATTCAGTAGGTACATATTCCAGGCTGAGAATGCCATATTAAATAAGTTGGCAATTGAAGTGAATATGAATCTCAATATGTTTTGTCCATTGATGCTCCATAGGATTTCTAGAAATTTTTATTGCACTTTGATTATCACACCATAAGAGAGTAGGTTGATCATGTTGAATGCCAAACTCAAGAAATAATTGTCACAACCAAAGGACTTCTTAACTTGCGAGAACTGCATCTCTATACTCAGCTTTCACTTTAGATAATGCAATTTCTTATTGTTTCTTGGAGGACCAAGCAATAGGAGGAGAACCAAGACTAGAAACAAATCCAGAGGTGGATTTCTAATCATTCACTGATCCAGCCTAGTCAGAATCAGTGAAACCTATAAGCTCAGGAGAACCAACAGTACACTAAATGCCAAAATTATAAGTTCCTTAAATGTATATGAGAATATGCTTTGCTACTTTCTAGTGACCCTGATGAGGATCCTGACAAAATCTGGAGACCAGCCCAACTGCATAAGCAATGTTAGGTTGGGTGTGTGTCAAATAAAGTAGATTGTCAACAAGTTTTCTATACAATGTAGGATCCACCCTAAGAGTGGTACAACTAGCAGTAAGAATAACACCAAACTAAAAAGGATTAGGTGAAGGATTACAATTAGCGATGCCAAAATGCTGGAGTAAATCAAGAGCATATTTCTACTCGAAGATGGTAATTCCTTTTAAAGATTGGTGAACCTACAATCTAAGAAAGTAGTGTAGAAGACCAAGATATGTCATAGCAAATTGTCCCATCAATGCTTCCTTAAAATTCTAAATCATATATGAAGAACTTCTTGTGAGGATCAGATCATCCACATACAAAACTAGAATTGATAAATCAGAGCCATGTCTCTTAGTGTAGACTGTTGGATCAAACTGACAACGAATGAACCCTGAGGAAAGCAGAAAAATATCCATCTTCGCATACCAAGCTCTAGGAGATTTTTTTAGACCATACAAAGATCATCTAAGCCTACAAACAAGTGAAGGATCCTACATAAAGCCAAGGGGTTGTTCCATGTAAATCTCCTCATGTATATCACCATGCAGAAAATCACGCTTAACATCCATCTGGTAAACTGACCAGCCTTGGGAGGCTGCAAGAGAAAGCACTAGATGAATAGAATCCATCTTGGCAATAGGAGTGAAAGTCTCAAAATAGTCAATTCCTTCAACCTGTGAAAATCCCTTAGCCAAAAGACGTGCCTTATGTTTGTCTACAGATCCATCTGCTGCATATTTGGTTCTATAGACCCACTTGCAATGGACCAACTTGCGTATATTTGGAAGAGAAATAAGATCCCAAGTATGATTCTTCATCCAAGAAGAATACTCTTTTGTTATGGCAACTTCCCACTTAGGTTTTCCAAGAGCATCAGAAAATTGTTGTGGATCCTCTAAAATGGCATGACTTAAAAGAGAGATCTCTACATATTGTTGTTGATTTGAGGCTAGATAACTGAAATCAATTGCATCATACCGAAATATATTAGGATGCTTTCTATTACAAAGACTTCTCCTCAAGGAATTATCTAGAACAGGTTGCTCCTGTACAGGTTCTGCTGGTGCTAATGGAAGATTTTCTTCTGGTTGAGGATATTCAGTAGAGCTTTCTTCTTCTTCCATATTTATAAATGCATCACAATGATTAGAACCATAATCAACAATTTAATATGAGGTAATAGGGGAATAATATGATCATGTACTGATATTTTCATCAAAATTAACATCTCTTTGGAACAAAACTTCCTTAGAGTTAGGATCAAGGAGTCGATAAGCTTTCATGTCCTCGCAATAACCAACAAATATCAATTGTTGACTTTTATTTTCCATGGCTTTGTGTTTTTCATCTAGAATAAATGCCCGAGCGGGACTACCAAATACCTTGAAAAAAGACACATCAGGCTTCTCATGTGTCCAAGTTTCCATTGGAGTCATATTTTGAACTACCTTATGAGGCATCTTGTTTTGAATGTAATTAGCACAATTAATCACTTCAGCCCAAAAAGTAGGTGCCAAGTTCTTGGAATGAATCATGCATTTAGCCATCTCCTGAAGTGTTATATTCTTCCATTCATCTACACCATTTTGCTGAGGGGTGTAGGGAACAAAATATTGATGAAGAATGTCATTTTCTTTGCAAAAAAATTGAAATTACTTGTTGAAATATCCCCCCCCCCCATTATCTGTGTGTATCTTTTTAATGGAGCATGAATATTGTTTCTAAACAAGAGCTTTAAATGGCTTAAAGGTTGCAAAGACTTCGCTCTTGTACTTGATAAAATAAACCCAAGAGTAACTTGAAAAATCATCAATAAAAGTGAATGCATATTTGGCCCCTGAAAAGGAAGCAGTTGAAAATGTCATTAGATCACTATGCATCAACTCAAGAGGTTATTTTCCCCTTGAGCCTTTCCCTTTAGGAAAGGGATCTTGATGTTATCTTCCAAGGGCACAACCTGCAGATACTCCATCAATACATGAAACCTTAGGAAGACCTAAAACCAAATTTTGAGTTTACATCTACTGCAAATATCTATAATTGAGATGACCAAACCTTTCATACCAAATCATACTCAATGAATCAACATGATCTATAAAAGAAGAATCAAAGGAAGGCTCGATGTAGACAACCTTATATAATCTAGAGGCATGATAAGCTTCTCCAATAGAAACAACAACTGTAAGATCATGTAGCTCTCTAATTACTACTTCATTTGGACAAAAAATCTACAATTATCCCATTACCAGAATGACAAATTTGATAAATGGAAAATAAATTTGCAAAACTTTCAGGGACTCGGATCACATTGTGAATGCACCCATGTGTCATTTCTATAATTTCTGATCCCAATACTTAAGTTGTGTAGAGTCACCAACTGCAATTTGTGAGATGTTGCTATGTGATGTAGAGGGAAGTAGGTCTTGACAAGGAGTCATATGATGTGAAGCTCCTAAATCAAGTATCCAATTGTCTGTACATTTACGTATGGATTGGGCTAATAGAGCATGTCCCTTTCTTATTGAAATATTTTTCTTTGATCCATAAACTACCGTGGGTATTCCACAGGATAGTTCGTTACAATAGATCTGATAATAATATATTAAAATACTAAAATTTTACACTATTACAGTTTTATTAAAATTCTAGATTTGTATATTTAACTGTAATTAGTGCATGCATGTGAATGGAAATTATGCAGAAAAGTAAAGAATGAAAAAATAAGCTCACACACACACATAAGACACATAATATGCTCTCTGGGAAACCCTTTCGGTAGAAAACCCCATCTAGAAGGTGTAGAAATTCCTTGTAGATTCAAATTGTAGATTGTAATGTGCTAAAAAAATTGAATAGAATCTACTCTACTCATCAGTAGAAACAATAATTAATCGATGAAATCATGAAGCATAAAATAAAAAGAATTAAATCACACATAACACCATAATTTTTTGGGGAAAGCCACAGCTAAAAACCCTTGCTATTTGTATACTGCATTAATCAAAAAATATGAGAAGATTACAATGCTTTTCTCAAGCCCGAGCAACATCTGCACTATCTCTATCTATCTCACTGCTTCACAAACCACCTCAAGCCAATACTTTGCCAAATATGTTGTTTTCCAAGCTCCTATTTCCTTACACAGTTTCCTAGGGAATTAGCCCATATTTAATTGGGAAATTCCACAAATATGAATTGTGCAATCCTCATAGGCATTCCTATGATTGCATGCACCACTTGTACAATTTAGATGATTATACAACTGATAGTACACTGTCCCTGAACTCCAATCTCAACTAGGTCTTTTTCTAATCTGACATGCATGAGTTAATCTGAGTGAATCTTTAATTTACTAGTTGATTAGTGTCAGTTACACCCCACTACTGCATGTTACACCCCACTACTAGATCTCCCACCAATTCCTCCATCAATTGGAATCAGTTTAATTGACTTTAGCTTAGTTAAACTGAATTAAATCATGACAACTAAAAATAAACTCAACCATCTCTCCTAAAAAGCAGGATACACTATATATTACTCTATTTAGACTCCCAACTTGAATTAACTAAGTCAACTAAGTCAAATTAACATAGTTAACTATTACAAGTTGCTATGTGAATTAGAATTACAATTTAGTTCCCAATTTAATTCAAGGACAAATTAAATTAGGATTTTCTTGTTGCATTTTCAACACTCCCTCTCAACAAGAAAGGGATCATCTATTGATTCCTGGTAGCATCTAATGTGCTCTAAGTGTCAAGTTTTGCAAGGATTTTTAGTCACATGCATTCTCCAATACCCATAAATCTTTAGGGAAATTCCACCTAGAGACAGTTTTATTAAAATAGTTAATTACTTTTAATGGGACCCTAAGTCTAAACTTAAGAAATTAAAATAATTAATGGGTATTAATCTAAACTATGGGTGAAACTTCTAGAAGGAGATGGAGATCAAGTCAATATGATCCTATCCATTGATTAGGATCTAATTTGGGCCTTTGATTGATCAATGAGAGGATTATAAGAGGAGGCTTGATGGGCACTTGGAGAACACACTAGAGGCAGATACTCAGTTACCCAAGTAAGGTCAATTTTCTCACTGGTCAAAGTTCGACAAGAGAAAGTCGAATCAGATGGAGAGTTTCTAGTGAGAAAGGAAGAGGAGGCATCAACATATTTCGGGAGTGCAAGGCAAGAAAACGCAGAGTAGTGAGAGACAACGCAGAAGCAGGTTGACACAGAAAGAGGCAGCGCAAAGGCTGGGACTCCATGGGCAGTTTGATGTTGGTCCAACATGGGAAAAATTGATGGAGAGGGATGCAGAAGGACTCAGAGGGAAGAGGAGTACTTCTCCTGGATCAGATATCTGTCAAGAAGCATCTGTAAATTTTCTCACTTCTGTTTTGTTGGTTGTAACTTGTACATGAGATTTTGCTAAAGAATAATTAAGAAACCCTCATCTATTACACCGGTTTTCCCACATTGGGTTTTTCCAGGGATGATTATCCAAAAATAACTGTGTCATTGGATTTTATTTGTGACAGTATTTTTCTTTGTATTTACTTTTTGAAATATTTTAATTGTGAAGGCTGCAATAGAATATATTTCGATATTTGCCATAAGAACACTGTGAATAACTTATTTCTGAGAAAATAACTAGAAGAAATAATATTAATCACTGCAGTTGGATTTCTATTTAGAAATTTTCACATTATCTGCTACCCTGACCCTGCCTCTGTGAAACTCGAATTTGCATCTTGACAAATCCTTTGTGAAAATATTTGCACCTTCTCCTCTATAGGAATGTACTCCAACAACATGATTCTCCTCTACACACAATTGTGTAGATGGTGATATTGGATGTCAATATACTTGGACTGATCATGAAAAAATGGATTCTCAAAGAGTTTGATACAACTCTAATTATCACAGTAAATCACTGTATGATCCATCTGCTAACCAAATAACCCAACAAGGATCTTCCTCATCTAGATAACCTCACAAGTTTCTTAACTAGCAACCATGTACTCTGCTTCTGTTGAACTAAGTGCAACTGATCTCTTATTCCTATTGTACCAAGAAACTGTTGCTGACCTAATACTGAAGATTACCCCTTATGTGCTCTTCTTGTCAAATGGCCTCCCTGCCTAATCTTCAACTGTGAAACCTTGAAGCTTCACTCCCTCAGTCGGTTTGTACCAAAGACCAAATTGAGTGGTGCCTCTAAGGTATCTCAACACATGTTTAACTACCTTCTAGTAAAGTTTGGTTGGCTTAAACATGGCTTGACTAAGTTGGTTAACTACAAAACACATGTTTGGTCATGTGTTCACCAAATACATAAGTGAACCCACAAGTTGTCTATAAATAGTAGCCTCCACTACTTCACTTGAAGTAGCATCTTTCTTCCTCCAATTACCTGCTAGAGGAGTCTACATGGGTTTGTTTCTCTCCATGTTGAATTTCTTCAGTATCTCATTGGCGTACTTTCCCTGGGAGACAAACAATTCCTCATCTCCTTGCCATACTTCTATACCAAGTAAGTAATGCATGAGCCCCAAGTCCTTCATCTCAGATTCTCTTGCAAGATCCTCTTGGCAATATTTTATCAACTTCTCATCACCTGTTAGAATCAAATCATCGACATATAACACTATAATCAACAATTTACCTTCAACCATAATATGGTAAAGGTTCACATCTGCTTCACTATTGGCAAAGCCCAACCCGATGAAATAGTTGTCAATCCTGGTGTACCAAGCACGAGGTGCTTGTTACAGTGGTTTCTTGAGTCCACACATATGCGACTCTTTGTTGAAGGTCTCAAATCCTTATGGATTCTCAATATACACCCCTTCCTCAATCATATCGTTGAGGAATGTTGTCTTCACATCCATCTGATGTATTTTCCATTCCATCTGCGCTGAAAATTCTAGAATATATATAATAGATGAGTACCTTGCTACTGGAGAAAAGGTCTCATCGTAATCAATTCCCTCCACGTGAGAGAATCCTCTAGCCACAAATCTATCCTTGTGTTTCTCCACAATCCCATTTGTTTCTTGCTTTACATTGTAAATCCATCTGGAAGTCACCACTAACTTGTCTGCTGGTCTTGGGACTACTTCCCAAACATTTTTTCTGATAATGGAAGCATACCACTCAACTATGGAATCAACCCATACTGGTTGCTCCACTACTTCCTCAAATTAGGATGGCTCAACCTCCACACTCTCTCTCATCAGAGACATGTAGCGAGTGTACCAATATGGTGACCTCCTTTGCCTGCACTGTGATGTGGGTGCTCCCACATTCTCTCTAGAATCATGCATCAATATGTCAGCCTCTCTGTTGTGCTTCATTCCATCCCTGGAATTCTCTACATGAGTGGGTGCTTCCACTTTCTGCTCCTCTGAATGTGGCTTCTCCACATCATCTTGAGGTTCCTCCTTTGGAGCTAAAATCTCCTCATTTGCATGTAACTGAAACTCCCTCTCAAGGGAACATATCATGGCATTATCTTCATCGAAATTCACATCTCTAAAAACCATTGTCATCATGTTAGTTGGAAAGTACACCTAATAGTTGTGAGGTGTATCATTGTACCCCAAAAATATTTCCAACTCAGTTATTGGCTCTAGCTTTTTTCGTGCATCCTTGGTAACATGACATTAGACTGATGAATCAAAGATCCTAAAATGTTCCACACTTGGTTTCTTACTTGAAAAATCTTCTTCGGGTGTAATCATTCTAAGAATTTGATGAGGGCTTTTGTTCTACAAATAAACAGTTGTGTTGCATGCTTCAACCCACAAGTGCAACGCTTGGCCCTGATCATGTAACATCACCAGTGTAACTCCCATAAAACTTTGTTCTTCTTTTTTGCCACCCCATTCTGCTATGGGTTATGAGGTGCTCTTAACTCATGTTGAATGCCTTCTGATGCACATAAGTTCCTGAATTCATTCAACACATATTCTCCACTTTTATCGCTTTTGAGAGTGTTAACTTTCCTGCTAGTAATTTTCTCAACAAGATCTTTAAATTCACAAAATTTAGCAAATGTTTGACTTTTCTTTTTCATTAAATAAAATCTAGCACTTACGAGAAAAATCATCAACAAATATTACATAATACCTGTGCTTGGCCATGGATGCTATCAAGAACGGTACACACAAATCTAAGTGAACTCAATCAAGGATCACTTGCACTCGACTGTCTTTATCATGAAAGGAAGTTTTGGTGTACTTCCCCGCTATACACCCTTTGCATGTGTCTCTCTGTTGTAGTGTACTCTTGGGAAGTCTTATAGAAATTTGTTTCATGATCTTCAAAGCTCTGTGGTGCAAGTGACCCAATATTCTATGCCACAAATCACCGATGTCTTAACTCTGCACCTTCTCTTCTTTAGTGCCCAAAGCAGTGCATTCTTCTACATCCAATTTTTAGAGTTTCTTCACCTAAACCCTGATCCACTTCACATGTCTTGAGGCTATGTGACGAAGGAAAGGCTTTCCCTTGCTAAATATCACATCATAGCCATGGTCTGCCAACATGGAAACTAAAATCAAATTCTTCTTCAAACCTGGAACATACATGACATCCTTTAATGTGAGGGGAGTACTAGACTCTCTCTGAAAGGTAACAATACCGATGTCGATCATGCTATACCTCCCATCATCTCCCATCTCGATGTGCATCTAGAGGTCATTCTCCTCCAAGTCACTAAAGAACCCTTTATTGTTGGTCATATGGAATGAGGCTCCACTATATAGGTACCACACAACACCCATCATCGTTGTCACCATGCAAGCAACGAGGGTGAAATATAGCTTGAATTGTGAAGCAAGAGCTTCACCTACTGCTCGTCCTGAGGGCTTCTTATCGGCCTTCTTGTGCGGACACTTTGTGGCATAGTGTCCCATCTCGTGACAGTGAAAACATTTAATCTTCAACAATCCCTTATTCTTACCTCCCTTACTAGAATCTAATTTGGAATGGGATGACTTCCCCTTCCCTTTCTTTGACTTTCCAGCTAACGCACAATTCTCCTCATTGTCTTGTTGCTTGGATGAGGATCCATCTCTGGTGCTCCCTCGAATCGCTTCTTGTAACAAGTCGAACCACAATCGTTCCCACTCTGGAAGCTTCTCCTTCCTATTAACTAAGTCTTGGTAGTTGTTCCATCTCTTGGGAAGTCCTAGAAGTGCTAGGCTCACTAGATCATCTTCAGCGACTATAACACCGACACTTCCAAGCTAATCCCGACATTGGGTGAACTTGTTCAAGTACTTCGGTATTGTCTTTCCCTTCTCCATCTTGATCTTTTTGAGCTTGTCCTTCAGTGCCAACTTCCTATGGTCACTATTGTTTTGAAATAGGTATTTCAAGGCCTTCCACATTACAAATTGATTTTCATTATTGTGGAGGTTCGAGAAAATATGATCTCAAACTCCTTCTAGGATAATCTGTCTCGCCTTTGCCACACACTTTCTCCACTCTACTAGATCTTGAGCATCAGCTGGATTAGGAATATATTTGTCTGTGAATTACTTTAGCTTGTTGTCTTCCAACACTTCCTCCATCATTTCCTTCTGTTGTAGCGGCTACAACCACCCTCCAAAATTTTTCCCATGCTTCACTTTGGAGCCTCCTTTCTAAATTATAGCAACTCATCTTGCATTGACCTAGGTACTTGTGCTTTGATTGAGCCTCATCCTTTGCATCATGGCTTGTGTTTTCTTACTTGGTTTACTGTCTAACCCACAATTTGATCTCTTGACTTGGTTTTCATCTTTTTCTAGGCTTGCCTTAGAGAACTAAGCAATCCTTGAGGGAAACCAACATTTCTCTTGGATATTGCATAGTTCAAGTTGATAATGAGCCTTCAAATCCAAAATTACACAGAGCTAGCTGACATCCAGCCTTTAGCAGGGAAATTGTGCAAAGCATGAGAGGCATCCCAGAGCCACAACCCAAAAATTGCGCAAAAGCCTCTTTCCTAGAAGTTGCTCAGTGCATGCGCTAGTGAGTTTCCCAGACCTTCAAAGAACTGTGCAATCTCTTTGGGAAATGCATGCCAGATTTTACCAAAAAAAGAAGAAAAGAAAAAGATAAAATCATCCATAGAAAATAGGGATCTATTTTTAGCAGTGCAGAGGCACTTGAGTTATTTTGGAAACTATCACCAAGTGTTGCTTTTTCCTTGATTTTTGTCCTGCGCGTCATAAATGATAAATTGTCAAATCTGTTTAATTGACACTACCAGAGCTCATTTTCACATTCAATCTTGGAGATTTGGCATTCCTGGGGAGATCAAGGAACCTTCAGTGCGATCGTCGTCACTTTTCTAGGTAAGTCTTTTCTAGTCTTTTGTCGTTTTTTATGTTGCTCTTTCTTGTTTATCTTGTGAGAACGTTGTTTCACTTGTTTTGTTAAATGATCGTTGGAATTTTAACTTGTTTTAGCTTGTAGAAGTGTTGCTTTAAATTTTTCATTGCCTTTCCCAAGTTTCACATGCATTACCCAATTTTTGCACTAGCGGTCATCATTGTGGTGACTCTCTCCACATGCTTCATTTTCTTTCACTTTGATTGATTCCTACACATGTTTCACTTGCATGCATCATCAGTCAATCAGATCTTCGCTCAGGATCTCACCATCCTTCAGATATGTTTGATTTCACACTCTCCTTGGGAAGATCTAAGCTTCCCTTGCTCGAATATCACTTTCCTTTGCCAGCACTGTGCATTCTGGGAGATCAAGGCATCTTCCTTGGCTTTTGGAACTGTGAAAAGGTTGCCCTAGCCTAGCCCCAACTACGCAGTACATAGTTCCAGGAGCCAACCTCCTAGTGCTAGCCACTGAGAATGTGTAATGCAAAGTCTCTCCTCGCCTGTCCCAGATTGAACTGCGCATTGTGCAATTCCAGTCAGCAAGCCTCCCCCACGTACTGCTGGGACTGCACAATGCGCAGTTCCAATAGACATCTAGCCACCTTTGTAAACCAAAATTATGCAATATCTCCCAACATTAGCTCGATTTGTTGCTTGACGTGATCTTGAAGTTGCTTTTTGTTTTAAAATAACATCTTCATTCCATGAGTGTCCTATCTGTCTCTAGGTACAACATTTGTTGAGCATCTCTCCAACAGTTATAGTTAACATGGCTTCCAAGAGAGTTGCATCAAAGGAAACTATCGAGAGTAGTATTGGGGGAGAAATTAACCAGGTGTCAGTTAGCTTGCTAGTTTATGCACGCACTCAATTGTTCATTGGGAAGGACACCAAGTTGACATGGTAGCAGATTAAGGACACTTTTGTAGAGGACTTCAAGGAAGACTTAGAGGACCTGCAGGTTTATATCAGTATCTAGTGGTTAGGATTTTACAAGGTTGCATGCAAGTACCCCACCTTCCCATGTGCGTAAATTATCATGGATTGTCTCACACACAAATCTAGATACTATGACATTGAGAGTTGCCAACGAGATAGAAATTGCCACCTTCAGGGTGGAGAACTATCATCAGATGTATCATTTACCTCAATCGGCGAGGCGCATGGACACACATTTCTATGCCACCCATAGCCACATGGACACGAGAGATATGGTTAAGTGTTGGGTGAAAGAGCCATCAAGGTTCTGACAAACACCCAATCATGTTTATAAGACCAAGTCACTCAGGAAGACCTACCAGTTATTAATCATCTTTGCATGCCGAATATATGGTCAAGAAAGCATCGATACCTTTCGTGAAGGCTGGGTAGTTATGTTGGACCTATTGGTAAATAATGAAAGTCCATTCAACTAGTCAGACTTGTTGGTTTATCAGTTGAAATTCCATGTGACTAATGCCCAAAATCCACCCAAGGATGAGCAAGCGAGATTCTACATGTTTGCATACTTACTGGATGCAATCTATGCCCAGCAATAGTTTATTGGCATGAGCTGGACATGGACACTGAAAGAGACTACCATCAATATTTATTGCAAGTTGCTTTCCAACTACAACTAATGAGGAGTAATGGCAAGGTTGGTTGACCATTTCATCATCTCGTTGTACAAGTTGATATTTGATTAGGATCCACCTTGTATGTCCCTAGAAGCGATGGAGGCAATACTTAACATTACATATTGGTATGCCTCACCTAATGGCACCTTCATCAGGGTGTTTGGTAGGGAGCAACCTCTGCATGTTCTACCAAGGTATGCCACAAACAAGCTGGTCATGTAAGAGGTCTCTTATCACCTCTCCATAAGGCTATCAGCAGGACTGCATAAGAAGAAGAAGGCACCATGGCTCGCTCTTCCTTTGCAGATCGGGTTATATGAGATTAAGAGCTTGAAAGATGCACATTTCGAAGCTAAGGAGATATTGAAGTTCAAGTTCAACACCAAGGAATTTAATCCATATGATCCCCACGGTATTTGCAAGAACCATTGTGCGAAGGTGTATTATCCATGGGTCCACAGGACATTTCACTGGCATGAAGAGGACCCTTGGAGATACAATGACTCCAAACTCCATGAGTTAGTTAGTACAGCCACAGCTTGGAAGGCTACTCTGCAGGAAATAGCAACAAAGGAAGAAACAACAACAACAACAATAAGCAGCAATCTGGACCAGGACAAAGGCAAGAGGAATATTGTTGAGAACCCAGAGATATAGAAAAGCTACAAGATTAGAGACAATCCCATCACTGAGAAAGCAGCTTTGGCAGTCGAGGAAAAGAGGGAGCGGTGAATAAAGAGGGCAGAGCAAAGGAAGAAAGGAAAGAAAAGGTTGGAGGAAGCAGAACAAAATTTGCATGAAATGAAGAAGAAGTTGAAGGAAGATCAGGAGCTGAGAAGGAGATAAAGGGAAGATAAGAAAAAATAGAAGGAAGAAGAAAGGCAAGGCACAATGTCAGAGCAAACATTGCCCATACAGGTTGAGGAGTCAGAACAACCAAAAATTGAAGAAGAGGGTGAACAAATGTAGGATCAGGATCTTTCTCAACATATTGAGGAACTGATTGAAGTGACGGACATGGAGTTGGGGGGTGAGCCACATAATCAAGACACCAACCTTATGCAGAGAGCACCTAAGGTCACCTCTCAGTTTCCACCACCTCCAATTTCGGAACCAGCCCTGAGCGAGCAAGGAGAGGTTGTTCTCCTTGATGATAATCTGCTTATAGATGTATACAATATTTAATTTGACAAGTTTCAAAATAAAATTGTACAGGCGCGAAGGAAACACTTTCTGAATGATCATGCATCACTTGCATTCTTGAAGGAAAGGGTGATAATGTCAGATGTCAGAAAGCATCCAGCTTCCATTGTCGATGCCACCTTGGCCTATGCAAGAGCCAAAAGCTCCAATGTTAATTTCCGACTGGCAAAGAATGAACAAATGGAAAATAGCTTGCATGCAGCCAGGGAAGTGGTAATGGCAGAGATGAGGAAAGCAATACTTGATGAAGTATCAACACTTTAGACTACCATGCGGAAGCTCTATGAAAGATTCATCACCGTGCATAAAGAAATTATACATGTGCATGGCTTACAGCAGCAGAGCAAAGAGTTTTCTCAAACTGTTAGGAATATACATGTTGTCATCACCCATGTGCAAGAGTAGACAATGCGGTATAAAGGGGCCCCGTTTCACTTTCCAAAGATGATGAAGCCTCAAGAAGAGCTAGAGAAAGCAAAGGTTCAAATGTTGATCCAAAACTATGAGCATCTCACCCCATTTGAATCCAACATACATGCATCATATGCACTGTTGTACAAGATTTTTGATGTCATGGTGAGAACACACAGGATATGTTCAATCGGCTCCCTCACCGAGGCTAAACACAAGAACCAAGTCTGGCTAGAGATCAACAGGTACATGGAGCAGCTAAGGCGAGAGGTCACTAGGGATGACTTGGAGCTCAGCACACATAACATGCATAAGTACATTGGTGGTCCCGTTATGGTCAACAGAATGTTGCACATGCTTCAGGATGAGTTGGATACAGGTTCCATGACCATATAATGAGATGCTATGGAGGCAAGAATCCACTATCAGAAAGACACCATCAAGTATTTTGGGGACATCATCACACATTACCAAGCTTGGCATGAGTATGTTACCGAGAAGCACCAAGTGAAGGTTGCAGAGTTGGTATTTCCCCAAACTTTGGAATCATAGTGTTTTGTCTTGTTACGCTGTCTCTAGCCAATTTTGTCTCACATGGGTACATGTGGAAAATGTAATATTATTTGTAAATATGTTGTAAGTGAAATTCCAAGTGTCATTAGTAGAATGTAAAAGGTCACCATGTTATGTACTGAGTTATTTGTAAAGAAGTTGAAAAGTCATGAGGGTAGTCAAAGAGTCACAAATGGGAATTTCAAGGGTCACCCCACACTTTGTTATAAATAGAACCTCATAACTCATAGAACGGGCTTTTTGGATTCAAGATTTTGGCTAGGCTTATGCTTAGGAAAGGCTTGGGAGTATTGTGACGAGCCTTGGCTTCTCCATAGAATAGAGCGAGTATACCTCTTTGGAGGAGTAGGTGTTCTTGACTGTAATGTTCCACTATTGGGGCTAGTGGTCATTAATGGTGTATGTATGGATATAACTTTCACTTATAATAATAATAACAGAGCCAACACACTTTCATGCATATGTTGTTATTGTAGTTGGACTATTCTAGTTGCTTTAGCAATGTATGTTGCTTAACTTACGCATTTTCTTATGAACTACTTTGTATACAATTGTATGAATCTTGTTGAATGCATGTTGTTGGATTAACCCGTCACTTTAATTTGTTGACTATTCTGCATTTTAGCTTGTGATTTCATTTCGCTCGTGTTTTCCTTTCAAGATGCAAACTATTACAGGCTTCAAAGGGGCACACTTCCTTCCACCCCATGTGTTAGAACCCCCATGCATCTCAATTGACTCGTTGCAAGGTCACACACTTTCTTCAACCCAAAGTTATCATACTTATCTTTTCGCATTACCGCAGTCAAGGCATTACACTACCACCCACTGTTGGGACTCTTACTCGAAAAGGTTTGAGGTCTATTTGGGAATTCTTATCTCGAAGATCCCCTGAATGTTGGTGGTTCCAAGACTATCAATACCTTCCAAGAAATATAGTTCGAACTACCCTCAAGGGCATATTCGAGTCTCAATCCATAGAACGACATCCTGTTGGCTTTGAAGTATGATACTACAAATTTGATTTCTCCTGCAAAAGGAAACCTTCGTATTCTCCTCTTCAATATTGATTTCACCTCTGATACTATGTCGAAATTCCTTTTAGATTCAAACTGCAGATTGTATTATGCTAAAACAATTGAATTGAATCTACTCTACTCATCAACAGAAACAATAATTGATTAATGAAATCATGAAGCATAAAAGAGAAAGAATTCAATCACACATAACACAATAATTTTTTTGGGAAAGTCATAGCTAAAAACCCCTGATATTTTTATATTGCATTAATCAGAAAATATGTGAATATTACAATGATTTACTCAAGCTTGAGCAACCTCTGCACTATCTCTATCTATCTCACTATTTCACAAACCAACTCAAGCCAATACTTAGCCAAATTTGTTGCCTACCAAGCTCCTATTTCCTTGCACGGTTTCTTAGGGAATTAGCCCATATTTTATTGGGAAATTCCAAAAATATGAATTGTGCAATACTCATAGGCCTTCCTCTGATTGCATGCACCACCTATACAATTCGAATGATTATACAATTGATAGTACAATGTCCTTGAACTCCAATCTCAACTGGGTCTTTCTCTAATCTGACAAGCATGAGTTAATTATCAAAGAATCTTCAGTTTACTGGTTGATCAATGCTGGTTACACCCCACTACTACATCTCCCACTAATTTCTCTATCAATTGAAACTAGTTTAACTGACTTTAACTTAGTTAAACTGAATTAAATAATTACAACTCAAAACAAACACAACAAGGGTTCCTAAAAAGTAGGAAACACTCTACATGACTCTAGTTAGACTCCCAACTCAAATTAACTGGTCCAACTACATCAAATTAACTTAGTTAAATATTAAAAGTTGCTAGGACAATTGGAATTACAATTTAATTAAATGACAAAGTAAATTAGGATTTTCTTGTTACATTTTCAAGAGAAGGTGAGGTTGTTTCACTCTCTTTCTGTGTCAAGAAATATGACTACAGGTACAAATAAGTAATGCATGTGGCTAGTGGGCTACTACAATGCACAGATCCTCTCTATGTGCTCTACCTCCTATCTCTCCTAGCTATCTTTGCTTAGCTATGGAACAAAATTCTCTTGAAAGAACGGAATGCCTCTTCCTCCTAGTGACATGGTTATAACGCGACCTGATAACCTACTAGGGGTTAATTTTGACTACATTAAATCTTAATTAGAGTTAAAATATAAACTCTTCTAGATTCTTTTACATCATAATCACGTGGCTATCCCCTTTTCCGTGAATAATTGGTAATGACATCGCATCCTCCCAAACTATAGGTGTCAAAATAGGAAGGTTAACTTCTAAGTGGCATAACTTTTGCATAAATACTCTGATTGACGCGCTTCTTGCATTGTTGGAAAGATCCTTGTGTGTGGAATAGAATAAAATGATGTTATGCTAAAGAAACAAATTTTTACCCCCAAAAAACATCGTTTGATGCCTCAAAATGCTCCTAGAAGGTTTTAGACCCTGTTTTTCCAAACTGGGTCCCGCTAGTAAAAATGGTCCCGTGAGTTGATTCCTACATTTTCTCCACTCCAAATGCATCAAGGTGGATGAAAAATGATATAATGATACAATTCATATCACACCTCCCCATTTGGGAGGCTTTTGGCCCCCAAAAGTTTTTATTGACAAAAGGTGAGGAATATTTTCCTCCACCTTCTCTCTGGTGTACCATTTAGCTTTGCCTAGAAGTTCTCCCTTCAATCCAATCTACCAAAGGTCATGTTGCCCATGTCTTCTAGTTCTATACCTCTTCTACAAAAGTGTATTTTCTGTCAACTTTGCCTAAGCATCTAGTGCTAAATCCTCCACAGAAGGTAGGACTTGTTCCTCTTCCTGATCTAACATGGAAGGCTCATAGAGTTCCAAATTCTTTACATTCATAACTGACTAAATGTTCATATATGGTGGTAAACTAAGTCGATAGGAATTATCACCCACATTTTCTCGTATCTCAAAGGTGACATACCTCAGAGCCTTGATTTTCTTACCATGCCCCTGCAACCTCTCCTTATTCAACTATAGCCATACTATGTATCCCACCTTGAACGATTTCTCTATTCTGTGTTGATCATGACTGGACTTATACTTCTCATGCAACTTTTGCAGTGTGTTTTTTACATGTAGATGGATCTTGATGATCTTCTGTATAATTTTTTATGCCCTCAAAGCATCTCCTGTAAGATCTTCCCTCACTCATCCTTGTTGCCTGTATGCAATATCCAAAGGTGCAAGTGGAAAATATCCAAAAAACATTTCAAATGGGGACTTTCCTGTAAAGGTGTGGACTTTTCTGCTATAAGAATGTTGTATATACACCATATTTTCATCCTAGGTATTCAGATGCCTTTATTTGTATCCCCTCAGAAGTTGCACCAAAGTCCTATTTACTACCTCTGTCTACCCATCTATTTGTGGATGGAACGTTGTAGTTCTCTTCAACTTTGTGTCCATATTCTCCCACAATGTAGTCCAAAATGCACTGATAAATCTTGTATCCTTGTCTAAAATGATGCCCCTTGGTATCCCAAAGTGCACCCAGACCTGTCCAAAGAACAAATTTGTTGATTCTTGTCCTTATATGCCCTTTTAATAGGGAATCAGAGCACACATCTTGTTGAAACTGTCAACTACCACAAACAGGTAGTCATGTCCCTTCTTAGTTGTCGGTAAACCTCCCACAAATTCCATGGAAATTATTTCCAAAGGATGAGTAGGTACATGTAAGGGATGATATAGACCATGTTTCCTATTACTAGGCTTGTTTGTACAACAAAGCATGCATCCTCTTATGAACCTAGCTACCTACTCTTGCATCTTGGGCCAATACACATACCCTTGCAAGTTAGCCATGGTCTTCCTTACACCAAAGTGGCTTGCAACCCTGGAGGTGTGAGCCTCTCTGATCAACTACAATTGTTCACCTTTAAGAATACATAGCTTATCCAACCTGTAGAGTCATGTGCAGACATAACTTATCGCCATCGTGCACATGACTCTAACTCTGAAACTGCTGACACACCTCCTTGAAGTCCTCATCAACTGAATATGCCTCTCTGTATGCATCATGGGTGAATGGCTCCATGTGCATAAGAGTACCCAAATCTGTAATCTTCGATGTGGGTGGCCTTAAAAGCATGTCAGCCAACTTGTTGGTGTTACCCTTCTTATACTTGATCACCAAATGAAACTATTGTAAAAACCCCATCCACTTCTAAGACTGGTGTGTTGTAGCTTACAGTGGGCTTACAAGTACTGAAATGGTTGATGATCTGTGTGGATTATTGTCTCCTTTCCCATCAGATAGTGCTTCCACTTCTTCATAGCTTGCGCCATGGTGTAGAGCTCCTTATCATAGATAGGGTAGTTAAGAACTGCCCCATGAAATACTTCAGAATAGTAGCATACAAGCCTTCCTCCCTACATCAAGACAGCTCCCATAGAATACCTACTCACATCTGTCTCCACTTCAAAGGGTCACCACAAGTTTGGTCATGCTAGAACTAGTGCTTGGCTGATCTTCTTCTTTAGCTCTTTGAAAGCCCTTTTCTAACCTTTTCCCCACTGGAAACGCTTACCACTTGGAGTTATGGCATGGAGCGGTGTTGATACAGCTAAAAATGAGGCTATGAATTTCCTCAGGTGCTCTGTTGCCCCAATGAAACTACTAACCTCAAAAACATTAGTAGTCATCGACCATTTCATGATGGAATCCATCTTTGGAGGATATTTCTCCTCCACTGATCACATACCCTAGATACACCAAAGGCTATTACACAAACTCGCACTTCTTGAGATTTGCTAGTAGTTGATGCTTCTTCAATGTTTCCAACACCTACGTCAAATGTGACATGTGCTCCTCCCAGGTATCACTATATACCAGTATATCATCCAAATAAACAATAACAAATGAACCTATAAAAGGGCACAGTACATCATTCATTAATATCATAAATGTAGATGGTGCATTACATAGGCCAAATGACATGACTAACCACTCATACAAACCTTGTCTGGATTTGAAGTTGGTCTTCTAGATATCTTATTCTTTGACTCAAACCTAGTGATATCTAGACTTCAATTCCATCTTGGTGAAGTACTTTTATTGTTGTAACTGATCCAACAAATCATCTATCCTGGGCAAGGGGTATCTGTTCTTGAGCGTTAATTTGTTCAATGCCCTATAATCTATACACATCTGCTAGTCCCATCCTTCTTTGACACAATAATGATGGGTGACCCACATGGTGATGTACTCGGTTGAATCATACCCTGTTCTAGCATCTACTGCAACTATTTCTTCACCTCACTTGCTTCTATAACAGACTTCCTATACAACCCAATATTTGGCAATGGGGATTTTGGTTGCTCCACTTCTCTCTTATGTGGTAACCCTTTAGGCTCTCAAAACACATCCTTGTATGCTTGTAACAAATCCTCCATTTATTGTTTCTTTTCTTTATAGTACACCCCTCTAAGGATGCCTTGTCTCTTATTGCCTCCTCCGTAGACTAACTTTCTCTTTAAAACAATAAACATGCTTCTTGCTAGAACTAATCAATTTCTTGGCTTGGCTAGAACTTACCAGTGAAATTTTTGACTTGCCTTTGTGCGCATTGATGATGAAATATTTTCCATCCTTAATGAGTCAGTACTAGTTAACTCTCCTCATGAGTATTGCATCACACAAGTACATGTATGCACTCCCAAACACGACTCCACATACATCAAGTGGAACCACATCCAGATCTACTTCATCAATAAAATCAACACTGATAGCAAATCTAATTTTATATTTTTTTGTTACCTTCAAATCTACATCCTTATTTACCCATCACAATGGATATGGGTTTGGATGATCGCAAACTTCCAGCCCCAACTTCTTGACCAGCTCTATTACAATGAGATTCACCTGCGATCCTTAGTCAAACAAAGCATAAATCTTTGTCTTCTTGAGTTGTATCTTTATATGGAAGATTTTGGTCATTTCTTTCTCTTCCTATTGCTGAAGGCTACTCAAATTCACCTCCTTTGGCACTGATGTACAGAAAATCTTCTCATCCACATCTGAGATGCTTTCAACTTGGTTGCTCGAATCCATGTCCATGAGATTCTTATTGTTGTTATCTTTCTTCTTGTTCTTTAGGTTTAGCTCTAGATTCAACTTCCAACATTTCTCCTCTATATGGCCATCAATGTTGCAGTGGTTTCCATGGTTGCTAGGATATTTTCATTGGTGTGTTGTGGTTGTCATATTTTTATATTTTCCTGATTTTTGCTTATTCTTCCCCTCCTTAAAAGTGTCTTGTTTCTCATTCTACTTCGGTCCACTTCATCACACTCTCTTTACACCTATGTTCTCCATGTGTCGTGCCTATACACAAGCCTCGTCCACCGATTTGGGCTTGAACAACATCACTTTCTCACGCAGATGGTGGTGCAGACACCCCAAATACTTGAGGAGTATGTCTAGGTACTTTGGAGAGATACCCAACATTGTAACCATCTTCCGAAATTTTGTGGTGTAGTCATGCACGCTTTGGCCTAACGTTTTCCTTAAGTAATGCCACTAGATCCACTGGTCCTCCATGTACCCAATGGGATAAAACTATGACTTAATGAGGGTTTTTAAATCCTCCCACTTATCCACTAGAGGTTCTCCCTCCAACCTTAGGGGTTCTATGTGGCTCTCCCACTAACTTGGTGCATTTCCCTCTAATTTCAGCCACGCGAATGAGATCTTTTTTCCTTCCTCGATCTGATGGACATTGAAATAAACTTCTAGTTTTTGCAACTAGTGGTTCATATTCAGAGCATCAATCTAACCGTGGTACAACTTGGTATTGAATTTTAATTCCATTTTAAACAGGGACTGTAATTGGGTCGATCTTTTTCGGGAACTTTGCTCGACTAGTTCTCTGTTTCTCCCCTATTTTTTTATCCTCATTATGATTTGTCCTCTACATTCGAACCCCCATCTTCTCCAAATATCCCTAGATTTCTATTCAAGGCTGCCATGAAGAGGCTTACATTGTGGTTGATATCTGTGACTTGTTGTTCCAACTGTGAAAACCTCACCTCTGCATGATCACGAGGTTTGTTTATAGATTTGTCGCCCATAATTAAGGTTTTACGATTTTCAACCCGGTTGATCTAGATTCTTGAAATCTCCACAAAATACCCAAAGAAACCTGCTCTTATACCAAATGATTCCTAAACTATCGTGGATATTCCACAAGAAAGTTTGTCACAACATATCTAATAATAATATATGAAAATACTGAAATTTTACACTATTACAATTTTATTAAAATTATAGATTTGTAGATTTAACTGTAATTAGTGCCTGCATGTGAATATAAATTATGCAGAAAAGTAGAGAACGGAAAAATAATCTCTCACACACACATAATACACAAGATATGCTCTCTGGGAAACCCTTTCGAGAGAAAAACCTAGTTGGAAGGTGAGGTCGCTTTGCTCTCTTTCTCTGCTTCGAAATATGGCCACAGGTACAAAGAAGTAATGCCTATGGCCCATGGGTTGCTACAATGCAGAGATCCTCTCTATGTGCTCTACCTCCTATCTCTCCTAGCTATCTTTTCTCATCTATGGAACAAAATTCTCTAAAAAGAATGAAATGCCTCTTCCTTCTCATGGCCTGGTTATAACACAACACGATAGCCTACCAGTGGTTAATTTTAACTACATCAACTCTTAACTGGAGTTATAATATAAAATATTCTAGAGTCTTTTACATCATAATCATGTGGCTAGCCCCTTTTCCATGAATAATGGAGGCTGACGCGACATCCTTCCGAACTATAGGTGAAAACAGGAAGGTCAACTTCTGAGTGGCATAACTTGTGCATATGAACTCTGATTGATGCCTCAAAACACTCCTAGAAGGTTTCATAGCCCGTTTTTCCAAACTAGGTCCCTCCAGTAAATATGGTCTCGTGAGTTGATTCCTCCACTTTTTCCAATCCAAATGCATTGAGGTGGATGAGAAACAATATAATGATCCAATTTAGATCGGTATTCTTCATGGCCTCTTCTAAGGCATTCAACTTTATCCAACATCTTGCTTCAATATGTCCCTGTTTGCTACAAAATGTGCAAATTTCATCTGCTTTGGTCTTCTTCTTTTCCTATTTTTTGTTTTTCTTTGAGGAGGATTCTTCATTCTTATACACTGGAGGAGAAGACTTAGTATTATACATAGGCTTGGAGGGAGTCTCATAGGATTTTGCATAATTTTTCTTTGGTTGAAACCAAACTTTTTGCTTACCTTTGGATTTATGAGCCACCAAAGCTTGATTTAAAGAGTCAGAGAGAAAATATAGTTGCTTGATCTTAGATTGTTCTTGTATGTTATGTTCACAAAATATCTCAAAGTTTGGCATTTTAAATTTGTCATCAATGGCATCCCTTGATGCATAGAAGGTAGATGCAAAAACTTGAAAAGGACCCTTTAGTTTTGAAAAAATCAAGAAAACACATTCAACATATTTTTTTTCTTTGCCACGTGCTTTTAATTGAGACAACAAAGACCTGAATTGAGCAAGATACTCCTAAATAGAGGCATGTTCATCAGGTACTAGGGCTAATAATTTAGTTTCCAATTCTAATGCATGGAACTCATTGATACCTCCAAATATTGAAGCTAGTTTTTCCCAACTTTCTTTGGGAGTTGAACATTCTTCAAGATGAAATAATAGGTTGTCTGAAACATGCAACCCAATCAGCCCCATTTATTCATCTAGTTTATTCTTGTAGGAAAATATTCCAACTTCTTTTGTAAAATTCAGCTAGTTTTCACTTAATGTTTGTCACAACCCCTTATATTGCAAAAGTTGTTGCATTTTTCTTTTCCAAATATGATAATTGTACGGAGTAAGTAACATTTTTCTTTTCTAGATATGATAATTGTACATAGTCAATAACTCTATTATCCTTAACTTTGCCATAATTTCAAAACCCAAAATTTACTACAAGAGAATGCTTAAAAGAAAATTTCCCAAATCTCTTTTTACCAAGTGAAAAAATTTCCAAGAATATTTGCAAGAAAAATGCCAGTAATATTTTCCTAGATTCTCCTTTTTACCCCACTCAATAAATTTTGGCCAATTTTCATTTTAATCGAAAAAAAGAATTCTAACTTCTTCTTTTAACGCAAGGAAAAATCTTTAGCCGTAAATATTTTTTAACTATAATTTTTCTTCTCGAAAGAGGTCAAATTAAAATGAGAGACAAAGGGACACCCCTGTCAATTTTCCTTTTTATTCAAGGTGTTTTTCTCCCTTAAAAAAAATTGTGGGCAAATTATCAACGACCTTTCTCCATTTTTTGAAAAAATTATGTGGGCAAACTTAAGAAAAAGGCAAATAACTTAGGATTGATTTTTGATCGAATATGCATGCAATGCAAATGTGTTGCTCCAATCTCCAATATAACTATGTCATTTCATCTCTAAACAATTACAACACTTCCCACCCATTCGAAATACCACAATTACGAACATCTAGAAAAATATGGAATTTCACTGTAATCAAGTGGTTGGAAAAGGTCTGCGCAAATGTGAGATTAGAAAATGAGCTATCCTCACTTACATGTTGCCTTGGAAATTAATAAACCCCAAATATATCTAGATCTAGAAACAGATCTTAAAATATTTAAAATAGATCTCAAAAAAAGAGAAGGGAGCTCGCAATTAAGCTCATACCATGAAAGAGTATAAAAAATACCCAAGGATCAGACCCAAAATCTAAACAATTCTTCTACCAAGGGATCACAAAATGAATAACGAAGAGAAAACACACTTCATTTCTTGAGAAAATGAGCTATACATGAACCTAATTTATAGGAACAATATAGGCTTCTAGTGATAGCTAGAAAATAAGACTGATGACTCAATAGGTAAGGATAAGACTGACAATGTAGCTAATAAGATCGTTACATAAGCTTACAAGTTTCAATATTTATTGGAACTCTATCAAAGGAATATCAAATAGACATGCCTTTTATCTAAGTGAGACTATGTTTATAAGATATCTTTATGTTGTTTATATTTCTAGACTTAATATACAACACCATAATAAACAACACCTGATTCCTTATGTGAAACTGATAGCCACTTAATAGCTGGTGATGCTAGTGTTCAATGAAGCACCTTATGTGTATTATAACTTTGTCAAAAAATCCAAAGCAATAGAATTAATATTTTTCAAGTATTGTTGATAATCTTCAAACATCTCTAAAAATTTCCTTTACATTGGGTACCTACATAGAGTACATCTTAAAAACATGCAAAGCCTTTAATCCATTTTAATTATAAGTTTGATGTGTAAAGAGCATTGATATGTCCCTTTATAGAAGACGGGGTCAATGGAATGAAAGTAACTTTAGAGCTATATTTGTGAAGACAATCCTCCAATCCTTTTCCAACTTATATAAACTAGCGCTACTCATTGGATTCATCAATCATAGATAAGTGTTTGAGATTTTTAATACAAAGAAGCATTTGTTGCTTTTTGAGATTTTTAATAGATGTTTCATTTTTTGAGTTGTAATTTCCTTTAAAATCTTTGTAACAAGTTTAATATTTATCTTGTCTATTGGTTATAAACGTTTTTATTTTTTTATAATCTAAAACTTGAATGGTTTTTTTTCTTTTTTCTTTTTTTTCTTTTTTCTTTTTTTTCTTTTTTTTTGTTTAAATGTAGTTATTGAGTTTAGATAGGATTGTTTCTTAAGTACATTAAAATTTGTTTAGAATGTTTCTAATACACTTTCATCCTTATTAGGGTAGTTAAGGACTACCACCCTTGGTAACTCTTTTGACAATTTCTCCTAGGTACCAAGTAATATTTATGGTATTCTGTTCAATATATGAGACTTTCTTCCTAGCATTCACTTAAATTTTTATGTGTCTATGTGTTAGGATAAAGTTCCTATTGAAATGATTATGCTCAAGTGATCTAGTTCAAGTTGAATAGTGTCTCTAGCTTGTGATATTATTATAACATTATTTTATGTATAAACTTTTAAATCTGGAATTCGTGGGTGTTTAAGGAAGTTGTTTTTAGGTTATTTAGAGCAATTATCATTCTAATACTTGAAGGGATTACCCTCTCAAGAGAAAGATTCAACTTGAAGCCTAAATAGGGGAGAATATTGTTCCTCTAGGGAAGTAATATTATTCTCTTCCATAGAATAATCTAGAGGGTTACAAAAAATTGTAGAAATTATGTTGTAGATTTGCAACTGCTGATGAAGTTTTGATCAAAATCACAAGACACAAACCTACTCTACTGCTCTACGAAGTTAATTCACAATTTAGAACAAAAATTTTAGACATGCAATAAGAAATAACACACATTCATACAATATTTTTTCCGAGGAAAGAAAACTGCTGAAAACCCTAATGCTTGCTTGCATTAATATTATGAAGAGAGATGAATTACAATTGCTTTGTTCAACTGAGAACAACCTACAAGTGAACAACCTATCTCTCTACTCACTAAGAATATTTGACCCGTACTTAGTCAATTTATACCTCTAGTTGAGCCCCTATTTCCTTGCGCAATTCCTTGATAATTTAGGCCTTTATTATTTAGGAATTTCTCCAAAATGGATTGCGATATTCCCAAGGTTGAGTATCAAACTTCATGAAACACCTGTACACTCAAGACTAATCTACAACTAATGTTACACTGCCATGGAATCTCAGCCACAACTGGGGAACTCGAATTCTTTGCATGCACTAGCTATTTTGGCTTGATTGCTTAGTTAACTGAATGATCACTAAGTTTGACTAAAGTCCCACTACACAACTAACCTTCCACAAGTTCTTCAAACAGATGGAACTAGTTTAACTGAAGACAACTTGAGATGACTGGCCTCAATTACTACAAATTAGCAATCACACATGCTTAACTGAACCGTAACTCTTCCAACTCGAATTCATTGAGTAAACTAGGTGACACAAGCATGTCACACAAGTTAACTACATCCAAGTCATCTACTGATGTGGAAATTCAAATTTTCTCAGTTTAACCAAGGAAAAATCAAATTAAGAATTTATTGTTGCATTTTTCAACACTCCCTCTCAGCAATAAATGGATTATCAGCCACCCGTATTGTTGGGCCTCCAAAATGTCATCCTCTTTTACCCTCATTTCCATCATTTTACCATATTTTGTAACTCTTTATCATATTCTGTAGCTCCATAACCCTACGTTAATAACCATTTTCATGATCATATGGGTTTACCATAAAAATAAAAAAAATGTTGCAATCAAATGTCTTTCAAAGTACACTTTGCAAAGAGAATAAAGTTAACAAATGATATAATTATGCAAAGTTAAAAGAGAATCAATACAAAGCCAAAGTTCATATAGAAGCAAAACATTTCGAGAATATCAACTTATGATTAAGGGAATCAATGCAAAGTTGCATGAGGACATGCAACATCTTCAGTTGGGGGGAAATGTTGGGCCTCTAAAATGTCATCCTCTTTTACCCTCATTTCCATCATTTTACCATATTCTATAACTCTTTACCATATTTTGTAGCTCCATAAATTTCCATCTCCCTATTGCCAAACCATGATTTCAAAACTCATTTTCCCTTTGTAATCTTCATACTTTTCTGCCTCATTTCACTCGGCCTTAACCCAAAAATAAAGTCATTCAACTCCCTTACAAATTTGAGTCACCCCATTTTCCTCTTCCTTTCTATCAAATAAAACTTTCTTCATAATGCAAATCTTTCATCTATGGTCCTTCAAATTATTATTTTATATACTCGCACTAGATGATGGAGGATTAATTAAGGCTTCCCTTCTAACAAGTGTTGACCCATCGACTCCGACACATCATTTGGGATCAAGAATAGATATCGTTCAAGTACCTTGAGGCTTGCATGGCTTAATGACAAGTTATCTTGCCAATAAACAATGGGAATACATCAATGTCCCTTGTTTGTCGGATCTTCTAGGTGACTCGACTACGACACATATGTTCATACCTAGTATGATGTACTTAGGCATCTTGACTCTTATTGACATCAATGGTGAGCAGTCTCATGTTGGTTAATGACATTCATTAATGACCAATAATCCAAAAATTAATTTTCTATGTTTGACATCGACACATCTATTCATATAGATAAGAATTATTCTGAGTGAATGAATATATACTATATGATTTCAGTAGCTTACAGCAGGGCTCGACTTAGAATTCAGCAGTCATAGCATTGTCCTAGCAATAAATATTCCAATTTCATATCATATGCATCCTTTATTCATACAACCAAGAGAAAGAAGAAGTAGATCAGATGCTTTTACTTCACATTCCATGATTCAACCACAATCTTATATATATATAGCTTGTTCACTTTTCTGGTAGGTGAAGATATGTTATTTTCTTATCTTTAATCATGTAATTCGTTAAATGTTGAAATTGTGATTTTGGAAAATCCCTCACCACATTTATCCCTTTCTCATTTTCCAAAAACTGAAAACACCTTTAGTTGGGGTAAAGGGATATCAATTCATATTCACATGTCACATTTCATTTCATCCTAACCAACATATTTTTCCCAATCAACTGTTATTTCATTTTGATTCCAAAAGTTTATATGTTTTGCAATGATCAATTGATAACCACATTAAATGGATAACAACCATTATAGGGCCTTAAAAAATAATTCTCAATGTTTTCAAGTAGTTTGATGCAACAAAAATAAGTATTGTTACACAAGAACCAATACTCATAAATTTGTGGTTGTCACACAAGAACCAACCATTAAAATTATGTTGCAATAAAATGTCTTTCAAAGTACACTTTGAAAAGATAATAAAGTTATCAAATGATATGATTATGTAAAGTTAAAAGAGATTCAATACAAAGCCAAAGTTCATATAGAAGCAAAAAAAAATTCAAGAAGATCAACTTATGATTAAGGGAATCAATGCAAAGTTGCATGAGGACATGCAAAATCTTCAATTGGGGGGAAGTGTTAGGCCTCCAAAATTTCATCCTCTTTTACCCTCATTTCCATCATTTTACCATATTTCGTAACTCTTTACCATATTATGTGGCTCCATAACCCTACATTAATAACCATTTTCATGACCATATGGGTTTATCATTATTATTTTCCAAGTCATTTATTTTAAGTATTTTAAGAGAATTTATGATTAAATATTAGGAAATTAACATGTTTTCATATATATCTAAAAGTGATATGAGTTTTATGATATTGTAGGCCTATTTGAAGATTTTAGAAGGGTCCTATTAGGCTACTCAACCACAAATTCGAAATTCAATTCCAAATCATGAAGATTTGTGGAATATTTGTAGAAGATTTGGATCATTGACTAAGCACATGCAAAGGACAAGAATCATGGATGTTTTGATATGTGTCGCCTATCAAAACTAGGAGAGATTTTTGAGAGGATTTGTATCTCATATTTTTAGGTGATTGGTTGTAACCACAAGAGATCATCATGGATCTAGGAGAGATTTGTGGATCCATATTTATTGATTAGTTATCTTAAGTTTTTGTATAAATAGGAGTGCATTCTTCATACAAAAGAGTTCCAAGTTCCATACAAGATATGCAATTTCTAAAGTGATGATAGAGAGGAAGAGAGTTGAATTATTGTAATATATTTGGAGCTTTTCTCCAACTTCATTTTATGGAATACATATTGCTGCTTTGATCTCCAAGCTTTGATAATCATTCGGTGTGCTTGCTAAGGAGTGGAGGGCCCCCATCAACCACAGTTTGCATACATTTTTCATTTTTTGTACATATTGGTAACATTGTGTAATTATGTTATTTCATTTATTTTCATTTTAAGCAAGTGTGGTTTCATTTCAAGCAAGTGTGGTTTCATTTATGCAAGTTTAGTTTAGTTTCTTTTATGTTATTTTGATTCATGTTGTTTTGTTAAGATTGATTCAATTTATTTATGTTTGGATTGGATTGGATTGATTTAATTTTCTTTGTAATTATTTTCAAGTTTCTTGCATTAGATTTATCTATTCTGAGAAATAGTCACCTAGTACATATAGTACACGTATACCTCATGAGTTCACGAACCCTAGGTTGACAAATTTAATGATAGGGATTTAACTCACAATTAAATCACCCAACACCTAGCCTGCACTTGTGGAACTCGAAATTCCCTCTTAACAAGGCCTTTGTCAAAATTTTAGTATCTTGTTTCTCTGTCGAAATGTATTGTAGCAACATTATCTGCCTCTTCACATAGTCCCATAAATGGTGATACCGGATATCTATATGCTTAGATCGATCATGAAATATTAGATTCTCAGATAACTTAATGCAACTCTTATTATCACAAGAGATCACAGTTGGATCCATCATTTGAAAAAATAGTCCAACAAGTATCTTTCTCATCTATATTGCCTCACAAGTTTCTTGACTTGCAACCATGTATTCTTCTTCTGTCGATCTGAGTGCCACAGATCTTTGCTTCCTCCTATACCAAGAAACAACTATGGAACCAACATTGAATATTCCACCTGATGTACTCTTTCAGTCTAATGGACTCACCGCCCAATCTGCATCTGTGAAGCCACATAAGTTGACTCTCTTTGTCTATCTGTACCATATTCCAAACTGAGTAGTGCCTCTGAGGTACTGCAAAACATGATTAGATGCCTTCCAATACCATTTGGTTTTCCTAACCATATCTTAGCTCAGCTAGTTGATTGCATAGCATATATCTTGTCATGTGTTCACAAGATACATCAATTAACCCATTAGTTGTCGATAAATGGTAGCATCCACTTCCTCACCTAAAGTGGCATCCTCCTTCCTCTAGTTGACCTGTCTCCATGGGTTTACAACTCTCCATGTGGAACTTTTTTAGTATCTCATTTGCATACTTTCCTTGAGAGACAAATAGTTCCCCATCACCTTGACATAATTTTAACCCGAGGAAGTAGTGTGTGAGACCCATGTCCTTCATTTCAAATTCGCTTGCAAGGTCCTCCTTGCAATATCTGATCAATTTTTCATCACTAGTTAAAATTAAATCATGAACATATAATAAAATAACAAGCAATTTACCTTCTACCAAGATATGATATAGGTTTTCATTCGCTTCACTTTTGGTGAAGCCCAAACCAATGAGATAACTATCGATCCTAGTGTACCAAGCATGGGGTGCCTGTTTGAGATTGTACAATGCTCGCTTGAGTTTGCACAAATAATACTCTCAATCAAATGTCTCAAAACCTTTTGGTTGCTTGATGTACACCTCCTCCTCAATAACTCCATAGATGGATACTATTTCTACATCCATATGGTGGATCTTCCTCCCCATCTGCACAACCAAAGAAAGAATTGATCTAATGGATGAGTACCTTGTTATAAGAGAAAATTCTTTCTCATAGTCAACTCCATCAACTTGAGATTATCCCTTGGCCACAAATCTGGCCTTATACTCCTCTATGATTTCGTCTACTACATGTTTAACCTTGAAGATCCATCTCGAACCCACAACTAATTGTTAAACACACATGGGCAACAGCGAATAGGAAAGATAAAACATGACAGTACATTTTTTATTAACAATTGATATACATTTATAGTACATATTGTGACCGTTGGGTTTCATATCCCAAGGTCTCTTGGACTGCTTTGTCTATTCGGCTTCCACACTAACCCATTGAGGATTAGGTGTCCAACATTCCCCCCCTTAATCCGAAGGGTTATGTATGAGTCCAAGAAGAGAGCTGTAATACAAAATGTGCAAAAATGCATGGCAGCACTAGGCTGAATTTGCTCTCTGAAATGTTGGTATAAAGGGCGGTGGTTTAAGGATGATCACTAACACTGGAATGCTTAGTGTAGTTCCCGGAACTCTTCCAAAACTAGCAAGAAGCTGAAGTCTTCTGCTAGAGGAAGTGCTCCTATTGTTTTGAAAAGGGAAACCTTCAACCAATAAAGGGAGGTCTCACCCCGCATAAAAAGGAGAACTTCAACCTGAAAAGGAAAGTCTCAACCTGTGATGGTTTAAGGATGACCAGCAACTCTGGAATGCTTAATGCAATTCTTGGAACTCTTCCAAATCTGGCAAGAAGCTGGTGTCTTCTGCTAGAGGAAGTGTTCTCAATTTTGTTCCTGGAATTCTTCCAAAATTGGCAAGAAGATGAAGTCTTCTGCTAGAGGAAGTGTCCCAGATTGCCAACTAAAGGCATGTTCAGGGGCATCTTTGCTTCTGGCTACAACTCTGAAACTGGTGTGGTAGGTTGTGGCTCAGGCTCGCTTGATGTGACTTTGAAGCTTGTAGATGACCATCATTTCCCCCCCTATCAGATACAAGGTGAGATGATGGAGAAAACTCAACTGCAAGACTGTTCAATACTCTGGAACAAGTTCTGACATGTGATTGGAATATCTTCTTAGCTGTTGATGCCCATTGCCAAGAAGCGATCCATCCAAGATGAATCTTTGTTCTTGCAGGATGTTTGTTTCTAAAGCATTTGTGTGAAGGATGGCTGGTTTTATGACAGTGCTTACATGGATGAAGATCAAAACAATGATCTTTCAAATGGCCAACTCAGTCACGGTGTTGGCATTTTACAATCTGTTGTTGTTGTTGTTGCTATGGAAGAGGGGCAGAATCTGGAACAGCTGGAGGTGAACTGTCATGAGGAGAAGCTGAACTGTCATGAATGAATCCAGCACTCTGAAACTGAATGGGCTTGGCATAGTTTGGAATATGAAAGGATAAGTCCTTGTCATATCCAAGACCAGTTCTGTGCTTGTTGTGGACAAGTTGTTCCCAAGGTCTGATGATGGGCTTGGGAAGTGCAAACTGAGTTTCTGCATCTGCATGTAAAACTGCTGCTTTATGGGGTACTGTAACATTATTAACTTGACGTTTATGGGAGTCTATTTCATTGTTCTGAATAGAAATAGGTTCAGAATGATGATTCCTCTGTTTTAATTCTTCTTGCTGTAGTTGAGTTTCAAGCTACAAAAAATCAATTTTCTCTTATGCATTTTGTAGACAGACTTGAATGTCTGTGAGAGAAACTTTGCTTACTTTTAATGTATCATGATTAGAGGAATGTATCAGAGTTTTTAAGAACTCTAATATTTCAGTAATTCGAGCCATATTTTCCATTGTCAAAATTACACCTTTTTAAAAAACCGATCACAACTATGACCCAATGAGTAAAAGTAACACCCACTCACAGTAAAAAGACACAGAAAAATCCTTTGTAAATGTGTAGCAAATGAATCAAGGAATCAATGCATATATATGTAGACAGAAACTATAATGATTTTTAAATACAGTTCCACAACTGGGACAGCAGCAACTGCAAACTTTCTTGGATCCTTCAAATACTAGAAAGAGCTGTCACAGTAGAAATATCAACAGTAAATTTCTCTATTAAATCATCCTCTGTGAGATCAAGAATATCATGATCAAACACTGATCCATTGTTGTATACAGACTGCACAATCAATCCAAAGGAAAATGGTCGAATGCCAAGCTTTGCCAGCAAAACTGCCTCGGAAGAACCAACCTTGTCTCCTTTCTTAATAAGCTCCACGGGTGTTTTAATTTCAATAGTACCTTTGTTAATAGTTCACTGGTAATGTAATTTCAGCAAAGATGTCTCCAACTTATCAGTTCCTTTCAGGGAAAACAACCAGACATAAGAGCCTTTAATTGGCCATGTCCAGCAATGTTATTAACTCTGAAACTCGTACCAGTCATATGCAAATTGCACCAACAGCTTCCATGTTCAATCAATGAGCAAGATGGGCTGATATTCCACTCGATTTGGTCTCTAGTCTTGGTCCAAACATGTCCTTGCACAAACTGCAGCTACAAAACTTCTCAGTTTCAGTGTAATTCTGGCCTATACAAGTTGTCTCATCATCCACACAATTAAGTGGTGAAGCAATTTTTTCAATTCTGCCTTTCTCTCTTGACACGTGTTGTCCTTGATACTAAAATCAAATCTCCCATCAACAAAATCTCCATGAAACTAGCATTTTACTGTAGTTCCAAATAAAACCAATGTTCAATATGCCCCTAACACTACTAATATAAGCATTTAATCCTTTTTCCATATACGATACAAAACATTATAACTTTTCATATAATTGTAGAGTCATCCTCAGTGAGAATCTCTCTACTCCAAATTATATATCTCGCAAATCAATAGCTTTCAAAATCAACACCTTTGATTTGGCACCCAAACACAGTTAAAAACCCTGCACGCTAACTATGTAGAAAAGCCAGAGTTGTGAAGAAATTGGAAAGTGATGGGCTGCTGAATTTGAAAGGTGAGTGTGCGCACAACAAAATAATCATAAATCCTTATTTCCAGTTTTTCCTTTATGCTATGTAACAAGATGATAGAAGACAGAGGCAGAGGTGTTAGACAGAAAAGAGTTTCCCTTTTCTTCTTGATCTGCATCTTCGCCTTTCTGAAATTAAGAACAGAGATGAAACCATCGCCATCGCTATCGCCACTGCCACCTCAATCTGAGATACTCTGCAAGCAATTCCTATTTTCGGGTGGGCTCCTATGGAACGGCCTTGGAAACCTACAACAAGCTACCAATTGCAGTACTCCCCTGAAGGAATTTAAGGGAAAGAAAAACCAGAGGCTTTCAGAAGCACAAGCACCCAAAGCTGCAAAAGCCAACACCAGGCAAACCAAGGGTCAATGGACGCCTGCTAAGGACATTTTATTGGTTCATCTGGTTGAAAGGCACGGGAAGCAGCAGTGGTCGAAGATAGCCACTTGTTTTCCGAGGCGCCGTGGAAAACAATGTTGAGAACGGTGGCAGAACTATTTGCGGCCTGACATTAAGCGAGAAGGATGGAGCCTAGAAGAGGAGTGTCTGCTGGTTCAATTGCACGAACAGTATGGGAACAAGTGGGCTCATTTTGCAAAGAAACTCCCCGGGCGACCTGAAAACGCCATAACAATAACATAACCATGCATACGCATATCAGGTCCACGCATATCAGGATAACAACATAACCACGCATATCATGATGTCTCAAATATTCACAGGCAGTGTTAATATTCACGCGCAGCGTTAATATCAACTGAGCAGTGAATATCTCTCACGCGCAGTGTTAATATCTCTCTGGCGACGCCAACTGTGTGCGTATAACAGCGTATTAATAATAACTGTAATAACAGTGTTTTCATTGGAAAAATGGAGAGAATGGCAATTTACACTTCATAATAGAAACTTCCCTCTTCTCACCTGAAATACGTTAACCAGAGAATGAAGGCCACTCAATCTAATGCAAACATCGATGTATCTATCCATTTCATCCACGCCTTCATGCAATACATGCCATACTCAGATTTCCCCATCGAGGCTACCCGTATACATCAGGTAGCAGTTCAACAAATCATCAATGCATGCACTGATACACTTTACTGGAGCTGTATGGCCTTCCAAAAACGCTACGCACTTATTCAAATGAGCAATTATTCAGAAGGCAGGTCTGATAAATGGAATATGGTAGACAATGAGAGCGCAGGTACAGAGAGCGCAGGTGATGTCAGACAGAGAGTGGCAGGTAAAGAATGGCACAAATAGCGTTGAGTGAAGGAGCGTTTCTCTGCGCATCAATGAAATAGGAGCATATATGGACCAGAAGGTGTTATGGTTTCAGTTTAAAAATAACCAGGAACAGTAAGGTGGCTCTCCAGCGTCCCGTTGATGAAGCCGAGTGAGAGGATGGCGGATGCGTTGCGTTTTGGAGCGTATGACCAGTCTGGAGAGAGCAGCGCTGTTATACTATACAATGCCAACGGTGGTTCAGTCACACTGTCTACACAGTCTGACACACAAGTCAGAAATTAAATTACCACTCAGTACAACACAGCTAATAAAATGCAGTTTTCCACTAAAACAATGAAGACGACCCTAGAAAAAGATCCAACTATAAATTTTCAAACTGCAAGAGATTATGCATGGCAGGACAGATTCCTGTCAAAGGACAGACTACAGAGAAGGTAGTAGAAGGGAGTTGCAAGGGCAGGAATACTAAAATAGGACCTGCTCATAAAGACCATAAAACAAATGGTTCAAAGAAATTATGCAGGGCAGCAGTACGCCCGCTCTGATACCATGTTAAACACACATGGGCAACAGCGAATAGGAAAGATAAAACATGACAGTACATTTTTTATTAGCAGGAGATATACATTTATAGTACATATTGTGACCGTTGGGTTTCATATCCCAAGGTCTCTTGGACTGCTTTGTCTATTCGGCTTCCACACTAACCCATTGAGGATTAGGTGTCCAACACTGATTTATCTATTGGTCTTGGGACCACTTCCCAAACATTGTTCTTTACAATATATTCGTATTCCTCCACCATTGCATCAACTCGTACAAGTTTCTCTATTGCTTCCTTGAAAGAGGATGGCTTACTCTCTACAAGCTCAGTCATTAGAGCCATGTAGCTAGTGTACCAATCAGGTGACCTTCTCTGTCTATGCAAATTTGAAGGAGCCCCCACATTCTCCCTTGCATCGTACACAAGTTTATCAACTTCCCTGGTCCTTTTCCTGCCTTCTCTGGATGTTTCTTCTTGAGTGGATGTCTCCACTCTCTGCTCCTCTACTTGTGGTTGCTCCACAACTTCCTGAGGCTCCTCCTTTGGAGCTAAAAGCTCCTCTTCTAGTGGGATCTAAATCTCCCTATCAAGAGAGCATTGCATCGCTTTATCCCATCAAATTTTACATCCCCTGACAAAGTTTTCATTCTAAGGGATGGAAAGTACACATTGTATTTGTGGGAGTTTCTATGTAACCAAAAAATACCACTAGACTTTGATGACCGCTCAAGATTCTTCCTTTATTCTTTGGAGACATGGCAATAAACAGAGGCTCCAAAAATCCTGAAGTGTGACACATTTGACTTTCTCCTCGAGAAATCCTCCTCCAGTGTAATCATGCTCAGAATCCAATGAGGACTCTGGTTCTGTAAATAGACTATTGTTTTGCAAACTTCATCCCACTAATGCAAAGGTAGACCTTGGTCATGTAACATTTCCCTTGCTTCTTGCATAATGCTACAGTTCTTTCTCTCAACCACCCCATTCTGCTATGGGTTGTGGAGTGTTGTCAACTCTCATCAAATGCCTTCTTTTGCACAAAATTTTTTTAATTCATTCAACACGTACTCACCTCCATTATCACTCCTGAGAGCCTTCACGTTCTTGTTGGTTTATTTCTCAACTAGTGCTTTGAATTCTACGAACTTGGAGAATGTCTCATCTTTCTTCGGCATGAAGAAGATCCAACACTTTAGTGAGAAGGCATCAATAAAAATGACAAAATATTTTTGTCTGGAAGTGGAGGCTTTCGAGAAAGATCCATACACATCAAAGTGGATCCTTTCTAGGACTGCATGTTCTTTGTTTCCCTAATCATGGAATGTGGATTTTGTGTTCTTACCCAAGCTACATCCTTTGCATACATCATGTTACTAAAGTACTCCTTTAGGGAGGCTAGTGCTTATTGGCTGCATAATATTCAAATTTCCATGATGCAAATGGCTAAATATTATGTGCCAAAGTTCACCAACATCATGTCCCTCACTTTCTCCACATTAGTGCTTAATGCAAAACAATCTTCCACATCTAGCTTATACAGGTTCTTCACACGAACCTTGATCTGGTTCACCTATCTTGTGGCTATGCATCTCATGAATGATTTTCCTTTGCTAAAGATCACATCATAAGCACGGTCTTCCAAAACTGCAACAGAGATGAGATTTTTCTATAGTCTCAAAATGAACATGACATCCTTGAGCCTGAGAGAGGATCTTGACTCCCTCTGAAAGGTGATTGTACAAACCCCAATCATGTTGTACCTTTTGTCATCCTCTAGATTGATGTCCATTTGCAAATATTTCTCCTTTAGGTCACTAAAAAAGTCTCTACACCTTGTCATGTGGAACGAGGCACCAGAGTCTAAGTACCACATGCTCCCCATCATGGTGTTGGCCATGAATGTGATAAGGGTAAAGTCAAGGTCGAACTATGAAGCCAAGGGTTCCCCTGTTGCTTCTCTTGAGGTCTTATTTCTTGCCTTTTTGTGTGGACACTTCGTGGCATAGTGCATGAGTTCATGACAATGGAAGCATTTAATTTTGGACAAATCTTTCTTCTTTCTCCCTTTGTTGGACTCTAGTTTGGATTGAGATTTCTCCCATGTTCCCTTATTTTACTTTCCATCCAATGCAATTTTTTCTTCATCCTCGTCCTTGGATGAAGTCTCATCTCTTGTGTTTCGCCTTATTTCCTCATGTACCAAATCAGACCATAAGCGTTGCCAATTCAATAATTTATCCCTCTCATTCACTGTATCTCGGTAGTTATGCTATCTTTTGGGAAGGACCAGAAGGACTAGGCTTACCAAATCATCATCTAAAATAGTAACACCAACTCCTACGAGCTCATCACAAACTTGTGTGAACTTGCTCAAATACTGCAAGATAGTGTCAATCTTCTGTATCTTGATATTTCAAAGTTTATCCTTGAGCACCAACTTCCTTTGATCACTACTATTCTGGAACAAATCTATTAGTGCCTTCCACATTGCATAAGGAGTTTCTTTCCCATGGAGACTGGTGATAATGTGGTCCCATACTCCCTCCAATATTATTCTCCTCACCTTGGCTACATATTTCTTCCATTGAGCATGGCTTTGGACATCAAATTCTAGTAGTTTTACAACATCTCTCTTGATGTATTCTAGAAATCCATTGATATCCAATACCTCCTCCATGTGATCCTTCCATGCAATGAAATTAGAGGTGCCTTCCAAGGAATACTCTATCCTCATCCCATTGAAGGTCGTCTTTTCATCTCTGAAGAAATACTACTACATTGAACTACAAATTCGAACCTCTTGAGAAACAACCTCGAAATTCTTGTTCTAATGTGAATCATACTCTCATACCATGTAGAAATTATGGTGAATATTTGCAACTGCTCATGAAGTTTTAATCAAAATCATAAGAAACAAACCTACTCTATTGCTTTGTGGAAGTTAATTCACAATTTAGAACAAAAAATTTAAACATGCAATTAGAAATAACACACATGCACACAATATCTTTTCTGGGGAAAGAAAACTACTAAAAACCTTAATGTCTAATTGCATTAATTTGATGAATAGATATGTATTACAATTTGTTTGCTCAACTGAGCACAAACCGCAAGTGAATAACCTAGCTCTCTACTCAATGAGAAGCTCTGACCTAGACTTAGTTAATTTCTTCCTCTGCTTGAGCCCCTATTTCTTTGCGCAATTCCTTGAGAAATTAGGCCCCTATTATTTAAGAATTTCTCCAAAATGGATTGCACAATTCCCAAGGTTGATCATCAGACTACATACAACACCTGTACACTCAAGGGTACTCTACAACTAATGTTACACTACCTTAGAATCTCCACCACAGTTGGGGAACTCGAATTCTCTGCATGTACTAGTTATTTTGGGTTGAGTGGTCAGTTAACTAGATGATCATTGAGTTTGACTGAAGACCCACTACACAAATGACCTTCCCCTAGTGCCTCCAATAGTTGGAACTAATTTAACTAAAGTCAACTTGAGATAGTTGACCTTGATTGCTACAAATTATCAATCACACATGATTAACTGAACTCTAACTCTTCCAACTCGAATTTCCTAAGTAAACTAGGTGACACAGGTTATGTCATACATGTTAACTATTGGAAAATGTAATTATGTTCAGTCTTCAATAATGCACTTGAGTCATTATGTAATGTACTTATCAAAAGAATAAAGAAAAGAATTTTTATTGTGACTTATTAAAGCATGGGTTTCATGCTCGGGTCACCTTGTTTTAGGTCAAAGTCCCCATTTTGGATTTCTAGGATTTATTCCGAGTCTAAAGAGTTATTGTACATTTAAAGAGACCCTTCTTGGACTTTTGAATCATGTAAAAAGGTTAAGTATTGAGTCAAATATGGATTATGTAACCTCCACACCATGTTAGCCTAAGGGAACATCAAGTTGGCCTAAGGACCATTCTCTCATCAAGTTTGAATTCTCTTGTAGCTGGGAAGAAGTGCGAAAGTATCTTGTTGTTGGGAAGAAGTGCAAGTTCTCTTATAGTTGGGAAAAGGTGCGAAGTCTGTTGCCGTGAAGCCGAAGTGAATGCGAGTTTGGAAAATTCTAAGGAAAAATCAAAATTTTGGTGCCTATCTCTCTATGTTTCGTGTTCTAGATTGGGAGAACGAAGTCTCCTAAGTTTCACTGTTGTCAGAAGTTTCTAGTTGTCGTAAGTTTCTACCCTAGTCGAAGTTGCTAGAAAGAGGTCGAAATTATGGGAGGTTGACTTCGTGTGGAGGGAAGGTCTTGTCTTGGTCTAGGGTGAAGAGTCTCAAAGAATATTATTGAAAAGAAGAATTGTCTTGACTGGGTTTTCCCCTCGATGGGGGTTTCTCCATGGCATGTGCCTACATCTGGCATCTATTGTTTTATTTGTTGTTGCTTGTGGTAATTGGTTGATGAACTAAAAAAATAAGATATAAAGAATCTTAATAATAAGAAACATCACAAGTAATTATCAAGTTCAAGAAAATATTTACTTCCTTTCTGATTTTCCAACATTAACTGCATCCAAGTTGTCTTTTGATGTGGAAATTCGAATTTTGTCAATTTAATCAAAAACAAAATCAAATTGAGAATGGCTTGCTGCATTTTTCAACAAAAATTGGGTGTATGGCCATTCCAATTTTAGATGTGGTTGATCATTGAATATAGAATAAAGTTCATTAGAGCTTTTTTTTCCAAGAGAAAATACTAATAACTTTCATTAGAAACACAAGTCATTACATAGTCAAAGGATCATGAAACTCCGGGTCAAAAGAACCAAAAAGACCGAAATGAAAAAAACAAACCCAATTACATGCAAGAATCAAAGGTCGATAAAATGACCAATACAAGAAGCCCAATATTCAAATATTTTTGTGATCACAAGAGGAAACCCACTATGGATACCAGAAAGAAAACAAGACAACATCCCATACAAACCAAAGTCAACATAAGGAAATACCTACCTGGGTTGTGGCAGTAGAAAGACAAAATATTGGAACTGGTCAGAAGACAGAGAAGACACTTGATGCACAAACCACATCATCGACCAAGAAGCTATAATGTATGAAGGTTGGCACTGACGAGACACCTCACTTAAAAAGATTGTCAGCCATGGTGTTATGTTTTCGGAAGATATGGGAAAACGAGATGTGTGAATGAATCCCTTGGAAGCAAGATCTACTAAAGCCAGTGGAATAAGGAAGGGACAACCAAGAAGGACCTACCCTGCACCCAGCCTATGATGGATTTGGAATCCCCGGCAATCTGAATGTCTTTTATGGCAAGCCAAGACAGGGACTGCTTCACCCCCAAAAGGGCCACCACCTCTGCCCTGCAACTCGAATCAAAGCACCCCAACCAAAAGAATTGGAAAGCTTTGGATTGATCAATCATAATGTATACTCCACAACCACATACACCCCATGAGGATGCCCACATACACCCCATGAGGATGCCCCATCAAATAATCCGACTAGGAGTAGAAATCAATCTGCTTAAGAGAGACACAGTGACTATGAGATTTGGGCCTCAAAGGACCCACCTCCTGAAAATAGTCCATGATTTTCAAACTAGTGGAATGCACATCGGGGGCAAATTTTCAAGAATATATTTGTTCTCGCTAACCCATACACCCTAGAGAAAGTATAGTGGAAGATCTCTTACTTCTTTTTTACAAGAGCTATAAAATAGAAAAATAAGATTTAAAGATGTGCACAAAAAATTACTAAGCAAAAAATTGGGAAAAGACATGTAGTCTATGTATGGCTTTTTGTAGTATCATTTTGTAGAGACTTTGTTTTCCTAATAATGTATATTACATGAGCATATTTGATAACTTTTTAAATAGCTATTTTTGTTTTATATTAGTTCAGTTTTACCTTATAAATAAAGAGATCGAATTCATATATTGATTCAGCCGCCTCTAGAATGGTAGAAAAATGATTATACAAATCTGTGTATAAATTCTTATCTATGAATTATGTCACTTTTGAACTAATGTCGCATTAATTAATTAGGAGTTCAATTATATTAAGTTATCTTATGTGATTAAATAAATTATTGAGTGTTATTTTAATGCTTTATTAACTAGTTTTTCTAATTTTTCTTCTTTTATAATTAAGGTTTTATCATTTAATATCATTGTTTATCATTTAATATAATTTAATATCATTGTTTTATATAATAATGATAGTAAATTTATTTTTGTAATCATTGATGGAAGAGATAGCGAATTATTGTGCATTTCTTTAGATTATCTAAATCGTGGTCTCTTTCTATAAAAATATTTTTAAGGAACGAATTACATACAATCACAATGTTATTTCCATCCACTATTTCCGAGAATTATCTTTTGGGATAAAGGTTTTTCTTTATTTCTCCATGTCCGTGAAGGTTATCTTGCAGTAATATTTATCGATATTTTGGAAAGCTTTCACGGTCTTTGACAAACCTAATTTGTGTTTGAGAAACCATTGTAATATAGTCTCTGTTGAAATATTCACCAGCACAACTACCTAGAAATTGTATTTGACAAATCATTGTAATATATATTCTCTGTTAAAATATTGACTAGCACAGCCACAGCGGGGCAAAGTTTGTATCAATCTATTCTATGAGTAAAAGAAATATTGAATCCCAAGTTGAAGGAGGTGATAGAGCAATGCCGGTAATGCCACACAAACTGGTAGCATTAAACTCATGCTATGTATGAAATGGAGAAGACTGCCACAGTGAAAAGGCTTCTTCTGCATTAATGTCCCAAAGGCTGTGATGTATCTCATCATCCTTTATGTTTGGCATGCCTGCTGCCATGAAAATCAATTCATCGTCACTGAGAAAATTGTATTCTTTGCTGAAGTTATCCTCTTCCTGCAGGATAATGTTATTAATAATTGCAGGAAGACTACCGGGGTCTGGCAGTATCATGCACTTCTGCTCCGAGGCCTCCATGTCAACTGATGGGAGTCGCGAATTCATTTCAGCATTAACTGTCGATTTGGTTTCGCCTTCTGCAATCCCATGTGGAGTATGAGGACCATCATGAGAATTATGAGGTTGCCCTTCATTTTTCAGAAATGAGTCACTGGATAATCCTTTCATTTTTCCATTGTGATGGGAAGAAGAAGATCTCTCTGCAAGACTGCAGTGATGCTTGACAACATGGCTATGATTTTTCGTGTTCAACGTGGTGTTCCAATAATTCTTGACGGCCAAAGCAGTACGGCCTGGTAATCTTCCTGCAATGAGGGCCCACCTGCAAATTGGCATCCTTCACAAGGTTTAGATTGACATAATAATGGTTTGAATGTTAAAAGCATGTGGGGATTTTCATTTGTGAGAGATGAAAAGAATTAATGATTGAACAAATAGATTTATAGAGATATATAGGAATTTGTATTTAAATTTTTTTTGGACAATTATTATGTTTAAGTTTTTGAAATGTTCAAAGTTTTGAGTGGATATTTCACTCATTATTATGAATTAAAAGTTTGAAAGTTAGTGAGTATGGTAAAAAAATTAAAGAGAAAAATTTAAAATAATTGTTAAAAATAGACTTAGAATATAAGTTTATATTATAGGTATTGAAGAATAATTTTTAAGGTAAAGTGTTAATCAAAAACAATTTTTCAATTATGTGTCTATGAGTAGAGTTTCTATTCTAAATATTAGATATTTCAAAACTTTGAACACCATAGTTATTAAAAAAAAAATCAAAAATATTTTTATTTAGTTTATGTATGGATTAAGTTTTATCAAGTCAACTTTATTCATATCATTAGAGGCATAAAATTTGCCAAAAATAATAAAAAATTATTATACATTATCAATTAAAATAAATTATTTAAAATATATGATTAAAATAAATTTAAATTTGAATAAAAAAATACACATTTTTAATAAAAAAAAAATAATAATAATAATAATATAAAATCTATATTTAAATCACAAACTTTGTACCGATATGAATACATTTATAAAAAGTAATTACACTTTAATATAGAGCTAGTTTCCAATTCTTATTAGTGTAAAGTTGATGTATATTCCATGTGTTTGGGTAGGAAGAAAGATAGTTTATCCTCGTGAAATTGCTTTATTTAACACACTTTATAAACAAAATTAATTTAAATAAATATTATTAAAGTATTTTATTTTAGTGAAAAAATACAAGAGTGTATTAAAAATAATAAATGTTTTATGAGTTAATATTAAAAATAATTAATGAGTATAAAAATATGTTATAATTTAGTTTTAAACTAGTAAAATAAATAATGACATTTTAGTAATTCAATATATTTTTATATTTATTTTTTTTAATAAATTTAAATTATTTAATATAAAATATATTTAAATATGAAAGGGTGATAGGATGATGTATTGTTAAGTCATTTATTGATGTGAAGAGCAAAAATCTAGCTATGCTAATGGTGAGTGTAGCCTAGTCCTCATGAGATCCCATGATTTTGACCCTAGATAACGGTTTCTCACAAAAATTTAGACAACTTAACAAATGATATATATATGTGTGTGTATTCTTGATAAAATTTTGTATAAAATTTTTAATTAGTCAAGATTAAAAAACCTATACATACTTTTTATCCTAAAATCCTCTACAAAATAAACAACTATAAAAATCTTCACTCTCTTATAATTAAATTATCATATTATAATATTTAAAAACACAATATTAATAAATAAAAACTAATTAAATATATCTTCTTTATATTTTCTTATATAAATTACTTATATCCTATTCAATTTCTTATATTCCAAATAAAATATAAAAACAACATATATCAAATGTAACACATCCCCACAGAGAACTTCACAATAGATGTAAATCTTTGGACAAATTTTACTGCAACATTTCAATCAATCCATGCAACCCGAATCAAAGTATTTTAATCTATATGCGATTGATCACCTATTTCCAATGAGTGTGTGCATACGAACGATGAGATCCTCCTCATCATAAGAGAAAACACTGAAGTTCAGTTCAGGACGGAGATAGTTTGTCCAACGAAATCTGCAGCTCTTTGCACTTCGTTTCAAACCTGCAGTCATAATTATATATGAGCAGTATTATGTATTTTTTTAAACTAAACTGAGGTATAGTTTTTACCTGAGATGTATAATTTTTACCTGTGATTCGTGAAACGTGAGACCATTTCCCTTCTCCATGAGCTTGGATGTGTTTAACCAGAAGACAATCTTCTTCACGAGACCATGGACGCCTTCCCTGGAAGTTCATGACTATTATTATTCATCAAACATCTCCTTCCTGCAGTCTATGAAGCCATTCTGCAAGTCAGTACAGTTGTGGATATATAGTTGAGGACTCTCGAACGAAACAAGAAGAGAATCTTGGTCCGGTAGAGTAGAGGGTCAGCAAATTGACATTAAAAGAAGGGAGGAAGATGTTGCAGAGACGGCACCATGAAGATGAACGTGGAGAGAATACCTGGCTTTTCATTCATGGAACACCGCGTAAAATTCAGGTAGGCGAGTACCTTTCATTTATCCCACATGGGAAGTTCCAAAAGGGTAGAGTACTGAAGCAAACTATTTATACTACTTATAACACAAGATATCTTGCTTTTTACTTCCGTGTTCCCTGCGCGGTGCATCAGTCGACAGAGTTCTTTACACGTAAGATACTATTGTTCACACGAATATTTTACATTTTTGGTAAGTATTTATACGAATATTTTACATTTTTGGTAAGTATTTATACGAATATTTTACATTTTTTGTAAGTATTTATTATAATAGAGATTATGGAATACTTTTGTCAGTATTTTAGAAAACAATAATTTACATTTTTGGTAAGTATTTATTATAATAGAGTTTATGGAATACGTATGTTAGTATTTTAGAAGTTGATTTTCAGTCTAGGAGTATTTTGGCTGCACGCTCAGGAGATGCTCTCTATCTGCACGCTCAGGAGATGCTCTCTAAGCATTTTCTGCCCGTATCAATGTCTTTGCAGCTTTTTGACTGTGTAGGCATCATATTTGAGATAACCATCTTTTCTCAAATATTGTTCACATTATTGAAAATTGAAATCTTTAGATTTTGTACTCAAATAATGTTTACATTATTGAAAATTGAAATCTAACCATCTCGTCAATATTGTTCACATCTAAGTTTACATCTTTAGATTATTGAAAATTGAAATCTTTATGCTTATATGTGAGATAATCATCTCTTCTCAAATATTGATGAATATTGTTCACATCAAGTTCACATCTTTGGATTATTGAAAATTGAAATAATATTGTTCACATCAAATTCACATCTTTGGATTATTGAAAATTGAAATCTTTAGACTTTATAGGCATCATATGTGAGATAACCATCTCCTCAATTATTGTTCACATCTTTGGATTATTGAAAATTGAAATCTTTATGCCTATATGTAAGATAACCATCTCTTCTCAAATATTGTTCACATCTTTGGATTATTGAAAATTGAAATAATATTGTTCACATCAAATTCACATCTTTGGATTATTGAAAATTGAAATCTTTAGACTTTGTAGGCATCATATGTGAGATAACCATTTCTTCTCAAATACTGTTCACATCTTTGGATTATTGAAAATTGAAATCTTTATGCCTGTATGTGAGATAACGATCTCTTCTCAAATATTGTTCACATCAAGTTCACATCTTTGGATTATTGAAAATTGAAATAATATTATTCACCTCAAGTTCACATCTTTGGATGATTGAAAATTGAAATCTTTAGACTCTGTAAGCATCATATGTGAGATAACCATCCCCTTTTCTCAAATATTGTTTACATCTTTGGATTATTGAAAATTGAAATCTTTGTGCCTATATGTGAGATAACCATCTCTTCTCAAATATTGTTCACATCTTTGGATTATTGAAAATTGAAATAATATTGTTCACATCAAGTTCACATTTTTGGATTATTGAAAATTGAAATCTTTAGACATATTAGGTTATGCATTTTAAACATCTTTGGATTATTGAAAATTGAAATTTTTATATATATTAGGTAATGTATTTTAAAAGGTTTAAAATTAATTTATATTTAGACATATTAAGTTATGTATTTTAAAAGTTTTAAAATTAATTTATATTTATCTTTTTAAAAGGGAATTAAAATTTTTGAAATATTTTTTTTATCATAACACATTTACTTTTTACAAAGTTGGCTTGGTATATGAAAAATATTCGAAAAACAAAAAACAAAAAAAACAAAACATATATATATTATTTTATGTTTTTTAATTAATTGGATTATATTAAGTAATTGGGTAAAATAGTTGTAATAGTTATACGCTTATGAATATTGTTATATTAGTTCTTATTTTGTCACTCGCTTATGAATATTGTTATATTAGTTTTTATTTTGTCACTCGAATTGAAAAAGAGAATGATTTCCTTTGAATTAGAAAAGATTTCAACACTAAACAATAAAATTTTATAATTTTTTTGTGAGTAGTTTTTTGAAAACTCTAAATTGGTAAGTTTTTTCAAACAAAATGTATACAAACACTTTTGATACACTTTTGATGATTATCTTGTGATATTGTGTATGTCCAGCATCAACTTCTTCGGATTAATGCGAAGGAATATCAGATAGGCCTTGCTTTTATCTTTCTGGCATAGTTTTGGGACTGTGTTTATATGATAATTTTTTGTTGTTTATATATTTGGATTTTGTAGACCGCAGGAGATTCAATGATTCTATAAATTGAGCTATTAGGGAGGGAAATGCTTCATAAATTGGGTTATAAGGTAGGGGAATGTTATTAATGTAATTTTTTTAATCATATTATTTATTTATTTATTTATTTTAAATATTATTAAATTTATTTTGAATAAGTGGAATAGTTATTTTAGCTTAAAGGTTAGTTCAGTTGGTTGATAATCATGAGGTCACTTCTACTTATTTGGTTAACAAAGATCTCTTTAGATTAATCTACCTAGTAGATATAAAACCCATAGAATATTAATAAACCACATTAAAAATAAAATAACTAATTTTTAATTTTATTGAAAATTTATAATAAAAATTATATAAATATCACTAATTTTATGTTTATAAAATCTAATTTCTTAGTAAAAAATTTAAAATTATATAATTTATTTAAATCTGAATTATTATTATATTTAATTATATATAAATATTTATTTAAATTACATATCTTATATAAATAAATAAAATTAAAATTACATAATTATTTTAATTTATTTTAATCTATTATGAATTATTATGATATTTAATTATATATAAATATTCATTTTAATTACATATTTTATATAAATATAACATTTGTACATAAATATATATGGAAAAAATATTAAACAATAATATTTTATATTTTATATTTCCTTAATTAATTTTTTAATATTTTTTAAAAAATAAAAATTTAACATTTTATATTGATTTTATTATTTTAAATTCAAATAAATAATATTTTAAAATTTCCAAAAATCAATCACGCCATGACATCATGGTTTTTTTCCCTTTACTGCAATTCAACATTGAATTCTAATCTTGTGTGCATTCCCTCAATAAACTTACTCTAATTATCAAGTTGGTATTGATGGCGGAAGTAAAGGAGATCATTCCAAATGAAAATTCAATATTTGTTTATTTCTGACCTTAACTTGAAGTCATCGCTGAGATCGTCCTTTTATCTTTTATAATGTGTAATGCATTTTCTGAGAGGTTGCTGAGTTTATCTATATGTAAGGTATACATTTCATTTAAAATCAATATAAAACAACCATTTTACAGTAAACAATTATATTATTATAAAATATATATATATATATGTGTGGGGGTTTTAATAATATATTTTTTCATCATTAACCTAAAGTTTCGTAATTTTGATTTATGAAATTTATATGAGAAAAATAATTATTATGAGTTATCATGTTATTTTTTTATGGCATAAATTTGGAACTTAAATTTTGAAATCTTTTTTATTATTGCAAATTAATAAGTTAGGAAGCTAGACATTACATCTCCATGGTTATCATAATATCATTATACTATTGTACTCTTCCACTTATTTTTCAAATCTCTAGACTTTGTCATGAGTGATCATTTAAAGAGTCATGCATCAAGCAATGTCGATTCAAGGAGGACAAACATCCACTCTAACCTCACATCACTAAGTGTACCCATCACTCACACTCAGTGTAGTTATGATGCGTAAGGTTATGGAGACAATCCCTACATGTGGGATGAATTAGTAGTTTGTGGGTATAGTTCCAAAAATGAAAGCTATAGAGGATATTATAGAGTTAAACTAGAAGCGCTTGGCTACTCAACTAGCTATATGCATCACTTATTCAAGTATTCCACAAAATTGCATTCAAGCATCCATGGCTTAATACCAATATTGAAACCATTGTTATCTCATCTTCAACCTAAAATACATGCATCAAGGGTGGAAGCAGTGTGAGAAAGATGTTGTCAAAACATGTAGAGGGTTTAGAAAGTTGGGTGAAAAAAAACAATAGGATTCAGGATCAATGCACCATCGATATTTTTTAGCATATTCTCATTCTGTGAGAATGGGAAGAGGAGTCTAAAGGCCCTTCTAGTAGTGGTTTTGATGGAAACAAGTATAGAGGGTTTCAAACATCGCATCTCTTCAAAATTTAGTGCAGCATAAGGTGGCTGATATAAAGCTTCTTCCTATAATCATGGATTCGCCTCACCCTAGCCATATGTACACTTCTATGTACTTTTCATCCACTAGCCTAATTGGTGTTTTTGTGGATCATGCTTTTTACCATCCTGTGCAAGTTGCTAGAGCCCTGCTTGACCATTCAATCTTATCTATTGTTGTAGCTATCTAGCATGAAAAACCCACCAAAATAGAAGTACGAATGAAACAAAGTGAGGGGGGTTATAAATAAAAGTGCACACTAATTGTCAATAGGAGTCGAAAATTGCATAGGAATTGTCTTGATTGATGGTGTTATGCATGTCCAATCTTACGTAAAGGAAGTTTTCTCATGAACTCACCGAAGATTGAGCATGTGTGTGCAAGTGACTTGACAGTTTAAATCTAGGAAAAAGACTTAAACACTTCACAAAGCATCAAAATACCATGGAGTAAACATAGGACGACAGAATGTAAGATCCTCAGTAGGCTCCAAAATTCAGGTGTGAGAAAAATTTTGGAGGGTGTTGATCGCAGCAACAACACTTAGCAACACACTAGTAGAACTCTAGCTTCTTTGTTTAGGTTTAATTATATAAGTGTAGGGTCTTAGTATTTTAGGAAGTATTGATTCATCATGCGGAATACCTTTCCCTCCCTACTTAACCCGGTTAGAGATATAGTTCTCTCCATTCCTTTACTTGGTTAAACACGTATCAAGGCTTTCCATATCATAATTGTTTCGATCTAGGAAAAGGTAATATGCACGGTGAATTTAAGATGTTCAGAGTATGATTTTCATCTCTAGTGTTGCTCCGCTCCCAGCATGCTAGGAAAATACCTCGATGTAGTCACTACAAGAGCACAAGAAATTATTCACTACCAATGAGCCTAGACAATACCCTGATGAAGTCACTTTCTCCACCTCCCTATGCGGGAATAATTTCTCTTTTTTCACCCTTTATTTATTTATTTAATAGGACTATGCTTCGTCATTTATTATTTTCAATGAGAAAAAGAGGGATCCTGACTTATTGAGAGCAGAGGAGGTTTCCCCTTTAAAGAAGTATTTATAGAACTATGATATTAGTTTTCTCGCTAATTGATTTTCCCCTTATCCTTTCTCTACTTTACTGGATTGGCAAGAAAAACACTATTTACTTACAACACTGAGTTGAGGAATGAGGATCCTAGAATAGATACGAGTTTTAAATTTCAACTAAAGGCTTTTCATTCGAGTGGATCGTATTTGCATTCACACATCATTGACTTTAAATATATGTAAACATGTTGTAACCACTACAACACCACCCAAATTGTTTGGGCATATCTAAAATTTTGGGTCCCTCTCTACTCACCTCAAGCCATTAAGGGATGCTCCATTCATTGATTGGCTAATCCCCACATGGATTATTCTTATCATATCTTATCAATGCACTCACTCGTTCCATCATGCGATATAAATTTCATTATTTTGTCATTCCTCATCTCACACATTGACCCTAACATTACATTAAGGTTTTGAAAGTGTGATGTCTTTTCCATGACTTCAGATATTATCCCTATGTAATATGCCTTTCAATCTATGGCAGCACCATGTGTGGGCATACATACTCTAATCTGGCTTTCATTATATTAACCATACTAGGGTTTGGGGAGAAACCCTAAATTGGCACAAGAATGATTCCCTTCATGATTTAACCTAATTCATACACCTCTAAGTACACAGTCTCATGGCATGGCATACAGCATGGTAAGATTCATTGCATTTCATACTCCCCTAGGTCCATGTTTAGCTCCCCATCTTAGCATGTGCATTAAGTTTGATGAGAATGATATTTTTTCCTTGCACCCTTGTAACCCTAGCACTTAGGTGATTGAAGATCCAACCTTGCTTTGAATTAATCCTCACTCTCTAGGATGAATGATTACAAACACTTCCAGGTGTTTGCCCTATAAGTGTGACATCACCTTGGGCAACATATAACAACATGGTTGCCTAAAATCAATAGGCCCTCTAAAGTGCTAGACCTTGAGTTGTTTTCAAATCCAAACATTTTTGTTTGACCAATATAATTGATTATACCTTACCTTGGTTGATTCATTACTTATTCGGTTGTATGGTTGTCACATGAAAAAGTGATGGATAGTAAAATAATGATATATTTTGGTTTTCCTTGCAAGAGTTTAAAAAAAGTTATCTTAGATATGATAACAGAGGATCACATTAAACCAAACATTGAGAAACCAAAAATCGAGAATGATGACTTTTATTTATTTGGTGTGGTGGGAGCTTGATTTACAGGTAATATGTTATGTTTTGTTTCCATCAACGCATATAATAAACATGGGGGCTGCATTAGAATGGTTTTGGGATCATGTTACAGAAAGAAAGTGATGGAGCAATGGTACAGAGAAAGCATCATGCAACCAAGGTTATGACGAATGGCACCAACTCTCATTACAAATTGAAGCACCGTATACAATGTGTCGAGGGGCTCATTCAATAAGAACATTGGAAGGGAGTGTGGTAGAGATTTTATTAGGATATAAATGACATCCCAATGCAAAATGCATTGAGGACCACAACCAAAACATTAAGGCCAAATTGTTTTCTAGAAAGGTGTGCTATGTATGAGCCATTAGTCTCATGTTGTGTGACTAGAAGATTTTATAAAGTCCACATAATACAGGGGAAAATGTTGGCACCACAATAGATCAAGATTCGGGTTCAATCACATATATGTATCAAGTTCCCAATCCAATTCCATTTTTAGTTCCACAAATAAATGGATATCAAGCACCTTCCCCATATCATGTATGGAGCCCCCAACTTCCTTTCTCTCATATCCATATCTTGGAGTGGAACCTCCAGTTGCATATCCAATTCTAGACAGAGATCGAATATAGCCAGCATCTTTAGGTAACAATAAGTCTATGCCTACGACACTCCTTTCATTTTGGGAGTCAACCAACAAGTGGGCTAAGTTTTCCTAGTTAAAGGAGCATATTTATAACCATTTTCAGCGTCTTAATACCAATAAGATGGATTGGACAAGCGAAGCATGATACCATGCGATGGACGGGAATCCCAAATGTTGCATGGTTTCAACCATCTGTAAAAGGAGAGCTAAAATGTGAGAGAGGCCACACTCAATGTATGGGAATGAAATGACAAAGGCATGTTATTTTCATCTAAAGGGTGTGATGTAACTACATATATTTGGGTGTCGACAGAACCTACATGCTGTAAATTCTAGAATGATAATATTGTATGTTTAAGGCCACGTTGACTGCAAGCAACACAACAATGCGTGAAGGAAAAAGGGTTAGAAAATGGATGCATCACGCTCTGATAATTGCGATGTTAGGTAGATTGAAACTATGACTAGACCATCACAGTAACTAGACAGGTTGCATGGGATGATGCTTAGAGATGAAACTCCAAATGCAACCTACGACCATGCGACCTCTTCAAGTCGCTAGATCACAATTTTTGAGCCTCAAACAAATGCCAGAAAGATGTGACCTTGATGTATGCGACCATGCGATCCTTGGTGAGTTGAACATCCACTGAAGTCGCTAAGTTGCATTCCAGCATGCAGCTAGAAGGTGTGACTTTCCCTCAACGCAACTCTGTGACCTCTCTTAAGTTGTTAGGTCACAAAATCACACCCGAGAAATTTCATAATGGATGTGAGTTTCCTTAATGCGACTATGTGACCTCTCCCAAGTCGTCAGGTCGCACAATCGCACATGAAGGAGCTAACAACTGGTGTGACCCATCCCCTTCAGTGACTATGCAACAACACAAGATCCTCTTGTCGTTGTCTCTTTAAGAAGGAAAAATATAATGAGGGAACAATACACTAAGCAATTCTCCAAACCTTAACGCAACATATGCAATTGAGTCATAGAAGTATATGGTATGAAGAGGGTATAAGGACATGCTCACTCAATTCACGTGAAATCCTTGCCTTGGAAGCATTTTGTCAATCGTTTTTTTCCCTAGGTGCATGAAGTAATTCGTCAAGTGACAAAGCAACATCGGCTCCCATGAACAATCACTACTACGTGCCAAGTTTGTCTTATTGTTTGGATAAGAGAACAAATGATACGCATTCAAGGAGGAATTTGGAATGGTTCGTAACTACAATGAAAAGAAAGGCATCTGCTCACCTCTAGAAACATGGAACAAGAGGCATAATGGGGAGTGTTGACGATGGGTGTAGGCTTAAGATGCAAGCATGCTAACCTCGGGTTTCATAAATACATTGTGCATTCACAAATACTATTCACGTAGTGCAAGGTTCGAAGGTTGCAAAGGGTTGTGTTATTCAATGGCAATGGCCAAGGAATTTTACTTAACACCTTTGAAAATGTTTAAAAACAATGCAATGCAACGATTCCCAACATGTGTGACGAGAATAAAAAGGAGTGTGAAAGGTGATATAACAGTAATAATCTGACCACTCAAGGAAAGCAACAATTGGTTCCACCTTGGTTCCAAGACATGGAGCATATCAACACACAAATTTGTGACCATGAAATTACAAGCAATTTCAAAGCTAAAAATTCTTGCCCATCATGAATTGTGATATTTGTTTCTTATATTTAATCAGAGTACATTTTTCTTGATTCTTAGTTGATGATTATGCACATGTATAGGAATAAATCCGCGAAGGCAATTCCCTGCCATTTATGCAAACACTTAAGCCAAATTGGTTGCTAAAATGACCCAAGGGATCGATGATGTGGAAATGCATGATCCTAGTCAACAGAAGATATTGAAGTCAAGCTAGCTCTAAGGCAAAAGGAAGGTAGCAAGATGTTGGTCTATGCAGAATATTTAGGATTTATCATGAAGCTTGTATAACAAGCCAAATGGTCCCTTGCAAGCTCCAAGGACCTCTCGATAAACTCCAAGTCACGTGACCAAAGGATTGATTAATGTGAGCAAAGCGTAGTGGCAAGAAAACAAGTCAGTTCTAGGACCTAGCATCTACATCGTTGTGACATATGGGCAATGAGAATTCTAGGGTTTCTATAACCCTCTACATCCTTCACTCCTTCTCCTTCATCATAATGTATATATCGCCCACCATTATATCAGCATCTATGTTAGGATTGATGTGGGCATGTAACAATCATTTTGGCTTAAGAAAGAAGTGGGTAAGATCAAGAGTCATGAGGGTATTTGAAAGGGCATGAGGTAAGGTCACAGTAGGTGAACAGTCGCCTGACCTCTATAAATGTGCCCTCATGCCTCAAGTGATAGAGGATTTTAACACTTGAGTTGAGGCTAGGATTAGATAGTAGATTAATGCTTGAGAGGTAGAGCCACTCAACCCTTGGTAGCTATTAGATGGAGTTGTAGTGAGGCTAGGGTTTTGTATTGGGCAATTTTATGAGCATCCCATGTTCCACTGTTGGATTTTGACCAACTCCTATTTATGTACTTGAAGTTGCAGCAGCATTAATAAGATGTTCTCTTTATCTGACACCGATTCCCATGCTTACTCATGGTGGTTATATTAGCTCTCTAATTCTTCACTATATTTGTATGTGCGTTGTCATATACGCAATATGTTATGGACTGATTCATAGTAATTGCATGTATGTTTTTCTTTTGAATCCGTGTTTACTTATTTCTTGACATGTCAGTTATCTATTGCAAACTATTTTGCAATTAACCTCTGGTGTGTTCCTGTTTACTGTATGTTTGACTAGGTTTTATCTCACCGATCCCTCTGAGATCCTACCTCTTCTTATTGTTGTTGAGACTTATTTGTATCTATGTTTGTAGTTATCAATCTTGGGCTGATTTTTATTTCACTGTCTGGGAATTTTTCCCTTTTCCCCACTCCGACACCTTATCATTTGATATCCAAGAGCAAAAGAATTTATGGTGGTAACTGGGCCCACATACTGGATGGGGCTCCTATCCCAAACAGTGTGAGGTCTAATTGGGACTTCACACTGGGAGGCCCCTTAGTTGTTGGTGGTACATTTCAGCCCGTCAAAAATTTGGCACTAGAAGGAGGGCCAGATGACAAGCTAAGCCCTTGGAGCCTACAGTATAGTCTCATATCTGTAAATGGATCTATCCTGAATCTTGATCTCAGGGTGCTTCTTTGACTTATCCATTTGTAAATTTTCAATCCCTGATAAGCCTCTCTATCACTTGTCTCAGTTAAAGTTTGATGGCGAGGATGGAACGTCCTTGGCTGAGCACATTTTCGATTTCCTTAAGTTTTTCAAGTCTTATGAGATCAAGGATGAAGATTTTTCCTATGTGCTCTTCTACCTCACCCTTGAAGGTCACGTCAAGCGATGGTGACACACATTGCCAGCAGCTTCAATCCGTTCATTTGAGCAACTCATCGATAAGATCTGACAACCGTTTAACAGGTACAATTTTCAAGATGTGTTTAGTAGGATAAATGAGCTTAGAGTGAAACCTGAAGAATCTCTAAAGGATTTTACTTTTAGATTTTTCCATCTTTATTTTGAATTTTGTGAAAGAGATGTCGATTAGGTGTATTTGAGTGAAAATTTTTGATGGTTGGTTTTCATTTCTCTATAATACCTTCCATCTGAAATAAGTCCTAACTCTTGTGAGTGTCATGATAATCTGCAAGTTATAGGTTGTCAATGATTTACCCCTATTCTTGTGTTACCTGTCTCTCTGAATATGGAACAACCTCAAGCCTTTGAGGAGGAGATTACTGGTTGTGGGATTTCTCATCCTCCTCCTGATTTTTTTACATAATAAGATTTTGGCCTTAAATGGTTTAGATGATGAAAAGTGCTTTATGGGAAATGAATCGGATGGTCTTGACTCTGAAGCTCTCATACATCCTTTTGATCTTGAATCTAAAAATCATGTTGATATAACATCTCTTCCTACTAATGGAGCCCAGATTGAGTCCATTGAACATATGCCTCACTATATTCCCTAATCTCATTCACCTGTCAGCAATGGCTTGGGTATTATCTCACGTAAAGTTAGTTTTTCTATCAAATGAACGAGCTATGACACACATGAAAATCCTTTTTTACAGGATGTGAGTCGTGGTCTAATTGGTGCCCCTTCATCTGACCCTTTTCATCCAGGGTACCCTGATTTATTGCGTGTAGCTACTACACCAGTGGTTTCTACAAATCATTCACATATTTATCTTGCTCGTGTTGATTACAATTATGTACATGTGGGTGATGTTTCACAGTCATAGTATGAGGATATTGAATCTCTTGTTCCTGATCTCTTCCACCTGCACTATTTAACAGGTGAAGAAGAAGGCTTTACATATCAACCAAGTCAAGATGGTTCTCTCACTTCTTCCTTTTCAATTTCAATCCAAGAGGAGCCCTATGTGCCAGATACCAAACCTAATTGAATCGGTGGCTTTAGCAATTGTCATTCTATCAAATACATATTCACCCATACCTCTGATGATTGTCATTTGTATCCACCTACTGATCTTACGAAGCCACTAGAATTTGATGATGCAACTTGTGAAGGTTCAAAGACTCATCAGGAAGTTGAGACACTTCATCTTCCGCTAATGGTTATGTCAGCTTCTCATGTTCCTGATGAGACCCGTGAACCAAATCAAATTAGGGTTTCTACACATCACTCTCCTCTCAGTATCATCTTCCCAGATGCAATCTCATCTCAGAAATCTTATGATTCAAGTACGGTTTCTCTGAACACATATTTCCACACCCTATCAGCTAACATGCATCAACCTCTTTGGATTTTGTATTCAAATAATGTACACATTATTGAAAATTGAAATCTTTCAACTTTGTAGGCATCATATGTGAGATAACCATCTCTTCAATATTGTTCACATCTAAGTTTATATCTTTGGATTATTGAAAATTGAAATCTTTAGACTTTGTAGGCATCATATGTGAGATAACCATCTCTTCAATATTGTTCACATCTAAGTTTATATCTTTGGATTATTGAAAATTGAAATCTTTATGCCTATATGTGAGATAACCATCTCTTCTCAAATATTGATGAATATTGTTCCCATCAAGTTCACATCTTTGGATTATTGAAAATTGAAATAATATTGTTCACATCAAATTCACATCTTTGGATCATGGAAAATTGAAATCTTTAGATTTTGTAGGCATCATATGTGAGATAACCATCTCTTCTCAAATATTGTTCACATCTTTGGATTATTGAAAATTGAAATCTTTATGCTTATATGTGAGATAACTATTTCTTCTCAAATATTGTTCACATCAAGTTCACATCTTTGGATTATTCAAAATTGGAATAATATTGTTTTGGATGATTGAAAATTGAAACCTTTAAACTTTCTAAGCATTATATGTGAGATAACCCTCTCATTTTCTCAAATATTGTTTACATCTTTGGATTATTGAAAATTGAAATCTTTGTGCCTAATAACCATCTCTTCTCAAATATTGTTCACATCTTTGGATTATTGAAAATGGAAGTAATATTGTTCACATCAAGTTCACATTTTTGGATTATTGAAAATTGAAATCTTTAGACATATTAGGTTATGCATTTTAAACATCTTTGGATTATTGAAAATTGAAATTTTTAGACATATTAGGTAATGTATTTTAAAAGGTTTAAAAAAAATTATATTTAGACATATTAAGTTATGTATTTTAAAAGGTTTAAAATTAATTTATAGTTATCTTTTTAAAAGGGAATTAAAAATTTTGAAATAGTTTTTTTATCATAACACGTTTACTTTTTACGAAGTTGGCTTGGTATATGAAAAATATTTAAAAAAAAAAAACAAAAAAAACAAAATGTATATATATTATTTTGTTTTTTTTAATTAATTGGATTATATTAAGTAATTGGGTAAAATAGTTGTAATGGTTTGCCCTTATGAATATGGTTATATTAGTTCTTATTTTGTCACTCAAATTGAAAAAGAGAATGATTTCCTTTGAATTAGAAAATATTTCAACACTAAACAATAAAATTTTATAATTTTTTTGTGAGTAGTTTTTTGAAAATATTATATAACTTCTTATTTTGTCACTCAAATTGAAAAAGAGAATGATTTCCTTTGAATTAAAAAAGATTTCAACACTAAACACTAAAATTTTATAATTTTTTTTTGTTAGTTTTTTGAAAATTCTAAATTGGTAAGTTTTTTCAAACAAAATGTATACAAACACTTTTGATACACTTTTGATGATTATCTTGTGATATTGTGTATGTCCAACATCAACTTCTTCGAGTTAATGTGAAGGAATATCAGATAGACCTAGCTTTTATCTTTCTGGCATAGTTTTGGGACTGTGTTTATATGATAATTTTTTGTTGTTTATATATTTGGATTTTGTAGACAGCAGGAGATTCAATGATTCCATAAATTGAGCTATTAGGGAGGGAAATGCTTCATAAATTGGGTTATAAGGTAGGGGAATGTTATTAATATAATTTTTTTAATCACATTATTTATTTATTTATTTTAAATATTATTAAATTTATTTTGAATAAGTCAAATAGTTATTTTAGTCTCAAGGTTAGTTCAGTTGGTTGATAATCATGAGGTCCCTCCTACTTATTTGGTTAACAAATATCTCTTTGGATTAATCTACCTAGTAGATATAAAACCCACCAAATATTAATAAACCACATTAAAAATAAAAATAACTAATTTTTAATTTTATTGAAAATTTATAATAAAAATTATATAAATATTACTAACTTTATGTTTATAAAATCTAATTTCTTAGTAAAAAATTTAAAATTATATAATTTATTTTAATTTATTTAACTCTATTATGAATTATTATTATATTTAATTATATATAAATATTTATTTAAATTACATATCTTATATAAATAAATAAAACTAAAATTACATAATTATTTTAATTTATTTTAATCTATTATGAATTATTATTATATTTAATTATATATAAATATTCATTTTAATTACACATTTTATATAAATAGAACATTTGTACATAAATATATATGGAAAAAATATTAAACTAATATTTTATATTTTATATTTCCTTAATTAATTTTTTAAATATTTTTAAAAATAAAAATTTAACATTTTATATTGATTTTATTATTTTAAATTCAAATAAATAATATTTTAAAATTTCCAAAAAACAATCACGCCATGACATCATGGTTTTTTTCCCTTTACTGCAATTCAACATTGAATTCTAATCTTGTCTGCATTCCCTCAATAAACTTACTCTAATTATCAAGTTGGTATTGATGGCGGAAGTAAAGGAGATCATTCCAAATGAAAATTCAATATTTCTTTATTTCTGACCTTAACTTGAAGTCATCGCTGAGATCATCCTTTTATCTTTTATAATGTGTAATGCATTTTTTGAGAGGTTGCTGAGTTTATCTATATGTAAGGTATACATTTCATTTAAAATCAATATAAAACATAATATATTTTATATTTTATATATATATTGGGGGGTTTTTAATAATATATTTTTCCATCATTAACCTAAAGTTTCGTAGGATTATTAATTTTGATTAATGAAATTTATATGAGAAAAATAATTATTATGAGTTATCAGGTTATTTTTATGATTGCATAAATTTGGAACTTAAATTTTGAAATCTTTTTTATTATTGCAAATTAATAAGTTAGGAAACTTGACATTACATTTCTATGGTTATCATAATATCATTACACTATTGTACTCTTCCACTTATTTTTTCAAATCTCTAGACTTTGTCATTGAGTGATCATTTAAAGAGTCATGCATCAAGCAATGTTGATTCAAGGAGGACAAACATCCACTCTAACCTCACATCACTAAGTGTACCCATCACTCACACTCAATGTAGGTATGATGCGTAAGGTTATGGAGACAATCCCTACATGTGGGATGAATTAGTAGTTTGTGGGTATAGTTCCAAAAATGAAAGTTATATAGGATATTATAGAGTTAAACTAGAAGCGCTTGGCTACTCAACTAGCTATATGCATCGCTTATTCAAGTATTCCACAAAATTGCATTCAAGCATCCATGGCTTAATACCAATATTGAAACCATTGTTATCTCATCTTCAACCTAAAATACATGCATCAAGGGTGGAAGCAGTGTGAGAAAGATGTTGTCAAAACATGTAGAGGGTTTAGAAAGTTGGGTGAAAAAAAACAATAGAATTCAGGATCAATGCACCATCGATATTTTTTAGCATATTCTCACTCTGTGAGAATGGGAAGAGGAGTCTCAAGGCCCTTCTAGTAGTGGTTTTGATGGAAACAAGTAGAGAGGGTTTCAAACATCGCATCTCTTCAAAATTTAGTGTAGCACAAAGTGGCTGATATAAAGCTTCTTCCTAAAATCATGGATTCACCTTGCCCTAGCCATATGTACACTTCTATGTACTTTTCATCCACTAGCCTAATTGGTGTTTTTGTGGATCATGCTTTTTACCATCCTGTGCAAGTTGCCAGAGCCCTGCTTGACCATTCAATCTTATCTATTCTTATAGCTATCTAGCATGAAAAACCCACCAAAATAGAAGTACGAATGAAACAAAGTGAGGGGGATTATAAATAAAAGTGCACACTAACTGTCAATATGAGTCGAAAATTGCATAGGAATTGTCTTGATTGATGGTGTTATGCATGTCCAATCTTACGTAAAGGAATTTTTCTCATGAACTCATCGAAGATTGAGCATGTGTGTGCAAGTGACTTGACAGTTTAAATCTAGGAAAAAGACTTAAACATTTCACAAAGCATCAAAATACCATGGAGTAACCATAAGACGACAAAATGTAAGATCCTCAGTATGCTCCAAAATTCAGGTGTGAGAAAAATTTTGGAGGTTGTTGATCGTAGCGACAACACTTAGCAACACACTAGTAGAACTCTAGCTTCTTTGTTTAGGTTTAATTATCTAAGTGTAGGGTCTCAGTATTTCAGGAAGTATTGATTCATCATGTGGAATACCTTTCCCTCCCTACTTAACCTGGTTAGAGATATAGTTCTCTCCATTCCTTTACTTGGTTAAAGACATATCAAGGCTTTCCATATCATAATTGTTTCGATCTAGGAAAAGGTAATATGTACAGTCAGTTTAAGATGTTTAGAGTATGATTTTCATCTCTAGTGTTGCTCCACTCCCAGCATGCTAGGAAAATACCTTGATGTAGTCACTACAGGAGCACAAGAAATTATTCATTACCAATGAGCCTAGACAATACCCTGATGAAGTCACTTTCTCCACCTCCCTATGCAAGAATAATTTCTCTTTTTTCACCCTTTATTTATTTATTTAATAGGATTGTGCTTTGTCATTTATTATTTTCAATGAGAAAAAGAGGGATCCTAACTTATTGAGAGTAGAGGAGGTTTCCCCTTCATAGAAGTATTTATAGACCTCTGATATTAGTTTTCTCGCTAATTGATTTTCCCCTTATCCTTTCTCTACTTTACTGGATTGGCAAAAAAACACTATTTACTTACAATACTGAGTTGAGGAATGAGGATCCTAGAATAGATACAGGTTTTAAATTTCTACTAAAGGCTTTCCATTCGAGTGGATCGTATTTGCATTCACACATCATTGACTTTAAATATATGTAAACATGTTCTAACTGCTACAACACCATCCAATTTGTTTGGGCATATCTAAAATTTTGGGTCCCTCTCTACTCACCTCAAGCCATTAATGCCCACATGGATTTTTCTTATCATATCCTATCAATGCACTCACTCGTTCCATCATGCGATATAAATTCCATTCTTTTGTCATTACTCATCTCACGCATTGACCCTAACATTACATTAAGGTTTTGGAAGTGTGATGTCTTTTCCATGACTTCAGATATTATCCCTATGTAATATGCCTTTCAATCTATGGCAGCACCATGTGTGGGTAGACCAGACTCCAATCTGGCTTTCATTATATTGACCATACTAGGGTTTGGGGAGAAACCCTAAATTGGTACAAGAATGATTCCCTTCATTATTTAACCTAATTCATACACCTCTAAGTACACACTCTCATGGCATGGCATATAGCATGGTAAGATTCACTGCATTTCATACTCCCCTAGGTCCATGTTTAGCTCCCCAACTTAGCATGTGCATTAAGTTTGATGAGAATGATATTTTTCCCTTTCACCCTTGCAACCCTAGCACTTAGTTGATTGAAGATCCAACCTTGCTTTGAATTAATCCTCACTCTCTAGGATGAATGATTACAAACACTTCCAGGTGTTTTCCCTATAAGTGTGACATCACCTTGGGCAATGTTAGAGTCGGTCTCGTCAGTCCTCCGTCAAAGATCAAAACTCTTTATGCATTTCATTTTCAGGTGTCTCGCTCCATTCACTCAGTTGCATTCCACTAGGAGCATGCCATAAATCTGACGGAAGGGTCTTGTCATTCATCACCCCTCATGCCTTATCCATGTTGGGTCAGGTTTGTTCATCAAAATCAAGTTTTCGTGTCTTTTGATCAGCAAGAGTTATTTTCAGTCACTAGGTCTAGGGTTAGTTGAATTGGTCTTCAACAATGTCAAATAATGCCCACAGGCCATGAGGATGTCTCCAATAAGTATTCATTTCAGAATGTCTGTTATCAATAAGGCTCGAGAATGATTCTTCTTCAAAACAGAGTTTTGAAGAAGAAATCGTCAAATTTGTTTTTGTAGTGAATATGTAATTTTTAAAGCTCAAACATGCAATGTTTCAGGCGTAGCCCTGGTCATCCTCTGCCAAGATCACATGCCAAACACCCCTGCAAAATTGACAAAGAGGGTCATCGTCAGTTTAAAAAGTCAAGCAAAAACAACAAAAACAGAGTTTACTTTAAGAGGTGGTGCATCTGTATAAAAGGATTTGGATTGAGGCAGCCACTTATCCCCACTTTACTCTTGTTGGCTAGAGTCTTGGCTCAGTTTTATTCGCATGGGAAGCTCTTAACAAGTTCACACCTATTTTGTATTTTGATACAAGAGTGGTTATGCCTTCACATACCCTGTTACACGTTTGTTTGGCTGCAAGGTTACTTGTTACTGTTGTGGGGAAAAGTATCCGATGCGGATGACCCTATCCCTACTCTAAAGGTGACAGTCTTTAGCAACAACTGAAAGTAAAGTTTTGATGATTTCCTTTATGAAAGTACAGAGAGAATGAAGAAAGATTAACCAACCTGGTGTCTTTCGCTTAGTCGATCCTTGTCCTCTCTCTTTGTCTCTTGTTCCCAGCTCCTTGCTCTCTTTGCCGGTCCAGCTACACACAGATCCTGCACAAAACAAGAGAGCAAACTACAAGATACATGTACTCATAACTGAAGCATGGATTAGGATGAATCAAATATACATGTAAATACAATACATCAATGCAATACAAGTATATAGGAGAACATGCAAAACTTTATTGATAGAAGTAACAGGGTTCTGAGAAGGTTACAACCAATGATGGCTCCAATCCAGCAGCACCTCCCCAGCAGCAAGAACTCTCCTCTTCACCTCTAGTAAAACAATCACCCAATAGCTCTAACTGTAAACCAACAGCACCTCCTTGCTTTACACAAAATTCCAGCCTCCTTAGACCTCATAGAAGAGCTCTATATATAGGAGAGAAGAAGAGAGGATGAGTCAGCTTGAGGCTGGCATAGAGCTGACTAGTGTCCTCTCCCTCTTCAGTTAATCTTCAGTTCTTGAGTCCACTTGGAGATCCTTGGTTACACATGGTGATCAAGTACCTCTTACTCATCACAGGGCGAATCTGATGAACCAAGTGTCAGCTTGGAAGCTTCCTGGGCAGTTGACACCTTGCAGGATGACTGTGCCACTTGGCCAATCTCGCCCAGCGCAGGTAGCCTTCATTACTTTTGAATTCCAGCGCAGGTACAGAGTGGGACAGTTGCATTACAGCGCAGAAGCTCAGTTAAGCAACTGACATGATCCAAAATAAGCCTGTTTTGAAGTGTTTTCAGGTGGAGAACTGATTGGAAGTGCTTTTGTTTGATGACCTTGTTCTTTTAGGGGTAAGAACAACATGTTTAGGGACTGAGGATCCCTGTAATTATTGACATTCCATGCTCCATGATGCGAGGCACAAAAATGTCTATAACAGTTGCCCCCTAAAGTATGAGGCCGTTTATCGGGTGAAATGCTTTATCTAGAGGATCCGAAGTTCGTTCCAGTACTGAGGAGAGTGCCCTGTAATACAATACAATACAATACATTATTTTTCATTCATCATTATTCTCATGATCTAGCTGAGGCGGGCATTCCCATGCTCAGCTTTTTATAAATACATTTTGGTACATATGACAGACGATCGTCTGAAGATAGACTGATAATTTTCTGCTGAAATTATCATCCTTTGAGTAGGATGATCATCTGCTGCAATGATGTACATGGCAAATGCTTTTATATTTCCTGAATATATATCGCAGCCCGGATGGATGAAACTAGATCCGGGGTCTTCAAACTCGTTCGATCTTCACTCTAAGTACAAGTCGATCCATGTGAGAATTGCGCTGAAGTCGAACATGGAAAGACATCGCTTGATTACCGGTCAATAATGAAAACCGTTAACAAGCGCGAGAGGAATCACCAATAATGACGATGACCCTCAAGGTACTGCAGTACAATTCACGTGGCGTGAATAAAGGACTTGGCGTCGAACGCCACGCAAAATCTTCTGGTCGAAGGTCATTGATGTATACCTGTCGCCGGAAGTGAGAAACTTGCCATTGAGGCATGCAAGCTTCAAAGTACTGATGGGGGTGTTCCTAGATCCACTTCTTGGATAATGAGCTGAAGTCGACAAGAAGCGATCCGTCAAAGGAGGGCCTTGATGAATCCCACATCAATGACACGGAACGGAGCTAATGACTTTAGTGGAGGTGAAAACAAACTGTGACATATGATTCAGGGTGGCGATCATGAATGGATGAAGGATAATGTATGGCAGTGGATGGGACACGGTTGACACTTTCAGAATGACCCCTCTTGAACATATAATGACACTGATGCGATGGATTGGTAGCATTACCCCAAATGTGGATGGTTTGGCGAGGACCATGGTGATGAGACCGGTGAATGAAGCAACCCAACCCGATGTGGTACGGAGGAAAAGTGTCATGTTCAAGAGTGACTTGCTACCATTAAGCTTTGATGTTCTCCCAATTTTTCCCCAGTCATTTCTGACCAGTACCTCTTTATTTTTGTCAAGCTTGAGGAGGATAACATATGCTTGTTCTATAACCTGCCCTTCGGGCAAGCCCATCGCTATGATTTAACGAGCTTAGCGATAGGGAAACTCGTTCTCGTCTAAAGACAAGTTTGTCGCTATTTAATCATTTTAACGAGTCTAACGACAAGGAAAACTCGGTCCTTTTCATTTTTAGAGAGTCTGAAAAGGTACATAAAGTCAACTCCAGAATTTCTTTTTCGTCATCTAATCCCTTAAGTCCGAAAAAGTATAAAACAATACAGAAGGGATGGGTGTTCGGTACTTTTAACGAGCCGAACAAGACAAGCGCTCGATCTTTTTGTGTAATAATCCCTCAGGTCCAAAAAGATTAAAGTCTAAATGAGGGATAGCTCTTCCGGTCGCTTTAACGAGCTGGAAGGCCAAAACTCGGCAAACTTTTCATATTTTACGAGTCAGTGAAAAGAGCTGAAAGAAGACTCGTCTTTTGAGGAACGAGTGATAAACAGGGATAGCTACAGATTCCAGGTACAGGTTGGAATTTTCCAATCACGGCAGTGTCACAAGGATGGCTAGGTGAAATCACTCTTCGCAGCTGTTTCTCAAAAGAGGTAAACACACAAATGGAAGTGAATGATCGGCCAAATGAACAGTGGAGGTGATGGATGAAAACACGATCAAGGTTCTTATGGCTGATGAATTTACGATCTCAAAAGGTTATTTACCGGTTCATTTTTTCTGAATGAGCTTGAACTCTAAGGGAAGATTGCTCACAACTTATGTTTATTTTTTTTTAACGAGCATGAACTATGTGCTAAAACTGCTCGGATCTTGCGTTTATTTTTTAACGAGCATGAACTATGTGCTAAAACTGCTCGAATTCTGCATGCCCCCAGCATCATAATAACGCATGTCAAAGGAGGGTGCCCCCCAAGCTTCATTGCATTCAACTTGGTGATTGGAATGAAGGTTTACCTTTGAATTTTGAAAAGGGGATTTGTTTCATTTTTTAATGAGGTTGACATAGTAAAAGAACTATCCTCATAACTCCTTGTTTCATTTTTTAACGAGGTTGACACGAGATAAGAACTGTCCTCGGATCTTCATTTTTTAACGAGGTTGACCTGAGATAGGAACTATCCTCGGAGCCGACAAAATATCTAGGAATCTTCCGAATCCAACCAGAAGATTGGATTAGATTTAATTTTGTAGGTTTCCACTGTGGCCACTTCCGCCAGATTGCTTGTAGGCGGTAGGGCGAAAGTACCCATTAAGACAGGGTCTTTTAGGAAACCTACTCCGATATTTTGAAACGAATGGTCGCTTCCATGGATCAGAGGAACGCTTCCTGTAACTTGTGAACCATTAGGGAGGAAATTTTTTTGGTCAATGATCGTAATCCCTCCTTGAAAGGGGAATGCGATTTTTCTAAAATAGGTCGACACAACAGCTTCCATGGCATAAATCCATGGTCTTCCCAGTAGGATGTTATAGTCAAGATTGCCATCGATGACTTCAACATCTATTTCTACTGTTTTTCCCCCTAGTTCAACTCTCAAGTTACTAAGGATACCGTAAGGGGTATATGTTCTTCCGTCGAATGCTTTTAATGTTGTTGATGATCGCGTCAAGGTTGGAGATCCTAAAGTTTTCCAGCAACTCATCGACATAATACATGTCGATGCCCCCTCATCAATAATTGTTCGATGAACAGTTTTGTTGAGGGCTTTCACTTGGATGAGGAAAGCTAGTTGAGCTGGTAACTGAGGATCATATCCTTTGTGATCAAAGGATACAAGATTGGAATCTTTAGGATCCACCCCACCAATTGCCGATAACAATGCCTGCCTTTGGGATGGGCAATGTTGTAGTACTTCAAGAGTCGACATAGCAGATGGCGATTGCACCAAATCTTCCACTATATTATAATGTTGTGCCGCTCTGGCACGAGGATTAAATGTCGACTTGTGTACTACTCCCTTTGGCGGTTTTATTGTTAATTCATGTGTGATGGGGGGTACAACTTCTGCCGAAGTTGTTGTCGAACTGCTAGGTTGATCTTTACCTTTATCGTTCGACACCTGTGGATTCCCGTAATCTTTGTTCCTTGTCGAAATTAAAGCATCATCCTGTTGCTTCGATATCGATAACATAAGCATTTGCGACGGTGAAGCATTTCCACTACCAACCAGATTTTTTCCTCGATCGGGAAACGGATCAGTTAACACAGCTGGAGTTTGCGAACTCTTTAAGAATCTTTTTAGATCAGCTTTGTATGGACATTCTCTCGTCCAGTGATCCTCATCACATATCTGACACCCATAAGGTGGTTTCCTATCTCGAGGAGGGCTTGAAGAAGTTTTTCGAGGAGATGACTCTCCTTGTTTCTTCTTCTTCCCTTTGTTTTGATTCTTCTTGCTTCCTGGTTGATTGGAGTTTTTGCCTTTATCCGTAGATACAGCATTTACCTCCGAAGCTAGAATCTCTTGATTTGCTTTTTGATTCGAAGTCTTACAGGCTTTCTTATCTGAATCCCTTGTCGACTTAGCGTTTGCAGTTCCAATCACGCCATCACCGGCATGAGAGTCACTATTTGATCCGGGAGGAGGAGGGATTGAAAATTCCGGTCTGGGGGCATCAGGTATCTTATCATAGAGCGTGCCCGACTGAGTATATACTAAGTCCAAATATTGAGCACGAGCAATAACCTGCTCCTCTGTTACGACGCCTCCCTTGGCCACATCTTTTGTTATAGCAGGCAGAAGCGACTTTATAAACCACTCAGCCAATAGCTGATCTGGAACATAGGTCTTTACCATTCTGCGACGACGACGCCACTCATGTATATGATCAGATATATGTGTGGCTGTTGTCTGCTTGAAATTGGTCAAGATCTCTGTCCCAGTTTCGTACCTTATAGGTAACTGAAAGTGTGTTAAGAAAGTCGTGGCTAGGGAACTAAAATTGTCGAACGAGGCTCTAGGTAATTCAATATACCATTTGGCCGCCGGACCAGTCAATGTCCTCTGGAAAAGACGAAGTCTTATCGAATCATCATTCAAGGTATTCGACGAACACCACAGATGGAATGTCATCACATGATTCGACAGGTCTTCGCCCGGATTTCCATTGAATTTAGGAATGTCCGAAGGAAGTTTGTGAGGAATCGCTGGCCACCAATGGGCATAGGCGATTGGATCGTTCGTTAATCGATGTAAATCTGGTAATTCTAGGGTTGCCACGAATGGCAACTGTTGATTCAGGTTTGGCGAGGCGTACCCAGGATACGATGGAATCGCCTGAGCAGTAGGTCTTTGCATACCAGCATAATGCAACTGATGTTGATATGACTGATACGGCTGGTGGGCTTGGCCACTGTAAAGTGGTTGGTTTAACCCGTTCTGAATATAGGGTTGCCCACTATTTGCAAAGATCTGTTGCTCAGACCCTTGGTACACCTGTTGAAACTGAGGTTGTTGGTATTGCACCATCCATGGTTGTGAAGCCATGTTTTGCTGTGCGACACTAACCGACGGACCAAGATGCGGGGTTATGGTTCCCGTTTGTATCTGTGTCGTCTCGGCAGTTGGCGATTGTGGTTGTGTTGCAGGGTCAATAGGCTGTTGCATTACAACTTGGGGTTGACATACAACAGGCATCGATTGAACTTGCGACACGGTTACAATTGCTGGCGTCGTCGGGATACTGGACATAGGTACACATTGTTGCATGGAATATACAACTCTTGGTTGTTGGGGTAACATAGGTACCCAACCACTCGTCGTTACTTCAGTCAAACCTGAATGTTGTTGAAAACTGCCGTATGGGTATCCCCCCGGAAGGGGAAGTGAAAGGGCATATTGCCCCCCATACGGTAACAATCCGGAGCTCAAGGGTATAGATGGCCTTTGAGGACTGGATGGCCCAAACTGATTCCCAAAGGGATCAATTTGTCTAGTTTCAACATAAGAATTACCGGGTATTATACCGGAAGAACAAACTGGAACAGACCAAGTTGTCATAATAGTCCCTGGGTGGACTCCTTCTAGCTGATGAGAGCTAGTCGGGACGGCTGGTATGCCGGCAAACATCGTTGGAGTGACAGCAGGAGCTTCTGCTATCGCTGTGTCATTTGGCACAGTCCTAGATGTCGACGGTTGTTCAGACATTTTAAGTCTATCCAATAAACTTCCTAACGATTCTTCAGGAACTTCCGGTGGCGATAGACAAACTTCTGATGCAGAAGGAAAAAGAGGGGTACCTACTCCAAAATGAATTGGAGTATTTGCTTGCTGGTCCTCTACGATTTCCTCTATTGCAATCAGACCAGGAGGAAGAGGAAGACCGTCAGGTCCGTAAAAGACTTCTGGTGCCGAAGAAGGGGTTGCTTCGACAGCGACAGTTGTTTGAACAACAAGACTCTGTGGACCGGTTTCAGATGGAACTGGTTCAGTTATGCAAGTACTTGTCTTCAGACTAGGATCAGTATCACTGTCCTTCTGTTGCTGTTGAACTTCTTCAATAGAGGCAGGGATTCCAGAAATATTGGGAGTGACCAGAATCTCAGATGTTGTTGGAACTTCCGTTCTAACTTTAATGGGAGATTTTGACCTGGTCCAGCGAGTTCGCTTCGTCCGTACTACTCTCGGTTCCGGAGACAAAGACGGTTGACTCGCGAGTCTCCCCGAACGACGGAGTTTTAATTGACTTTCCTCCACGGTTGCGGATTACTTGATCAACTAAAATACAAAAAGGGGAATTATGTTTCCGTATTGAATGAATTTTATTAGACGCTTTTAGACACAACTTTGCTTTTTCATGTTTTAAGAGTCGAGAAAAAGCTAAAGATGACTCTAGTCGCCTTCGATGTATTAACGAGCCCGAAGTGACAAATGCTCGGTTGGACCTTTTCAGTTATAGAGTTTGAAAAGGGCCAAAAGAAACTGCTCTGGAGATCTAGGCAGAGGGTGTGCCAAACCTTTCGCGAAACCACAGAATACGTTTTACGGTACGGGTGGTCGATCTTCGTGAATGTTGTGTTCACTGCATCGCGATCAGTAGGGCGGTCGACACGGCTTCCTAAGGATAAAGGATAAAAGCCTATAGGGGTCTCCCAATATACGCGACGGTACGCGGGAGCTCAAGTCCGTATTAGTGCCACCGACTCTCAGGAGGAATCACCCACCTTCGTAGAGATCGACAGTCACTACGTTTAACGACGCCGGAACACGTCTCTACCTAGACCTCTACTGTGAGCGTTATGTTACAATGCGTTTTTAGATTCATTCAATATATTTTAAGTTGATCTTGTTTATCAGTTTGTCTTTCAGGATCACCACGAGATGTATTGGTACAAATTCCTAAATGCAGCTAAAATGATAAGCAAGCTTTTACAATCTTTTTAGCTTTGAAAATCCTAACTACTGAGGGGAGAGAAAAACAATATCTTTCCATACAGAGCACAAAGCACAAACTAATGCACTTTCTCCTAGATCAGACACGCAAACTTATCAAAAATGCAAATGCAAGATGCATGTATTTCTTTTCTTTTCCCTTAATGTTGATGTAGACAAAAGGAAATTGTTGTATAATTTTCGAATTCAATTTGAAGCGTAAACAAACAAGTTTCGTCTAAAATGAAAAGACACCTTACAGGTACTTGTTTCGACACTAAAGATATATGAATTCAAACCATAATATGAAAAACAAACAAACTCAAACAGCCATGAACAGTAATAAAACTAGCTCTTAAGATCACAAAGACACTTTTACAGTTCAGGATCTAAGAGGTCACAGCTATACTGGTTCGCTTTTCACAATGGGAAACTGTAACTGAAACAAGAAATACTGAAAAAACATTCACAGTTTCATCACACAACTGAGGCGGAATAATGTCAAGGAGAATGGTTTACAGCAAGTACAATGACCAGCAAGCAATCAGCAAAAATCAGTGAAAACAGGGCTCAGACACTAAGGGAAACCTCAGCAAGACACTGGCTAACTGGACCAGCGCAGGCTCTGGTCTGTCAGTTTGATTCTCAGTGCAGTTCCCGAAGGGAGTACCTGCGCTGAAATGCAGACTGCCTGTGGACAGCCTGCACTGAGACACGAGAGTTGCGTTTACAAGGAATTTCGGGTCATAAAAAGCTCAAAAATGCACTGTTTTTGCTGAAATAAAAAGCTATAGGTCAAGTACAGGCAAAGGGATGATCAAGAGGATGAAGAGCTATCACAAAGAGTAAAAGAGTCTTTTGTAGATCAGCTCTTCAAATCATGAATCTGCTCAGAAAATGAGCAAGAGTAGCAGCCCCTCTACTTCGCTTTTGATATAGTCAAAAGCTTTTCGATTTGGTACTCTTTTCTTCAGGAAATGAATAGCAAAGATACTACAAACATCAACAAGATACTAGGTTCCCCAGCGGAGTCGCCAGTTTGTTGTGGGGAAAAGTATCCGATGCGGATGACCCTATCCCTACTCTAAAGGTGACAGTCTTTAGCAACAACTGAAAGTAAAGTTTTGATGATTTCCTTTATGAAAGTACAGAGAGAATGAAGAAAGATTAACCAACCTGGTGTCTTTCGCTTAGTCGATCCTTGTCCTCTCTCTTTGTCTCTTGTTCCCAGCTCCTTGCTCTCTTTGCCGGTCTAGCTACACACAGATCCTGCACAAAACAAGAGAGCAAACTACAAGATACATGTACTCATAACTGAAGCATGGATTAGGATGAATCAAATATACATGTAAATACAATACATCAATGCAATACAAGTATATAGGAGAACATGCAAAACTTTATTGATAGAAGTAACAGGGTTCTGAGAAGGTTACAACCAATGATGGCTCCAATCCAGCAGCACCTCCCCAGCAGCAAGAACTCTCCTCTTCACCTCTAGTAAAACAATCACCCAATAGCTCTAACTGTAAACCAACAGCACCTCCTTGCTTTACACAAAATTCCAGCCTCCTTAGACCTCATAGAAGAGCTCTATATATAGGAGAGAAGAAGAGAGGATGAGTCAGCTTGAGGCTGGCATAGAGCTGACTAGTGTCCTCTCCCTCTTCAGTTAATCTTCAGTTCTTGAGTCCACTTGGAGATCCTTGGTTACACATGGTGATCAAGTACCTCTTACTCATCACAAGGCGAATCTGATGAACCAAGTGTCAGCTTGGAAGCTTCCTGGGCAGTTGACACCTTGCAAGATGACTGTGCCACTTGGCCAATCTCGCCCAGCGCAGGTAGCCTTCATTACTTTTGAATTCCAGCGTAGGTACAGAGTGGGACAGTTGCATTACAGCGCAGAAGCTCAGTTAAGCAGCTGACATGATCCAAAATAAGCCTGTTTTGAAGTGTTTTCAGGTGGAGAACTGATTGGAAGTGCTGTTGTTTGATGACCTTGTTCTTTTAGGGGTAAGAACAACATGTTTAGGGACTGAGGATCCCTGTAATTATTGACATTCCATGCTCCATGACGCGAGGCACAAAAATGTCTATAACAGTTACACACATTATCCAACAATTAGTTCAGATATTCTTTCTCAGGTTCTGAGACGCAATTCAATGTATAATAATGTTAATTCCATTGCAAGCAGCTTCTGGTTATCGAGAGGTAAGGCAGTTTACTACAAGTTTATGACTTGAACATATGGATGGGTAGGTTTCTATTCAAACTTGGCAATGTTCAACTCTTCATGGACACAATCTCATATTGAAAAGCTATGGAACATACCTCAACGAATTAGGAGAGTGTACCCTCCCTGCAATACATTCTCTTCAGGGTATGCTTCCTTGGGTATAACTGTTGACTTTTGATGAACTATGGACCGAGTGGGCACTTCCTTTGGAGACCAAAGAAATTACAGAATTTCATCTCAGTTGCTCAATTTCGACCAGAGAAGGCCCATGGTATTCAACTAGAGGCTTTTTCCATTGCCATGAAAAGAGTAAACTATTCAAAACAAGTTTGGTGCGTAGGAGTGAAATTGGGTGAAGTTGGATGAAGTCGGGTCAGCGCGGCGCATAGAGCAGGTGGCACGGCGCACTAGAGAGGCACGGTGCATTGGGAGGAGAAACCCAGTGTAAATTTCCTCAGGCACGGCCCACTGGGACGGCGCAGCACGTTGGGTATGCGGCGCGGCGCATACATTCCAAAGCCCGAAAACATTCGAAATTTCTCCAAATTGCCATTTATTTGCGTGGATTTTCCAGGTAGGGTCGACATCTTGATGTTTCATCCATTTTTGTGCTAGAATATTGACTGGTGATTCTGGAGATGTGGTTGCAGTTCGTGTGCCCCTTCTGCATCTCACAAAATCCATATTAATGATTGGCTGGAACCCTCAAAGAGATGGTATGCACTCTTGGTCCTTATGTTGCCCTCTAATAGTGCTCGCAGATGGCATGTTCATGAGTTAGAGGTTGTGGAGGTTGTTGCAAATCAAGTAGCAGTGGCTCTCTCACATGCGGCAATTTTGGAAGAATCAATGAGAACACGAGACCTGCTCATGGAGCAGAATGTTGCACTTGAGATAGCTTGATAGGAGGCTGAAACAGCTATTCGCGCTCACAATGATTTCCTAGCAGTTATGAACCATGAGATGCGTACTCTGATGCATGCAATTATTGCTTTTGTCATCGTTTCTTCAGGAGACATAGTTGACTCCTGAACAATGATCCATGGTACCTTACATCCCTTTCAATATCAATACAATGGGAATGCAAACCTACCACATCTTAAAAATGGGTTTGCCAAATCAAAATCAAAGTCTATGGCATGAAAGACATTTTTATGATTCATTTGCACATCAAAAGACTGCAAGAAGCCAAAGAAACCGCGAAGGAGATTGTGGGAAAGTGAAACAGAGTTTGGAGAACTAAAATTGTGTTGAAACAGAGCGCACGGCGCATTGGGAGAAGGCGCGACGCATTGGGAGGTCGCGGCGCATAGGGCCTCCTGCCACTGTGCATTTTTTCTCTGGCGCGGTGCGTTGGTCTGGAGCGCGGCGCACAGAACCAAAAGACCAAATTTCATCAACTTTTCATCGAATTTCTAAGTCGATTCACTCTTTTGCTCCAAGTACAAGTTTATGCATCCTTGCCAATGATGTTAGCTCATGTTCTGATTTGAAGAAGAGGCATTGAATTTCTCGTATCAGTGACCAATTACTTCAGATGATAAATGCGTTGGTAAAGACAGTTGATACAGTCAGTGAAATCTATAAATCATTAAACAAGAAAGGAGTTTGCCAGGATGCGAAAACATGGTGTGGGAAATAGCGTTTTTATTATAAAGGCAAAACCGTTTCTTCAATTGAAAGCACGTGGAGCTTGTCATTATTACAAAAAGACAGGTATATTCGGCAAATAGATATGTGTTTGTTGGCATTGAAGCAGATATTATCGAGTTTAGCAAAATTACCGCTAGGATCATTCATTAACCATACAGTCTTCCCTTTATGAAAGGCAGAATTTTAGTTTAAAAGCCATTTTTATTAATAATTGGTTTTATTGAAACGGCAAAAGTGAAACAGTCAAAAAATCAAACGCCTGCATTTAAAACAAAAGACACCTGTCATAGCAGAGAAATAGGAACAGATGGTTTATTTTGTCCTCAGCCACGATTTCCTGGGATCCACACCACACTTTTGCATTTTTAATTGGTCATCCGAGAAATTAAAATGTAATGATGTTCCTGTTACAGATGGTTGGCCTTCCAGCTTCTATTAGTTAATGATTAAACAGCTCCCCATTTGTGTCGATCTGTTTTACCATAGATTGAGTCTATTTATTGTATTGAAAAATCATTTGTAAGGGTTGGAGTTTCTGGGAATAGTGTGGAGGAAAAACCCAGCACTTTCATTGTACAGCTTTGGCCAGGAGATTAATACAATGATGCAGCTCTGATTCAGGAGATCCCTGTGGTATGGGTTTAGCAATGTGTTTCTTCTATGTTTCATATGTACCTTGTTATGTTTACCGTTCCTTCATAATCACTTCTGATTGAATGCTTTTAAGTATGAAAGGTAGAATCTAGTTATTTTCTCTGCCTTGTGAAAGCGTTTATGTTCTGTGTGTTTTCTTCTGTCTGAAAAGGATTCATTACATATGCCCTTTTTAGCCTCTCAACAGTCTTTCCACTCCATAATATTTCAAATTTGATTGCTAAACTTCCTGCCTATCTTGCCTCATGAAACACTCTATGTCTTTGTTTTAATTTCTCAGCTCAGGCAGTAATTTGTCCCATACACCCCAGAAAATTTAGTCATTCAAATCAATTATCTCTTTCATATCCATTTACTAGCCTAAAATCAGTATCCATTTGAGTCATCTCAAACCCCATTGTTTATTCTTACTGAGTGTGACCCGAAGAGAGCCCTCTCCTGTCCTCGTAGGGCTAGCTACGAGGCTGAGCGTGGTTTGTGGTTATCCTGAATTTTGCCTTCCTCAGCCTAAGGCAAATTTAGGCTCTAACATAGTGGCGACTCCACTGGGGAATCTAAAATGGTTTGCTTGTAGATTGTCTTGCCCCAGTACATGTATTAAGTTCAGATCGGATGGTTGATGGTGGACAACGATCAGGCATAAGAAGGCTAAAATCATTCACCTGGCGACTCCTGTAAAGACTCCACTAGAGGACTAACTCTTTCTCTAAGAAAATGGAAAGATTTTACACAACGTTCGGGTATCCAAAGTGGAATGGTATTCAGGTTCTACTCTGCTTTGTTGTAAATTACTTCTTTGCTATTCTTGAAGTTGTCCTGAAATTTTTTCAGAATATGTTGTATGATAAAGGTGATCAAAATCTTCGGTCGACCTATTCAAAAAGTGTAAATATTGAGTTTCCCTTTGATCCTGGTCTCCTTACTTTTCCCGCATCTTATGATGACTCTCTTCAGAGTGTTAGGACCCTATACTACTAGTGTAACCCCTTATTGTTATTAGTATAACCCACTTATTATATTGATGTACCCATGTAGTGCCCATATTGTTACTATTGTGCCCCATAGAAGCCCACTGTTGTTATTATTGTGCCCTTACATTATTATTGTTATGTCGGCTCTGATTATGTTATGACCCCTTAGACTCCTATATATAGAAAGGGGGTCTTTTCATTTGTATCATCCAAGAATTGTTCATTTATGTAATGTAAAGGAGGTTGCCCCCTCGAAGAGGCTGATTTCTAAAGCGTTGATCTATATTTTCTATCTTCTCTTGAGCTGGTTTCATAACATTTGGTATCAGAGCTTTGGATTCTAGGGTTTCGCTGCTCCAAACAGGTCATCATGGCATTTTCGCTATAACATTTTTCTGTAACGTTTCAGAAGTCGCAAAAAAAACCCATTTGAGAAAAAATCGCACTGAACCTTGGCTCCGAATTTCAAAGATTTTCACACGATATTTGCGGAGATATGATCTGAGGAAGTTGGTCTTTTTCCAGACTCCTGAATTACATTCAAAACAGGTGACCTGGGGAAAATCGTCATAACTTTCTCTCTATGGATCGGATTGAAATTCTGTAAGAAGGTACAAAAAGAGGATGGACTGTAGTTTCTTGTATGCATTTTTCATATCCAAATGTTGAAACAGTGACTCGTGGCACGTCGTACAAGTTCGCTCTACTGAACTAGTCTATAATCAGGTCATCTTGGGAGATTGTGCATAACTCTTTCTTGGAGAATCCAATTTCATTCAGATTGGTGGCATTGGAAAGAGGACACAGAGGGATACTGTAGGTCACAATTTCAGAACTTAAAGATCCAAAAGTACAGAGTTACAGTCGTTTCAAGGTAGAGCTCCTAAAATCAAGAAAAATCAAGATGAGGAAGTTTGATGGCAAGGATCCGGTAAATTGGATACTTCAGATGGAGCAATATTTTGATATACATGGTGTACAATTGTTACAAAAGGTATGTATTGCATCTTCATATTTAGAACCAGATCAATTTTTATGGTACAAAGGGCTTTGTTCTCGTAAACAACTTGTTACGTGGTCAATTTTCACGGAGGAAATGATAGCACATTATGAGGATACAAAGAGCAACACCACAACAATTGGAAAGAGTAAAAGGGCTTTGTGACATAGTGGAAAGAAAAATTATGGAAACTAGGAAGTGTACCCCTCACAACTATAAAGATGGAAGTGTTGTTTCTCCTAGCCTTCCACAACCTACAAGGGTTACACCACAACAATTGGAAGAAAAAAAAAAAAAGGGCTTTGTTACAATTGTGATAGAAAATGCACTAAAGGTCATAAGTGTGCTGAGAAGAAATTATTTTACATAGAATATGAAGAGGAGGAAGAAAAGGATCAAGAAACAACAAAAGAAGAAGATATACGCCAGGACCCCACCCCAGAGAAAGAAGAAATGAATCAGACCATAACTTGTAAAGCATTGGCAAGAATTACCACTCCTCAAACTCTCAAGATAGAAGGACATATCAAGAAGAAAAAGGTGCAAGAAGTGAAAGATCACATCGAGAAAGAAGAAATGAATCCAACCATATCTTGTAATTCATTTTTCGAAATTACCACTGCTCAAACTATCAAGATAGAAGGACATATAAAGAAGAAAAATGTTCAAGAAGTGAAAGATCACATCAAGCATCAAGAAATAAATCCGACCATATCTTGTAAAGGATTGGAAGAAATTACCACTCCTCAAACTCTAGAGATAGAAGGACATATCAAGAAGAAAAAGGTTCAAGCAGTGAAAGATCACATTGAGCATCAACCACAAGTTCTCCAACTTTTAAAGGTTAACGCCACTTCGATGCAAATTCAAACGAAATAACAAGCACTTAAAAAATGGCGACCTTACCAAATGGGAAGACTCTTCAAGGATGAGGATGTGGAAGCATTGTTTTTTGCTATTTATATTATCCAACCAAATTGGATAAACGAAGCAAGGTATGAATGGAAGAAGGACAAAGAAGTATGGCCACTTATTCAAAAGTTGCAAAAGATCCCAATTCAAACAATATTGCCAGAAATTAAAGAGGAAGGAAAAATCATATTGGAACCTGGAGCAGTCACAGAAACAAGAACCCGACAGCTACGAAATCGATCAATTTCAGAGTATCTCATCAAGTGGAAGAACTTACCCGCTGAATATTCCACATGGGAGGACAAGAATTTTATACATAAGCATCAAGAACTACTCAAGCGTTGAGGACAACGCTTTTTGAAAGAGAGGGGCATGTTAGGACCCTATAATACTAGTGTAACCCCTTATTGTTATTAGTATAACCCACTTATTATATTGATGTACCCATGTAGTGCCCATATTGTTACTATTGTGCCCCATAGAAGCCCACTATTGTTATTATTGTGCCCTTACATTATTATTGTTATGTCGGCTCTGATTATGTTATGACCCCTTAGACTCCTACATATAGAAAGGAGGTCTTTTCATTTGTATCATCCAAGAATTTTTCATTTATGTAATGTAAAGGAGGTTGCCCCCTTGAAGAGGCTGAATTCTAAGGCGTTGATCTATATTTTCTATCTTCTCTTGAGCTGGTTTCATAACACAGAGTGATGAGCCTAAAGAAAACAAAACTGATCCCATAACTCTTGCATATACCCCTACACCTTTTATAGTCCCAAATAGGTATAAACCTCTTGTTTTACCTTCTTTACTTCATGCTTTCCCCAAAAACTATGATCTATATTTGCTGAGATTTGACGGTGAATGCAAGAATGTCAACGCTGAGCTACATGTGCAGAATGTTGAGACTTTTCTATACCTTTTTGAAGTTGATGAAGAAGATGTCAGTATAAGGATTTTTGCTCTATCTTTGCAAGGAAAATTCAAGAGTTGGTTCAAAGCCCTGCCTGATGCAACCATCTCAGATTTCCAGCAGTTCGTCAAAAATTTTCTCGACAGGTGGATGATTGGACAGAACCTTTTCCTTATTGTAGAAGAATATAACCAGCTGAAAAGACTGCCAGGGGAGACTATACAACAGTTTTCAGCCAAATTTAATCAAGTTTATTATTCAATGCCGGTTGATATAAGGCCCCCTCCTAGATCTGCTCTCTTGCACTACCCGGGTGCCTTTGATCCGGAAATGGAGTTTCAACTGAGAGAAAGGAATGCCGCAACACTTGAGGAGATGCAAAACAATGCAGTAAATGTAGAGGCTCACTTGCTGATCAGAAGGGCAAGGTTGAAGGAAGAAGAGATGAGAAACGTTGATCTAGAGAAATCGACACCTTCAGAGGAAAAGCTTGACATTTTGGTGAGTGCAGTAGAAGAGATGGTGCAGAAAATGACTGCAAATGATGAAAATGACGTTCATGAACAAGTGACTGATACAAAACATTTTTTTTCTTACCTCAGTTGTTATAAGGATTGTTTTGCAGATCATCTGGGAGAAGAAAGACCTGTTGATATGACATGTATGCTTGATGATGTGTTTTATACTGACGATTTGCCTCAGTTTGATCAGTATGATGATGGTGATTATGTTCTCCAAACAGAAGCTAATCTTGCAGACAAATCAGCAGCTAGTTTATGGGAGGAGGAAGTTCGCTTATAGCAGCTCGAGTACAGTGATCAACCGATGCATATCAGCTATGGAAACATGAGGAAAGTGCAGCAAGTTTTGAAGTAAGTGAAGGATACTTGCCTTTTTTCTTTGATTCATGTCAGTTCGTCAGAGACAAATTCCATGCAATCAGAAATCAGCTGTCGACAAGTCTCGATTTGGATCCTCTTGAGGGCGATGAAAACTTTGTTCCAGACTTCTTATATTCAGAGTTCCAGTCCCCAAATGCCATCGATTGTCAAGTTGCACGTGAATACATGGAAGCTGGCACATATGATCAAACGATACAAGAAGATTCCTTACCTTTCTGTTTTGAATCATTTCAGTTTTTGAGGGGTAAATTGTATAGTAAATCTTCAAATGAACAGCTTGTAGGAAATCAACAATCTCTCAGTTTTAATGGTGAGGATGAGACAGATGGCAAAATTCTTGAGCAAGTTGTGAATAAGAAATCTTCCCCTGAAATGATTGATGAAATCATTTTGGATATAAAACCCTCTCTAGCACCAGATTTGTAACCACCAAACACAATTGAAGGTCAGATTACGGATGAAGGTGTGGCAGCCGAAATACATAATCTAATGATGCAAGAGGATTCTATACCCTTTTGTTTCGAAGTATTTCAGTTTATAAGGCAGAATCTTCGTAATATCTCTAAAGAAAAAGATGAACAGCCAATAGGATGTCATACAATTTCAATAGATACATTGCAGCAGTCTCCTCAATTTTTTTATGATCCTTTTGCTCATGTGTTAGGTTCTATTTGCTATAAAAATTCTTCTTCATCAGCTAACCATGTGACGAAATAGAATGTTGATAATCATCGGTTTCAAAGGTTACCTTCATTGTCTTGTTTAACGGATTTTTCATTACAAAGCTCATATCAAAGGTTGCAGTCATATGAGGAGATTGATAAAGGGGACTTCTATCCTATTTGGAATCAGCAACAGAGTCTGGTTATTCACGAAATTTAGGACCCTTTTAACAGCTTGCTGCAATTATCAGAGAAAGACAGTGCAGATGTGAGGAAAAATTTATTATCCAGCTATGAAGATTACTTGGACCAGAGCAGTAATGTGTTAATGGAAATCAACAGCGATACTTATGAAGATCCTTTTGCAGTATTCTTGAAGTCATCCAGCCAATTCATGTTTTGCAAGTTTATCAGCAGTGAACTTGATTCCAAGTTTCCATGGGAGTTGCCTTTCGATTCTTCCTTTTTTCTGCGCATCAGAAAGCATTTGGGAAGAAATCAAATATCAGCCATGATGCTTACATGGTTGCATTGGCTGTTCCATTTCACTTGATCGGGTGGTGGAAAAAATAATTAGAGTAGGTTTGATGAATAAGCTCAAATATGAGCTTCTTTCCAGTTTGTTAGTTATGATGTAGTCGTGTTTGGTTTTATTATGGTTTTCAATTTTAGTCTTTAGTCAGAGTTCATTTGCATAATGTCAGTTTCCGTGTTTTGACTCCATAGCCCAATGGATGAAGGCACTGCCTACTCTCCCAAAGATCTATAGTTCTTGGCACCTCCAAGGAGATGGAGCTACCATCCCCATTGGAGCCAATGTTAGAGTTGATCTCGTCAATCCTCCGTCAGAGATCAAAACTCTTTCTGCATTTCATTTTCAGGTGTCTCGCTCCATTCACTCAGTTGCATTCCGCTAGGAGCATGCCATAAATCTGACGGAAGGGTATTTTCATTCATCACCCCTCATGCCTTATCCATGTTGGCTCAAGTCTATTCATCAAAATCAAGTTTTTGTGTCTTTTGATCAGCAAGAGTTATTTTCAGTCACTAGGTCTAGGGTTAGTTGAATTGGTCTTCAACAATGTCAAATAACGCCCACAGGCCATGAGGATGTCTCCAATAAGTCTTCATTTCAAAATTTCCATTATTAATAAGGCTCGAGAATGATTCTTCTTCAAAACAGAGTTTTGAAGAAGAAATCATCAAATTTGTTTTTGTAGTGAATATGTAATTTTTAAAGCTCAAACATGCAATGTTTCAGGCACAGCCCTGGTCATCCTCTGCCAAGATCACAAGACAAACACCCCTGCAAAATTGACAAAGAGGGTCATCTTCAGTTCAAAAAGTCAAGCAGAAACAACAAAAACAAAGTTTACTTTAAGAGGTGGTGCATCTGTATAAAAGGATTTGGATTGAGGTAGCCACTTATCCCCACTTTGCTCTTTTTGGCCAGAGTCTTGGCTTAGTTTTACTCGCATGGGAAGCTCCTAACAAGTTCACACCTATTTTTTATTTTGATACAAGAGTGGTTATGCCTTCACATATCCTGTTACACGTTTGTTTGGCTGCAAGGTTACTTGTTACACATATTATCCAACAATTAGTTCAGATATGCTTTCTCAGGTTCTGAGCCGCAATTCAATGTATAATAATGTTAATGCCATTGCAAGCAGCTTTTGGTTATCGAGAGGCAAGGCAGTTTACTACAAGTTTATGACTTGAACATATGGATAGGTAGGTTTCTATTCAAACTTGGCAATGGTCAACTCTTCATGGACACAATCTCATATTGAAAAGCTATGGAACATACCTCAACGAATTAGTAGAGTGTACCCTCCTTGCAATACATTCTCTTTAGGGTATGCTTCCTTGGGTATAACTATTGACTTTTGATGAACTATGGACCGAGTGGGCACTTCCTTTGGAGAGACCAGAGAAATTACAGAATTACATCTCAGTTTCTCAATTTCGACCAGAGAAGGCCCATGGTATTCAACTAGAGGCTTTTGCCATTGCCATGAAAAGAGTAAACTATTCAAAACAAGTTTGGTGCGTAGGAGTGAAATTGGGTGAAGTTGGATGAAGTCGGGTCAGCGCGGTGCACTAGAGAGGCGCGTCGCACTGGGAGGAGAAACCCAGTGTAAATTTCCTCGGGCACGGCGCACTGGGACGACATGGCGCGTTGGGTATGCAGCGCGGCGCATACAGTCCAAAGCCCGAAAACATTCGAAATTTCTCCAAATTGCCATTTATTTGCGTGGATTTGCCAGGTAGGGTCGACATCTTGATGTTTTATAAATTTTTGTTCTGGAATATTGACTGGTCATTCTGGAGATGTGGTTGCAGTTCGTGTGCCCCTTCTGCATCTCTCAAACTCCATATTAATGATTGGTCGGAACCCTCAAAGAGATGGTATGCACTCTTGGTCCTTATGCTGCCCTCTGATAGTGCTCGCAGATGGCATGTTCATGAGTTAGAGCTTGTAGAGGTTGTTGCAAATCAGGTAGCGGTGGCTCTCTCACATGCGGCAATTTTGGAAGAATCAATGAGAACACGAGACCTGCTCATGGAGCAGAATGTTGCACTTGAGATAGCTCGACAAGAGGCTGAAATAGCTATTCATGCTCACAATGATTTCCTAGCAGTTATGAACCATGAGATGCGTACTTTGATGCATCGTTTCTTCAGGAGACATAGTTGACTCCTGAACAACGATCCATGGTACCTTACATCCCTTTCAATATCAATACAACGGGAATGCAAATCTACCACATCATAAAATTGGGTTTTCCAAATCAAAATCAAAGTCTATGGCATGAAAGACATTTTTATGATTCATTTGCACATCAAAAGACTGCAAGAAGCCAAAGAAACCACGAAGGAGATTGTGGAAAAGTGAAACAGAGTTTGGAGAACTAAAATTGTGTTGAAACAGAGCGCGTGACGCATTGGGAGAAGGCGCGATGCATTGGGAGGTCGCGGCGCATAGGGCCTCCTACCACTGTGCATTTTTTCTCTGGCGCGGCGCATCCAGGAGGTGCGGTGCGTTGGGCTGGAGCGCGGTGCACAGAACCAAAAGACCAAATTTCATCAACTTTTCATCAAATTTCTAAGTCGATTCACTCTTTTGCTCTGAGTAAAAGTTTATGCGTCCTTGCCAATGATGTTAGCTCGTGTTCTGATTTGAAGAAGAGGCATTGAATTTCTCGTATCAGTGACCAATTACTTCAGATGATAAATGCGCTGGTAAATATAGTCGATACATTCAGTGAAATCTATAAATCATTAAACAAGAAAGGAGTTTACCAGGATTCGAAAACATGGTGTGGGAAATAGCGTTTTTATTATAAAGGTAAAACCCTTTCTTCAATTGAAAGCACGTGGAGCTTGTCATTATTACAAAAATACAGGTATATTCGGCAAATAGATATGTGTTCGCTGGCATTGACGCAGATATTATTGAGTTTAGCAAAATTACCGCTGGGATCATTCATTAACCATACAGTCTTCCCTTTATGAAAGACAAAATTTTAGTTTAAAAGCCATTTTTATTAAAAATTGGTTTTATTCAAATGGCAAAAGTGAAACAGTCAAAAACCAAACGCCTACATTTAAAACAAAAGACACCTGTCATAGCAGAGAAATAGGAACAGATGGTTTATTTTGTCCTCAGACACGATTTCCTGGGATCCATGCCACACTTTTTCCTTTTTAATTGGTCATCAGAGAAATTAAAATGTAACGTTGTTCCTGTTACAGATGGTTGGCCTTCTAGCTTCTATTAGTTAATGATTAAACAGCTCCCCATTTGTGTCGATCTTTTTTACCACATATTGAGTCTATTTATGTATTGAAAAATCATTTGTAAGGGTTGGAGTTTCTAGGAATAGTGTGGAGGAAAAACCCAGCACTTTCATTGTACAGCTTTGGCCGGGAGATTAATAAAATGATGCAGCTCTGATTCAGGAGATCCCTGTGGTATGGGTTTAGCAATGTGTTTCTTCTTTTTTTCATATGTACCTTGTTATGTTTACCTTTCCTTCATAATCACTTATGATTTAATGCTTTTAAGTATGAGAGGTAGAATCCAGTTATTTGCCCTGCCTTGTGAAAGTGTTTATGTTCTGTGTGTTTTCTTCTGTCTGAAAATGATTCATTACATATTTCCTTTTCAGCCTCTCAATAGTCTTTCCACTCCATAATATTTCAAATTTGATTGCTAAACTTCCTGCCTATCTTGCCTCATGAAACACTCTGTGTCTTTGTTTTAATTTCTCAGCTCAAGCAGTCATTTGTCGCATACACCCCGGAAAATTTAGTCATTCAAATCAATTATCTCTTTCATATCCATTTACTAGCCTAAAATCAGTATCCATTTGAGTCATCTCAGACCCCATTGTTTATTCTTACTGAGTGTGACCCGGAGAGAGCCCTCTCCTGTACTCGTAGGGCTAGCTACAAGGCTGAGCGTGGTTTGTGGTTATCTTGAATTTTGCCTTCCTCAGCCTAAGGCAGATTTAGGCTCTAACAGGCAACATATAACAACATGGTTTCCTGAAATCAATAGGCCCTCTAAAGTGCTAGAACCTTGAGTTGTTTTCAAATCCAAACATTTTTGTTTGACCAATATAATTGATTATACCTTACCTTGGTTGCTTCATTACTTATTCGGTTGTATGGTTGTCACATGCAAAAGTGATGGATAGTAAAATAATGATATATTTTGGTTTTCTTCGCAAGATTTTAAACAAAGTTATCTTGGATATGATAACAGAGGATCACATTAAACCAAACATCGAGAATCCAAAAATCGAGATTGATGACTTTTATTTATTTGGTGTGGTGGGAGCTTGATTTATAGGTAATATGTTATGTTTCATTTCCATCAACGCATATAATAACATGGGGGCTGCATTAGAATGGTTTTGGGATCATGTTATAGAAATAAAGTGATGGAGCAACGATACAGAGAAAGCATCATGCAACCAAGGTTATGACGAATGGCACCAACTCTCATTACAAATTGAAGCACCGTATACAATGTGTCGAGGGGCTCATTCAATAAGAACATTGGAAGGAAGTGTGGTAGAGATTTCATTAGGATATAAATGACATCCCAATGCAAAATGCATTAAGGATCACAACCAAAACATTAAGGCCAAATTGTTCTTCTAGAAAGGTGTGCTATGTATGAGCCATTAGTCTCATGTTGTGTGACTGGAAGATTTTATAAAGCCCCACATAATATAGGGGAAAATGTTGGCACCACAATAGATCGAGATTCGGGTTCAATCGCAGATTTGTATCCAGCTCCGAATCCAATTCCAATTTTAGTTCCGCAAATAGATGGATATCAAGCACGTTCCCCATATCATGTATGGAGCCCCCAACTTCCCTTCTCTCATATCCATATCCTAGAGTGGAACCTCCAGTTGCATATCCAATTCTAGACAGAGATCAAATATAGCCAACATCCTTAGGTAACAATAAGTTTATGCCTACGACACTCCTTTCATTTTGGAAGCCAGCCAACAAGTGGGCTAAGTTTTCCTCATTAAAGGAGCATATTTATAACCATTTTTAGTGTCTTAATATCAATAAGATGGATTGGACAAGCAAAGCATGATACCATGCGATGGACGGGAATCCCAAATGTTGCATGGTTTCAACCATCTGTAAAAGGAGAGCTAAAATGTGAGAGAGGCCACACTCAACGCATGGGAATGAAATGACAAAGGCGTGTTATTTTCAGCTAAAGGGTGTGATGTAACTACATATATTTGGGTGTCGACAAAACCTACATGCTGTAAATTCTAGAACGATAATATTGTATGTTTAAGGCCACGTTGACTGCAAGCAACACAACAATGTGTGAAGGACAAAGGATTAGAAAATGGATGCATCACGCTCTGATAATTGCGATGTCAGGTAGATTGAAACTATGACTGGACCATCACTGTAACTGGACAGGTTGCATGGGATGATGCTTAGAGATGAAACTCCAAATGCAACCTACAACCATGTGACCTCTTCAAGTCACTAGATCACAATTTTGGAGCCTCAAACAAATGCCAGAAATATGTGACCTTGATGTATGCGACCATGCGATCCTTGGTGAGTCGAACATCCACTGAAGTTGCTAAGTTGCATTCCAGCATGCAGCTAGAAGGTGTGACTTTCCCTCAACGCAACTCTGCGACCTATCTTAAGTTGTTAGGTCACAAAATCACACCCAAGAAATTTCATAATGGATGTGAGTTTCCTTAATGCGACTATGTGACCTCTCCCAAATCATTAGGTCGCACAATCACGCATGAAGGAGCTAACAACTAGTGTGACCCATCCCCTTCAGTGACTATGCGACCACACGAGATCCTCTTGTCATTGTCTCTTCAAGAAGGAAAAATATAATGAGGGATAAATACACTGAGCAATTGTCCAAACCTTAATGCAACATACGTAATTTAGTCATGGAAGTATATGGCATGAAGAGGGTATAAGGGCATGTTCACTCAATTCGCATGAAATCCCTACCTTGGAAGTATTTTGTCAAGCGCTTTTTTCCCCAGGAGCATGAAGTAATTCGTCAAGTGACAAAGCAACATCGGCTCCCATGAACAATCACTACTACAGTGCCAAGTTTGTCTTATTGTTTGGATAAGAGAACAAATGATACGCATTCAAGGAGGAATTTGGAATGGTTCATGACTACAATGAAAATAAAGGCATCTGCTCACCTCTAGAAACATGGCATGAGAGGCATAATGGTGAGTGTTGATGATGGGTGTAGGCTCAAGAAGCAAGCATGCTAACCCTGGGTTTCATAAATACGTTGTGCATCCACAACTACTATTCATGTAGTGCAAAGTTCGAAGGTTGCAAAGGGTTGTGTTATTCAATGGCAATGGCCAAGGAATTTTACTTAACACCTTTGCAAATGTTTAAAAACAATGCACTGCAATGATTCCCAGCATGTGCGACGAGGATGAAAAGGAGTGTGAAAGGTGATATAACAATAATAATCTGACCACTCAAGGAAAGCAACAATTGGTGCCACCTTGGTTCCAAGACATGGAGCATATCAACACACAAATTTGTGACCATGAAATTGCAAGCCATTTCAAAGCTAAAAATTCTTGCCCATCATTACTTGTGATATTTGTTTCTTATATTTAATCAGAGTACATTTGTCTTGATTCTTAGTTGATGATTATGCACATGTGTAGGAATAAATCTGTGAAGGCAATTCCCTGCCATTTATGTAGATACTTAAGCCAAATTGGTTGCTAAAATGACCCAAGGGATCGATGTTGTGGAAATGCATGATCCTAGTCAACAGAAGATATTGAAGTCAAGCTAGCTCCAAGGCAGAAGGAAGGTAGCAAGATGTTGGTCTATGCAGAATATTTAGGATTTATCATGAAGCTTGCATAACAAGCCAAATGGTCCCTTGCAAGCTCCAAGGACCTCTCAATAAACTCCAAGTCACATGACCAGAGGATTGATTAATGTGAGCAAAGCATAGTGGCAAGGAAATAGGTCAGTTCTAGGACCTAGCATCTACATCGTTGTGACGTATCGGCAATGAGAATTCTAGGTTTTCCAATAACCCTCTACATCCTTCACTCCTTCTCCTTCATCGTAATGTATATATCGCCCACCATTATTTCAACATCTATGTTAGGATTGATGTGGGCATGTAACAATCATTTTGGCTTAAGAAAGAAGTGGGTAAGATCAACAGTCATGAGGGTATTTGAAAGGGCATGAGGTAAGGTCAAAGGTCACGGTAGGTGAATGGTCGCCTGACCTCTATAAATGTGCCCTCATGCCTCAGGTGATAGAGGATTTTAACACTTGAGTTGAGGCTAGGATTAGATAGTTGATTAGATAGTTTATTAATGCTTGAGAGCTAGAGCCACTCAACCCTTGGTAGCTATTAGATGGAGTTGTAGTGAGGCTAGGGTTTTGTATTGGGCAGTTTTATGAGCATCCCATGTTCCACTATTGGATTTTGACCAACTCCTATTTGTGTACTTGAAGTTGCAGCAGCATTAATAAGATGTTCTCTTTATCTGACATCGATTCCCATGCTTACTCATGGTGGTTATATTGGCTCTCTAATTCTTCACTATATTTGTATGTGCATTGTCATATACGCAATATGTTATGGACTAATTCATAGTAATTTCATGTATGTTTTTCTTTTGAGATCCTACCTCTTCTTATTGTTTTTGAGACTTATTTGTATCTATGTTTGTATTTATCAATCTTGGGCTGATTCTTGTTTCACTATCTGGGAATTTTTCCCTTTTCCCCACTCCGACACCTTATCATTCGATATCCAAGAGCAGAAGAATTTGGTGGCAGCTGGGCCCACATACTGGATGGGGCTCCTATCCCAAACAGTGTGAGGTCTAATTGGGACTTCACATTGGGGAGGCCCCCTTAGTTGTTGGCGGTACATTTCAGCCCGTCAAAAAATTGGCGCTAGAAGGAGGGCCAGATGACAAGCTAAGCCCTTGGAGCCTGCAGTATAGGATCATATCTGTAAATGGATCTATCCTGAATCTTGCTCTCAGGGTGCTTCTCTGACTTATCCATTTGTAAATTTTCAATCCCTTATGAGCCTCTCTATCACTTGTCTCAGTTAAAGTTTGATGGCGAGGATGGAACGTCCTTGGTTGAGCACATTTTCTATTTCCTTAAGTTTTTCAAGTCTTACGAGATTGACGATGAAGAGTTTTCTTATGTGCTCTTCTACCTCACCCTTGAAGGTCGCGTCAAGTGATGGTGACGCACATTACCAGCAGCTTCAGTCCGTTCATTTGAGCAACTCATCGATAAGATCTGACAAGCGTTTAACAGGTACGATTTTCAAGATGTGTTTAGTAGGATAAATGAGCTTAGAGTGAAACCTGAAGAATCTCTAGAGGATTTTGCTTTTAGATTTGTCCATCTTTGTTTTGAATTCCCTGAAAGAGATGTCGATTAGGTGCATTTGAGTGAAAATTTTCGATGGTTGGTTTTCATTTCTCTATAATACCTTCCATCTGAAATAAGTCCTAACTCTTGTGAGTATCATGATAATCTACAAGTTATAGGTTGTCTATGATTTACCCCTATTCTTGTGTTACCTGTCTCTCTAAATCTGGAACAACCTCAAGCCTCCGAGGAGGAGATTACTGGTTGTGGGATTTCTCATCCTCCTCCTGAATTTTTACATAATAAGATTTTGGCCTTAAATGGTTCAAATGATGAAAAGTGCTTTATGGGAAATGAATCAGATGGTCTTCACTCTGAAGCTCTCATACATCCTTTTGATCATGAATCTAAAAATCATGTTGATATAACATCTCTTCTTGCTGATGTAACCCAGATTGAGTCCATTGAACATATGCCTCACTATATTCCCTGATCTCATTCACCTGTCAGTAATGGCTTGTGTATTATCTCACGTAAAGTTGATTTTTCTATCAAATTAACGAGCTATGACACACATGCAAATCCTTTTTTGCAGGATGTGAGTCGTGGTCTAATTGGTACCCCTTCATCTGACCCTTTTCATCCAAGGTACCCTGATTTATTTCGTGTAGCTACTACACCAGCGGTTTCTACAAAGCATTCACATATTTATCTTGCTCATGTTGATTGAAATCATGTACATGTGGGTGATGTTTCACAGTCATAGAATGAGGATATTGAATCCCTTGTTCCTGATCTCTTCCACCTGCACTATTTAACAGGTGAAGAAGAAGGCTTTACATATCAACCAAGTCAAGATGGTTCTCTCATTGCTTCCTTTTCAATTTCAATCCAAGAGGAGCCCTATGTGCCAAATACCAAACCTAATCGAATTGGTGGCTTTAGTGATTTTCATTCTATCAAATACATATTCACCCATACCTTTGATGGTTGTCATTTGCATCCACCTACTAATCTTACAAAGCCACCAAAATTTGATGATGCAACTTGTGAAGGTTCAAAGACTCATCAAGAAGTTGAGACACTTCATCTTCCGCTAATGGTTATGTCAGCTTCTCACGTTCCTGATGAGACCATGAACCAAGTCAAATTAGGGTTTCTACACATCACTCTCCTCTCAATATCATCTTCCCAAATGAAATCTCATCTCAGAAATCTTATGATTCAAGTACGGTTTCTCTGAACACATATTTCCACACCCTATCAGCTGACATGCATCAACCTCTATACCCTAATTTGTTTGTTGAAGGGAGTGCTTTGGCCATTGTCTCAAAAAAAAAATTATAGTTTCCCAACCAATACAGTTTTTGAATGTCTACAATTAGATGATGTCTTATTACCCCCTATATGGGAAGGTGCCAATCGCCTAACATATCCTCTGCCTAAGTCTCTTCTGGTTGATTCAATTATTTCTTGGTAATCTAAAGATTCAGATCTGTTGAACTTCCAATCTATCAATATTCTGATATCTGATCCAATCAATAGTATTTTCACTGATAATTGTCCTGACACAAATAATGATGATCATATGCATTCACCTACCTATCTTGCGAAACTACCGATATTTGATGGCGTACCATTTGAAGGTTCAGAGATTTGTCAGGACAGTGAGGCACTTCAGCTTTCCCTAATGGTTATGTCAAGAACTCACGTCCTCGACAGAATCCATCGACAGCTTCAAACTAGGGTTTCAGAAATTAGGTTTTCCTTGCTTGAATCCTCTAGTATCCCAGTTACACCTGGAAAAAACCCCTCTTTTTAGAGTTATCAATTTGATCATCCTCCATATCATGATAGGGTTGCTAATTGGATTGAAGGATATTACCTGGTAGATTCCTTTGCTAGCAGGCAACATATTTCCTTAATTACATTATATTTAGGGTTAAGAATGAATGGATGTATGTCATAGTTGGATGATTATAAATTTCATGTTTGTGATTCTATTTACCAGGATTGGGTTGCAATTTTCCTTGAATGTTCTTTTCTAGAACATTTTCCTGTAAGTAGATGTGGCTTTCTCACTATTGTGCATGTTCCACATGTGAACTTTTTGGATTTTGCACAATTATTTTTACATATTCTAATCGTTTTCATATTTGTTTTCACAGGTCGGGAACTACTGCAGTGGCTAGATTGGAAGTTTGATTTCACATATCCCGACCTCCTCTCTAGTTAAATTAGGATTTAGGGTTTAGACTAGTTAGGGTTTAGGATTTGCTTATTAATTTTCTCATTAAGGTTTTCTCCTCATCATTTTGAAATAGGGTTTAAACTTGTTATGTTTGGTTTTCCTTACTGTAGGTAGTGTATTTTCCCGCATTTCGATTTTCCATTGGCTTGCATTCACTTTCTTGCACTGCTCATTATTACATAGCGTGCATAACATCTTTGCATGGTTATTTTATCTGCAATTATCTTATCTCTTTTGCACATACTATTACATTACATCGTAAGCCCTGTATGTTTCATTACATCATGCATATTTCTTCTTGATTGGCATACACTTTCCTTTGACCTAGCCTGGAATTTCCCTCCATGGTGTGTTGGAAATACTGAGAGGTGAGGTGAATCAGTATTTCTTAGCAATTAGTACTTTTAATATTTTCAGAGCATTAGTTAATCTTCAATTATTATTAATGTTTATGCAGTAATAACAGTAAATAGAAGAACATAGTAGGCACAAGAATTGTAGGTGGAAAACCCCCTCTGGGTCAAAAACCACAGAACACTTTTCTAATAAATTATTTAATATTCAGCCCCAATTGAAATGAAAGCAACAAATTCCTAGAATTCTAGAAAAGCATTCTTCTTCAGCTCCCATTGGAAGGATGCCCCAACACCCTAGTTTCTTCGGTAATCAACTGAATGGATGCCCCAATACCCTAGAGAGCCACAACTCGCCCTAGCACCACCCTACCACCCTGAAGTGTTCACAGGCCCCAACCTGTAGGCAACTTCATACACCTGCGTAGCACCTCCGTGCCACCCTATAATGATTGAAGACAAGACTGTATCGTCCCAAACCAAGGACATCAATCCACGATACAATAAGATGTACAATTATTTTCATTTACTTCACCAAATACCCAATCACTCTATGACCTACAACCCAACCATGACATCATCCCAACAGTGACTCCTATACCTCCCAACATTGCCTCTTCGACTCTAGGTAGAATGATTCTTTCACAAATGACCCTTTTACAATCTTTACAATGATGACTCTTTTACAACTTTATAATGATGACTCTTTTATAAATGACTCTTTTAAAATGGTGACTCTTTTACAACTTTACAATGATGACTCTTAACCTTAACAATACTTCACGATATTTGGATGGTTTTCATGTCTTCAAGGATGTTCCGTTGCAATGCTTCCCTTGATTTGATACTTCTGCTCTTGAATTCTTGCTTGATGTTGTGCTTGAATCTTCTTCTACCTACATGCAAAATTTTCCCGGTGAAACCAATCCCAAAACAAAACAAAATACCCTTCAACTTACCTCTGCCTACAAAACACATGTAAGTGCATAATAATGAATAAATACAAATTAAATTACAATGTGTACCTAATGTGTACTTGTCACTTTTTTTATTGACTTGTTGTAGTAGTAGAAAAAGACTCCCACTGTTGATATAGGCCTGGACTCTATGCAACACTATATCCAAAATTGAACTAAAGATATATACAATAAAAGTTGATGGCAGACCCTAGACTTGCGATGGACCAAGTTCTAAGTAAAACAACAGAGACCATTCTATCAACTATGATAAGACAAGTAACATGAAATTCCAACATCATATAGATTTAGTAGACTTGGTGTAGCATCAAGAATATGAAGCATCAAATGTGTAGTATCAAGAATAGGACATCCGAAATGTGGTGTCAAAACTAATTGTAACATATAGAGACATAGAGATATAACGGTGACCCTGTATATAATTACATTTTTATAAAAAAACATATGTCAGAAATGATACTCAAAATTCAAATGTAAACAATAATCATACATACCTTGTTGTAGGAGACTTAACCTTGACTGTTTATGTGTGGTCCTTACTACAGTGATCCTTCAATGCATGATTTTTCTTTCCTTCTAGGAGCTCGATATTGAATTTGTTGTATATATGTAATTTCATATCTCTAGTGTCTAAAATTTCGTCATGTGGTAACCCTCTGAGTCCTCTTTCCAACCCCATAGCTCTGATCAAGATTGGATTTTTCAAGAAAGAGTTATGTCCAATCTTCCACGATGACCTGATTATAGACTAGTCCAGTAGAGAGAACTTGTATGAAGTTCCATGTGTCGTTGTTACGACCTTTAACCTTGACAACGATATCCAACGTACTATAGTCAGTCCTCTTTCTATTTCTATTTACAAAATTTTAATCCAATTCTTAGAGAGAAAGTTATGATGATTTTTCCAACGTCTCTTGTTTGACATGGAATTCGGCATCCTACAAAAACCCTAACTTCCTCAGATCATATCTCTGAAAATGTAGCGAAACAAGATCTGAAATTTGATCATGAGGTCCATCACGAGTTTAGCTCAAATGGGATTTAATTTCAGATTCTAAAGCTTCGTGGCAAAAAAATTATAGTGAAAATGCCACGATGACCTGTTTGAATCCACAAAATCCCTACTAGAGGAGGATATGAGGGTCACTATTTATATGAATGTCTTGAATTGAGAGGATCCTCAACAAGAGAACATTGGAAGGATTTTAGGAGAAAAAAAAAATTATTAATTATTGACTATTCAATGACCACAACCAATTATGTGTGCCATGCCACAACCCCATAGGGTTTTAGCCCACTAACTGAGGTTATTAAAACATGAATATCTCTTAAACTGTGAAGAATTATGTGGTGTGCCATATATCAACGGTGTTGGAAATAATACTGAGAGGGGGTGAATTAGTATTATCAATTCAATAACATTTAATTTCCCAAACAGATTTATATACGCTACTTCAATGAAGTGAACTTGCGTGTACACGCTACTGTGATTAGAGAAACTAGTGTATACCCAGAGAACTTATGATTTAGTCAATTTATCATGTGTAGATCTTTAATCAATGCATCAGTAACTTATTATACAGTAACTAAGTGCGGTAATGACATAATAAACCATCACACATAAGCAACACACATGAACACCAAGATTTAAGGCGGAAACCTAATGTAGGAGAAAAACCACCTCCTGTTGTCGTCTCTGTCTTCTTTTAATATAAAGAAAATATGTTTACAATATTGTACTGGTGTAGACTCATAACAGTACACAGGCACCTACCTATAGAAGGCTACAACCTTCTCTCGTTTTCCAGCTTCTACTGGAAGGGAGCTACACCCCCTAGCTCTTGTACTAGCTGATATATTTACTAGTATGTAGGCACCAGCCTACAAAAAGTTACGACCTTCTCTCCTCCTCCAGGGACCACGTTTCATTAATTTTTAGACTTGATGCTCCTAGTACACAACAATACAAAATGAAGGCCTTGTTTCATCAAATTTTCACATTGGACCCATCAGAACTTTCAAACTGCATTAACCAACAATCAGTTAATCTGAACAATTAGATCAATGTCACCAAAACATTGTGCTTAACCCAGAAACCTGCATCATTATTCAGAACTAGTTGTAACCTAAAAAATCATACATCGGAATGTATACGCTACTTTACTGAACCCAACTTGCGTGTATACACCACTTTCCTTAACAAAACCTACTTATACCTTCAAAACTACTAAATCATAAAAACTTCTTAATCAAATCTATACCAATCAGTAATATTCTGAACATCTATTGTCAATTTAAAGAGATTTGGACAGTCAGTAGTAGAGATAACCCTTCAGACTTAATCAATCAATCAATCAGACACAAACTCCTTATTCATTCAGTTTTACTTTCAGATATAAAAAGACTTCATTGACATACAGCAGTAAAACAGCAACACTGATCAGATAGATCAGTCACTTCTGAACAAAAGGCTTTTCCTTTGCATACGCTACTTGGAAGAGATGAGCCTATGTGTATACGCGCCTTTCATAAGGAGAACCAACATATATATCTACAAATATTAACTCACAACTTCGCTGCTATTCTAGACTTAAGACATACCAAGATCATGACATATAAAGAACAAAACATGTGTAAACAGCCAGATCTAACCCAACCAATATCAGATCATTCAATGATAAGTCATTTCGAGTCTCACGATCCTGATCCAACATTGAATTCCCTGTGCACAAAATATTTTAGATCATATCACTATCATAACCCTTGCAACATAAAATTTACTTCAGATAGAAGTATTCGTGAGAAACTCTTTCACTTGCACACCTTAGCCCTTTGATCTTCTCCTCCTTATATAGTTTTTGGCCTTTCTCAATAACTTGGGCCAAAACCACACTTAGGACCTGTGGTATTCTCGGACGGGATCAAATAGTCATTACTCTACTCAATATTGTGGGCTAATACCATGGTATTGACCCTAGGTATTCTTTAATCCTAAATTTCCTTGATTTTCCAACCCATACATGGTTTTCCCCTTGTGAAAGTGTGTGTATACGTATACGCTCTTTTTGTTCTGTGAACCAGTGTGTATGCACGACTTTGATAAGGTGAGCCTGTGTATACACCTTAAACTGACTTAGAACATCCTATTTCTTCAACTTCTTGATGTTGATCTGTAATCATTTGTTCCAACTTCCTGTTCTTCTATACCAATGCCTTGTTACCTCTGAATTGACCTGTTCCACTGTGAGTTGTCTTTTATCAAATCTGAACTGTCCTGTGAGTGAGTTGCCATCAAGGACAACACCTGTATCATAATGCCAACAATCTCCCCCTTTGGACTTGATGGAAACCATGTTGGTGTTGATTAATGCACGCTATAAAAATTGTTAGAGACAACAAGAAACACCAAAATACTCTCCCCCTTTGACATCAAGGGAAAAGGGCAAACCAAGATACTCTCCCCCTATGATATACATTATGATGTCCATGCTCCCCCTGAGTACATGTAGAGTCTGCAGAGATATGTTTCAAAAGAATAACATGACTCTATATCTCAACTAAGTGAGTATGACCTCCCTAAGACCAATGACTCATACATACATCAATCTCTCAACCAAGTGGGGATACATAAAATTTAACTCATCCACCCAACCAAGTGGGGATATACCAATTGTTTATACATGACTGAAATATAAGAATTATTACATCATCCTTCCCATGCATAGTGGGGATACAAAATTACATCATATGTCAAATATGACTCATTCAAAAATAGATTATGACAGACATATACATATTACACCCTAGATTGTTTATATGACCTATGCATCAATTGATATGAATATCTAAAACCATGGTTGAAATCAGCAACCATAATGCCAACAAGGCTAATGCTCCTCCTGAACTTGTGATACGTGTGCATTGTCAACAAATCATTCATTAAGGCATCTTCATCAATCAGATAAAAATCAATGAACAAAGCATAACAGTAGACTGTAATCATCAATATCATACCGAGCACCCATATCAGAGTCTAGCCCACTGTTTTTCTATCAGAAAAACATATATGCTTCTTTAGCCACAGAAACTCATATATTCATTCATATATATATATATATATATATATATATATATATATATATATATATATCGATATGTGGCTATCCTTCATGAAACCCGCGTATAGGAACTTTCCTTTGAAAAACTGGATTTAACAGCAGGATGATGCAGAAACTACTCCTAGCTTTTGTCTAAGATATTCAAATGTTTCTTTGGGAATCGGTTTGGTGAATATATTAGCAACTTGTTCTTTGGAGGGAACATACTCCAATTTCACCTTTTGTTCAAGCACTTGTTCTCGTAGAAAATGGTACTTAATTGGCATGTGCTTGGTCTTGGAGTGCATGACTGGATTTTTCAAAATACTGATGGCACCTTGTATTATCACATAAAATGGAGATGGGTGGAGTACATGTGCTTTGAATGTCTTGCAATGTTTACATCATCAAAAGCAGTTGTGTGCAGCAAGATGCAGCAGCCACATATTCTGTTGTAGCTGTAGATGAGACAATTGAACTTTGTTTCTTGTTGAACCAAGACACTAACCAAGAAACCACATAGAATGCACCTCCACTAGTGTTTTTTCGATCATCAACATTTCTTGCCCAATCTGCATTTATATATGCATGAAGAGTAAGATATGTATCTTTAGGATACCATAGACCAAAGTCTTGAGTTCCTTGAAGATATTTGAATATTATTTTTACTGCCTAAAGATGTGATTCCTTGGGATTTGCTTCGAACCTTCCAACAATTCCTACTGCATGCATGCTATCAGGTCTGGTACCTGTTAGATAAAGCAGACTTCCAATCATAGATTTGTAAGTTGGTTGGTTTATTGCTGGTGATTCATCATTAGAACTGAGACTGCATCATGTTACCATTAGAGTACATACTGGTTTAGAATCTTCCATTCTGTACCTCTTCAAAATCTACTCGAGATATTTGGTTTGTGAAATAAAATTACCATCTTTTGTTTGTTGTACTTGTAGACCAAGAAAATAAGTAAGTTCACCAAGTAAGAAAATTTCAAATTCTTGTTGCATAACCGAAGCAAAGTTCTGACTCATAGATTCTTCATTGCTGCCAAAGATGATATCATCAACACAAACAACAATAATTAGTAGTTTATCATTTTCAATCTTTGTATATAAGTTGTTGTCTACAGAACCTTTTGTGAAACCTTGTTGTTGTAGATATTTGTCAAGGCGATAATACCAAACCCTTGGAGCCTATTTCATACCATAAAGAGCCTTTATGAGCTTGCATACAAGTTTTTCATCATTTCCTAGAGTGAATCCTTCTAGTTGCTCAATATAAACTTCTTCTTCTAAATCTCCATTAAGAAAAGTTGACTTTACATCCATTTGATATACTTTGAATTTTTGAAAACTAGAAAGAGCAAGAAACATTTTTATGGCTTCAAGTCTAGCAACAGGTGCAAAAGTTTCTTCGAAGTCTATACCTTCTTCTTGAGCATACCCTTTACAAACAAGTCTTTCCTTGTTTCTAAAAACCTCTCCATTTTCATTCAGATTATTCTTAAATATCCATTTTGTTCCTATAGCATTTTTATCATGAGGTCTAGGAACTAATTCCCAAGTTTTATTATTTTCAATTTGGTCAAGTTATTCATCCATGGCCTTAATCCAACATTCATATTTGATAGCTTAAATTACATTTTGTGGTTCTATGGAGGATAGTAATGCTAGATAACTTGAGGTTCCTGTAAGAGTTCTTCTTGTCTGTACTCCAGACCCTTTTTCTCCTAGAATTTGAGATTTTGGATGATTCTTTTGAACCTACCTAGATGGAGTCTTTTCCCTATATATTGTATCTTCTTCTGATGCTTCATTGGTTTCTTCCTCTATATCATTTTGGTTTGATATGAGAAAGCATTCACCATCTTCCTCATTTTCATATTCCTTTGTTGATTTCATCTGTTTCGGATTTCTGCATGCTTCATCAATTACTACATCAATGCATTCAACAATTTTTTGAATTCTTTTATTATAACATTTGTATCCTTTGCTTCTGGATGAATAAACAAGAATAATTCCTTCGTCTGCTCTGGGTTCCAACTTACCAAGTTTGTCATCATTTTTTTTTAATGAAACATTTGCTTCCAAAAACTCTAAAGTGTTTTACAGTAGGAGGCTTACCATACCAAATTTCATATGGAGTTTGATCACTATTTACCCAAACATTAGCTTTGTTGATAATAGTCACTACAGTAAATGATGCCTCACCCCAGGAGTTCTGAATTCATCAAGCATAGCTCGATCCATTTTTTGAACTGTTCTATTCAGTATTTCTACTACGCCATTTTGTTGAGGAGTTCTGGCAATAGAGAACTGCCTTTTTATTCCATGTTGTTCACAAAAATCAAAGAATTCATTTGATATGAATTCTCCCCCTCGATCAGATTTGAGACATTTGATTTTCTGATCTGGTTCATTTTCAACTGAGGCTTTGAAGGCTTTAAACTTTTCAAATTCTTCATATTTATGCTTTAGTAGACATATCCAACACCTTCTAGAAAAATCATCAATGAATAAAATAAAGTATTCTTCTTCACGAGGTGACTTTTTCCTTGCTAGTCCACATAAATTAGTATGAATGAGTTCAAGAGGCTTACTTGTTGATCCTTATTTTCCAATGAAATGAACTCTGGTTTGCTTACTGACTTGACATGGTTTGCATATGGTATTTTCTGGAATGTTGATATCTGGAAGATCACGGACCGCCTTTAGCCTGCATGTTTTTCTTATTTGAGAAAAGATTAGATGCCCCAATATTCTGTGCCATAGCCATTTTTCATCTGTTTTTCTTAGATAGCATTGTTGTTGTCCTCCTTTGAGTACATATAAATTGTTTGGAGTTCTTGTAACTTTGATTATTGTCTTTCCTATATCAAGCTCATGAACCACAAATCTTTTTTATCGAAACACAATTTCATTTCCTTGATCACACATTTGACTGACGCTCAACAAGTTATGCTTTAAACCATCTACATACATGACATTTCTGGTTTTAACCTTTTCTTTCAAATAAACAGAACCTTTATCTTTAATGACATCTAGTGTGTCATTTCCAAAGGAGACATTCTTTTCCTTTTCTAAATCATTATATGAATGAAGTTTCTCTTTATCACCTGTCATGTGTTTGGAGCATCCACTATTGATGTACCATTGATTCTCTTGTCCTTCTACATATAGAGATATGCCACACCTTTCTGATTGAAATTCCTTCTTTCTCCATATCCTGGAATTTGATGATGTTTGCTCCTTTTGAAGTGTTGGCCGAAATTTGCTCCTGCATTCAGATTCTTAATCACTGAAATTATTACAAAATAAACATTCAATTTCATCTTCAAGAGGAGAAAAGTTATTATAGGAATTTTTCTTGATTCCTGTTACACTCCTTTGATTTCGTGCTTCTGTAGTCATGATGGTTTTGTAAGCAACACATTGAGCAACCTTATGCCCAAAGTTATGGCATGAAAAACATTTTCCATTAAAGAAGTTTTTGTGATCATATAATCTTTTGGCATTGTTCACATGTTCGTTGATTCTTCTATTGATGTTCACCCTTGGAGTAAATTGAGCACGATTTACCTTATGAGTACTTTTAGGCTTTTTTTGATGATTGACATATTGTTCACTAGTCTTTGCTGCATCAAGATAGCTTCTGGTGGAGGCTGACGGCTTCTATGATTGGGATGATTTTTCAGTATATCCAAGACCTGTCTTTATAAGAGGATAACACTGAACTTTGATGATTTCATTTAAATTTTTTGATCCTTTAGCAAATCTAAGATTAAGATATTTTGTCTTCTCAAGTTCTTTTCTTAGACCCACAATTTCACATTCTAGATTTTCATTATGCTTTTCTCTTTCAGTGAGTTGATGTGTCAACGTATATATGGTCATATTCTTTTCTTCTAAACAGATTTTGAGTTTTGTGATTTCTTCAAGAAAATCTTCCTCTTCTAAGGCATCCAAAAAATCATCATTGTCATAAGCCCTGAGTAGTTTATAATCTTGTTCAATTTCATCTTCATCGCCATTGGATAAACCATCACTATCTTCATGGGTATAGTAATTTCTTTTATTAACCACCTGTTTTATATTGCCTTTTGCATATTCCTTTCCCTTTTTATATTTATCTTTATGAGGAAATTTGGTAGCATAATGGCCAACTCTACCACAAGCAAAGCATTTGAATGGTAGCTTACCTCTGAATATTTCGGAACCCCGTTGAAGTTTCTTGACAAAGTTTGTCTCATCTTATTCTTCTAAAATATATCTTGATTTATTGTTCTCTTACTTTTCTTTTCCCTTTGTTGAATCTTTGAAAGCGGCTTCTCTCATATCTGATGGACCTCCTTTCCTCATTTCAAAGGCATTTATAATTCCATGAAGTTGAACCATAGTAATAGATTGAAGATCCAGCTTTTCTTCTATGGCAGATACTTTTGACTCAAATTTAGAAGACAAAGATCTTAAAATTTTCTCTACTAAAGTCGCTTCCTTTATCTCTTCACCTAGATTCTTCATACAATTAACAATCTCATCTACATGTAAAAAGTAACTAGAAATAATTTCATCACTATGCATCTTAACAGTTTCATACTGAATTTTGAGAGTTTGAAACTTAGCACATTTTACCTGGGAGTCTCCTTCGTAGCTCTGAATGATTTTGTCCCATATCTCTTTGGTTGTCTTGAACTGCATGCCTTTGACGAATTCTGATTCTAACAGACTTCCCAATAAAGTATTGATTTCTTTGGCATTGGTTTCGTCTAACTTCTTACCTGTTGTATCTGTAGGGATTTCTGCTAGAAATTGATATCCTCCTTTCACAATTTCCCAAACATCAGCTCCAAGCGATTGAAGATAAGATCTGGTTCTTATTTTCCAATATACCAAGTTGTTCCCATTGAATATTGGTGGTCTAATAGATCCCATGCCTTCGTGATTGTTCATCTTGAAAGATATCCCTTCAAGCGATCAAGCTTCCTCTGAAGGACCTGCTCTGATACCAATTGTTGGAAATAATACTGAGAGGGGGGGTGAATCAGTATTATCATTTCAATAACATTTCATTTCCCAAACAGATTTATATACGCTACTTCAATGAAGTGAACTTGCGTGTACATGCCACTGTGATTAAAGAAATCAGCATATACTCAAAGAACTTATGATTTAGTCAATTTATCATGTGTATATCTGTAATCAGTGCATAAGCAACTTATTATACAGTAACTAAGTGCAGTAATGACATAATAAACCATAACACATAAGCAACACACATGAACACCAATATTTAAGGTGGAAACCCAATGCGGGATAAAAACAACCTGTTGTTGTCATCTCTGTCTTATTTTAATATAAAGAAAATATGTTTACAATTTTGTACTGGTGCATACTCGTATTAGTACGCAGGCAGCCACCTGCAAAAGGTTACAACCTTCTCTCATTTTCCAGCTTCTACTAGAAGGGAGCTACAACCCCCTAGCTCTTGTACTAGTTGATATATTTACTAGTACGTAGGTGCCAGCCTACAGAAGGTTACGACCTTCTCTCTTCCTCTAGAGACCATCTTTCATTAATTTTTAGACTGGATGCTCCTAGTACACAATAATACAAAATGAAGGTCTCGTTTCATCAAATTTTCCCACTAGACCTATCAGAACTTTCAAACTCCATAAGCCAACAATCAGTTAATCTAAACAATCAGATCATTGTCACCAGAACACTGTGCTTAACCCAGAAACCTACATCATCATTCAGAACCAACTGTAACCTCAAAAATCATACATCAAAATATATACACTACTTTACTGAACCCAACCTGCATGTATACGCCACTTTCCTTAACAAAACCTGTGTATACCTTCAAAACTACTAAATCATAAAAACTTCTAAATCATATATGTACCAATCAGTAATATTCTGAACATCTATTGTCAATTTACAAAGATCTGGACAGTCGGTAGCAGAGATAACCTTTCACACTTAATCAATCAATCAATCAGACACAAACTCCTTAGTCATTTAGTTTTACTTTCAGATCTAAGAAGACTTCATTGACAAACAGCAGTAAAACAATAACACTGATCAGATAGATTAGTCACTTATGAACAAAAGGATTTTCCTTTGCATACGCTACTTGGAAGAGATGAACCTACGTGTATGTGTGCCTTTCATAAGGTGAACCAGCATATATATCTGCAAATATTAACTCACAACTTCGTTGCTATTCCAGACTTCAGGCGTACCCAGATCATGACATATAAAGAATAAAACATGCATAAATAGTCATATCTAGCCTAACCAATATCAGATCATTCAATGATAAGTCATTTCAGGTCTCATGATCCTGATCCAACTTTGATTCCCAGTGCACAAAATATTTCATATCATATCACTATCATAACCTCTTGCAGCATAAAATATACTTCAAATAGAAGTATTCATGAGAAAATATTTCACTTGCACACCTTATCCCTTTGATCTTCTTCTCCTTATATAGTTTTTGGCCTTTCTCAATACCTTGTACCAAAACCACACTTAGGACCTGTGGTATTCCCGGATAGGATCAAATCGTTGTTACTCCACTCAATATTGTGGGCTAATACCATGGTACTAACTCTAGGTATTCTTTAATCCTAAATTTCCTTGATTTTTCAACCCATACGCGGTTTTCCTCTTGTAAAAGTGCGTGTATACGTATACACTCTTTTTGTTCTGTGAACTAGCATGTATACGCGGCTTGGATAAGGTGAACCTGTGTATACACCTTAAACTGACTTAGAACATCCTTTTTCTTCAACTTCTTGATGTTGATCTGTAATCCTTTGTTCCAACTTCCTGTTCTTCTATACCAATGCCCTGTTACCTGTGAATTGACCTGTTCCACTGTGAGTTGTCTTTTATCAAATTTGAATTGTCTTGTGAGTGAGTTTCCATCAAGGAAAACACCTGTATCATAATTCCAACAAACAGAAACATCTTGAATAGTAGAATCCATATAGAAGATATTTGACTCATAATACAGTAATTTTTCAAGTCAAAATTCCCATGCAATATCGGGGTAGCCCCTGGTGCTACTTGGGTTGACATCAATGACAACCACTGATCAACATGGTGCATACCACTGCATGAGCCTTCATGAACTTGAATATTTTTAACCTTTGGTACTTTGAATATCTTTGACACCCTAAGACAGTTACATGGTCATGCTTTCCCTAACACTAAAACCCTAACCCTAATGATCGTGTGTGGTTGTGATGGTTACTCCAAGCGGTAATTTCTCTTAGAACCAACCATCAAAGTTATATCCTGGATATCTCTCCTACGATTCTAACTTATTAACAAGGAAATTAAGAACAAATTGCATGTGGGGAACCCTAATTAGTGTAAATCACCTAACCCATAACTTGAACCTTATGCTCGGCATGGTCTTCAATGTTTCAATGGCTTGTTTTTATTGTTCTCTTGTTAACTAGAGATGAGATGTGGAAGCTTGGCATGAGGGAAAACCTAAATCATAATATATTTTAGTTTCTATCAAATAAGAAACAACCTCTCTTGCTCCTAAAATAATTCAGGATCCCTCATCTACCTTGGCGCAATGAATGCCTAGTAATAAGTGCAAATGCACACATGAAAGAAAATGAAATTAAATAAAGGGTAAAGGATCTAGAAAGGATTCCTATGCAAAGAGGTGATGCAATGACTCCACCAAGGTATTGACCAGGCTCGCTGGCAATGGAGCAATGTCTGTGATTTCTTGAAGTGATTTCGTTGAGATACTTTCTAGGCCTACTGGTAGTAAAGCAACAACAGAAACTTATTTGAAAAAAAAAATGAATACAGTAATCCCTCTACCTCATTCTTTGTGTCATCATCAACTACTATCATGTGTGAACTTTTAATTGGGTGTTTGCTAACCAGCAGGACCTAGCTGAGACACAAAGGGAAGGCGTATTTGTAAAGGTCAATGGTAATGCAAGAGGTACCCATATTGACTCTTTCATATTCCCTTGCATCATTATCTGGACTCAAACTATTACAAGGATGTTGGAAGAGATATTAGATTCTATCAGTGGTTCGCCAATTGTTGTAGCCGCTACAACACCACCCAAATTTTTTGGGCATATCTAAAATTGTGAGTTCCCCTCTGCTTACCTCAAGCCATTAAGGGATGCTCCATTCATTGATTGGCTAATCCCCACATGGCTTGATCTTATCAGATCCTATCAATGCACTCACTCGTTCCATCATGCGATATAAATTGCATTCTTTTTCCATGCCTCATCTCACGCATCGACCCTACCATTGCATTGAGGTTTTGGAAGTGCGATGTATCTCCCGTGACTTCACAGATTATCCATATGTAATATGCCTTTCAATATATGGTGGCACCAAGTGTGGGCAGAGCAGACTCCAATCTGGCTTTCATTATGTTGACCATACTAGGGTTTAAGGAGAAACCTTAAATTGCAACAAGAGTGATTCCCTTCATGATTTAACCTAATTCATACACCTTTAGTGTGCACTCTCATGGCATGGCATAGCATCATGGTAAGATTCATTACTTTTCATACTCCCCTAGGTCCATGTTTAGCTCCCCATCTTAGCATGTGCATTAAGTTTGATGAGAATGATATATTTCCCTTGCACCCTTGTAACCCTAGCACTTAGGTGATTGAATATCCAACCCTGCTTTGAATTAATCCTCACTCTATAGGATGAATGATTACAAACACTTCCAAGTGTTTTCTCTATAAGTGTGACATCACCTTGTGCATCGCATAACAACATGGTCGCCCGAAATTAATAGGCCCTCTAAAGTGCTAGAACATTGAGTTGTTTTCAAATCCAAGCATATTTTGTTTGACCAATATAATTGATGATACCTTACCTTGGTTGCTTCATTACTTATTCGGTTACATGGTTGTCACATGCAAAGTGATGGATAGTAAAATAATGATATATTTTGGTTTTCCTTGCATTAGCTTAAACAAAGTTATCTTGGATATGATAACAGAGGATCGCATTAAACCAAACATTGAGAATCCAAACATCGATAATGACTCTTTTTATTTACATGGTGTGGTGGGAGCTTGATTTATAGGTAGCATGTTATGTTTTATTGCCATCAACACATATAATAACATGGGGTTGCATTAGAATGGTTTTGGGATCATGTTCCAGAATCATGTAATGCTACAGGGAAAGAATCATGCAACCAAGGTTATGATGAATAGCACCAACTCTCATTACAAATTGAAGCACCATATACAATGCGTCGGGGGGCTCGTTTAATAAGAAAATTTGAAGGAAGTGCAATAGATATTTTTATTGCGATATAAATGACAGCCCATTGCAAAATGCGTTGAGGACCACAACCACAACATTAAGGCCAAATTGTTCTTCTAGGCAAGCGTGCTATCTATGATCCATTGGTCTCATGCTATGTGACTGGAAGATTTTATAAAGTCCCACATAATACAGGGGCAAATGTGGGCACCACAATAGATTGACATTAGGGTTCCATTATAGATCTGTATCCAATTCCCGATCTAATTCTAATTTTAGTTCCAGAAACATAAGGGTATCAAGCACGTTCCCCATATCCTGTATGGAGCCCCCAGCTTCCCTTTGCTCATGTCCATTACTTGGAGCGGAACCTCTAGTTGCATATTTAATTCTAGACATAGATCAAATATATTCAGTGTCTTTACATAACAATAAGTCTATGTCTGCGACACTCCTTTCATTTTGGGAGCTAGTCAGAAAGTGGGTGGAGTCTGCCTAGTTAAAGGAGCGGATTTATAACCATTTTTAGCGTGTTAATACTAATAAGATAGTTTTTATAAGCAAAGCTTGATCCCATGCAATGGACAAGAAACCCAAATGTTGCATGGTTTCAACCATTCGGAAAAGGAGAGCTAAAATCTTAGAGAGGCCACACTCAATGTATGGGAACCAAACGAAAAAGGCGTGTTGTTTTTGGCTAAAGGGTGTGATGGAATTGCATATATTTGGGTGTCGACAGAACATGAATGTTGTAAATTCTGGATCAATAACACTGAATGTTTATGGCTACTTTGACTACAAGAAATCTGAAAATGCGTGAAGGACAAAGTCCAGCAAAAGTGGCACATCACACTCTGATAATTACGCTGCCAGGTAGATTGAAACTATGATTGGACCATCACAGTAACTGGACATGTTGCAAAGTCGCATGGGATGATGCTCATATATGAAACTCTAAATGCGACATGCGACGATGTGACCTCTCCGAGTTGCAGGATCGCAATTTTTTAGCCTCAAACAAGTGCCAGAAAGATGTGACCTTGATGTAGGATACCATGCAACCTCTAGTGAGTCGAAAATCCACTAAAGTCATTCAGTCGCATTCGGGCATGCAGCTAGAAGGTGCGACTTACCCTCAACACAACTTTGCGACCTCTCCCAAGTCGCTGGGTCACAAAATCATGCCCAAGAAAGTTCATAATGGATGTGACTTTCCTCAATGCGACTTTGTGACCTCTCCCAAGTAGCTAGGTCGTAAAATCATGCTTGAAGTAGATAACAACTGGTGCAACCCATCCCCTTCAGCGACTATGCGACCACACGAGATCCTTTTGCCATTATCTCTTCAAGAAGTCAGAATATAACAAGGGATCAGCACAATGAGAAATTCTCCAAACCTTAATGCAACATATGCAATTGCGTTGTGGAAGTATATGGCATGAAGAGGATATAAGGACATGTTGACTCAACTCGCATGAAATCCCTGTGTTGGAATCACTTTTTCAAGCATTGTTTTCCCCAGGAGAATGAAGTGATTTTTTGAGTGACAAAGCAACATTGGTGCCCATGAACAATCACCACAATAGTGCCAAGTTTTTCTTATTGTTTCGATAAGAGAACAAATGATACACATTCAAGGATGAATTTGGAATGGTTCGTGACTACAAAAAAAAAAAACATTTGCTCACCTCCAGAAACAAGGCACGAGAGGCACAATGGGGAGTGTTGACGATGGGTGTAGGCTCAAGAAGCGAGAATGCTAACCCTAGGTTTCATAAATACGTTGTGCGTCCACAAATATTATTCAGGTAGTGCAAGGTTCGAAGGTTGCAAAGGGTCCTGTTATTCAATGGAAATGGCCAAAGAATTTTACATAACACCTTTGAAAATATTTAAAAACAATGTAATGCAACAATGCCCAACATGTGCGACGAGGATGAAAAGGAGCGTGAAAGATGATATAACAATAATAATCTGACCACTCAAGGAAAGAAACAATTGGTGCCACCTTGGTGTCAAGACATGGAGCATATCAACGTACAAATTTGTGACCATGAAATTGCAAGCAATTTCAAGGCTAAGAATTCTTGCTCATTATTAATTGTGATATTTATTTCTTATATTTCATCAAAGTACATTTGTCTTGATGCTTAATTGATGATTGTGTACATGTGTAGGACTGAAGTCGCGAAGGAAAATCCCTTCCATTTATGCAGCCACTTAAGCCGGGTTTATTAAGCCACCTAAGGGATCGATGTTGAGGAAGTGCATGATCCTAGGTCAACAACAGATATTGAAGTTAAGCTAGCTCCAAGGGAGAAGGAAGGTAGAAAGATGTTGGTCTATGCTGAAGATTTAGGATTTATCATGAAGCTTGCATAGCAAGCCAAATAGTCCCTTTCAAGCTCCAAGAACCTCTCAATAAACTCCAAGGCACATCACCAGAGGATTTATGAATGTGAGCGAAGCATAGTGGGAAGTAAACATGTTGGTTCTAGGACCTAGAATATGCATCGTTGTGACATATGGGCAACAAGAATTCTAGGTTTTCCAATAACCCTCTACATCCTTTATTCTCTCTCCTTCATAGTAATGTAAATATCGCCCACCATTGTATCAGTAGCTATGTTAGGAATAATGTGGGCATGTAACAATCATTTTGACTTGAGAAAGAAGTGGGTAAGTTCAAGAGTCATGAAGGTAGCTGAAAGGGCATGAGGGAAGGTCAAAGGTCACAATATTTGAACGATCACCTAACCTCTATAAATGTTCCCTCATGCATCAGATGATAGAGCACTTTAGCACTTGAGTTGAGGCTGGAATTAGATAGTTGATTGATGCTTGAGAGCTAGAGCCACTCATCCCTTGGAAGCTAGTAGGTGGAGTTGTAGTGAGGCTAGGGTTTTTTACTGGGAAATGTTATGAGCACCCCATGTTCCACTGTTGGATTTTGAGCAATTGTTAGTTATGTATTTAAAGTTGCAGCAGCATTAATAAGATGTTCTCTTTATTCGACATTGATTCCCATGCTTACTCATGGTGGTTGCATTGGCTCTCTGATACTTCACTATATTTGTATGTGTGTCGTCATATACACAATATGTTATGGACTAATCCATAGTGTTTGCATGTATGTTTTTCTTTTGAATATGTTTTTACTTATTTAATGCCATGTCAGTGATCTATTACAAACTATTTTGCAATTAATTTTTGGCGTGAACCTGTTTACTATATGTGTGAATGGGTTTTAGCTCAATTATCCCTCTCAAGGTATACCTCTTCTTATTGTTACTGACACTTATTTGTATCTTTGTTTGTAGTTTTCAATATTGGGTTGATTCTTGTTTCACTGTCTGGGCATTTTTCCCTTGTCCCCACTCTGACACCTTATCATTTTACAGCCAAGCGCAAAAGCATTTATGGTGGCAGGCAGGCCCACATATTGGATGGGGCTCCTATCCCAAATGGTGTGAGGTCTAATTGGGACTTCATACTGGGGAGACCCCCTTAGTTGTTGGTGGTACATTTCAGCCCGTCAACAAAACCCAAGATAGATAAGAGGTAACATATTAGCCAAGTGTTGTTCGTCGTCACAATTTCCCTTTTCAAGTTTTGCCACATTATCTTTTGAACAAAAAGGAACATCTTGCATGCAAGTTCTTATTAAGTAAACACGAAATAAAAGGCAACAAGAAGCAGAAACAAAATATAAAGCAAATGGCTATTGAATTGAAAATTATCATGTAAGACAAAGATACTAAAACAAAGCAAATGCAAAGACCAAATGAAGAGTAGGACAAAAGGTAGGTGCAATGCAAAGAAAACTAAATGCAACTAAGCCTACTCCTAACCTAATAAGCTAGAAGGTCAAGGCTAAGTGTAATGATATTTCCAATGTAGCCATCATCATTCCCAACTTGCAAACACAAAGGTAAGAGAAATTACAACCAATATATAATAATGTGCAACAGAAAAAATGAGAACTTGAGAATATTTCACAAAACATTGAAGGTATTTCATACAGGAAGAAATATGTTTCATATCACTTGGCTTTACCTAATCAGTCACCTTACCTTTTCGATGAAAAAAAATAAGAAAACAAACCTTTATGGCTCCTTGTGAACATACATGCACTTGTGTTGTCTTTCTTAGCAAACATCACGAGAGATCATAACTTGTTTTTATAAAATGGGCTTGCTAGGTAAGATTCTTCCAATTGATGATAGATTTGATCATGAAATTCAAAACATTCCTCTTGATGATACTGAAATCCTTTAGAGAAATAATTTTCAATTAATGGTGTGGAATGAGGATGAGAACCTTGTGAGGGAAAATAAATCTGTTAATATTCGAGAATCTTGTCAACATAGTAAGGACCTGACATAACCATCAGTGAAGGTTGAAGTTCCTCAACTGCTTGACAAGTATCTACATATTGAAATGAACAATAATAAGGATCAATCGATTCAAAATAAGTATCATGACATATACTAGTGGAAACATGGTACATTGAATAACAATCTTCATGATCAGATAAATCGATTAAAGTGTAATATTCTCTGTCAATGGAAAATGAAGATAAATTGGTTTAAAATTGATTTAGTAAATAGCACCAACATTTATTGACACTAAAGAGGATATCTAGGTCCATGAAGAAAATAATGATTATCGAATATTCACAAGAAGGATTAGAAGTTGATTACATTCAAAAGAGTGTGACAAGTATGAATCCTTCGACAAAAGATAATTTTTAGAATGATCAACTTCACATATTTGGTCATCCATGAAAGTGTTGATGCCCCGGAAATCGTTGTATCAACATTGGGGGATAACCACCTGGTCTGGACCTTAATACAACTCCTTTTCCATTTGGGATGGTGGCTCCGACTGGATATAATGGGACTAGTTTCCCAATAATGAATAAAAGGGGATGGATGAGTGATTGGTTTCTAATAAATGATAATGAATGGATGACTTAATCTAACAGTGAAAACATAAATGACTATTCTATCCCGGGAGGCTTCTATTCTTTTAAGTGCAACGCTTGATGATCTTTGTTCATTGATAGGCATATAGATGACTCTACACAATAAACATAGGCATTTATTCACTTAATGATTGATTTGTTCAAATAGTTGAACAAAGTGATTAACAAAACATTGTTACACTTATCCTTTTATATTACTGATACATGTAGGATAAAAGAAAAGCATGCTGTAAACATCCAGTAGTGGAAATTGTAAAGAATGTTGTTGAAAACACACACATATATCCGATAATAGCAAGAGCGATCAAACAACAATTCACATAAAAAGAATGAACTCAGACATAGATAGTAGTACCATATGAGCTGCAAATCATTCCCAACATCAATCGCTATTTGAATTCCTTCTTCCAATTCAGAAATACTTTTAAATAAAGGCAGTAGTGCACATCCACATAAAAGCTTCGTTATCAAAATTGGAATAATTGGCCCAGTCTTTACAAAAAAATATGCCTGAAGTACAGAAGTGCAATTCCAGGTTTAAGTCATATACAAAAACTTACGACCCTTTCCAATGCATTGAAAGGGTCTATAAATACTTGATTAAAACTAACTAACTATGAAATTAAAATCCTACTTAATTGATACAACTTGATTTGGAGTATCTTCCTCATAGAAATCTGGCAGTCAGCAGCATGATTCATCACTTAGGCTGTTTGCCTTTCGACCTGAGTTGGCATATTGCAAGCATTGGTTCCACTTCTGGAGGTCGGTTGAGACGAGAATTGAGTTGGGCAGCATAGGTGGCATCTTGTATATCGGGAATGATACACCCGATTTCATCTGTCAAGCACTTGAGGGCGGCTCTCTGGCTGTATGGTTTGACTAGGAACAACCAATAGGTGTCCCAAGTCAAACTGTTAATACCTGCGATCAATCTCCCATTCTTCTCCAGCTCTTGATAACATGACTGCTCCAATGTTTTAGTCGATAGTAATTTACTTGGGGTACATTGAGAGATCATGTTAGATAAGTAGAGAGTATCATTAATCAATTCAACCAAATTACTTGTGGTTAACTTGCATCTGGAAACTGCTCTCTCTGCCTTCATTAACTGGGACTGCCATTCCATAAATAGGATCTCTTTATGGGATTCTAATATTTTTGGCAAATTAGCTGCCTGTCCCTCATCAGTGTCTTGCCACTCAAGAAAATTGGTCAAGGTCTCATCAGCCTGCTCCAAGTCTGTTCTAGCATCAACCGATTTATCAATTATTTATGTTGTTATGTCTTCTGCTTGAGCGATTTGTTGACATAATAGCCTTATTTGTGTTACCAATGCTTTGTTAATCTGTTGTGCTTCTGCTCTGAACTCTGCAGGCTGCGGAAGATTCTTGGACTTTTCTATTTGGGCTGATAATTGAGCAATTTTCTCATATTTAGATTTCCCCATCTGTTCATGCACTGCTTTTAATTTTGCCAGCGCTTCCGATAGCTCTTTCTGCTTTTCAATGGCACTTGAATCAATTCTTTGTTTCTCTTCCTGCAATTGTTTATTCAATTGATTGTTTATTTGTTGTTGTGTAGACAACTGCTGTTCAAGTTGCTCTGCTTTCTGCTATGCCTCCGATAACTGTACTTGTAGCGAGGCGATTGCTTGGTCCTTTTCTCTTAACAGATTAGTCACTTCTGATGCCTTGTCCATGGTGGCCGCCGAATAGGCTCTAGCATATTGGGACAATTTTGTAAGGCCATCAGAAGGATCAAACTCCTCTTTCCAGACCACATTGGCTGCCACTGTTTGTTCAGGGAATAGGGAAGGTTGATCAGTCATTCTCTTTTTCTGCTATTGTTTTACTACAGCCCTGTGCTTTGGGCTGTAAAAGACATCCAATGGAGGTATCTCCTCCACTTGCAAAATGATTTGATCTGAAGGATCCTTGGGAATTATCTTTATCCCTGTAGAAAGGGGTAGGCCGTTGGTTCCACTTGGAACCTCTTTAGATGTTGTATCCTGTGTGTCAGCCACTTTTGATGTATCGGCTTCCTTTGAGCTCTCAAGATTGCTTATGATTGAGTCGAATTGTTGCCATTCCTAGAGAAATTTCGGGTCAATTTGGGCATCTACATTCACGTCCGTGCTACTCTGCTCCTGCTCTTTCCTCTGCATTTCCTCTTGCTCTTTTCTCTACACTTCCTCTTGCTCTTTTCTTTGCACTTCCTCCTGCTCTTTTCTCTGCACTTCCTCCTGCTCTTTTGTTTGGATTTCTCCAGCGATTTCTGATGTAGCAGGAGGTTCATTGGTAAGTCGTTGCTCAGGCTCGCTTGATTGTGTCATCGGGGTCATTGCTAACAGATCTAGAGGAAGAGTTTGCAACCTCTGTTCTCTAAGTCTGTTAAATTCAACTAACCCGTCATCATGATATTTCATTCTGGCTAGTGATTGAACCTGGAATAGCGACTCAACTGAGGAGAACAGGTCATCAAAATCATCATCTTTATGGTCAAATTTAGTGAGTTTTTCCTGTTCAAGTGCATTGTAGGCGACTTTGTTTGGATCAAATTGCCTATTAGGAAGAGTGGCGAGATTCAGTGCCTTAATCTTATCTGCTTCTTTCTCTACATGTTTAAAGTCATGCAGAGCGTAAACACCACATCTTAGAGGGAAAGAAGGCCAAAACTGCTTCTTTTTATTCCTTAGAGTCTATGTAACTATTGGCATTATGATACATATGTTGTACTTGATGGCAACCCACTCATCTCAGATGATAAATTATAGTGCAGAAAAGTTCACGCACTTATATGCAGAGAAAAGTTTATTTCATGTAGAGAAAAGTTCACGCACTTTTATGCAAAGAAAAGTTTATTTCATGTAGAGAAAAGTTCACGCACTTTTATGCAGAGAAAATTTTATTTCATGTAGAGAAAATTTCACGCACTTTTATGCAGAGAAAAGTTTATTTCATGTAGAGAAAAAGTTCACGCACTTTCATGCAAGGAAAAGCGCGTATATGTTGGAGAACTTACCTTTGGTCCATGGTAGTTAGTCCTTGGTATTTGAACCTATGGTTTTGAACCATGGTACCTTGTCAGAAGTGTTGATCTCACGCACTTTCATGCAAGGAAAAGCGTGTATATGTTGGAGAACTTACCTTTGGTCCATGGTAGTTAGTCCTTGGTATTTGAACCTATGGTTTTGGACCATGGTACCTCGTCAGAAGTGTTGATCTCACGCACTTTCATGGTTGGTTCATGGTATTAGTCCAACAGTTTTTTGATCTTATGGTTTTGGACCGTGGTATTGTGGAAGGCCTAAGACTATATAAGAGGAAGAAGATCATTTGGCAATGTATCATCGAATGAATTGAATATCTAATAAGTGCTAGATCTGAAATATTTGTGATTGGGTTATGGTGCAGATCTGGATCTGAATGAAGGAGGAACCTTAGCGCATAAAGAAGGATAAGTTCTATTGATGGGTCATAATCTTTATGCTTGAATAATAGTATCTTTGTATGATTTTGATCTGTTATATGAGGCACATGCTTGATCTATAAATCTGACAATCTGGGTTAATTAGTGTCTGAATATTTGAAAGAAGGAATTATTCTTTATAGATCTGCACGCAGGTTTCAGGTTGTTGAAGTAGTGTATATCTTTAAATTATGATCTAGCTGCCTCTGTCTATTGCTGCAGTATTCTGGGTTCAGAATTTGGTGTGTGGTTACTGTTACTGTGTTCTGGGTACAGCTGTCAGAGAAGTGTTTACTTGATTCAGTGCTAATTGGGAAAAGGAGATTGTTTGATGCAAATATACTTGATGATTGATTGATGTTCATGGATCCAGTTTGAAAATTTATGAAAAGTGGTCCTTGAAAGAAAAGAAGTAGGGGGTTGTAACTCCCTTCCAGGAGAGAGAGTTGTAGCTCTCTGCAGGTTGCAGCCTGCGTACTGGTAAAGGACTACACCAGTAAAAAATCATTGTAAAAGGAGTTTCTAATTGAAAGAAGATAGAGACATATTGCAGCAGGTGGTTTTCACCCACATTGGGTTTCCACCTTATATCTGGTGTTCTTTGGTGTGACTATCTGTTTTTCTTGTTCATGCTCATTATTTTATGGTACTGACATATAATAATTCAAAGTATAAATATATTGAAAAAGAATTAGATAATACTGATTCACCCCCCCCCCCCAGTATTATTTCCAACAATTGGTATCAGAGCAGGTCCTTCTGAAGAAGCTTGATCGCTTGAAGGAAGATCTAACATCATGAGCAACTAGGAGAGGGAAGCATCAATCAGGCCACCGATTTTTGATGGAACAAACTTCGTATATTGGAAGGTAAGAGTTACTACCTATCTTCAATCTTTGGGTACAGAAGTATGGGACATTATAGAAACAGGGTATACTTTTCCATCAGCTACGCCTACAGATTCAGCTGAGAAGAAGAAATATGAAACAAATGCAAAGGTGGTTAATACTCTTCTAGGATGTCTATCTCAATCTGAATTCGTAAAGGTTATGCAATATAAATCCGCAAAAGAAATATGGGACAAGATTGTTTTGAGCTACGAAGGAGATGAACAGGTGAAACGTGCAAAACTTCAAACCCTCAGGATTCAGTATGAGAATCTCAGAATGTATAATGATGAAAGTGTGGCTAACTATTTTCTTCGTGTGGATGAGATTGTTAATTGTATGAAAAATTTGGGTGAAGAAATAAAAGAGGTTGTTGTGGTTGAAAAAGTTCTAAGATCTTTGTCACCTAGGTTTGAATCTAAAGTTTCTGCTATAGAAGAAAAGGAGAATCTACAACATCTTAAAATGTCACAACTACATGGAATTCTAACTGCTTATGAAATGAGAAAAGGAGGTCCATCTGACAGGAAAGAAGCTGCCTTCAAGGCTTCAGGTAAAGGAGAGTACTATGAATCAGGACATGGGTCAGAAGAAGAAGAAGAATCAAATTTTGTCAGAAATCTTCAACGGGGTGCTGGACGGTTTAGAGGTAAGTTACCCTTCAAATGCTTTGCTTGTGGAAGAGTAGGTCACTATGCTGCCAAATGTCCTCATAAGGATAAGATCGACAAGGGAAAGGAACCTATTAGATGGAACAAGAAACAGAATGCAAATAAGAAAAGCTACTACACTCATGAAGACAGTGATGGTCTATCAAATACTGATGAAGATGAACGAGGTAACGACTATAAACTTTTAATGGCCTTTGAAGATGATGATTACATGGATGCTATAGATGTGGATAGTTTTTATGAAGAGATTTGTAGACTCAAGACATGTATAGAAGAAAAGAATGTGATCATTGATACTCTACAATTTCAAATTGATGAAAAAGAAAATTTTCTTGAAAAGTTAGAATGTGAAATTGTTGGCCTTAGAAAAGAAATTGAGAAAACAAAGACTATTAATCTTAAGTTTGTCAAAGGATCTGAAACTCTGGATGAGATCATCAATGTACAACGTTCTCTGCTAAACAAGACAGGTCTGGGGTATAATGGAGAAACATCTCAAGTATCCACCTCAAAGAGTTATCTTGATGCAACAAGAAGGAATGAGCAAAAGCACAATGGAGATCACCAGGTAAAGTAGGGACGAATTACATCAAGAACTAACAAAGACTACTTGGTAAACCAGGGGCAATCTGTCTTAAGGGTGAACAAAAGCTACAACCAGCCACAGGTAAAATCTTCTCAATTTGCTTCAAGAATGGATGACAATAAAAATTACAATCATTTGGGTGGTAGATTTGGTAACCACAGAAGTTTCTTCAATGGCCAATGTTTCTCTTGCCATAACTTTGGTCACAAAGCAGTTCAATGTGTTGCATATAAAACAATCATGACTAGAGAAGCTCAAAAACAAAGAAGTATGACTGGGATTACAAAAAGGACCTATAACAACTTTTCAACTCTTGAAAATGAAATTGAATGTTCTATTTGTAATAACTTCGGTCATGAAGATTCTGAATGCAGGAGCAGATTTCAGCAGACAAAGGAACAAGCCTCAAGCACCAGAACATGGAGAATAAAGGAACCACAATCAGAAAGATGTGGGATAGCCTTTTATGCAGAGGGACAGGAAAATATATGGTACATCGACAGTGGATGTTCGAAGCATATGACAGGTGATAAAGAAAAACTTGAATCATATTCTGCTTTAGAAAAGGGAAAGAAAGTTTCTTTTGGAAATGATACTCCAGCAGCTCTAAAAGGAAAAGGCACAGCTCAGTTAAAAGAAAAGGTCAAAGCTGGAAATGTTTTGTATGTTGATGGCTTGAAGCATAACCTTCTGAGTGTCAGTCAGATGTGCGATCAAGGAACCGAGGTAATATTTCGATCAAATGGATGTAGCGTTCGTGATCTCGATACATGGAAAACAGTGATCAAAGGTAGAAGAACTCCAAATAATCTATACATATTTGAAGAAGGACAACAACAATTCTATTTGAGCAAGGATGATGAACATTGGTTATGGCACCAGAGGTTGGGGCATCTAAGCTTTTCACAAATAAGCAAGGCATGCAAATACCAGGCAGTTCGTGGTCTTCCAGATATCAAAATTCCAGACAACACTATATGCAAATCATGTCAGTTTGGTAAGCAAACCAGAACCAACTTCCCAGAGAAGGAAGGATCAGCCAGCAGGCCTCTTGAACTAGTCCATACAGATGTATGCAGTCCTTTCAGGACGAGGTCACCTCGAGGAGAAGAATACTTGATATTATTCATTGACGATTTCTTCAGGTTTGTTTGGTTAGGAATTTTGAAGCACAAAGACGAAGCATTCGAAAAATTCAAATCCTTCAAAGCCTTCGTTGAAAATGAATCAGGTTACAAAATTAAGTGCCTCGGGTCTGACAGAGGTGGGGAGTTTACCTCAAATGAATTTTTCGATTTCTGTGAAGAACATGGGATAAGAAGGGAATTCTCTACAACTAGAACTCCTTAGCAAAATGGAGTGGTGGAAAGGATGAACAGAACAGTCCAACAAATGGCCCGTGCTATGCTTGATGAGTCTGGAACTCCCGCAACTTTCTGGGGTGAAGCTGCATATGTTGCGGTTGTTATTCTCAATAAAACAAATGTCCGAGTGAACAGCACTCAAACTCCTCATGAACTCTGGTATGGTGAGACTCCCTCGGTAAAACACTTCAAAATCTTTGGGAGCAAATGCTATATTAAGAATACTGATGAGCACTTGGAAAACTTGAACCTAGAGCAGATGAAGGCATTCTTCTTGGTTATTCTCCACACAACAAAGCATATAAGTGCTACAATAAAAGACTTGGAAGAATTGTTGACAGCATTGATGTAGTGGTTGATGAAAAAGGATACATTCCTAGGCAAGTAAATCATGAAATTATCGAAGAAGATGAAGACTACCCTCAAAGACAGAATGATGAAGAAGAAGAACCTCAAGAAGCACCAAAGGAACAGATAAGGGTAGAAGAGAAGACTCCATCCAGGACGTTCAGAAGAATCATCCAGAATCTCATATTTTGCGGCAAAAAGAAGCAGGTGTACAAACAAGAAGAACAATTGCAGAAGCTTCAAGCTATTTGGCATTACTCTCATCCACTGAACCACAAAATGTAAAAGAGGCATGCAAAGATGAATGTTGGGTCAAAGCAATGGATGAAGAACTTGAGCAGATCGAAAAGAACACTTGGGAGTTGGTTCCTAGACCAAAGGATAAGAATGTTATAGGGACAAAATGGGTCTTCAAAAATAAGTTGAATGAAAATGGGGAAGTAATTAGAAGCAAGGCCAGACTTGTTTGTAAAGGGTATGCGCAGCAAGAAGGAATAGATTTTGAAGAAACTTTTGCTCCTGTTGCAAGACTTGAGGCCATCCGAATGTTCCTTCCTCTCTCAAGATTTCAAAAGTTCAAAGTATTTCAAATGGACGTGAAATCAGCCTTTCTGAATGGATACTTAGAAGAAGAAGTATACATTGAGCAGCCAGATGGTTTCATTCTTGGAAATGATCCAAATCTTGTATGCAAATTGAAAAAGGCTCTCTATGGTCTTAAACAAGCTCCAAGGGCTTGGTACTATCGTTTGGACAAATATCTTCATCAACAAGGTTTTTCAAAAGGATCAGCAGATAGCAATCTTTATATAAAAATTGAAAATGACAAATTGCTAATACTTGTTGTGTATGTAGATGACATTATCTTTGGCAGCAATGAAGAATCTATGAGTCAAAGCTTTGCCTTGGTGATGCAGAAAGAATTTGAAATGTCCTTGCTTGGAGAATTGACATATTTTCTTGGTTTGCAAATCCAACAAAAGGAAGGAGGGATCTTCTTGTCTCAAACCAAGTATCTCAAGCAGATTTTGAAGAAATATGGCATGGAAGATGCAAAACCAGTATGTACACCCATGGTCACAGGATGTAGCCTCAGTGCAAATGATGAATCAGCAGCAGTACATCAACCAACCTACAGATCTATGATTGGAAGTCTACTTTATTTGACAGGTACCCGACCAGACATCATGCATGCAGTGGGAATAGTTGGAAGATTTCAGGTAAATCCAAAGGAAACTCATCTTCAGGCAGTAAAGAGAATCTTCAAATATCTTCAAGGGACTCAAAATTATGGCTTATGGTATCCTAGAGATACAAATCTCACACTTCATGCTTATACTGATGCAGATTGGGCCGGAAGCGTGGATGACAGGAAGAGCACAAGTGGTGGTGCATTCTTTATGGGTTCCAGATTAGTATCTTGGTTCAGCAAGAAACAGAGTTCAATTTCCTTGTCTACAGCTGAAGCAGAATATGTTGCTACTGCATCTTGTTGCACTCAACTCCTTTGGATGATGCAGACCTTGCAGGATTTTCAAATCACTTGTACACCACCCATCTCCATCTTATGTGATAATACAAGTGCAATCAACATTTCAAAGAGCCCAGTCATGCATTCAAAAACCAAGCACATACCAATCAAGTATCACTTTCTCCGGGAACAAGTGCTTGAACAAAAGGTCAAGTTGGAGTATGTTCCTTCTAAGGAACAGGTTGCTGATATACTCACCAAACCATTGCCTAGGGAGACCTTTGAATACCTCAAGCAAAAGCTGGGGGTTGTTGATGCATCATCTTGTTGTTGAATCTCTTTTGATTGTTGGTTGTACGCAAGGTTCATCTGAAGTATATGCGTACATGTGCTGGGTTGCGGATTGGTCAAAGATCGAATGGCACAGGTTCAGGGGGAGCATATCATGCATTGTTGGCATTATGGAGGAAGTACAGAAGGAGATCATGGATGCTGGTCTGAATATTGCTGCAATACGTCTCTATCTCTTTCATGGTCATGGATTATGGTTCTTCTTTGCAGATCTGGTTTATAGTCAGGGGGAGCATGTTCTTAGGGGGAGCATAACCCTTTGCCCTTGATGTCAAAGGGGGAGAGTGATTGGTTGTTGTTGCCATCAAGTCCAAAGGGGGAGATTGTTGGCATTATGATACATATGTTGTACTTGATGGCAACCCACTCATCTCAGATGATAAATTATAGTGCAGAAAAGTTCACGCACTTATATGCAGAGAAAAGTTTATTTCATGTAGAGAAAAGTTCACGCACTTTTATGCAGAGAAAAGTTTATTTCATGTAGAGAAAAGTTCACGCACTTTTATGCAGAGAAAAGTTTATTTCATGTAGAGAAAATTTCACGCACTTTTATGCAGAGAAAAGTTTATTTCATGTAGAGAAAAAGTTCACGCACTTTCATGCAAGGAAAAGCGCGTATATGTTGGAGAACTTACCTTTGGTCCATGGTAGTTAGTCCTTGGTATTTGAACCTATGGTTTTGAACCATGGTACCTCGTCAGAAGTGTTGATCTCATGCACTTTCATGCAAGGAAAAGCGTGTATATGTTGGAGAACTTACCTTTGGTCCATGGTAGTTAGTCCTTGGTATTTGAACCTATGGTTTTGGACCATGGTACCTCGTCAGAAGTGTTGATCTCACGCACTTTCATTGTTGGTTCATGGTATTAGTCCATTAGTTTTTTGATCCTATGGTTTTGGACCGTGGTATTATGGAAGGCCTAAGACTATATAAGAGGAAGAAGATCATTTGGCAATGTATCATCGAATGAATTGAATATCTAATAAGTGCTAGATCTGAAATATTTGTGATTGGGTTATGGTGCAGATCTGGATCTGAATGAAGGAGGAACCTTAGCGCATAAAGAAGGATAAGTTCTATTGATGGGTCATAATCTTTATGCTTGAATAATAGTATCTTTGTATGATTTTGATCTGTTATATGAGGTGCATGCTTGATCTATAAATCTGACAATCTGGGTTAATTAGTGTCTGAATATTTGAAAGAAGGAATTATTCTTTATAGATCTGCACGCAGGTTTCAGGTTGTTGAAGTAGTGTATATCTTTAAATTATGATCTAGCTGCCTCTATCTATTGCTGCAGTATTCTGGGTTCAGAATTTGGTGTGTGGTTATTGTTACTGTGTCCTGGGTACAGCTGTCAGAGAAGTGTTTACTTGATTCAGTGCTAATTGGGAAAAGGAGATTGTTTGATGCAGATATACTTGATGATTGATTGATGTTCATGGATCCAGTTTGAAAATTTATGAAAATTGGTGCTTGAAAGAAAAGAAGTAGGGGGTTGTAACTCCCTTCCAGGAGAGAGAGTTGTAGCTCTCTGCAGGTTGGAGCCTGCGTACTGGTAAAGGACTGCACCAGTACAAAATCATTGTAAAAGGAGTTTCTAATTGAAAGAAGATAGAGACATATTGTAGCAGGTGGTTTTCACCCACATTAGGTTTCCACCTTATATCTGGTGTTCTTTGGTGTGACTATCTGTTTTTCTTGTTCATGCTCATTATTTTATGGTACTGACATATAATAATTCAAAGTATAAATATATTGAAAAAGAATTAGATAATACTGATTCACCCCCCCTCTCAGTATTATTTCCAACAGTAACTCCTTCGGATGTAATTTGATATGCTACCTCTCGGGCTAACAGTTTGTCGGGTATATACAAAGGGAGGACATGAGGCTTGGCATGGCGGCTGAAAACTCTTACATAGGTGAATTTTTCTTCTCCGAACCATCTCCCTATGGCTGTCAAGTCAATCTCCGCTTGTGAGGAAATCTTAGGAGCAGGTTTGTCAAAAATGGCATAGTGAATGGGTAACATAAAACCATTGCAAACTTGATATAAATGGTGTTTATAGTGGGCTTTCCATAACTTCTGGTGGTATATATGAATGGGCATAGAGTCGTGTGGAGTCCATCTCCACCCCAGCACAGGAAATTCGGAATTAAAACACAAGGTGTCCAAGATGTAGGAACTATATTAAAATGGGGGAATGAACCTTTCAGTAACGCGGGATTTGTTTCTGAATTCAAGAACCGCGGTTGTTACCTTATTAGACAGTATATTTCCCCAATCCATTATTTCACTATTGCATGCTGCCTCCATTAAAGGTACCATCTCTATAGTGAAGTTTGAGGAATCATGTAACCCCCACAACCCACACATCATTACTCTGACATAACAATAAGGAGAACACAAGGAATCGACAAAGTACTTACCCGAAGACTCATGCTTGTGTTTTGTTGGGTTTTGCCTCCAATCCCGTATGGGTTCTGACTCAATGTCGTTTTCGTTTCTGAATTTCTTCAGGAATGCTTTGTTGTACTTCTTCTCCGGTGCAGGCAAATGGTACATTTGCCTCAAATCATCAGGTTGAAACAAGCCGAAGACTCTCCCGTCCATGGTGCAAAATGTCCTGTTTGTGATTGGGATTTCTTCAATTTCCCATCTCACCACATCTGTATATGGGAGAATTTTTTCTCGGGCTGCTATCCGATGAAGTTAAGAGTCAGGTAAATCCTTTAGAGTAGCATCAGACTTCCGAGTCAGGTCTGCTATGGCTTGCACTGTTGTTACCTCAGGCTCTTCAGCCTCAATCAGATTGTAGATGCTCAACCAAGTAGTTTTACCGAGTCCTAGACATGTGGTGTCTGATATCAGTCCCTTTTTGCTTGATCCTGGATTGGCAATCTGTTGTCCTGTAACTGCCGAAGTGGAAGTTGTTCCATTTTTCTTATATTTCTTCCCCATTTGGCTTGAATTTGCTGCTTCGGAAGAGCTCTGCATAAGAGAGAAAATGAATGTAATGCGGAGAATTGGTAGTGCAAACCAAAGATGAACGAGATATATTAATCAATGAATAATGGAGGATTTAACTTAAGGTGGCCGCGGATACAATCTCTGAAGAGATTTTAGCCTTACTATTTCATTAAATGGTCGTTTAAACCTGTCAATCCTTTAAATGCTCATCATATCGTTTATTGGCCGAATGATTCATTTAAGTGTGGCTTTGATGTTTTGGCGGTTGAGCGCACTATCGGGAAGAGAAAGGCCTTTAATACTAAATAACCATAATATATCCCGGCTTTATCAATCTTTTTTGAAATCTGCGCTTAGCTTTATCGCAATCGGCAATCGGGGGAATGCTTAAGTTGTTATATTGGTGTCCTTTCAGAATCCCCGATCTTCGATAGCGATATCGCCAATTCGCATTGGGAGTTTTAAATGAGGGCTTTAGATGCATGCATGGTACATCTCCGATCTCCGATAGCGATATCGCATCGGAGCGAAGAGGGGCCTTTTGTTATGGTCGCTTGCCTTCCCGATATCCGATAGCCATTTGTGCATTGTCGCATCGGGGAAAATCAATGGGCCTTTAAGTAATGCATTCTTTGTTATTGTGATATGCGATCTTGCGATTGCTTTATCGCAATAATGAAAGATTATTCATTCTTTATTATAAGACCGATTAAGTGATTTATCAACAAGGTTTATAATGTTTTATTTCTTTTCAGACCTTTTGAATAATGATAAGTTGATACCAATTTAAATGAAAAGGGACCCATTTCATATTATAGTTTTGAAAAATAAAAATTGTATGAAATGGGGGGTTGTTGTAGAGCACAACAGAAAGGTATACAATCCAAACTTGAGTTTGATATAAGATATTTTCATGAATATGAATCAACTAAAATAAAACCTTCAATCCAATCATAGACCAAATCTTGAAAGTTAGAAAAACTACGTCTGAATTACCCAACATCTTTCAAGAAGGGATCTACATCTGATGAAATCATGCAAAGGAAAGTATTTTGTGAGAATATCCAAATATGTTTTAGTTCGGCAACCTTACCAGAGTCATGAGAACCTGACATAACCATCAACAAAAGTTGACGTAAATTGATTTCCTAGTGAGACCCAATAATTTCAAGAATTGTAGAATTGAATTTTGAGGATTGATTTAGATTATGCATGATGTGTGGAGAGTTACCATCAATAATTTCAATAAGACCACTATTATCTAAATGATATCCATTTACATCACCGATTTGGTTAGAACTTATATATTCAACGAATATATTACCCCAATCATAAGTTTCTTGCACATCTAAAGATGGATAGATTGAATGACTTTCATGAGTAACCTAAATGGTATAATTTTCTTCATGAAAAAATAAAAATGATAAGGGATGGAAAGAATACTCAATGATTTCTTTACTTTCCTCTTCATCATGAATGATATCACTACTATGTGTCAATTCAAAATCCAACTCATTAAATGGAGCATCTCCATCACAAGTTAATGCCTTATGAAAGGTGGAACATAAGGGATAGTGAGGTGAAGAGGGAGTTCTAATAAGAAATTCTTCTTTAAAAAATTTAGATTCAAAATATAAATCTTTCGAAATAAAATTCCCTTGAGAAATTGAAAGATCAAAAGGTGCACTAAGGAAACCACATTATATACAATAATGCAGTTAGAATCAATAGAATGAAGGTTTTCCAAGAATTCAGATTGATTAGGCAAATCAATGTCATTTAATACATCACCGAGATTACTAGATTCAAAATCAACCAAGGATGGGAGATCATTATCTTGACATGGAGGATTCTGAAAAAGAGAAGAAAGATCGAAAGAATCCTCACCTTGTTGCTCTTCTACCTGTGAAATGTGACTACCTTGCTCTTGATCGATACTTGGATTTGGAAGAGACTGATCAAGAAGAACAAGGGGAAAGGGATCATGGTAAAGAGATGATAGAGGATGAAAATAATCAAAATCATATTCAAGAAAAAATTTATGAGTGTTAATACCATATGGTGGAATGGAGGGACTAATTTTCACCATATGCTTCATTCTTCGTTCCAAATTATCCTCAGTCGAATCAGGATCATGGGAAAAGGATGATGGTTGAGAAGATGGATTAGGAATTTGATTTGAAAATTTCCCATCCTCAAAATTATCACAAGGAGGCACCCCAAAAAGTTACTAGAAAAGGAGGAGGACAAGGAACAAAAGGAACTATAGCCTCATCCTTTGAGATTGGGGGTGTCTCTCAATTTCTAAAAGTTGGGAGAACAAGAATATTTGGGGTTTTAGATTCACATTGATTCAAAGAGATCCAAACCAAATGTTCAAACTTTTGCTTAAAGAAATCCCAATCCATATCTTCTTCAGGAAACTCATAACATAAGTGAAGGGATTGTTATCAAAATCCTCAATTGATTCATTAGGCTCTATTCGAGGTTGATTAATTCTTTTATAAACATATCAGTAATCATACCTATCAAAGGCTTGATGAAGATCCTTAAGAAATTGACGAAAATAATGAATTGAAGCAGATGGTAAGGTATGACACCATTGATTTACATGACCTTCAATAATGAGGGTAAATACAATAGACATAAAATCTTCGTCATCAACTTCAAGAGATTTACAAAACCCAAGAAAATCATCTATGTGTTTGGACAAAAGTGTACCACCCTCACCATCAAACCTGAATTGAGACAAGACATGAACAATTTCCATGGAGATTGAAAGTTTACCATGAGATAGGTTAGAAAAACACTTTGGGATTATGGTTTTAGTTGAAGCATTAAATATAAGAGATTCAACACATACTCAAAGGGAACAGCTTGTCATCTGGCCCTCCTTCTAGCAGCAGAATGTTTACAGTGTTGGATACCTCCAACATACAGGGGATCTCATCGATGTGGAGTCCCAATTAGACCTCACACATTTTGGAGTGGGATTCCCATCTATAGTATTGGCCTGGCCACCATAACCATAATTTTTTCCTTGGTTTCAATGAATAACATAAAAAATTATATACATAACCCTTGAACAAGCAAGTTGACATTGTAAAACGGCGATTGTAATGTGTAAAAGGAGACTTTCAGGAAGGGGGGAGACAAAAGTGAGCCTCTAAAGAGAATTAATAGTACTAACCTAAGAGAGACACGTTAGGAAATAAATATTCTTTAGTTGTCTAGTGAAATAGTTCACTTAGATACAATGATAATTAAATCACATACTATACACCTTCAACAAGATAAGTATCGAGGTCACCGAAATAGCTCAATTTCCTAGGTACATGTGAACGAAACATATATAGAAAACATCCAAAGAATAGTCCTAAGACATTCACAATACATGCATCAAAATGTGTTTTCTCATCAAGCTTCAATTATAAGGTGAAAGATCCAAGTACATAGTTACAATGATGAAACTCTAGTTCCAAAGAATATTTTTCTCCTGTGCCAAAATCCCTTTGGTTGAGTTATGAGGTTATTTTTATATCAAGAAGAATTACCTTACATATTCTCATGAATATTGGGTTACCCTCATGACTCTTGAACTTCTAGTGTGTCCTTTGGACTTAGAAACAACTCTTGAACTTATAAATGACTTTTTCACTTATATAATCTTTGTCCAACTATGACTATGTGACTCTCCATTTTCCACATATGACCCTTGTACTTCCACACATTACATTTTGTCCTTTATTAAAAATACATGGTTACATTCCACATGATGTGGAAATACATATAAACAGATATTGACCATTGCGATGATACTCATATAGGATACAAGTTGACCATGATGACATGGACTTTATGATGAGGTGGCAATGCCAAGTTGTCTTCCTTGTTGCTTCATCTTGCATTCTTGATGATAAATCTGATCTATGCCTCATCTTCATGTAGGATTTGCTTTGTTTCTTATCTTCACCCTTCAAAGGGTCTTTGATCAATATCTGAATCCTCTTAGTCATCATGTAAAGTCTTTTTTCTATCTCAATCCATGATCTACTTCATGTCTTCATGATTGTTCTTTTTTGTTCTTCTTCTATGTAGGTGATTCTTTATGATTTATCCTTGCTATCTTCTTGAGCATCTCCTTGCCATGTTGATATAGTACTCCTATGAATGATGATTATTCATGACAAGGAAAAATTAGTCTTAAAACATGTATTCTATCACTACTTAGCTCATGGAATGACAAGATCATGATAGGCCTGTGAGAGGATTAAAAGGAGATTTGATTAGGAGGGCATAGTCAAACTCATCAAGGATCACAAGAGGCCTTTGAGGTGTGCTTGTACGCTCAAACAAGGGAGAGAGAACTCAAGGGCGCAAGCGTGCACTCCAAAGAGACGAACGAGTGAGGCTTTAGGCCTTCAAGGTGCGCTCATGCGCTCAAAGAGAATAATAGGGCACAAGGGTACACTCTGAAAAGATGAATGAGTGAGGATTCAAGCCTTCAAGCCCTCAAGGTGTGCTCATGTGCTCAAATAGAATAAGAGTGCACAAGGGCGCTCTCCGAAGAGACGAAGGAGAAACACTCAATCCTTCAGGATCTTCTCATGCTCTCAAAGAGGGCATAGTTATTCGTGTCAAAAGAGTGCACTCAATATTCAGGCTCGGTGATTGCACCATGCACTCAAAGGGAAGTATGAATATTTGTGATTCATGATTGCAACATGCACTCTGAGGCTTCATGCTTCGTGAGTGCATCATGCGCTCTAAGAGAAGAAAGAAGCTCCATGCTTTATGAGTGCACCATGTGATCAAGGAGGGCACAGTTCTTCGAGTCGAAGGAGTGTGCTCATAGTCCCAAAGTGTGTTCATTTTTCTGAAGTGCGCTCATCTCACAGTGTGCTTTTGAAGGCAAGAAGGTCCTTGTTTTTCCAGAGTGTGCCTTTTTTAGGAGAGAAGGTTATTTTTCTTCAGAAGTGTGTGTTTCCACTAAGCGTTTGAAGTGCACTTCATTGTCTCGAAGTTCACTTCATTGTTTTGAGGTGCACTCAGGCTTGGAAGCATGCAATTCTCTCCAACATTGGCTACTTGTTTATCTAGAATGCACTTTTCACCGAGGGAGCGGCATATGGTTAAGTGACTTGTTCTTAGGAAGTACTAATGCAATATGAGAGGGAGGAGACCTTAGAAAATACTTAATGCACAAGTATGGGAGGAAATATACATTAATGAGGCCCATGAATAAGTTGTGCTTATCACCTAGTAATAGGATTAATGCTTTTATAACTTGCACTAAGTTGAAGGACCAAGAAGAGTTATCACAATGGCTAAGTGTGGGACCAACAGAGTAGGAGAAAGAAATGCAGCCTAAAATGAATCAAACATAGGTCGCACACATAAATTCCATAAATATAAGCTAATGAAATGCACAAGGCTCATGAACAATAGTCACGCCTTAAAATAACAGCAAAGAGACACTTATTTCTAAGTGTGACAGTTGAAACGACACATTACAACTCTTACAACACAAGCTACAACAGACGTGATGACTATGACCAAAAGCTGCACTGAGATGTAGGAATGTGTCTAATGCATATTAGAATCATATGTAATACCATTTGATGCAGAAGAGTTTTCTATAAATAACTTTGATAATACGCAAGGGTGTGACTCATGCAGGAGTGAAAACAACAAAAGCGACACCTACAACAAGAAGAAAACATGAAGACAACACTTGAAAAATGTGAACGGCCTTAAAAGAGACACATGCCAGAGAAAATATAACATGAAAATAACACTTATTAAAGTAAAATCAAGTCAGGATAATAGTCCCGAGTGTAAAAGTGACATTTGTGAAAGCGAAAATGTGCAAAAGACGACAATTGAGAAAACTCACCAAAATACAAGTACAAACGCAACAAAGAGAGGGAGATTGTCAACAAAAGTGTGGAAGGATTGTCAATCTGAGTTTAACATTACATAGGAAATAACTTGATGGATGGTGTTATGCATGTCTAAACTTGCATAAAGGAAGTGTTCTCATGAACTCGTTGAAGACTGAGCATGTGTGTGCAAGTGACTTGACAGTTTAAATCTAGGAAAAAGACTTAAACACTTTACAAAGCATCAAATGAAAATGGAGTAACCATAAGAAGACATACCATAACATCCTCAGTAGGCTCCAAAATTCAAGTGTGAGAAAAATTTTGGAGGGTGTTGATCGCAGTGACAACAGAAGGTAATCAAGGATCTTGTTAGGATATGTTTCAACTTTGTTTAGGATCATGTATGTGTCATATATTTTGACATAAGAATTGGATGGGTTAAGTATTTATGGTCATATGATGTAAGGTCACTCTTATATATACTTGATGAAGTCTCTATTGTGATGAAACCTTTTAAAAACATATCACATTGAATGATGGTTAGTTAAAAGTATGATTTTTGGTTTTGATTGCAATACAAACATTATGATATGATGTAATAACCATGCATTTGGCAACTAAAGGTGATGTTGACTTATTTGACCTTTCAAGTGGTATAATATGATGACATTTTATGTTCTATAGGAAAGAATAAAAGTTAGTATTATGTTGTAGGGTTATGCACCATTTGCAATGGGCTTGAAAGTTATGGTACATAGTAAAGCTTACAAACTATGGTATATTTGCATTCAAGTGAACAGTAAATAATATATTATGTCATGAGGTAAAATATAAAAAACATAATTTTAAAGTATCAACGCGAATTAATGAGTGAGGTTATAATGTTTTAATGCTTATTATAAGGCCCACAAACTTCATGTTACAACCTCATATGTGAAGGTTGATATTACAATGTAAGTTCATGTAGCACATGAGTTGAATTATTTGAGGTAAGTGAGGGATGCTATTGCAATATTTATGGTCTTGCATTGGAACATAAAAAATAATTTAGCTTGAGGTTCATTCAAGCATGAAAAATTTGAAAATGTACTAGGGTTGTGTTGTACCCCCTCTGTTTTTCCTTAAATTGATTATATTGCAGAGGATTTTGGTTCATGGTCTCAAAGGGTATTTGGAACTCTAGATAAAAAATGGAGCAGAAATAAAAAGAAGAAAAAGCACAAGAGATGATGGAACATGGGCCTCCCCCCCATTTTAAATTTAAATGGTTAAACAATGTTTACTTATCAGGAAGATCCCCTTCCATCCTGAAGCAACCTCATCCTGGAGAAGCTCACACAGGGTAACGAGCATGGAAGTTAAGCCAGGGCTTGCCCCCAAAGAATCAAATTCATTAAAGTGAATGTCGCAAATAGAAGGATACGATGGATTTTGGTGGCTTGGAACCTCGTCTACAAACCCACCCAAGCAACCCGTTGGAGGAGGATAGATGGGCCTATCCCCCATCAGGAGAGCATGGTGACCACGTCAGTAGTCGAGGCCACCATCAAGCGAGCATGGCAGGCGAGCATGAAACCATTTAATGCACCACCCTCCTCCCTTACTTTCCAACCAATCTGTCTCTGCCACGTGTATCCTCCGCGTCACTTCATCGTTTTCCTGTAACCTCAGTAATTTGACCATTACAACTCAAATTGGTCTTTTTCAAATTTTATTTCCTACTGCTCTACCTATTTGCAACATCATTCACCTGACTGTCAGCCAACGTAAAACCTTCTTGCGCCTATACCATCCAATTTCCTTTGGTTACCATGTAATCCACAAATTATTTTTCCTTTTATCATTGTCATCATGCTTAAAATAAATAAATCCGTGCCAAAAATGGAAAAACCACAACATCCAAAACCCTCAAGCCTGCACATCAAACCCTTCATGGACACAGAGGTGAAAATTCATGACTCATTTTTCCCTCTGAACCTGTTAGACCCTTGTTTTGACTTGTATGGCCTCTACCTGAACAAGGGAGATACCTTTCGAGTCGTTTACTTAGGATTGTACTACCAAACAACCCAAATTGTATACCCTTTCCTAGAGTTCATGTCTTGGCTTATGGCCACCTACGTCAAAGAGAATAACTATTGTATTTCATCCACTGGGGAGGAAATTTCGGCAGTCACCCCAGAATTCATACAGAATGCCTTTGTTTACCCAAAATCCCCAAACCTGTAGAAATTTATAGAGACCAAACTTTTCTATGAGTACAATGGACTCTTATATGGAGAGAAACAGGTTTTCCTCCAGATAATTTTAGCTCCAAACACCCAATTTCCCTCCAGCTCAGAAACTTTTCCCATTTCCCTGATTTCAGAAATTTTGCAACACATTTTGGATGTTATTTCGTTATTTTTTGGTGAGGATAAGATAGGAGTTGTATTCAAAGCAACCTTAGGGTTCTTACACAAGGTGACGAAACTATATATTTTCCTTAGCATTCCCTCTTTTATGGTTGAGATTATCAATTTCCAATGCAACCAATTTAGAATGGTCTCCTACTCCATATACTACTCCATGTTGGTTTATTTGTTCTTTTACACTCATGTGGAAGAATTTGATTACCTAAGCCTCGGCATTGTAGACTCTAATAATCAAAGAAAATTTGTAATTGGCTGGAACAGTTCTCTGAAGAAGAAACCCAACAATGTGGGTTTTCATAGTTTATTTCTACTTTCATGACCAATGCTTATAAAATTATCAACAAAGTCTCCCCTCCCAGAGTCTTTCCCCGACAGAAACAAATTTTTCAACTTAATCAGGATGATAGGGTGGTTGACATGTAATTTTTTGAAGACTACACTAAAATCAGGGTATATGGGTCTGAACTGCCTCCTTACCAGCTACCTGAGTTTATACCCATGAGGATTTTTTCCTTGAAATTTATAAGGCATAACCTAAATACTAACCAAATCCATTTTATTCCTGCCAAAGAGGGTTATATGCTCAAGCTTCCAATGAATGTAGGTCCCTTTTTTTTGAACTCTAGACAAGCCTTCCAATAGATTGAAATTTTGTTAAAGGAAATTAAATTTAAAATAGGAGAGGTGTGGCATTATGATCCTCATTGTATCATATCTAGTAGAAAGAAAGAGATTAATGCTTCTACCTATGAACATTAATATAGAGTTGAATTAGAATGGAAGGTTAATTTTGATTCATGGCCCATCAATATAGAGATGAAAGCTGATACACCAAGCACAAAGGAAAAAACTCAGAAGAGGAGTATTGATGAGGCAGGAGATATCGTGATAGAGGATTTATCCTCAACCAAGAAAGAAAAAATCCAAGAGAATATTAAGAAGGATATTAAGGTCAAATTGACCGAGAAGAACTTAGACCAGCCAAGATTCCAGGTGCAATTAGAGGATCCACAACAAACTGCCACCTCCAGTTCAACTGGAGTAGCAATCCTAGGTTCAATTGAAAGCACAATAGCAACATGCCCTAAATGGGAGGAAGGGCAAATGATAGAGGTGAAAAACAAGAAAATTAGGGAAGATTTGTTATCTCAACTAACTTCTCATTTAGTTCCCTACCAAACCAGGCTTCTAGATACCATGGAATTTGAGAGAAATCATATGAAGCTCTCCTTGTATAACCCTTTAGTGCAGTCCCTCCCATCTGGGCCATAGTTTAGGACAGTGAACTTGACTTTGGATATGACTAGGGTACCCTTGCATAACAAGATCAATTTGCATAGGCAGGCAGGGGAGATGATTTATGGTAAGTTAAGCAAGGGAGCCTTGACCGTTAGTAAGGCCGTCAAGCTATTAGATAAGGTTGATACTAAAATAAGATAGGAAAATGCCAATTCGAGAGGCCTCCATCTGCAAAATGAAGGCTACAAGTAGCTAATTATAAAATTGAGGTTGTACCCAAAATATAAAGCTACCATAGATGTCATCATTAAAGGCTCACGGTTATAGGTCCAGTCATTGAAGTAACAGCTTAAAATTCCTGCTACAGAGATGTACGAACCAAGGAGTTGGCTCAAGTGGAAAACAAAAAGGAAATCCTAGCCAAGGAATTGACAACAAGAAATAATGAGGACATATCCCTCAAATTGAAGGTAACAGAGCTACAATAGAGGATTGATTCCCATATTTTTGTTGTGGTCTTGCCAAACAATCCACAAAATCCTACTGAGCAGGTAACCAAGGTCTCACTGATTTGCAACTATCATAGAGCGAGCTTAAGAAAATTCAGATCAATTTGGACAACACCAAGCACATTCTTGCAAACCAGGAGAAGCAACTCCAGTCCACCTTAGCAAATGTGGAGCAAATCAAAAGAAAATACCAGGTGGCACAAGACGAGATTAAAGCGTTGAATAATAGGTTGAAGAAACATGTTCCTCATTGAAGCGAGGAAACTAATATGGGATGATATCATCTTGGAGATAAAGAAGATATGGGTACACCTAAAATTAGTTGCAAAACAAATGGTTGCAGTAAATATCACTAAGTTCCCTATAATTTCATTCAAAGAGGAGGATGTTAATAATTCCAACACTGTTGAGAAATTTATCAAGTACCTAAATGAGAAGTCAGCTAATGAGTTGAGGGAAATACACATCATTGACAAGATAGGTGTGATTATGGAAGTTGCAAAAATGATCCAGAAAAGGGTAGCAAGGGATAAGGCTGACGAATGTGTGAATGATCTGGTAAGGTTAATTGCAGCATTCAACATTAAATTTAACCAAATAACTAGAGCAGGACTTCCTAACTGCTAGGATTTTCAAGGAAATATGATACCATGGGAGTAGTATGAGTAGTTATTAGTTGAGGCCAAGAGTAAGGTGGACTCAACACATGAAAATATTGCCACTATCAAGGACAGAACCGTAGTAAAATATCTAAAAAGTTATTTTCAGCTATTATGGCTTGTGAAGACCTTGTTCGTAGTTAGGCCAAAATAAATTGAACTCACAAGCTTAAGGATGGCCTACAATGCTCTTATTCACACCCCCACACCATATCCAGTTCTATGGCAAAGATGTGATTAGTCGGTTAACCCGCCATGAGTCTGAATAGTGGAGCCTGGGTCCACCTCAAGGCATAAAAGGAGTCCACAATGAAGATATTTTGTTTTAGACATCATTACAATTCCTTTTCTCTCCTGCCATTTTTGTAAATATTTTATTCTCAAGAAAGGAATCAAGTATGTTATGTAATAATTAGGACATTTTGGCTAGTTGCACGCTAGCACAGTTGATTAGTTTAGATATTTGTGGCATTTCCAAATATTTTTGTAATTTGTTCTTATTTTTTGTTCTCAACTATAAAAGGGATGAAGAACTCATTATTAAGAGTTTAATTATTATTATTTTTCCGAAGATTGTAGTTTTTCTGCAATTTTTTTGAGTTTTGGAGCTTATCATATGTATATTGTTCTTGAAGATTAATGAAGAAGTTTTTGGTGATTCCAAGCACTGAGATGTGTAGTATGTAATTATGTCTCTGTTTACTATTTCATAGGTGTATGTTTCCTCTCAGAAATTGTGTAATTGTAGTCGTTGGATTCAATCTTAAACAACATATTTACCTATGTTATGTTATGGAAAATGGTACCTGGTATGTGCGGGATTGAAGGCCTTAAAATGCGCTCCATGCTTTTTGTATCTCATTTCCTTTATCTTTTTTGTGATTCTTTTGGAATTTAACGTACAGGATTCTATCATTAGCCCTCTACATTAATTTCATTTCCTTGTATCTCTTATTTCACCTATACTGCAATAACCATTTAAACTATACTCTCTGTGTGTAGGCCACCATAACAAAATACTATCAATGTGTAAATTGAATTTGCCTTTGAGAAGGGTAATCGAACCATATTCAATAGATTTACTTGTAATTCTTGAGCATAATAGACCTATCTTTTAAAAACATACTAAGATGTCTTAGGCATTCACCTCTTCTCAACCTGGGGGTTTCTCTAGGAGCCACAACAAATTTCAAGTGTTTATTGTAGATTGTTTTCCGTTTTCATCGACATTCAAGAGCTAGTAGTGGAGCTAGGAGCTTAGTTTGCTCTTATGTTGTAAATTGGGCATGAATGTTGATATAACACCTACGATTTCCAAATGTTTCAAGAAGAAATTAAAGGTGTGAGGTGGCATGAGGTGATAGTGCATGGAAAATATGGATTTTCAGTGTTTGAACACAAGGCATGCAATTATGTTGTTGTTTTAGATGTATATGATAATTGTTTGTTAATTTTTAAAATGCTTTTATGGCTCTGTTCTAGATTTAGTAACTCTATTTCTCTCATATTATGCCATGCTCAAATGTTTTTTGAATTTTGAATAGAAACTTGAATTTAGAAAAAAAAAAAAAAAAACAACAACAACAAGGTTGTTGCCCCATTCTTGACATTTGAATTTTTCAGTGTGTTACAATTCCCAACCATTTCATAGTCGTACTCTTTTGAGCATTAATATTCATAATATAGAGTTAGTTTGAAACGTTTAGTCTGTATGTAGTGAGACTATGTCAATAGTTTATCTACTGAGGGAAAATAAAGAAAAAAACTGGGCTTGACCCATCCATTATATTTTATTCAAATATTTGTCACATTCCCTTGTTCCTCTCACACTCAAGTGGTGTCAAAAGCTTGAAAGCATATCACAACATTTTCCCATTAATAAATATGATACTCTTGTACATCATTTTCCTTAGTTACTCATACCCCTCACTTTGTTTAACGGAAAATAATCTTGCATAGCAAGGACATTTTAAGCAAGTATTTTGTTTGAAAGCTTTAGCTAGGTATATAATAATACTTTGTTATTGATTTACATCAGAAAGAAAATAATTAAACAAAAATGGCATTCTCGCCTTCATGGTAGAAAATTTTCCATATTCCCATGTCATTTCATACCTACACCTTGTTTAACAAAGGGAAAATAGCATGCGTGGTGATATTTATGGGTTCCAAGCTCGCATATATATTTATGGGTTCCAAGCTCGCATATATTAAGCCATGTTACAATTGTATTTCAAAAGAAAATGTTTCCAGCTAGAATGGGCACTTGGGTATGTTATTAAACCCATCACATTTTTCCTTGACTCCGTGACCACTCCTTACCATTGTCAGTAACAAAGAAATTTGTTTATATAAATAAAAACTCAAACGGGACACACTATTCAAGAATTGTGAAACAAATTAAGTTCTTATTTCAAACAAAGCACATAGTTTGTAAATTTTTCATGTTATTTAACACTCCATCCTCTCGAGTATCTTAATTCCTAACCATGGCCATTATTAAATTGTATAAATGAACCTTTAGCAAAGTATCATTTATTTATATTTGCATGCAATCGTAGTATGTTATGTGTCTAAAAATTTTATGGAATGGAGAATGACAATGTTTGTGCATGCTACTAAATGAGTTTCTTTAATAGAGGTTCTTGTGGATCTTGAAGAGGGCGGGGGAAGAGACAAAATTCCATCTGGAAAGAAGGGAGGAACAAGAGAATAAGGTTTTGTATCCATTTTTATGCAAATTCTAATGAGATCAACTAGTTGGTACATATAGGGCACCTTTTATTAGGTGGGCAAGCTTTACCTTAGCCATTCATCCCCATTAAATATTTCTTGTAGTCTCACCCTGGCATAATCAATATTCCTTAGGCCCAACTTAATCCTATAAATTATGGGCGGGGGGGAAAGATAAGCAGACCTATCTTTGGAATTGCTAATTGGCCAAGAAGTCACAGGAAACAACCAATACCAAGTGTTCCCCTATTGGCACTTTTTCTAACACATTTAATTATAACCAACAACCCATAGAAATCAAACCCTCCTCATTTTTTTCAATTGGTGAAAATGGAAAGCAACTTGTGGCCAAATTCTTGCGCATTGAGTCTTCTCAATATATCTCTATTCACTCAAGCATATATTAATAAGACTAAAGGAGAGCGTAAGAGGGGAATATCACACTTGAACATGCATCCAAGTATATCTTGGTACTGAAGTTTTATTTATTTATTTGAAGTTCAGGTGGTGATAGTATGAATTTTATTTTGATTGGATCATGCATTACAGATTTTGACTTAAAACTCATGTTTCCTATGATAATTTTGAAGATCAGATATCATATCTTAAACTTGTTTTAATATATGGAGTCACAAGGTTATGATGTTGATATATGTTGATGGTTGTTGTACATGTTATTTTCATGTCATTCATATTATTTTATATATGTTGTTTTGAAATAACTATTGGGAGTTACAAGGGGAGTGTGGTGTATGTGACTGTGTGTGGAGAGATAGAGAGAGAAATAGACATAATTTTTATTTCATTTATGAGTTTAGTCAGACCCATTCTATCTTATGAGAGTCACAAATATAATCTCTAAATTACTTTATTAATTTAATTTAATATATCATTAATCATACTTTCTCCTCCATTTCTCGGAAAAAAAACATCAGGTGAAAATAAAATTGTTGTAACCAATATGTTATGCAACCAGCTCACAAATAGATAGATCAACGATTTAAAAATTATCCTCTTCGAGGGGGAAACCTCCTTTACATTACATAAATGAAAAATTCTTGGGTGATACAAATGAAAATACCTCCTTTGTATATATAGGAGTCTAAGCGGTCACAATATAATCAGAGCCTGCATAACAATAATAATGTAAGGACACAACAATAACAATAGTAGGCTTCTATGGGGCACAACAATAACAATATGGGGGCTACATGGGCACATCAATAACAATAAGGGGGGTACACTAGTATTATAGGGACCTAACAAGCCCCTCTCCTTCAAAAAAGTGTTGTCCTCAATGCTTGAGTACTTCCGGATGCTTCTATATAGAATTTTCATCCTCCAATGTGGAATCTTCAGCGGGTAAGTTCTTCCACTTAATGAGATACTCTAAAATTGATCGATTTTGTAGTTATTGTGTTCTTGTTTCCATGACTGCTTCAGGCTCAAATATGATTTTTTTTTCTTTATCAAGTTCTGGAAAAACTGTTTGAACTAGAATCTTGTCACCTATAAACTTCTTTAAGCATGAAACATGGAAAACTAGGTGTACTCGGGGAGATGCAAGAAGCTAAAAATTTGTATGCCATAGTATTAAACTTTTGTAACACCATGTAAGGACTATAGCACATGGGTGATAATTTATTATCCTTCTTAGCTTTCTTGAAACACATTTGCTTGTATGGTTGTAGCCGTAAAAATAACCAGTCACCTGCATCAAAACTTATTTCACTGCGATGTTGATCTTCCAGTGATCCGAATTGGATCCTTAAACTCTCTTAAAGTTACCCAAACTCTGTAAAGAAACTCATGCCGAAGTTCAAAGTCTTGTGGATATCGAGCTTATCAAAAATAACCTCTGAACAATGGCAATTTGTGGTCAGCACGGAACAACGAGGACCCCCGGTGAAAGTGCATGGACCATTGGCCCATGGTGACCGCGCATTGGCACAAATTGGAAATTGGGAGGCCAAATCCAAAAACAGAGGAAGTTTCTGATACGCAATTAGCGCTAAAGCACTAATCGTGTATCACAGGGCATCCCCCTCAGTGAAGGAAAGCCCTAAGCGCTCGGTCACAAGGAAAAGGCATAAAACCGTACGGGAATCGTCGATTCTATACACCGGCAGGATATCGCATGCACTTCAGGCAGTAAGCGGGTTCGACTGAGTCCCGCGCGATTCTATACACTGGGTGACAAGTGTCCAGTGGATGAGAGAGAAAACCACTCACATCGCGTGAGTAAAGGTCATGCAACTTACTCGCGCGATATGGACAAAGCCCATAGGATCTAGAGGCTCCAAATCAACGATGGAGATGTGACTCGATGGATGACCGGATTTGACAAAGTCATAAAGTAGATTGTGCAGGATTTTGAAGTACGACGTGGACGATGAGTTGGCAGAGATTCGTGTTTCGCAGAATTCTTGGAGTAAACGGAAATAATGGTTGTTTCAAACGATCGAGTGTTTCTGGTGAACCTAACACTTATCCGTTACGGAATAGGTGGCCACTTCCCTGTGAGGTGTGATGCAGTGACTGTAACAGCTGAAAGAAGGGATTCGAACAGACAGAGGTAGGGAACGAGAGAGCTGAAAGCAGAAACGAACAGTCAAGAAGCAGATGGCTTAAAGCCACAGACTGACAGAGATAGAGGGGGGACAGAAGAAGAGAGGAGAGCGAACAACGAGAAAAATCTGAATGTGCAGAGAGTCTTTGGAGTCACTCGGAGGTCGAGTGAAAAGCCAGAGAGCTCAATTGACAACAGCATATTGTTGTTGGAGTTGCTTGGAGGTTGAGCGACTCATAGAGGCATGCAAAGGCCGAGAGAAAGAGCTTAGAGAAGCCAGAGCAGAGAGCCACGATCCATAGCCAGAGTGAGTGCCGGAAGCGAGAGTTGAGAGCTAGAACCAAAGCCCAAGCCAAAGAGCCAGAGCTAGAGTTAGAGCTAAGAGCCAGAGCAAGAGCCAGAGCCAGAGCCAAGAGCTAGAGCTAGAAAGCTAAAGAGCTCCAAGAGCCAAGGGATAAGATGGTGTTCTGAGCCCAATGTTCCTGTGTAAAAAATTGGAGTTGAGTGTGGAACTTGTAAAAGAATTGTTTCCATAATCACAAGAAGCATAGTCAAGTTGACTAGAGCTCAAGGGGACGTAGCCCAAGCGTTACGGGTGAACTCCGTATTAAATTGTTGTCTTATGTGTTTGCTTATTGCTGCATTTGTCTATTATCATATGTATTTACATATCAGTATGAACAACCGAATTTTAAAATCACATAAACAGTTAAAAACGCATGCAAGCATACACCTTATTTCAAGCATTTCTTAATTTTGCATTGGTTAATCATTAAGACTTGGGAAAATTTAAAGCTTTTTAAGTGGGAGAGGTTCTTGTAAGTTAGACAAGAATCCTAAGAGCCCCATTTTCAAATCAAGTGGTATCAGAGCTTAAGATTGATTAACCCCACCTTCAAAGAAAGTTGTATCAGAGTGCTTGATTGACAAGGCAAATATTGCTTGCCTGAAAGGTTTTTGGACAGTCAAGGATTGATTGCCTCATTGATTGTATGCTTGGTTGCAGACTGACTATTGTTTGAGTTTGCAGAGGTGAAGGGAAGCTATTGATAGCTTATTCCGGGAAGGACAAGAAGGAAGAAGGGTTGAAGGCATTCTTCATATCCCCAAAGGACCTCAAAGCAACCCTTGAAGCACAAGAGGTTTGTTGCAAAAGGTTGCTTGAGTAAGCTCTTTATTAATCTTGTTTGAAGTTCTTTTGTTCATTGGCATAATGACAACTTCTACAAGTGAGTCCTCAAATTCTTCTTGCTTCACAAGAGTCTTTGATGAAGATATGAAGCAAGACTTGTCCACCATGATGGATATGGTGAGAGAAATGTATGAGGATGGAGGAAGAGCAACATACTTAGAGAGCAGTTGAATTCTGTGGAGTAAGAGAAGCAGTTGCTTTCTAACAAATTACAGGAAATGGAGAGGCGACTTCATGTTGCAAATATGAAACTAAAAAGGATGCATGAGTTGGAATCACAGCTCTTTGTTGATAAAGAAGCCTTGGTCAAGTGTCAGCTTGAAGAAGAGGTAAATCATTCCAGTTTGTCTTCAAATTCCTCTAAGAATGCTTATATTGGTTCTTTTGAAAAACATACTAGAGGCATAGGTTCCAAGCTAATTTCCAAGATGGGCTATGAAGGAAAGGGCTTGGGAAAGCATGCACAAGGTATTGTTGAACCAATAATGGTTGAGGAAAGGCCTAAGTATTTAGGTCTTGGCTATGCACAGTCTTATGGAGAGAGTTCCAAAGCTACCATGAAGGCCATTGAAACAGTTCCAAAAAGGAGTTTCATTGCAGGTCCTCTACCTCAGAAGTGTGAAGATTGTATTCAGGAGGAATGCAATAGCTCGAAACATCATTCTCGGGACGTAGGTGTTCAGAAGCACACACTTGAACCAGAGAGTTGTGGAAACTCTGACAGCCTTGAAGAAAGTGATGGTGTTCCAAAGGGAGCCACTTCTTCATTTGCTTCACCTACTCATGAAGGCAATAAAGGTGAAAAAGATGTTGGAAGAGGATGGCCACATACAAGAAACTTTTGAAGGAAAAGAAGCAAGCAATCAAAGGTCCACAGGACAAAGCAAATCATGTTGTCAAAAGGATGAACATGTGTTGCACTTACTGCCATAAGCAAGGGCATTTTGTTGAAAGGTGTTGGACTTTGAATCCAGCACTGCTTCCACCAAAGCTGAAGGAGAAGGTGGAAAAAGAAAATGGTAGGGATGGAAATAAAGATTCCATGATTGATGTGTTTCAAAATGATTCACATATTGATGCTGATGTGAAAACCAAGGAGGGACCTTTGAAATGGATTGGTAAGAAATGGTTAGAATTATTATCCAATTAATGTTGCATGTCCTTTGATGCATCTGTTTGCATTTCTTTGTGGAATAAATCCAAGTTGCAAGATCTAACCAAAATGGTAAATGGAAAGAAGTTGAGCAGGAAACTCACTTTATTACTGCAACAATATGTTCATTTCAGCTTCGAAAGTATAGTATACTTAAGCGAAAGTAGATAGATGGAATGCATGCATGAGCATGAGATGCATGTAATGTTGGCTTGGGAGAAGTTAACTTGGTCTCCAAAATGGAGTTAATGATGAAGTGTTTCATCTTTTGGAAAACTGTCCTAAAGGTATTTTTCTACATGCTTGACCTAAAGGGTCATTTGTTTTAAAGGTATGTTTTATTGGCTTGTTAGCTAGTCAATCATTTGTATGCAGATATGAGACAAGGAAGGGTTCACAAGATGTGAAATATATTTCTTTGTTGAAGCAGGAGTTAATCCATCCAGTTGTTGTCTGTATACCTACTATTGTTAACAGTTGTTGTTGGCAGCTTTTCAATCAGGTACAAATGAAAGTTTTGTGGAGCAGATGTACTTCACATTCATTTGAGCCACCTTGGATCAAGGATCAAGGCAAAGAAGTTCAAACTACCTTTTGTAAATTTCACAGCAGAATTTCTTCATGAAGTCAAGGAGGAAAACAGTTCTTCCCAAGACAACCAACCCATCCAAGAAGGGATGTAGTTAGAGATTGTGGTTCAGAGGAACTGTGCAAAGGCAAGTGTAGGGAGGCTGAAAGAAGAGGGTGTTGTTACTCTCATTTATTGCTCATATCACTATATCAGTCTTTTGGTGGACCAAAAATTCTTTTAGTGGGAAGGCGTGATCTAAATTGGATCCTTAAACTCTCTTAAAGTTACCCAAACTCTGTAAAGAAATTCATGCCAAAGCTCAAAGTCTTGTGGATATCGAGCTTATAAAAAATAACCTCTGAACAATGGCAATTTGTGGTCAGCACGGAACAACGAGGACCCTCGATCAAAGCACGCAAACTGTTGGCCCATGGTGACCGTGCACTGGCACAAATTGGAAATTGGGAGGCCAAATCCAAAAACAGAGGCAGTTTATGATACACGATTAGCACTAATCGCATATCGCATGGCATCCCCCTCAGGGAAGGAAAGCCTCAAGCGCTCAGTCACGAGGAAAAGGCATAAAACCGTACAGGAATCGCCAATTCCATCAGAAGGTGGGTCCCGCGCCAAAACCAGAAAGATATCGCGAGCACTTCAGGTGATAAGCGGGTTCGATCAAGTCCCATGCGATTCCATACACTGGGTGACACGTGTCCAGCGGATGAGAGAGAAAAATTCTCACATCATGTGAGTAAAGGTCATGCAACTTACCCATGCGATATGGACGGAGACCGTAGGATTTGGAGGCTCCAGATCAACAACGGAGATGTGACCCGATGGATGACCGGATTTGACAAAGTCATAAAGCAGATTGTGCAGGATTTTGAAGTCCGACGTGGATGATGAGTTGGTAGAGATTCGTGTTTCGCGGGAATTCTTGGAGTAAACGGAAATAACGGTCGTTTCAAACGATCGAGTGTTTCCGATGAACTTGACACTTATCCGTTACGTAATAGGTGGCCACTTCCCTGTGAGGTGTGATGCAGTGACTGTAACAGCCAAAAGAAGGGATTTGAATGGACAGAGGCAGGGAATGAGAGAGCTGAAAGCAGAAACGAACAGTCAGGAAGCAGATGGCTTAAAGCCATAGACTGACAGAGATAGAGGGGGGATCGAAGAAGAGAGCAGAGTGAACAGCGAGACAAAGTTGAATGCGCAGAGAGTCTTTTGAGTCACTCAGAGGTCGAGTGAAAAGCCATAGAGCTCAATTGACAGTAACATATTGTTGTTGGAGTTTCTTGGAGGTCAAGCGACTCACAGAGGCATGCAAAGGCCGAGAGAAAGATCTTAGAGAAGCCAAAGTAGAGAGCCACGAGCCACAGCCAGAGCGAGCGCCAAAAGCGAAAGCTGAGAGCCAGAACCAGAGCCCAAGGCAAAGAGCCAGAGCTAGAGTCAGAGCCAAAGCTAGAGTCAGAGCCAAGAGCCAGAGAAAGAGTCAGAGCCAGAGCCAAGAGCCAGAGCCAAAAATCCGAAGAGCTCCAAGAGCCAAGGGATAAGATGGTGTTCCGAGCCCAATGTTCCTATGTAAAACATTGGAGTTGAGTGTGGAACTTGTAAAAGAACTTTTGCCATAATCCCAGGGATCCTAGTCGAGTTGAATAGAGATCAAGGAGACGTAGCCCAAGCATTTCAGGTGAACTCCATATTAAATTGTTGTCTTTATGTGTTTTCTTATTGCTACATTTGTCTATTACCATATGTATTTACATATCAGCATGAACGATTGAATTTTAAAAGCACATAAACAGTTAAAGACGCATGCAAGCATACACCTTATTTTCAAGCATTCCTTAATTCTGCATTGGTTAATCATTAAGACTTGGAAAAATTTGAAGCTTTGGAAGTGGAAGAGGTTCTTGTAAGTTAGACAAGAATCCTAAGAGCCCCATTTTCATATCATCCTGTTGTTTCATTCAATTTCACACCAGAGTGAGTTTATCCTTTAAGAGTTGGAGAACTTGTTGTTGGTGCTCGATGTGATCTTCCACAGCTTGAACCTTAGAATTTTCTCTTAAATATGATGTGATGGATGGTGGATGATATCCATAAAGTGCCATAAATGGGGACATTTTTGTTGTAGTATGGAAGGAAGTGTTATACAACCATTTAGCTAGAGGTAACCACTTGACCCATAGTGTTTGTTTGTCATATACAAAGCAACAGAAATATCCTTCCAAACATTTGTTCATTATCTCAATTTTCCCATCAGATTGAGGATGATAACCCTAATTGAGTACCATGAAAAGAAAATAATTTCGTCCAAAAATTTCCAGTGAAAATGGGATCTTTGTCACTTACTATAATCTTTGGATTTCCATGAAGCTTTTGAATTGTTTCCATAAAATCAGTAGCAACTGTGTTTGAAGCTTTAAAAGGATGAGATAATGCACAAAAGTGTGCATACTTGGCAAGTCTATAAAATACCACCATGATGACACTCTTTCCTTTAGAATTGGGTAAGCATGTCATAAAATCCATTGATACCTCCTCCCAATGCTGACTTGGAATGGATAAAGGTTGTAGCAGACCCGAGGTCTTAACTATCTCAACTTTATTTTGTTGGAAAACCAAACATTTTTCCACAAATTTCTATATATCTGATTTATGGCCATCCCAAAAAAAATCCTTCTTGACCCTATGGTAAGTTTTGAAAAATCTTGAGTACCCTCCTAAGGGAGAGGTGTGCAATTCCAAAATAATATTTTGTTTGAGTTGGGAATTCTTATAGAGATATAAGTGAACTTTGTACCATAATGAATCACTTTTCCAGCTAAATGTATCAGAAGTACTCAGATGTTGCTGCAAATTTTGAATGAGTGACCACACCTCTTCATCATTCTTCCATTTTGTTATCACAAAATCATCCCTTGATAAGCTACTAATCAGGAAGACTTTGAGTAACTATTTCAAACCAAACTTTTGGCTGAGGCTTAGCCTCCTCAACCTGAGAGGGCTCTCTCACTGGGTTAAAGATTTCAATTTAAGGATTAGATAGCTAACTCTATGGAAAAAACGAATGAAAATGTATAAATGGTTGAAATACCAATCAATAAACATCTATTGGGCTATGGAGTCTGAGCATGTTTCAGTACAACAGCAAGATCATCTTAACATGGAAGTCAGGGCATATAGAGTCTTAATGTATCAGCAAAACAGAGTCATAATGCAAGGAACACAATTTATAAACACATGAAGGAAGTTACAGCATTATCAATGAATTCTAAGTAACATGTGTTCATACCACTGCAAGTAGGTAGATAAAGAAAGCCATGAGAAAATCAAACATTAAAACTCTCTCTGAATCCTGAGTAGTGAAGCCAAAATCTCTATATTAACATAAAAACACACAGTCTCTTACAATAACACAGTATGCTTGTTTCTTTTGAAAATTTCCAACCATGAGGCATTCCACCTCTTGTCCTTTATAGAGTTATCATTACAATCTTGGATTCCCTGATCCAACATGAGGGGAATTTGAATTTCCTATCTTGACACCTATTCATTCCTAAAATAGACTATTAATTACAAGTAGCAGTTATCTAATAGTCTTAGAGTCCTAATACAATTAGGAGTACAACTCCTTATTATGATAGTAACAACTTAAACTAGGAATTAAATTTGATACTTGACAGCTGCTCCTCCTTAACTTTGACCTTGGTGATGTCCATAACCCTCTTGCTGGCCTTCAATAACTTCTCCTTCATCTGTCCTGAAAACTAGGAAAATGTCCCCTACAGTGTAGCCTTGGTCTTCAATGGTGTTCCTCGAATCTCCTGCTGACCAAACTAGCCCCTTTAATCATATAACATATCTTTAATTAGCCATAGAACCCTACTCTTACACTTGTGCAAAAATTAAACTACTTGAAGCTGCATAAAGAAAGTCAAGCTGGATGTGCTACGAAATAAATTGTTGTTTTTGTAGCGCAAAACTTTTTTCTTGCATATATCTTTCATTCCTTGAGTTTTTCCTTTACTTGGGCTTTAAACCTTCTCAAATGATCTCCTCACATTTCTCTAGCAGCATCCTTCTTCAAAAATAACCCCTTCTTTCCTTTGAAGATTGATAATAAAAAAAAACAAAACTGCACCTACAGCAGTTTCGTAGCGCGCTACGAAACTGCTGTGCATGTCACCTACAGCAGTTTCGTAGTGCACTACGAAACTGCTGTGTGAATCAATTTACACAATTTTTTTCAAAAACTTTCCTTCTAAGGATTCTTCACAGTTTTTTCATTATGTACATATGCCACATATACCTAACATCCCTCGTCTTTGAAAACTCTTCAAAAATTAATGTCTTTGTTTCAACCAAAATTGTTGTTAGGATTTCATCACTTACTTTCTTGTTCATTTGTGTTGAGGCTGACCTCCAGACTTGCTCAGCTGAATTTCAAGGTCTTTAATTTATCTTTTCATCACCCTGATATTAGTTCTTAGTCTGTCATTGATCCATCTGATATACCTTGCTTCTTTGATTGCAGGGACAGTCCAAGTGAAGTATTGAATATCTCTGCTACCTACTTCAGGTTTTGAAGCTTTTCCATCTTCCCACAGGGCCTTCATTCTTTTGAAATTGGCTTTCTCAACTGCATGTTTCCTTGCCCTTTTCTTAAGTGTGGAAATCTCAAGATTGGAAAGCTTCAATTTCTTCTTGACTTCCTCATAGTTATTTTCTTCTTCTTGAGCACCAACTGCTCTGTTTCTGTCATCTTCGTGCATGAGTGATGGTTGCATTACTGGAACTATGAGCTCTTCACGAAATCTTGATATCTCCCCTGTCTCACTTACCTCTGACTCTACCTCCTGTAACCTTTTGGACTGCCTAGTCACAGGCCTTCTGGGCTTAAAAATAAATTCTAAAACTTGATCATCAAACTGTAGCTTTTTAGAGGATTTCATCTTTTTTTACTTGCCCTCACCTAATTCACTGAAGTCTGCTTGGACTAGAGGGGACTCTTCAATGTCAAAAGCCTGAAGAAGATCATTTTGAGACTAGGCTTTCATAAGTGACCACTATTTTACCCTTTTCTTTGGCTATTTGACTTCTAGTTACCCTTCTCTGGACTGTTTCACCAATGGACTGCTCTTGTGCTGCTTCCTTAATTTGAACTTTCTTCTTCTGTGAATGCTAAGGAGTATCTTGAACAGCCAATGGTGTTCTAGTCACTGGCTCCTTAACTTTCTTTCTGGCCTTCAGTTTAACAAACCTACTTGACCTTTTTTCTACATGGTGACTAGTCACTAGTGATGATATTTCCTTAGCCCTAGGGCTAAGTCCTGTTTCAGCTCTAAAACCAGACATAAAGAGAAATGAAGACCATTCTCTATCTACCTTCTGAAGTTCATGCAAGACAATTAATTTAACTAAGCCATGATGGAACAATGATGTTTCACATGCCTCTTTCTTCAACTGTATTTTATTAGACATCTTGCCTAAACTCCGAAATAGAAAAAAAGGTAGATCTAGAGATATTATCCCAGTGAAATGCAATAGGAGTTTGAAATGATAAGAATACACCTTGTGGTATCTTCCTTCATAGGTGAAGTACCTTTGTATGCATGAGAGTAGGTTGGCATATGAATCTTTGACATAACCCCTTGGCACTGCTTTAGTTAAATCTGTGTCTACAAACTCTGGCTTCAAGAATATCTTGCAGGGTGCCATTTCAAACTTGAAATTCTTAAACCACTTTTCCTGACCTCTAGGAATTTCTGTGACTAAATATATAACTTTAGGAGAAATTGGCAATTCTAACACTCCAATATTTGTATGTAAACCTGTGAAATTTAGATCAAATTCCTTGGTCACTTGGTTATGTCCTCTGTGTAGTTTCTCATAGAGTATCCAACAACCTACTTTTTTGAAGGCTTCTTTAACTGTTTTATCCTTTGTGAGAGCATCTAAGCCTTCAGGTTCAGTTCTCAGACATCAGCCTAACCTATGACTCTTTCTTTCTTCTGACATTTCTCCTCTGAAATCCATGTAGATAGAAGGCCTGGAAGAAACTGCCTTGCTTAATTTAGGAACTGCCTCGCTTGAATTTGATGAAGAGTTGCCTCGCTTGAAGCCTGCAGAAGAATTCTTGTCTCTGCTCACCCTGGGCTTGTTTACTTCAAACTTAAGAACAGCATCAAGTGTCTCTTGCATTAATATGACCAAGATCAACACGGATATGACCAGGATCAACTAGCCCTTTCCTTTTTTGAAATTTGAAATGACTGCAGACAAATGACCCCTAACGAATCTAATGATGGATATGAATGGTTTCAAGTGAGAGGTAAGGTTCATGGACTGACACTTGATGATGAAATTTTAACGAATTCTGGTGGATTTGGCAACTAGACATGATTTTTCACGAATCCCCGATTTCGTAGCGCATCCAGTGTAATTTCGGGGTTTTGCGCTACGAAAACGCCTAATTGTGAATCCCCGATTCCATAGCGCATCCAGTGTAATTTCAAGACTTTGCACTCCGAAAACACCTAGACAGTTTCGTAGCATGTTCATATTTTTGAAATGACCAGACACATGAAACTTTAAACATGATATGGGATCCATAAGGGGAAAAACAAGGTTGTTGAACTTTATTTGATGATGGAAATGAGACTCTAACCCTATGACTTAGACTCTAAAAACATAAAAATGACTTGACCATGTCTAACACAAAAACTTTGGAACCATGCGGGTTGTCCAAAATCTTAAAAACTTTTTACAGTGATAACAATGGCTCCACTTGGGATAGTGTGCCCTTGTGGTACACTAAGAACCTGCAGTTCTAGTGCTTTATCCATTTATGATAAAAATAGAAATTTTGTTGACAAGCATCCTCTTCAAACTATTTGGGACTTCACCTCGGGCTTAAGATTTCTGTTTCAGCTTGTCATTATTAGAAAAAACTGATAAAAAAAATAAATAAATAAAAAACGAATATATACAATGTTATGAGAGATTCGTAATACTTCAGCAACGATAATGTTTTAGGAACCTGCCATTAATAGGCCCTCTAGCATATGATCCTCCATCAATTTCCTGCAGTATATAGGTGTTGTTTCCATGAAAACCAGCAACCTGAAAAGGACCCTTCCATAAATTCTCAAACTTACCGTGTTTGCCCTTTTCTTCAATTCTGGCCTCCCATTTCAGCACTTTGTCTTGAATCTGAAAACTGTCTTCTTTGATCTTTTTATCAAATGTACTCTTAATTCTGTTCTGAGCATGTTGATGACTGTCATAGACTTCACTTCTCTTCTCTTGTAGGGCTATCAGCTGGTTGATTCTCCTCTGAATGGAATTTGGTTCTTCTTCAAGGCCTTGAATTAGCTTCATTACTGGTACTCCAAGTGATGTTGGAAATATAGCTTCGGCACCATAAACTAGTTCATATGGCGAAGTCCCAATTGATCTCTTTGTACAAATCCTATCAGCCCATAAGGCATACTTCAGCTTTAAGTGCCAAGCTTTCTTGTTCTCCTGCAATACCTTTTTGATGATTCTAACAATGCTCTTGTTTGATGATTCAGCAAGACCATTGCCTTGTGGATAGTAAGCAGTAGAATGTCCAAGAGTAATGTGATATTGATGACAGAAATTGATCAATTTCTTAGACTTGAAAGCTTGAGCATTATCTATTATAATCTTCATGGGGCAGCCAAATCGAGACAATATATTATTTTCTAAGAAATAAATAATTACAAAATCATTGGCTTGCCTTGTCGGAATCGCCTCTATCTATTTGGTGAAGTAATCCGTTGCTGTAAGAATCCAGCGATGTTGCCTTAATGAAGGAGGATGTATCTCTCCAATAAAGTCTAGTCCCCACTATTGAAAAGGAGCTTCTACATAAATAGGGATCAAAGGTAAAGGTACAAGCTTCCTTCTTCCTTCAAAAATTTGGCACTCATGACATGCAGCAATCTTCTTGTAGATATCCTTAAACATTGTTGGCCAAAAATATCCGGCTCTTAGGATCTTGTTTGCTATAGCCTTCCAATAATGATGTCCTCCGCAATCTCCTTTATGAAATTCCTCAATAACTTTATTAGCTTCTTCTTCAAGCAGACAATTCAGCAAAATTCCTCCTGCATCTTTCCAAAATAGATTTTGATCATATACAAAATATCTCAAAGACTTTAGCTTAACAAACCTTGCTTTGGACTTCGTTAGATTGGCGGGAGATTTATTATGCTATAGAACAAAAGCCACATCCTTATACCATTCTAAAACCAAGAATTTCTCATTAATTTGGACCAATTCTTCCTCATTTTCAAAAATTTATGAGATTTCTGCATTCATATTTATGTCAATACAGTCCAGATTTGACTGAGTCATTAGCTTTGCCAAGCCTTTTCCCTTCAACAATTTGGTTGGTTTGATGTCTATATCATATTCTAGCAATTTGGCTATCCACTTTCCCCTCTTACCATCAGGATCTTCTTGAGTTAGAATATCTTTTATTACAACATTTGGAACATATGCTACAATGTGAGAATGCAGAATATAGATTTTGAAACCTTTTATAGCTTTCACCAATGCATAAGCTTGCTTTTCTAGAATATTGTACTTCAGTTCAGCATTTTCTAATGTCCTACTAAAGAAAGAAATAGGTTGTTCAATACCTTGCTTTCCTTTTTGTAGCAGAACCCCAACAATTGTATTCTCGAAAGCAAATGTAAAAATAAGAAATTCCTTGGAAAAATCTGGACTGATGAGTATCGGTGCTTATGTAAGTGCCTTCTTGATTTCTTCAAAAGATTTCTTCGCTTCAGCTGTCCACTTAAATTCCACTCCTTTCTTTAACATCCTTGTTATATCCTTGACAATCTCGCAAAATTAGGGATGAAGCACCTAACAAAATTCACTTTTCCAAGAAAAGATTGAATCTCTTTCCTATTTCTTGGCAGATCTAATTTTTGAATTGTGTTAACTCTATTAGGATCAATCCTAATTCTTCTTCAAAAATGATATGACCAAGTAACTTGCTTGATGTTAAAGCAAATATACTTTTAGTAGGATTAAGAGAGATACCAAACCTTCTACATTTCAGCAAAATTTTCTCTAGGTGTTTCAAATGATCTTCTTCTTTCTTTGAAAAGACTGTGATGTCATCAAGATAAAGAACCACTGATTTATCCTTTTCTTCAGAAAAAGCAATATCCATTGCTCTTTAGAAAGTGGTTCCCGCATTCATGAGACCAAAAGGCAACTTGGAATACATGAATGTGCCCCATGGTGTTGTGAACGCTGTCTTCTCCTGATCATCCGGATGCACAAGAATTTGATTATACCCTGAGAAACCATCAAGTATGGACATTCTTTGTGAACCAACAATATTTTGTAGAATTGAATCCATCTTGGGAAGAGGATAGTTGTCCTGTAATGAAGCCTTATTCAAATTTCTGAAATCAATACAAATTCTGATTTCTCCACTCTTCTTTCTAACCGGAACCAAGTTTGCAAGCCAATTTGAGAATCTGATTGGGACAATGATTTTAGCATCAAAGAGTTTCTTAATATCCTTTTTAATCAATGGCATGAGAAGCAGATTAATTCTTCTCAACTTTTGTTTGAAAGGTTTCTCATTTTCTTTAATAGGAATAGTATGTTGAATAATGGAGGGATCATACTGTTTTAAGTCAGCATAACTCCAAGCAAAAACATCAACAAACCTTTTCATCATCTCAACATATTTGACTTTCATATCAGCTGAAAGAAACTTTGAAATTTTGATCATCTTAGGTAAAGCTGAAGTACCCAGATTGCAGCTTTCTATTTCCTCTTCATCAGCTTGTATCTTTGGCGATTTGAACACATCATTCTGATCGAACAACTTCTCAAGAGGAATTAGACCCTTTGGTATTGAATTATTTTTTAATTGTAAGACTTCAGAATTTTCTTTAGACTCAACAAGCATGTTTTGTTGATCTACTTGAGTACTTTCAAATTCTTCTTTCAATTCAATAAAATTCTTTACCTGTTGATCATCTTCAAAGACTTTCCAATTGGTGATATTATCTGGTATAGCTGGTCTATGACGAACTTCAACCTCATATTTTTCAGAAGAATGAATAGGAATGACAAACAAACTTGCCGAAACAACAAGAGAATCAGCAATGGAATTTTGGTCTCTAGTTTTGATAGTGAAAGAATATGCTTGAAAATTTTCCAACATATCTAAAACTAGATTTTTGTATGCTCTCATTCTTACATCCTTTGTTTGATAGACACCCTCAACTTGTCTAATAACCAATTCAGAATCTCCAAAAACAAAAATATTCTGAGCCTTCATTCTTACCAAAACTTCTAGACCCAAAATCAAAGATTCATATTCAGCCATATTATTTGTGCAATCAAAATTCAGTTTGTAAGAGTAAAACTTACTCTCATCACTTGGACTTGTGATCCAAATTCCAACTCCTGCCCCTTCTTTTCCTGCTGATCCATCAAAGTACAAAGACCACCATCCCTTCATCTCTTTGTCATTTTCTTGCTGATTTTCTGAGTGCTAATTTTCTGCTTTCATTTCTTCCAGTCCACTATCAACTGACTCATTAAAAAGAATGGCAGATCCAAGTTCAGTATCAAATGAATAAATAGGAAAATTCTGAGGTTTATCTTTGTTGCTTACCATATAAGCCATTCTAGTCTCCCGATATAATCTCCTTTGCTCACCAAAAATAGGAATGGTGGCATAGGTGAGGTCCATCTGCATTGTGCCTTTGATTTTTGCTACCCATGATCTTGATAGCAACATCCCAAACTTTGGTGGAATATCAGCCACAACAATGTCCATAACAATTGTCTTTGTTGGGATTTGTGTTAGACCAACAACAACATCTTTGATTAAACCAATACATTGGACTCTTTTTGAATCAAAAGAGAATAAATCCTTATATGGTCTTGTTACCTGTAATCCTAACCTCTCCATAATTACTTTGGGCATGAGATTATGAGAAGCCCCTGAATCCAACATAGCATTATGTAAGGTCATATCATGAATACTAATGCTTACATAGAAAGGAGGAAACTCTTCATTTTGATCATCTTCTAACCTTGGACCCAAATATATAGTAGGATTATCTTCTTGGACATTTAAGATATCAGCAGCTCCTGGTTGTGAATTTAACATCTCTACAATCTTGCTTCTGTATTTATCTACCTTGAGAATCTCACTAAAAGGGACTGATATTTTGATCTTTGAAATTTCATTCTCAAGGTTGAAAATAGAAACAGACTTTTCAGCTTCTTTGATAGGAGGAGGGAGTTGAGTGTCATTTTTACTAAGTGGAGAGTCTTCCTTACCTTCAATAACCTTTGGGGTATCTTTCTTGGCTTCCGCAACCTTTGAAGCATCTTTCTTGGGTCGTTCTTTGCTTGCAATAATTGGCACATTTCTGTTTCTAATTTTGTATTGTTTTTTCATTTCAAAGATAGCATGTTGATACCCTTTTAAATAATCTGAAGGCTCTTCCCCTTGGTTGGTCAAACCGGACTCATCATGTTCTTCTTTAGTCAAGAAAATTTCGGACATCTCTTCATCAAGACAATGGATAGATTCTTCAGGAATCTCAGGATCATCTTCTTCATCAACCAAATTCTGCTGAAAAGGAGGTCTCACTGGAGGATCAGGATACTGATTCCTATTTTCTCTTGGTCTTTGTTGGTTTTGAGGTCTCCTGAATTGAGGGTTTCTAAATTGAGGTTCCTGTTGCACAGGGGGTAGAGGTGTTTCCAAGAGCTAACCTATCCATCAACTTCTCCATTGCTTTCATCATTGAGTCTAATTTATCTTCAGGAGTTGAAGAGGAAGGTTTCTCTTCTTCCTTCAATTTAGCTTTTCCCATTTTTTATTTTTTGGTAGCTATCATGTTTACCTCTACCTTTACTGCATCATTCTGCATATCAAAAAGTGTAGGAGATTCTCTTTCTCTTAGCAAAAGAGAAAAGTCAGAATCAAATGCTTTAGCATATCTCATTTGTGCTAAGGCTTCTGGAGGTTTCAAACGAGATGGAATTGAGTTAAACACTTTATTGAATCTTTTTGAAAAAATTTGGACAGTCTCATCGGATGCTCTTCTGAGGTTGTTATATTCAATGAGTGCTTGAACTGGATTAGTTCTATTTCCCCATTTCTTTAGAAAACTATCTTCAAATTCTACCCAATTATGAATGCTTCTTGGTGTAAGAGCTTTAAACCAATTTCTAACTTCACCAATGAAGCTTTGTGCAAACAGTCTTAATTTGAAATCCTCGTCATTGACTTCTTCTCTGTCAGCAAAATCATTGAACCCATATACATGTTCCTCGACTATAATTTCTTCATTACTACCCTATGTAGGGATCCTAGTAGCATATTTACTAGGCATGTCATGCAAAACAACAGGGAGCACGAGTGGAGCATACCTAGCAAGTGCAACCATGATTAAAGGAGTAACAATAGTTACAAGGATAAAAGGGACAGAGGATGAAGAACTGATATAAGGAGGGCTTCTTGGTTTCTGAAAGCCACTAGGAATAGCAGAAACAAAAGATGAGGAACTGAAATGAGGAGGACTACTTGGCCTTTGTAAACCACTAACAAATTAACTCCGATTTGGAAGAGGTAAACCAGCTTTAGATTTCAATAGGACTTCAAAAGGGTCAAGTTCTTTCAGTTTATCTAAAGCTTCTCTCTCTAACAGTAGCTCAGAGGTAACAACTCCATAAATTCTTCTTTTTCTTCGTGTGATACTAGGGCTGAGGTATCAATTCATCTCCTTTTCAAGTCTAAGATAATACCAATGAGTTCCTCTTCATTTTCTGATCTAGACAATACTTCACAAATTTTATCATCAACTTTTTTGTCTTCAGGACTTGTTGAGAATTCAGAGAGAAAATATTTTGAATGAGATAGAGTACCTAATATTTCTGAAAATCTTTGACTTGCTCGTGAAACAGTGTTAGGGTTGTCTCCAATGGTAGGTGGATTGGGATCAGGATTGCTCCGTGTGTATCTCCTTCTCGAAGCCACCTTTAAAACTTTGAAAATATATGGAGTCACCAAGGTAGATTGCAAGCTTGAAAAGTTATTTGAGCTCTTGCTACCTTCAGAAGTTTAGCTTCTTGATTTCGGGAATGAGTAATCTTCAAAATCCAGGAAGACGCACCAAAATGTTATCAAAAAATCAGCCTCTGATAGGCTGCTAATCAGGAAGACTTTGAGTAACTATTTCAAACCAAAATTTTGGATGAGGCTTAGCCTCCTCAACCTAAGAGGGCTCTCTCACTGGGTTAAAGATTTCAATTTAAGGATTAGATGGCTAACTCTATGGAAAAAACAAATGAAAACATATAAATGGTTGAAATACCAATCAACAAACATCTATTGGGCTATGGAGTCTAAGCATGTTTCAGTACAACAGCAAGATCAACTTAACATGGAAGTCAGGGCATATAGAGTCTTAATGTATCAGCAAAACAGAGTCATAATGCAAGGAACACAGTTTATAAACACATGAAGGAAGTTAGAGCATTATCAATGAATTCTAAGTAACATGTGTTCATACCACTGCAAGTAGGTAGATAAAGAAAGCCATGAGAAAATCAAACATTAAAACTCTCTCTAAATCCTGAGTAGTGAAGCCAAAATCTCTGTATTAACATAAAAACACATAGTCTCTTACAATAACACAGTATGCTTGTTTCTTTTGAAAATTGCCAACCATGAGGCATTCCACCTCTTGTCCTTTATAGAGTTATCATTACAATCTTGGATTCCCTGATCCAACATGAGGGGAATTCGAATTTCCTATCTTGACACCTATTCATTCCTAAAACAGACTATTAATTACAAGTAGCAGTTATCTAACAGTCTTAGAGTCCCAATACAATTAGGAGTACAACTCCTTATTATGATAGTAACAACTTAAACTAGGAATTAAATTCGATACTTGACAGCTGCTTCTCCTTAACTTTGACCTTGGTGATGTCCATAACCCTCCTGCTGGCCTTCAATAAATTCTCCTTCATCTGTCCTGAAAACTAGGAAATTGTCCCCTACAGTGTAGCCTTGGTCTTCAATGGTGTTCCTCAAATCTCCTGCTGACTAAACTAGCCCCTTTAATCATATAATGTATGTTGAATTAGCCATAGAACCCTGCTCTCACACTTTTGCAAAAATTAAACTCCTTGAAGTTGCATGAAGAAAGTCAAGCTGGATGTGCTACGAAATAAATTGTTGTTTTTGTAGGGTAGAACTTTTTTCCTGCATATATCTTTCATTCCTTGAGTTTTTCCTTTACTTTGTCTTTAATCCTTCTCAAATGATCTCCTCACATTTCTCCAGCAGCATCCTTCTTCAAAAATAACCCCTTCTTTCCTTTGAAGATTGATAAAAAAAACAAAACTGCACCTACAGCAGTTTTGTAGCGCGCTACGAAACTACTGTGCATGTCACCTACAGCAGTTTCGTAGCGTGCTACGAAACTGCTGTGTGAATTAATTTACACAATTTTTCCAAAAACTTTCCTTCTAAGGATTCTTCACAGCTGTTTCATTATGTACATATGCCACATATACCTAACATCACCCGTCCTTGAAAACTCTTCAAAAAGTAATGTCTTTGTTTCAACCAAAATTGTTGTTAGGATTTCATCACTTACTTTCTTGTTCATTTGTGTTGAGGCTGACCTCCAGACTTGCTCAGCTGAATTTCAAGGTCTTCAATTTGTCTTTTCATCACCCTAATATTAGTTCTTAGTCTATCATTGATCCATCTAATATACCTTTCTTCCTTGATTGCAGGGACAGTCTAGGTGAATTATTGAGTGTCTCTGCTAACTACTTCAGGTTTTGAAGTTTTACCATCTTCCCATATGGCCTTCATTCTTTTGAAATTGGTTTTCTCAATTGCATGTTTTCTTGCCCTTTTCTTAAGTGTGGTAATCTCAAGATTGGCAAGATTCAATTTCTTCTTGACTTCCTCATAGTTATTTTCTTCTTCTTGAGTATCGATTGCTCTGTTTTTGTCATCTTCGTGTCTGCGTGATGGTTGCATTACTAGAACTACGAGCTCTTCACGGAATCCTGATATCTCCCCTGTCTCACTTACCTCTGGCTCTGCCTCTTGTAACCTTTTGGACTACCTAGTCAAAGGCCTTTTGGGCTTAAAAACAAATTCTAGAACTTGATCATCAAACTGTAGCTTTTTAGAGGATTTCATCTTTTTTTACTTGCCCTCACCTAATTCACTAAAGTCTGCTTGGACCAAGGGGACTCTTCAATGTCTAGCCTGAAGAAGATCATTCAAATTTCCCTTTGAGACTGGGCTTTCATTAGTGACCACTGTTTTACCCTTTTCTTTGCTATTTGACTTCTAGTTACCCTTCTTTGGACTGTTTCACCAATGGACTGCTCTTGCGTTGCTTCCTTAATTTGAACTTTCTTCTTCTGTGAATGCTGAGGAGTATCTTGAACAGCCAATGGTGTTCTAGTCATTGGCTCCTTAACTTTCTTTCTGGCCTTCAGTTTAACAAACCTACTTGACCTTTTTTGTACATGGTGACTATTCATTGGTGATGATGTTTCCTTAGCCCTAGGGCTAAGTCCTGTTTCAGCTCTAAAACCAGACATAAAGAGAAATTAAGACCATTCTCTATCTACCTTCTGAATTTCATGCAAGACAATTAATTTAACTAAGCCATGATGGAACAATGATGTTTCACATGCCTCTTTCTTCAACTGTATTTTATCAGACATCTTTCCTAAACTCTGAAATAGAAAAAAAGGTAGATTTAGAGATATTATCCCAGTGAAATGCAATAGGAGTTTGAAATGATAAGAATACACCTTGTGGTATCTTCCTTCACAGGTGAAGTACCTTTGCATGCATGACAGTAGGTTGGCATATGAATCTTTGACATAACCCCTTGGCACTGCTTTAGTTAAATCTGTGTCTACAAACTCTGGCTTCAAGAATATCTTGCAAGGTGCCATTTCAAACTTGAAATTCTTAAACCACTTTTCCTTACCTCTAGGAATTTTTGTGACTAAAGATATAACTTCAAGAGAAATTGGCAATTCTAACACTCCAATCTTTGTATGTAAACCTGTGAAATTTAGAGAAAATTCCTTGGTCACTTGGTTATGTCCTCCCTGTAGTTTCTTACAGAACCTCCAGCAACCTACTTTTTTGAAGGCTTCTTCAACTGTTTTATCCTTTTTGAGAGCATCTAAGCTTTCAGGTTCAGTTCTCAGATATCGGCCTGACCTGTGACTTTTTCTTTCTTCCGACATTTATCCTTTGAAATCCCTGTAGATAGAAGACCTGGAAGAAACTGCCTTGCTTAATTTAGGAATTGCCTCGCTTGAATTTGATGAAGAGCTGCCTCGCTTGAAGCCTGCAGAAGAATTCTGGTCTCTGCTCACCCTGGGCTTGTTTACTTCGAACTTAAGAATGGCAGCAAGTGTCTCTTGCATGAATGTGACCAAGGTCAACACGGATATGACCAAGATCAACTAACCCTTTCCTTTTTTGAAATTTGAAATGACTGCGGACAAATGACCCCTAACGAATCTAATGATGGATATGAATGGTTGCATGTGAGAGGTAAGGTTCATGGACTGACACCTGATGATGAAATTTTAACGGATTCTGGTGGATTTGACAGCTAGACATGATTTTTCATGAATCCCTGATTTCTTAGCGCATCCAGTGTAATTTCGGGGTTTTGCGCTACAAAAACGCCTAACTGCGAATCCCCAATTTCGTAGCGCATCCAGTGTAATTTTAGGACTTTTCGCTACGAAAACACCTAGACAATTTCATAGAGCATTCAGATTTTTGAAATGACTAGACACATGAAACTTTAAACATGATATGGGATCCATCAGGGGCAAAACAAGGTTGTTGAACTTTATTTGATGATGGAAATGAGACTCCTAACCCTATGACTTAGAATCTAAAAACATAAAAATGACTTGACCATGTCTAACACAAAAACTTTGGAACCATGCGGGTTGTCCAAAATTTTAAAAACTTTTTACAGTGATAACATATTCATCCCTTTCTTCAGTTATCCACCAAGGTTGGATAATATAAATGGAACAAAGCAATGCTTCCACATCTTCAACCTTTCTTGAGAGTGCATATGAAACAACATTTTTCTTCCATTTTTTGTAGATAATTTCAAAGTCATAACCCAACATCTTTGTTACCCATTTTTGTTGCTCTTCTAAAGATAATCTTTTTTCTAAAAAGTATTTAAGGCTATCATGATATGTTTTTACCTTGAAGTGTCTTCCCATTAGGTAAGGTCGCCATTGCTTTAGTGCATGTAGTATTTCCAACATTTCCTTCTCATAAATAAGTCTGTGTAAATACTTTCCTTTGATTGGATGAATTTCAAAAGCAGTGGGTTTTCCTTCTTGCATTAAAACAACACCAATTCCATTTCATGAAGCATCGCATTCCACAATAAAATATTTTATGAAGTTTGGTGTAGCTAAGACCAGTGCTTGGAACATTGCCTCTTTAAGATGTTCAAAGGCATTCGTTTCTTCTGTAGTCCAAGAAAATTAATCTTTCTTCAGTAATGATGTTAGAGGTGCCACTATTCTCCCATAAATCTTAACAAACTTGTGATAATACCCTTTCAACTTGAGAAATCCTCGAATATACTTTATGGTTGTGGGGATTTTTGATTCCTTAATGGCTTTAATTTTGTTAGGGTCTACCTTAACGCCCTCATGAGATACAATATGACCCAAATATTCCACCTCCTATACTCCAAAGAAACATTTGGAGGTTTTTGCATATAATTGTTTCTCCACCAAAAGTTTGAGAACCATGTCAACATGTTGAACATGAGCCTTCCGAGACTTGTTGTAGATTACAGTATCATCAAAAATTACTAACACAAAATTTCTAAGGGTTTGAAAATGGAATTCATCAAACCTTGAAATGTGGAAGTTGCATTAGTAAGGCCAAATGGCATGACCAAAAATTCATAATGACCCTCGTGACTTCTTAATGTTGTTTTCGGAATATCTTCAGTATTCTTTATAATTTGATGATATACCAAATGAAGATCCAGCTTGGTGAAGTAAATTCAACCATGTAATTCATCCAACAATTCATCAATGACAAGAATGGGAAATTTAATTTTAATAATGAGCTTGTTGAGCTCCCTATAATGTGGACACATATGCCATGATCCATCCTTCATGTGCACCAATGCTACTAGAGCAAAGAAAGAAATTTGACTAGGTTGAATTATACCAACCTCTAGCATTTATGAAACCATACATTCAATTTCACTCTTTTGGGCATAAGGATATTTGTAAGACCTGCTGTTTAGAGGAACACTTTCTGGAATCAAGTGAATCACTTGATCATGATCACGAATAAGTGGGAGGACTTTGGGAGTCTCAAACACCTTGGAATGATTGTCCAAGACTTTTTGGAGATCTGGAGAAATAGATGATTTCAATTTTTTAACCCCTAGTGAGCATAATAGTGAAATTACTCCTCATTGTTCTTTCTTCAAAAGCTATCATAATTGTAACAAGTACCTTTTTCTCTTTTTTCCTCCAATTGTTGTGGTGTCAGCCTTGTTGGTTGTGGAAGACTAAGAGCAGAAATACTTCCATCTTTATAGTTGTGAGTGGTAGACTTCCTTGTTACCATAATGTTTCTTTCAAATTTTCTTGCCACCTTGGATGCCTTCTCCAATGAATCAGGTTCACAAAGGCAAACCTCATATTGGACGTTATCTTTTAAAGTCCCTATGAAGATATAAATCTGATGCTCCTCTGGAATATCGGTTACCCTAATATTCAATTTTTGGAATTTGCTAGGCCTCTATAATACTAGTGTAATCCCTTATTGTTATTAGTACAACCCACTTATTATATTGATGTACCCATGTAGTGCCCATATTATTACTATTGTGCCACATAGAAACCCACTATTGTTATTATTATGCCCTTACATTATTATTGTTATGTCGTCTCTGATTATGTTATGACCCCTTAGACTCCTATATATAGAAAGGAGGTCTTTTCATTTGTATCATCCAAGAATTGTTCATTTATGTAATGTAAAGGAGGTTGCCCCCTCGAAGAGGCTGAATTCTAAGGCGTTGATCTATCTTTTCTATCTTTTCTTGAGCTGGTTTCATAACATTTGGTATTAGAGCTTTGGATTCTAGGGTTTCGCTGCTCCAAACAGGTCATCGTGGAACTTTCGCTATAACTTTTTTCTGCGATGTTTCAGAAGTTGCAAAAAAAAACCATTTGAGAAGAAATTGCGCTGAACCTCAGGTCCGAATTTCAGAGCTTTTCGCACTATATTTGCGGAGATATGATCTGAGGAAGTTGGTCTTTTTGCAGACTCCTGAATTACATTCCAAACAGGTGACCTGGGGAAAATTGTCATAACTTTCTCTAAGGGGATCAGATTGAAATTTCGTAAGAATTTACAGAAATAGGATGGACTGTAGTTTCTTGTATGCATTTTTCAGATCCAAAGGTCGAAACAATGACTCATGGCACGTCGTACAAGTTCGCTCTACTGAACTAGTCTATAATAGAGTCACTGTGGGAGATTTTGCATAACTCTTCCTTGGAGAATCCAATTTGGATCAGACTGGTGGCATTGGAAAGAGGACGCAAAGGGCTACTACAGGTCGCAATTTCAGAACTTAAAGAGCTGAAAGTACAGAGTTACAGTCGTTTCAAAATCGAGCTCCTAAAATCAAGAAAAAGCAAGATGAGGAAGTTTGATGGCAAGGATCCAGTAAATTGGATACTTCAGATGGAGCAATATTTTGATCTACATGGTGTACCACTATTACAAAAGGTATTTATTGCATCTTCATATTTAGAATCGGATCAATTTTTATGGTATGAAGGGCTTTGTTCTCGTAAACAACTTGTTACATGGTCAATTTTCACGGAGGAAATGATAGCACATTATGAGGATACAAAGAGCAACACCTTCTTTAGAGCAACACCACAACAATTGGAAAGAGTAAAAGGGCTTTGTGACATAGTGGAAAGCAAATTTATGGAAACCAGGAAGCATACCCCTCACAACTATAAATATGGAAGTGTTGTTTCTCCCAGCCTTCCACAACCTACAAGGGTTACACCACAACAATTGGAAGAAAAAAGAGAAAAAGGGCTTTGTTACAATTGTGATAGCAAATGCACTAAAGGTCATAAGTGTTCTGAGAAGAAATTATTTTACATAGAATATGAAGAGGAGGAAGAAAAGGATCAAGAAACATCAAAAGAAGAGGATGTACGCCAAGACCCACCCCAGAGAAAGAAGAAATGAATCAGACCATATCTTGTAAAGCATTGGCAAGAATTACCACTCCTCAAACTCTCAAGATGGAAGGACATATGAAGAAGAAAAAGGTGCAAGAAGTGAAAGATCACATCAAGAAAGAAGAAATGAATCCAACCATATCTTGTAATTCATTGGTCGAAATTACCACTCCTCAAACTATCAAGATAGAAAGACATATCAAGAAGAAAAATGTTCAAGAAGTGAAAGATCACATCAAGCATTAAGAAATGAATCCAACCATATATTGTAAAGGTTTGGAAGAAATTAAAACTCCTCAAACTCTAGAGATAGAAGGACATATCAAGAAGAAAAAGGTTCAAGTAGAGAAAGATCACATAGAGCATCAACAACAAGTTCTCCAACTTTTAAAGGATAACGCCACTTCGATGCAAAATCAAACAAAACAACAAGTATATCAACATCGTAGTGAAAAATGTTTTGATTTAGGTGATTGGGTATTTTTACTGTTACATCTCAAGCAAGCTATTTTTGAGAAGGAAATGTTGGCAATACTACATGCACTTAAAAAATGGCGACCTTACCGAATGGGAAGACTCTTCAAGGATGAGGATGTGGAAGCATTGTTTTGTGCTATTTCTATTATCCAACCAGATTGGATAAATGAAGCAAGGGATGAATGGAAGAAGGACGAAGAAGTATGGCCACTTATTCAAAAGTTGCAAAATATCCCAATTCAAACAATATTGCCAGAAATTGAAGAGGAAGGAAAAATCATATTGGAACCTGGAGCAGTCACAGAAACAAGAACCCTATAGCTATGAAATCGATCAATTTCAGAGTATCTCATCAAGTGGAAGAACTTACCCGCTGAAGATTCCACGTGGGAGGACAATAATTTTATACAGAAGCATCAAGAACTACTCAAGTGTTGAGGACAACGCTTTTTGAAGGAGAGGGGCATGTTAGGCCTCTATAATACTAGTGTAACCCCTTATTATTATTAGTACAACCCACTTATTATATTGATGTACCCATGTAGTGCCCATATTATTACTATTGTGCCACATAGAAACCCACTATTGTTATTATTGTGCCCTTAAATTATTATTGTTATGTCGGCTTTGATTATGTTATGACCCCTTAGACTCCTATATATAGAAAGGAGGTCTTTTCATTCATATCATCCAAGAATTGTTCATTTATGTAATGTAAAGGAGGCTGCCCCCTCGAACAGGCTGAATTCTAAGGCGTTGATCTATCTTTTCTATCTTTTCTTGAGTTGGTTTCATAACAGAATTCTTCAATGTGCTCTGCCATTGAACCCTTTTGTTTGAGATTTATAAATTGGCTAAAGAAGGTGTTTCTCTTTGTATGTTCATAATGTGCTATCATTTCCTCCGTAAAAATTGACCAAGTGACAAGTGGTTTACGAGAAGAAATCCATTTATACCATATAAATTGATTGGGTTCTAAATATAAATATGCAATACGTACCTTGTGTGAGGGTTGCACATCCTGTAGATAAAAATATTGCTCCATCTATACTATCCAAATTATTGAATCCTTGTCATCAAAATTCCTCATATCTATCTTTGGAACGTGGTGGTTCTTAACCCCCACATTTGAGTATCTAAAATTCATATTCCTTTTGTCTTCATCACGATTTTCATGGATTGCCTTGTCACCACTAGGAATCCTTTCTTCTAGCAACTTTTCCAAACCTTACTTCAACCCTTCTATCTTGACATTCATCATTGCTTCCATATCTACTTTTAAATCATCATTCAAAACTCCCACGTCCCTTTTTATACCATTTGTCTTAACTCCCATGCCCCTTTTTATACCATCTATATTAACATTCATCATGGCTTCCAATTCATTTTTTGTTACTTTTTGCAAGAGCGAAATTTGTTACACTTGGTCTCATAAATTTGATATATCATGCTACATTTCTTCCTCTTCTTCATGCGTCATAAAAGATATTTTTGGTTGCTTACTAGGTGTATCCATTTTTTTGTTTCGAGGAATTTTGGAATCAAAAAATGATATATATGCTTCAATATGCCCCTTGAATCACTTCAAACTTATTTTTCAAACAAAATTTATGCAAAAAAAATTAAAAAATACACACATTTTCCTTTTTTTTAGGAGCTATATATTTAATTTGTTGTATCTTTGTAATTGTGAATCTCTAATATCTGAAATTACGTCTTGTAGTATCCCTTTGAGCCTTATTTCCAACCCAAAATGTCATACCATGATTGGATTCCTCAAGAAAGAGTTATGTCCAATCTCCCACGATGATCTGATTATAGGCTAGTTCAATAGAGTGAAATTGTATGGAGTGCCACGTGTCACTGTTTTGACCTTCATACCTAAACATGATACCCAAAAAACTACACCTTGTCCTATTTTCTTTACTTTTTACGAAATTCAAATAGGATGCTCAGAGAGAAAGTTATGACGATTTTCCCTAGGTCACCTTTTTGAGATGAAATTCTATAGCCTACAAAAACCCTAACTTCCTTGGATCATATCTCCGAAAATATAGCAATACAATATCTAACATTTGTACATGAAGTTCATCAATATTTTGTCTCCACATAGTTGAAATTTTAGCTTCTGAAGATTCGTAGAAGAAAAACAAAAATTATAGCGAACATTCCACGATGACCTGTTTGAAGCAACTAAACCCTAGAATTCAAAGCTCTGATACCAAATGTTATGCAACCAGCTCACAAATATATAGATCAACAACTTAAAAATTATCCTCTTCGAGGGGTAAACCTCCTTTACATCAAATAAATGAACAATTATTGGATGATACAAATGACAAGACCTTCTTCATATATATAGGAGTCTAAGGGGTCACAATATCATCAAAGCCTACATAACAATAATAATGTAAGGGAACAAAAATAACAATAATGGGCTTCTATGGGGCACAACAATAACAATATGGAGGTTACATGGGCACAAAAATAACAATAAGGGGGATACACTAGTATTATAGGGACCTAACACAATAATTGTTGGAAGAGAATATAAAAAAAGAAGTTATATATGAATACAAAGGAGGAGTTCATATGGAGAGAGGTATGCTAGAGCTTTGAGAATATTGCTACACTTGATAATTTCTCACATTGATTAACTATTTGCTAATAAAAGGATTTCTTGAAAATTGGCAATTTTATGTGGGTTTAATAATTTTAGTGATAGCAAGGATTTCTTGAAAATTGGTAGGGAAAGTGAAAGTGAGATTATTTGGTGTTCTTTATGAGGTTGTTTATTTGTTTGCATTGTTTTCTCTATTTAGAAGTTTTGAATTTGTTTTAGTATTGATTAGTAATTATTGATGCTCGAAATATTTTAGTTTCAGCCTCAACATTGTCATCAACATTATCTTGCTTACTAGGTGTCTTCAAGGTATAAGAGGTCGACAAACCCCTTACAACTAGTGCTAACATTATTCACTCTCTTAAAGATAATCTAGTAGTGGATCATAATTAAATGAAACAACAATATTATAATCCCACTTTGAACGATATTTTGAATAAGGGGACTATGTGTGCCTTCATCTAAAATCATATAAGCAGACCTCCTACAAAGACGACTGCCACTGGAAGCTTGCTTGAAAGTTTTATGGCTCTTATTAGATCCTTGAGGATATTGGGCTATTGGTTTACAAATTACAAATTTCGAGTCACTAGAAGATTCATTCTATCGTTCATGTATCTTTCTTAAAAGAAGTGATTAAATCTAATTTCCATGTTCAAACTAACCTCCTGAATTGGATGAAGAAGGTTTTATGGAAATGTTTCAAAGTGGTGAATTAGGTAGATAAAAAGGTGATCAACATGAAGTTTTTCTTGGAATTTTTACTTATAAATGCACTTATTAACAATAATAACTAACATGTGCCCAAAGGAATTGGACCCCTTAGTGAGCAGTAAGGAAATTTTCACCAATTGGCATTGTTTAATTCCCATGATGGTTTTTCCAGGAGCCATGGGGTCACCTTAAGGTAGCAATTGAATGTGTGATTACACCCAAAGATATTATATTAAATGTCATCATAACCCATACACACATAAGTGGGCCAAATCCCACCCCTATGTTAGTCAAATTTTCAATGGGTGTTAGTTATTGGTGGGTAAAGGGGCATCCTTGGTCTCGAAGGAAAACATGAAACAACATTCACCTAGGGATTAGGTGTTGCCACCAATAACCAAGTAGAAATATTGGCACTTTGGAAAGGGATTTTAATTTTAAAACAACTAGGAGTCAATAAGATCGTAGTGATAGTGGATTCCATTATCACAATTAGCTATATGGTCAATAATTTTCTACCCTTGGAAGCTCATTTGAGAAGGATTTTAAATATATTTCAAAGAATATTACATAGTTTCAATTTTATGATGTAATATCATGTTTTTCACGGGCATAATACCTATGGATGCTTTAGCTAATTGAGCTTATAGTTTTCAATTTGAAATGATAAGTGAAATAATGAGGATGTAACTTTCACCCACCTTTCATGATAATTAAATCACCTTTAGCCTATTAATCATGTCACCTTGTGAGTTAAACCAGTGGTGGTATAAATATTATAGGATTAATGAATTGAATTTTGGATTAGATGTATTATGATTTTCTCAATACAATCTTGTAAAAGTAAATGTTTATGTTCTATTTCTTGAAGGGATGGTAAACATGTGATTTATTTTTTGCTTTTAAAGAATTCTCTAGCCTAGTCTCCCTCGACACAAATTTCTAAAGGTTAATAATAGCTCCAAGATCTCGCTTATATTCTAGCTTGTTGTTTTGGGTCTTGTCTTATCTCATGCACAAAATTATAGTTCTTGATTGGCTTTGTGATGTTTGTAATTGACATGAATGTTTGTTGTTAAAATGGACAACGAGAATATTAATGGCCAACCATCATGAGTATTCTAAAAGATGCACTTGTTGTGAGAGTTCAAAACTTTGTTGAATAGTTCATATGTGTGAAAGGCATGTGACTATGGTTGAAAATGCTTATGCTTGTTTGAAAGTAGTTGGGAGACCTAGGGAAAAGATCAAGGACAAAATCACTCTATGCATATAACACAATTACCAATCAAACAGGAACTTGGCCGAGTTCTCACATTTTAGAGGTAGAAAAAAATCATCCAATTTTGCAAAGTGTTCATTCAAAATATACCTTTTTTTGGAGCATATTTTTGACACTTTAAATTTTCTTAATGAACATTTTTTTACAATGTTAGTGATCTTTCGAAAAGCGTTGACACAAAATAAACCCTTTTTTGACTTATTTTTGAGATTTTAAATTTTCTAATATATTGAGTATGGATAATTTTTTTTAAATGATAGTGATTTTGATGTGGATTTTCAAAAGAGTTGATGCACTATAAAAAAAAATTGGAGGCATATTTTTGACACTTTAATTTTTTTTCTCTTAAGTATGCACAATTTTTAAATAAATGTTGGTTATTTAACCATTTTTCAAGTTGTCTTCTTCTTCTTCTTCTTTACGTAGATGCTTATTTTTTTAAGGGTTTTTCAAGCGTGTTTTTTATTTTTCCTTACAATATTTTTTTATCATGAAATTTTTTTTTTGCAAAGTTTAAAAATAATAAAATTAATATGATTTTTTAATATATTTATGTATCGTTAATTAATATTTCAATTCACATAAAATAATTGTCACTAAAAAGATAATAATTTTAAACATTTGACAAAAGAATATACATTTTACATATAGATATAATTAAAAAAACATCATTTCAGAACCTTTTGCTGAAAATTACATATTAAATTAAGTATTTTTATGGAAAATTTTGCACAAGAAAATTTTGAAAAGTTAACAATTTCAATAAAAAAAAATTATGAATTTTATGTCCAGTAATCATAACATTTGAATTGTTTTCAAAAGTAATGGTTCTTATAGAATTTTAAATAATAATAACAAAATAAAAAACAATTTTAGAAAATAAATCAAAGTATCAAATAATACTTAGAGACAAAAACAAAAGAAAAGAAAAATTATAGGGAAAAAAATTAAAACATTATAAATCAATAAAATGAAAATTTATTAAAAAAATATTAGAATATGAAATTTAAAAAACTAAATGCGTGTATATATATATTTAAAATTTTGAAAAAATATATATGAAAGAACAAACAAAAAAATGATATTTAAAATAATAAATAAATAAATAGATATAAAACTAATATATATATTTTAAATAAATAAATAGATATAAAATTAGTATATATATATATATATATATATAGTCAAGTTGTATGTGATTTTTTGGGCTTGGCATGTGGCTTGAGGAGATGCGACCCAAGGGAATCTAAGCCGTCAAAGTCACCCGGGGATCACACCCCACCTAAGCCACACCAACCCTTAGTTGACTGATTTTTTTTAGCATGTCTCCTCCACCTAACACAAGGCACAACCACCCCCCGTGAGGTTTGATCTTGGGTCAATCTTGGGTCGCCTTGTTGATGAGGCACATCCTCAACCGGTTGTGCTAGTGAGACTTAACATATATATTTATATATTAAAAAATCATACAAATTTAAAATATATATATATATATATATATTATAAAAAGCATCAAAAAATGTTGAAAAAAAACATTAAAAAATATAAAAACGCACACACACAAATATATATATCTATAGATATATATATATATATATATATATAGCACTCGCACAACTACTCGCCAGACATAGTTTTTTTCCAATATTTTAATTTTTTTTGTTTTTTTCTATTTTTTCAATTATTTTATTTTATTTAAGGTTTTTAATATGTGTGTGTGTGTGTGTGTGTGTGTGTGCGTGTGTGTAGCGCACAACTGCTCACCCGACATAGTTTTTTTTCAATATTTTTAATTTTTTTTGTATTTTCTATTGTTTTTTCAATTATTTTATTTTATTTAAGGTTTTTATATATTAATATATAATATATACATAGTCATTCAGTATTTTGTCACACTCCCAGTCTTGTGTCCGAAAGTGTCGCACTTTGTTTCGTCAATGTCGCAAGTGTGAACTCCATCCCCATTCACATGTTACAATTTGCGTGGTTTCCCAAATCGATGGTTAATTGAAACTCTGTACCCACTTACCTACTCACATGCACCTTAACCCCTTGCGTTTCGACGTTGTTACATCTGATGGTTTAGGACTTGATGTGATGGTTAACTCTATCTCTGCTCACATGTATACTCTGCGGTTTAGAACCCCGCGCAGTCAGTCTGGCGGTTATGGGTTGTTGGAATGTATTTGCAATGTTTTAATGCTTTTTAACATCTGCCAAGAGGATTTAGATCTAGGGTTAGGACTTTTTAATGTAGGTTTAATACAATGAAATATTGTAATGGTCCGAATAGGTTTTGACTTAGGTGTATATGGTCTAGGACTTAGGTTTAATTTGTTTTGGTGTATGGCTCTAGGTGTAGTTTAATGTGTTAGGTTTGTAACATAGTTTTATTATGTATTAGGTTAGGTCTTACATCAAAATAGCCTATGTATATTTTCTTCATCACAAAGTGACAATTGTACCAACATCATAGGACAACAATCTATGTCGACAATCAAACCTTGCAAAAGGGATGACAAATCCCACGTCGATGATCACCCTAGATGAACTGTCGATGACACTTGTCAACAACTAGATACAAAACCAGCACCATGAAAACCCTGAACCATAAAAAACATTGTCGAAACTGACGACACTGAACTGAATGCTGACGACGACACTAAACACTGATGATGACCTGTGCAACTGATCTGATGAGATCCTCCTAGATCACCAATCAAGGAAACCCCTCTTACGAGAATCCTGGTCCTTTTCCTTCTCTTGGAAATATTGGTGCTTCTTATATGGAAACATTATCCCTTCCCATATTTACCATTGGTTTGCCAGTTTGGTTATTTTTTATCCCTACGGTTTCAAATGTCAAAACTACTTCTCAGCTGGGTTTTCCTCCACCTAAACAATATCAACCTCCAGTTGATCCTAAAGTTGAATATTTTCCTTCTTCGAATGTTCGTTCTTCTTCCTCTTCTTCCTCTTCGTCTAGTGAAAACCTGCAAGTTAATAACTAGGTGGATAAGAAGAAGAAGAAAAGGAAGATTAAAATAAGAAAAATAAGTAGAGGGACAACCAAGAAACCATTGTTATGGATGCAACTAGTATGGATAAACCTTCCAATCAGCCTCGCAAACTTAAATTCCCTTGCATGATTTGTAAAGTGACCACCTTCTTATATATTGTACTGATATTACCAAAGTATTAGAAGTGTGGTCTAAAAGATCACATCAGCCTTTGGAGATCATGCTAGTGACAAACCCTCAATTATTGGTAGTAAAGTCCATGGGAAAAAGGGTAAATTCAAATTTCCCTGTATATTATGTGAAGGGATTCATCATAATCACCCTTTTCCTTACATGGATGAAGCCTCAAAAGTGTTGGATAACCTTACATCTTCTCAGCCTCGTCTTTTGACTGGTTATAGAAATTTTTCCCCTAATCCTCCATTATTTGACCAAGTGATTTATCAGAATTCATCTCTAGTCAATTCCACTCTCTCTGATTGTGAATACCATGGGCCCATCCCCGACCAACCATTGGTTGAGAAAATGGTTGACTTAACTCCACCTTCAGTTGATCATACCTTTCCCATAGAGAGTGAACTTCATATCGCTCAAGTTCTTCTTGTTTCTTCATATTCAAATATATTGGGGGGAAATCCTCCTATTCCCACAGTATAGGGGGGCGATCCTCCCGTTCCCATAATGCAAGGGGGCAGTTCTCCCATTCCTATGGCACCCCCTCCAAGTATTATGGTCACTTCCTTTGATTGGAGTCGACTTATATGATATCGTCTTCCTTCTTACGTGCCCTTCCAGATGATAGTACAAGCTTATAATATACCCGCACCTGGAACAACCATAGATTAAGGCACGTCGGTTAGTATTATGTCCTCATCTACTTGGAAAAATTTATGTTCTCCAAAGCTTGTGCCCGTTACCCAGAATTTGTTGGATTTCAACAGAGGAACCAGTCAATCGTTAAGGATCCTTACTAAGATGCCTATTACTTTGGGATGAAAAATAATCTATATTGATGTGATGGTTGTCCATGGCCCTTTTCATTTTTATTTACTCCTTGGTCGTGACTATGTTTATGTTATGGGAGCTCTTGTCTCTTCTCTCTTTCATGTGATATGTTTCTCGCATGAAGGAAGAATTGTGACCATTGATCAGCTTTCGTTCATTCGTCATAATTTGACTCCCAATCAACCATCATCCCTAAATGGTACTTATATGCAAGTGGTATCACCCCTGCCACAGGTTAATTATGTGGCCACCTGTTCCATGATCGCATCTACTAATGATCTAGTCGTTGATATAGTACATCATGTACTGGGTTCATTGGAACCTGATCTTCCCAATAGATCCCTTGATATGTATCCGTTCCAGAGCATTATTCTCCCATCTGATGAGAACCTCTTGGAACCCATGGCCTCTTATGGGCCATGATCAAGGTTCCGGGAGCACAGTTACTTTTCTTGTGTCAATCTCCTTAAAAAATGAATCAAGGTTCTTGGAGCATAATTCTTTTTCTTCTGTCAAGCGCCTTAAAAAATGAATCAAGGTGTCGGAGCAGAGTTCCTTTTCTTGTGTCAAGATCCTTTAAAAATGAATCAATGTCTTTCGGAGCAGAGTTCCTTTGCTTCTATCAAGCTCGTTAAAAAATGAAACAGGGTGCCATGCGCATGGTTCTTTTCATGTGTCAATCTCTTTAAAAAATGAAACAAATCCCTTTCCAATTCGAGTCTTTGATTAGATCTCATAAAATCCCAGTCGAGTCTTTCACTTGATCTCGTAAATGAACCTTCATTCCATTCATTGGCTAGTAACCAGTGGTCTACTTAAGTGAATGAAATGAAGCTTCGGGGCATGTACCTTGAATTGAGTCATTATCCTTGGGCATGCAAACTTATCTCAAACATAGTTCTTCTTTGTTTCAATCTTGTGTAAAAATGAACCCAAATCCAAGCATAGTTTTTCTTTGTTTCAATCTTGTGTAAAAATGAAACCAATCTCAAGCATAGTTTGTCTCTATTTCAAACTTGTGTAAAAATGAAACCAAATACAAGCATAGTTTTTTCTCATCTTTCAAGCTTGTGAAAAACTGAAACCATCTTCAAGTATTTTCAAGTATAGTTTACCATATTTCAAAATTGTGTAAAAATGAAACCATTCCCACTTTACTTCTCATGATTTCCATTTTAATCAGCCTATTTCTACCTCAAGAACCTTGGTTTTTTCATTCCATCATCACCATCTATTTGGTTGATTATACGCTTTCACTTGGTTGTTTTACACTTGCCTTGGGAACACATGTGATGAGTGGTATTATTAGACAACCACTTGACCTTTACATGTTTTGAGCAATTCCATCATGACTGGAACCAATTGCTATCCTTTTACACCACTCGTTCCTCTAGGTGGAGTCCTCTTTCAAATCTTTTCAAACTCC